>OZ001245.1:5224383-6454763 GCA_963924025.1 Ischnus inquisitorius | reverse complement strand
GTGAGATTCGAATCAGTCGATGCTTCGAGCCGCGAGATCCGAGACTACACTGCTGGTTAGCGACGTAGAGAAAGATTCCGGAAACTTTGGACGAGTGATTGATCTGTCTGAGGCGCGAGTCAACACCGATTTCTTTGGTGTTCAGCATCGGCAGCAAGCGGGATTGCGCGTCATTCATAACAACAACTGTAATAACGGCCATGCAGGCATTATATCATTATATATTTTTTTCACGTCAAATTACTTGCAAATTGAGGGCAGGCTTGCAATCGACTGCACGACGAATTTGCATTGCGAAGAAACAGTCTCGACGATACTCTAAAAACTACAGCGGTACATTTCCACTGATGTCCGAATTCTCGCTTTAAAAAAAAGCCCAATGGAATGCAGGTAACGATTGCGAATATAGAAATTATTATATAATGGTGGATTTATTATGTAAACTACGGGTAAATCGATAATCGAATCACCATTGACTGAACAATGGACATATATATCTATATTCACACTTTTTTTACACGTTATCACAAATGTCTACACGCCGCAACTATTCGACGACCGGCAGCGTCGCATCATCGATACTGTCTCCGTCGTTTTGTTATTAATCTCATAATGAGAATGTACGGGGTTTCCATCATCAACGAATACGCGTACGCGCACAGATACGTTATAACGAAGTTTCCGAGAATCAATGCTGAGGTTGGTATAAACTCGACGTGCATCGAAGTCTCGCTGTGAAGGTAGACCGAACTTATGAGAAACGCATTGAGCAGATAAGCGCAGTAAGTCAATCGGCTGAGCGGCACCCATACGCGAAACGTTAGAATGGTGTTGATGAAGCCTGAAACAGACGGTAGGGAAGATCGTCGATAACGATGATTCAATCTCGATCGGGTGACCGACGAAAGCTTACCGGCGTTGTTGGTGCAACAGGCGATTAATAGCCAAGCGATACCAACCGCCCACACCGTGCGGCTGAGAGCCGAGTAAAACGCGCAGGAAAGCACCGATATCTGCCTCTCCCAGATACCGAAGAGGACGAACAGATTGCAGGCACTTCCGAGCAACCAGAGAGCGACAAGGTTGCGCTGAAAAAATTCATCCGTTTGAATTGTTTGTTTTAAAGAGATTCGCGGCAGGGACGGAGATTTACCCTTCGGAGTTTCAAGGTGTTGTTCAGCCTGATGAGAATGTGAGCTGTGACCATTCCAACGATGTAGGGACCGATTCTCGTCCATGGAGGATCGTAGAGCAGATCAAGCATATCGTATTGTTGATCCATGCTAAAAATTGAATAAAAATATATGTTATATATAATATATAATCTATGATATATTATTATTATTATATATATGATATATTGTATCATTGCGAAATCTTACGTTGGCACGTATTCGTAAATGTACGACACGTAACCCGTGACAACGGTTGAGCTAACGAAAATGAAACCGAGGATCGTCACAGCGGTGTAGAAATATCTGAAACAAATCGTGACCTCTTATACTGAAGTTCGTTCGAGAGATGTGTAGTTTCCATTCCGTCAATGCGGGGATTGGTGACAGAAATTAACTCACACAGAAGATAATATGAGTACGAATATTGCGATGACGAAGAACTGCATGTCGTTCGAGAGGTACCAGCTCCAGGACAAGCACTGTGACAATATCAAAATCAATTAACGATACGGAGACATTGAATTTTGCATTCATTTAACATTAAAAAAAAAGGTTATTCACCATCTCGTCACGCCCAAAAAGATTGTTTATGTAGAGCAAATTTCTCCACCAGTATTTGGCGCAAATTTCGTGCGGTCTCTCGCTCATGTAGAACATCGAAGTTTCGCCGTACCAGGCTGCATTCATTGTAACTATACCAATCGCCATCATATAAGCCGGTGTGAGTCTGCGGTATTGGAAAATTCATGAAAAACTCCGTTCGCGAGGCTTCTGTACAAGCATTCAACGATGGCCACCGCTTCTCGATCATTTCGCCTAAATTCGACGAATTTCTTTTTTATATGGGAAAAATGTGTATAAAAAAAGAATGCTAACCCAAGATAAAAATCTGATAAATATCATACGTGTTCAGAAAAATGAACGAATCACTTTCATTAGAAAAAAAAGTTGAGTTACCATCAATTTGTTTAACAAGTTTTTTTTTCATCAATTTGTTAATAACTTTTTGCGATTATTATTATGCAAAATTAATATTTTCATTACCTTTAACATGCATGCATTTTTTCAGATTTTTATACTATCGAGAAGTGTTTGCAATTTCCTCTCCACTTCGTCGAATTTAGGCGAAATGAACGCCAAGCGGTCGAACCTCCTTAAAGACGAAACACGTTTTTTCACTGTATGCTTTACCTGATGAATCTTCGCGTTATCGCGGAAATGAATTCGCTGACTTTGGCCCTGTAATTAACGCCCTCGTCGTCCTTGCTGTCCTTCGCGGTTGTCTTGAAGTACAAATAAGCCACCAGGAAGCCACTGAGGAAGAAGAAAGTATCGACGGAGAGTGTAGCGTTGCTCATTGCCTGGGCCGCCACTCCGTCGGACAGTCTCCAGGTCAATGGCTTGTTGTCTGTTGAAAAATGGATCGAGCTTTAATCGATGAAATTGCTGAAAGTATAGATCGTTACGGAAAATTGAAAGAAAAAAGACTCACCCATGAAATCGCGCATGTAGTATACCGTGTGAAGCATAATGATCCACACCATTCCGAGAAACCTCAGACCGTGAATCGCCGGCACAGCGTCCGAGCCCACTTTCGTGCCGAATATTATCTTCGTGTTGGTGTAGACCGAGAAACACTTGAGTATTCCGCCGAATAAACCGGGACGTATCGTCGTACCGGATCCGGGACACTCCGGTACTTCCGTCGTTAGCTTCGCACCTGTATTTTTTATAAATTATTTAATATCAAATTGTTACTTTCGCTAATTATTAACAATAAATTGTTAACTTTGTAAATAATTAATAATAAATTGTTAACTTTGTAAATAATTAATAATAAATTGTTAACTTTGTAAATAATTAATAATAAATTGCTAACTGTGTAAATAATTAATAATAAATTGTTAACTTCGTGAATTATTAACAACAGATTATTATCTAGGCCAAAAAAATGTTCGTCTGTTAATGAAAAGGAAAAAAAATTACCGTTCGCTGCATTGTTAATTCGGCAAGTATCGGGAATGCTTTTATCTACAACGTTATCTCGCTGACAAACGAGAACATCGTAAGCCGTTCCAGCAATCATCAAGAGCAGAGTAATCGCGAGTGCAAGTCCGACAGTAATCATCCCTGCATTTGCCAACCACGCGTGATCGTCGCGCAAGTCCTTGACGCCCTCCAGTCTGAAATCCATCGCGAAAAGATCGCCGATCATGAGAGTTCGTTCCTGAAACATCGTTTCCAGAATCGAGGCCAGCTGATCGGTGGTGCAAGAGGCGGGCAGGCACAGACCGAGAGTTATGAGATCCTGCGAACGAGAGGGTGATAAGAAAGTAATAATGCATTGTCTGGTTGTTTTTTTTCCAAATGAACACGTCGCGTCGAATTATCACAAGAATGCAATATCGATGACTCGCCTCGTTCGCAACTTCGACGTGATACTGAATCGTGCCATTGTGACGAAAATAAGCCACGAAGTAATTGAGCTCAAACGGTGGAAATTCGTCTTCGATTTTCCTGAACCTCGAGGCATTTCGCACGCGATCTTCGCGTAGCAAGAACGGATTTTTGTTCTCGTTATCGAAGCACTGGGATCGACTGCCGAGCCAGTAATTGTTGCCGTAAATAAATCCGGGCTTCGGTTCTCCGCTGGAGTCGAGCACTGCAGCGTTTCGTTCGTCCACATGAAAAAAATTAAAGGAAAAAAATGACGCTACACGTTCGTTGAGAAATTGAAGAATGCGTTTGCCGTAAATTCGTCTCCTCTGTTTCCCGAATGAACACGTTGAGAGTACAATATTACAGAGTCGCGAATTGTGTGCACAAAATGTTACAATCTCCGAGAATTAATGACCGGTCAGATAGCCACGAGGGAGAGTTGAAATTTCGCAATTCTACGTCGGCCTGCGGTGTTTGGAATAATGTACTTTTAGTTTTTCCAACGTTATCGGCCTAACCAGACGTGTTGCAAGGTGCCATTATTTCAGTGCTAACCGTGCCAACCTCTTGTGCTTCGTATCTCTTTATAAACGTTTGTGCAAAAATTGCGCGCATACCGTAACTGCGCCTCTTTTATTGTTTGCCGAGATTACAAAATTATCGACGCCAAAAAATTGTAAAATATATATTATACAATATATAATATGTAATGTGCAATATATTATATATTATAATAATATATTACACATGCATTTTCATTCGCGTATTCAAATCAAACCCCTTTCGAATAAGGTTTGGTCAATGTCTCGATCGCGTATCAAAACGCATTGAACGTTTACTACACGGATGCCAACGGAATAATACATCTGTACTACATAATAGAAGAGAAATGTAACCGATTTACACGTGTAGTAGAATAATTTTTCCAACGAATCTCGGAGCACAACGGCAATGACAGCACATAAACGAGTTTCTTGTGTAACAAAACTCCTCGCGGACGGCATCGCGCGACGCGAAAGTCGAAACCGCGTGAAGAATCCGTGCGTTCGTTTGTATTCGATCGAACGAACACCGCGCGCATTCAGTTCAAAAGTTGTGCGAACGAAATCGATAGTCACAAAATTCGTGGTTCCGTAAAAATACGGCAGTTGAAAACAAAAGGAATGAAGTACGAATTGATACAGACCTTTGAGAGCCCATAATTTTCGTATCTCAACGGCATCCCTGAAGAGCCCGAGTTCCCGGCCGCACGCGCTGGAGTTTAGAACACTCTCGGCGTTCAGAGCTATCGCGTAAGCCGGCAACGTTCTCTGCGCAGCGTCCATCGTGCTGTCCCCGGACGCGATACTCAGAATCGTCGAAACGAACACAACAAGAAAAGCCAACGAGAACATCGTTTTCTTATTCTTCCTTCTCGAATTCCAATCGATCATTTTCGCACTTCTATTTATTCCAATGACTATCGGTAATAAACAATAACGAGACAACGGTGCGCGATGGATCAAAAGAATTGCATGTTGTGCGACGATGATTGAGCACCCAATTACGTGTCCGAGACACCGAGAACGAAGAATGAATAATTATAATTATTCTTCCTTTTCAATGCTTTATTGTCGACGAAAGTTCTACAGGGAACGAAACGGCTTTTTTGGTCGAAGCGTCGGGTCCGAGGTGTCGCGATGGAACTGCCAGTCGGTTCGATATGAATCCGAAATCCTGGATCTGCAGAGGAAAGTTCAGCGCGAAACACGTACACGGGGCCTTTCTCACCCCACCAAAACACCGGGGGTATCTCGCCGTTGCAGCGTTCGGTCGAGCCGTCGTCGTCGTCGTCGTCGCCGACAGGCGCGAATGCATGTATCTCTCTCATCCCCCGAACGTCGTTGGGCGCGCGTGCTTCGATCGAGCCAACATTGTTTTTCAACTTTGTCACGCCTGTTCGTGACAATCTAGCCGGGTCCACGATGATACGTGGATTAATCTTTTGAATATTGAAGCGCCCGCTCGAATCGCCCTTGGGAGCGCGTGCGAGATGGCGCGACGATAGGACATTTTTTTCTTTGGTATCACATTTGGATACTATTTTAAATGGCAATCTAAAAGTTAAATTCACATTTCAAATTTAAATTCGTTTCGGATTAAAAAATAATCTAAACCGGCAATTATCTTTTCCTCACGTTGCGTAAGTCGTCGAAAAAGTGTAATTAATAAAAAATCTAAGTTTTCTTGTTCTTTGATAAGATGTAGCAGAGACGATTTGAAAGTTATTGAAAAGAAATTGCGTGAATTCTAATTTTTTGTCTAAACTCAAATTTTTGTCTTCTATTTTGCCAGCATTTATATAAGTTAAGTAATAGTTAACACGATAAAAATAATTATTCATATTATTTATTATTATCAAAAATACTTTAAACCAATATTTAATTTGTCTTTTGCTCTTTCCTTGTGTTCCGGAGCCAACGTTTATTATGTGCAACTCTTTACATATATTTTCGGAATTTTTTCGTACAATCATCGCATTGACATCCGGTAACCGATTACCAGGTCAATATTCTTCGAAGCATAATTAAGTCTTCGTGCATATTACATGCGTCGAGCGATGTAGGAAATGTCACGGCGTGTACGTGGAAAAAACCAAAACACTTAAAAGTCGCGTAATACACACGCTCGGGTTAACCGAAATCTTTTACTCTCAGCCGCGCGATTAGTGGTAGGGGGAAGGGGGGGGGGGGGGCGGCGTATGGGGCATGTAGGAAAAGGGGTCTCCGGTGTGTCCCCTTACGCAATCGAGATTTTCACTCTCCGCGCAAGTGACTCCGTTCTCCGACGGCGGAAGCGACCAGAGGCTCGGGCTGTACGATCGAACCCGCGCACGATGTCCTCTCCGCAGTTCTCGCAGCTGCGGGTTCGTTATGTGATGGGTATTATGTTTTTTCGTGTGCCTCAATAGCCGAGACTCGGAGCGATACAAATTCAAGCTCTATTAATTGTAATTGTAATAGCTTCGTGATGCAATCATGAGATATATTGCAGTGCTATTATTACAGTATCTTCTTAACTCCCGAATCGACCTGTTCACTTTTTAGTTCCATCGCAATTTCGCATAACGTTTTGTATACATTTATGTAAGACGCGAAATAAAATAAATCACGGACGCCGAGATTTATTGTTTATTGTCGAAGAAATAGAGAGAAATTAAAGAGCTGCGCAGAAGTTAAATACGCCGATCGCGTGGAACGGTTCTTACTGTGAAAGCAACGATAGGCTAATATATATATATATATATATAGTATTTATATGTATATGAGAGTTTGTCTGCGTGCAAATCTCGTTCATACTTACTGGACCGGACGTTACGTTACTCCTTACGCTCCTCGAGCACTCCCAATGATTCCTGTAATTACCGTTAATGTTGTTCGACTCTGGACACGCGGAAAATCTATTTGGTTGCATTTCCCGGGACTTTCCACGATGGTAAACATCGAAGACGCCATCTAGGTCGACGTTCGATGCTTTTTCAGCGCATTGTTTTGATTTAGTCTACTACGCTCGTTGCCCGCGCGTTCCTTTCCTTCGGCCCCTCGTGCCAAACCGTTCGACCCACGTGCATCCGCGTTCACCGCGCGTTGAGCGAGTCTAGTTTGGTCGCAATCGGTTTGGTTTTTCCCGAAGCGATCCGAATCGAGAAACCTGGCCCTCTTGCGGTATCGAATTTCTCGGAGGGCTGGAACGCCGGGAATTCTTTGTCTTTACCCGGCAACGTACACACAGATTCGCGCCGACATCTCGCGTGTAATCGCAGAACCTGGAATTACATAATTTCTCGGATCTATCGTACACACTCTCAGCGACTCGATACTGTTCACGCGATTTGACATTGTTACGCGGAGAAAGCGCTTACTTCCGGTTTCCGGGTTTTTTTTCTCGTATGGAAAATAATGCATCTTTTTTACGAAAAAAAGGAGCCGAGCACTTAAAATTCTTCCTAAAAAAAGTATTTTCGACTTTTGTCGATGTTTTAGTGAGTTAAAAACGGTAAATGAACTTTTTTAAAGTCGGACTTTTTTTGAATCTTAAGAATCGATTCCGGTGGAGGCGAACATTCGGCGTTCGCCGCAATAAAAAAAATCAAAGGTCCGCGCGCTAAAACAGAATTTACTCGATGACAAATCGGTACCGCATTCAGAAGCGTATCACAGAAAAAAATTGCCTTACATGCGATTTTTATCTCGAGATACGGTTCTTTTTTTCTCTCCAATCGTTCAAGGTGGTAATTGAAACGCAAGACGTGTCTTCTGATTTTCAAGATGTTATTATCAGCACATGGAAGTTCGCATAGTCTCTCTCACATATTTTCTCGTTCTTGCTTTATCATTTCTCCTTTAATCTCTCTTGCATTTAGATTAGACGAAGTGTCAACAACGGTAAATAATATAAATCGAAGGTCCCGAAAAGGGACGAGGCCATTCGTTCGTGGAGAACATCTCACAGAAGTCTCACGAGCAGACGCGCCACAGGGGTGGGTGGGGCAAGGTATCTAAATAAAAGTAATAAGTATAATACAATCGATAATACAGTAATAACGTGGGAGGGGGGGAGGTATTATTACAATATTGTAAATATCACAACATTAATATCTGTGTCTCAAGCCAAATTAACAAAAGACCGGTATTTTTGTTTCCTTTTTTTTGTTCTTCTTCTTTCGTGTTTCCTTCATTGCTCTGCGTTTGTCCATCGTTCGATATTCGTTAATTGCCCGAGAGTGGGACGTCGTCGGGGTTAACGAAGAACCGAGCAACGAAGATTCTCGTTTCGATTAATCGAGATAGCGTCCGCGCGCCGTGTTGACTTAGATAGCCGCGCGTGTCTCTCGCGCGCGCGGCGAGAAAAACAAAAAAAAAGGAAAGAGAAATGAAAATATCATTTATCGTATTTTCGTGTCACGTCTCAGCGCGCCCGTCTCATCGATAATGTACAATGATCGCCGCGTCGATCGCGGTGGCAGATAAATAAAATTAATGCGCGTGACTCGTTGGCGAAACGAGACGAAAGAAGCCGGGGGATGCGTGTGTGCCTCTTCGTCGGCGGCGTTTCGCAGACGCAAAATAATAATAATATTAATAATAATAATAATAATAATAGTAATAATAATAAACAAGTACGAGCAGCAGCAATCTCGTAAAAAAAAATGTCGCGCGGAGTTTTTATCATCGTATAATACCTTTCGCAGTCAGTCGATGAGATGTAAAGAACTTAAAAAAAAAAAAAGAAACGAAAACGCGAAGAAGATCCCGGATAACGCGTGAATGAGAAGCGTAGAAGAAAATGGAGGCTTGGAACGTAACAAAATTGACGCGCGAGCTTTCGACAAGGAAAACATTGGATAAGCGAGTTTTTTTTTTTTTTGGCAAGCATAGTCTAGGGGAGACTGGCAATGCGGATTACCGGAACGAAATGGAGCGGCCAAACGTAACGTCGATACGGGGCAAAACGGACTATCGCAAAATCAAGAGACAAAGGGTCAGGCGCGTTAAAAAGAAAGAAAAACTCCTTAGAATGCGAATCGCCGTGTCCATTTTCGTCAACTACTAAACATGATGATGTTGGATTGGGTTGTCCATAATTTTTTAAGTTTATAGATCGCAAGCCGTCGGTAATGCCATATTTATTTTTTGAGGCGTGGCCCATTTTGAGCACCGTCTGTATGTTTTTTTCTCGAAAAATCAAAGTGTTTGTTGTGAATTTAATTTGGTAGCAAACAGTTAGTGACCTTGAAATCATGAGAAGGGTTTGTGTTCCCCGGCCGGTCCGTTTCGCCCCGGTCTCCCCCGAGTTTGGATCGCTAATCGTGACAAATTCTCTCGTTGACCGTTCTCGAACGTGAAATGAACGAAATTCCTGATGCTTCGATATAATCAATTCCATATGTGTGTATCCCACATTGCACCGTCGTCCGTTTTCATGCCGTCGATACAATGATCATGGCGAACGAAAGAAAGAGAAAAAATACATTAAAGTGGCACACGCAGCAGAGGCATATGCCGATAAAGGTATTTTCGTGTAAAAACAAAATTCCCAAAGTTTACACATGTACAACGTGCGTATCGTTGCGATCTCTCAACGGGCTCTCGTATCTTCGGTTTTCCAATCTCGATGCAACGTTTCTCAACGTTAATTCCAGTCGCGACCCAAAACACGCGCATTTTTTTTTATTTCTTCGTGTTTTCTCGCTTTTCCTTTTTCAATGATAATACAGTCGCACACCGGTTTCGCGCTCTCTCGGACATTCGTATCGCGGCGAATGGTTTAATTCCACGCGCTCGCTCGAGCTTCATTCATCGACGACCATCCCCGAGCCTCGTTACATTATCGCTTTTGACGCAGCACATCAGCGGCAGCGGGCATTCATTCAATCACTCGGACAGCCTCGCAAAAGAATCTCGCTCACAAAACTCGCACTCGCGCAAACACACCTAGCCATTACATTACGGTTTTTTTTGTTTTTTTTTTTTTACTTTTTTTTTTTCGAATACGGAGAGAACGGTATGTATGTAACATCGGCCACTTAGCTACATAACAATCACTACGCTATATATACAAATTGCTATATCGTACGGGATGGGGAAGGCCGGCTGCACCAAACTCTGCTGTGACAACGCGTTTCTATTCTTCTTTTTTTTTTTCATTTTTTTTGTCTCGACTTCTGGTTATTCGTTCGAAATTTAAAAAAATTCTACTAACGTTTCGCCTGTGAATGGCTTAGATCAATTAATACTTGGATTCCCTTCAATTTTCGCTCGTCCGGTTCCATCGTTCGGAGCTCATCGTTTACGAGCGATATAAAACGAAAAAATAAGGAATAAGACAGTTTTTGATCTCCGTAGATAAAAGAAAAAGGCGTACGCAATCGATAAAAATTAATACGGCGAGATGCTCAATTCTCGATGGGTTTTTTAAGCGTCGGTGCAAGCGCGGCTTTTAATAATAGTTAACATTCATGAGTCCGTGGAAGTTTGAGCGTCCAACGAGGGACAGCGCGTTCCCTCGTGACGCTTGGATCGACAACGTACTCTCACACTCTCTCTTGTCTCTCCCACACGCTCGCTCTCACATAAATCGTCTCGTCTCTCGATCTCTCGTTAACCGACGATCACCTCCGATCGTTCGCTGGCTCTTCGTGAAACTTTTGTTTTTTCTCGCTATTATAATTTATTGACTAACGCTCCGTTCGACAAGACGGACCAGTGTGCCTCGAACGACGGAACGATTGTGCCTCGGTTTACAACGGAAGAAAATAATTTGTTTTTTTTTTATATATTTCATATTTTTCGTTTGTTTTTCCTTTTTTTCTTTCTTTTGAGTTTCATTATTGTTCTAAGCACGTTTCGTCTCCAGCGCTCCCTCGCTCGGTTAATCTCGCGTTTTTTGTTATCCATTTCTCTCTCATTCATTGGTATCCTTTTAGCTCGGAGCAATTAGCTCGAGGGAGAAACTCGCGTCTCGGTGATTACTCGGTGTTTCGTAACGAGCCCAACGCCGACGCCGATCTGCGTAAGCCGCTTGTGATTGCCCGTCGATGGCGAAAAGCTTTACTCGCACGTTATTCGCGCTTTGATTTTCCAACCGATCAACGTCGACACGTCCTCGCAGCGGCGTTTGCTTCGTTCGATCGACGATTCGATGAACGAGGAAGCCGGGAAGGGACCTTCCCGGCTCAATCGATTTCAAACAATCTCGCCGAGAGCCGATTCAGTTGAATTCCGTCGAGGCTCGCGTTGAGCCTAATTTCAAACGGGCGAGGAGGAAAATCCATTTCCGAGTCATTCCCTCGATGACAATAATATCAAGCTTGGCCTTTTTTTGTTTTCTTATCTTTCTGATTTTCTTTTTTACTAGCGTCACTACCGCGGCTCGCAAGTCTCGTAAACCAGCTCCGGTACAAGAGCCAGCGAATACGTTGCCGTCGCTTGTCTCGAGTACTGTCGACGCGATGTCGTAACTTCGTGTTACCTGTTGTTCTCCTCCATGACTACCTGCTTGAACACACCAGCCGGCATTTGACTCTTTACCTCGTGACTACCGAGGGCCGTCGTTCCGTCCTTTCCTATGAAGAGCTGAAGACCCGATGCTGTAAACAAAAAACAACAAATTAATTTGAATCAAAACGCATACCTCACACATTCGAGCGACGAAGTTCCGTAACCACATTGCTCTTTCGAACTCAACTCGAAAATAACGCTAATTAAATTTCGAGCCGACTTTCTCATTTTGAAATTGATGTTTACGAAGACCCTCGACGAGAAATTCAAACTCCTTCTAAATAATGAGAAAGCAACGTTGTGCAAGTTCAATTTGTATCTTTTTTGGATGGCTTTAGCCAATACGATGTGAAAAAAATGTGAAACTTACTTTCCGCACTCTCGAGATCCGTCTGTTCAAGATTCGTTGCCTTCAGTAGTTCGTCTATCAGAGAGTCCGGATTGGGCCTCGTTACTTCGACCCTGCACAGGACAGAATTTCCGCTTCCGTCTTCGGCTTTTTTCCTCCGCTCGAGCGCGGCCTTGGCTCTGTCTAACGAACCGGTCTCGCTGAGTCCCGAACCGCCCGATGGATTCCTAAAGAGAACATTGACGAAGATTAGAAAAAAGCTGCTCCAACGTCTCGCGACCTGGCAAGTAAAATTCTATACAGCACGCATTTCATGTTCAGAGACTTTAATTTCTTGTTTTTCTATTATTATTTTCACTTCTAATAGTGTAATAGAAAAAAAAAAGTAAGATTAATAAATGCACAGTGGATGCATCGTGTGTGCCTCTATCGATCCTCAATTCTACGTGAGTATTTGTTCGTTTGTTTTTTCTTTTCTTTCATATCGTCAATAAGTATAAAATGTAACCACAGAGAGAATTACTGAGTGTGAAGTATATAATTTGAACTACTGGAAAGAAACTTTGTGTCTCGTGATGATCGAGTTTCCTGGATCTCTCGATAGTTTACGGTGTGCGAAGGAATGAAAAAGAGATTCGAAGCGGCCGAGGCAAGTGGTGATGTGTCGCGGGTACATGCGAGAAGAAGCGCTTAGGCGATGTTCATGCGGATAAAGCAAGCGTTTTTTTTTTTTAATTAGCAAGCGGTGCAATTTCCAGTTGATTAAGAAGATAAGCGAGGCAAACAAGGCAGAGACGAGTTGTGCATTGAAACTTTCGAAAATTCGTCGTCGCAGTTAGTAAAGGGATCGTTTCAAGCAAGCGAGTTCAGGGTGGGCCAGAGGGGACGATTAAAAAAAGTCGTTCAATCCGCATTCGTATCGGAGTCGCCTCGAGGGGACTTCAAAATTTCTGTCTCGCGCTTCGAATGAAGAATGAACCCAGTGGCTCAAAGAGGCATCGAAAGAAAAAAAAGTCAATAAAAAAAAAAAAACGAGTAAAAACGGACAAACAACAGAAATTTTGCAGTTCGCGCGACCGAGCGACGTCTCGATTGAGCACGAACGCACGTACGAGAAAACGGAAGTATGAACAGTCGACGGTGGGGTTATGCTGTTTCGGTGCTGCGCGATTGTCGGCACTGGAACAACGACTTCCGGCACGCCTAACGAGGACTCCTCGGAGTCTGGACTTGTAGCCACCGTCGCCAATTTGCCACCCGCACCGTCCAGCAACTTCCTATGACCTCCGCCGATACCCCTGAAAGAGGATCCAAAAAAAAGCCGTTTTTCTAACTAGAAAGCTTCGTCCAGATCGTGATAATGGATACGCGAGCGCGAAGAATTTTTTTATCCTGGCGACAAACGACCTGAGCACCTCGATCTCCAATCGAGGCCGGGGAAAAACGACGAGAAGCGAGCTTTGGGGGTGAAAAAAAATTCGAAAAAAAAAAAAAACGACGACGAGAATCATCGGCGCGCAAGAAGCGACACACGGGAACAGGATGAAATTCACAGATGTCTCGCCAATGACGGCGAGTTTTTTCTTTTTTAACATCGATGCTAGAAAAGATGCGAGCGACCTCGCGAGACGCATCTCGCGGCCTTCGCGAGGACGCAGCATCTATTTTGCGCGATGATCGTGTACACATATATAATATTAACCATCGGTAACGCGTGAGTGACGCATATAAAGCTTGTTGCTTGCTGCAGCGCGAGCGCGCGCGGTTTTACACAGATATATTGTTGTAAGTAGAGTTTGCATTTGCGTGAGACACGACGTCAATGCGTGCCGCTCGAGTTCGTACCTATAACGTGTATCACGAATTCTCCAAGCCCGCCAATTTTCTCTTTCGCACAACCCGAGCATTGGCGATTAATCTTCTGCGGTTGAGAATTCCATATTCACATTAGGATGGTAAAAAACATTCGGTTTGTTTTTATTCGAGCAACTTTGCGTGGGCGGTTAACGAGAATTATCGTTTCGTCGAGGTGACGAAAAATTCTCGCGAATAATGTACGAACGCGCGAGACTCGCATTGACAATAGGCGGTAGACGAATCTCGTGGGGTAAACGAAAAGTAGGCGAGAAACAAAACGAAGAACAGAAACAAGGCGAACAAAGTGTGTGAGATAGAATGATTCGAGAAACACAAAAAAAAAACAAAGAAGAGAATCGAACGGTGAAGAAAGAACCAAAGAAACGATAAGAAGACAAAAATAATAATGAATCTTGAATTGTCTCGGTGAAGACCTACCTGAGGGTCTGAGCTGCCGTCGCGGAGAGAAGCGAGGCTCTGGGAGTTTCGGGTCTGTGGAGAGGATCGGGAGAGGATACGGCGCGCGCTTGTTGCGACAAGCGCAATACCGGGCTTGTCTTTCCCTTCTCGATGCACTCGCAAGTTTTCGACATGTTACGCCAGCCCGATTGGCCGATTCTCGGCTTCGTCACCGGGCCGACGACGTTTTTCACGTTTTTGCAAGTCGTCAGGGGCGAGTAGTGGTCGCGCAAGCTTCGCGTGTCGGAACCGTTTCTCTCGTAATTCCTGCGAGAGTGTCGCGGTACGTCCTGGATGCCGGGTATTCGAAAATTGCCCAATGTCGCGCTGTCCGACGAGCGATTGTTCTTCTCCGACGATACGTTGTTGTTGTCCGGTATTCCGTTTCTTGGAGATGCGTCGATCTCGGCGCTTCGGCGATGATGATGATGATGATGATGATGATGGTGATGATGCGGACCGCTCGTCATCGCCGCGACACTCTGGCCGGTAACTCGAGATACTCTTCGATTGCTTATCGAAGCCCCGACGTCCTCGACGCGTCTCGAACTAAGCGGACTCGAAGCCGCTGACCAGAACCGGTTACGGGTATCCATTAGAGTTAAGGATGGCGAAGGTGGGGACATTACGGACGTTGTAGAATCGCTACCGGAGGCCTCGGCCTTGCCGGTGTAACATTGATTTTGGGATAGGGTCGGGAGGCGTGGAGCCCATACCGGCCAGGAGGGTGACCTACAAAGATCACAACACAAATAGTTCAGGCATGCAAAAAATCATAAAAAAACAAAATTGTCGCGGCTCTGGTCATTTTTCTTTCCTTCTCGTTAATTCGAAAGGCCGTTAGTTAAAATAAAATATTAATATGCAGAATGATTCTCAATAAACATCGAATCAGCTTTCTTGCTTAATTAGCACAAAAGAAATAACGAAACTGGGCTGGACTTTTTTTGTGAATTAATCATATTAATTTCTAAATCTAAATGATAAATTCTTGTGAATTGTCAACAAGTACAAGGAAATCGTGATTTTCATTCAGAATACATCAAGCTTGCTGGCGAGAAGCGTATTCGATATTTATTCTGAATCAGTCTGTATATATATTTAAAAAAAATTTATGATGACAATAAGGATAAGAATGAATATAAAAAAAATTATATATATCGATAGAAAAATTATAAGAGGTAAAGAGATAGAGACAATAAATGTGAAAAATTGGGATTACTTAGTTTTCGTTTTTGGGCTTCTCGAGCGAGTAGGAATATTGATAGTACAGCGTA
Source organism: Ischnus inquisitorius (assembly GCA_963924025.1). NCBI lineage: Eukaryota > Metazoa > Arthropoda > Insecta > Hymenoptera > Ichneumonidae > Ischnus > Ischnus inquisitorius. The sequence continues at coordinate 6,439,168 of OZ001245.1, read as the reverse complement.
TATTTATATTGATCCTCATTTTGTTGGTTTTTTTCCGGTGGGTTAATTTTTTGGCGATGTTAGTAAGTGTCGAATTGAAGAGCCGTTTGCGTGGATGTTAATACAGCGAAAATCCATACATATATTCTCGTTTTTCTTTCTCTTTGCTTCGTAACGCCATAGCGCATGGATGATATTAGAAACAGAATAGACAGAAAAAGGTGGAGACGAAGAAAACGAGCGAGAAAGACGGATAGACTTGGTAGAGAATAATTGAGCGTTACGGGTGCGTATTTTACAACGTGTCAAGGTTTCGTTTCTTTTTCAGCGGGACTAGATAGTCTCCGCGATGGACAACGTGGCATCCGTCAACGCAACGGTAAAGTTCCTATTTTAAGAATCCCTCCGTGCGGCTCAGCGACACGAAGTCTGCGAGTGTCCACGGTATCGCTCCCGAGAGTAATCGATAGAGAAGAAAATAAATATGTTTTCTCGCCAATCGAATTATATCTTGCGTGGTAATTTGATATTATGGGGGGACGGGTAGATTTTTTAGTCGACGATCGGAATGATCTATCTGCGAAGATACGCTTTCACGTCGAGCTAAGAACCATCGAAGTCAATGCCGAAATCGCAACGATTCGTACATGTAAATATTCTTCTCGTATACTTTTTTTAATTCTTCTTTTTCCGATATTTGGAGCTTTGGAACAGAGTTTAGACGGGCGAAGAGAACTGAAAGATGTTCTTACCTGATGTGACCACTGTCGCCGCTACTGCTCTGTCTACTGTGTTGACTGTGAGAGTTGAGAGATCCGTAACCCGAGCCTTTGCTCAACTGACTCGTGTTGCTACTGTTTCTTGAGTGTCCGGACTCCGTGTGAGCCTCGGCGAGGCTCTCCACCGGAATCGCCGAAGGTACGATCTCGCTCAGTGTCATCGGGTCGTAAGACTCGGTGCCGCTTAAGAGTTCTGTAAAAAAAAAATACATAGGTAGTTGCAAGAACGGAAAAAAGGTCGAAAAAAGGTTGTCAAAAAATCGAGCAACGAAGGCGGGGAAAATAAAGAAAATTACCGGAAGAGAACAGCGCGGGCCTCTTTTTCGGAAGACTGCCGAAACCGCTACTCGCGCTGGCTATACTCCCGGCCAGTGAACCGCTCGAGACGTAATCGTCGCGATTCGCCCCCCTCTCGGGCCCTGTAACTTCGTCCGATGGACCACCGGGTATTCCCGGCGCACCGGGCACCGCCAGCTGCACAGGTTTCGCCGATGGCGTGGGTCTGAAAGATTCATCAAGTCAGGAAAATCGTCTCCAACGTCGATACGTTCACACTCTAATTCTGGACGGAACATATTAAAAATATATACTCACTATAATGATAAATTATGTAATTAATTAATCAATTGTAATTTATAATGATAATTAATAGGATTATTATTACCAATTCTATATTATTCGAAAATGAAGATACATTTTTTGCTTGTTGAAAGAAAAAAGCTTCAAAGTTGATTAAAATGTTGGTCAAAACAATGTGCTTGGAGAAATTTTACACGCGAGTTGAACTCACACTTTGAAGAGAATGTCTCCGGACAACATATTCATTTTGATAGCTACACCGAGCATCGAGTTGTCCTGCCGATGCCGAGCGTCGTAGCCCTCGAGGAGACATCTCGTTCGGCAAAGTCCAGCGCCGGCGAACTCCGCGAGATTGAGATCTGTGAAGCCCAGCTTCTGGAAGGACCTGCCTCCCTTCAGTTCCTTGAAAAAGCGAATATTACAAAATCAATAAAAATTCATTAAATTTACGAGTTTAATGGTTTATACGATTATCGACATTGAAAAAAAGTGTAAAAAATTGTCTCTTCCGGAAAAATACTTTTCTCCTGTTTCCCAAAATTATCGATATATTTATGTTTATCATGGAGAATCGTAGAATGGCTTTAAAAAATCTTGAACTCACTTTTCTCACAGATATCCTGAGGACGCAAGGATCCAGGACGCCGGTGGACGCATTCGCGCTCATCTTGCACGGAAACTCGAATTTCGCGTTCCACCTTACCGTGTGCTCCTGCACCTCTTCCCTGCAACAACCCGAAGAAAAACATCAGCCACAGAACGAAACGAGAGCGAGAACAAAAACAAAATCGACGAATATTCAGCACAATGGCATCCGTCGCGAAAATATTTTTTTTTCTTCGCCATCCGCTTCAATCTCACCGAGAAGCCTCGTCGCGACCGCATCGCCCCCTTTTTTTTCCGCTAACCGCGGAAGCTCGATAGGTATGTCGAGCCGAGCGATAAAGAAAAAATTCAATAAAAGAATCGAGCGAGTCGAAAGAAGAAGAAAAAGAAAAAGCTCGCCGAGAAGCCGAGAAACGGCGAAACAGTTTAAGTCATCTCTCCCACTATCTCGGAACTGCGTTTGTCGACTCCGGAGCATCAAAGGAGAGGGACCATTCGCGAGCGAGCTGCGCACACACACTCGCGTACACGCTAATTACGTGAAAACAACGTACTCGCTGTTTTTATTCGACAATTATTTTTATCCTCGCTCGACACATGTGCGCGTGTCGCCTTTAGAAATAAAAAAAAAGTATAAATTTCCAGTGAATTTTTTTTTCGTTATTTCTTTTTGAATCTTCAACGGCATTTATAATTGCAGTTTCACAAAGGGAAACGCATCACCGAAGTATAGAGGGATATATATATATATAATAATTGACCTGACAAATGAAACGTCCTTTTTGCACGAAACGGGAATTGCTTCGTCGACGCAATAACGCTCTCTCGCATCGCGCGAGAGTGTTTTGTATTTTTATATGTATACATATATAAATCGAAAAGCAGAAGCAAGGCGGAGAAGATGAGTTAGCGTGCACGGCCAGAGCGTCACGCTCCGGCTGCTTCCCTCGGGCAACGTGCTCGAATGTTTTTTTCGCTGCCTCGAAGTTAAGTGAAGTACAAAAAAAAAAAAAAAAGAACGAGAAAGGAACGAAAATAAAAAATGTAGCGCGAAGCGTTGCGAGCAGGAAAAGAGCCGGCGAGTTCGAGAGCTGGAATGAGCTAGAATAAGCGAGTCCAGTTGTCTAACGAGATTTACTCGGCTCAGCCAGTTCTCCCCTGACCGCCGGCGCGAGAATTATCCGTCTGCATAACGCGACACTCTCGAAGCATCGCGACAACGTTCGTTCGCAAATCACGCATTAAGGATTAACGCCAGAAAGTTCATTTTCTTTGTCGCTTTAATTGGAGATCCCGTTTTATAGTTGCCTCGTCTTTATAGTTGCAAAACTTGAAAGAAATTTGATAAATATTGCTATTTTTTATATTTCATAATCGTTTTATTTACATTTTTATTATTATAAATTGAAGAATTCGTAGAATCTGTTCGCAGTCCGGGGAATACGCTGATTTTCGATAAACTCTTCGGGAGTAAATCGCGAAGCGTGAAAGAGCTGGAAAACAATGTAAATTCTTCGAGGTGCTTCGGCAGACGAGCGCGAGTCAATCGAGAGGGGAAAAAAGTAAATAAAGGCACGTGTTATAGACGACCTTCGTGCGAGTTCCGAGTCACCCGGCGATGAAACTCAGCTACCGCAGAGAACTTTGCACGCTCGCATTTTAACTCGAATGTTACGAGAATCATCAAAGCCTCAATTCGATGGATTTGAAAATTATTAGTCGAGATAAAAGAAAAATAAAACGTAAAATAATCCAAAAAACTCCGAATGAATGTATAGATTAATAGATAAATAAATGAATGAATAAATCCTCAATTTATAATGAATTGATGAATTTATTCGACTATTCGAATAAACTAAACGGGGCAAAGACGTTAAATTGATCAATTAAAATTCGACAATCGATTATATTTTCGTGACTTCCAACACAATCGAATCCTACTTAATTCCAGAATTATTCTCGCGATAAAGTATCGAAATTCGATAAAACGTCACGATAAATCTTTCGGAAATATGCTCGGAAGCGGGAAATTGGTCGAGTACCGAAGATAGGTCGGAAATGAAAAAAAATGGTAATAAAAAAAAGATTTATGAAAATATATATAAAGACATTAAAAGCCTTAATGACTGAATGAGACATTGAAATGGATTCTAAAACGTGACATTCCTCAGGTGGCAAGGATAGTCGGAAATAAAAGAAAGAACGCAGTAACAAAGGCATGAAAAGACATTCGCGCATAACGACCGAGAGCATACGACTCTGAGGACGGTTAGAGATCTACATACATATGTTGCAGGAAGCTGCGATGAGATATTATAAAACGCCACGGGCGTAAAGTTGCGTGCTTGCACGTCGACCGTTCGAGCTTTGGATGCAGCGACGTTTTTTCATTTGAAAACGGTCCTGCTCGTTCCTCTCATTCAATCTCTTCCACACGCCCTTCTCTCTTTTCTCTCTCTCTCTCTCTCTCTCTCTCTCTCTCTCTTTTTCTTCTCGAATACTATCGACGTGGCGACGAATAGACGCGAGCGATTTATTTCTTCTTCCGGTCGAGAAAATCTCGCTAGGGCTTTTGAATCGGGCGACGAGAATCTCGTGAATGTTTTTCTCGTCGTTTTGCTTTCTCAAGGCCCTCAAGGGACCGAAGGTAGCTTCAGCGAGACGAAGCGAATCTCCGAGTCGAGGGAAATTAATTAAATAACGCGATCAAACGTCTCGCTGGGCGGAATCGAACACCTCGCGGGTTTTTCGACGAGATTTCTTCGGGCCAAAGGATCTCGAACGAAGAATGCGAATGTCTTCGCGAGACGCAATATTGACCCGCTTGTGGAGGGAAAAGTATCGTCGCCGAGGGTACACACCGGCGCGAGCTTTGCCAGAATGTAATATCAGAGCTGGGATTTGTGTGTGCTTGTAGGGCGCAGTGGACAGGAGAAGCACGACGAGCCAATTACCGTGGAAACCAGGCCAACCCCGTGTCGAGGGCATGGACCAAATCCCTACCGCTCTACCTTGCCATCCCTTGCCCCTGGAACGGAACGATATATCCGGCAAACGGGACGGACCTCGCCGCCAAGTCTCCCGACTTATCTTACTTCCGCGAGAGGAAATGAGCGTTGAACACAAAGACCGGAAGTGGAGCTATGAGTCATATACGCGATAGACCGCTCCGATTAACAAAACCGAAGATCCGAGCCGACGAAGGGAAGAAAATTTTATAATTTGTGAGAGCAATCTTCGAAGCTCGATATTCGATTAATTCATACAAGTCGAAGTAATCGGAATGACTCAGCAATTTATTGAAAGAAATTATCGCAGCACATTACCGATAAATTGTACGAAATGGAATTGAAGTAATAATCGAAATTCTTAAAAAACAGAAAGATAAAACAATTATTCCAATCGAATTCGTTTAAATTAAATGAATTAAGAGAAAAAAATGTTGTGTTAAATCTTTGAGCGCTTATTCTCCGAATTTTATTATTGTTATGGACAATTAAATATGTATTTTAAGTATTGTAGAGTATGATTCATCGGCACATAGCCAAAAATTACGGAAGTATTTATATCCAATTACAATTCAATTTAATTGTTAAAAAAATATAGTAAATACTTCATAATCATAAGGAAAAAATCTTTTAAATAATTTTTACTAAATACGTGTAAATCGATGATGTTAAGGTAGTCCGAACGGTGCAGTCCGAGGAAATAGGAGCTCTGGTTCGCTCGAACTACCTTAAGTAAATTCAATTTGAACTAAACCCTCGGGATGCTTATTGTGTGTATATTATTATTATTGATTTTCGTAGATACGTTCACATTAGATAAAATCTGGGATTGAAGATTTTGATAACCGAATTGTCTATCAAGATGTTGAAAAGGGGTCGCAGTTACCCTGACTACCCATTCAAAACATATAGATATACAAGTATAAAATTCAACGCTCTGCATATCCGTCCCGTTTTTTCGTTCTGTATCGCGTGCGAACGAAAAGTTTCTATCGATTCAGACTCTGTTCTACGTGTGTGTCCGTGTGCGTCATAATATAACGAGATACGTGAGCCAGCCGTTGTGCCAGGCGCATTGTGCCTTTGTGGAATATCTAATGGCAGGGCACACAGGGCTTGCCATTAAATTTCCTCGTTCCTCCCCGTTGCGCACGTGTCTCTCGTTTTGTATTGCCGTCAGATACACCGAACGAATCTAATGCTCTCGTGTTAATAGCTTCTTCATACTATCGTATGGCGTGTCGAAAAGAAATTCCGACCGAATATGCGTGGAAACGACGGCGGATTGTGAGAAATCGTAATGGAATAATAGAAAAAAAAATCCTCGCTATTCTCTTTCGTTGTTTGGAGAAAAAATTGTTATCGCGAGATGACCATCGTTGCATTGAAACGTTGAAAAACATTGAAAAGAACAGGTATCGAACAATTATGCAGAAAAATGAAAATACTGAGGGCAACTTTTGAGGGCAAGCTTACAATGAAGCCTACTCGACAAATTCGCGGCTCTTTCCGTTTAAAATAAACGGCCCCGATCTTTCCTTCCTCGCAACCGAGATGTTATTATTCAGGTGTGCATGTTTGGAATAAATTGCGGGGGTGGCGGCGCTCTCGTTTGTCAAGGGGTCTCTATCCTCCATTGTCAACAAACCAAGCTCGCGGTTCAACGAGCGTGAAAATTTAATAAGCGATTGATCGATCCGTTCGGAACAGGTAGCCTCGCCGGTCTATGTCGTTCAGTGTGCCAGCTAGTCACTCCCGTCGCCGTTTGCCGGTCGCGCTAATGGCTCTTTTCATTATACACGTACTCGCTCGTACATCCACATCCGGCGTGTGTACACCGAAAATGTTCCCAGTTTGTGATCCTAATTTCTCGATTAAGTGGCACGAGAGCCAGCAAACTTGAAAACACAAAAAAAAAGCCGTCCTGAAAGGCTGAGCGCGCTTCGCGGGCTTGAGCAATGAAATATTGCGACTGCAGTGCCGCAATGTCATCGAGCGAGCTCGTGGCTGCCCAGCGACGGTGTTTCGTGGAAAAACGCTCCTTCCAGCATCCTCTCGGAACGCCCCCGAGGACGGTTAATGCAACGAGGATGAAAGCGCCGACAGAAATGGAATCGAAATATACCGCGTCCCGAATATGTCGGAACGAGGGAAGAAAGGAACAACAAAACTCGGCAGCGGCGAACAGCGGTGGACGGCGGACGCGAACGTCGCGGCCGATTGCGGGAACTACCGTGCAGTTGGCAAACCAACCCCGCGGGCAATCGCGCACGTTCTCCACGAACGTGCAATTTACAGGATGATTCACAATGAACATCAACTCTTTGTTCCTTCAATTCCCGCAAAAAGGGAAAAAAATTGTTTAGTTTAATTTAATTTATTTAAATTTTTAATTGACTCGGTTTTCATATTAATTAATTAATTCATGTGAATTTCAAAGAAATAGAATTGAACTGTTTTCCTGAATATTCATTCTGAATGAGTTTGTATGTATTTACGATAAACATATATATAAAGGCCCACTTGCGCGCTGACGAAATTCGAACGCCTCCCTTTCCAGCTCTCCTCGCTTTGCCCGACGAATTTTCAAGCCGTTGCCGGTGCGGTGCGCCTCCATTTCGGCGATTTCTGCCCACTGGGCACGGGTCAAGCGATTCTCTTTCGCTCAGTTGCAGCTAACGGTTTTCCGGTAACGATCAAAGAAAGAAGAAGAAAAAAAATCGATGCAACAATGCCGTCGGTTTTTCGCGCCGTGATTTCGCGGCTTCGGCGAGAGACGCCGGGCGAAATTCCAATTCGCGCACGTTGTTAAAACGTCCCGCGGGACTGATTTCTCATGGGAATGCTTTTCGTTTTTTTGCGGCTGCGAGTAGCAAAGCGATCAACCGACGGGCGACACCATTTCGGTAACCGAGCGCGCGCCCTCGCTCGCGGTGACCTTTCACGATTCCGTCCGGTGGATTCGCCCGTCGGACAAGTGAGGCTGCACGCGAAACAGAGCGTCGAATATTGGCTATGCCGCGGGTGGACTTTGCGTGACAAATGCACATCGTGCGAGCAACGAGAACGACGCTAAGAAGTTTCTATTGTTAGTTTTATGCTTCCGACCGAACGGGGCATAGCTACATTTTTTTTTCTATCGTCATTGTTACCCGGAAGCGTGTTTCAAATGTCGCGAGAACGATCCAGCGGGTTCTGGGCGTTTTCTGATTTCATTACGGCGTCGAGGTAGCGTTAGATTTTGTACAGTCGAGATTGTTTCTTAAATGTCTCATTTTCGTCCCGTTATCAAAATTAATTCCGAAAAAAATGAATGTTCTCAACACCTTCTATGTTTGGTTTTTTTCAGATTTTCATTCAATCGAAAAGTATTCGAAATTCCCTGCGAATCTCACTTTTCGGTGGAAATAACGACACATCTTCGAGACGGTTTTTATTGCGCGCCAAATCAAGAAATAAATAGCTCGGTGATCGAGATAGTTTTTCGGTATTGGTAAAGCTCAACTTCTTCTCGGGCAGAAGTTTCGATATTTCGCGGTAGGTATTTCGTATCTGGGATACATTAGCTGCTCCAGTTTCCCGCGGCAAGATAAAGTCGATTATTACAGCGGCAGACACGATGACGTCGGTTGCGCCGCGCCGGAGTATATCGGTATGTATACATATTATCTGTCTCCGTCTGTCTGGGTTGTTGCCGTTGCTGATACAACACGTGGGTCCCCCCTCGTGCCCGGGCGCTTCAAGAGAGTTCACAGTGAGCCGTGGGCAAGGCTGTTCAAGGCTCTCGAGACGGACCCCGCCGGCGGAGGTAGGGAGAGAAATGTCGAGAGAACCGCGAGAGCCGTTTCGATTTCGTAATCCGTTCGAGCCGGAGCCCCGCGCGCGTACGGATTTTGCTGCAAAAGCGCGCGGGACGCCGCGCTGCGCCGGACGAGAGGGGAAAAATCTCACCGGGCACCTGAACTTTCGTTTCGCGAAACGATGGCAACGAAGGCAAAACTGCAACCGGTCGAGAGCCGCAGTGTCTCGTTGCCTACCGAGCGGTATACTTAACGCGGGTTCTCCGAAGCTCGCAATACCACTTTCTAAACGAGCAATCAGAAACAGGCAAGTAAGGCACGAAACGGCGTGGTGCGGCACCTCGTGTGTTACGCAGAGAGTCGCCCGACCGAGGCGCAAACTCTACCACCGAGTGCAACTTTGCCGTTAACCAAAGTCGTTTTAACTTATCGGGAAAACGAGAAGCTTGTCCCGTGCATTCGTTGCTGGATTCAATCTTTATTTAATTCAGTTCTTTATTCCATCTCGCTATTGCGTCACGAATTTAATTTGAGAAACCGCGTATCGGATACTGTAGGAAGACAATCGTTCCTGAGAATTTTTCTCGACGGCGATCTTGTTTCACGCGCGTGAAACATTCGTATCGGGAAGTTATATCAGCGATTCGATCGAAGGATGAAAAAACCATGACTAATTATTCGATTAATACTTCCTCTATCCATGTAGCCTACTATTCTCGATCGTAAACAAACATCAATGTTATCGATCACTAAAAAACGATGAAAAATCCATTCTACAGTCTATTAAACATTGCGCGTAAAAATAACTCAGGCTCAATCGAATCAGCACGAATCAAACTTCGCGACTTTCGTGGAAACAGTAGCGTCGGCATTGAGCGACACTCCTTCGGCTATTTTGAGGTCAGCGGAACAATGCCGTTTGTTTTTTCTTCGATAGCAAAGGTTTTCGAAACATTTTCGTTTGTTCGAAACTCGAGCTAATTTGTCGCTACGATTTAACGCTGCCTGAGCAAGTGGGGAAAAGTGTCCTTCGAGCCAGCGTGCACGAAAGTTCGATCGTATTTATACCATCTTTAGCTGCGGGAGGCCGCAATTAACAGGCCATCATCGGCATCAGCAATGTATGTCTCTATACGGTTGTGTTGAACTCTCGCGTGTTCGCTCTATCCGTGACACACTCCAGAAAACTATAAATATAATACCCTACTGCTGCAGTTTCGCGTGCATGTGGGCGCGTGTGCACATGCGTGCGTGTTTGTTGCTTGTGTCGCGCGGCAGCGCATTGTGCGCCTCGCAGACGTCGCACTTAACGACGACAATGATCCACCGGCGCGAGAGCGAGGCTCTCGATTATCGAGAGACAATGGGGCTGTTGATATTGTCGATTATATATAATAAACGAAAAAAAATCGTCGGCTCACACTCTACAAACTTGAAATTTGATCTCTGATCCATAAGTCTCATTCGGGCTAATTCAAATAGTTCGTGATATGCGATTTATATTATTATTATTATTGATACTGATATTGATATTGATATTATTATTATGTCTGCGATTGGACGGAAAGACAATGATCGATTTTCCGTAAAAAGTCGCGTGTCGTGTCTATACGACCGTGAACGGAGCGATCGTTAACGCCGAAGCGGTGCGAAACGCGTGTCGAGCATTTGCGACAATTTGCAATCGCGTTCACGAGCCCGATGCAACTATGCATCGGTATAAACAGGATGGCATCGTGTAATGGTAGGCCCGTTCGAAACGACGAACTTCCCACGAGGCCCCCAATAAAAATTCATTGTCACCGTGACGACCCTGACCGTGTCACTGCGCGGTCTCGTGTGTACGTGTGCATTATGCGTAAATTATTACCTTCGTCTCGTTCGGAGACCGCAGGCGGATTCTCCATCTCATCGGGATACTGGATTTTCCTTTTTTTTTTTCTGCTCTGCCTCGTGCGCCGTTTACAATACGAGCCGTAGCAATTCACGATTGTAATTCGACGCCTACGTGACCCCACGGAGAACACCGTGCGAGCGAATGAACGATCGTTCGCATAATAACAATAAACACAGACGAGAGTGGAATTGATCGGGCAGATTCGTGGCGACTCTGTGCCTCCGTCGTCGCGCGGACCGCAAGATAAGAACACCGACAGACACGTCGAGGGGATAATTAATACGGAGCGAAGGCTTCAAGAGCGCGCCGGAAGTCGGACGTAACGAACAGCATGGCACTGTCAATTGGTTCGATTATACGCAAATTCATTGACGGCTTTCACGTGGATCCAATCGACATCAGAGACTGGCAAGAGTGGGGCAATGAGGATCGTTAAACAATGCTGGTCATCGGAAATTTCATAGATTTTACTGGCCGAAATACCAACTAATTGATTATAATTAGAATTAGTCTTGAGGAATTTTCGCTTTGGCATTGTTTTATTTAATGAATTTTTTTCGAGCACGTTGCGATAATAATTCCGCTGTCGGAAACCTTCAAACGGATTACAACTCAAAGCCTGTTACCACGATTTTTCAACGCAAAGGACCAGACTCGTCTGCTGTCGTGCTTCGATTCGGCCGTGATGCACGTTTTTCCCAACATCTTCATCCCTATGAAGTAATGATGACACTCGGAGAAACCCTTCAACTCCACCTTAAGTGGTAGTGCTGTGATTGACAAACGACCAACAGTTGTCTATTCGCCATCGGCGCATTATGAAGATACTCGCGACATAACTGATGTTTTTTACACGCTACAGAAACCATTTAAATCCTAATGTTAGACAATGCCTCAAAATACTCTGAACTCTCTAACGAGAAAACCCCGACATTTTTTTTTTACGACAACGAAGCTTCATGAGGAAGAAAAAATCTAATTATTATTATCTTCATATAATAATTATATTGAAATATAATAATAATAATAATAATAATAATTATTATTATTATTATTACACATTATAAAAAACTTTTATTCGAAAAAAGTTATTTCATCAAGTTAGGTGCGTTCTTCCAGTCGCGCGAGTACCGATTCATTCGATTCTATTGATACCCGATTATCGATCGACCGTATCGCAAGAGACTTGGCAATGTGTCGGCCGTGCACGCGCGCATTATCGAGACCCTGTGCCACAATAGACCCTCCCGTGCAGCGTTAGATTGGCGCGGCTATGCCGGCTCACGAGCGCCACGAGTCCGAGGAATCAAGTCTACATCGACGCCGGAAAAACAAACGGGGAAATCCGCGCCGCGCTCCGCGATCCAGCAATTGTTACAGAACCGTCCGCGTTGCATACGCGAAGCGGCGTAGAGAGAAGCGCGAATGTGTGCGTGGATTTCGCATCCAGAATCGAGAATCACCGAGTCGCGACAACTGTGCGCTGTACGCCGGGGTCCTACCGGGGGAGGTTGTCGAGTGTAATAATAGAAGCGCAATTAAGTCGCACAAGCAGTTTACGCTCTCGAGGCACGGCCTCTCTTTTCGTCCCTCTCGATGATACGAATTTTCTATGAGCCCAATCAATTACTTCGTCGGCACTCGACCATATCGTATACGGCGCAATTTTTTTTTGTTTTCAAGGATTTTCAATTTTTTTGTCCGTTCTTAATGACCCCGCTTCTCAAACCGTTATTTCGGTCCCGACGATTTATCGGAGCCGCGGCGATGTATACTTTGTGTAAAAAAATTCGTTCGTCTCAATCATCGCGTCGAGAAGACGGCTGGGCCGCTCCTCCGCTTCGCTTGCGCAAAAGCCAATTAAGGGGGGAAAAAACACCTTGCCCCGGTAGGGCGTTCGGGCTCCGTTGTAAGGCCGAAAAGTTATTGCGCGCTCGTGAAATCCACGAGAAAATGAGGGAGAGAGAGAAAGCCCATCGCGTCGTAGCCGTTTGTCCTCGGCGTATAACGCAACTTTGGGGGACGAGACCGATCGCCGGACCGTTATAACGCAATCGCACGGTCTCCGCATTCCGGGCGATCGGTGGGAGGACGCGAATGTGAGGACGCGAATGAAGATCCTTCGATCGGCTATGGGCTTCGTGCCAGCTTGGCTCGCTGATATATAACGAACGATATATATATCTATTTACTATATATATAAAACTCGTTTTCTATATATAGTAAATAGATATGCGCTTGTCGATGTGTGCCCATGTAAAAGCTTGTACGTAGTACATAAGATTGACCCACAGCAGTACGGAATTTTAATCAAGGCTGGCGTGCAGCGAATCGACTCCGTGGAACGCCCTCGTCGCTCTCATGCTCGAGAGAACCGATCGAAGGCGAAAAATTCGAAATCCTCGGATTATCGGATCCGGCAATACGATTCGGCGAGCATTCGTCTCGGCAATTATTCGATCGTTATAGAATTTTTTCGTGACTAAATCATAATTGTTCGATAGCGGTTTTTATTGGAAGAACATTCGTAACATTCATTTGAATCGGCCGGGGTCGCCAAAAAGAATTATTCGTTGTCGGACCATTTGAATACAAAATGTAAGGTTGTTTAATTTCTCGAATTCAGCAAACAAATTATGATACTTGGCAAAACTTTAGACAAATATCGAAGTTGTTGCAATGATATTTGAATGAAATTTATTTTATGCATTTTTATTGTTCATAGTATTCGTTTATATAAAATGTAATAATTTTGTTTAGATGATTTAAATAAATTTTATCACAATTATTTGAATGAAATAAAAATTAATCATTTATTATTGGTTTGTAGAATATTGTACGACCTCGATGCAAGGTTAATTGTCGAGTTTCGGCTATTCGTTTCGTACCAAAGTAACCGCGTTGCGATAGGCAATAGATATAGCGACGAACAATACGCGAGACGTTTCGGCGGGCACCTCGAAGTCTGGTTGAACTTCGTACGTATCCATCGCTCGCTTCATCTAACCGTTGTTTCTTCCTCGATAATCGATATTTCCTTCCCGATGTCTGTATGGATACCTCTCGCGCGGAGACGGCCACACAAAAGCCTCAGTGTTTGCCACGCGATTGTACGTGATATCGTCACCGAAGGTAATTACGCATGTCGATCAATTGTAATGCAGCCTTTTTAATTTTCCTTATCTTCGCGAAAATTGCGAGACAGAGGTGCGACCAGGAAAAAATGAATCTCGCGTGTCATATACATGGAGGATGCATTCATTTTTTTTTTCGCTAAGGCAGGAAAAAATTTGAATATTCAGTAGGAAAAATTACGAATTAAAAATCCTTGATATCATTTTTTTTCCTCAAAGTCCGTCGCGGGGAAAAACGGTAGTTTCAAGGTGAGATCGGTGAATCAGATTCGCAACGCACGTTAAAAAAATATTTCGGTTACTAATTTGCCTAATTTGATAATTTTTTTTTGAATAAATATAATTGTTAATAACGCTCGATCTTTTTCCAGTCCGGCGGAATCTTTTTATAATATTGAGAAATATAATAGAATAATAGATTATAGTTTTGAATATTCTATAAAAATGTATTAAGCGAGGGAACCGGCAAAAATAATGGGTGGTTGGTGACCGAAGGAAGAAGTAATTTCCATCGCGATTTATCGAAATTTAGGACCGCTTTGAATCGAACGAATGTATATAAAGTATTGTTATCGATGCTCGAGCATCGCGAACTAACCTATCGTAATTGCACATCGAGGAGAGCTCGCGTAAGGTATTTCCCGCAAGTTACACATGCGCAGTCAATATTACACCGTAACAAACTCTACGCTGTAACAGCGTTCCAACGGTGGCGATATCTAATGTTAAATAGAGATACGTAGGCGTTCTCGAACTCGTAAAAATTCAAGGCGACGCCGATAACGCACAAGACCGGTGTGTGTGTGCGTGTCGTTCGCGTTTGTCGCCACAATCACCAGCAAGCATTATCACGGTCGTTATAGATCTACAAGATCGAGACTTTTTTTATTCCCCTCGTAATTCGCGGCTCGAACGAGCCTGCATGTTACCAATACGATAAGAAAAAGCTCCCGCGATATCGAAGCTCTTTAATCGAATATTTTACAACTTTGGGAATCGCGTATAAAACAAGCATTAATGTATCTCGCAAAAAGGCGTAGAATGAAAAGCCGTGATTCTCGTCTGGAAGAAAAAAAAATAGAAGAAATAACGTGCATGCCTAAGTTACAATCCGCCTGTACAGAAAAATGTAACTTTCTTTCTTAAATTTTGCAAAAGTTGATGGGTAATGAAAGATTTCGAAAAAAAAAGATATATCCGATGAATCCGGAATTCCTTGATGAACTTTCGACAAATGTGATCACAAACCTTATTTAATTACAGTCTACTTATACTTTGATCGTTAGATCATTTTTTTTTTTGCAAGCGAACAGAAATTTTTCAAAGAATTGAAAATTCTATTAATTTTGATTGCCTTGGCGGATTCGTCCGATTTTTTTTTTTTCCGAAACCGATATAATGTTTTGTTGTCGATCGAACTACGTACAACACAAACGGTGTAAGCGCCGAATATAGAAATGAGACGTATCTAATAATAAGAGCTTTGCGAATGATGACGACTGTCTCTAAGCGGCGATCAATTGACTATGTAATCTTGGGATGCATGGGAGACGGGGAAAAATACGCGACGATGTGGGTTGTAATGATGCTAAAAGAAATCTACACGCGCTCTCGGGTCTCGGGGATCGTTCTCCCGGCTTGGACAATGACGTAGACCGATGTCGCGGAATCGAATGGGAAACACGCCGGATTGCTGCATATATATACATACCTCAAGGATGATTCACAAAAAATATCGCACCTGTTATTTCCTCTGATTCCCAGAAAAATAAATTTACCACAAAAACTAAGTTGATTTTGAAAAATCGAAAATAACAACAATACATTTTTTATTTAAATTATGATTTTACTCGATTTTTTTTCTAAATAAATAATTCGTGCAAATTTTTATTATTCATCCATTCCCCAAAAAAGTTGAAGTTTTTCAAAAAATAATAATGATAAAAACAAGAATTATAACAAATTAAATTTCAATTACTGATACGTTTTTTTTTTTTTTTTTTTTTTCTAAGGATCCGACAAGTTCATCGTCGCGAAGCGGATTCGATATTCATTGTGAATCAGTCTGTAGTCGTAGAATATACAGCGAGGGACTTCTTCGCGATCATGACGAGATCTCTCGCGTGCTCCGGTCGTCTCTCTGCTCATCCCGTCGCGCGGGGCTCCGTCATTATGCGTTGCGCCAATCGCTCGATGGATCCTAACTCGTCATCTCTGTCATCGTTCACTTCGCACTTCGCACTTACGTGATTGCAATTTTTTTTGTTTCGCTTCTTTTCCCACCCAACATCCGAGTGCATTTAATTTTTTTGTTTATTTACCTTTTTCTCAGGCAGACGTTCGTCTTTGCAATTAGCGGAGTGACGCGAGCGTAATAACAGCATCGGCGCACAACAGAATGATCGGGAAATTGTCTGACGTAGAAGACAGGCCTATGTGCATTACGTATATCGATAAAGCGACGCTAATTACCGCATCGAGTTCCGAAGCTTCGCCGTATCGCGATGTGTACATAGCTGGAAGATGGAGCTTTATCGATTCTCGTCGAAACGAAACTAAAGATCCCTCGATACCTATTCGCCGGCGATAAGAAACTCGGCGAGTGTTGAATATTTTTCTTTCGCGAGTCTCGCGCAATCCCGAGAGGCGCCGTAGTTTATTTTATCGGAACGAAGTTTCGCGAAAGAGGTACATTTTTTTTTCTACGGACGAAGATTAAAAAAATAAATCTTGCAAAAGTGGAAAAGTCAAAATATCCGTTAACTCGAGTCGATTAATTATCGATCGTGAGTGCGAAGCGTCGGAATTAACAAGCGCAATATCATTGAACCCATCATCGCTGGTTTCTGTCTATTCAGCGGCATTCTAGTGGCCTGCAATCGAAGAGTCGTGGACTAAGAATAGCTTATCCAAATATTAGCACAGCTGATTTACGAGAGAACGCGCCGAAACGCGGAAATACGTCGAGGATGTGAGAGAAAAGAAAAATCTTGGCAGAGTCAAACAGACGAAGAGGGTTCGAAAGAATCGTAGGGGTCGAGAGAAATGAATGAATACACGACGAGGAGTGAGAGTGACCCGAGGAACAACGAATTCTCTGTTCTTCGCTCGTTATCTCTATTCTCGTAATGCTGTCCGGGCCAAACGGGCGGACACGCCTCATCGTTTCGGTGTTCTTCTTTTTTTCGCGGGGAGAAAAAATCAAAGAGCGGCAAACGCAGCGTGGGCTCCTCAGAAACCGAACGTGGGCTTATTTCGCAGTCTGCGGCTTGCGTGTATGTATTTACACGCGCATTTCGAGTTAACCAGCGGCAGTCAAGCTTTTTTTTCTTTTTTAAATCGATCGATTTCTCGAGCCACAAGAGGAGGAGATAGGACAGCGAAAGGGAAAACAAGGAGGGTTCGGCAGCCGCGTACACACAAGAGTTGAAAGATACACTCGTCCCCGGTCTTTGTCGTTTCCCCCCTCGTCGTCGGCGCACGACATTTGCGTCCCGTATCTCGATTAAGCCACGACCGGCCGGACACACAAAGCTCGAACTCTCGGTCGAGGGGAGGTCGCGAACTCTAAACACGATACCAAGGACATACCTACGCGTTTTTTTCCGTCTCCCTCTCGCACCCGGGCCCCGAGAGGCAGAGGAATCCGAACCTTCGCACTCGTCCGTCCACCGCGCCAATATAACGACATTATCCGACGCTTTACAACTTCGAACTCGTGAAAAAAGCCGAGACGCCGCTTGCCCGAACGAGAAACAATAACGCGTTTTCTCGAGGGTCCAAAGAATAGAGGAGACGGCTCGAGAGAAACGAATAACACCCACGTGTTATTTTTCCCGAGAGAGTAAAAAATCTCGGCGCCGGAATCTATTCGGTAATTCAACAAAATTGTGAGCCTTCCGTTTCCCTTTATTGTTTGCTTCACGAAAAATTAACGAAATTATTCCGAAGCGATTCTCGAATGGCTGAGAAAGAAAACTGGTCGAAAACACAGTTTTTGCATAAAAAACACGAATATTACGTGAAGTATTAGAGTCGCAAGGGCCGCAAACGAGAAGCACACGATTCGTTGCAATAACACTGCGAAGTTAATCGAGAAGCGAGTTCTTATCCGTAATCTATCGATAAGTAACTGGAAAGCTCGACGAGCACAATTCTCGAGTTGAACATTAGCTCCTCGAAATCGACGAGCGTCGCGGGGCGTGAGTTACGGCGAGTAGAATGATCACGTAACCGCGCGTTGTTAGTCTACACGTGTTCAAGGGGAACGAAGGGCGGGAGCCGGGCGAAGGCACGGAAGGAGGAGAATAGGGACCACGTAATTTCAATGGCGTTTGCGAGTGTTATATATCGACCGCCCTCGCGTTCTTGGGGGAGAGCTCCCAAAGGCTCTATCCCACGCGCCGTTTATATTCGAGAGATGATAGCGAGCTAGGTAAGGGCGTTGGATCGAGCCAGGATGTGTACTGGCTGATTCACAATAAATATCGAATCTATTTCTTTTCCCTTCAATTCCCATTAAAAAAATGTTGAGTAATTTACGAAAAGTGAGTTAGAGTTTCCTCAAAAACAATAAAATAAAAAAGAAATGTAAATAAAAAAGAAAACAGAATCAAATCTTTTTTTTTGGACTCAGACTTACGATGGAGAAGCGAGTTCTATATTTATCCACCGTGGCCGGTTATTTCCCGGAAAAAAAATTCTCAATTTTCCCTCACCCAAGCTCTGGGGATATCTATTTAATAATTAATAACGCGAATTGAAATGCATCAGAAACAGCTACGGGTCTTTGATGAATTATTTATTTCTCGATCCATGACGAATATTTTTATTTATTTATTGAAGGTTTGGTGGCAATTTACTTTTTCCCTGACCAATTTCGAAATAACCTGATTTTACCCCGTTTTTCCTGACCGCGGCGAGCATGTTATTGTGAATCAGTCTGTATTCATAGATATCGATAGCTAACAAGCGTAAGGGCGTATCTCGTGTTATTCGCCAGGTTAAACAGAGCCCGATGCGTCCTGCTGTTGCTTAGTAGTCGATATATATGGACACATAGCTGGGCATCGTGTACACCAACATCCCCATTGCAAGACCAGCGCGAATGTGTACAAGGCTGCACACAATAGTTCGCTCCTTCGTCCCGTGAAACTACGCCACGGAACACGCAGCGCGCGGCGATGTGTTTCGTGCGTGAGAAAGGCAATCGATAAGTCCCTCTCGCCGCTGGTGTGTGACAGTGATGATCCTCGTCGTCTGCCGAGGCCCCGAGAGCTGACAATGTTGATTGGGCGAGGGCAAGGAAAAAAAAAGAAAAAATTCTCTTCCGAGGGGTGGATCGGGAGCTGCTGTGATATACCAGAGTTTCCCCGAGGACATTATATATTCATTTGCGACGCGAAAACCTCGCCGACGCGGATTCGCGAAGCGCTAAACTGCTGGGAGCTCAATTCGGATCTTGTGTCTTACGTATTCGATATGGTCGGCGCTGCTCCTGTACTTTGCGCGTTTGTGTGCTTCTGTATGGGCGATGTTATCGAATTGGTGGAGAATAAATACGGTCAAGGTTGACTGAGATCGAGGCCACTTGCCGGGAGATATATAAATGTATAGATGTGTGTGTGTGTGAAAAGAATAAAAAGGATATCGAAGGATACTATCCTGCGCCACGCGAGGCTGGCTAACGTCCCAATGGTTACAGTCTCGAGCTTTTAGTCCTTGGCGGTCGTTGCGGACACAGCGTCACGTAATCGAGACAATAATAACAATTCTTCTTAATGAGTTACTGAACTTTGTGAGTTATAACAGCCAACAGCGATGCAATTATTTATCATATTTAATGCCATAGGAGAACTCAATTGGGAGTACGGAGTTGCAGTTTGCTTCTCGACAGCGCGTACAATTCCGCTCGGGGTAAACTCTGACAAAAGCAATCGCAACTTCCTCCGGATTAGTCGAGTTATTATAACGCCACGCCGCCGACCGCGGACAATTTGATAACGTTATTTTGATATGTAAATATTGAGATTCTCGGGTCGTCGTATAATTCAGTGTGGTTTTGTTTCGTGCTTCAGTTCGTTCGAAGAAGTCGGTCATTGTTCGCAGTTCTATTTTGCACCGTGTCGCGCGCGACGAATGTGACGCGAACTACAAAAATATTCAATGTTTCAATGAAAAACTTCGTCGGAGTCGAAACAATGTTATTCTTTATTTTCTCGCCGCGACGCGCTTGGCTATGAGTATTTCGCGCCCAACGGAACCGTACAAAGCCTCGCGTCAGGTATACGTCAATGTTTCGCGCGTCGCACTTGGCAAACTCCGCGATACGCCGCCGACGGGAAGCTGAAGAGAGCCTCCCGACAGGGCAATAACGTGCATTTTCATATACGTAGACTTCCGACAGCTGACGTCGACGAATTCGAGCTTTCGAGGGAATCGACCAACGCTCTGGTTGAACTGAAAAAAATCCTTGCCGATCGAGTATTCTCTGACGTCTTCGTCGTAAAACCTCTGCCTCTTTCATTTCTTTTTGGTAAAATTAAGGGCTTTGAAAAGGTGTAATAAAAACAGATACAATTAATCTTCTTTCAAAAACGGCGAAATAGCCCCGAATATTTTCCAAAATGTTCAGGACACCAGAAAACAATTATTAGAATAATTAATATTTGGAGAAAAAAAAAGAAAGATGATTGAAGAACAAACAGAAAATACACGGACTTTTCCAGGACCAAAAAAATGCAAGGCAATTCCAGGACGATACAAATATCGGAACTTCCAGAACGTTCAGGACCTTTGGGCATAAAACAAGATCTCCAGAATGCCCACAAAAAAAAACTCCTAGTAAAAAAAACTTCGAGGACTCAGTCGTTCCGACCAATCAATAACATCATTCATGACGAGTCCGCCGGCTGCCGTCTATTCAAGACCTTTGGCACGTATATTTCGGCCTCTTCTATGCTACGCGGCAAATGGCGCGGAAACTAAGATCCTTCGAGATAAGATTTATCCCGGGCCGTAGGCGCGCGAGAGTTTTCGAAGGATCTCCGGAGATCTCGAGAGTTTCCAGCTGTGCATCCGAAATTCGTCTGCCTCGTCGGGGGTGGATAACAGAAGTCGGCGCACGTGTACAGATATCTATAAGTTTTTCGACAAATCTCACGCGCAACTGGGTCGCGAAGACCGACCAATCTCCCGGCCGTTACATCTCGAAAAGCTCGAGGAGCTACACACATGCGCGTCGTGAATTTTCCATAAGCCTTTATCAAAACCCATCACCGCGGCTGATTAACGACCGGAACTTCTCCATTCGCTTCTTCTCGTCGGCTCGGATATCTCCGCCGTTCGCATTAAACCCTTTATCGCACCTTGCGGAGGCGTCGACGAGTTACAACGTCGCCTAAATATGATTAATGCCTCGTCGGCGATAACGAGTTTGCGCACCAGAATTGTATTAAATTGTTCGCCGTTACAATCCGAGACCGTGGAGAGACGAAGATACTTCAACGATGATCGAATAATAAAGCATATTGCACGTACGACGGGGAGCGCGAAGCGTCGGAGGAAAAGAGACCAGGGATGAGAGATACCTTCGTGCCCATATTCCTCGTTGTAATCGGACGTTTCCTCATCAACGTTGCTGCTGCCGCTGGTGCCGGTGCCGCGGTCGTTGCTGCGACAGAGAGCGTCGAGAGATCGCGCGGTGTCAAATCCTCGCTTACATTACGAGAGAGGAGCTCTCCGGGCTCTTCTGCCGGCGAGGCCGGACTTGGCCGCACAGGGACACCGGGCGAACCCGGCGTCGACAGGACATTGTCCATTATCGTACGCGCCTCGCACACCATCGTTTCTTCTTTTTTCCTCACTCGCTCGTGTTAGCTATCCTCGCTGTTAAAACGTGATAGCGACGCCGTTCGTAGGTGGTCGAGAAACGATGTGCGGATTGAGTGAACAAACGAACGAGCGAAGGATTATCGTCCAAGGGGACGATTTATATCAGTGAAAGGTTTTGGGCTACTTTAACCATTCTTTGTCGATATTGATTCCTAAATCATCACCAATCTCGACATTACTTTTTTTATTCCATTCAAATATGAAATTCAATGATTAATCAAATAATCATAATAATAACATGATTACTATTATGATTCATTCAATTACTCAAATTGAATTCTAACATAATTTAAAAGTTGTTCCGGCGATGCAATTGAATTGGAAGTAAATTTAAAAATGTCGATTTTTCCCGTGAAGAGCTTGGAATAGGCCGAAATTTCAATCATTGCGTGTAACTATACAATGCAACTGGTTTAGTGGGAAACATTGTAGACACTGGTCTGCCCGCACTGCGGGAAGCGATGGAAGAAAACGACTATGAGAACAACGTGTGGACACTTCCCTTGGAGAACGGTGGTGCGAACACGCGGGATGGACACACGTACAGAGTAGCATGTCGGCGTAAGGTCAAGGGTCGGTCAGAACTAACTCGGCACTCGGTTTAGTAGCGGTAATTTATCGTCTATATGAGCCCGGGGAGCCTCTCGCTCTCGCATCCAACTCGCTAATAAGGCCAAAGGAGCGTTTTGCCACGTTTGCCGCGACGCCGACGAAGCGGCTGCTGCACTGCGGAAGGAACGATACGGTGTTGGCGAACGGAGGCAAGGATGACGTGTGCGGTGACATGTGTAGGGCGAAGGTGAAACCTTCGAGCTTCCCGGCGAGGAACATCGCGACTCCGCACGAACACAATTATTCACGGCGATTGGAAAAATGCGGGTCAAACTCTTCCGGCAACGCGAATTCCGCATCAAAATTGATATAATTTTTCACCCGGCGAATTTGGAAATTATTGAAAAAAAAAGTGTACAAATGTCGACAGAATTCAAGAATAAAATAAACCGCTCGAATTCGACCGAATATTGCAAAAGAAAATAGAAATTGTAAATATTTGCCGCGAATTTTGCAATATTGAACGACCGGTCATCGTACCATCGCCCGAAAACTTCGGTCCGTTTTAAAATATCCACGATAATCAAGTGTGCTCGGGAGGGCAAAACAGAAGCAGCCGCGAGGCTCGCAGCATGTGCCTCCAAAACAAATAGCGCCGAGACGAAGCGGCGCTGTGTACACTCGTTATGTACGTGCATGTGCGAAAGCCAGCTCCAAAGCACGAGGCCGCACGCCTCTCTCGCGATAACGTATCGTGTTATAATTATCGTTGTTTGGCCGCACACACGAATATGTTTTTCATTGCAATCCCCGAGAATCTCGAAGAGACCCGCGAGCGGCAAAGCGCGCTTTTCAGTTTCGTGTACCTCGAGAAAATTAGTCTCGTTACTCTCGATTCGTATCGCTCATCCGTTGATATTTTTGTCGTTGTTGCTAATCGATAGCGCCAGTTTCGTTCACGAAACGATCTATGCGTAAATCGTACAAGGGAATCGTCGAGGAACGAAAAGGCGCAACGACCATCGTTTTCCGGCTGCAAACAGCCGCAGCAAGTCGTTGCGCTTCTCAGGAGTCGAGAAGATCGTGGATCGGCTACTGTTGCACGCACTGGAAGCTCTCATCGAGTCTTTGCGAGCGCACACAAGCTCACGGCGGGGCTTTCTCATCTCGTAAACTCGACAGCGGCAATCTGGCAACCTTCCAACAACGAGCCGACGTTATATTCCTCCTCGGCCCATCGGCCGCGGTGTATAATATCGGCATAATAAAGATAGGCGGAAGCGGTAGGCGTGGATCGGAAGCCGACAAATTTAGACGAGGTTGTAAACATTTTCGAAATCTCGAAAACAAGAAGAAAAAGCTATCTTTCAAAGTCCGAGACGGCGAATTCGCGGGTTTTTTTCTTGCGAGTGACGAGGGACATTGCGGGAAAAAAAATGCACAGGCGGAAAAAACGCCTGTGAATTAAATCGAAAAAAGCCACGAATCTCGCAGAATAATTTCAGCGCTGCGAGATCGATATGTGGAAATGTTGAGTAAGACAAAAAAAATTCTTTTCCAGCCCTCGTGACGGCGAGGTCATGGTTTTTATTTTTTTCCAACGTTTCGCGAGGCGAAACGTTGGGAAAAAAAATGCACACGCGAAAAAGCGAGTGAATTAAATAGAAAAGAGGTACGAGTCTCGCGAAATGGTGTTAGCACGATCCCGAGGGATGTTTGAATAAGTGAGAGGCGAAAGAGTCACTGTCTATGCCAGGTCAAATAAAAGTGCGACGAGTGAAAGAATAAGAGAATGAAGGGAGAGGAAAAAAAAGAAAGAATTGTAGATGAAGAATGGAGTGGCGCGCACGTTCGTCGAAACGAAGGCGCGGAGATAAGCGGAATTCTTTCTCTCTCCGCTACTCGTTGGCGGATGAAAGAAGCGCAAACCGCGTACTCTCCTTTTTCTCGAATTATGTGTGTATTTGAACTTCCGTCGTAATGCGCGTTTCTTCATGTGGTCTATCCGCACGCCTCGCTCTCTCGCACGGGCGGCGAGGACAATCGATAGGCGAATATCGAGTAGCCGTGTCCCGTTCGCTTCGAACTGTACTACTGGAAGTTCTATGTATATGCGTCAATATATAGACGAATATAGGTACACGTATATATGCAGCTCGAACACCCCAAGCTTTTGCAAAGCTCCAGCGAGAGACTAAAGTGCATAGCGCATCGAGTACACACCGGTAATTCGGTATACGCCGATATAGCTGAAAGCGATTCGGATTTCAGAATGGAGCGTCGAATGATCGATGGAACAACGAGTATCGAAATTCGGTCGATCGGGCGCAGAACGGGGAATGGGCGGGTGGTGTCTTTGGGGCATGTCGAAAACGGGGACAACGAGGTCATTCCTCAGCGGCTCAGCTTTTCATGCAAACTCGGAAAATCCTCGTTGAAGTTTTTTCCCTTTTTTTCCTCTCTGAATGGCGCATGAGCTTTGCCGGAGAATAATAGCGAATTTCTTTCGCGCTGTATAGTCAGATTTGATCCAGACAAAATAGAGAAAAAAAAAAACACTCGACGATGCTCGAGCTATTGTTTCCACGGCCGATTTTGTGGAAAATAAGTTTTTTCGTTGAGAGAAGTAAATTGTCAATAATGGTGAAGATTTTTTTATAGAAAATTGTGATACTCTGTTTTGGGGAATGTTTGAGAAAAAAGTGTATAGGATTCCACTGTACAAAAATTAATGACCTGGTGGAAGATTTTATGCATGAAATGTTAACTTTGATGTACAACCGCGATGGAAAATTAATGTACGATGTATTAAAAACTAAAGTCAATATTTGAATTTAATTTCACTGTAAAAGTATATTCATTTTTTATCACCACTGTACATTAAATTTAATGCGCCTATTCGTAAAAACTTCCTGTGCCAGGACATTCAATTTTTTTGCGCAGTGTATCACTGACAAAATTGCTTCCGCTGCCCGTACACTGTTAAAAATAATGACAAATTTCGTGTACTCGGAACTGGAAGTTGGCAACGACGGTACATAAATTGAAGACAAAATACCTGAGCCCGTAATTTAACAAACAAAATTCCCAAAATCGCTAATAAATTAAATATAAATTACCAAATTTCCAGGTAATTTTTAAACATTCCTTTAAATTCTAGTACATTTGTTCCAAATTTATTACACGGTTTGTGCATACAGGTTTCAATACCGGTATTGAATGTAATTTATTCAGTGAATTGGAAGCGTTTATGCATGAACTGTTTACGAAATTTCAAAGAAATGTGTGTTTCAATTCCAAACGGAATTTTCCATTCCGATTAACATACAATAGTGGTCAATTTTTCATTTCCGAGTAAATCAAATTTACGATTATTTTTTACAGCGCAGCCTCGAGACTCATTTTCAATGTCATGCCCGCTGAATTTTTGACGTTTCGTACATCAGTGTTTCGCGAGAACCTGGTGAATGTTTCAATGTTGGCTTAACCGTACCGATTGTTGAATAATTATTCAAATCGCGCCACTAAAGCTCGAAGCTTATGAATATTAAAAGCTATTTCCTACGTACGACGGGTACATAGAATCGTGTATTACGTACATCCCGTAGGACAAAGCCCCTAAGGACACTGCGTGCACACGCGGATAAACGAAGGAGATAAATGATGCGCGGGCTAACTCACCTAGTGGAATGATCGATGAAGCCACCGTCCAGGAGTCGCAGTTTCGCGAACAACACGGCGCTGACGAAAGGCACTGCGGTTAGCTCCTCGAGGCCGACCTCCACCGAGAATTTGTACTTCTTCTTCTTCATCATGAAGGCCATCTCACCGAGCCCGGGGCACTTCACTTTGAACGCTTGCTCGGACCACCTTCGTGGCTCGCAACAACTCTTCGGCGTTTTCTTCTTACCTCGAACACAATGTCGCGCCTTCGACTATACTCGTTGATTCTCTGTTTTCCTTTATTTTATTTTTTTCTTCTCTACAATCGAACCCACTCGATATTTAGGCTTCGTTTGGCAAAGTTCTTTAGGGAATCGAGTTTGAGTTACCTTTGATTTACTTTCCTTTTTTTTATAATTCTTTCAGCCAGTTCGATTTCTCTTCCTCAAGCTCGCCGGGAGCCCCGATAATAAAATTCTCATTGCGCCGATATATATATATCTGTATATATGTTTATTTCGTTTTCTCGTACTCTGGTCCCCTCGAGCTGTTGCACAGCCCGTTACGCTCGTCAATTCAAACTTACTTCTCACAGTTTTCCGGCGTTCTGTTGCGACAACGACGTTGTAGTATTGGCAAGACTACGAAGGGATTCGACACGATTCTGCGATACCTTCTCGACATTGCCTCCAAAATCGTGGATGGGTTTTTTTCGTTTTTCTTCTTATATATATTTTTTAATGTTTTTTTTTCAGTTGCGACACGACTGTGATTTCTCGTTACTCGTTCCTCCGACGTTGCATCGGCCTCGTCCGCTCGTTTCTCGCTGCATCGTGAATCCTCTCGAATCTGCGATAAAAAAATTAACAAATAAGCCTAAATAATGTTAAAACGTTAAATATTGTTTCGTAAATTTGCGGATTACCGAGTTCAATTTTTCATTCATTTTTCTATCGATTTTACACCCGAGATACAATAACAAATACATAATAACAATATCTCCGATTCACAATTTCTTATCATAATTTTCAGGACTTTTTTCTTTTCATTGGCTCTGATTGCATTTATCGTTGCAGCGCGACAGTGCCAAAGTTAAAGGCCACCAGATTAAAATTGGCGAGAAAGTATCGAGCGATCGGAAGGTCGCGTCGATCGTCGATGCGTCGCGTGTGCCATTGACACGGATGAGAACGAAAATTCTCGGACGGCGTTATCGTCGCGAGCTTTTATTGTGACCGTGACTCAACGCTGGCCGAGACGTCGCGGCACGTGTTCGCCTCGTCGCACCCTCGCTTCAGGATGCGAGGCGACAAAAAAAAATTCGCCGGCTCTTTAATGTTGCACGTGAGGCAAAATTTTATAACGGCCGATGAGCGCGGGCAGGCGATGTCGCGCGACTAGCCGCTAAGCGTAATGACCCGCCAGCGGTCACAAACGATGTGCCTGCCGGTTATGGACACTTTTGTTTACGCAAGCAAACACATCAGTCCCAGTTAAGTGAGACATCAAGGGTCTCCGAACTACAATTTTATCTTACACTCGGTGTGCAACGTACATCGACAAATTTTCTTTTTCTTTTTTTTCGTTCCTTATCGTTTTGATTTACGAGCGCGCGGTGTCGCGGATGACGTAGAAAATATCTTTAAATGGAAATTAAATTGATAAAGTGGCAAAGGCGCGTGCGACCGGCAACGATGCTCGATTGTTATCGCAATTGTTTCGCGGGAGATGATAGACCGCCATTATCGTGGTAAATGCGGCGAAAGTCCCTATCGAGCGATTTTTCTTTATTATCGTTAAGATTTTGAGGAAGCCGTGACGTGCTCGATGACTCAATGAAACGAACGCGTCGGAATAAAAAAAATAGTGACCGATTGACGTGTCTCCGAGCCTAATTTTCTGAGGTCACAGAAATTTTTTTTTCTTCCCATTCAGTTAATTATAAAAATTCTAAGATCGATCGTGGAGCAGGAAGAAATTCACGTGAATCGCAGAAGTCGCGCTCGGGCTTGAATGAAACGGCGTTGAGCATCGGCGGGTCGATTCTCGTCTTTCATTCCCGAGCGAAAGCGCGCGCGTGAGCATCTCCCTGTTGTGTACGTGTGTGTGTGCGTGCGTGTTTACGTTTGAGATCGGAAATAAACGTTACGAGCTTGGACCGCCCAAGCCCTCGGAAAGTGAAGCGCGCGCGTTCCTCAACGCGTTCGATTACGCAATCGGCGGCACGCGGTCCCGCGAAACGGAAAGAGGCGACGAGCGAAAAAGAAAACAACCAGATACGACGATCGAGTAAACCGTTTAAAAGTCCGCGATGGCTTTGTTCGCGAGGGTTTTTAATCGGCGGGCGAGCGGGTGGCTTTTGTCGATCGTGAAAAAAAGAAGAAAAAAAGCGAGTCGGTATCGATGACAAAGACGAAAAAGCGGCAGGAGGCAGACGCTCGGGTATCGCGTGACTCTTATTACGGAATAACGAATGCAAAATGTTTTTACTCGTTACACCGCAGCGGCAGACGAGGAAGACAAAAAAGAAAACAAAAAAATAATAACAATGCCGCAGTTGCGAGTCGAAATGCAGACTGGCGATGCCACGACCAGTGAAATTCTATAAAGCGTGCCTATAGCTGATAAAAGTGATACAAATGATTCTGGCGAGTTTCCAAATAATTCCGGAAATCTTGCCTCCTGATACGGATTCAATTTATAATATAAATGCGATGAGAGAACGGAGAAAAAGAGCCCAAAAAAAAAGTTTCGATGTATCAGCTTAATAATAACGATTGCAATGAAAAGTCCGAATTTTTCACAATATTTTCGTCGTCGCGAAAAAAGAAAAGCTCTTTCATCGTTAACATGACGTTGGTTGAATGTCCATCGTGAATTTGACGTCGCGACGCATCGTCGCGCTTAATAACGCTTGCTCCAGTTTCGTTCTTTTTGCTCGATTCTTTCTCTCCGTCTCTCTTTTCTCTCATTCGTTGCACCAAGCCGAGTCGTGTCCCGTCGATAAATCTCGGGGGCGAGATCCCGGGGACTCCGCTGACTTTCCCACGGTTTTTCGTCGCTCGCTTTCGTTCCTTCTCGCGCAATGTCTCAACCCGTTCGTTCTCGCCGTTCCCCACACGCCCCCCCTTGCCTCGTATCAACGAGGGTAAGAAATTCGCGTGGACCCGGATCGACTGTTACAGAAGTCGACGACGAGTCGAGAAAGAACGCGATACAGTGAGACACCAGAGCGGCGAGGTCGTAAAACAGCTGTCGAGCGAATGGCAGGTGCACTTCCGACTTGCTACGACACTCACTTTGCGTTATAACCTCTCTTGTGATGCACTGGCACTGAAGGAGCTCGCTCGAGCTACAAAACACGAAGCTCATGTGTTGCACAGAGTATCATTTCCACCGAGAGAGAGAGAGAAAATGAGAGAGCGAGAGAGAGATATGAAAAAAGTCACGGTCTCGCTCGGACTCAGGCACGTTCGTTTGGACGCATCGAACGAACGGAGAGAGAAGAGAGAGCTGTGTTCCGAATCGACGCTGTTTCTCGTATCGCGTACAACACACATACCCAATATCGTGGACCCAACCTCGTATTCGCCGATATACCGTGTACTTTGATTCCGTAATTTTTGGTTTTTTTTTAAAACGAGTCTATGAATCGCGATGACACGAAAAGAATGCAAATAAATAAATAAGTTGGATCGAATCGGAGCTTACCCCGTTAACTCAGCCACGCGCGGTCTGCGTGGCCTGCGACCAGCAGCCTCTCTAACCGATCTCGTACCACCTCGAACTTCTCATTATCACGACCGTGTGCGCGAGAGCCTTAACCGAGAGATTTGTTCACCTCGTCGCACTTCCCTTTCCCGCTCGCGTGCGAAACTTCCACAACCCCCGCGGGAGGATTGTCTATCAATTCGACTCGGAAAGTCTCCGCGTACCGCACAAACGTAACGCCAACTGACGGACACTTTCCCGTTGTCGGAGAGAGCACACACCGACGATTACAACAAACAAAAAAAAACTGATCTTTTTCTCTCTCTGGCTCGTCGTGTCGTTTTTCCGCGTACCGTCGGTGCGTGAGGTTCTCGGCGAACTGACGCGGAGATGCTCGCACCGCGCGATCGTCGCGCCTACTGACGAGACAATCGCGAGATTGCGGACTACGTTAACCGCAGTGGTCAATGTTTTTGGAATACGAGTAGATTTCCGGTTTCGCGTCGTTTGATTTGGTCTCGGATTCAATATCAATTTTCCCAGGTTTTAATGATAATAGATCTAATTTGTTGGCTTATCAATGCCTTTAATTGATTATTGGATAGAAATAGCAAGTTTTTTTTTACTTGAATCATTCGAATCTTCCGTTCGAATTACCGTCGCTCCGGGCTATCAATCGACGCCGGCCGAAGAATTGCGTCAAGAACTGTTATCTCAACTGAATATTCACAGAGCGTGCGTGATTCAGAGTGCTATCAAAACTCAGCTGTCGGGCGCCGATTGACTGATAAAATGTATTGTAGAATATTACGATAAAGGAATTGTTCTCGGACGTTTCGAAAGTCGAATACTTCGATATCTCGCGCATGCCGAATGCTCTATTTCCGGTGCCGATCGCGCAGTGTGCGCCCGAATGGCCGACGCCGTGGTTGTTCTCGCATCGCAAGCGAGAGGTTCGACAAATCTCCTTCGCGATTAGAACTATGTGAACGACAAACGAAATAATTATTCGCGATACCTCGGACGCAAGATAAAGCCGTTGATCGACAGTACAGTCTAAAGTGTCACGGTGCTTCGTCGAGTTAATGACGAAAGCGAAGTCTCGTTGTGGTCGCGAGTTTTCGCGTACTCGCATTAACGCTTGACGTTTCTCGCGAGCTGGTTGAGTCTCTCTCTCTCTCTCTCTCCCGCGGAGGGAGAACTTCCCGCGGACATTCGCACAACGCGAGACGAATATCGCCCATCAATATATATATTGTGTACACACAATATCTCGTCGTAGTCGTTCGGTCGGTGAACAGACAAAAAAACTCTTATTATGCTTCCCAGATGATCGGCGAGTGAAATTACACCGCGATCAATCGGTGAGTCAAACATTTGTGTATCCTCGACGTGTGTGCGCGCTAATGCGAACTTGGATCAGTTTTCAATAACGTCGCGCTGCGCTGCTGAAAGCGCGATTGCTCGCTCGACAATGCTTCACGACTGTTATTGCAGTCAACGCCACGATCGCCCAACGAGATGGGCGGTTTTTGTATGCTATCAACTTTTATTGTGACGTTTCGCGCGAGGCGGTAATTGCATCGAGGCGATTGTCACGCCCGTTTCGCACGGGGATCCCACACGCTTTTCACTTTGGCACATTGATTTTTCGATTGACGAAAAAAACAGTGTCGCCAGCACCGGTTGTCGGATTGTGCTTTTTTCCTCGAGGCAGATTTGATTATCGTCGAAATGCGCGAGAGTGAAAAGAATTTTTTCGCGGATAAGGTAAACCGCGCGCGGAGCTTAATCGCGAATGGCTGTGAGAGTTCATTGGTGTCATTGTTTGAAAAAGCGTTGAGTGCGCACACCAAGATATCAGATTTGACGAGTCTTTCCAAGCTTGAATCTCGGGGTCGTAAGATCGACTGGAGACCCCACGATTGACACTTCGAAGCTTATCTCCAGACTGGTTCAATGTCATTGCGTAATTGCATGTTTGTAAACATTGTGTATCTCGACGCACGAGATACGAATTAGCATTAGTGTAGGGCAGGACAAGTTCATGTGTTTTAGTCGTCATCCCACGTTTTTTTCTCTCGCTCGGAATTGCTTTGTGGCGTTAACAATGTGAAATATTGATACCGCAGATTTAGTTATGGAGGATAGCGTCAGCGTCAAGTCGATGGAATCCGTGGCAACGAGCGACGAATATGAATTTGTGACGGACAAAGGAACCGGCAAGAATCAGCAGACTCTGCTGGAGCTGCCGATGCTCAAAATCGCCAACAATGGCAATCTTGAAGATCTGCAAAATAATCTACGAGAGGTGATCTTATTTATATATTTACTTATTCAAAATTGTATTTCGCAATGAATTTTTTATTGCCATTTTGATTCCGTTGATTTATTGTTTTTAACTTCAATTTACACAAGTCTCGATTACTAATGACAGTTTAATAAACTTTATTTTCAATAATTCCGAAATTTTCGAAATATTTCAGGTACTGACGGAGGACACAAAGATGGAAGGTACCGGAGATTTAAAGATCATCGGCAGCTCGCACAACACAAAAAAAGTTGGCCAGAGTAAATTTTACGAAGTGACGCCATGCGTTGTGGCTACAGAAAAGCAGGATGTTATGAAACCAGACGATTACGGCGAGGAAGGTAAAAAATTTATATGGAAAAGAAAAAAAAAAAAAATTTGCGCAAACAGTAATTTTTTGTATTCAATTATTTATTTATTTAATTATTGTTCAGAATAATCCTTTAGAATAGGAACGATAATTGGTTACTCCAATACTAGCTGGGTTACGATTTAAAGGCACTACAATGATGATTATAATACATTGACAATGACAATTAATCGATCAACTTTTGTTACTAATACAGAGTTAAGCATGCCGACGGACATGCAACACGAGTGCACGATATTTAACGGGGTCACGTATCTCGGCGCGACGAAGGTCAGCGCCCCAAAGTCGGAAAGCGAAATACAGAAGAACATGAGCGTACTGAACGCGGAACAGGGCGCGAAAATGGGAATCAAAGTCTCCGTCTCCATACCCAGCAGTTCCCAGGGTTCCGTCGTGTGAGTGAAGAAAAAACTGCAACATTCTCTCGACCGATCGCACCCGAAAACGCGAGCGAATTTTCACGCCACCGTGATCTCTTTTACAGCCTTTACGACACAGCGACGCAGCAAGCGATAACCTACTACGAGGTTCAGAGAATTCTCTTTTTCGCGCGCGGCGACAGCGGCGGAAGTTGCGCCGCGTGTTTCGGCTTTACTTGGTCGCACGGCGAGACTCGCGAATCGGCGATTCATCAGTGTCACGTGTTTCGATGCGACATACCCGAAGCTGTGAGTTCGAGGCTTCGAAACGCGCGAAAATGAAAAATTCGCGTGAAGTTACGGCTAACAATGTCGATGCTGTATTTTTCTTTTTTCATTGCAGGTTGGTCAAGTATCGACGTGTTTTCTCAAAGCTTTCCAGAGGATTCCCCGCTCGATGACGAATTCGCTGACGGGCAGCGACTTTAACGGCTTCAACGTCGGAACGGAAAAGATGAATTCGCGAGTTTTCATCTTCGAAGTTACGCTCGAGGTGAAGGAGGAGGATGGCAAGGGTAGCTACAGCACCGTACCAAAGGATCGAAGTTGTTTCAAGCTTCGCAGCAACGTTGCGAAGCAGGTGTGCTTCAGTATACAGCAAGTGTCGAACAAAGACGGCGGGAATACCCTTGAAGTCGAGCGATGTTTCGGCGTCCTCGTCAGTCCTGGTCGCAACGTGAAACACAGCGATATGCGACTACTCGAAATGGTGAGCATTTTCAATGTCGACGGATTCTTCAAGCTAAAATTTAACAATCATCGAACAACGATTTTTTAAACCGCTTCTACCGTTCCTTCGATCCGCAGCAAATAACTCCGGGACCGGTGCTTCAGGACAAACAGTGCTACAACATCTGCGGTCGTTGGGATCCCGCAGATCCGGCTCTCGCGAATCTCAACGTCGAAACTCCCCGCGACGGGGAAATGTCCATGACCGTCGCTGTGGATCTCGTAATACGGAGAATTCAAGAACCCGTTAGATTTCAGATCGAAACGTCCGTCAAAGTTTTTCCCCAGAACGAAAGATTTTGGTATTTCACCAAGAGAAATCTCGTTCAACAGTTTTATCTGAATTCCAAAGAGGTAAAGTTTACAAGGTCTTTAGAACGACGTCTTACCGGAAGAGAGCGTGATATCGAATTCATTTTTCTTTGTTACGGATAGATTCTTTCGGGAGACGGTTCGGAGCTTCATTACGAGGTCCAGAGTATCGAAACTTCCGGGGAATTAGACAGAAATCGTTTGAATCTTGCTCTCAACTTGGCGTCGTTGATAAGATCACCGTCGCTGACGAGCATAGATACTCTAACGCCGAAAGAGGAGATAGATTCCGGTGAGAAAAAAATTGATTTCGATCGATGTAATGATCGAGGCCACTGTGCGAAAAAAGATAATGGATCCGTTGAAAAATTTCTTTCTTTACTAATCTGATTCGACTTTATTCAGAGTTCTTTGAACCATCGTGCTCAAAAGCGGTCAAACGGTGGCCAGAATTGATATTTCTATCATTTCTATCATCTCTATTTTCTCAAAAATAATTCGTTGATTGCAACAGACGGTGACGAGCCAATGTTAAGCGGTACCGGCGAAGTCTCGAAAGACTGTTCGGCCGACGAATTGGCAAGTTGGGCAGAGGTTCTGGACAGCTGGCAAGTGAACGAGCACCGTCCCAAACTACTTGTAAAGTTGACGCGCCAGGGAATTCCCGAAGCTCTGCGAGGCGAGGTGTGGCAGCGTTTGAGCAACTGTGACAATTCTCAAGACATGATGGACAAGTACAGAACACTGATAACGAAGGTACAACAAAATTTCCATGCGGTATCAAACTGATCCAAAGTTCTTTACTCTCGTATAGAAGCTTTGATTCTCTATTCGCTTTTTTCTCGTTCTCAGGAAAGCAGCTGCGAAAGCGTGATCCTCCGAGACATAAATCGTACCTTTCCGGCTCACGATTTCTTCAAGGAAACCGGTGGCCTCGGACAAGACTCACTGTACAGAATAAGCAAGGCCTACGCGGTTTACGACGAAGAAGTCGGATATTGTCAGGGTCTGAGTTTTCTAGTCGCCAGCCTTCTGTTGCATGTAAGTTATAAATACACTAAAAACAACCGTCCATTATCGATTACTCTTGTCCATAGCGTAGTTAATTTTTTCGTTAACACTTTCTCTTTAGATGCCAGAGGAACAGGCTTTCTGCGTTTTAGTAAAGTTGATGTACGACTACGGCTTGCGCGACTTGTACAAGGACCGATTCGACAATCTTCACATGAGGTTCTACCAGCTTAATCGTCTCATGGAGGAACAACTGCCAGAGCTTTACAAGCACTTCTGTGATCGTGGCGTTGAGACGCACATGTTCGCCGCACAATGGTTTCTCACGCTTTTCACAGCGCGTTTTCCGCTCTACCTCGTCTTTCACATACTCGACGTCTTTCTGCTCCAAGGATTGGACACGTTGTTCCAAGTCGCTCTTGCTTTGCTGATGGTAACGTCCGTTCTTCTCCGCAATTTGTCATTCTTTCTCCTCTTTTTTTTCCTATGTCTTATCCTCTCCCGCCGATAATGTTTACAGCTCTGCAAGAAGGAACTATTGCAACTGGACTTCGAGAGCATACTGAAATACTTTCGCGTCTATCTGCCGAAGCGTTGTCGCAACGAGGAGGTCTCGCGCTACGTGATGAAGCTCGCATGCTCGGTAACGCTGAAGAAGCTGAAGAAGTACGAGGCTGAGTTCACGGCATTCAAAGGTAACTTCATCTTCTACGTATGAGACGAAAGTGCCAACGTATCCGTCACGCAGTCAACATAATCAAAAAAAATCCAAAAGCACAAGCAAACAAATATTTATTATATCATAGAAAAAAAGACCCCCTTCCGCTATTGTTATTCACGAATTATTAGCCATAGTTTCCATGTTGTATTGTCTCGCTGCACGCCACACACAAATCCTGCCGTAAGGCGACAACCCGTAGATGTTAAGAAACCCCCTGGTTTTCAGTCTCTATCTCTGTCTCTTTCTGTACAAATCTCGTTCGTAGAACTTAGTCATTGGATACGAATCGCATTTGATCGTAGAGTCGTTTAACACATCACGGAATTTTGTCTCGAACGTAATGTAGAATAATTTACAAATAGGATGTAGTTAGAAAACAAAGTAGACGTTAGAGTGGCTGGAAAAAAGGCTTAATTTTTTTTCTCAACCGACTCATCGAGATTATTGTATTCGCTCGTGAAAGAGTAACATTCGCACGAGCGGGGTCCCGGCGAAAAATATTTACTACTGTATCAACCGCGTTGAAATTTTTTTTCAAATTGCTTTTTTTTTTTGCTACTTCCACATCGATGAGGCGGTAGTAAATATTTTCGTACGGGTCCTCTGCTCGTGCAAAAATTAATCTTCCATAATATCGTAGAATAAACTAAGTGAGCAAACGAAGAAAAAAAATAAATCATTTTTTTAACCACTCTAGTAGACGTACTTAGAAAAGTCATTATTTTCGTACCCGGAGTAGTTTCGTTGAAATTTCAAACGAGTGCATGAAAACGAATCTTTTTTTCTCTAGTCTCGAATTCACTGTAGATTTTATCATTTAATAACAATTAGCGAGAAGAAAAATGAGAATAATCAAATTAGCGGAGCAACCTTGACGTTGAAAGTAACGATGAAAGTTTTGAAAGAAGAAGTCGTATTTGAAATGCTCAAATCGCGGTACGGAAGGAAAATGAAATATCTTTTGCAGAGAGCGGCAGGGATAACGAGACCGGATATTCCTCATGGAGAACGGGATTCGAGAAATACGGTTGTCGATTGGGCAACTACATTAATCAGAGATTCGGTCCGTCCGATATTTATTATCGAAGAGTCGAGCAGACCGAGTCTGTCTGAGAACATGTGGAAAATTCTTTTGTTTTTTCCGTTAAGACTCGCCCCCTCTTCCAGTTTGCTTTGAAGCGATTTCTTTTCGTGACTGCAAAAATACACTCGAGCGTTATTAATTTGTCACGCTTCAATCACATTAATGATTATTATTATATACATATACATATATATAGATACACTTATATATGCTCCACGGAGTTTTCGTTCGCAGGATCGCCTCGAGTCTCTGAATCTCTGAGTGTTTTTTTTTCTATTTTTTTCGTACATGTTTCCGTTAACAGTAAAAACGGCAAAAAAGATTACCTCTTGTATGTTACGATTCTGTTTATACATTACACGTATTATTTATTGAAAAAAAAAGTTAACAAAAAAAAAAAAGATGAGATGAAAGGAAAAAAGAATAAAATGCATAGTCCTCACATAGAACTCTCGTTAGTTATTCTCGAAAATCCTTTGTGTCCTGTTCACGAACCGCCACCCCGACCCTTCCCGCCAATGCCTCTGTTTCGTGTGCAATAAATTATCCGCTTGGGAACTCACAAACAACACACACACTTGTTTAATAACTCGCATCCGCTTGTGTTGGTAAATGCATGTTCGCAGAATCATCGATGGATCCTCGAGATTAAAAAAATGTATTAAAAAAAAGTTCCTTTTATTCGATATTAAAATCAATATAACTTCGATAAAGCGTCATGCCGAAACTTCGTTCAAAGAGCGTGCGAAGCGTATTCGTCAAAGTTTGTTTTTCTATCCATCGCGTTGCAACGCGTGCGATTGGTTATTGCACTTGAGATTGCACACAGGTAGTTAACGGTGGTGATAAGAACGAGGCAATAACGATCGGCTCTTTACGATTGCAACGAAGAAACCGCGAAGAAAGCTCAGTTATGTTTCAGTATTTCGTACAGTGCGCAGCTATGCGTTTGCAGCCGAGACTCGGTAGACGGGCACGCGGATTGCGCGTACGGCGTCACGGATGCTTTTATTTTTGTTCGCGAAAAACGAGAAGAAATTTCGGTAACGAGATACTATAAAACCCCATAACGATTGGCTACAGCGGTGGATGCGCGATCGGTGCGCGGCTTCGACGATCACCCAAGTCAAGCAAAATTGCTAGCGGGCAGTACTTGGATGGGTGACCGCCCAGCCGCGCACTGGCTGGTGCATCCGTCGAGCGGGGCCAGTTTTTCTGGGACCTTGGTGTATGAACATGAGGAAGTTACTTTTCAGTATACATCGAGGAATTAAAAAAACCGGGCCGTCAGCACCAATACGAATTTTCCGCAGTTCCCCCCGCTGCGGCAAATGCGGTACAGTTTAGCTAGTTCGGTTGCACACGCAGTGAAGTATGGATAGGCAGTCTTTTGAGTGACAATGGAAGTGGAAAAGATTCGTAAAAACCGGTCGGGCTGTACGATAATAATGAAATATAAAAAAAAAACCTCGCGATGGATTCGAACAGTGTTCTTATATTAAAAAAATGATCCAAAAGATCGTAATTAGTTTTTTTCACCCGAGTGCGAAAAAACCGCGGGAATAGCGGCTTGCGCGCATGCGCAGTATTTTGTCTCGACTCGATAAAAAGCCACTTGCGCCACGCGATACCGAAGCGAAGAAGGGGAAAACATTGTGCGCGCCTTAAAAAAGAAAAATCAATTCGTATGCAAAACCGCGAATCCGCGGTACAAAGAACAGGATGCAATAGCTCAGGGATGTCTGGCAATCGGGTTTATCGTTGCGAACACTCCGCGCTTGACAATCTAATCCCATTATTTTTCAACGCCAGAGCGAACAGATTCGAGCTCGCGCTATACGACGTACAAAAACACGTGCGCGATCGTGCGTGTATAACTATCGATACGCTGTTACAATACAGCGCGATCAAAAATGGGCCAGCGCCGTTTCACAAGAGCGTTTCGAGTTATGCCAGACTCGACAAAGTATCGTGTGTCGATTAGTGACGCTTGAAACGCTCTCGAGCGTTCTGGCATTTCACGAATGACTCGCGTGTCAACCGGGAAATGAGCCACATTGCCAAAGCTGCGCTGCTAAGTGAGAGAACGATAATAATAATAATAATAACAATATAAAGTTTTTCAATGGCACGCCAAGATGTTTTCTATTAAAATAAAGCATTGATATTTTTATCGCGATAACCAAAAGTTTTTTGTTTACCGCCTCTGAAAACCTGTGTTAAAAACCGCATCGTCTCTAAAAATTAGCGCTTTCAACGCGTTGCGAAGATTTATCGTGAAGTGCGCGCGCGCATACAAAGAAGCTCGGTTTACCTGGTTATTATTTTGTTTGTTTTTTCCGAATTAGAAGCGCAAGAGAGCGCGGACGAGTACAGTAACGAGGTTGAACAGCTGCGCGGTGTCGTTGCGAGGAACGAGGAGGAAAAGCAGCGATTGGAGGCCGAACTCGTGCAGGTAAAGGAGATGCTACAGCGCGAAGTTGGACGCGCCGACGCCGAGAGCAGAAGGAGCCTCATCATTATTACCGAATACAAACAGGTAAATCGGGATTGGCAACGTTTCTAACGACGAAATAGCGTTAAAAAAAAAAAAGCGCCAGCGAGACTTTCCCTTTCGCTCGTTCGGCGACGCGAGATCTAACGAGTATTGAATGATTTCTCTTTCGTTTCGTACAGATCTGCCAGCGATTGGAGGACGATTACAACGCTGCCAAATCGACCCTCAACGATTTGCGAGTAAGCAAAAAAAAAAAGCACGAAAATTCGATGCATGTGTTTTGTTACGATTTACACCTTGTGTACGAACGATCGGGCGCGTAATTGTTTCGCAGGTCAAAGTATCAAAGTGCGAGAAATGCCGAGGAACGCTGAGCGACGCCGCGAAGGTGTCGACGGATATCGCGCATCCGTTGGAAAACCGTACGGATCCGATGCTCCATCGGGCGCAGGAAAGAGTTCGCGAACTCGAGCTCGAATTGGCACAGACCAAACTCGCTCACGTCGAGGCTGAGTGTAGAAATCAAGTGAGAAATCGTTTAATTTCTTGTTTAACTATCTGTAGAGGAAAAAAGTGATACTTATACAATCGATTCGTGTTTACGTATCGTTTTTTTTATCATTTGCGCGACTCTATGAATAATACTCGTGGATATAATTGTGAAGAATTACATAACTGTACGGCAAATGTGCAGCACCGACGACATTTTTAATTAACCCGGAAGTTTAGACGCGAGATTACACGACTTAAGCGAATTATCGTTATTGCTGAGAATTTGAATTTTTTACAACGAAAGGAATAACGGAATGTTACAGAAACGAATAGTTTGTATAAGTTTTCTAACGATAAGTGAGATTCGGAAAGAATTTCCCATACTTTTCAATGGGATAGAAATTTGAAAGAATCCATCATGCAAAAAGCGCTGAGTTCAATTTTGCGAAATAATAACTTCAAAAAATGTTCAACAAAGTTAGAAAAAAATGGTTTAATCAACAAACAAAAAATCCGGAAAATTTCGGAATTTTGAGAAATGATGGTTTTTTTTACTTAATTTTTTTCAGGATCTGACCCATCAACTTCACGCAACAGCGTCGGAGCTCCAGGCGGCTCGCAACAGTTGGCCGTGGCTGAGCAAGACTCTTTCGAGTATAAAGGAAGCTGCGAACAAGCGCGAGGTCATCGCACCGGGTGGCGTTCTCAGACGGGAGAGCGCGCCCGGCGGCGAAATGCGTCACGCGCTGCACTCGCAGAGTCGCGACAATCTCAAGGAAGTCGTGTGACGCGGAGACGAGACGAACCAACGTGTCCTGGGGAAAAAACGGACTCGCGAAAAATGGGCCACGATCGGAGAGGCGCGTGGTCACCAATAATAAGACGATTCTTGGGCCTCTCCCACCTCCAACCCGAAAAATCTCTGAATTAGGCGAACACAATGTCGAGAGAAAAAAAAGTATCGCGCACGGCCACCGAGCACCGTAGCACGATCGTTAGATAACGAAAAAAAAAACCACGAGAAACAAAAAAGACAACTCACTTACATATTAAATATAAATATGAACAGAGAAATCGCTGCTCCCAAACATTACAAAAAAAAAAAAGCAAACAAACAAACGATATACGTTATTGATATTATATATATTTGGAAGACATTTAATTGTTAGGAAACTTTGTTACGTTTTACAAGTATATTCGTTTTTATTGAACGTCCGATAATGTTATGTTCGATCGGGCGAATCGCATGCCATTTCATCAATTTCATCAATATTATTAATTATTGTTATTATTATCATCGATTTCGTCGAAAACAAAATAGAGTAAAATAATCATTGTCGTCGTCGAGATTGTCCGGGTTTACGTTTTCCAGCTTTCGGCGAATTTTTTTTCTTTTTCACTTTTTTCCATTGAATGTTCATTTTTGTGTTTCTTTTTTCTTGTTGTGTCTTGACGAAAAAAAAAGAACAACTGAGGACGTACTCGAGGGATTTAAAGTCTGCTGCCATATAAATTTGCCGCGATAGTTTTTCCGACGCGCGAAAGTCGATTCGTGTAATAATTGTAAAAGAAATAGACGCATGGAGAAGAATATTCACGATACTAGAAGGATAGTATTAAGTGTATATGCTGCGTTTTGTATGGAACTAGTCTAAGGGATCGCGACGCGAAAGAAATATGTGTGCAAACCGACGATAATGATGAATGGGCGAGGGAGCATGGGTGGAAGGTGGAGACGCGCCGATTGATCGACAAAATTCCGAGATCGCAGCAAGCGGTTCAACGAGTCACCTCCCCGAAACGGTGTTTGCTTTTCATCCGATTGTTTAGTGACTTTAACTCAGTTTTGACGATTCACACACATTCCAATGAACTTCCCGATCAAAGCTACGATAATCTGTTCTTGAAAAGAAAAAAAAAGAGTAATAAGAAATATCCCTCCAAGCTGTTGTCGCCACGAGTAATCTGCCCCGCGATAACGATCGCAGATCGTATTGTTCTCGGTACACCGAACAAGCTGGTGAGTCTTCGACGTTTTCAAGCGCGCGAATACGCGATCACGAGATTTCTTGCCGGAAACGATAAATTCACTGTTCGCTGATGCATATCGAAAGAATTAACTTCAATCACCGAAGCACCGAAAGAGAAAATAAAGAATTCTTTTTTCGTTAGTATGACACAAAACTCCGTTCGAATCGAGAGTTAGGAATGCATACGAGAGAAAAAAAAAAGTACATAAATAATTAAAATAACAAAAAACACGGTTGAGAGAGTGAAGAATAAATAATTCATGAGCGCACGGTAGTCTACGCCACCGTAGAGGGACATTTTAGATTAGCCCTCCCTCCTCCCATCCGTGTGCGTCTTAAACTATAATTGCGAGAAACAAGAAAAAGCCGAATCAAATATTTTAATGTAAATACCGAAGATGATTGAGAAGAAATAAAGAATAATAAATCGAAGTATCATTTAAGCTTTATTGTTTAGGCTAATCTCTGACCGACCGTGTAAAGTCCGTAGATTTATATCCCCGAATAATGTAGCATTCGTTCGACACCCTGTAATTTCATTCCGCCATTATCGAAATAAAGAAAGATACCAAAAAAAATGTATACATATATACATGTTATGTATTAGGGTGGTTAAAAAAAACGCTTTTTTTTAATTAGCTACCTCGTAAAGATTTTGTTACTTTTCGACGATAAAAGCACTTTCGTTAGCTGGAGAGTTTTTCATGAAAGAGTACAATAATTTTGATGAGCAACATAATTAAAAACGGAGCTGTTTTTTCAACCACCATAAGTGATACATCCAGAACACAAGCAAAACGCGTCGAGTATTGTGTTTTATCAAGTGAAAATTAATCGAACACTCAACAACGTCGTTTCAGGGATAACTAATAAACTTTTCTTTATTTTCACCAAAAAGTCTTCGAATCGAATCGAGAACGAATCTATAAGATATGCAGTATCAGTCTTAGAGTATTATCTCATCTACCCATCGATTTGTCATCGTCGAAAACGAGCAAAAATCATAAAAACAACCCATCGGCATTTGCGAGTCGACGAATTATTCGCAGAATTCTCACGATTAAAAAAAGAAACAAAAAAAAAGTGATTAACAAACAAAAGAAACGTAACGCGACGATAGACTCTTCAAAAGAAAAAAGAAAAAAAAAATCTTATGGTCACGACAAAATTTCGAAACAGAGGTAAAAAAAAACCCAAATAATGTGAATACTGAGAAATCTGTAGTGACCTAATGGTAAGAAAATATATGATAATGTTTGTTCTTCTTTGATATCGTGGTAATAACGCCACTTGTGCGTCTATCTCTCGTTAATTTTTGTTTCTTTTTGTTTTTTTT
Source organism: Ischnus inquisitorius (assembly GCA_963924025.1). Lineage (NCBI taxonomy): Eukaryota > Metazoa > Arthropoda > Insecta > Hymenoptera > Ichneumonidae > Ischnus > Ischnus inquisitorius. The sequence continues at coordinate 6,396,255 of OZ001245.1, read as the reverse complement.
TGAACCATTAGATTTAACGATAAATTAAATCGGGAATCTCAATACCCGCGCGTCACGTGCGCTGAGCAAAAGTCCCGCTTTGGAAGAACCCGTAGTACGTTCCGAGATCATTTTTAAGTCTCTTTGTATCGTCGTGAACATATATTATTATTATTTTTTCTTAATCGAGCTAGTGATAATTATCGCTGGAATTCCAGTCGATCGTTTCCTCGCTGCTCTCCGTCGACAATTCCTCGATATTGTCGTCGTCGGCCTCGCTGTCGTCGTTCTCCGACGAGGTGCTGTCGAAGCCCTCGTCGTTATCGGGCAGTCCAGCGTCTCCAGCCGCGTGAACGTTCGCTTCCTGCTCGTCTTCGGCGACGCGTAGCTCGCCGATCGCTTGTCTTCCGCCGGCGTTGCCTCTCTCGAGAATTCTCAGCAACCAGACGGGAAAGCCGTTCTCGAGGGCGTAAATGTCATTCTCGTTCTCTATGTCGTCCTCGAGAACGTCGATCAACGGTTGCAAATCCTCGTCCATAACGTCGTTCTCGGCCTCGGCAATCACGTTGTTGCCCTCGCCGTCGCGATTGTTGTTCGCCAGATCGCCGTTCTCGACCTCGACGTGCTCGAGAAAGCCGAGACGCGGAGCTTCCGCGACGCTCGGCGATTCGGAATCCGATATCCTGTCCTGAGCTATGCTCGACAGATCGTACTCCGGCGTCATGTCCTGAGTCGACGTTGAGTTCGGATAGCCCGAGTCCATTATCTCGGGCGACCAACTGTTCGGCGGAGTTTCCGGCGCATCCGGAGAGGCCGATTTCGCTTCACCGGCCTCCGCGACCTCGGCGAGTCTCGAACTTCCGGTTCTGTGCGCCGCGACCGCGTGGCTCTCCTTGACCGAATTCACGATCGTGTTCGCACAACTCGACAATTGTTCCGAGGCGATTACGTCCTTCGATATTTGCGAGGCGTTCGTCGAGCACGTGCTGTACGCCACGAGATTCGGCAGCGATTCTTTGGAACACGTGGTGCTGCGTAGATCGAGACTTTCCGGTGCTCGTTGCCTCTGCAATCGCGTCACGTGAAGATTCCGCTGTTCCACCTCCATGAGACTGTCCGAAGGGCTCAGCTCTCCGCTCTCCGACGTTAATTCGTCGATCGGCTCGTCCGAAAGTTCGCATCCGCCTCTCAACTTCGCCGTATCCTCGTTACTGTACATCGGGTCGACTTCCGGTGGATACCATTTTTTCACGGTCGCGAAACTCGAGCCCGAAGTCGACGTTGTGCTCGACGCGTTACCGCCGCTCTGGAATGAAGTTTGGCTCGCGCTTTTGAGATTTTCCGACTTCACGAGCGTGGGAGATTCTTTTGGCTCTTCTCGAAGCTCGAGCGATACTCTCGGCGAGCTTGAGAAATTGGGATTCGCATTGACGCTCGGCAACGAGAGTCTTTCCCGCAACTGCGAATCCGCGGTTGTGGATTTAATCGAATTTTCGAGAGAATATTCCAAAGCCGAGCAATCGAAGCTCGGATTTGTAATGTTCATCGGACACTCGTCGGGTTCCGCGTTTCGCGAGGCTTCGAGATACATGCTGCACAAACTGCCGAGCTCGCTCGTGTCGTTCGCTGAAGCGAATTCCGCGACATGCGACGAGGTTCTCGACGCTTCCGGGCTTTTGATTGAGCTCGTCGTTATATCGTTCGCTGATACATCGACGTTTGATTCCGAGTTACCGGTCGCAGCTAAGCTCTCGCTTTGCAACGAAGAATTTTGATTTTGGGACAAATTCGCGTCGGGACTCGACTCGAAAGTTTCGATAAACGCGACGTTACCCTGCGGATCGTTGGATGCGTGGCTAGCGTACGAAATTTCGAGGTCATCCAAATCGGCGGTGTCGAGACTTCTCGTCCAGGATAATTCTCCCTCAATGATATTCGTTCTTTCGGCCCCCACGACGTTGCTCGTCTCGTCGTTGCGGGGTCGAATCAACGCGGGAATCTCGTAATCGTCGTCCCAACACTCGTCGTACCCTTCTTCGACATTGCCCGTTCCCCAAGTACCGATTTCGTCTCGGAAACTCGAAGCTTCGCCGACGTCGTTTGGCCACTCGTCGTTGCCGATGTCATTGTTTTCCAAGTCCTCTTCGTAATCCGAGAACGTCGAGAGCGCGGGACACGCGACCGTTGGACCTTCCGGATAATCGTTTATCGTGTAACCGCCGTTCTCCAATATTTCCCTCAGTGTCGCCGCTGATATGTAAAATTTTTCTAGACTCCTCAGTAAATGAGCCAGAGGATATTCCTCGAGGCATTCCGAATTGTTGAGAGAGAATTGTCTTATGTAGTAGGAAGCTTCGTCGAGAATTTTCTCCTCGTCCGAGCGATTGTCGATTCGATGAGGATACTCTTGAGTCGATACGGATTTCAGTAGGCCCTCGATTCCATACATCGCGAGACAATCGGACTCGCTTATTCGCGTGAAAACCGCCATCTGCGAACAACATCCGAGATACTCGGTTCCGGGCGGTCCTGGACCGATCCCCTGGAACGATACTTCGTACTCCGGATATCGTGAAGTTATGTTCTTCGCCCTGGTTGAAAAAAAATGAATATTCGAATAACAGAAATCAGCAATTCAATCGTAATGGCGGAATTCGTGGCTTAATTTACTTATGAAAACGATTCGCTTTTATCTTGCGATGAAGAATTTAAAAGAGAGAATGAAAAAAAACAAGGACAAGAATTTTGTCTTCACAATTCGGTTGAAAAAGTTGAGTTTATCGAATATTAGTTTAAGAAAAAAAAAAATTTTAACTCCATTTCCGGTACACCGTAATGTACCGCATGGCCAAAGCAAAAATCAATGAAAAACCATTTAAAAAAAAAGTTTTGAAGCCTACCAATCTTCGAACTGTTCCCTCGTCCATTCGAACTTGTGATCCCAGTGTCTGAATTCATTCCCCATCTTCGGAAACAACACATTGAAGTCAGCATTGGGGGTCGTCACGGCGGCGACCAAAGGCTTTATATATCCGAAGATATTGTAAGGAAAATCCATCAGTGTCTCCGGATACAAGTGCTCGATGCTTGAAAATGGTAACGCTTGTACAAAAAAATTGCTCCATATCGGTAGAAAAAATTTGTCTAAAAAACTCACAGCTCTATGGCGACGACGGCGTCGCAATTGGCGAGTTTCTTATCCCTGTGAGTGACGCTTCCTTCGTAGATGTGAATCGTCAACGGATTTGGCCGGTGCTGCAGATAATCGACGTTCAACGGTATGGTTTTGTCCTTGTGACATTCGAGCGTATCTCTGTCAACGTCGACGCACAGAATCTCTTCGATGCCCGGCGTGTTTTTCAGATGCGTAACGAATCCTAGTTCCGAACAGCCGAAATCCACGACCTGTTGAGATCGATCGATAAACAGACGAATTTTCGCGACTCACTTTTTCTCGACTCTCGAGAGATTTTTTTAACCCGTTGAAATTGCGTGATACGCAAAAATGTGATCGAATTGTGATTTTCATGACAAAGGGAACAAAGAATACGGACGAAAACAAGAAGAAAAGAATTCGACATGGCGATTGAATAAAAGCGCGGAGACAGCTCGCGCGATTACCTTTTTGATTTTTCCTTTGTACCGCGGATCGGCGAGGACGTTCTGAACGGCAACGTATCGTTGTATGTAAGCGGGAGGCGAGAATCTCGGTGCTTTCGGTCCGTTCTCGTCCTCGTAAGCCTGGTCGGGTATATCGCCGTGACGTTTGCGCGAAATTTTCGCCGGCACGCACGGCGCCTCGACGTTCTCGTTCTCGTCCTTGCGCTTCGAGGTGTTGTAATTTTCGTAAACCATTTTGCCGATTAGATACAACACGTGAAAGAATACGATAATCATTTTACTCTTAAATTGTCAACGACGAAATAAATCAAATGAAAATAACGCGGAATTTTAGGGCAAGTACGACATCCCGGTGCGCGCACTCATTTTCCGTGACCATATCGGAGGGAGGTTGTGGTGGGGGGGACGAGAGAAGAGCGCGCACCGGCGGCCATATTTTCGTTGCAGTTCTGGCGGGTTGGCGGTCGATACGATGATCTCTCATTGGTTCGAATACGGGTTTGAAACTGGCCAATTGCAGCGTTGCCCGTTAATTGACGAGCTTCTGTTGTTTTTATCTCGTGCACCGGCTTTCGCGACGCGGACTGTGTTTACGTCGAGTGCAATGTGGATGAAGAACGATTCAATCAATGAGATTTAATCGGGGAAAAAGGATCGGAATCGGCGAGGCTAAGTAGTATTCATCGGTAACGAGGTATGTTTCGATCTTTACTACCGTCCAATTGACATGCTTCCCTCGTGGAAATCTCGAACGACACTTCATTGCACTGTTTAATTTCTTAATTGTTTAATTTAAAAACGCCATGCGCGGGGACTCAACGGCCCATTCGGTTGAATTTCGTAAAAACTTTGTTTCACTTATCTTGTTCGAACGAGAAAGGACAGGAATCGGAAATGAAATAAGTGTTTCTTTCTCCTGTATGTATTATAATTTATTTAATCGTTCAATAATATTTAAAATCATATGATTATCTGTAATATCGAGTAGCAGTCTACGTTTTTGCTAATCAAGCAACGGCATAATCAAGCACGATAAACGGTGTGTGGTTAAATAATTTTTTTTTTCATTCACATATAAATTAAATGCTTATTATTGACTTCTCTGCACTTTACTTACGTCGCGTACGATTTACAATTAAAATCGCTTATAGTCGTTTAATATTTATATCCTCTTTTTCTTTTTTGTCCTCATAATTACAAGTTTTGCAGTTACTTGTTCGCGCTCTCGCGAACCTGATTGAATTTGCGCAGAATCCGCGTATATATATGTATATATATATATATACTCGCGTTTACAATATTCTTAGAACTCATCGTACGCATTTTTTACATCATAGTGTAAATGTCCTATACAAGTCGGACGCGTGATTCCTATTCATACGCGGTTTTTTTTTTATATTATGCAAGAGATCGCTTAATGGCCGTGTCGTACAGCCCTCAGGAACATAAAATTCATTTAACTCATTTCAATGAATTTCTCATTAACAAACGCCAAATTTCTATCTACAAAACTTCTCGTCGTGAAAATAAAAAAAAAAAACATTAAAATAAATCGTCGTTTTCACGCGAGCCTTGAGTGAGATTGCTCTATTTTTGTGTATCTTCGAATACATTATATACAGAAGGAAAATAAAAATTCGTGCACTGTATACATTGTTTTTCTCGTCGTGGCTGATCTGCAACATCGCTACATAATTTTTTTCATTTCTCGCGGTAAAAGCGACTTTCTGATTTTTTTTTTTTTAATCACATGCCACGCGGATCGTTCGCAATTTTCTTGTATCAGAATATATTTATACTAAAGTATATATATATATATGTATTGTGTGTATATATAGATATATATATCACTCTATGATTTGCCAGCATTTAACCGACGTAAGGAAGGAAGAAAAAATAGTTGAGGTTTTGAGAAAAGATTGCCCGAACGTACTTATGGTCTCCCTGCTCTTGTTCCGTTTTTCGAGAGGCGACTTGCGTTATATCTTTAGAAGATACGACACCTTCGAGAGCCTATTCGTCTTATCGATACGGTACATGTATATCATATATATGTTTATATCAATATATCTTTTACGAGGTACACGTGAGTTCGGTAGAAATGTCGAACTTTCGAGTTCATCGCCGACTCTTTCTCTTTCTCTATAATATATATATATATCGTTTAATCGAAAGATAAAACCGAATGAAGAAATGCGATATTAGAAAATTTCTCGGATACATAGGCAAGAATGATTGCAAAAATTGAGCTTCGAATTGTAACGGCCATATCGAGCCTCACCGAACGCGATGTAATTACAAATATCATAATTGACAAAAGGGACATCTCATCGACTTACAGGCTTTTATTCTTCTTTTAATGCTTTCTTCGTTATTATTATTTTTTATATTTTTTTGGCACAGTGGCCGACCGCGGGCCAGTATGTTGGGAATAAAACACGCAATGAAAATTTGCGAACAGATTCATGATTTTTCCCGTGGTTAGGCCTCGAGATTAGAGATTTTGTCTTTTGTTACCGCGCAGACTCTAAGGAAATCGCCTGTCGAGACTCTGCGTCGACGATTGAAAAATCGACAAATCTTCACTCTTTTCGATCCAGTCGCTCTGAAGGAAAAAAAAACATCGCTTTCAATCGCACAGACCCGCGCGCGCGTAGCACAAACAAGCGGAGACTCATATATATATATATATATTTCTTTTACGTTTAAATATCACAAGTGGCAAAGTGTAATCGAAAATTGCGCACGCTTCTCCGTGAAACAAACATGAGAGGAGTGTACAAAACGACAGAGCCGCGTGAAACGAAAGCGGATGATTGAAAAAAATATATATAAAAAAAAAATAAAAAAAATTATTTTCATTTAATCAATAACATACTTTCATATTATCTCAGGCGTATGATTGATCCAACGATATAGCTATTTTATTTCCCTTCTCGACCCAATTTCTCAGTCGACCCCGCAGCTCTTCCAAACTCTTCGATTTCGCTTTGTTTATTCTCTTGTACTTGACGTCTTTTGGCTTTGTGACGGATCTGTGATTGCTCATTACCCTGTTGTATGTGACCTGGGCCTGCTGGCTCTCGTCTCTCGGTCTCTCGGTAGGCGGAGAATCAGCTTCCTGCGCTAGACGCTCGAAACTACCGTAAAGATCCTGCAGTCTTCCCTTACCGGTCACCGAACTCTTGGCCCGCCTGTCCTCGATTTCCGAATTTTCCGTCGACTCCGACGGTTCCTGATTGTTCTCACTGTCAACGTCCTCCTCGACCGAATAAACAGTCTCGAGGATTTCCGGCCTTCTTAGATATCCGTTGCTGCGACGCATCGACGAGTATTTGCTCGACGGCTCGACCGCGTCCGAGACCGAACGTATTACAGTCACGTCCGTGATGTTCGATCGAAATCTACGATTCAACAAACAAACAACTAATTGAAATATCGTTCAATCAAAAGAAATAAGATTCTCAATCGGACGAAAAATATAGAAAAATAAATTCTTCGCACGTTAAATATCGTTAATCATTTCAATAATTGTTAAATTAATTATCATTATTACTATTTATTGATGCACTTCTTTTTTCCAATCGGATTCTTCACTATAAATGATGAATTCGACTTGCATCGGATAAACAAAAATATCCAATTTCTTGCAAAATAACGTTTTCAGTAATAAAATATTAAACATTTTATGTTAAATTAATGCAAGTCGCATTTATAAATTTGAAATTTCTATATTCATTGGTAGTACAGAATTAAAGATTTTTAATTTGAATATATAATTACCTCGGCGGTGCGGGATCATCGGCAGCTTCCTCGAGAACCACAGCGCTGTCGCTATCGCCGAGGCTGTCCAGTCGATCCAGCGCGTCGCAAGGTGGCGAATCCCTCGTGGCTGTGTTTCTCTCGGCCAATCGACTCTGCAGTTGTCTTATTACCCTCTGCTGTCGAAGAATAATTGCCTCGCGTTGCGCCAAACTCGCCTCGATCTCCTTCTGCTTTCTGCACAATCTCGACTCGAAGAGCAACAGTTGGGACGACAGTGTGCGCAGCTGTTCGGCTTTTTCTCTCGTCAGTCTCGCGACGAGATCCTCCTGCGGAAGTGCGACAGAGAAAGAAGAAGAAAAAAAATTATCATCCATTTAATCTTTCCGCCTCGCTAATGGGTTTTCATTAAATTTCATCGTGTTAAAACGTCCCGAAATGTCGGCATTGCGTGAGAGATTAAATTCGTGAACCGGAAGTGCGCTTTCCATATGCCGACGTAACAATGAAAATCGTTAAGTTTGTTTCGCCCATTTCGCCCGAACCGGGCACTCCCGTTCCTTCGTTCTCGTCGTTTCCGAATTCGCCCCGAAATACCGAGAAAACACGGGGGATTTCGTGCTCGACGCAACGCTGAAGTTTCGAGCCGCGTCGACTCGATTATCGTCCGGAGAAGAGCACCGGCTAACGGCTTATGAATTAATGCCTTCGGACTCATAACCGTCACGCGACTGTGCAGCTCAAATCCTCGTTCTCCTCTCTAACGCTCTCGTTCCATAGCCAAACGAGCGAGGCCCCGGTCATGTTATGTGCCTCGACCGTATAGCGAGCGAGAGGCGCACAATCCGGGGTTTCTTTCAATTATTATCCTTTCGTTCCATTCTTCGTTACGTTAATATCGAACAGCTCTATCAGGGCCAACGGAACTCTGGACGATTGCCCTCGCGCCCGAGTGCCTCCGTGAATCGCTAAGTTTGAATTATACTCCTCACCGTAATTCTGTACATGATGCTTCAAAATCCACACAAAATAAGCCTCTCTTCTTCAGGTTTTCGAATCAATCTTTCGAACACCATTTGCTTGATTTTCCTCAGATTTTTCATGCCATTGTGAAACGCTCGAAATTCTCTCCAAATCTCACATTTCCTTGAACTGTATCACTCGGACTACCTTAAGAGAGGATACGTCAAGGTTGCTATCGAGAAGCGAATTGCATATTTATTGTGAATCAGCCTGTACACGTGCATATGCGGTATAGCCATCGATCTATGCAAATTTATCAGGACCGCTCTCTCTTTCTTCTTCGTTCCAGACGCCGCTAGAGACAATCGATGTGTAACGCGCGCACACTCTTATAGATTCCGGCCGCTTGTAACTCGCTACTATTTTATTCGAGTTTCCCTTTTCACGGAACGCCTTCGGGTGGGCTCTGCGAAGTATCGAGACGCCGACATCCGAGAGGTTTCTTCATGCGACGCAGGATGATCCAATCTCAAGATCTTCCTCTCTTGTACTATCGTATTAGTCGTTTGTTTTTTGTCTTCTTTTTGCTTTTTCTTCGCTACTTTATTGCACAAATGATTGGAGGTTTCGAGAGCCCGATGCGAGATAGCGAGAGGCTTAGTAATTACACAGTCTGCGCAATGCAGCGGATCGCAGGCGATTCTTTTTCTTTCCTTTCGATATAAGAAAAGAATGAGAGTGAAGAGAACGGTGAGGTGCAATAATTTACCTGCAATTTGAGAGTCCTCCGCCAGGCGAGCATCTGGTGCGCTTGGGCCCTCTGTCTCGCTCTCAGTGCCGCTATAACCGATTTCGCTTCCTCCAGTGACGTCACTTCCACCTCGATACTCTCACGATGTATATCGCCGCCGCTCGTCACCGCGGTACAGTCGTTGCTGACGCGACCCTCGGTCAACGTTGCCAACGGATGACTACTCTCCAACGACGTCTCGTCGAAACTGAAAAATATACAAAAAAAATTAAAAAATTTATTATCTCCCTTTTTTTGACTCAATAACGATTGATACTAAAATGAAAAAAATATATATTCCGAATTACGTTACTTCGGGAGTTTCACCTGAAAATAATCGACGAAAATATGGTAATTTCAGTACGTTTTTCTTTCAATTCAATCCAACGACCCGCGATTTAATTAACGATAAACCCCATACTCGTCCTATTCTACCGAAATTTTTTATCGGAGAGAAATTCATTAGTCGCGGCGCGTTACCTAAACGGGTTTTCGACAGTTTTCCCGCGTGCTCGGCCAAATGCGGTACAATTTAACGAAGTCGACTTCGAATGCACCTTGGAAGTTAGGTAGGTCAGGTAAGTGTGAGTAGCGCGTGCTAAGAGAGCAAACTTGGGAAATGTTAGTGAAACCCCGAAAAAGGTATATGATGGTAGCAAAAAAAAATAGTCAATGTAACGAGCTGATAGGAAGATTATTGTACTAGAGTCGATAAAAATCAGCTAACCAACTTTTTCATGGAAAATCAATTAAATCGACCCAAACGGCGGGTGGCATAAGAAATATTTAATTAATTACAAAAAACAGCTGATTTGTCTCAAATTGATGGAAGACTTCTTTCACCATCGGCAAGCGCCGATTTAGTCGCCTCAGCCCATTTTTTTCTTCTTATCGCATACGAAACGTCCGAGTACACTAATTTTACTTTCTAGACGAAAAAGCAGAATTGAATGAAAGTTAACGCGCTGATAATGTTTCACCCGTAGGTTGAGTTTATCATTGAAGTAGTTTTATCGAGGGGGCAAACGGGCCGCGCGCGTGTTTTGAGGGAACGATTCACGAGTCTCGAGGCCTCGTCGCGTTTCTAGCAAGAACAACAGTACGTGCGGGCGCGCGGTCGTTGTGTGCGCGCGTGTCCGACTGCGTCCAGTCAACGTCCGATAGGAATTACGCTCAGGTGGCGGCAACAAAGCGGAGGGTCGAAGTTCTTCCGGCGCCTGAATTTCTCATCGCACACAACAAACACTGTCGCGCAGGTGAATACTATATTCTAACGTCGTACAAGCGGCCCGCGCTTATTCGCTACACCGTATCTTTCTCGCATCGCGTAAGAACTCTTTCGCACACGGGAGAATCGTTGCCGATCGGACTATCCGTCTCCCCGGCCACCTGGCTTTTTCGCTCGCGATCGAACACCTGCTCGTTTCTCTTTATCCTTTGCCGAATCTCTCGCCGCCCGATCATTTATTGGATACTCGAGTACCAATAAAACTTATTCTTACTGTTTATCGTTCACTTTCATTTTTTGTTACCCTTCGAGGTTTAGCCGAATCGTTTTATCATCACAATTGAATGAAATTAACTTTACTCAATTATTTTTCGATAAATAACTTTTTGACGCCAAAACAGATTCTATAGAAATAATTCGTACATTGTGGATAAAATAAAATATGAAATTAAAATTTGAAAAATTCGCATTGGTTTCAAAGATATTTAGATGTTGTTTCAAATACTCGGGAGACCTGCTTTGTGACCGAGAGCGCATTACGTTGAGTTGAGAGGTAGATTTAATTGAAGATGCATATCGATTATTCGCGACTTTTTGAACTTCCAACGATATCGCGATCGCAGTAATAGCCGAGTTGTCTCGTTTATCCGGGGCCTCGGGGATTCGGGGGATTTGGATAGTTTGATCGTAGTAACGATAGCGTTCGCCGAAGTTACCGCAATTACGGCGCTTCTGCTTTGACGGAACGATCGGGGAAAGGGAAACAAGGCCATCTGGCCGCCGCCCCGTCGTTCTAACCCTGCCGTTGATGTTGTTGTTAATCGAACTCGAAGATTACCCAGAGGATCCGAGCGGTGTCGTGAAAACATGTTTGTACGAACCGTCGTACCCCGGGCACGGCGTTTGATCGTGATATTCGATCGACGATTATTGATACGCGACACAGGAACGGGATATTGCACAGACTCGCACCGGTGAACCCTTCGAGCAACGTGTCAACCGCCGGCACTAACGCTGTCGACAAAACATTCGCTCGAGAATGGAATGAACCGACTAAATTATTGTTGCCCAACATTTCATATCCCAATGGAATATTTTTCCCGCGATGAAAAAATGTTTAGTCATGATGCGATGTCGACTTTATACAAATATTTTCGCACAGTTTTATGATAATGAATAGAAACATCGTCATAATTATGTGGAAAATAACTTAATATACGATTATTACATTCTATTTATTATTATTATTATTATTATTATAGTTAATATATAATTGAAAAAAAAATCAATTTTTTTGTTAACGAAGTATGGGAACTTTAATATTTTGAAGCAAAGAAACTTAGTGACTCTGCGGTGCAGTGGCGGATGATGCGTTCCTCGAATAGTTCAGCCACTTAATTAATCTATTTCCGAGCCTTTTCTTACGGTCTCCCCGTGGGAGTTTCCTGTTTTATCAGATTTCAACAGTCTGGATAAGAAAAAAAAATTTGAAAAAATTCGAATGCTGAAAAAAATTCAATGAAGAATATAAGTTATATGAAAACCGCGGAAAACATTGTTTAAGAGAGTCTATATCGCTTTCTGTAGTGTGAATGAAAAGAATCTCGGTTGCCCCCCGGCAAAAAGTGTCCCGTACAGTGAAGGGTTAACCACTCGCGACCCCGCGTCGCCTCTCCCACTTGAAATTCGATAATCGCGCGAAGTTTAAGCTATACAGTTGATCAATATTTTTTCGCGGGCAGATAAATCATTTGTTTGCTTTTGTTTTTTTGTTTCCACGCGCAACTTCAAATATACCGGCTTCGAAAACAAAGTCATAAATTATCGATTTTATTTTCGTTGTCACGAGAATGAGCTTATTTCGGGCGAAACTTCTAACGAAAAAAAAAAACAAGATAAAAAAAATATAAACACGAAAATAGCACGACAATCGCGGGTGTATCGGTTTCACGTGCAAAATATATTTTATTACGGCAACCGATCGTTACGATCGCGGCGAGAATATAAAATGAATTCAAGGAAGTATCAAAAATTACGAATAAATAAAAATAAACAAATAGCATCCGCACGAATCGAGCGCATCTCGGCTACGTGCCAGTTGTATCATAATATCGTTACGTTACGCCGTCACTACCTCGCGTGCGGAGCCAAAATCTCTTTATTCCAGTCTTCCGTCTCGTCATCGTCGTGTATCCTTCTCTCCGTTGAAAGATAACATATATCGCACATTATTTAAAGTAAATACGCATTGTATACATTTTTCTCCGATTTCTCTACGAAAGAGCGCGGGACCCTCGCGTTACTTTTGCTCGCTCTCAATCTCCATTATCTCCGTTCACTCGGTCGTCCCGAGAACAGACTATTTTCATCCTATACGCGTTCCTACGACGACATATATATGTGTATACATCATTAAGCGATCTTCAGTTCCGTGCCAAGTCAGATATTGTCTATACGGCGCTGAATCTTCGAATGAAATTTTCTCAAAAAAGAAAGTACCCAAAAGAAAAGGAAAAAAAAGAAACAAGTAAAGGGACGATAAAGCGCCGTGGGTGGTTGAACTTATCTGTCTTATCGCCCACTTCGCGTCCCATTTCTCTCCCCGCTTTCTCATATCCTCTCGGAGAACTCTGTCGTCGCACTTTTCATCTTCCCGCCCTCGACCGCCACCCCCGACCCCTCGTTTTCCTCGCCCCCGTCCGCCCCCCGGCGTCTCGCGACTCTTTAGACGAAAATTTGTTCTCCATTCTTCCGAGGAAAACTTTCGTGTGCCGTCGTCGACGGGAAGTAATATTCGTCTGTCTTCGCGGTTCGCACCGTCGCCGAAGCAGATCCTTCCCTTCTCGCGGCCGAGCTCCTCTCTCTCCGTCTTCTCCGCTCCTCCGGCTTCGGTCCGCTTTCGACGACGCGCGAAATGCAACTGATGCCAGTGTGCGAATTTCGGTGCGCGCCGCCGGCAACGGCTGCCAGTCACATATATATCCATACATATATACGTGTATATAGATATATATATATGTGTATCTACTAAGAGCAGCGTGCAGAACGAGTAGCTAAGGTACAACCCGCCCTTTCCCAACCCGAAGAAACCCCCTTTCGCTCGGATACACGTGTACCGCGAAGAGAGAGAGACTTGCGTGTACGCAATTATGCACGTCCGCCCCTTGGTGCATGCGCTATATTCCATCCCCCTTCTCGTTTCGTTCCTACCACCACAAACAATGTTTCGCAACTTTGCCGTCCGCTACACAATTTTTTTCAAACTGTGTGCGTTATCACTTCGAGCGAATCACCAGGTGAACGCGCCGGGGAAAGGAAGCGAATAAATAGGAATGGGGGAGAAACGAAAAAAAAGCATAACAAGTGCCCCGCGGGCCGAGATAGTCTCGACGTTCGTGCTAATTACGACTTTCGGGAGCTCTATATATTATACACTCGAGCCCAAAGCCAGATGGCTCGAATCGCGGATAGTTTGAGTAACGACGATCGCGTGTCTAGGACCGAAAATTTCGCGCACGGCACGAAGTTCGAAGAATGATAGGGCAGAAAAGGACGATGTGGACAAGGAAAAAAGGATCGAACATGTGACTTCAATTTTTTTTTTTTTTTTTTTTTTCTCAAAGTCGAATCATCGAGATTGGGAAAAGTTGAGAGAAGTTTTCGATGCGGTATGGGAAAGAGCGATTTTGCGCGGCTGCACCGTCTTGTGCACCGTTTACCCCGGCGTACGAAATCCGACTGCGGCCAAATCCACGGGAGCTAACGGGTACCACGGTGTACAACGTCGTCGCACATCGTGCCAGGGTATTACACACTCCGCTGATGCATCTCCAACACACTCGTTCGCGCTGTGTAACACAGTAGCCGGTTATGTGGCACGTACAAGCCGAACACCCTACCGCCCGCCCTTGCTCCTCCCTTCCGCGGAGTGCCGGACGTATATCGCATATTCTGTGGTACATAGCTCTCCGGTAGTCGGAATATCCCTGTAGATATTCCAGGAGGAATATGTGTATGCATGTTATTCCCTATGTCTGTACGCGGTTCTACTGGCGGGGGGATATAGCTCGACGTGGACAAAGCCTCTCTTCCATCTCTCTTGGCTTACCGATACCGTACGGCATGACATTGCATTAACCCGACGGGAATATTTATCCCGAACAATTATGTATCGTCGCGTGTTTCACTCTTCATCCGCGATGGAGCCGAATATTCGTGTCGGGCAATTGAGTTCTCGCATTCAGCGTATTCATCATCGATCGATTCTTCGAGTTATCGCATTTTTTCGTCCGGAAATATCGATACTTTGAAGGGATGCATTTTGATTTCTGTGGCTGACTAAACGCTGACTCTCTTCGAATAGTTTATTCCAGTGAAGAACAACTATTGAAGGCGATATTTTAAAAAATTGTCCGATTTTTAACGCGATGATTCGATATAATATTGAACGAGTCATGTTTCGTTCATTATTCGGCATTCCTAATTCAATGCCGCACAGATTCACGCGCAGATGCGCGGCCACGTTTTAGCGACTTTTGTTTTAATTATATTCAGTAGCACGATCGTTTTTTTTGCGCGGATTACACGCGCCACGTCACCCGTGGCGAAGGTCCGTGGGAGAATAAAACGGAAAGGAAGAGGAATATACCTTTTTATGGTCGAACATATTACGAGGATAGAAAATTATTATACCAATTATGCAGAGGAAGATATTTTCGTTGCCTCGTAGAATTTCTTTGGTATTATTATTTTTTGCATTTAGTTGAATCCGTGTGGGACGAATTTTTACCGAAGATACATTCGTCCTTCGTCAGAGCAATTTAAAGTATTTTTTTTTCAGTTAATGGAAGGGAGAAATTTTTATAAATGATAAGAATCGTTGATACCATTTTTTTCTACTAACTGAACAATGGCATTTTTATGATTGGATCAATTGATTCCGGATGATAGTTTGGCCGCCCGTCAGTGCAGTTTCGATATTTGTTTCGTTACTGTTGCCTATTGTTATATAGCGCGAACCTTCGCACGTGATAGTAAACCATATTTCCGCATTAACGTCCGGGCGTCAAGCTTAGCGCCTATTTATCGCGCACTTCATCCGCGTTACCCGCTCCCGTCGCTGTGCTTAGACGATGACGTACGAGCAGGACAAAAAAACGATGTACCCGAGCGACAATGACGGCGCGAAAAACAGTAACAACCCGGAAAAGTGCTGAAACTTCACTCATCCGATGTGGAATTTTCGTACGTGCCCAACTGTACAAGTACAAGAACCGACTGACGCGGGGGCGGCAGCGGGGGCGGATAAAGCCCTTCCTCTGATACTCGCGAAATTCCTTTCCAGCGGAATCCTTTTTCCGATTTGGCCTCTCTGCATATTCGCTGATTCCACAGGGTTGCCCGCGTACCTCTTTCTTTTCATTCGCCGGTATCTATTCTTTGTGCCAGCTTACCTGGCACAGGTCAGTTCCATTTTTGCAAATTCCCCAAAGCATTTTCTCGTCCCGATATTACTTATAAATATTTATGTATGCGAACGCGTATCCAACACATCCGAATTCTTGCATAAAATTTCCCTCCGGAAGCGCATCGATGCTCGGTTTTTTGCTTTTCATTTCAATCATTCGCGTCGTCTTTTCATCAATTTCGCGAAAGTCGAAACGCGCTCGTACACACGTTTTTTTTTTTAATTCATTCAAGAAACGTGTTGACTCCAATTAATTCAGCGCCGTATTTATTCGTGACTTGTATTCGCATTGAAAAAATAGTCCCAACACCGGTATTTCAGGCTGTTGCGCGTGAGCCCGGCAATGAATTTTAAGCAAATGCGTGCCGAAATTGTGAATAACTTTTTTCAAAAAATGCCGAAAATTCTGAAAAAACACATACGTATTCAGAAGTATTGACAAATCATTTTCATTCGAAAAAACAGTTCGGTTGATGGGTGATTTAAACAATTTTTTTTCATCAATTTCTTATCAACATTTTGTAATTATTATTATGCAAAAACATCTTTTCAGAACCTGCTATATGTACGATTTTTTTCAGATTTTTGTCCCATCACGAGGTGTCCGAAATTGCATCTCGCGCGAAACTCACTTTTGCTGGCCTGTACGCAAGGATTACCTTAATGTACTCGGGAATGAAAAATTCAGAAGCGTCGTACACTAATTACAAATTAAAATTTTATAATTTGATGAACATAATCGGGTAGACCGGTATGTTGATTAGCGATTGATTTACAACAGGCGTCAATTTTTTATTCCCGAGCGCATTGAATTTAGCATTCATTTTTCATCATATCAATTCTACGATGCCGGTTGATTAATCCGTAATTTAATAAAATGATCAAATATTTTCATGACTTTTATACGACCCTTCGTCTTTTTTTTTCTCCGTAACGAGTAAATAACGAATCCCAACCGATAATTCGTACGAATTGTCCGTAGCGAACAAATCGAATTATCGCCGCGATACGACGAATTAATAATCCGTGTATTAACATCCGTCCCCAATAACGTCCGAGCAACATATAACATTGTCAATAATCGTATCGATGCGATTTCGCTTTGAACGTTTTCCCGGCGCTCGACGGGTCCGTAAACTGCCCGGAGCGTCGAATGTGTCTTAATTTCCGCCGTTGTATTGTACAACGTTAAAACGCGAATCAGGTATCGAGCGAGGCTTATCGTTCAGTGAAATGTACACCTGGAATACCGTCCGAGCGTGGACAGGTCGCGAAAGCCCCGTCGACGGGTTTGGGAGTATTATTTTCCGAACGCTGAAGCCCCCCCGTTGTTTGCGTACGTGTGCCTGCGAGATCTTCCCCTCCCGAATCGGCGCGAGTATGTTTGTTCCGCTTGGTTCGGCACACTCGTAAATTCGTGAGTCCCCCCTCGCTGCCCCCCCCGTGTCGAGAGGCGAGTTCGTCAGTGGTGTGAGGCGACCGTCCTATTCCCATCCATTCTCTTTATCGTACATTTTGAAACGGTGAAGGGAAAACATAGAGTTTTCGCTCGTTGCCCCGGAGAGGCGTGATCTCCCTAGCGCATTGGATGACTTCCCGTCTCCTAAAGACGCTACTCGTCTCCGAGTCAAAGAAAAACAAAAGATAAAACAACAAACGAAATCGGTGCGTCGGAGACGGGAAATCAGCGCGTTCGAAACTTCAGGCAGACCCGAGAGAAACAACTGGCAAAGGAAGAATGATAAAACACAGATTGCGCGGCGACGGATCTCCCGATTGATCGTCCTTTCCAACTGACTCTGCTTCTAGGCTTTCTTTCGGAAAAAAATCTTTACGTATTCACAGTTCGCGTTTTCTTTTCGATACAAGAAATTGCCTAACTTTTACACGTATTAAAAGAAGCAAATTAAAAAAATGAACATTTAACTTTTTTTTTTATCAAATGTTCGATCGAGTATAATGGAAACAAAATTATTGTTTTAATTCATTTGCGATACCAACATACAAAATACAAAAGTTCCAATTTCGGCTGGGCGATAAACAAATATCATTCGGATAACGCGACGATCGAGTGGCGAAATTGCTCTGTTTCGTCTACATATATATCGATTCGAACATGCCCTACGGGAGCTGCCGTTTCCGGTCCAACCGGAGTCGCTTATTCCTAGGTAACGCGAGAACCGGAAGTACACTGTTGTCGGGTTGAAAAAAAGAAACATTCGTACTTTTTACGCGCGACGTGTGAATATCCGGCGCTGGATCCTACACACGTGGGCAGCGCGTACGAGCATTTCGCTGATGGAAATATCGCGCTTTGTTCGCGAACTTTAATTCCTTCGGGAATACCGCGGCGCGGTAATTTCGTTGAAAATATTTACGAGAAGCGGAAATAGAAATTTGTGTGCGCAAAGTCTGATAAGAGCGAAGAGACAAAGAGAGAGGAATCGGGGAGAGAAATGGCGCAAGAACATCAGGAACAACAGCAGTGGCTATTAGTTCGTCCTGGTTACGTCCGGATATAATGAATATTTTCTGCTGTGTAATTTGTGTGTACGCGAGTATATTATAGTAACGTGAAATGGACGCACCGGTCGTCACGCACTCGATGTTTTGCCCGCATATATGTGCGTATAAATATACTACATATAAGCGATTTTATATATATATGCGCGAAGCGAATCCGGCGAAGGAAAGGGAATTAGAATAATCGATTTGAAACGCACGGTATAATAGGAGGGAGGAGCGTACCGGATGAATGATTCACAGAGGAAACTCGAGAATCGGTATATGGCGCGATGCTTGCAACAAAGATACTATTACGTCCGAGTATGGCAAAGGTACAAAGAAAAAAGAAAAGAAAAAACGTGAAAAAAAAAAAAAATTCGACGAAAAACCGTATACGAGTCATTCAGTTCCATACGAGGATTAATCAACGGCGAGGTACGTACTCGAGGTAATGAATATCGTTTTATCGAACGGACAGCGGGCGACACTGGAAGAAAAAAACCAAAAAAGGATATCTCGAACATTGGTGCTGCCGGAGCGAGGAGAATTGGAATATAAATAATTTAAAAAGAGAGATATGCGGGAGACAGCAGAAACGAGAGAGCGAGAGTGCGAGAGAATATGGTCCGCAGGTCCGACTCCCTAAGGGGTTATTACTTAACGTTCCGCACGTTCAGGGTAATGAATACTGCACACTGTACAACTTCAACGAGCCGCTGCGGTCGCTGCCGGAGGGCTGACTGGCGTCTCTCGTTTGTTTCCGCAACTCCGGAATGATCTGCTGTTTGCTCGGCCGTGCTCCCGTGCTCTAGCTCCAGAATGATATCGGAAACATGATATCAGAGTGATATCGGGAGGGATTCGTTGAAAGCAAAAAACAAGCCCGAACGCTGGTCAAGACTCGGCAACTTTTCACCCTCGTTGCAGGCATAAAATATGGATATTTTCGCTAAAAAATAAATTTTTTCAATGTCGTGCATAACCCAAAAGTTAAGGTAAATAAAAAAAAATGCATTAACAAAAATAAAAATTCTAAGCAAAATTCCTATGTCGAGTCTGCCTCCAAATCCTCAAAGTCCTGAAGAGGGATGAATCGTGAATATACCACAATTAGTACAAGAATCGAAAATAAAAGGCCTTCCTCATACCATTTCAAGTACAGTTCTTCTTAATCCTTGTATAGTAGTTTCATGTCGAGGGCGCCAAGTACCAGCCCAAGTATAGTTATAGTTTATTAATTCCGCCGTATGGCTTCGCTATCCCCGGTATATGTAAAACAAGCAGCTCTAAGTCGGGATGTTAAACTCAAGCGAGCACTCAGCGCAGCGCTTCCATGTTTCCTGTATCCGGAATGACCGTGCAGCCGTCCCTTTCTCGTACAACAGTAATTCTCTTCTGGCGGTATGGCGTATCCAGCCTTGTTCCTCAACGAGAGATCCTTGGGGCCCCCGCGAGTGGTTATCAATTAGCGTTCTGTGCGCTCGGGTAATTAATAATTCGTCGTGTACGGTTTCAGCGTTAGTTACACCGCAGCTCTCACTCTCTCCCTTCGTTCTGTCCCCATCGTTTGCGTAGATACGTATACATGCATACAAGTCTCGTAGACTGTTTCCGAGCAACGTACCGTCGTGTTTCGACTCCCTCCATGCCAATCCTCCTGTTAACATTGCATAGCTCGGTGCGCGAACGCACAAATATTTCTACACACCAACCGAAAGCCCCACGTATGCTTCATAGATGCGCGGCTAACACAAGACCAAGCGGCTATTTACACGAGTATAAATTTCGCGAGAGGGTTTGGAACACAGTCACGGTGGCCGCGACCGGCGGTCAAGGGTATATTTTCCCTCCGCGAATCCTCCCAACTCGGTATCCTCTTTCTCCCGAGGTATATTCCAAGGATACTATAAATAAATTGGATAGCCATCTCGGATTATACGAGAACCTACGCCGCTGTCCCGGTACTCTTCGAACTCCCTCTTTTGGGTCGCTTCTCTAATGCCTAACATCTGCTCGAAAGCTAATTCCCGGCCTCCGATATTCCATCCTTCGTACTCCCCGACGGATCAACACTCTCGACGCTCTTTATCGCTCTCTCGATCCAATTTATCAACGAATCGCCGCGCACAAGACTTTCGGTAAGAAAATTCCTGCCGGTAATTCTATTCTGGCCGCCCGTTGTCTTCATTGTTATTTCAACGAAAAATACGTCAACCACTCTTCGTTCCCGCGACTCGATTCCGATGAACTTTCATTCTTGATTCGACTACCGAAGAGCTGCGAAAATAGTTTGCAGCAGCTTTATCGAGTTATCGACAGGATGGCTTTTTTTTTCTTCTCTCTTTCTTCTCTTCTGACATCCCTCTTCGTTGTTCTTCGAGCTGTTTTGGCCGGTCGGACAAGACGCTTTTCGTGGAACGGTGCCAGAGTACATCTCGAGCTTATGTAACTTTGATGTAACGACCGCGGCGGCAGAAGAGGGCCGAGGGGCAGGACGAAGCGCAACGGAAAAGGGTGAAGAAACGCGCGAGTCTAGTGAACGCCGACAGGGCAATGGCGAGACTTCACGCCTATCTTCACGGATAAATATCTTTGCACTGGCTCTCCTCGGTATACACACGACACAACGGCCACCAGTGGTGCCTTTTCTTCTCCTCTCGCGTGCTAACTCGAGACACTCGTTCTCATCACCGTGAGTCTTCTTGACTTTCACGCAGAGTATTCCTTTAGTTCTTCAACTACTTCTTCCTACCCCCCGCTTATTCTTCTTCTTGTTCTTCTGCTCCTTCTTCTTCTATTTCTTCTTATTCTTCTTCTTCGGATTTTTCTTCCTACGATGGGCTACGAGCGTGTCTATTCTGGAGAGATTTATGCTCATCCGCGTAGAAGAGCCTCCGGCCCTCTACTCACGTGACATCCACAATCAACACGTTACCCTACGTTACAATACTTCACATCTCTATGCAGCCATCTTTATGCACCAGCAATTGAAAAGAAAAAAAAATGTATGCTGTCTTCGAGATAGAAATATATCGAGCGTAGTAATATTGAAGGATATTTTTTATTTTCTGTTCGAAATAATTCATCATCAATTTATTCTTATTATTTTTACTTTTGATTATAGCATTGACTTATCAAAGAAATCGATTATTTTATTCATCATTAATATCGATAATCAATATTATTCTTGAATATACGATTTTCACTAGAATTGAATACACACAATTTATTAATTCATTTATCCATGATTCTTATTGAGTAATTATATTACCATAATGAAATAATAGATTTACTTCTTACTTATGACCTTATTATGAATAAATAATAACGACAAAAGAAATGATTAATTAAAAATGTTCCTTGACTTGTTCGGACCGAAATAAAGCGATTGATCGGAATGCATTCCAGTCGCCGAATCACCTGCCAATTTGCAAGGTGGATCGACCGAGCCCACCGGTAATTGCGACTTGTGCACAAATAAACGAGCCATTTACTGCGACGACAGACGTTGTTACACGGGTGTGAGAGCACCGGCCGGAAACTCGTCGATATGTCGAGCCAATCACATGTGTCCTACCGCTTCGTCGTCGGCAACGTTGCACATCTCCCCCCCGATGAACCATAAGCGCACATCGACGATTGTCTTTTTTCAATCGAGCACGCGATATACGCTCGAACGTTGAGACATTAGACTGGCATTGCAGCAAAGTGTGACGTGCCAGAACGATGTAGAGCATTAAATACCGCATTATTATACGGTGGCCAATCCCACGAGCACTGCCGTCATAATCCGATAAAACTTAAGGCGCGCTAAAGGCCGCGTCAATAAACTCTGTGCAAGTGTTCCGTCGGAAAAGTATGTTCATTCCGATTATCAGAGTGCAATTTTTTTAACAGATTAGGCATTCACTAAGGGCGCGAGCGCGCGTTTAGATCAGACTTCGCATAGTTTTGTAACGAAGGTAAATTTGATAGATTATCGCCGTTAGAGAGCGTAGAGATAGTGGAATAGGGAGGAGATAGCGCGACCTCGAATTATTAATGTTGATACGTAAGTAGGTACCCACGCTGGATACGGGTGCGTACAACATAGCAATACGGTGAATAATAGTCGCCGACAACTGCGAGGACAACGCGGTTATTACTGTACGGTGGAACGCAGCCTGGCCCTGACAGGAAGCGAAGCATCGAGCGCATCAGCGCTTCCGGGCGGACGGTCGTGCCGACTTCCGGTCCCCTTACACCCGGACGCGCTTATACGCGCGCCCGCGCGCCTTCTTTCTGCTCTACAACGTTGCTCAGCGAAAAGACAACTTCGCTATCTCTGACAATCGCAGCATTAAACGGTCAACGCAAATATTCGACGGCACAAGAAATAGACGTATCGCCTTCAGTTAATTTGGTGTAAAAATTGAATAACAAAATTTGACAAAAAAAAAAACACAAAAAATAAGGAGATTAAGAAGAGTTTCGTTACATTTTTTAAATTAAAGTCGAAGACTTCCCAGTGGAAGTAAACTCTATAACAAACATCAACCATGTAAGGAGGTTCAAAACTAATAATTTTTGTTAATAATAAGTAGACAAAATTGTTAACATATACGTTACAAAGTAAATACGTTTCGGGTAAATAATTTCAAAGCGTCGAGTCGACTGAAGGCTCGTTAAACAATTAATTGTGCAAGATTGAGTTTAATTAAAGTTAAGTAAAATTAATATGCAAAAAAAAGCGATTTCTGTTTAATGAATTTCCATTTGTTTTTCGATATCGGAAAGAAATTTGATATTTCTCGGAATCTCCTTAAAAACGAATTCTCGACAATAGTCACAAAAAAGCAAGAATATTGGAAAAATAAATAGTGTGTTCAACGTATCCAAAATTTGCCGAGGAGTCTCTCGAGACCGTCGAGCTTCGCCGAAACGCTATCGGGCCGCGTGCGAATACCCACACGCGGCATGCGTCGCGTTCGATGAATCGCACAGCCGCAGACGATTTACTACTTCGCGATAAACGCGATATGCCGTTATACATTGTACAGAATGCGCAGAAACGAGAGTTCCACGTGGGTGTACGGCGAACGCTTGAGATTCGAGGGGTTGGGATTCGCGATAAAAGGTAGAACGCGCGCGAATGAGAAAGAGAAACGGAAACCGCGGTGGAGCGAGAGAAAATAAAATGGAAGAGAGGATGAAAAAAAAAAAAAACGGGGGGTGAGACGGGCGAGAGAGCGAATATAATCGAACAAAAGGAGCGATCGACCGTTTCTGCGGCTGGGGGTTATAAATAAAAAGACTGCAGCGCATTTATTGAAACTGTTATGTATTTTCGATCGATAGACGAGTCTCCGGAGTGTTTCGCCCATGCATTCCAACAGAGACACGCGGATGATACTTAATAAAAAAAGATTAAAAAACAAGTCAGTTGGGACTCGATGTACAATTCCGTCGAACACAGCAGCGACGAGTGTTCGCGTGAATAATAAATAGTCGAATCCGCGTAAGCGACTGTTGGGGCGACGAGATGGTTAATTCGAGGCATTGCAGACATTTAAATTTCCAACAACGATTAATACATCGCCAGCCCCCGAAGGCCCTCGCCATAGAAACGGAAAATTAGTGTTTAACAGGAGCCCTCCCTCGAGTTGTACTCGCGTGACTTGATTCACCGTATCGCCCCGCGTTTGAATATCGCGTGACGACGAACCACCGCGTCGAACCTCCACCGCCTGCATTAACAATCGGGGCCCTTCTGCAAACTCTCGCGGGGATCGATGTTTATCGTTCTCGACGAAAAAAACACACACACACTCGTACACTTTTCAGTTACGGAAACTTCGGTTCGTGACGCGTCCAGAGTCGACGCGAATGGGCGCAATAACCGGATACATATTGCCTCGTTAAAAATCTTAGTCCGCAATAAAACTTTCGGAATTAAACGAAATTCATGAAATAATTTCGTATCGTCGTAAATTAAATTGCGAAACGTGTGTAAAGTATATTTCCGTTGATGTAAAACTTTTTTTCCGTGTCGTTATTCCAAGTTTTAACGATTATATTTTTTGTGCCGGTCGCCTATTTCCATACACGCTTTTATCTATGTACACGTGTCTATGTGTAATGTCCTTAACAAGATGTTAGGTTGCCCCGACAACGAAACGGGCAACAAAAGCCACTGCGGCATCGTGCAGGCTGCGTCGAGGGTTCTCCCGGTCGACGACGAAAGACCTGGAAGTCCTAAAAGCTCGGTCTTAGGGTACAATGTTCCCTCTTCGGATAATAATGTATTCTATACACTGATACCGTGCATAGATAATGTCCAAACGGCGCGAGTTTGCCAACGGATAATGCATGCTTCTAGTCTTTCGAAATTCGCCAGAGCCGGATGTCGCGCAGACCAAAGTCTTCGGTGACTCGCTCTCCGGATCGAGCTAAGTCTAGCCGATTTCGAGCCTCCACGGAGAAGTTTCTCCGAGCCCTTGGTCTCGATGAATACCGTCAAAGGCGCGATCAGCCTTTGAAATTCCGTATCCGATCGATCGATTATCTCGACAACGATTAATTCGACGTCGGTCGAAGAAATTGTGCCTCACGGACGTAGGCATTGAAAAATAAAATTTAATCCATGACGAATTCAGGACGCGAGCGGGTCGCGACATTGATCGAACCATTTGGAGAGGATGCAGGTTGCGACTAGAAACGAATCTGGACGAGCTGTGCGACACGCGTACGCGTACAGAAGCTACACAAGACGAGGATGAAATCAGCAGGGCGTATTTTACATTCGTAAGGATATGGAAAATACGCCTTTCTGATTATCGGAAGTACGGACGAAGAGACGCGGTCTCGTCAGTCTGGTACGAACTTATACAGAACGAATGCGTAGTCGCCGGGGGCTAGGCCGTTTCTCGACCTTGCCAAGCTGGATTCCATCCTCGGAGACCAATGGAAAAAGACTCAATCCAGCGCATGCACGAATCTATGCGTGCGCTACTTTCCACCATTTTTCAACGTCCATCCGATTGTATTTTTCATTCGTCACAGCTCGAAGCGACTGTGAATTCTTTGAATTTATACGATTCATTTTCAGAGAAGAGTTCAAACTTCGTTGATTGCTCATTTCGTTTTTTTCGAGTTTTTGTATCGCTTTTTCATCGACCAACGAGCCAAAGAGTTCTTCGACAGACATGAGATCTCTCTGATGGAACGGAGAATTCGAGAGTTCTCCCAACGAGAGAGACGCGACTCCGTAAGACTTTCTCGTTCTCGTCGCGTCCTTTTTTTCTTCTGCAATGCAATTTTAACTTTTTCCCTGTGATTTTCGTCCCTAAGAGTTTCATATTTAACTTGATTTTCCACGTGACGAAACGGCAACGTGGATGGAGGAACCGAGTCTCGGGAGGGAATCCGATGCTCTTACAGTACGGCCCGGAGAATCTAATAATATGCGCTTGAGGCCACTGAAATGAAGGGAAGTTGGGAAGAGAGTAACTTTGATGGAGCGAGGGAAGACGACGATGACGGCGACGAGACTGCGGCGGGTTGCTCCTTATTACAAAGGGCTTAGAAGCGATATCGAGTTTGAGGGCCTGTTGTAGTTTCACTCCATATAGCGCATAATCAAATAGTTATTATGCATCTGCTACGAGGTTTGCGGAGGGCGGCGCGATACAAGTATCAATTAGGCTTGTTCCAACTGAAAACTCAGATCCATCTTCTTTTCGCTAATTTATACCGTCGAATTAATTCTCTCCAGCTTGCAGCGTAACGGTTTCACAATAAACAGCACAAGTTTCATTACTCTTTGGCTGTTAAACAGTAATGATAAAACCGTTCTTAAGTTAACGTTGAAAACGTTGAACAAGAAAATCTCAAAAAAAGGATGTTCATCAGAAGAGAACTTGATGAGGAAGCAAAATTGAAGCTTATGACTCCAGTTAGGCCTTCTCCCATTAAATGCGAGATTAAATGACCATTTTTATCCTTAGAATCCTTAGAATCCTTAGATTCACTACATGATTTTTTTTATGCCGAGTTTGCAACCGCGTAAACACGCAGATCCAAATTTTTCCCGTATTTACCAACTTGTCCGGACGAGGTACTTTGATTTCCCGACGCTCAGCCCGGAAGGCGTCGCTGCGACGCACATGCTTTAAGTTATCCGATGCTCAAGAGAGTCGAAGCGACAGGAGCATAAGGTACAAAGTACGTTCACGGGATAAACGTTGTAACGCGAAGTCATCTCACTTCGTCTACACGTGCGTACGTGAGCTATGTGTGCGCATCATCCGTGTATGCCTACGTATGGCTTGTTGCTATACGCGTTACAGCATATTGAGCACCGCGGATAGCAGACGCCTTCGTACATCGTGTATCGGCTTCACGTGTGTAAGCGAAGTGCCATTGTGCGCATATGACAGAGGAGCAGCGAGGAAGGTTTGAGAATGTGAAAGATTTATGAGTCCTTTAGTCGAAAGAGTGTGCTTGGTCGTCGGGACTCGGGATGTGAAGCATAATACGCGTACGACTCTATGAAATATACGTAACGCACAACATAGCATGACGCACTAACTCGCCGGGTTCGAAATCATAGTAATCCCAAAAAAACAGGAACA
Source organism: Ischnus inquisitorius (assembly GCA_963924025.1). NCBI lineage: Eukaryota > Metazoa > Arthropoda > Insecta > Hymenoptera > Ichneumonidae > Ischnus > Ischnus inquisitorius. The sequence goes on along the minus strand of OZ001245.1, from coordinate 6,369,328 downwards.
AAAAAACTGGACGCGTCGCGGCGGCATAATTTCATATTTCAGTCGTATTCTAATGACCGTGCGGTACGTACTCTTTCGAAAAAGCTTGTGCAAAACAGTGACTAGCCCGGAGGTATTGTTTCACAAAAGTTGTTTTTAGGGTGAGTAAAAGAAGAAGGAGATTCCCGACGAATCGGCGTGGAAGAGTCTTCGAAACCACGCCTCCAATTGGAGATGTTTGCGAATGATATGCCTTCGTAGATTAATCCTTGAATACGATCTACCGGTTTTCCGTGTGCTATGTAATATCGAAGATATCGGTGGTATGAGCGATTCCATGTGCGTAAGCGTCTCGTTACTCTTGTTCCGGGGGATCTTGGACTTCGAATACGCGTCGTACGCGGGCAGTTGTCTCGCAACACCTCGAAGCCGCCGGACCGACCGACAAACACCTTCAATCGAACGATAATACAGGTAACGAGAAAACTTTCCTTCGGTGTGGTCACATGGAGAATGAATCCTTTATCGAGAATAACTGCTGAAACATACTTGTGAGAACGTTTCATGCGAGTGAACCTTATGCGTGTGAATTGTAAAAACGCAACAGTGAGAACTGAACCCTTTGAAGCGTGCGTAGAAACAAATTACATCTATTTCAACGCTTTGGTTGTTCCAACTCTCTTCTAATTTTTAATACATGCTTGATAACATTTTTGAGATAACGAAGGACATATTAGACATTCTATGGTGTTGGAAATGAGAGTAATTGTTACAGAATGCTTTATTTCACTCGGTGCGTAAAAGCCTATACCTCGTCAAATGAAATTTTGCGCGATCCTCGACGGGACATGGTTTTCTCAGATCGTGTGTTTGTAACAATTTAATTCGGCTCGTGCTACAACTTCACAGCTGTGAGAAAAAGTTTTTTCGCACTCGTATCGTACTTACTGTGGACTAGTGCGAGAACGCGGACCTTGCGTCGAAAGTTGTGTTAATTATTATTAATAATTCTATTCTAATTGATGAATGATCTTTGATACCATCTTTCATATTACAAATTACGAATTGAGAATACAGTGCGAAAAATCAACTACCATGCTTCAAATGTTTAAGTGGAAAATGCGAATTTAATATCCTACATCAACATAATTCTAACGTTGGGCAGGCCGAGCGATTAATGTACCACGTCTGGTCAACGATCAATGTTAAATCGATTAAACCGTGAACCTACTGCTTAGCGCAAACCGGCTCACACCGCTGAAATTTTTTTGTAGTCTTCAACAGTAGGTATACCAGTTTGTGATCCTTCTAAGCAACTCTCTCACTTTACGCGTTTATAATCATATCAATAACAAGGAGGACCGATTGTCGTAGTTTGTGACCTCCCCAAACGCGCGCTATCCATTGGCTGCACATCAAATGGTGGGGCCAGAGGACAGGTTTCGAGGTACCTGGGTCAAGAACCGACACAGGGTTACAAAACGGGTCGTTCACCTCACTAATATAATTATAAACGCAATGAAGCTCCTGTCCATGATTGCTTGCTATCCAAAGTTCGGACGGAAGAATTATTTCTCCGGGTATCCAAGATGAGGCCTGATCGCAGAGCCATTCATTGACGGAAAATTTATGGAAAAAAACATCACCTTTAAAAGTGGGGGGCTCGTCTCAAGGCTGCCTCGCTTGTTTGGCAAATATTTTTCAAATAAATTATTCAGTCGGTTCCCGACCGACAGATCGATCCTACTCAACATGGCTGCTTAAGTATTTTCGACTGCTCAATTTGTGATGTTTATCATCCTCGAGTGGCCTTCAAGCGTCTTCGTTCTCTAACGATGGACATAAGAAACAAATGTTCAATGAAAGATGACGATTAATTGTCGCACTAAGATCTGACTAGGTCTTCAAAGGAAAACGCGCAATAAATTAAATATTGAGATTTATACGGTCTACCCCTCATAATCGTATCGCTGTTGACTCTCTTAGCGCATAATTCTAGTTTTTGTAAAGCCATCATATATATTTATAGCGTTCGAGGATTAGTTCATAGTTCAGTCTCAATATTTCTTGAAGGTGATCTCTAACAATTACATATGCACGTTAATTGACGACGTATTATCTTTGTAGGTCAATTGTTGCCTTTCAAGTGCGAACAGTACAAACGTCGATTTATTGGACCCGGTTTGAACTTATCGCTTATATCCAGTTTTTTGCACCGTACTCCGTCTCTGATACCCCGATCAAAATATTTACCACGCTGATGCAAATCAGAAGCGGGAATCTCGGAAGTGTCTTCCTCTTTAGAAAAAAAAACTGAAGTGTTAGTGAATTCAATATGCATGTATATGGTACTTTGTCTCCATTATTTGTCTTGCAATCCGGAGAACCGGCGAAGAGGGATTTTTATATCGCTTGATAACAACATGTTGTGATACAATGTAATGGCACCGCAATTGTGGTAAATGCACACGAAAGGAATGACGCAGAAGTTTCAATGAATGACTGCTTAGTGTCGAAGGTGCTACCGCTTATGTTAAAAGTACTTATTGACACGCAACTACCGAGATGCGTTAGTTCTGTTCATTGATGAACTACTGAATCATCGGTGTGCATTTCAAATATCTGCTGAATGTGTGTTCTCTGTTGGCCCTTGTTTTACCGGTGATTTTTACGATGTCCCTATTCGCAGCCTTTCGTGTGTCGTGTGTCGCACGACGACACACGACACGCGATACACGCCGGTGGTTCGATGGTTCGGTTTTTCTCGTGTAGGATAAAAGTTCGAGGATGATCGATAATCGGGGTTTGACAAGGAAGAAAGGAGCGTTGGCTTCATTGTCATTGCTTCTTTTGACTGTGTTGTCAATCGGGACTGTCACAAGCGGTGCGAGCTCGGAAGATACTTTGAACAGCATTTTGCCGGCTTATGCGGTCGCTACGGTAGCTAAATCGATCCTGAATTCAGGCGTGTGCCGACAAGAACTCGGAGTCTTCAAGGATGCTGTGGACATCCGAAAATTATGGGGTCTCAGAAGTACGTATTTTTATTTAATACTAAGTTTATTGTGTGTATTGTTCCCTTAATCTGAATGCTGCAGTGCTTGATTCGAGCGGAGTACCGAAGCCGGGATTCATTTATGGGAACAATTACTGGCTCGGCGGCCGATACCAGTGCGACGACCTCACCAATAAAAAACCTATTCCAATGAGATTGGATATTTTACAAAATGCAACGAAATACAGAAAACCTGAGGAGGAATTTCCACCTTACGAGATCAATTACTTCGTTGCGCGCTTTCGTCACAACGGCACGTTTCAGTACCAAACTAAACTTCCGAAACAGGCAAGTTTTCTAAAACATACGTTTTCTATACTAAACCTTTTCGTTGAAGAGCAAAACATCATCGATACTTTGGTCGTTCGCAGGATCAGATCAGTCTGGGACTTTGCCTTCCTGCTTCGTGCACCCCGGTTGAGCTAAGTTCGATTCTGAGGAAGATCTTCAACAATCGAACTCTGATATTCACTGACCTATACCAAGCGGATTTCCAGCTGGACATTGTGAAGGATTTGCACAACGATTGGATGCGATTATTGAACCCGCGAATGATAATAGTTGCTGCGGTTCTCGCAGTGACTCTTCTCCTGATGGTAGTCGGAACCGCTTACGATGTTCTCGTTGATCAGAAATATCTCACAGTTAAGAAGAAAACGAATGGAGACAATTACGACAACAGTACGTTGAATATTAATTTTAGTCACCAATGAAGACTGAAATGTGTCTTGGCAATGTTCGTATAATTAACTTTACCGAGGAAAACCGAATAGGTCAGAAGCTGACAATGGAAATGTCGGATTCCGTCCCACGCGCGGGAATAAAACGGCCCAGCTTTTTCGGGAATATACTGAAGTGCTTTTCGATATACACGAACACGAAGTTCATATTCAACACGAAAATGGGAGCTGACGCTATTGGACCGATCAATGGATTACGATTCTTCACCATGACGATACTCGTCACCCTTCACACGATGTACTTTACACTCGACATGATGGGTGAGATCTTGAATTTGTTGCTCAACAATCCTGTTCCGTGAATTTTTTTTTCTACGGCCTGTTTAACGCGCTGAGCGAATATTTGTCTCGCAAAAAATCTATTGGAATTGAACTTTTTTAAATATTTACTTTAATGTATCAGATAATAAGCCATTGGTGCTGAGGATGACCGACGAATTAGCGACACAAACCGTCGCTAATGGAGCCATTACGGTCAATACTTTTTTCGTAATCAGTGGCTTCCTCGTGGTGTATCTCTACTTCAAGCAGAACCCGAAGGGTAACACGGAAAATGAACACGTCAACCACAAGGCTAAAATAAGAGAATTCTTCGTCGGATTATTCAAACGATTCATAAGGTGATCTTCAGTTCGTAGCGAATACCTTAATTGTTATTTCAATTAAACTACCAGATTAATTTTTTCAATAAGTAACTTGAATACTGCAGACTCACGCCGGCTTACATGATCGTGATCGCTTTCGAGGAATTATTGGCAATCTGGTACAACAATATTTCAATTTTCGACACGTTGCAAGATCCCGAAGGTGCTTGCTCTAAATACTGGTGGAGAAACTTACTGTACATCCACAATTTCTTCCATCTGGACGAAATGGTATGAAGTGAAAAACGAAAAAGAACGCATATATAATTCGATCAAGCAGTGATTGTTGGGGCTGTTAAAAATTGGAAACATCATTTGATTGCAGTGTGCAAGTTGGACCTGGTATCTCGCGAACGACATGCAATATCACGTTATCGGGACGTTTATAGTCTTGTTGTCTTCTGCGTAAGTCTATAATTCGGGCAATGTTCAAATATGACAAATTGGGAACAATATTAACGCATTGAGACCCTCCAAGAAACCACGATTCATTATGTGTTTCAGATATTACTACGCCTCTGCGACAATTCTTATCTTCATCCTCTTGAGTTCAACGTTCGTCAGCGGTTACATATCCTACGTCAACGATTACGTCCCAACGTAAGACGCTGCAGCAATGCAGGCCATTTAGAATTTACAAACAAACGCAAAAACATTTGATGGCGGCAAGTTTATTCGACATTGCTGGGGCGGGCTTCGCATTCAATTCCAAGGTCAAAATAGAAAAAGATAGAAAACGATGGAGATAGAAATATCTGTCTTTCTCGATCCGCTGGTGGCCCGTAAACTCCACAGATTCTCAGATCTTTCTCTGTATTTCTCAATTTTGGCCGTTGAATCAGATGTGAAATTCACCCATATTATTTTATTTCAGCTTGGATAAAGTGTACGACATAGGGCATCTCATTTATTATCCACCATGGATCAGAATAGGTCCTTACATAGTCGGAATGATCGCAGCCTACATTTTCGTCCGTCTGAACAAGAAATTGGAACTTCGAAGGGTAAAATTGCGAAATCTGTTTCTTCTGTCCCATCGAAACAGACATAGCTGATACAAAATATTTCCAGAGGAACCTCGTCAGCCTGTGGGTGCTCGCGAGTGCCTGCGGCATATTCGTCCTCTTCGGTCTCTACAAGAGGCACATATCGGTGACCGCTAGCGCGTTTTACTCCGCTTTTAGCAATACTGCCTGGGGCGTATGGATCGCTTGGATATTGATCGCCTGTTGCACCAACAACGGCGGTAAGTTTCTGTCGATGATAAGATCGGAAAAAAAATGCAATCGCGACTAATTCGTCCTTCGTTGTGTTTCAGGTTTCGTAAACACGTTCCTCTCGTTGAGAGTGTGGGTGCCACTTGGCCGATTGACTTACTGCGCTTACTTGCTGAACCCAATAATCATAAAGGCCGTTTCTATGTACGGCGAAACTCAGGTTCACTTTGAACTTGTCCCGTCGATCTTAGTGGCGCTTGGAACCATCGGCGCGACGTACATGGCCAGCTACATTCTTTCCCTGATGATGGAAACGCCGTATCTTCACATTATAAGATTATTCACTAAGCCTCGCATTCAGCATTGATGATCCGGTAACAACGATTTCCACGACAATTGTAGATATGTATGATATTGTTAATAATAGATATGTAAAGATCTACACAAATCGTTTCCATCGGCGGGATCTTTTGATCGAATAGAAAAATACTGTAATTCAGATTCGTGAGATCGATAGACGCGATCCTGATAGCTGCGTCGAGTTCTCAGCGTATTCAAGTCCCAGCAGCGTTTGCATGCAGATATAGAATAATCGGGACATCGTGAAATTCACCTGCTGATAAGTATCTTTGGAATACATAAGGATTTTCACCGCGGTTCAAGAAACTTTGTTCGAGACAACAGTAAGATCATTTCCAGGATAAAACCGCGAAGACTCTGTTTCCGAAATTCAGCGGCGCTGCGGTAAATCCGCAGTTCCAGTCACGTACACCGCAGACCCATATAGCCACAGTTGCTGCCAGTGAATTTCGGAACGCGGCTCGGATTGGCCCGCGGAGTTGAACCCTCCAGAAACTTCGAAACTAGCGGCAACTATTCTCAACCGGTACTCACGAATTTCCCGTACTCAGAGCCACTCGAGGCTGCGGCGGTGCGCGTTTGATTTTCTACGAGGAGAAATCTTGGCGACGAAGTTTCGCCTAAAACGGTCTGATGTAGCGACTACATTTCAATTTCATTTGGAGGTGTACCCGCGGGTCTGCGGCGAGCCGTAATTGATACGGAGAAGGTTGAACGAGTGCGGACGGGACTCGCGAGGATGATCGCGAGCGCCGCGGGTAACCGGGAGACGTCTCACGGGATCACCGCCATAACGCTTCAACCGCGTTTCGCGTCCTCGTCGGAAATCTAACGAGCTTCGACGTTCGATGTCTCCGCGGGAGACGCGACGCGTCGCTCTTGACATTGTAGCTATACATGTCGGGGGCACTCAATGTTATTGCTTGAAACTTCACGTTCGCACGAGGATCGTAAAAATCGTAAAAGTACAGTCCGATGCGTACTCGAAGGTTCAGCGTTCTAATGTCGCTGACATGAAAGTGTTATTGTGGCTGTGTTATTTCTAAGGTAGCGCGATCGGTACAGCGAGGAAATGTGAAATTCAGAGAGAATTTCTCGCGTTTCCCAATGGGATGAAAATCTGACAAAAAAATCGAGTATATGGAACATGTTCGAAATATCGATTTCGCGTAATGATTCCAAAAAGTTATCAACAAATTGATGAAAAAAAAAATTGTTTACCCAATTGTCCGGCAACCCAACTGTCTTTTCTGAGAATAATTATTGGCTTATTTTTCTTTAATACGTACGAATTTTTTCGGAATTCTTTCAAGACTCAAAGTGTTATATAATACACGATCCTTGAAGACTTCGTATCAACGAATGCTCCCGTCGAACATATGTTTCATCGTAGAGCTCGGCGCAGTCGAGGAAAAAACGCTCGATCGGCTTATCTTGATTTATCGAAATCGAATAGAATTTATTTCCGTCGAGGTCTCACTTGTTCCGTAACATTGTGTTACATACGGCATTACACGGGATCTCGATGTTCGAATCTACCGCTACGTTAGAGATTGTAATAACCACCTTGATTATAAACAGGCGCGCTAGACACTCTCCGCGAAACGTGACAACATCTGGTCCCGCCGTTGGTGCACCGCATTTATGCGCCATATGCCACCTTCGCTCGACTCTCGCGCACCGCCAGCAGTCAGCAGAATTTTTCCGCATCGACGAAATTTTTTTCACGACTCCTTTCTTTTTTGTATTTCCCTATTTCGACCGTCGCGCAGCCCGCCGCGAGAGTGATTCGCCGGCGTATCGGCCGATCGCTTCGTATTAGATAAAAGCCGATCAGAAGTTCCAGATAAGCAAAACACACACGCGTCGCTCGCGCGGGGGGGAAACCGAACGCGGATAGACGAAAGTCTCGCGAGATCTAAAAGGGAAATCGAGCGTGCGATAGTCGGCGCGCGGTTCGCTCACGCTTCAACACTCGTGTCGTCCGTTGAGAAACACAAGGACGCAGTTTCGCGTCGTTTTGCATTTGAGATTTCGCGAGATCGGCCCTTGTGTCTCCGAGCGGTCGACACGTGTACGCGGGGCTCTCGAAAGATACTTTGAGACTTTCCAGATCGAATCTCTCGAACGCACCGTACTCGATATATAAAATAATACGATTGGGAACAGGCGAAGGATAAATATTCCAGAGATTTAATTCATCGTCGTGCGTTGCCTATTTTTTTTCCCCCCTTTTTTCGAACGGGAATTGAATCAACGAACGAACAGCCGCGTTCGTACGATCGTTCATTAATTTATTTCACGCTCGACGTTTATTCGCGTTAAAACGTTCGCTAAATAAGTCAGCGACGATCGAGGTGTTTAAACCGAGAATTCTATTTTTCGAGTCCTCGCGACCTCGCGCGAGCATCGGCGAGGCTGTATCGCGTGTAAAGGAATTTAAGATAGGTCAGGCGCGGGCCGGCTCGATCGTCGGAGTCACGCGAAGGTCTTCGTCTATTTGTTGGCTTCGAGGAAAAAACAATAAGTTGTGGAAGAAAAAAATTACAAATGGGATTTACGAAATGAAAGAGCGAAGATGAATGGCAACATAATCAACGTCGCGTCTAGACGCTGTAGCGCGATGTGAAAATGTATTTTGATAAATTTTCACCGTGTATTCATTCATCGTGTAATAATATTTACGGGACCGCGAGGAACGGATATTCCCTCTCCGAGAATCTCGGGAGGTTTATCCCACCCGATCCTTCCCACGCTAACCGCAGAATATTATACTCTAATCCTCTCCCGTGTTGCTTCTCGGCTGCCGCTGTTACCGCTGTTGCCTCCGCAAAGCACAACGTACGAGACGAACTTCGCGTCCTCTCTATCTCGGCGTGCCACGCTTCTTCGTCCTTCCTCCACGGTGGTGGCTCGTACGAGCACGCCGAGCTCGTGTTTACAGCTCAACATCTCTTCGTAGATTAAGGGAGAGACGACGGCGGCGGGAAGGACACGGGGGAACGTGCGCGGGCAAAGTATACGACGCTGGTAACGCACACCGTGAATCAGCCTTTACTGCGTATTCTCACGTGATTTTCTTATTCTTCGTCTCTCCTCGTCCCCTTGTCTCTCGGTCCTATGCCCTTTCTCCGCTCGTGTCTTTCACCGTTGTTTTTTCTCGTACGGTTCTTTTTCTCATTCGTACGTACCCGACGGCGAGAATCTCGCTATTACCGTCAGGCTCGCCTTATTGTTTTATTATTCAGTCTTGCCGCTGGATCCCCCACGCTCTAAGGACGTCCATCATAAACTATGTATCAATTGCTCATGCCAGTAAACTCCTTCGTTAATATCGAATAGATAATCTTTCCTTTCAATTTTTTTTTGTGATTTACGTATTTTCTAACTTTTTTTTAACAGTCAACTAGTTTCACTGTTCGTAAAAATGAATTCATCGTTTTTGCATCGAATAATACTATACGAAAATTCATTGCAAATTAAAATAAAGAAAATAATTTAAAAAAGCGGCCAGTGTATGAAAAATAATCTGCAAAATTGATGCAGTCGACAAATAAAATGTTTTTTTCTTGTTTCGTAAAATATGTATTTTTAAAATTATTTTGATGAAAATAGAATCCTTTTACGGTTCTAATACCTGCAGTTATTGATTCTGTATACAATGGGTATCCTCGTGAATTTTTATTTGAAAAAAAAAAAAAAAAAAATTTCAGAATTACATATTCAGAGCAATTTGATTAATAAATAATTTTTGTGTTTCGCGAAATATTTTCACGAGAATTGCTCGGACCGAGTCGATTCTCAGTAGCGTTTGACAATGACTGTGCGTGCGCCAATCACCGGGTTGCTTGCGTTGGATACGCGCGCATAATATGTGAACGCACGCGCACGGTGACGGCGTGCGCTCTCGCGCGCGGTACCGCGAGTACCGCGATGCTATTTATATAAAACCAGATTCAGTACAATAGCGACTTTCTACTCCTACACGCCGCTTTGGGATCGGGGAGAGAGAACGGGGCTCCGCACTGTCGGGACCCGAGTGAGCGAAGGTACACGAACGGAGCGAACGGATCCGGAGATCTCGTCGGTGCCACAACACCGCAACACGTACGATATCTCAGTGTGTTGCTTCATTGCTGCGAGTACACAGCGCTCAGATCCTTCACTGGCCAGATATTATGTTCAAAATATTATTGCGATTGGAGATAACGCAAAACAATAATTGGAATCTTTGCAAACCGGAGCTTAACTACTTCGACAATATTTAGTACTATTTTGAAACATTTTCGTTAATTTTATATAGAATTTTGTAAGTAAAAGTCGATTGAAAAAAAAAAACGAAGACAGTTCGTAAGTTCTGAGAGTTTCAAGTAGTAAAGTTTAATCTGATCGGACGCGCACGAGCGTAATCTGTAAAGTCGTCGCAGCGCGAGATTTAGTGGTTGCCGACCGTGTTAGTCAGACGCTAGTTTTCCGATCGCACACGTGTGACTGCGTCGGCGGGCCCGCAACCGCTGCTCCGGAGTAATTAGAACTAGCGATAGGTCGCGAGTTAGAGCAACTAACAGCAGTAAACCTGTCGAGATTCAGTGGTTACTGACGTCATTGTTAAAACGAATTGACGCTGAGAATAACTGTAATGCGGATAAGGAATCGTTGAAGGTCATTGTTTCAATCGAGTCAATGATAAACGGTTATTCTTAGATTGCAAAAATAAGTTCGATATTTCAGAACCATGAACGTGAAAAAAAGAAGATTGGAAAGTTGAACACAAAAGAACTGTTAAGCCGATAGCTCGAGGAGTAGTATTTTTCACGTAGTTACTAATATATTAAAAATTAATCAATAAAAAAAAAATTCACTAGTAAAAGGTGATTTTTATAAACCTTTACAGTACTTTAAGGAAAGAAAACGACGTGTTCAGTTTTGTCTGTTTCTTGGCCACGCAGCTAAGTAAAAAAAGAAAAAACGCTCCTACAATACGAGAAACATAAATTTTTCATATCGTGTGTTCTTCATTCCCGTAGAAAACGATAGACCGCGTGGAGAGGAACGAGAGGTCCGCTGACCTTAACCCACTGACACTCGCCGCGCTCTCGAACCTCTTTTTTCTCATTTTATTTTATTATTATTATTACTTTTTTTTTTCATTCGTTTCCTCTCGTCCTCAGCATCAACCGCTTTGCGGGCCCGCGCGCACACTCTCACCGCGAGCAATCTCGGAGGCCTCGTGACCGCCACGAGGATTCCTCGCGGAAGTGCACTCCTCGCGGCTTTACACGAACGTCATAAATCTCGCTCTCGCATGTCTGGCTTACTGCCCTCGCCTCGCTGAAGAGATACCGGCAAGCCAATTTCGTACGAATTTCTCTTCGTACGGCTCGCTTTGTCTCTCGTATGTGAAAAAGAAAAAAACCGATAATAATAACAACAGTAATAATATTCGCGAGAGAGATAAAATATGCAACGAGATATCGCACTAAATTGCACGCGTCGAACGTTACAACACACTCGAAACGCGAACGCAATAAATTGATATTCGTGCACGAGAGAACCGCGCTAACGGAGCCACCGAGCTCTCAAGATCAAGGCACATTCGACCGTGTCAAAAAGCGCGCGCGCTCTCGGCCTCCGGTTACGTAAAGAGGTTTTATAACCGTAAACATTGGCGATTCTCTTGACGTGTTTACGCGAGATATAGCGTGTGCGCCAAACCCCCGAGAGTCTACATCGTAACTCTCCTTTGCCGCGGCGGCGAGGGTTCGTCGCACTCCTCCTGTATACCTTACGTATTCGTCCTCGCGGGCTCACAACGCTCGAGCTCCACTCGGCCGGGTCGTGGGAACGCGACAGTTTTTTTCTTCTTCCTTTTATTACGAAAGTCGGAAGGACCAGACGCCGAAAGAAGCTGCTCAGTCAGCGAGAAAAAAACAACATTGGACTGGTTCTCTCTTCTCCGACTCTTGTTTTCTCGGCTCCGTCCTCTTATCTGCGTTTTCTTGTTTCCACTACCGGTAGCGTATTTCTTCTCGGCTTTCTCGTACCGCACGGAATCTCAATGAGATTGCGGGGGGGGCTTTGTCCCCGTGAGAAGGATTTTCTCAATAAATTTCTTCGGTACTCTGTATCTGGTTTTTTTTTTGTAATTTTTTTACCGCGAATAAATATTTGTCGGGCAAAACCGACGGTGTTTGTTTGTTCGCTCTGTCAGAGAGATTGATTTTCAAGGACATTTTTTTGTTCCAAATAAATACCTCGTCATTAAATACGGGCTGCGTGTCCCTGTTTGTTGCGCGTGTTGAAAAAACAGTAATAAAAATATACGTGTATCCTTTGACGCCCCGCAATGCGAATGAACGTGAAATTTATGCGTTATAGCGGCTATTTCACACGTGAATTTCGCTCTGTCGGCCGATTTGAATATTCATGGATTTGCGCGGCGCAAGTGAGAAAAATCGAGAGTGAGCGGATTTTTTCGGTTTTTTTTGCTGGAGAGATGAAAAGCTTCGGGGCTTTTAATAACGCAATTTTCGACGAATTTTCGCGTTAATTCGATTAAACTCGCTCGGTCTCGTCGCTATAGCACTTTGGATGAAGTTTCATCGAGTCGCGTAATTGACAAACAAAATTCATCAGTCTCGCGCGCCGCGCTGCCTCGTCCGGGTAAAATGTGTGGGGAACTCTCTCGCAAAGGGCAGAAGGTTTCGCAGTTATGTATACGCCACGGTAATGTACCCGCGGTGGAGAAGGCCGGACGTTGAATTATAAATCGTCAAATCGCGCGTACAAGCACGGCAAGAGGGCAGACACTCCACTACACTATGTATACGGAGGAAGAAGTTTTAGCTCACCCGAACCCCGAGAGCTCTCGTATACTCACGTGAAATCGTTTTCCAACATTCTGCCGGCGAGCTCTCTCGCATTCGAGAGAACTCTGCTCGCAAGCAAACGAGGCAAGCACGTCCGATGGGAAATCGCTTTCCCGCGAAATGCGCTTGCTTCGCGTTTTATTTTTTCGGTTTCTTTTTCTTTCGTTATTTATCGGCACAAACGCCCTTCACTCTAGAACAACCGGATAAGCAACGCGCGCAGAATAATGCACTAGGATATCTGTTTTTCGTTTTTTTTTTTTAAGAGTGAATCAGTAAAATAATCGGGCTGGCAAACATAAATTTTGAGTCGGCGTGTTGCGAATCGTATAACGCGATAAATTGGTTTTTTCCGAGATTCAGGCTTATGAATCTCTGAAAATAAAAATTGAGTATTACTATCAACGTTTTGAGAAGAGAATACAATGATTAAATCTAGAAAACAACACATGGGTCTGCTTGATCCGAATGCTTTCAAGAATCGCATTGCGACGCTGCTAATGCAAGAAAAAACCATAAAGTTACGCATAGAATAACATTGGTTTTTTTTTCATTATTGTACTCTGTTTTGCTCCTCCGAGTCGGCACAGCCGTTTGTACCAGGAACTGTCGACGACGAAAGAGAAAGATTAAAAAGAGGTAGAGTGAACTACAGAAAAAGAGAGAGAGAGAGAGAGAGATACTGGTGGCCGTGTCTCGATTACTCGGGCAAACCCGTTCCAGAAGGATTTGTTCCGGGACTGGTTTCCGTTTCTCGCACGCGCTCGTTCGCTCGTTAAAACGACCGCAAGCATATAGTCGAGTACACGAGGGCTCCAGCACGGATTCTCTTCTCGGTCAGCTCTCGTAACGAGAAAACCGTGTTGGCTATCGATAGTACGTGCCTAACGCCTTTGCCGGAATCTGCTTCTTCTATTCTCTTTACAATTCTCGTTTCTCTGAATGTTGCCGACTGTCCCTTCCTCGCGCGACTCTCCGACTCTCTGAATAACTTCCGCATAGAAAAATCGGTCGAGCCTTGACCCTTGGAGATAGCAAAGAAAAAAAAATCCATTAAAACTATTTATGCAACCCGATAAAATATCTCGCGAAGAAGTGCAGGTTTGCGCTTTCTTCTATGAGAAGGCAATTGAGTTCAGGGTCGTCGAAGAATCGTCAGAAAGGCGGGATGACGTACAAAGGGCGGAGAGAGAAAAGGGGGGGGGGGGGGGATGGAGAGAGGAGGCGAAGGCTGCATGCTCGAGGGTCAGCTCGAGCGACGAGCAAAGAATTTCGAGTCAGGTCGCGCTCGTGCCATTCTCGCGAGGGGAAACTAAGTTACCTAGTGCGGTGCCACGGGCTGAATATCAATTCGTTTCTCGAAATTCGATGTGTCGGAAACTGTGGCGGTGCGGCGCGCGAAAGTTGCCGGAAGAGGGTGCCGAGGGACCTCGACAAGCGAGTGAAGCAGAAAGCGGAAGAAATAAAAAGAGAGAAGAACAAGAGCGGGGAATTCGTGCGAGGCTGGGAACATAGTCAATGATAAAATTTTGTTATCCCTTGAAACATACAGTAGGTGTATACACGCGGAAAACGGTGAGATGGAGGCGAAAATACGCCGAACACATAACTTTTCCTTCGCTGTCGAACTTCGGGAAATCTATTATGAATTTTGCCGCAACGTGTACGTTTATCACATCGAGAGACTATCGAGGAGGAAAAACGTCTTTGGCAGAAAAAAATAGGAATAAAGGAAGCTCGGCGATCCTTCTTTTAACTCTCGACGAAAGATGATGAAAACTTTTAACCGGTCGGCGACGAACGAGTTTTCCTCCGACAATGTCGGAGGTGAAAATTCAAATATAGATCTTACGAAATTGAATTACTCTCATTTCGTTTTTTTACACTATTTGCCTCCGACGAGAATCCCTCTTTTATTGTCGTTATCTTCCGCTCGGTATTTTCTTCGTCGAATCTTTTTCAAGTTTTTCACAGTCGAGCACGTTGAAAATAAAGATTCTACGAAGGCTCCGGGGCTCACGGTGAATAGAATGTCTTCGCAGTACTATAGAGAAAGAAAGAGAGAGAGAGGAGCAGGGCAGAACGTTTCGCTCGAGAGAAATCTATACCGAGCTCGAGCGAGAATGACCTTGCGATAAAGACAGAGTGAATTCAAAGGACAATGCCTGAGGCAACCTTATCTCGTACCTTATATACGCTCTCTACCTTCGGAGTGCAAGATTCGTAGCGGAGACTCGCGCTACACTCTCGGCCTCTCAACTCGATACTTCGCCGCAATCGTTTTCTATAGCTACTGACACGGCCGGCTGTATCAATGAAAATCCATTAAGTCGCGTCAACCGATGCAGAACTTGTAAAATTGGTCACGGAATTTCTACTAAATGAGCAATATTAATGAAGAAATATTTTAAACAGCGTAGAATCTTGTTACGGAGTATATCGTTCGATTTCCAATCGAAAATGGAATTTATAGAGAATTTCGTGTACCTCCCGATTTCTCGGATCAAGAAATTTTTTGCAGGGAAATAAGAAACGAAGAATTAACGTACTACTTTCTGCTATCAATAAGTTAGGCCACCGGATGACTCCTTTGACAATTGTTTGATCGATTTTAGAAGTAAATTGCTGACTCTACTATTATGGAAAATAAATCTACTTAGCACTTGCTTTACGGTCAATTTTTTTCTGATATCCAGCAAGGAACTATTCAACATTTTCTCTGAACCTCTCATTTGACTGGGAATGCAAGACCCCTCTTAATACTTGGCTGCGCTGCGATGAACGCTCGAAAGAATAGCGGGTTACAATTCGACGAGAAATAATTCCCATGAAATCCGTCACAGTATTCTTTTCCGAATTTTTTTTTGTCATTTTATTCTATTCATTTTCGCTCTTACCCAAACCATTTTGATGCTGGGGGAAGCTTTACCGCGGTTAATGTACAAGTTTTGACGACAGAGTTCGAGCCGAGTAAGTATAAAGGTATACTGTACGAGCGCCGATCGAAAAAAGAAGGAAGATAGAGGCCGTTGGAGGTAGATAGGAAAAACCAGAGTCGAGTTTTGCGGTGATGGTGCAACCGCCGCCCTCTCTCACACGACACAGTATAATGTATATAAGTATATAAGATCGCGGGGAGAGTCGCGAGTGGGCCGCGAGGGAACGAGATAGGCTGTACCAGAGGCAGAAAAGTGAAAGCCTCGGCGCGCGTAACGATCTAAACTATATCTCTCGAGTTTCCAACGGTTTGAGCTCGCAGAGGAGGACGGAAGGTGAACGAGGATGGCTGGGTGAATGGAGGGCACAGGATAGAAAGAAATGTAAATAAAGAGAGGGGGGAGGGAGAGAGAGAGAGAGAAGCGACGAGAAAAGAGAGGGAAATAGACACTGCCTCGCTGCACTCTTGAACTATCGAGACGAATCTAGTCCACGCGATCGTGTTGCAAGATTTTCTTTCTTCCATTCAATCTAAACGTTATCTTTTGTTCTCGCTTTTTATTTTATTTTCAGTTTTTTTTTCTTCTTTTCATACGCTCCCGGTATTATGTCATGCGGTCTTGTTGCAATCGACATTTTTCTGACAATAGTGGATATACGAGGGAATTATTCTCGTTCGAGGTTCGAATCGGGAATCTCGATATTTTAAGGACGCGAGACGTTTCGCCATTAAACTCGAGGATGGAATCGTCGAGTCGATATACTTATAGGATGAAATTCACGAGTATCGTACGTGTTCTACAGCGGCAAACCCGGTGTCAAGGTCGACGATGCCGAATATCTTTCTTCGGTGCTCCTCACCGTTGCTTCTTTCTTTTTGTGTCTTACAAGACGACCGTGAATCATCGATTCACGGTTTTGGCTCACTGCGTCGCGTGTGCACTCCGTTCCTCGTATTCTCTCGTTCTTACGTTTTGAACTTTCATAACTCTCTTTCCGACAATTCTAAGAACACCTTAGAACTTTTGGTAAACGGTGGAAAAATAATAGTTGTTCCAATTTTACTGTTCTAAAGATAAAAGATTTATGCGTGCGAATCGGACACTAGAGGAAAAAAATTGCTGGAAATTTCATTAATGTTTAAATAATGTTTAAACGATAAACTCAATTAAATTCGATTCACGATTATAAACAACAATTAATGTACGGCGTGTTTAAAATCCTGAGAATAATTTACTCTAATTATTCTATACAAGGATTTTTCATCCAATAATTTATAGTAATTTCAGTATGAAATTACACTGATTTTCCATCACTATTGTACATTAAATCGAATGGGCCAGTTTACGCATTAAAATTTCCAATACCGGTAGATTAAAGTGCTTTTTTTCACCGTGCAAATCCGAAATTAGCTTTGCTCAAGCGTGACATTGGTCATTACAGACAAGTTTTTTCTAGCTGAAGAAAAGTTCCTCGTAAATTCATTCGAATTGAATGAGTAAGACGGCACTTATATTTTCGATTATTACGTCACAAATTTCGAGTCCCAAATTGTTTTTTCCAACACTTCGAGCAAAAAAATCGTATTGCTTGTTACGATGACCTTGAATATACAAGACACGTATTCCCATGCGATTACTTAAAAAAAAAACAAAAATAACCCCTACCGACACCCTGAGGTCTCGGGGTCTCTCGTCGCGCACGTGCACAACCTTAAACGTTTTCTCTTCGGCAATTATTTTGTTATTACGCTATACCGCGCGAGAGAAACTCGTTACGCCGTCGACATTAACGTTTGGCAAACCAATTACAATATGCATACGTCTCGTAATTGTTAATATGACGAGTTTGTCCGAGTGAAACACCGTGGGCCCCGTTCGTAATCGACAAATTTAACGATTATTGCCAAAGAAGCTTGAGGAATCGTTATGGAACAAAACGTAAAGTATTCTCCAAGGATTTTCGCAGGTCGGCGGAGCGGAGGTGTCTCGCAGTGTCGTCCTCGCCGTAGCGCGCTCGCTAGGTGAAAGTAATTCTCTCGAGGAATACTCATTCATATTTTACCCCCCTCGTCGTCTGGTCGGCCGACTGTGCGCGAGAGACTTCGCCAGTCTCGAAGTCTTCTCGACACGCGAAACCTTAATTCTATCCTATACAACAATCCTCTTAGGTTCCCTACCCTGGGGTGCCGGTGTAACCCTTTCGAAAACACTTGAAAGGCGTCTTGGAAATATTTTCACCCTTTCACCGAGCCGTCTACCTCGATTTCGCGTATTATCGATTCTTTTCACGTATCTGCGACCAAAAATCACCGAAAAACTTAATTCTCACAGATATATTCTTATTCGCACGAATTATTATATAATTATATCTAATAATGAAATTTATATACATATAATTAATGAAAAATAATAAAATAAATTAATAATTGGAAATTTGCCTCATAATTAAACCGCCAGAATATATTTTTACTTACAACAATAAATATGCTTTTAGTTAATCAATTTTATTCTAGTAGGCAAAAATACATGCTTATTCGCGAGAATTCAGTTTTTTGGTTGTACAGCGCTCATTCATCAGCCGACATAATTGAATCTTCCCGAGTCAGAGGTATTATTATGTAAATACGTTGTAGACGCGTTGGCAACGATGAGAATTATAATAATCTGCGAACGACGTGCCGCGAAGGGAATGAAATATGGAAAAAAAAAAGTAATAAGTGAATCGAATGAGGAGAAAAAAAATGGACGAATCAGTGTAGCGTTGCGTTGCACATATATAACGGTCGAACGATGGACAAGGATTATTTCTCTCCCCTATTTCTCGTGAAAGTCTCGAAATTATACTATTTCCCCTGTCAATTATTATTTCATTATAATTCATTGTAATTATATCGCTCGGGATGCGCATCGCCTTTGGCTACAACGCCGATTTTCCTCTTCCTTCCCGTATGTTGCGCATTTTGCGGCCGTGTGTATAAATATACACGTATGTGTATCGCCCGTCTCGGTACGATCACTATACTCCCGTATCGTATATCTTAATTTTCCTCGCTATACGGCAATTACCTAATGGCCATCGCTTAACCGGTATTTTCGTATCGACCTTTCCAGAGCCGCGGTATATCTTCCATTTATTCTCAATCTTCCGCTCCCTCCTCGCCGTATTCTCAAACTTATTTCGTTCTCATTACGCCGCATATCGTCAATTACACCGGGCGTTGTAAGAGTACCCGTATGAGAGAAAAGTCCCCACCGAGCCGAACGTTTGTCGCTCGCGAATTCAGCAATGAGTCACGGCGCGTTGTTTTCTTTTCGTCGCTCGCCCCGTGACGACGACGACGACGAGTACAAGGGGTTGCGTTAGTGCCGGCCAGAGTTGCGCGGCGCGGGGTTAATTGAAAATTAAAAATTTACGAGCATTCTCCGGTGTCCCGTGGCGAGCTTCATGCATAAATATGTTTCGCCGCGACCGTGAAACGAGAAGAAAAGAATGATCCTGAACAGAAACGGAGACAATGCAAATTCTGTTATGATAGAGCGTGTCGAAAAATTCTTCGCGTTCTGAGAGAAAATTAAATCAGGTCCATCTTTTAATTCTGCAATCAAGCTTATCATTATTCTATAATAATTATTCTTATAATCATTATTGAATAAGTTTATAATTGAATGATAGACTCGATATTGGAGGCGATTCAAACTTGTTTAATGATTAAATAAAAAAAATGATTTAAATTCGACCGATCGGAAAAAACCCGATACCAATTGACCACATCTTTTCTACTTTTTATCCGTCGAAGCTCGAGGTTTCCGTAGTTAACGATTAAACAATCGTTCGATTGTCTTTCCGTGTCCGATCCAATTGGCTTCACGGCAAACGAACTTTCGCATCGAAAAGGTTAAACGGCATCGGCGCATTAGCTAGGATAGCGCTGCGTCGACGTGATTTCCGGTCTAGCCGAGAGAGTCTCGAACCGCGGCTCTTTGGTCGCCGAAGCAAAAAAAAAAAGAGAACCATTCCAAGGGAGCATAGATCACGTGCGAGGTAGATTGCAGGTTGCTCGGTGCCAATCGCGCGGGAATCGGATACGAGTACGTATAGAGGGGGATTCAATTTGGAAGTCGGAGCTTCCATCTACGACTACAGCCGCGCGCGATACCGCCGCGGAGCCCGCAGTGTACGTTCCACGGTCTTTCTGCATCCGGAAGAAAGCCCGCGCGATGGGTGCCGCGTATTATATGCGTGCGAGACACGGGTGCATGCGGATCCGAGCGAGTGAAAGAGAAAAAACAGCCAACTACTCCGTTGGAGTTCCGAAGGAAAGAGAAAAGCGGACAGCAGAAAGAACGAAACTGCGTATATACCTATATAACAGCGCGATCGACACTGTATATGTATATAGGTATGCATTGTATACATATAGTGGTCAGGCGTGTCCAGCGACCCGCGAGGTCAGCGTTGTTACCTTCATTATAGTAACCGAGGAGCCCAGAGAGTCTTGTTTTTCTCTTATTCGCTTTTTATGTTGTTGTTGTTCGTTTTTATCATTCCTTTTGCGCCCCTGTCCATTTTATTCTCTCGCACGGTCATCGCGAGACATCCTTGAGCTTTCGTGCGAAAAAAAGCTCGTGTTTTCTCAAAGCCGCAACACTCATAGGTGGGTTTCTGTTTTCCTCGATTATTTTTTTCTCGTCTCTCTTCTTCCTCGGTATCCTGTTCTTCTGACTCTATTTGCAGTGCTTAACGTATTTTTTTTTCATAAAAATAGAAGTTCCTTCGGGCCTGTACGAGCGAAGACGAACGCGTTCAGAGTCCAGTGAGATGTTTAATCCCCCCCTGGCTGACCGAGAGTCAGTGATGTATAACGCCTCCAACCGAGGGCCTCTCCTCTCTCGTCCGAGAGGTCGAACTCTCGGGTCATCACGTTTCTTATAGCTCGAACTTGCCGCTCGCTTGCTTCGTATAGATTTTTTTTTCCTTTTTTTTTTGTTTCTTTCTTATGGGGTGGGGAAGGATTTGCCCGTGGCGTGCGGAAGTAATCCGCGAGTTGGCTTTTCCTCTCCCAACTCTTTCCGACGGAGTCCTCTCGTCTTCGTTTCCTCTTTCTCTCGTGACTCTCGAGGCGGTTGATACCAAAGGAGAACGGGGGGGAGGGCGAGGGGGCGCGGAGAAGGAGGTTAAAAAGCGAGATACCGGGAGCTACACCGGTGAAACTCGCTCGCTGCGGCGTCGACGTCCCGGTGCGCCGTGAACTTCAGTGGCTATATCGATTACGAGGACCAGCGTTATATACGTGTGTTCGTAACAGGCTGCTCGGGTTGAGTTCGAGCAGCGCGGGTTTTGTGCAGCGAGCAGAACCCTCTCCTTCCCTCTCTCCACCAACAAATTCTCATCCCAACCCCCACCTTCCTCAACGGCGCCTTATGGTCTGCCGCCCTTGACTCTCCGACAAAACGAGCGGAGACACTACGACGACTCGAAAGACCCCATTGCGGATGGTCCGTGACCCAATGCCATTAATTCACGGGTCGGCTATTTCGACGATACGGTCATTTCTGCTGTACGAACCGAACCGCTTCTATTCCAAAATTATTAAAGCGAATATGTAGCCGATTCGACTGCATAAGCTCGATTCGTTTTTTGCTCGCTGCGTTGGACGAAAAATGTTGTCGAAATATGTTCATGGCTACGAAGTCTCGGAACAACTGCACCACGACAAAATATCGCAAATAATAATAATTATTTTGATTTTCATAGATCACAATAGAAAGCTAAGAACTCGACTGAATTCGAAATCTGGGTTAAAAAAATTATTAGGATATTCAAGGATATTTCTAGAAATTCCAGTTACTGGGCCTCCGCTTCCGGATTTTATGTCTGTTACGAGAGTTGATCAGTTCGTGTCATTACTACTATAGCTATAGCTGATATCGAACATGCTATGTGCACGTATGTATGACGGAATCTTCGAGCCGTGCTCGTTGGAGAGGACCATCAACGGAATGGCTCGTAGTCGACGTCCACGCGGAAAGCCGGAGATGAGGCAGAGATCGTCGTAAATCCGGTCGTAATTCAAAGTTCCCTTCATCCCTGCCCCGTATCCACGGCGTTGGAAAGTATGAACGAACGGAGAGACAGCTATACGCGATCGAGTCTTACCTCGAAGAAGGTACTGCACGTATCTGCCGATGTGTTTCCGCCGAGCCAAGGGCAAAACTCTCTTTCGCACCAGCGGTTCGCGGCCGTAACACAGAAACTCGTAAAGCCACGTTACTCTCTTCCCAACGTATTCGTAGAGACATACAGAAACTTCGAGGAGAAAATGGGGCAAAATGGGTAGTCACTCGACTTTTGTCGCAGATTCGACCAACCCGAAGATTCATGAAATTTGGAGATAAATTCGGTTTTTGGGTTTCATCATTTATGCTGCAGATCACTGAGTGAAAAATATCGGAAACTGCATTTAATGTAATTCTACGAAACATTTATCGTCTGCATTGAAATAGATACAAACATCAAGAATGCAGTTTAAAAACAACTATAATTGGATAATCGTCTCTTAAAAAAGTTTAAAAATATAGGGAAATTTATATTTTTTACCGAGATAAATTTGCATACCTCTCATGGACAGTTAATTACCTGAAATTATTCATTTTTTTAATGCGTTTCAATCATGGTGTACTTTGCCGTCTTCTTTTTTTCTATACCATGAAGGAGGGTGAAAAATCTTTATTTATTGAAGCAGTGAAAAATACTGCTTACTGACGGGGGATGGGGAATAATATTAATCTCGTCGACTTATAAGGGTTTTAGAATGATTTAGTGTTGAAGATGGAAGTACGAAGAAATTATTTAATAATAATTGGGGCGGCGGTGAAAAATGTTTAGAATAAAGTCGAAAAAAACGGGAACGCGCGCCGCGCACGCGAACTGGCGGTCGCGCATCGCGTACTCGTGTCTCCGAGAGAAATTGGAGAATCGCGATATGCATGGAGTGTAAGGAAAGTCTCGATTGCACTATCGATGCAAGGCTGAGCGAGATACTCCAACGCGCATATCTCGCGAGGACTCGCACCTACGGAGCGCGAACGAGGAACCGCGCCGATCGCGTACTGTAACTATACGTTACTGTTGGACCGTCGCGACCTTGCAGTTCTTTTTCCTAGGCTCAAGGACGAGAGCAACGGGAGACTACCGTCAGGGAGACACAAAGATCGTTGCGTTATGAACGAAGATTGAAACATTTGATTCAAGAAAATTCTCAAAGCATTCTTTGTTTGACACGAAAGAATGTCGATCGAAGATTTATCATGAAACAAAGAATTTTTAAGTAATAAGGAATTGAATAGTGTTTTTTCCTCGGTTTCATTTTAATACACGACGGGATAAAGCGTTGCTTTTTTCTTTACTTCTCTTTGGCACACGCGGTAAGAGTTCGCGCCAGTAGAGCGTCGTGAGATTAATACGTACGTTAAATCTCTAAATAAACCCGAGGCAGTGAGAAAGAGAGTGCACGTATGGCATACAGTGTATAAGCGCGGTGCGCAGTGCACGGCGAAGGCGAAGCCTATGCATACGGCCAAAAGATCGAATCACGTAGTTTCTCGCATAATTAATCGTGTGGTCTCTCGCGCGTTTCGCTTCTGCTAGGCATATACGCCTCGGGGGAGTATCTTTCTTTATTTCTTTGCACATCGTTTACTCTCTCTCGAGTCCCCCCCGGAATTTTTCTTTATTCGGCCTCTTCGTTGTTTCTTTTGCTTTTTTTTTGTTCTTCTTTTGGTTATCTTTTTCCTCTCGGGCTTACCGCGTCTCCGACACTCACCGGAGAGCTTCGGCAACAGCGGGACTCTCTCGTTACTCTCATTTATCTTATTCCCTCCTTCTCGCCACGCTGTACAACCGCTTGCTGGCTCGCTCGCTGGCACTCTCTCGCGCGAGCCTTTTCTCCTCTTCTCCTTCGTCGTCGTCGTCTCAGTTCGCGTACAATTCTCTCTCACTCTCGCTTGCCGCCACAATCCGCGACATTAGTGCTACGAGAACACGTTCTCTCGGGCGTCCTCGCAAGTCTAACCGAGTCCTCGCGGCATTTGCCGGAGCAGCGCGCGGAAAAGGTGAACGCGTTGCGCTCAACGCTCGCGCTATTTCACTGTGTCTCTTCGCAAGCGCTTTTCTCGCTTTTTTTCATTGCGTTCGATAGTCACCTATCCAGAAATTTATGGGATTAATATCCGACTGATCGAGAAATATTTTTCTATTTTATTCACCGTTTTTCTCGCTTTTATAAACAGCATTTCAGTAGCGCTGAATTTTAGTATTTTTATGAATAAAAAAAGATTTACGATTTAATGGTGAAAAAAATTCTAATAGGAATTATATAAGCAACAGTTTCACTCCTTCTCACGAATAGGGTTTGATAATTCTTATAGAAAAGACAACAAGATCGCGAATCCGTTGAAAAGCAAAGCCGCGTTCTCAAGAGCGCTATTGTCTGCGGGCTAAGATTTTTGATATCGGCGGTAGATTATCGCGAACAAAGATTGTCAAAGTCATAGGAAAGCCTAGGATGATAATCGATGAATGAAGAAACTGGAACAGGATGCTTTCGCATCCATTCTTCGAAGAGCGGTCAACCGGTTTTTAGGATGACCTGACCTGCGGGGCCCCCGTTGTTGCGGACGCCACGGTCGAATCGATCACGCTCGGTCGTGCGAATTCAATCTCGAAACTCTTTTGTAACCGATGAAAATACAGAGAGGTACAAACGAAAAAAAACGAAAAAATAACAAAAAAAAGAACAATATTTCGACAAGCAAATATACGGGTGGTTCCGTACGGATACGAACCGGCATAAAACACAAACTGGTCTATAACAATTCTGGCGTGCGCTATCAGGACCGATGAAAATTCCGATGAATATTGGCATCACGGCTCGTTAATTTCGCGTTCGGTCTCTCGGGCATTGCGCGGTGAAAAAAAGAAAAAAAACGTTAAACGAAAATAAAAATAAAACAAACGAACGATATAAAACTCGAGCGATAAATGAAAACTCGTCGAAAGAATCGAGCCGGAGCTCCAGTCAATGTCTTTCTCGATGTTTGGCGGTCCAGAATATAGCTTTTTTTTTTCTTCTTTTCTCTCATTTTTGTTTCGACATTCGAGATGGCTCGATTGGCATACCGGACGAGAATTCACGTGTCCCGCTTCTCCGGACGGTCTTGCCCATTGTTCGCGACGAGACTATAGTTGTGTATAAACCGCGCGCGGCCCTCTCTGGCTCTGATTCGCTAGTAGAAATAACTGCTAACTGTGCGAACTATGGGGCATCGGGTCGCATGCTCCAACGAACGGCACCCGAATTCGCGCAGAGCATTGATCGTCCGGCCGATATATTCGGTAGATTGAAAATTGTGCAGTGATAAATATCAGCTCGTCGATCCATTAAATAACGTTAGCCAATCCGTTCGACTCTGCATTTGGAATAAACATTTGCATGTTTATTCGATAAGACCAACACTAAAATCTCAATTTTCCAGTTCAATTAAATCTCCACGTGTTGTACTACATTTTCAAATATAAACAAAGCAAAATTAAATAACGCAAAAATAGTTTATCTGCTCTACAATTAAAAAAAACTAGAATTGATTACCCCTTTTTGAACTAAAAAACGACATTGCTTCCGGAATAAAAAAGATATAATACATTTTTAAGAACGCTTTGGCCGTCAAAAAACATTGATTCAAAAACGAATTCAGTTGCACGGAATACTTTTCTAGCCCGGTTTCTCTCGTTTTTTTCGTTCGAACTGCGCGTATACAAATGGAGAGCTTATTTTTTTGAGTCCGTAATACCAGAGATTACGAAAACAATGCGTTGGTTTTTTTTCTCATAGTTCGTCGCGAGGCTTAATGAAAAGAAAAGTCTTTCATTAATGCTAATATAACACGAACAATATCCGATAGAATAATTGGATGTCAGGCCGTCAGCTAGTTTCATTCACGATTAAAGTATATGCGAGATACAAAGTACGGTGTAATGTTACCCCGGGAGCGAAAGTGTGCAGCGCTACATGTATCGCCGGGCACGATTAATATGTACGAGATACACGATAATCGTGGGATTCCGCGGGTCTAGCAAAAGCCCGCATGTATCGGGCGAATGTGCATTATAGACAGCGGCGGGCATTATGCGAGCCGAGGCGTGTGCGCGTTGTCTTTGTTCTCGAGTGAGGCGCGAATGTCGAAAAAAAAAAAAAGAATAATGGGTAGAGCACGCCGAGCGAGCGACGTAGCGGCAAAGCATCTCGAGACTCAAAGGTCGACGATATACTCTACTCCACTCTTGAGAACGAAATCGCGAGCTTGCCTTGTTTTTCTCCCTTTTTTTCTCTACTCTCGCTCATTCTCTCGCCCGTTAGAGAAGGTGTCAGGCTATGCAACACTCAAAGTTTCGTTACTTTCTTACGAGACTGGAAACAATGGGACTCAAAAGGATGATGCTCGAGGAAGAAGCTGCAAATGCCTGTAAAATATTACAACTGCAGAAAAAAAAGTTACTACCCGATCGTTCCCGTGTAAAGCCCGTTCGATCGCTGTTGAAAAAAAAAACACAATTATCGCTAACAATTCTTCGTCTCGTTGAATCACCAGAATTACATTTTTATATTTCGCCGAATAAATCCGAGGTTCAGAGAATGAACATTCAAACGAAAATTATATTCGTAAAAAAGAAATTTATACGAAGAAAGACGGGCGGAAAGAAATAAACAATAAGTGGCAAGCATCGAGATTCCGGTAATGATCGTTAATGGAACTTTGCGCCTGCCGAACGATTTCACTTTTTCAATCCCGTTAAATTGCCAGAACGGCATTTTTTATTTGGCAAAAGGTTCGGGGCTACTCGAGAAAAGATTTCGCGTTAAAAAAGGGGGATAGGAGGAAAAATGGGAGTTAAAGAAAAAACATTAAGGCAGAAGCAGAAAAAAAATTAAAAATAAAGGGGAAGCATCGAGGTTCCGGTGAAAATCGTTGATGGAACTTAGATCGCTGTTGGGTTGTTTCCGGAGCAAACAAACCGCGCTGCGAATCGAAAAAGGGTGGGGTCGAGGGTGCAGGAGCTCCTTCCACGTAACTCTCGACGGTAAAAGACGAGCGATCTCGTTCTCGAGGGAAAGAGCAAAAGAGAGAGAGAGCGAGCGTTCGAGGAAAAGGGTATAAAACGGAGATGGAGCAAGAAGGTTTAACGAGCATTTCGTAATTTCGGTGATCGTTAAAGAGCCGAGAGTGCCGTTTCCACGTACGCCGATAGTTCTCTCGGTTCGAGCACCGTGCGGAGTCTTACGTCGCTCTTCGCTGTACCCCCGACCGCCGTCTCACGTGTTCGCGTCGGTGCAAATGAGAAACGGAGATCGTTGTATTGGTGCCAGGGCATATAAAAGTCTTTTGCCTCGAATGTTATAACGCTAGGCGAAGCTCTCGAGCTTCCGTTATGAGAAGTGAAAAAAAAAATCATGAGAGCTAACCCCCCCGCCCCGCTTTTGGTCCAGCGCCGAGAAAACATCGCCGGGAGTTTTCGCTGCTCTCGTGATTTCCCTCGGAAAGAATAAAAGCGGGTCAGATCCATATCATGATAATTAAACTTTGAGCCTCTCCGGGCTGCTAATAAAACTACCCTTTAACGCTGGAATAAATTATCTTACGCATCGCGTACCGCTGTAATCTTCGGTTATTCTTTTTTCACCCATTCTTTTTTCGTTTTCTAACAAAATCAACTATCAATTAAAACAAAGCCGGTTCCTTTTAATTAATTTGAGAACGAACTTACGGCTTTTTCAAAAAGTTATAAAACAAATATCGAGTTGGAGCATATTTGTTAACTAGCGTAGGGCATTGTGTCGGGACAAATTTTTCGTGGAATTTCCGAGTTCCAAGAAGTACAAGAAAGGCCGACTAGTAATAGATTATTATTGTTATTGATGAAAAAAGAAAAAAAATTTTAATTGACAAATCTGATTAAAAATAATGGATAGTGTTATGTTTAATAAATAGGATTAAATTCAATAATCTTAAAACAATATCCATAATATTTTTCCTAGCAAACAAGAATCTATTGAACTATCATAATCACTCCTACAATTATTATTAATTTATTGAATTAACGAGAAGAAATCTATCGCGAAAGATCCCACGCGACCGTTCTCGGGTTAGAGATTGCAAAACCCGACGATAGATCTCTATAGTTTCTCTCAGGCCACCCGGATTGTTTTGCGCGCATATTACTCGGAAGAAAGTCTATAGATCAGAGATTTAGCGAAGGGGTTACACACGCAGCCGGGTCTCGGGAACGGAAAAAGAATGTGGTCGACGGGAATGAGAAGCAGAAATATACATAATCTCGGTTAGAGAGCCGGGGAGAGAGCGACACAGGGGTGGGCGAGTTCCTGCCGAACCGGAGATTCTCATCTCCGAGAATTTTAATCCTTCGCCGAGCAGATGGTTTGTCTCGGCCAAACGCGTCCCGTGGCGCAGGAAACTCCTCCGAGGGGAAGAGGGACACCGCAGAGGCCACCGTCGCGAAGTTAATCCTCATTTGGCGAATTAATTTCTTATCGGCTCTTATCCCGACGTCGGACGTACTCCTCGGGCCGTCTCTCGAGAATTTGAATTATAATCTCGGGATTATCGTGACTAATTAAGGGTCCGCGAGACTCGACGAAGAAACGAGTGCAAGCAAAAGGGAAGAAAAGAAAAAAGAGCGAGTTGAGGGGGAAGTGAAAATTAAACTTGAGAAAATACACGAGCTCGAATTAAATCGCCTAATGAATTTCGCGCTTAATTTGTTTCGACGATGAACCCTCGCTCGTTCTTTTTTTCATATTTCTTCTTTCATTCTCTTACTCCCGTTACATACTTTTACACGGAGTCCGCGAGAAGGATTTAGGCAACACGGTTGAGACGGCCAGTTCGGTGCTCTCACGCCCCGAGTGAGGATGATGAAAAAAAAACGAGGTATAAAAGTATATGGCAAATAAAAAAAACCGAGCTAACCCACACACGCGAGGAAGCCGCGAAGATGAGAAAGAAGAAGGTTGCTGCTCCCACTGGTAAGATCGATTGATCTTGCCGAAACGCGTTCGTTGAAAGGCCGTACGAGGCCTAATCTCTCCGCGCCCCTCGCCTTTTGCCAACTTTGGCTTTGCCCTCTGCCACGATACCTTTTTCTCGATCGCCTCGAGCCATCTACCAGCCCTTTTTTTTTCTACATTTGCCTCGCGCGAATCTTTCTCGGCTTTCGTCCGAAAAACCATTCGCAATCGACAGATCATCGAGATTTCGAACGCGGAGAATCGAACGAATTTCAGTCGGATTAAAAAAAAAGGTGTTCTCAGTATTTTCGATTCATCGAGCAGCGAATATTTTTTGTGAAATTTTTATCAATCTTCATCTGTACGTGCTGTATTGCTGGAGTTGATCGCATTTCGTTGAGTTTCAACGATTTTTTTTTTACTTTTATTGAGTTTCATGGAATTTTATTGCCTCTGATTGAATTTCATGGACTCATATTTTATTAATATTTTTTATTATTTCTTCCGAATCGTATGTAAAAATATTGGACCCGATTCGATGCGCATCGAATATTTTTGTCTATAAATAACGATTTTTCAAATGGTTGAGCTACGAGCGGAAGTCGCCTTGACACGGATATACGCAACTTCCGGCAAGGCCGAGGGCGTCCCTGCGGCGAAGTACACGTCCCCTTCGGTCGATATTGTCACATCGGCCGTGTACTTTGTGCAGTCCGCGCGGAATAGGATGCGTCTACCTACTGTTGTCCGCGCACTATATCTCTCGCTTCATTCCCGTCTGGGGAAGTCGTAAAGGTGCTTGCCCACACCGCGCGCGACGCCCCACGAATTAACATACTTTGCATCCGGCGCTCGTCAAGCCTTCTTTTTCATTCTCTCCCTCCCCCTTCTCTACTCGCGATTTCGCAACCACGAAAGAGCCATTGCCCTCGTCCTCGGCGACGAATACATTAACGATTCATCGGCGCTGAGAAAAGACTTCGTAGATTGTTAACAATTGTATAGTCGGATACAGCAAAAAAAAAATGTAATAATTGGCACCGAATCTCAGCTGCGTCACAAAAGATGTTACCAAATGTTGTTTTTTAATTAAATACTGATTATAAAATATATTATATTAAATATTATTATACCATTATATTACTATTGTTTTGTTATAAATAACTTTAAAAAAATCATAACCAACTATAGACTTGTTAACTGTACGATAAATTCTGTGGAGTAAAAATTAAATAAAAAGTCTTTGAACGTAGGAAGCTCGCGCGACGTGAACGTAACACCTTGCAATAATGTATCGAACTCTCTGTACTCGAGCCTGAAAATTCGATAGCCTGCAGGGTTCCGCGTATAATTGAGGAGTGCATTGGACATTTGACCATCACCCTCGGCCCGCTCACCGCCCCCGCCGAAAGCTCGTCAGTGCCGGCCAACAATCCAATTTGCAACGAGAGAGCCAAGTTCCCCTTCGCAGTTTTCTACTCGCGAAATTGCGAATTGATTTCGCGATGAGTGAATTCCCGTTTCACAATTTCGAACTCTCGTACGCGTCTCGCCGATGGACAGACTGCTGATGGAGTTACCTCCCACCTCCGTTACCATGGCGAGTATTACTATTGGATTTTAAACTGTCGACGATACAGAGTCGCATTCATCCGGTACACGGCCAATTGTTTAAAGTAAAATAGATAGAGGAGGCTATAAAAAATCCGGTCAATCGGATTGCGTGGAGAACATTGAATTTAATTAGTACACCGCCCGAGTAAAATCCACTTGGCCTGAAATCGTGAGCTTCGTTCTAGCGACGAGAGAAAAAAAATATGCAAGCAAATAACGTGGGTTGACTTCGCCGTGCGGATTGCATTCTTTTCTTGCGCGACGAATCTTCGGCGGCGACGAGAGCGCGAGAGCCGGCGCGTTACGCGAAAATATCGTTGAATTAATAGAGCGAGGAATCCCGTCGAGGAAATCAACAACGGCATTGTCGCGACTCTCCCACGATCGTCGGAGCATTGAGATGGAAAAGAATTCTCGATAAATCACTTATCTCGAACTGATATCCACGAAGACGGATGTTGAGCTTCGGGAGAAACATTGAGGCAGAGAGAAACATTTTCTCGCATAGTTCTCGTCGCGATAGCCGACTATCTCGCATATTGCAGAAGAACCTGCAACTGTTTCCGAGGCAAGAAAAAATTCTGAGAAATGTCATACGTATTGAGAAAAATTGATAAATCGTTTTCTTCAGAAAAAAAAGTGAGGCTGCCGGGTTTTTTGTTAAACTAGCAGTTTTTTAAAATTAATTTGTTAATAACTTTTTGGAATCATCGAGATTTATATCCCATTGGGAAACGCTCGGAATTCTCTCGGAATCTCACGTTTCCTCGGACTGTACCGTTCGGACTGCCTCAACCACGCGCAACGATGCTGGACGAGAATCTTGTTAAGAAAATAATTCCCTAACACGCGTGTGCATCCTTCATTCTTCTTGGCATAAATATTTATTTTTCATCCTACACGAATTGTTTCCGCAATTCCGGCGCGGAGAGTCGGGCACAATGCGACGCGAGTGTACGAATGCGCGTTTGCGTGTGGCTGTTGTTGATAATACTGCGGTAGAGTAGGCAGGAACGGCGGTCGATCGGGGCGGCGGAATTATTCAAGAAGAAAGTTTACGAATTTGTCGAGGGAATAAGTGAGCGACGGAACAATGGATGGAACAATGTATAAATGCCCTCCCGTTAGTCTCGACGGCGTAGACTTTGAAAAATAGTCCGTTGAAAAGTCCCCGTGGCTCGTCTTCAATTAGCGATCCTCGTTACGATAATAAGAGAAATTTATTGGCGTCAAGCGAAGAAAGAGTCCCCCCCCCCCACTCGTGGCCAACCGACTTTTATAATTAATGGAAGCGAGCGAGAAGCTGCGAGATATTACACGACGAGAGACTTTCGGAAATATGGCGTTGGGGCCAAGTTTGAATGAAAATTCTTCTCGCCGTTTGATCGTTTCACCGGATTTTTCTTTTCCATCATTCCTCGGAAATTAGTGTCGACTTTTTTAATTCTAAAATATCGAACATTTTTTTAAAGAATCGAACTATTTAAGAGCACAGATTTTTTCAATACCTATATTTTTTTTCGGGAATTTGTTAACACAGAAGACATTTGTACCTTTCGTACCGCGTATGACTACATAAAGAACGTCCTCCTTTCACGTAGTTCTCAAAACAAAATTGACTGTTACTTAACGGTAGCAACGAACTCGCGGCATTCTTTCTTCTTCCCTTGTTACACTCGACCTGACTCGGCTATTTTTACCATAATCATTATTATTATCCACTACGAAGACGAGCTTATAAAAAAGAAGGATTAAATAATTTAATAAGAAACGCGTCGGTTCGAGGCGGAAGCCGGTACGTGAGAGTTCTCGATTCTTCACGCGTGGATCTACAAATTGGCTTCTGCCACACATTGGTGCGCCAGCATCGAAATTCAACCGGGACGATCCGGTCGCGCGACCGATCGGAGTCTCGTCGTTTGTACGTGATGCGCGGCACTCGCTCGTCGTCATCGTTGTTTCTTTCGTAACCGTCTCGCGGGCGCGCGAGAGCCAACAATGAAACGGGCGAGAGCAGCTGTAACGCCGCGTGTTGTTCGTGCATACGCAATCGTACAACGTGTTACACACTCGGCCGCGAGGTCTCTTTAACTGGCTCGCACGCGCGTACGAATTATTTTCTATGGTGAGAGAGTGCCGCGACGACTGCCACGTCCGGTTTGGATTTCATTAATTTTCGCGACGTACGGCATAGCCCCGCGCGCGCGATATATCACAGTGCTAATACGCACGGTGAATATTTTTTCAGCCTCGCGCTCGCTACGCGCCTACATCGCGGCTTTCGAAACAACAATAAAATTCTTGCGCAGCTTCCGCTCGTTTGGTTTTATCTACCGATTTTTTTTTTTGTTGAACTTTGATTTTTATCCGGTTGAATAATTCTCTGATGAGTTCGACCCGAATTGCCGTTTCACAGTCGAGGGACTCGCTGGATTCTGCATGCAAAGCGATATATCTCGGGAGGGCGAGCGTTGCTTCGAGCCATTCAATTAATTTGAGAGCTTTCCTATAACGCAGTCCGCGTGAAACGCTCGCGTCTCTCGCGGTTGAAGCGCGAATGTTAGAAGCTTTTTTACAGTTTTTTTTTTTTCTTCTTTTTTCGAACAATAAGCTTCTCCTTCTGCACAATGAGATCGCGGCACAATGCCTGCCACCTGTAACTCGACACTATGGCCAAAAGCTTGCGGATCCTTTTTTTTTTTACCTGTCGTTGCTACCCGCTACTTATAAGTAGTCCGCGCACAGAGAGATCCATTCGCGTGGAAAAAAACTGCTTAGTCTCGCTGATAAAAATAAAACTGCGAAATCACAGCGAGGCTTCCAACGCCGCGCTGTAATGAGGCGTGAGATTTAACTCTCCGAGAGAGTCCCACGAAAAATATATTTCGGCTTCTCTTCATTAAAAAAAAACGAAAGGTGACTGAACCGACATTATTTGTCTATTTTTTCTATCTAAGAATTTCATTGAAGAATATTGAAATTCATGCGTATTAAGAGAAATTAACAAATCATTTTCATCAGAAAAAAAAGGTTGCCAGGTAATTTGTTAACGAATTCTTTTTTATCTTTTTTTTAATAACGTCTAGCAATTATTATTAGGCATGTGTCTTTCACACATTCTCTCGGACAGTACCACACGGACTGCTTTAGGCAAAAAGGGCAAATGAATCGAAATTAGTTTTTTTTTTGCTACGGAATAAAGAAAATATTGACAAATTATTCCGTCGAATTCGTTGCAGATTCAATGCCTTGTCAGTTCTAACAACTTGGCGGATAATGATAATTATTCAGTGAATTGTAAAGCGAAGGTAGCCAGGCGAATATTCAGCGTCCAACTTGGTCTCGGTCTACGAGATAATTTCTGTGTTACGAGAAACGAGTCGAGAAGCGGAGAATGCCGTATTACAGTGTACGCACGTCCGGTGTCCAACGCCACGGTGAACGTCGCTCACGGCCCGGGGATTTAATTAATTTGAGAGCTTACTCGACGGTATACGAGACGCCTCGTTGTTGGGTGTATAGTCGTCGACGGTTTCGTGCAACATAGTTCGCAACACCCAGTAGCCCAGCTCGCAGCAAGCATCAGAGAGAGAGTCTGTGGCATCAGTGAGAAAATTGCGCAAAAGTCGACGGGCGTTCGTAGCTCGTAGCTCGGGCGAATGTACGAGCTCGATGTTTTGCTGCGAGCCTCAAACGACTCTCCGTGTTTAACAAAGAACCACCACCGGGCGACGCTCAATTAACCGCTCGACCTCTAATTAAAACTGGAATGGGGATGCCCTGACGGGCGCGAGTGAAGCAGCGAAATTTTTCCGAGATCGGGAGAAAAAAACGTAACAAATTACGTAGTTAATTATCGTACAGTGAACGAATGCAGGTTTTAGCACACATTCTCCGCGCTGTTTAGCCCATGTGGAACACGAAGCGTATTCATTTGAAAGAATAGCAGCGCCGAAAAGTTGTTAACGTGAAGGAAAAAAACAAAAATAGTTTGACGAATCTTTCGGCAGCATATCTTTTCCAGAATTTAAATCATAAGGAAAGGGGGCGTTCCGTATGTATTTTTCAGTACCTCGTGTATTTAAAAGCTATTTTTCCGTGTCTCGTATGAAAGTGCTAAAGGCCTTGAGGAAAGCGAGAAGAAGAGCCACAGTTGGCCTTCATTGTCACGCACGGCAGAAAAACGTAGAGGCGCATTTCTTTCCGTCGACCTTGTCCGCAGTCGGCTGCGCTAGCGTTACACGCGCAGCGCGCAGCAAGAAAGAGCAGGTCTTGTCGAAGGGGCATAGAGCTACGAAAGGTAACAGCTTTTTTTCGATAGGAGCACCAGCTGTGCAACCGAGCCACCAGGCAGTGACGATAGGCGCGTAAATTTACATCTGAATTCGTGTCGCGCAGGTGCCGAACAACTAAGCGGAGACCCCGCTATACAAGGTACGCTCTTTTACCCTCCGCCATGCACCGGTCACTTTGTTTTTTTTTTTTTTTTTTTTATAACTTATCTACCGTATTTGTCACTTGCAAAGCTCACGTTCGTACGTCACTGCTTATCGAACATTGACCCGATGATTTACGGAAAAGTATTTTACCCACAGAAAACCTTGCCTGTTGTATGTGAACGAAAAACTGTGGGAATCATTGTAATTTTTATCAGTCCCATCAAAGAAGTGACGCTATGAGGTACCTCGATAATATTTTTTACCATTATTTTGTAATTTTGTAATATTTTGTTACCAGTCTAGGAGTTTTTTCAATCGTAAAACTACTCAGAAAATGTATTTATCGTTTGCCTGTAAAAAAACTGGAATGGTCAATCGCCATTTAGTCGACGCATCATCGTGACTCGAAATTTGTCCACTAAACAATTTCTTTTGCGCAATCGATTTCCATAATGTCTCATCGAGGTTGAAGTATCATAACACGCGCGCGAAGACCTTGCAAAGCGGAATGTAATAATAGTTCGAAGAAGCTATAGCCTCGATCTACATAAGCGAGTCTCTTCCTTGGGTTCTTATCGCTCCAACGACAATATAAACCTACGTGTAGTCATTTCCTTCTTATCTCGACTCGTCGGAGCGCGTGAGCCGGGCACCATTTTGGTGCCGCTCATAAATTCTCCCTCGCAAAAGACTTCTCGCATTACTCAAACTGGAGGACTCGCGCGCGCCGAGTTCCGCTCTTTCACCGTTCGAAAGAGGTAAAAATAAAGTGGAGAAAAAGAAGGAAAATAAAGAGAACCTTAAGGAATAACATCTCTCGAGATACGTCACAGTGATAATAGCGCTTAAACAAGATAATAAAGTCAGGTGTGTGCCGCGCAAACTACGCGAGAGAACGCGAGCGAACGCGAAGCCCCTCTCGATCTCGTCTCGCTTGTGCGCAGACTGCGACCGCGCTCGAATCTTCTTTCTTATTGCTCGCTCGATACGCTCCGTGACTCTTGACGAGAAACGTGCCGTTTCGTTAAATTCGTTAACGCGATGTAATAAGTCGCCCCCACCCCCCTCATCCGCACTTTTAACCGCGGTAATTCGTTGCTCTAAACTTCTCGCTCACGCATCGCAAAACCAAAGCAAAACTCCGCTGGGGCTCGCGTGCGTTTGTGTATATCAGCGGTGAATCAACAGCGACGAAGATGCGTATAGCGCTTCAACTATATAACGGGTGCGCGATTGCCCGCGTGTTTGCACCGTTCGCCATGGTTTTTCGCGCTCTCGTGGATGTATTGCATGCGTATACGTATTCGCGATAGTGTACGATCGTGGCGGGGGGAACTCTTCTCTGCCTCGGCAGTGGGTCAACGTCCATTACGCGTAACTGTGCATACTATTATTGTTAACTGTATCACCGGCGTGAGCGGCCTGTTCCCCGTCTATTCAGCACCGCGCGTGAAACTCACATTTTTTTCTTAATTGTTATCATTACTGTTTTTTTCTTCACGACCTTATCATTGTATCTAACGAGCGATAAATCGATGAATTGGAATTGGAATCTTACCTCAAGGCTCGCTGTGTAGTCTTCATCTCTGCGATTGTTCTCTTCCTCCGCACTAATCCCCCGACGATCAATTATCGATCGTATTATCCATTGATCACTGTATTTAACTTTTTTTTTTTATCGAACAATATCACTTGTAACTATTTTTTTTCTCACGTGGATTAGATTTTTTTCGAGATATACAAAATACGGGCACTTTGCACTTTGAACTCACTCTTTAACGGGCTACGACAAGGCAGAATTGTGTCTTTGGGATTCTCGTTGCGACGTATCGCGTGAAACCGTCGGTCGGCGGGTCAGTGACGAAACTGACTACCTCGGCGAAATGCTCGACGAGATCCCCGAAGTTGTTGCTCTCCCTCTATCTCAGGCTCGACGATAAGCCGATCGAACGTGCGAGTTTATTACAACTCGCACCTTTGAATTAGTCACCAACGGTAGTCCCCGGTCCCTCCCCCCCCTCCCCTCCTCTACCGGCTCGCTTCTTGTTTCGGGATCTTGTAGTGTTTCGTACGAACGCTCTGTAATCTCTCGTTCGAGGGGGGGGGACTTCTCCGCTACGACAAAGGGCATTGACTAATCGCAAATATTATCGATCTTGGGCCGCGTTACGAAACTTTTACGAGTCACGCTCGGTTCACGTTATTTATTTCTCGCCGGCTCTACGAGCCTGACTGTGTATCTCTTATTTTAGCCGTCTGTGAAAAGGGCACCGGAATGGCGTCCTCGAGAGTTTTCACTTTTTCTTATCGAAGCCTCGTGTTCTCATTGGTCTCAGGAACGTCGGAACGTTCCTCCGTCCCCAGGTCCTTGTCCGCCTCGTTTTCGTTCATTTTTCTTTTAATCCTTGTGTTTTATTAATCCGCTTTTGATTGATTTTTGAAACATATATAGATATATATGTTTTTTTTAAATCGATTCGTCTCGCTTTCGGTCGGATTTTACAGGGCAGGTGTAAAAAAGGATCTGCGTCTGTTCAAATACGATTCAAGGGGGGGAGGGGCGCTCGTGTGCCCGCGAGGTTTCCAATGCAGTCTTCCGCCCGGAGCCCCTTTCGTAGTCTCTTGGATAACGTCGAAGAAAGAGAGTGGGATCGATGATGGGTCTCCGCGTGTGTTGTGTGCGTTGGCTGCGGTTAAACGAGGCGACCGGCATGCACACGCGAGATACCGGCCAGACTACTTTGGTCCACGAGGTAAGAGACCAAGAGAGTCGATACAAACGTGCCGGCAAAGAGAACGAAAAAAAGGAGAAAAAAAAAACAAAAACGTACGACTGGTCTCTGAGCAGTGAGCGATGAGAGGCCAAGAAGAGCGAATGAGTCGACGGTCGAGGGAAGAATTGACGTTGAAAAAGGAGAGAGGATCTATAGAGGTGAGCACGAATCGAGTATGGGTACCGTTCTTCGACGTAGCCGCGGTTGCCGCGAACCCGTAGAGTCGCTTATACTCGGCCGAGCTATAAGCCCGCCACCACCGCTGCCGCTGCTGCTGCTGCTCGCTCCCGCGAGGAAGTACTGTTACTCAGAAGACCGAGAGCAGCTTGGTGAACGCGGGATGTATCTTCGGCGCTCAGAATCGCTCGGCAGCCCTCGAGACAACGATACGCGCGAGATTCACTCTGCCCGCACGTCTTACTCGCGATTCTCGCATGAAAAATTCATTCATTCGCCCAAAAAGAAACGAGACTCGTTCGAAATGTAAAAAGATTCGTTTTGAATCAGCGAATCTCGAAGAGGCCTATGAATTTTCGCGTATTGTTGTTTTTGCTCGGTGTCCGAGTCAGAAACAACGATTGGGGGGCAGCTGTTTAGCTCGAACCACTCGCGGACGTGGGAACGACGAGCACGTGAGAATTTCGAACTACCGCCATGCATCCGTGTCATTGCCTAAAGCGGTATTCGTGATATCTTCCTCCGAAGCCTCGTTCGAAAGTGCACTCGAGTCTCCGGATCACTTTTCGGTTTTTTCCTTGTTTACTTTTTTCGTCCAAAAAGGTTCTCTCGCGTTTCACAACTCGCACCGACGGGACACGAAGCACCGACCGAGTGCACACACGCGCGCACACAGCGACACTCGTACACAAACATACACACGCGCGCGCACAATTAACCGAGGAGCCTCGGTTGCTCGCACTGTCTAAAATCAACCGAACGATACTCTTCGTCCTTTTCCTCGTGACATTGATCCTCGTACATGTTGCTAACACGATGTGCCCCCGCGGTATTCGACGATAAAAAAAATACTAAAATATACATGCATACGCATGAATCGCTCATGAATCTTTCCCCTCGACGAATTATTATTGTTTTATCAACGTGTTTTATTGCGTTCAATGCATACGGATCACCTGTGATCGATAAAGCTATATAGATCGCAAGGTCTATTTATATCGTCGTCGAGCATGGCTCCCCTGTGACTGACAGTCCCGCTACAACAACATTCATTTTATTCCAATCTTTCATCCGTTATACTTATGTTTCTTTTTTTAATCCAATTCGTCTTCCTTCCGTTTTATTCGTCCCGTGGGCTCTTTTTAAATACGTTTGTTACGCCGTGTGACAATTGAACGAGGAAAGAAGCACACGGGAGCGTGTTAACGCTGCGGCGTACGCGGCTCGACTGGATGCCTGGCCGCCTCCGCACCGGTCGCTCCGTACGTTCGCCAGCCTGGCTGGCTGCTCGTTCGCCCATACCCGTAACAGCGAGACTGGGCTCCCCGGAGTACTCTATACCTTAGCCAACATGTATATTACTTCGTTGCTTCGTTACTTCGCTGGCTCCCCGTGTGTAGAGAGGCCCATAATATTAATACACATAGGATTCACGTGCAGGATAAATCGAGTACGTGTGCGCGGTGAGTGTGTAAGCGCAAAGGTGACCGGCGGCCCTGGAAGTACGTGTTGCAGTGCGAGCGCGAGAAGGGCGGGCGGAGGGGGAGGGGGAGAAGCTCAGGGCATGCATGCAGCGGCCCGTACAGTCGTACGTTTCAGAGTCTGCAGCCGTACGAGAGTGCGGCAAGTAGTACGAGTACGTGTGTACCCGACGAGCGTTGATGCGGTTGGACCGCGCGGGTGCACACTGCAGCACCAGTCGCCGCCGCCGTGAACCGAGTGCATATGCTGCTACCCGCTCGCAGGACTCTTCTACTACACAACGACACAACCGGTTTTCGCGAGATTTTTAACCGAAAAAGCTTCTCGGGGTCTCGCGGTTTATCGAAGCCACCGAGAGAGCTCTCGCGAGGGTCCATCTCGGCAAGACTTATTGTAAAATGCGACTCGAAACTTTTGTCGATTGCAGATACGTGGGTTTATGTGTTGATGGGATATACGTGTGTTTACGTGCGCCCGATGCGTTCAGCGCGAGACGACACTATTAGTATGTATACCTGGAAGAGCGATCGAGCCGAGAGAGATAGGGAAACGAGAGGGAATGGAAGGACCTTGGCACAGGATCCGGGAAAATTTGCAATTCTCGGGACTGCAGTGGGGGCTTTTTTCTCTCTCTCTTCTCGTGTCGTTACTCTATAAATATAACAATAGGTGCTATCTGTCGCGAAACTGTTGAGTCGGTCATGGACTGAATACGCGCCACTAGCAGTGAGAAGTTCTCGTTACTTAGGAGAATATATAGGATGAATAGAATTTAGACAGATCCAACAGTGACCCATAATGCAAGCTATGTGGGTCAAACATTTGAGTATTCGAGACGCTCGTGCTTCAAGGTCGCGGACGATGGGGAAAGAAGGAGAAAAAATTTAATGGGATAGGCGATTGTAGAAAAATGTATAATCGTTCGATGAAACATGTATCGAGCATGTCGTCGCATAATGCACGAAGCTTTTGAATATTTTGTGGAGCCTTTTCGATGTTACACGCGGGACTTAGCGACATCGAGATGTTTCGAAGATTTTCGAGGCTTACGAAACCTTCGGTGAAATACCTTCGGAATCACTCGATAAAAAATGTACAAATCTCTCCGGCGTCCTCGGAGTGACGATGCATTCATTTAGGGCTTTTTACATTCCTTCCAATGATACATTATGTTTTCTTTTTTACGTCTTTTTTACGGTTTAATAATTGATGATGGCTTGAGCTACAGTACATCGTTTTCGTCAGTAAAACGAATGATAATTATTTTGAATTATGATTTTATGATTAGAATCTCGATAAATCAATTCGAACATTGTTCGTTCGATTTTTCTTTCAGTGCTGCATTGTGTTTCCTATTTTTTTCTCCGTGAGAAAAAGTGTTTAATCATGATAGACTCGGCAACGAATTTTTTTTTACCAAGACGGATCCTAGATTTTTTTTAGATTTTTCTCTCACCATTCGATTCTCGGCATAACAATTGGCCTATTTTATTGCCTTTTTTTCACCTTTTATCCAATGCTACGTTAGAGTTTTTTTTCTCGTCAGAATGCTTCAAATAGTTAATCATGGATTCAGAAACCATCGAATATGCGTTTCACAATTTTTTAAACTACATTATCGATTCACCGTTTCATTTTCGACAGGGCAGAAGCACGAGAATATCGATACATAATTATGATATAACGTTAACGTAATGTAGTGCGTAACAGCGTTGCGAAAACGGGGGACAGGGAGAGGAGGTTGTTCGGTTCGGTGGTTCGTGAAATTTTCTGCGAAAGCCCTATCCCTCGTTTCTCCTTGAGTTCGCTTTGCCCTAAACGGATCTCGAGAGTCAAGCGACGAGGTAGGAAGTTCATCCGCGTCGCGCCACTGTTTGCGCGCGCGTTAATCGAGGCGAGCGAGTAAACCTACGCTGCTCCTCCGCCTGTGACTGTTTGAGTCAATCGGCGAGGGCTTTCTCTCTCATGCGAGAACTCATCGACGGAGGGAACACATTTCCGCTACTTGTATATTACAACGACATGGCTCCGAGGGGTATAAGCTCGTTTCATCCCCCCCGGCATCGAATGCACATTTCCGAGAGTGTAACGCTCCTGTAAATCCTCTGTCTCTCAACGTTATGCGCATACGCTACCGCGATGTAGATAGTTAAAGCTCGGTCCCTCGAGGTCTGCGAGTCACGTTGTCGAAGCTAACGCGACGCGAACATGTGTCGGATAAAGGGATTATGGATTCAAGAGATTAGAGAACATCCGATCGATAGTTCGATAAGCGAAGAGCTTATCTACGGTTACACGAACCGTCGGCGAATATTTAATAACGATAAACTCGTGCAATGTCAACCACGGTGTGGCACTACAACGCTACCGATACCTGGAAGAACTTATTTACGCGTTGATAGAAATATTGTTTTACGAATTTCTCGCCGTAGACGATATTTTGGTATTTTGATGTTGTGAAACGTAAAAAATCGTAAGAATTTGTAAAAAATTGTAGAAAATTGAAAAAAATTGTAGAAAATTGAAAAAAATCGATTGTGTTATTTAATTATAGATATTAAAAGAAAGACTATACATAGATAGTAAAAAATCACGATCTTCGTTTAATCATGTAAGTTATACTTATTTTTTTAAATTGAAACGGTCGTGCTTGTCGGTGCGGCGGATAGTTCGACCGGTGGTCCATTGTTGCTTCCTATCGATCGATCTTGGTTCGTGATCGGATAACGGGGCCTCGGTTCGCGACACGACCGGAATTTTTCTTCTCAAAATTCCATCTGTCGCCTCCGTTACCGGTGAATAATCGTCACGCGCTGGATAACGTAAGGTGACACCAAGGCAGTCCGGTCGAGGATCGAACTCCCGAGCACGAGGAATGCGACCCGCATGTAACTATTATGTACGGTAAGAATCGTGCTCGCGAAAGGACAACAAAAAAAATAACCCACACACACACAAATACGAGGAAGCGCGTACTTATGTGTGTGAAAAAATAAAATTACCGGGCTTATCTCGTCGAGGGTCTCGTTATAAATGAAAAATTTTCTCGACACTTCGTCGATTAATTTTCGCCGGCGAAACTTCCCACGGAATCGCGAACGTGAAATGCGCGCGATGTGTATGCCGGCTTAACGGGCGGCAATTCGAGCGAAAACTCAGGCGCAGGTGGATCTCTCATCGCGGTTAATTAGGCGGCCTCGTTACGGCCAGAGGAAGATCTCGTTCGCCGCGTTTCAGGCTGTATCGCACGAAACAACAACAACCACTTTCTCTTCCGGAAATTACGACGATTTGTGCGGAATCGTCGACGTTATGCAAAACTAGATCGTAAACTCCTGGGATGGAATATTTCATTCGGCCTCGTAGCGAAATATGAATTTATGAAATGATAAAATAATGAATAAATTGATAGATAAATAGAATCAAGTCAACGATAGTTTCTCGCTGAGGCAATTTGTTATTGAGAAAGATATTAAAAAATTGAAACCAATTTAAAATTCGACATTCGAATGATTCCCAACATTCCGGCGGTGGG
This sequence comes from Ischnus inquisitorius, assembly GCA_963924025.1. Classification (NCBI taxonomy): domain Eukaryota; kingdom Metazoa; phylum Arthropoda; class Insecta; order Hymenoptera; family Ichneumonidae; genus Ischnus; species Ischnus inquisitorius. The sequence goes on along the minus strand of OZ001245.1, from coordinate 6,326,422 downwards.
AGTAAAATTTCTCCCTGATCGGCATCGGATTTCATGGCCGTTCCTGTCAATACAGAAGAAAACTACTTCGAGACTCGCGAGCTGTTCACGAAGCCGATAACCGCAGATTACTGCAATAACGACCCCCGTTTTCCAACAATCCGATCGGAGAGAAATTTCATTTCGGTTCTTCAAAGTAGATAGAAGAAATGACACTTGAAAAATATCATAAACAGCTGCATTAAAAAACAATATAATAACATGACCATTATTTATGTACTTTATTTTACGTTGAAAATATTTTAATAAACATAATAAAAATAATAATAATAATAAGAATACTCATATAGTGTAATAGTAGTAGTCGTAGTGTTAATATAGCATTATTATCATTATTATTACTATAAAAATATTAATTAATAAATATATATTGATTATTTCAGTTTTGAAGTTGCAACGATTCACTTATTTCTTGCCGTTACGAAATGCAAGAACTTTCACGTACGGAGTTCGCGGCAAGTTAACCCGTGACAAGCGGTCGCGAAATTGTTTTGACGATATGCAAACTAAGCGTCATTAAAGATTATAAGTGAGCGGAATATTCAACGAAGCGATTATTACGACTCATCGATGGCCGTTTCAATAGATTTCGATGGGATATAGATAAGTTTGGTGCCAAACGTAATTCTAAGTTCGCGAGCGTTCGTCTGGTCTCGAGAAGTGACGCAGATATGGCTCGCGAGCTAAATTTTTCATTCACCCGCACGCGGTGAAAGTGGTGTTTGACGACACGTTGGTCTTTCCCCGGGAGAGTTCGACGCTATACCCGGCGGCATTGGCCCGAATTCTAATTCATTATCGGAGTGGAATCGCCGCGGGCTGTTCATTAAAGGCTGCAGGAAACAATGTGTAACTCGAAGACGCTGGAATGCATTTGCAGGCGCGACGAAATAGCTCCGATTGACTATCAACTGATTAATGTGCATCAATACGTTAGATTTGCAGCATTTTTTTCCCACTAAACCCTTTAAATATTGAAAGCAAGTTTACTAAAAAATTGTATTTTTCCGGCGAGGTTTGACGAATTTGAAACCAAAATAAAATAAAAACAATAGTGGAAAACCATTTCTTTTCGTCCCAATTCAGTGTTCCAAAATCGACGTTCGTACTCGCCGAACAAATCTCATGCTCCATTACGATTTTTTGAAATATTTTTTTAATTCTTTTTTCCCCACAAGAGACCAAACCGGTGTAGTTTCCTTTTTCCATAAGAGTCTTTCCGCGCCGGAGTTTGTATCGTACGGGCCGGTCGGGGTTTTACCCGTGTCCTCCATATCGGTTGTAATCTCGATCGAAGGAGAAGAGTCCTCAAAGAGGCCGGTCGGCGCGGCTCTCGTTCGCGGGGAAAAGTGGTGTCCGATCACGAGACGCGTATGTAGTGTACAAACGAAAAATTATAAACGGCGTTGCGTATCCCGCGGCTCGCCTCTGCCATCGAATAAGTATCACACCGTTCGCAAGTGGCATAAAGCCCATTTGCAAAAGTGGAACTCCCTATCGCGCGGGATAAACCCACACGCCTCTCGAGTCTTGGGCAGGTGCGAAATTTGTACGGTCCTCGGATCGACGACAATAATAAAACGCCGCTTCTATCGCGAAGAAACGCTCTCGTTCGGCGTTCGGTTTCTTTAATTGCTTAATTAAGCCTGACCTCCTCGATCGTTCCGTGTCCCTCGCGGGGTTTTGGGTCAGTGGAGCGGAGTTGCAGCGCCGAGACACGGCTTTATCGAGACTCGAACATCTTTTTTTTTTCTGTTTATTTACAAGTCCACTATAATTCTCAAGCGCCTCACGTTTGTATTTTTTTGCGAATTTCAAAAATGATTTTAAAAAATTAAGCGAATGATCCGTTTGTTGTTTTCTGATCACAATTATAAAAAATAGTTTTTTTTTTAATTTTTGAAATTCGAAAATGAATACACGCGTATAAGTAAATAGAAAATAGAAAAAGAATGCTCGACTTACAGATATAAGTAAAACTTATTTTTCCCTCGAAAATTCAGACTTTCAATCTGTATTCAAAATTTTTCTCATCCATTACTCATTTTTTTACAAATGTGAGAAAAAAATTGCCTGAAAAATCAACGCTTTCAAAATGTATTTGCACTGTTTTTCAAATTTGTTTACGAGTCTACTATAATTCTCACGTGCCTCGTCCGTTGCTCTCTTCTCCACGAGTACAAATAAAACTCTTTTTTTCACCTCCGAAAAATCATGTACTCGCCGATGTTTGATTCTTCACGCTCGTCGCCTTTTCCCCACTCCATTTCGCCGGTTCGCTCTAAACATCTTTGTGTGTTTTTTTTCCTTCTCCGTACCTTTTTCTTTCTTTTTTTCGGTGAATGCGCCGACGGGGCCCCGTGACACACATCAATGGAAGTGCCCTAACGGTATCCACCGAGTGACCTACTCTCCGGAGCCTCGAAGCTCTCTCCCTCTCTCCTCTTTCCTTTCCTTTCCTCTTCCGAGCCCCTTCCCCTTGGCTTCTCGACGCCGTTTCGTATCTCGCTCTTTCTCGGCCGTTTTCATCCTTTTCCATCGCTCTTATCAGGGGCTTTTCGCCTCTCGCTCGAGCGTCTCGGCACGGTCAAGCGTTTTGTATGCCTCTTCTTCCTATATACACACTATTTCCAAAGGCTTGGACGGTCTCGAAGCCGCGCTCGGCCACGATCTCGCTTCAACCGCGTGCTACTACACTGTACACACTTTTTCCCCGTGTGGGATCTTCGGCTCGATCGGCTCGCTCGTTCACTCGCGCGTTGGCTCATTCGTTCGGCCGATTATAGTCAGGAGCATCACAGTAATGAAAGCGCCCTCGCTCAGCGAAGGTGCCGTAACGCGTTTCCAACACGCTTAGGCTCTGTCAATCATTTTTCTTGCTTGGTTGAACATAAAGAAGAGAAGAAGAAGAATAACTAAACAATAATACAACGATTGTTACTTTCGAGAGAGAATTTATGAAGCGGCGGTGCGCGACTAGCGAGCGGTGAAACGAGAAGAGCCGTGTGCTGCGTGGGTGGACCGCGCGAGTGAGCGGAGAACCGGAAGTAGACCGGTACCACTGGTACCAGAAGTTCCGCGAGGGCTCCCGAGGGTCGCGATCGGTAGAACAGTCTGCCGGAGTTTCGAAGAGCTTCTCAGTGGAAAGAGTGATTTTTTTTCTTCGTTTGTTTGTGGCTCGGAACTGACTTTGCAAGGAAGTTTCGATCGCTCGAGGGGGAAACGACGGTTTCGATTTCTATCTCGGTTCTATTTTTTTCTAACGAAGTTATGAGTGCGATTGGTATTGTCATTCTTCAGGTGAGAGCTTCGTATATTCACTATATTCACGAATAGCATTAAAAATAGATAATAATTGTTTATTTTAACGGCGATACATTTTTCTTCAATCGATAGAACAGTTTTTCATTCGTGTTTCCTGCGGAAACGTAGCCTGTTTGTGATTGGAGAAAAAAATCATGATATCCAATGTTATTTAACTGAACTAGGAAATCGTTTGTAATGCCAACTTTTGTGATATGCAAGCGCGCGGCTATACCGAACGGTGAACCCGTTCTGAAAGTCTCGAGACGAGGATCCTCTGGCGCGAAGAAGATCGCGTATAGTTGTGTCGGAGCGTTGTGTGTAACGGTAGATGTACAACGCGTGTGTTAGCCGGCTTGCAGAATACGTATACACAGATATATGTATTTATATCTGTTTATATGTGTAAAAAGATTTCGCCGCTGTAGCCGTCGTCGACGTGTATGAGAATCGAGCCTCAAGTCCTGGGGGGCACAGGTGCAGTGAAGAGCTCGGAGAGCTTTAGGGGTCTGTGAGACCCCATGGCTCGAAATATTAAAATTCTCCCTTAGCTCCAAACGTTCCCTTTTTGGCTCGCGATATTGTAAGTTCATTCTTGCACGAGATATTTCCCTCCCCCAATTGGGCACCTCCTCAACCAAAAATATTCCAAGAATCACTTAGAGGGATCGAGGAACTAAAAAGGGACAAATAATAATATTAATATTAGTCTCGGGGACTCTTAAGGGAGTTGGAATAATTTTGTGGTAAAGATAGGGTTGAGGGGAAATTAGTTAATAATAGTTGCGGCGTCGGTGGAGAATTTTTATCATATAGACAGAAAAAATGCGAGCGCGCGAGAAGAAGCGCGCTACTCCGTCTTTCGGCAATGTCGGTCTGTCAACCGCTATGATAATTTAATGTTGATTTTATTATTCCAGCTCGTGCTGAGAACGGCGAGCGCTCAGTTCGGCGGCGGTGGTCCGAGCACTTTCGGATACGACGCTTCGTCCGCTTGCAGCAAACCTTACTCGAGACACGGAAGAGCGCGATTCGAAAAACTGCCATGTGACTTCCAACGACAGAACTGGTGCACCATACCGGGCAGCACATATCCATGGTAGGTTCGCGTATTAATCATTTTTTTTCATACATTAAATAAAAGTAAACAATATAGTTAAAGATATTTTACAAATGCCTTCTTCTGGCAATAAAATACAAAGAATCCCGTTTTTTCACCTTCATTAAGAAAGTCATCTTGTCAATTTCGGTGAAAAAGTTGTTAGAAAAGTTAATATATTTTGATTAAACGATTTTTTGTGCCAAAAGAAGGAATTACGAGAAAAAGTTTTTCCTTAAACAATTATCATGCCTTATTTGTCGGATGACGCGATGAATGTCTCAGCTGTCCGCAAAACACGCGAGATCGAACGTCTCCATCTGGCTTTTCCCCTCCCATTCGATAGTGTGTCAATACTTTCGAGATGCCTCTCGCGTGTCTCGAGTTCCGACACACTGAACTTGAATTATAAATACAGAGAACCGCTCATCGTGTAATCCTCAAAGTGTCTTATTTTCTTTTTTTCCTTTGTTTTCTTTTTTCTAGGCACGCGGTGCGTAGATTCGTTCAGGAGAATCAGGGCTTGATGAGACGAATGTACGGCGACGAGATTCACATAAATATAATCAAAGCCGAATTGGAGAAAAACGATATAGAATTGGAATACGACGATCATTTTCAGAGATATCCCGAGGATTCTCGGTAAGCACGCGAACACGTTTCTCTATGAGTCACAACTCGCTCGTTCCAATTTTATGTATTTACCTTTTTTTTCAAATTTGTTTCCTTAAGTCGATTTCAATACGAGAACGACTACGAATTCGTCGATTACGATCGTCACAGTCAGCCGCATCGTCAAAGCTCGAAGAACCGTGACGAGACGTTCGAAGGTCGAAGTTTCACGAGCGACACGTTCGTCGAGCCAACGACCGAGAGGAGTAGAAAGTACACGAAGTCATCGGTCGAATACACGGTGCCCCGTACCGGTCCAACCGATTCGACGGTCTCGACGAGCGGTCCGAGTTCTTCCGCCTCGACCTCGCCGTCGTCCGTCGAGTCCTCGCCGACTTCCGCCACGACGACGACACCGGAAACTCTGCCGACGTCGCTCGCCTCGACGTCATCGATCTCCCCGGAATCGTCGACCGAAAGATCGGCAACATCGACCGAGAGATCGAACTACGAGAAGCGAAACGATTCCACGAGACCGGAGAAGGTCGCCTCTACCGCGCCGGCCGTAACGCTCGCCGATATAGCGAGAATAAAAATTTCGAGCATCAACGAGATTCCCGGACAATTGGAGAGAGTCAAGGATCACTCGGACGAGGCTACCGAAATGCCGATCGCTCCGGAATCCATCCTCATCGAAGACACGACCCTCGAGCCCGGCCCGACTACGAGAACAGCCTCGCCTTCCGCTGTGGATCGCATCGACGACCTCGTCGTCGATGAAAGCTTCAAAGAATCCACCCTCGTCGAGGAAGTCCTCGCCGCCAGCGAATCGCAGCCCCAGCAACAATTTCGACCGAGGCCCGAGTACAGACCCACGGAAAGTAAGCCTGAAACACCCAATCGCGAGAGTCAATTGTTTCAGGACGTCGCGGCTAAGGATCAACAGGATCCACCGGTTCTGAAGCTTCGGGGAATGTGAGTTGATTTTCTACCTAATTATTTGTCGCGCGAAAGCACGTAATGATGCTCGTAGCTTAGTTAAAACTTTTTTTTGTCACCTTTTTTGCAATTCTATCTCTCCGGAGAGCTGGAATACGATCCGATATTGGTATAGAGTAGAAAAAAGCGTACCATTGGAAAGTCCTCAAAATTCTCACTGAATCTCACATTTTTCCGGACTCTAACGATCGAACTACCTCGAGATCGCTCCAGCAATATGGAAAAAAATAATATGCATGCATTATAGTGTCATAAAAAAAAGTATGCACTTCTCCGAGAAAACACTCACGCCGTCGGCTGGGTCGTTTACGGCACAGTTTACTTAGAGCTGGTCGGAGGTAATGCCTAGTTCTCGCGCAGCCACTTGACGACATACACCCAATTGCTACCTCGATATTTCACGGCCAGAATCGAATTCGGTCGTCTTTTCGTTTCTGAGAAAATTTCAGATCGAAAATGCACCTCTTTCTTCGAATCCCCGGTGCGTTGACGGAGGGTTGACTTTGGTACTCGCCACGATGAATAATTCACTCTCCTCGAATGCGATTGAATTGCGACGATATTTCTTTTCGTTGCAGCAACGCGTGTCCGGTGAAGGAGGAAGTCGTCGCTCCATTCTGGGCGAACAATACGCGAGGAGAGGTTCTTGCCCTCTTGAATTTATACCCCTTCGAGCAGTACGTCCACTGGGAAAAGTGCACGTGAGTTTTTTCGTTTTTCTTCTTTTTTTTTTGTTTCCATCACTCGAACACCATACGGAATCGAGTGATTTATCGTTGACGCTTCCGATTTTTTTGCGAAGGCACGAGAACAAGCAGATGTACTGCCGGGACGGTTGCAGATGCGAGCAACAGTACAGGCTCCACAGGCTCTTGGCTTACGATCCGAACAACGAGTGTCGCGGTATATTCAGCGACTGGTTCAAATTTCCGAGCTGTTGCGTCTGTCGTTGTTACGATCTGCCCGTGGAATTTCGGGTAACGTCGCGCTCGCCGAGAATGCAGAAACAGAAGTTGCGACTCCGACCGCCGGGACATCGACGAGGCTGAAAAATAAAAGGAGAGAAAGAGAGCGCAGATTATAATTCGAATGGAACAAACGGGACTCCGACGAATCCGCCACAAGGCTAGTGACCGATAAAAATTTCATTTATCGACTTGTTTTTATACTTTTTGAATGTTTTTTTAATTATTTTATAGTATACGCCATTTATCGTTTATTTAATCTCATCGTTCGAAACAACGTTATATACATATAGATATTATTTATAATAGATACAGGCACGCGTGCGAGCGTCTCCCTCGATTTTGTTGTTTTTGTTGTTGTTTGTTTGTTGGTTTTTCTTTTATTCTCTTGTTTAATGTAAAGAACTATAAGTAGGTAAGGTTCGAATAACGACGCTAATTAATAATTAGTTAATGTACTAAAGCTGCCTACGTGTCGCGACGGACTTTCATTCTTTCTCTCCTCCTCGCGCTTCGCCAATCTCAATAGTCTCTCTAGTCGCGACGATATTTCTCTCATTCCCGATTCTCTCGCATCGATTTTACTTCTTTTTTTCTTTTTCTTTTACGTTTGCCATCCACGGGAGACACAACTCAACATTCGAACGAAAGTCAATCGTTACAAACAAATACAACGAACGTTTGACGTTAATACTTATCATTTTGTTTTTGTTTTGTTTATCCATTATTATTATGTTTTTTTTTTTTTTCGTTTTTTTGTTGTTTTTTTGGGCATTCGCTCGTAGCTGACGTAGCTCAACAGTGTTTAATACCTATTGCTTAAAATCGTTACACTTATCAATGTTCACAGAAAATAATATTACAAACGTCGTTTAAATCGACATAGTTTTGTTTTTTTATATGTACATATAATGATATTCAATAATTAGCAGTAATGATGACAATAATGTATAATGATGTTTTTTTTTACACACGCATAATTCATAAATACTTATGCATGTATAAAGAAGCTGTGTATAAATAGAAGTTGTATTTATAAATATCGGGCTAAAACATTTGGTATCAAAACCATTGCAGGACAAAAAAAAACTAAAAAAATCTTACGTTTTTTTTTAAATCTTCTTCAATTCCCAAATCTCTAAACAAGCTCTCCACGTAGAAGCAGTCGCGTAAGTCATTATTTTACAACAGTCTAAGATTAATTCTCTTATATGTTTTTTTTTATCGAGTATAACGAAGTCACGTCGCGGGTAAAAAATTATACAGACTCTCTCTCACCCACCCACAAACCTATCTATACAAAATACTAAAAGTTCTGTTCCTTTTTTTTTTTTTCTTTTTCATCGAAATTACACAGCGGGTCATCTCTTGACTACGGATCGTTAGAAAAATCGCTACCAAATAACAACTGTCGTAAACGACGTCCTCCACCGTCCAGATTATGTTTCGGAGTTAGTCAATTTAGTTTTCGGATAAAACTTGACCTACGGGTGAATTCTTGTATACGTGTGTAGGATTTTTTTTAGTAAATTCATTAATACGGGACGCGTTCGAAGAGTACGATTTTAATGATAAATTAGAATACTGCGCTATACCGATTTTTTTAAAAGTTTTTTTAGTAAATTAGTTAATACAGTTTCTTCGGCAGTCGCGAGTTAATTATCGGTGAATGGAAGGACATAGTGCGCATTGAAGAATCGTCGAATGCCGATTTAATATATATTCATATAAATATACTATTATGAAATAGACAGAATGTCGATTCGAAAAAGTCTTAAAAATGCGCGATACACTCGCGGCTCGGTTGAATACGGGACAGTGGTTTTTATTTATTTTTATTTATGTGGACAAGACTTGTATGTTTTTGTATAAATGTTCCTTTTAAGAGGGGACAAAAATTGGGCGAAAGTGGAAGTCACCGAAGAACCAATCGATCCTACCCACCCTCTCGACCCGAAGCGCAATTACAACGTCGATTCCAATTCCCTATCGCGTGATCTGTATTTTCACTTCTACAGGAAATTCTCTTCTCTAACTGTTTTTTTAATTTACTTCTGTTCCCGATAAACTTGTTTATAGTAACGATGAAATTACCCGTTGCCGTTTGCCTGTATACCGATTAGTATAAAAAATACTTCTTAACTAGTATCTCGACTAATCAAATCGCTCTCTGTCGCTTCCCAGTAATGAACACGCTCGAGAATAGTTAATCACAGGTACCGCGGGTTTCACAAACCTAATCGTTTTCTTTCTTCTTATTTTCTGCCGTCTAAAAGCTACAAAATCGTTTTCAACGACGCACGAGAGAGAGCCCTCGAGCAAGAGGGTCGAAACGCAACTCGGTATCGTCGATCTCGATCTTCTATCTAAATTACAAACGCTCACGAGGGAGAAACGCATACTCAACGACGAAGGATCAATAATGATCCTTTGATCGACAATTAACTACTTGCTTGAACCTCGTGAACGACACAACTGTTTGTTTTGAGCGAGCGACGATTCTCTTTACTTTAGTAAGCGAAGTGTGTTCGTTAGGACGGAGGGCCTAGTCGCGCGATGAATCCGTAAACGCGAATCGTCAAGCACATCGGAGAACATTTTTTTTTTACGAATACAGTTATATCTATTGGTTTGTAGATTTTTTTTTCTCCCTATTACTTGTTATCGAAAATAAAGTTAAGAAATCGATTGTGTGAAAAGCGTTCGACCGAATGGTTAGGAACGACGAATTCTTCTTTAAAAAAATCTTCGCGACGCTATTTGAATGCGAACGCCGTACGCGCTGGAAATGACCTCCTTCTATACTTTCGCCTGCAAAAGTGATGATATGTATAATACGTATAACAATTCATTTGTCGTTATCATTACGATTACAATTCAATCGACACGGTAAGGTTTCCCTAGGAGAAGCGCGCTTTTTATCGGCGTATAATGAAAAATGTAAAAAGAAAAAAAAGAGAAATAAATACAAGAAACCGCGCATAACGACGCTTCGAGTTTAACATTGCTGCGCTTTTGAAGAACGACGAGATACACGAGAACGACGACGACGACGAAAAGACCACCAAGAAGTACGTAACATTAGAAAATCAATCGATTATTTCGTTTATCTATGATTCGTACGATTATTTCGACGGCCCGAGTGCGGCTCGAACGGACAGATTTTTATTATTCTCAATTTCTTTTTTTCGAACGACGAAGCTATTGTGTGTCGATATACGCATTTCGGGGCGGCTGATAAATACGAACGATTGCGTTTCGCTCCATCCGTTACTTCTTCATTAGAAAATAAGATGAATACTATCGAAGACTAGTCGCGATTCCCGTCGCAAGTGTTTCGAGCCAAGTGAGAATTTCTCTCGATAGATCGATGATCGACGAACGATCGCGAGATCGATCCGAATTCTCGAAGGTCATGAGAATCGTTGTGACGCAATCCCCGGCCGCTTGTCGACTTTCTTAGCTACGCAATTACAATGTATATCACCTTCGACACATCCGACGATCAATCCTCACGAAACGCCTCTCCGTGTTAATAAAATTAATCGATACGCTCTCTCGCGACTCTGTTAATCTACGGGATTCCCCTTTCTAACAACTTTGCGATTTACGATCAGTGAACAACAAACGTCTCGCTCTGAGTGAGTTGGTCGAGAGTTTTTCGGAAACGGGCTCCGTTGAACCGTGCCTAATGCTCATTATCAAAAGTGCATTGTTAAATATATATGTATATATATATATATGTTTCTTTAATACAAGATATCGGAAAATTCGCACACGAAAATTAAATCCTCGCACCCGAGGGTAAAATTCAATAATTTACCCGTGAAAATTATTCCCTGGGCAGTTTTCGAATTACTCGAAAGTCCTGTGAAAAATATCGGCAAAAGTAGAATTTACCGGATTTTTCACCGAGACGAATATACTGATTTTTTTTCAATTTCGGGAAAATCTTCGGATATCTTGTAATTATTGCTGTGTTATTTGTATACATAATTTTATCTATTAATTTTCTTTTTGTCAATCTGTATATATGCAATTGCCAAAAAAATACGGTTTTTGCTTTTTTGTGTTTGCGGATGATGAGTGAACGATAGTTAAGGTTCATTATGTTACTATTGCGGTTGAGAGTTCATTGTAACGTTAACGTACTTGAAGAGGATATTGTTAAGATGATATGATATGTCGTAGAAGCAGTATATACGTATCACAGTGAATGTGATTGAGAATATTATCGGAATCACGTATTTTTCTTTTTTCGTTCTTTCTCCTTCTTTCCCTCTCGAGTCGCGGCTTGTTTCATAATATACATCCGTTGCTTTTTTTCCTATTTCATTCGTCGTCGCGCGGCCTGACGCCAGTACGAGGGTTAACCAGGGACGCGCGCGGCCAACGAGCGATTGCTAATTAATACAATTATATATCACGTTTGTCTATCTCGTAATATCGCTCCACGCGCTGCCAATATTTGTTTGCTTTTCTCGTTTACGCTTTTACTGTGTCTATTTTTTTTCTTTTTTTTTTCTTCCTTTAAGTTTAATCGTTTAAACCTACGCTTCGATCGCACTTAACGTCGTAATATTCCATTAATTTTTGGTCTCGGTCTTATTAACTTACGCCTAAATATTGTCTCTGATTAGAAAAAAAAAAAAAAAGAAACTTAATTTTCAACGAGGTGGAAAGTATATAAGAGAGAGAAAAAGAATTGTATATATAAAAAAAATATATATGTATAAATTGCTCGTCGCCTGTGGGACCGCTACGAGGCGCGATTAACGAAACCTGTGCTAAGCAGAAGGTAATTTTCAATGTATTACTTTTTCATTGCGTTTTTTGTTTGTTGAGAGACGAAGTAGCTCTTTCCATTTTTGTGTCGACGCCGCTCGGCGCGCCGAACGCGAGGCTCTCGTAATACAGAATCGAACAATAAATAGATAATAATCGAGAGTCTCGTCTCCGACGTTCGCTGAGCTTGTCCGTGTGTGTACATTGGCCAGAAAAAAAAATTGATCGAGCGTTCGATTAACGAGTAACGGCGATACGCTCGACATGGGACCGCGCGCTTTCGTCTCTCGGGGATAAATCGATGCGAACAAAAAGAGCGAAGTTCGAAAAAACAAAGAAACAAAATTGTGAACCAGCGTTGATGTCAACCCAGGTTCTCAAGAGTTATTTCTCGTCCTTTGACTTTCTCCCTGCGCTCTGTAAACGAGCGCCCTAAGCTCGTTGGAAGAACCCCGAATGTAATTCGGCAAACTACGACGAAGCTGCACTCTCTACATTGCACAAGCTTATCGTCAACTATAGGTATTTACAATTGCAACTGTTTTGTAGCTTTTTTTCTCAAATTCGAATATCAGGAACCGAGTTTCGTGTTTTTTTTCTTTTTTTTTTATCAATTCCATCTCGTCTATCGAGTAAACTCGAATCTCTACTACGCCTAATATCAATTTCTATCAATTCCTTGGACTGGAAACGGGTCGGGCGTTTGACGCGCCGACCGCGTTCCAAATACCCTGGGAGCGAGGCACAAAATACCTCTTCATCTTCTTCCTCTTCTTATTGTTCTCCCTCCGCCCAGCGACGATTGAAGCGATCGTTGAGGCGGGCCGCGATACGACGACGACTCTTCTCTGGTCTTCTCGCGTTTCATCTTTTTTTTTTCTTCTCTTCCACTCATCATCGCTCATCGAATCGATTCAAGAACAGTGTCGGGTTGTTAAATCCGTTCGGTGCTTTCGTCTTGTCCGGACTCGAATTCAAAAGAGATCCAACGATTACGTGTTTTTCGTATATATCACTTGCTTCCGGGCGACGGTGAATTCTTCGTCGCGGCGACAACTTCCGGTGACGTTTTCACAACAAATTGGTTTTTACACGATTAAACTCACAACTCGCGTCACCGGAACAACGACGAAACTCAACACATCGAGAATTTAACGACAAAAAAGAAAGATAATCAAAAACAGAACGGCGATTAACGCGACGATAATCGATTAACGACGATAGTAAATTCATAACAAAAATCAGGAAGAACGTTGAAAGTAAAAAAAAAATGATTTACCGCGGAATTCGCGTCAAAGCCGATACGCCTGAGGACCGCGCGACGTTTTACCTCATCTTTTCCGGTGCAACTCGCGCGTTTCGGAACGGACATCGGCTCGTACGAGAAAGACCGTAAACGAAGAAGTCCAACGATAATAGTGTTGTATCTTTCGAAGATATTTTCGACGTAAGGGCCCCCCGGTGGAATTAGATCGACTTCCACTGCGGCTTGTGGGGACCCCCCCGATGATGTCAGGGAGGCCCGCGAGGCACCCATAACGCCTTGCTCTGCTCGTCGTCGACCGCTGACTTGACCTGCGTGCATATGTACGCGACGTTCACACCCGCAGGAATGACCGCTGAAATAAAAATACGATTGATTAATCATTCACTTTTCGACCAACATTTTGCTGTCTTGAAATAATTCTTCTAAACATTTTTGTGTCATTGCAATCAACATGTTCCGAAACATCGAAAAATCACATTAAAAAAATGCAAAAAATGTAGTCGCTATACTTCAACAAATAAAAAAGAACTTTAAGATTGTAAATTTTCTTATTGCTTCCCCGTCGTATATATTATAGCATAATTTTTAACTTGAAATTTTTTTTTTATCTGTTCCTCATCGTAAAAATGTCAACAACCAACCGGAGATGAAGTGTCGGTACTCGGCCTCGAGTTTGAGAGCCTGTTCGTACATTTCCTTGGCCGCTTTCGCGCTGACTTTGTCGCTCGGATATCTCGAGTCCTTGACCTCCTTTATCTGCTTCGTGCTCTTGAACTTTATCAGCAACACAATGGGGTATATCTGATGTCGATGAAGACGCTCCAAAGATGCGATCGATATGTCCAATATGCAGTGTGAATTTTTCGCGCAGATATCCTTAACGGCCTGCACGGTTGTGCACTCGAAGTAGCTGCCTTTTTTCCTGTAATCGACGTACAGAGAGTCGCGCAATCCTTGCTCCAGAGTCGCTTGCGAGCAGTGCATAGCTTCGGGCAGACATCGAGTGAATTCGCTTGGAAATTCTTGCAGAAGCTTCGTCGCCACGCACTCGTTGAGCGGACCGATAATGAGAACGGGCCTGAGAGTTGGATCTGTCGAGAGAAATCGTGAACGATAACACAGATTAAAGAATAAACCCGCTCGCCAAGAGTTTATCGAAGCACGATTCAGAAACAAGACTCACAATCGAGTTTCTCGACCCGTTGATAGCTCGCTGGTAAATTTTCCTCATTCAGCGTACCGCTGTCGCTGTACCAGCCAAGATTCACGCCCGTAAGATGAGATAGCTCTTTGCTGTCGCGACTCGAGGAGCGTTGATGCTTCTTTCGACGAAAGAAACTTCGACGGGCGCTCGTTGTCGCTCGTCTCCCGGTGTCGGCCTCAAGATCGCCGAGTGATCTTCGCAGTAAGAGCTCCTCCTCGATTCTGCGATAATGAACATACGAACATAAGAAATAACGAGAGATAAAGGCTAATGCAATGATTATCCGAATTTCGGAAACCTGCTATACACATTCTAGCATTTAAATTTCTCGAAACGGTGTTATTTTCATGACTCACTTGAATTTGCTTGGTATTATCCCGCACTGTTGTCTCCTGCCCGACTGATCGACGAGCCACGCCCTCCAATGTCCCGGAGTGCCGTTGAACATAGTGTTATCCACGTAGAGAACGTCGTCCTTGTTGAATCTGAGCTGAAGACTATCGCCAACCTCGCCTGTTCTGTCGAACATAGCTTTGACGTAGAAACTGTCGCCAGGCTTGTCTTTTACCTCGTTGTATCTTTCGGGATTGAACTGAGCGACTAGAGTGACTTTGTCGGCGGGTCTGGCCAGTTCGAGGGCCGCTTGTTCGGCGGTAGCTTGTCTCAAGTCGACGCCGTTGTACTCGAGTATTCTGTCGCCGGTGCGCAAACCCGCGTCCTCCGCGAGGCAGCCCGGTTGGACCGAGTGCACGAAAATACCGACTCCGTTTCCGCCCACGAGTGAAATTCCCAAATTCGAGCATTTCCGCGTCTCGATGAAGAGATAACGGGGATCCATCGTCGGTGGATTCTTCTGACTCTGCTCCTCTTGCGTGGGACTTCGCATCGTCGCGTTCTGACGCTGGAGCGTCGTGATAGCCTGATTGATCTGTCCGCGAGTTAGCGTGCTTCCGGCACCGCGAAGACTGTCCAGAGTCACGGAATTTCTCATACTCTCGAGGGTCGCCGAATTGCGCAATTCCGGTTTACGAATGTTGATATCGAGACTCGCGGAATTGCGTATCTCTCGCTCGCGCTCCTGCGTGCTGCGAACTTCCATCGAGGCGGATGAGCGAACCTCTCGATCGCTGCGCATCACCGTCAGCGTCGTGGTGGTTGGTTGATCGCGCTCCGGCTCGACCTGATCGTGAACCTCCAGTGTCGTTTTTCTCGGCGCCTCGGGACTGTTGCACGGCGTCGGAGAACCGCTGCGACTGCCCGCTTCCTCGCCACCCGCCTCCGACGAACTCGACGAGCCTGAACCTTCCAGCTCGTTGTACTCTGAGAAAAGCGTGGCAAAGTTTTTTCCATTATACGGATCATTGATCAACCGACGATACACGATCGTTAGATGTCGTTAGTCCTACGGCTCGATGGAAATACAATTGTTAGTTCTCAGTTGTTAACGTTGAAGTGGCAACGGTTCGTTTTTTCTTCAATTTCAAAGCGAATCGATTCAGCAAAAAAATGCTATCGGCTCATAGCCAATTCTAGATGGATTTTAAGCGATTCATATTAGTAAAAATTGTCGAGAACGGTGCCAAATAATTTTTCGAAAATATTTGAATTTGCTGAATGAATTTCCATGCAAACGAGCTTTTGCCTTGTATTTATCAGGAAACATTGAATAAAATTATTTACTAGATGATCGGAGAGAGATGATAAAAGATACGAGGGATTTTCTATGTTACAATAATCTCGCGCTATTCTCTCGAACGCGGAATACTCACTGTCCGGGCTGTACTGCACCAGCATCGTAATCGAGTTACCGCACTGTCTGAGAACATTGGCGGCAAGTTGATAAGTCGCGCTTCTCATATTGATACCGCAGACCTCCAGAAGTTGATCGCCGATCTGCAGGCCGACTTGAGACGCCAGGCTGTGCTCGCTCACCGTGGAAACGAATACGCCACCGCTCTCCAAGCAAGATATCTGAATTCCCAGTGGCTCCACGGATTTGTCTATGTGAACTCTTCGCAGTTCGCCGGGCGCCGGTCTGGGTTGGGTGTAACACGCATAATCCGGCATGCTCGCTCTCTTGTTGTTGCCGCTGCCTCGAACTGTTCCGCCCCCGCTGCTGCTGCCGCCACCGGTACCGGGACTCAGGACTTCGACGTGAAAAGTCGGCATTGGACTGCCGCGTTCCGATGTACGCTCTATACTTCCGGTCGAGAGTTTCCCAACGCTACTCTTCGAGGTAACGCTCGGATTCGAGGGTATTCGAAATCGTTGGTTCTCCTTCTTACGAGGAAACGTGCCACCCTCGTAGCCATGTGTGTACGCGGGCGTGTCGTAAGCAACGCCGACCGGATGACCCCGAGGTTTGTGATAGTGCAGATCTACGGATGGTGTGTGCAAGTGTCCGAAGCCCGGTTGCGGACCGGGACTGTAGGGTGGCTCGAAACAGTAGGAACGAGCGTCCGGGAGTCCGATGGACTCGCCCGACTGTGCCGACGGTAGGGAGGGTGGTGATGGATAACGCGATGGTAAGGAATTCTGCTGATGCGGATGCGGATGCGGATGTGAATGTGCGTAAGGGGGAAACGAGAAATTACCGGTGAGCTGTTGACGCGGAGCGCTCGAGCCCGATGCCGTTGTCGACGAAACGCCGATCCCGTATAGCTGCGAGTGCGCGCGATTGTGTTGCTGAAGTGCCGCCTCGAGTTGCGCCTCGTTGCCGGCCGAGCCGTATTTTTGTACGCGACGCTTGGCATGATGATCGGCCGCGTCGCGACTAAGATTCGCCGATTTAACGGAAAAATCGATGCTCGTCTCGGACGGCGCCAAGGCTGATCCAAGACGATTGTCGCTCGGCTCGAATTCACTCACGACCGGCTTCTTCTCCAACGGCATATCCTTAAACTGCACACCGGGTGTGAATGATTTATGACCGAACAATTGACCAGATTTTGTAAAATTCAGCGGTGGTGTTTCCACGGCTTTGTACACTGTATGACGATTGCTCACGTTTGAGAATGTCGCGAGGGGTATTGGATTTGAGATCCTGTTGTAATTGTAGCTCTCGTACTTCGGCGGTTGATTGAGCAGAACGCTCAACGGCAGACGTTCCTTGGTCTTTCGTGGATGAAGAATCGTTCCCGTGCCGTTTTGTATCAACGGACCGCCGCGCGCCTTTGGCCAAGTGCCGCCGTTCTTCTCGATCTTCTCGGTGCCGCGTCGCTTGCTGCGCTTCAGCACGCCGTTGTTCGGCTTCTTGTGATAACTGTCGATGACCGAATCGAGCTCGGCAATCGCGTCTTGCTCCTGCTCGAAAGTGTTAGGACTCGAATTTCTGTGGCGCTTCTTTTTCTCGTCGCGATCCTTGCTGTGACGACGACCGCGCACGATATCGATCTTCTCACGAAAATTGTCCATGAAGTTGCTTATACCGCTGGGCTTTTCGCTGCTCACGGATTTTGATACCTTGTAGACGCTCCGATCGCCGAAATTCGATGCGATGTAACGACGCTCGTAATCGTCCGACGTTGCCTTCTGCATCAATCTCTCTTGCTCGGTTTGCGAACAACTGTTCACCATCTTTTGCTTCTCACCGGCGTAACTCGTGTCTATCGGCATAGTTTCGGAACTTCCCACAGCCGGTACGGCGATTCCTTTGAGCGTCGTGATGGTGAGAACGTCGGCGCTGTTGTCGTTCAATATTGCCATTGCCTCGTGCGACGAACTAACGGAATCCATTGGCTTGCTGTTGATCTGAATGGAGAGAGAAAAAAAAACATAAAATATGCGAATGCAGGAAGAAAAATAATTTTCGTAACGAAACGAGATTGCAACTTACATTCAATACTCGATCGCCGACAGCCAAATTGCCATTTTTAGCCGCGAGACTTCCAGGCGATATTTTGGCTATGTAGATCCCAAGTTCGAGAGCGATACCGTGCGGAACCGAGCCAACGGGAAGCTGCGTGGTACGAAGCGACCTTCGCGTCGAGCGTCTACGACGAATGGTCAGAGTAGCCGGACCAACGGTACACGATCTCAGTGTTTCGAGTATCATTCTCGTCGAGACCGACGTGCAGTCGACGTTGTTCACGCGCATTATGCAATCGTTCACACGCAATTTACCGTCAACCGCGCTGCCCTGACTGACCTGAGCAACGTAGACTCCCGTGTCGTTGGGATTGTGAGGATCCTCCCGTCCGCCAACGAGTACGAGGCCGAGATCGCGATCGGCGTCCTGGCATATTCTACTGAGATCGAGATGTATAGCGTGAACGTCCCACTCGGTTACCTCGTTGTCGTCGTGATTGTGGCGCGGCTCGTACTGACTGTTTCTCAACGAATGATCGCCACAGCCGACCTTCTCGCGTAGATCTTTGAGCTCCTTCGACGCTTTGAACGCTTGTTTCTTAATGTCGTCGGAGTCGCGGAGAGCTCCGGCGAGATCGGATACCGCACGATCGCGCTCCTTTCGCAATCTGTCGCAAAGCGTGTTTATACTTGCGTGTTCGAGGATCGCTTGATCGCGCTCGCTGAAAGCCCAGTCCCTTCGTCGCTTCGACACCTCGGCCTCCTGCACGGCTTCCTCGAGTTCGGCCTGCAGCGTGTCCACGGATTTTCTCAACTTGTCGAGCTCGACGTTAGCCTGATCGAGATTGTCCATGCGTTCCTTCTCGCGTTTCGCGTAATCGCGCGTGTTCGTCTCGCGCTCGGCTTCCTTGCTGGAATTGTCGCGTTCGCGACTGTACGAGTGCAGCTCCAAGCGATTCTTGTAGTCGCGACTCGAGGCTTCGGAATAATCGCCGAACTTTTGGCGCAAGTCGTTGCACTCCTTGAGGGCCTCGTCGCGATCGTGCAACGCCGATGAAATTTCCCTGCGGAGTGTCTCGATCTGATAGGATAACGTTTTCTTCTGCAAAGACAAAAGTAAAGTCAAATAAAATTGCACAAGAGACTTATTCAACGATAATCAAACAGTTGTGAGAGATTCACCTCGTCGACGAGCTGTTTGTTCTGACTCTCCAAATGCGTGATCTTCGCAAAAGCCTGCGTAAGATCGTCACCGAGTTTTTCCATTTCCTTGTGAACGGTGTCGCGCTCGCCCATTATGAGACTGTACTCTTGCATCGCCGCGTTTCTTTCCTCCGTCAGTCTCTTCATTTCTTTGCTGGTCTTCATACGCACGACCATCGCTTGATTTATCTCCTTGACCGCCTCCTCGTGCTGCTGTTGAACCTTGGCCAGCGCCTCCCGATACTCGTTCCTCTCGCGCAGCGCTATGTCCCACTGTCTTATCGCCGCTGTCGATTGTTGCTTGAGTCCATTTCTCTCGCGAATCGCACTGTTGCGCTCCTGCGCCACCTCCTCGTATTGTTTCTTCAGCCTCGCCGCTTCCGCTTGCGCCAGTTCCAACTGAAATAGATAAGGAATTGTAATTGTCTATCGTCGGAGTAATTCGAGAGGATTGACGTTTCTATCGATTCGTCGACTTGCCTTGTCGACCGCCGACGAGTGCGAGGATATCAGATCGTCGTAACGCTTTCTCAGAGAATCGTACTCGTCCTTGATGCCCTCGTACTTTCTCAGCGCCGAAAGATAGTGCTGATTCATCGTGTCGCTGTTGCCCGAATCGGCAACGAGAACTTCCTGATTCTGGCAGCGCAGTTCCGAGACTTCCTTCTGCAACGCCTGAACCTCGCGATCGAGACGCTGCTTGTCGTTGACGAGATCGCCGTATTTTCCGCGGAGAGCCGAGCTCTCCTGCGACGTTGCCTCCAGCTGATGCATCGCTGCAATGTGTTGTCCTCTGTAGTACTCCAATTCCTTCATAGTATGCTCACACCTGCGGTAACGACCTTGCGCGGTTAATTATAAAATAAATATTCACGCTGCGACGACTCGTTCGACAATTGATTCGTCTATTTTTATAAAAAAATCAATAAAATCCTCCCTCTCGGCAGGCTCTCTTTTATCTCCCTCCAGCCCCCTCTCGTACTTTATAAACAGTTCGAGCGTGGTGGCTCGAACACGCTGATAACCGATTAGATTGTGATGGGATAAACGGGCTATGCGGACAAAGTCATTCAGGCACGATAGAGACGATCAGGGGGGGGAAAGTGATAAAAAAAATCTTTTTTCTAAACGTCACGACGTACCGGCTCATTACTACCGATATCCCATGTTATTGAAGATAAAATTGAAAAATTGCCGATCGAACGAACGGGGAATTCAAAGAAAGAACGTAGTTACGGCGAGTACGTTTTTCTCAAGATATTTCGATTGACCGTATGTTTTTTTTCTTTTTTTTAACTACGCATCGCAAAGCACAGACGCGGCGACTTTCACCGAGTTTCAGATTCCGCGAATTGGGGCATTTAGTTTGAAATTAATGAGCGATACAAAATGCGTGCGGTCTCGAGCGTGGAGAATTGGATAAAAAAATGGAAGCAACAAAGAGATAGAAGGAAAGGATTTAAATTATAAGAGAAACGAAAAAAACGAAAACAGCAAAACAAACCGTCTAATCGTATCGGTGTGCTTATGTCTAAGGAGCTGTAGCTGGCGCAAGGCTTCGTCGCATTGTGCCTGTAATCCGTCGTAGTCACCGCGACACTCGGGACCACCGACCGGACTCCCGACGCTCCCGTACCCTCCGCTATCCCTCTCTGCATGCCAGGTTGTGCGGGAAATCGGTTCGTGCCGGTTTTTGCGTGTTTTTTGTTTGTATTTTTCGTTTGCATTCCCGACAATATACATCGAGAAACAAAAAAAATGTGCGAAACACACGAGAATAAAGTAAAGATAAAAACGTGTGAAAAAAATTTTTTAAATAGGTACATTGACGAAAAAAAAAATGTATATGTTGAATGTGCAATTATCGATGCGTTGTTGCAAGACAAAAAAAGGAGATTGAAAGAATCTCCAATTTTCTCTTTTTGCATCAGCGCTCTGAGAAAAATTTGAGCGGGACAAATCCTGAAATAATCCTTACCCATGTTTAGCGCTCCATCTGCAAAAATGAGAAAAAGAAATATAAAACGCATTAAACAGACGAAAGCTGCAATCTACGTCGATTTTTGTTTTTGTTATTTCTTTCTCATTTTCAAATTCGACAATTAATTAAATTCGGAAAGGGCTATCCGTTACACGACCAGAGCTAATCTTGCTATTTTCTTTTATTTTTCTCCAAGTACATCCGCTCACGCTTTCACCCAGAAAAGAAACTCTATGGGTCACGCATGCGAGCACCAGCGATTCTCCGCTATTTATACGCATCTCGTAAATTAGAGAAACAAGATTTTTCATTTCCGCTCGAGCTGCCAGAGTTTCCCGGGGAAAATTCGATGAATCTTGAACAACGACACTGCGACAGAAGAAACGTCAACGAGGACGAAACGTTTGTCGATGGACGAGTCGAGTGGAGCAAAGCGTAGAGATCGATTAGCGGAAACGTATCGTAGCTCGTAACGTTAGGGGCGAAAGATTCGCAATCTCCTCGCGTACAAAGATAATTTTTATCAAGATTTGTAAAAAGCTCTCACCGCTACTCCCGGCGCTGTCCAGCGACGAGGCGCCGGATGCCATTCTTTCTATCGTCGAAGCTCCAAAGCTTTCCAAGGCTCTTTCCAGCTCTATCCGTCCTTATTATTCTCTACCACAAATACTTCTCCGTCAGGTTTCTCTCGACGTTTTTCCTGCAAATAATGAATAATCGACGCACTGTGTATTTAACGGTCGAACGAGCCCTTTGTGGTTCAACGAGATGTGCAACTGGCGATGACATTTCTCATTCGTGCGACCGAACGAGGCGCGAACGAGCGATTAATCCTTCACGGGTCTTCCGAAAAATTCGAACTCCTCGTTTCGCACGCGAGTGACACTGTCGCTGACGCGGGCGCAACACTGAACGTTCCGTTTATTTTGCACTGGAAATCCTCGCGTTTGACGACGATCGCGATTTATTCGCGTGAAAAGCCGTGTTTTTCCATGCGAAAAGGCAACGATGCGCGAGGTGCACCAACCTGGAGTCGATGTTTTTCGAACGGTGGATAAACGATCAATCTACGGGGAGTTTTTGATGATGTGTCTCGCGAGTTTTACTTCGCGGGTTTAACAAACGTTCGCGACAACTCGCGCGGCTGTTCGACGGGCATTGAAATTCGTTCGATCGGAGCGCGACGACGCGACCGCGGCTCGTTGAAATTGAGTGACGTTGACGTCGTGGGTTAGATACGCAAAGTTTTTACGAAGGTGCGAGAAGCTATCGGTACCGAGGAAAATATCACGGTGTCGAACTCGACGTCAGGCTCGTTAAACGTCGCTGTATTCACTGGTACGCATCGATACGACTGGGCAAATGTCATCGCCGTGTTGAATCGTCGATACTTGTTATCTATCGCGTTGCAAAAAAAAACGACAACAACAGTCGTTTCTCTCACCTGCTGCACCAACGGGCCTGACAATTAGCCATTTTCATTCGATACTACGGCTCGATTCACAAACTCTCGGTAATAAACATGCTACGAGGTCGATAACGCGCGTGCGCCGCGCACGGCGCTCGCGAGGCGACTGGCTAGTCAATAGATGGTCTGTACACTGTTGTTATGATTAAACAAAACAAATGTATTCTTTTGATAATAAGAAAATACCGAAATAATTATTTCATCCGATTATCGTTATCGATTCTTCGAAGAGAGATAATTTGTATGCTTCGAGATAGGTTAAATAGTCGCGAATTGGATTCTGAATAAGAAAGGGGACGAATGTTTGAATTTTGGGAGTCGGGACTTCCGGTATCGAGGTCGGAGTGTTTTCGATTATTGAATAATTGATCTATACATCGTCTAGTATTTATTTTTTAATATTTATTGTAGAACATTGTTACTGTTCGTCCTTTCGAGACGAACGGTCGTTGGTGCATGGAAGAAAAAAAAATAAAAACAGAAGATGAGTACTCGATCAGCCAGTCGTGAGAAATATAAGATTTTCTTTTTTTGTTTTTTCTATCAGGTAGTCGCGAGAGGTTTTTCTTTTATAAGTTAATCGGTAGTTTCGCTAGATCGGTTAGTTACCTCTGGTCTTAGAGGGACTAATGTTAAATATAAAATATATAATGTTTATTTGTTTATTTAATATATATATATATATATTTTTTTTTTATCTATATAATTTGTAGGAGTAGTTTTCTTTTCTCAATATAATAAACGCGTATCTCTCGTCTTTTTCTTTCATCCCACTCTCCTCTATTCTCTCATCTCTTATTAGGTATAATTTTCATTTTTTTTTCTTTGATTTTGCAAGGCCAGCGTAGAAATCACACGAGAAAAATTGGTAAAACTTAGCATCGAGATTTTTGTTCCAGTTTTTTGTATACAAAGAAAAAAACAATAACTGTCCGCCTCGCGCGTTTCAATCTCGGTACCGCGTCTCATTGCTGTGGTTACGTTTAGTAATAAAAAATGATAAGAGTTTTCCCTTTAAAATCTCCGTGTGGTTCGATGCGAATACGAGGTACGGGGTTTGCCCCAAAATTAGCGGAGGGGGACGGGAAGTTGTTTTTTTAGCATGTTAATCGTAATCGCATCCAACTGCATAATGGTCGAGTCTTAATTTTTTTTGTGTATTATTTTTTTGTCTTTTTTCATATGTACAGAGGGACAAGAGTGATCGAAAAAACTTTCGCAAGTATATCCAATCTCTCGAACAGGCAGTGGTGATTGTGGTGTTGTTAGATTGCAAGATAATGCCAGCGAAAATTACACGCTCGAAATTGACCCGCGGCTAAAACCGCGTTTGTTGTGCAACGCGCTGTAGAACGCGTTTAGCGACAAATTTATCGAAGCGCGTAGCCTCGAGATTTGAGCGCAATTTTCTGTTTTTTTTACGGGGGAATGTAGAAGAATGCGAATGAGACTTTCAACGGAACCGTAAACGAAAAAAAAAACATGAAGAAATAAGGAAACAAAAAAGAAAGAAAATGGCTTTCTACGTTAAACTTTGGTATTGTTATGGGGTCGGTGACGACGGCGTTTTCTCGTTGCCGTCGAGACCTCTCGTGTTCAATAATCCTATTTACATAAAACGGTATAAAAATACAACGAAGTTAATTTCATAATTACTCATAATAATAATAATAATAATAATAATCATATATAATATATATAGAGTAGTTATCGTTATAGATGAGAGACGCGAGTAGATTTGCTAATAATTAAAGGCGTGGAAGGACGGGGCGGGGACGAGCGCCAGCGACAAACTTAAAGGCTACGAAAAGGCGATAAGGAAGAAAAAAAGAAACAATAATTTGGTTTAGCTAGTCCGCAGAGGAGTACGTCCGATCGAGCGCGGTTCAACGGCACTTTGGCCGTTTAATCTTTAACAAAATCGCGATTCGCGGGGGAATACGCGAGTTGAATAATAAAAGATCCTTCGCGTCGTTCAGTTAAGATACTCGTAACATTGGAGATTATATTGCGTTTGAAACACGAGAAATCGTGCACACAGGGCGAGAGAGAAACTCGGCTACGTGGGCCGTGAAACGGAATCTCCGAGTCACCGGAACTCTATGTCACAACGGCTTTCCGAGTCCCCGCGATTTCTCGTTTTATACTTAACTAAAGGTCTCGGGCGTTTCGGAGCAACGAGCGCGAAAACGTCGTTTCTTTCATCGCCGGGGCTCTGAATGCTTCTTTGTCCAATGTTCGTTTTTTTAATCATTCATCACTAAAAATTGCGTGCCGATTCTACGGGCTACATGAGTTTTCACACTCGAACCACAGTGACTTAAAAATTATCTTTTTTTTTTTAGTTTTTTTTTCAATTTCTGCTTTCTATACACTGACTATCTCTCGGAGGGTAATCTTAGACGCTACTTTCAATAAATTAGTCGATAAATACTTCCGGATACTCGCGATCGGACTTTTTTTTCATTTATCTCTTATGCTCTTTCTTTTTTCTTTTTTAATATCCGAACGGAGCTTCTTTCTCTTATCGTAAATATCTTCCGAGATGCAACTAAGAGAGGCAACGAATAAATGCTAATAATTGCAACGAGTATCTAATACGCCGCTTCAAGCGGTTCTATAACACCTCTGTTTTTTCTTTTCTTTTTTCGTTAGCTTGTTTTTTTTTCTTTGCGCCGATTAGCTCAAACAGTCGAAGTCTGCTGATTGTTGTTGTCCATCGGAATACTCGACGAGCACTCTTTAAGCATCGCTCGGAGCCGAAGAATCTCTTTGGAGGCCGCTGCCAGGTCGGACTGTAGCTGAAGTTCCTTTTCGCGAAGGCGCTTAATGTCTCGTTGACACGTCTGAAAAGACAAACGAATTATTGATAAATATTTGACCACCGAACAAAAAATGTCTATGCAACGTTTTTTTTTATCGCATTGCATAACTCACCACATTCTGCCTCAACAAGTCCAGCTTGTCGCACTTCAGTCTCGTCACTTCGAGCCTCAAATTTTCCGTCTCGTTGGCACCGTCCTTTGGATTGCATCTCGCAGCCTCGTGCGTCTCAGCCGAGCTCATTGACTCGAGACCCGTGTCACTGTCCGGATAGACAGCTTGATCGAGTTCCAATTCGCTGTTCAACGAACTGTCGTCGCTCTCGGATACTATTCGTTGCGTCGCTTCGATTTTTTCCGTTCTACCGTCGTCACGTTTGCGAAGATTCTCGTGAGTCAAGCGTTGGAACGGCGATATCGCGACGGGTTTGTCGGCCGTCGTGGCGATGGTTACGTCGTTGCTGCCGCCCGAGGAGGACGCGACCAGCGTCGATTCTCGCCTGTCCACTTCGTCCTGTTGCAGAGTCGCGAGACTGCTGCTGTCCTGATTATCGGTGTTCGAAAGACTGCTGTCCTGACTGCCGAGACTCGGACTGCCGCGGTCGGAGTCGCGTCGCAGAGTAAGGTCGGGAGAGCCCAACGGGCTCGAAGGCTCGACCGATCTTTTGCCGCTCGTCTTCGAGGTTGATTGACGATTGCTCGGCGGACTCGGCTCCGAGGCGCCTTTCTTCGCTAATTGCTGCGGCACGCTTTCGGTCGAGGCGTTTCTCACCCGGGATATCAGTGCCTTGCGCACCGTATCGATGAATCGCGAGCCGCTTCCACCGCCGCCACCGGAAGCCGATGTGTCGCTCGTCGTCGGGCTCACCGGACACGTAGCGCTCGTTCCGAATCCCGGTAATCCCGGTCCTGGAATACCACCGCCGAGAAAATCGCTCGTCTTCGACTGCAACTCCTCCGTCAAGGACTCCAACAGCGCGCAACGCGTTCTCAGCTAATGGAAGGTTGAAGATCATTCATTATTCAGTTCAGTCAAGCGATACACGCGGAGTTTGAAGAAACTCGCTGTTGTAGCGACAGCGGAAAACCGAATGTGCTAATGCGTTTGCAAGTCCGAGAAAAAGAAAAACTGAGATTTTCAGGGTCGAGTCAACGATTCGTTTACCCTTGACTATCGAAGCTTTGAATAAATAAATATGTTTTATGTAAAAGCAGAGGCAGAAATTCGTACCGACGAAAAAACGTAGATATAAAAATGATACTATTTCCTCGACAAAATAAGGCGGAATGTCGCGTGAGCGCGAGGCAATCTTTCCACTGATCGTTGGAAGGTTAAAAAAAGGAGATTGAATAACCGCCTCAGCTCTGATACACGAATACCAAAAACTTCTCGTGACGTCTTTCGCGTTATAATAATAATGCGCGAAAGAGGAATCGACCGAAAAGCGTTTTTTTTCCACGTCTGACAAATATTATCCTATTCTTCTTTATGCCGAAACTGTATCCGTATTAACGATATGCTTTTTTTCGTTTCTTTGTCAAAATGCCCTTGAACTCGATGCTCAAGCCAATTATAACGAAACAATTGTGGAATCCCCCATAGGTTACCTCGAGTTTCGCAAACTTTTCCGCCTTGTACGCGGCGTTCTCGGCATTAACGAGTTTCGTAAGTAAGAACTCCTTGAACTCGACTCCGCGAAGAAACACAGCGGGCGTGGGTAGATGTGGGCCGAACCAGGGCACGTCGTCTCTCGCCGTGATGCTCACTTTGTACCTGAACACACATACGAAGGTTCACAACGATGAGATAAAACGAAACGCGTCGATAATACATGAATTTCTTGCATACTGTTAAGCGGTCATTGACACGCGTCGGTTGCATTAGAAAATCGTTTCATTCTCGTCGTAATAATGTATTATGTAAAAAAAAGAAAAGAAAACACTTGTGTTGATTTACCTGGTGTTCGGAGTGCAAGGGTCGATGACCTGCACGACTATGAAAGCGTGTAGAAAATGACTGGCGATCATGTCGGGACTGAACGGCGTCGATTCCTCTTGAAATATAATAGCGACGATGTCGTTGCCGATATGTCGTTTGCGCTGCAATTGCTGCGAATCGCCGGGACTGTAAGGCAGCAACGAGGCAACGTGAAATAGAACTTCGCGACCCCGAAATACCTCGTAGACGGCCGAATCGCCGGTCTGTCCGTGTCTCGTGTCCAAACCGCCGCGATAGCTGCACAACGAGATATAAACGTTGAATTAAAAAAAATATACATATATGAAATCCGGTTGTGAAGCTTTCGTAACAAAATAGTTCGAGTTTGTCCGGCCCGCATATTTTAAAACAAGTACCGTTCGATACACAAAATATGTAGATTAAAAGAAAAAATAAAATAAAACACCTTACAGGAGAAAAATAGCAATGAAAGAAACAACAAAACGGAAGAAATATTTTACCCCTTGTGATCTTTCAGGTCGATTCTCTGACCGAGAAGATCGAGGAATTCCTGAAAGGCCGGCGTGATCTGTCGATTGCCGAATAGCTGTTCCTCCGTTATCTGTCCCGCTCTCTGATGAAGAACGCCGAACTTGAATCTCGATACGAGCGCGTGCTCGTCGTATCTCGCTATGAGAGTACCGGCGCCCGAGCAAACTACCGGCATGAGGGTGCTCACGTTCAGTGACTCGTTGATGGCCTGCAAAAGAAAGCAAGCACCGACATTGTGTAAAAATATAAATAACGGCGTGTGTGCGAAGCGCCAAATATTCGGAACGGCATGAGCGGGAAAAAATGAAAGAAAAAAGGGACGAGCGATAAAAAAAACTTGTAAAGAGAGCGGCCGAAAGGGATGAAGGGTTAAAGAGAATGAAGGCTCAAAGTTGGTCGTAAAGTTTGTAACCAAACGATAAATTGTACCTTGACCATTTTGGCGGGCGAGGGATTCGGCCCGAGCGTAGCTGCCGGCACGAGTTCGTGAGTCGAGCCGGCTCGTAATCGAAGCAGTACACGCCAGTGCTCCTGTCCCGCAACGGTTTCGGCCTTCATCGAGACAAGGACCGGGCCGTTTTCGCCGTCTCGTCCCACAAGGTTCACGTGCTCCTGCAAAGAAAGGAAACGGAAAAAAAAAGATTAAAAACATGAACGGTTGCATGAAGAACGGAGCTGAGCTGTACAAAATTCTCGGGCCCTCGTTCCTTCGGGTCGAAGAAAAATACGAAAAACCAAACTCCGAGGGCCCATTTACGATCGAGACCAGCGAGCTAGCCCGCTGCGAGGCAGTCTAGAAAAAAAGTATCGTTCGGCGTTGCGAAACGTCGAGGCTCGCGAGGATATCTCTCGAACGAGGAAGTTACTCGAAGGCTTCTCTCGACACTCGCACATATACAATCGCTCGGTATTTCCACATTGTCGGCAACATCATTATTACATCATCGTTAAGTTAGTACAGCTTTTTTCTTTTACTCCGTCGTGAACGGGTCGAAGATCGGTCTATCATGTTCGATCGAAAGAACGGGTGTATCTTTATTTCTTCTGCCAAAATGGAAGTTTAGAGAGAATTTTGAATACTCTCCAATGAGATAAAAATCTGAAAAATATCAGTCGTGTAGAAGATACCAAAAACTTCCATTTTGCAAATGAATAATGTTAAAAATTACGCGGTAGCCGAAGTTCTTATTTTAGCATCCATCCAATAATTTTTTTGGATACCGGTACATCATTTTTAGAACTTTGACACATTTTTTAAGTATATGATTTCTTTTTTCAGACTTTCGTTTTATCGGATTTTCGAAATTATCTCTGAATCTTACTTTCGATTAGAAATACACTCTCCTCAAATGTAACATTAATTCTCGAACGACACGAGGCTGAAAAAAAAGTCTTTCAAAGGCGAAGATTGACCGTAAAGTTCAGTTTCCCCGGAATGTTTAATTCCGCGGTTGCGACATTAAGAGAAAAATCGTTCAAAGGCGATTTTAAGTAACGTAGGTGGCCAGTGGATAAAGTTCATGCTGGCTCATCGTGCGCAAAGGTTGCCGGTGGACTTTAATAGATTCTTTGTGTAGTCGATCGCCGTAGGCGTTGCCTATGCAACGTTAGAAAGTTCATAGGGTAAGGAGCGGGCATTATAGTTCGCGAGGAGTCGAGGGATATAACAATCGGAGCACTTTTCGTCATCGAGTTCACGTCCATCGAGCGAGCTCGATCCTGCGGGATCGACAGAGAAAGCGGACTCGCGCTCGTAGGTGCGCGCGGGACAGTCGGGAGACCGTAAAATCGTCGTAGTCCCCGTGACTCCCTCCGGTATCGTTGACAATGGTACACGCACGTTGCATGCATGCACGCGCAACGAGGCTCATACTTAACCACCGTCGGGCATGTAACCACCGCGAAACACACGGCGCGCACGAGAAAGAGAGACAGCCTAACGCAACTATGCGGCCACTTCCGCAGGCATAATAACTCTCCTCTCTCGCGGCTCGCGCTCGGCACGATAAATAATTCCACCGTAACTAATAATCGAATGGCAAAATCGTATTAGTAACCATCTATTAGATCATACGTGTTTTTTTCTGTACCCTATCAATCTCATCGCGCTTGTTTATTTTTCCGGTCTATTTCGAGATCGAACATACTTTCCGTACACTGCGATAAAAATATGCCGTAAATCAATTCTACTGAAAGTTTTTTTATCCACGCAATGATAAATCACATTTAATATCCAATTATAGAAAAAATGTTCTTATGATACGTTCATTTTGCTGTACGAGTAGTTTAAATCCAGTTATTTGATTTCATTATGAAATATGATTTTTTTATTTTAAGAATCTTTAGTAAATTTACCGAATGTGGTATCCTAATTTCCAAGTAAATTAAATTTACTCTAATTTTTGACAGCATACGTAAAAGCTAGAAGTTGTATATTTTTTTGCTATATGTGTGTAATACAGGTATGTACCATGGAACGTACGGTACATATAATACTCCGTCAGTTTGTTCTGAACTGAGTAATTGGCAGGTTGGCAAATTGGACGCTCCAGATTTACTGGCGTGGCGCGTATGCCCCTTTCCATATATTCTATCTATAGGATATGTTACGCGGTGGAGCTTCGCGTTGCCAAAGGATCCTCTCGCCCCGTGACCTCCCTCTTGATCTCGTCCCTTTGGCCCGGGAAATCATTATTGTTATTAATGATTTAGCGACGCTAATTGACGAGAGACACTAGCCCGCTCGTTTGTTTCGACGAAGATGAGAGGATGGCTCTTTTCAATCTTGTTTGAACGAAGCACACGAAACTGGAGAAGCCCGCTGATCGATTTTCATCCAGTCCAACGCCCCGCGGAATTCGAGCTCTCCTCTCGCTCCGTCTCTCTTTAGGCTCAAGCGTATAGATCTCTCACTCTTTCCAGCTACAGAAGCAAGCGGTGTGACTTATATATTCGCAATTCTCTATGCTACAAGACTCCCTGGCCCCGTTCCAATAACACGCTTCGCGTTAACGGACTCTCTAGCTTGCGCATGCAATTACCGACGAGCGTGCGAGGCGAGAGAAAAAAAAAAAAAGGCTACTACTGTACGCGAGAATATCGAATTCGCAGCAATTATGAAGAGCGGCGACTCTATAATTGGTTCAGCGGTGATAAAACGAAAGGGAAGTTTGCGCGAAATATCGGTAGTTCGACGATTATCGAGGATAGATAACGAATCGCAGTGTCACACGGCTAATTTTATTGCGGAAAAGATATCGGCGGAGAATTTTTTTCTTTTTTTTTTGTTACGAGAGACTGTACGTTCGTGAAATACGCGGCTTTTTTTCGTCAAAGAAACATATATGCGCGGTGCTCGGGGAGAGAGATTGTTAAAAAAAAAGTCTCTAACGAGTATATCGAGCTCGGAGCAATTACTGCAGTTGCGCTCTTTAATTGGTCCACCGCGACGGTGATTCGAAATAAAATTGAGCTGGAACAATTAAGTCGCGAGTATGACGATAAAATCTTCGAGCGTTTAAGCTGAAATTATCGCAGCGTTGCGCGAGGCATCGGACGAGGCTGGGACTCTTCATTTAATTAGCCGACTCAACGACACGCGTCGCATATATGTAGCACAATATGACAAGGCTTCGTAACGAGCGAATAGGAACCGGAAAAGGATTGTTAAAAATTGCGAGAATATTACATTCGAAACAATGATCCGGGACGTGTTGCATTGAACGATGAAAATTGGCCGGATGTCTCGAATCGCCTTATCACACAATTCGCTCGTCTGACCCTCGCTCGGCTAATTTCATTATCTTTCGAGACGCTCACGGTCCTTTGTCTTACTCTTTTTAATCGCCCACATTTTCTTCACAATAAAATACGAGAGAAAAATTTATTTAAAAAATTATCGCACCTTCGCAAAATAATTATTTTTCGACTTGTTGCAATTCTCTTATCGGCGCGATACTTTTTCGAATATTTGTTTTTAATTTGCATTCCGTAAAAATGTCCAGCGGATAACGCGACAATAATTGCTACCCGATACTTGAGTGAATAAAAAAAAATTCTCGTAGTTTATCACGCGCAATATTCCCGGCTCTGAGTTTATTATCCACGTTCCATTAGCCGAGGCGCTCGAGTTTTTTTCTTTTTTAATTAGACGGTTTAACGACACGCGTATGTATAGAATACAATATACGGGCGTTGTACGGTGTACAATATCTTTCATGGAAGGAGGCACGAGGGGCACGGTGAGTAAAGATCGTTAAAGTTCGCTCGCGTGCTCTCTTTTCTCTCCGGTGTCTCTGAGCATAAATTACTGGCGAAGAGCGGAGTGAGAAAGATACACGCTCGCGAGAGAAAAAAAAAACCCGTACGTTGGAGAAGCCAAACAATGAAAAAGAAGACAACCGAAATTAAATAACGCCAGGAAAATTCTCGACTACGCGTGCAAGGCGCGCAGAGCTTCATTTTTTCAATTTTTCATATATTCTCCCATTTTTTCGAATTCACGTCCGAGATTATAATTCGTGCGCAACTCGACTCTTTGCCTCCCTTGTAATTGGGCATGTAAGTGCTCGAGTGTTTATTGGTTTCTACCGTTGGCTCTCGCTTCGCATTATTCACCACTCACCAGCCAACTCTCATCTCTCCTCTCCGCAACTCTCGCTTCCTTCTCCCCTTCGTTCTTTCTCTCGATTCCCACTGCGTTGCGTATTATGCGCTCGGTAAGCGAGAAACTACAGGACCATAAACTTATCGTGCACCGCGCCCGACGTATTTATGACTGCCGACTGTGTGCGTTCGGCGCTACGCCGACGAAACTTGAAGGGGTTATCGAAGCGTTGCTCGATCGCTCGTTGATACGGGGAAGACGACGAGCGGAGAAAGGAGAGCAAGAAACAGATATACGAGGAAAAAGAACACAACAACAACGCCGAAATGAACGCGAAGACCGAAAGGAAGCAACAAGAAAGCTCGGAAGAGTTCGAGACGTGCCTCGGGTTAAAAAGTGCATGGTTAACTGAAGTTTTCTTCGAGTTCTCGCCGCGAGTGGCTTCAACGGAAGAAGATGCCGGGACTTTCGAGCTCGGCAACGAAATTTCGTGAAAACCCGAGCTCCGGAAATATTCCTCGGCGTTGTGTGTTACAAGGCGTGGACAAGGGAAGAGAGACGAAGCATCAACCGCGTAACTCGAGAGAATTTCGAGCAGAAAGAGCGGAAGTTGTCGAGGAAGTGTATCGTTTTTTTTTCTCTCTTTTATGTATGTATATAGACCCTTCGAACCGCAGTGTATACCTATACGCCGCATACTATATCGGGAGTAAAGAGAGCGAGCGGGGAGCTCCGTCGTTGAGAATAAACTCGTGTATGCGAAGCCCTCGTCTTCCTCCTTGGCGTCTTTTAATCGTATATTTTTCTTAGCTTCCTAGCGAGGCTCCTCCGCGGCACACGAGGAAAGCCCCCACGGTCGTCGTTGTGTAGTCGTAACTTTGTCCTCTCTCGGTAATCGTAGCGAAGTAATTAATCGACCAGTTGAGTAAACTACTCAACGTTAAACTTCTTTTTTCTTGCTTCTCAGCTAGAGAAAAATCGTCGCTCTCTCGCCGTCTCTACCCGTCGACTCTTTTTATTACTGTAAAAAAAAGAAAAGGAATGAAAATAAAGCAAAGAGGAGAAAAAGATAAAGCTATTCCGAAGAGTCTCGTGCCTGTCTTGGCGACTCGTGTTAGCACGGAAATTTAAGCGACTGGCTTCATTATGAATTATCACGACAATTTCTCATGGCTCGTGAAAAAAGAAATATGTTGAAAAGAAGAGGAAGCCACACGCGGACGGGCGTGCATGAAGTTTGAGAATAAAAGAAGGATTATTAGAGACGAGCTGCAGGACACGCATGTCCGGGTAAAGCCGCACTGGGATCGAAGCGCGGAGAGGAAGCGGAAGAGATGAGGAATGAAAATTCGTACTGCCGAGCCGCTGCCTGCCGCTTCGAGGCTCGAAGTCTCGTCTTTGTGAAGACAGACGGGGCCTCTCTCCTCTCTTTTGCGGCGGGTAATACGAGCGAGGAAAGGAGGAGAACGGGAGATCGGCACGTCTACGGACGTAGCTGCCAAGTCGGAGAGGAAAAGGGACAAAGCGATGGAGTGAGACAAAGTTCTTTGGCTTGCAAGGAACAAAACGATATATATAGATATAGATTTATATGTATGTATACATATAGAAAGAAGGAAGGAGTGTATAGCGTCTGCTACTCCGAGCGGACGTTGGCCGTAGAACGCGATACAAGGAGAGAAAGAATAGAGTATGAGAACGTTCCCACTCCCACGCCACGAAGTGCTCTTTTCCTGCGTACGTAAACCTCCGACTTGTTGTACGGTCCTCGGTCTCGAGACTCAGAGTCGGGGCTCTATTTTATAATCCAGAAAATTTACAGTAGTATATAACTCACTCGCGGCATCTTTTTTTCCATCTTTTCCTTTTATTTTCCTGTTACTCATTTCCTTTTTTCGTGTGCATCAATTTTTCAATTTCTCGCCTCCTCGAGCCGCGAAGGTGGGAATAATTCGCGGTGTGACTGAGGAGAGATAAAGCATCGCGCGATACGAGGCGGTAGTAATTCCGCTATTATTGTTGCCGCAAGCTTCGAGGCACTCGCGTACACACCGGAGGGATAGAGGATAGCGAGTACCGAGGATAACTGTACATTCTGTAGTTTCATCGCGAATCCGGGAGGGATTTTATAACGCGGGCCGGTCGCTGGGTCGGTTTGTGCCGAGTACCGAGCGAAACATCGGGGATCACGTAACGAGAATCCAGCCAAGCCCACGCCTATGGAGGATCTATCGCGCTGCTAATGCACGTTTGAATTTGCATTGTTGCACGAGAGCGCGTTTATGATGAAACGATTATTAAGGGTAATACCGAATAAACGAAAGAGCAACGAGAGAGCCGCGATCGTGGCGATCCGCTCGATGAGATATCGTGGTAATGTTTGCGAGATACACGGGCATCTAACTCGCGGCATTCTGTGTACGCGAAGTATTCTCGCCGGAGATTCGTATCGGCGACGACGAAGGGGAGGGATTAGGCAGTATCGACAAATATTGGCGGATCCCACGGTCAACATGGGTGTAGCGCTCGCTTTGGATTGTACACGCGATACCGATGAACTATATTTGTGCTTATTAATACCCTATCGAGGCATTTATCTTGTATGCTATTTTTGCCTTCTTCTCTCAACACGGCAGGTACCGGAAAAAACAACACGTAATTTAGGGGAAAGAAGTTATGTCGAATGTTGTTGCATGGAGGTTTGTGAAATAAAAATGTTAAAGGTCATAAAATATTGCTTGTTTCCGATCAAAGAAATAGTTCCTGTTTGTGTCCTTTCAGCGCCGAAACTTTCGAGAAGTTGTTATCGTTACATTTATAGCCACGTGTGGGACTCAGAAAGAATTTCAAATACTTCCCAATGAGATACAAATTTGAAAATTTTCACCAATACCGAAGGTATTTTTCGAAAAATAATTCACCGGTATTTGCAATTTCCGAGAAACCGTCTTAAGTGTAATGTGTCATTTTTCTTTGAGAAAACCGGTCCAAAATGCTGAACATTGAATCTAAAAAAAAATTTAAACGAGTTTAGTTGCTGGAAGGGTCGGCAAGCGATCGTTTTGTTTTTTTTTAATTTCGTTATGAAGTTTTTTTTTACTATCCTGCAAAATTACTATTCTCAGCGTGCTCTATACGGTTGATTTTTTCGGATTTTTTATCCATTGCAAAGTATATAAAATTCTCTCCGAATCTCAGGTCTGGTGCAGAATGGAAATCTTTCGGATTTCTTGTTTTTTCAATACTTTTTGTCCTCGGCAAGTGGAGCGATAAAAATTGCAATTTTTTTTTCTTTATCGTAATAGTTTTTTTTCATCCGTCGATGTGTAATAATGGAAAAACGTAATTTACCCTGCCGACGAAAAATCGCCGATAACACTTGGCCGTGTCGTCCTGGTCGATGCGGGGCTGCCAAGCCGGCTGTGCCGGAAGTAATGCCCTGCCAGCGGAGTCGAGGGCGTGCCGATGATCGGTACCGTCGACCCAGTATCCCGGCGGTGTCACGACCATCGGTGGCTGTTGTTGACTACCCGGTGAACTACCGCCTCCACCTGTGCCGCTGTTACTAGCAGCTTGCTGTAACGCAGCCTCCATGAGGGCGCGACCCAGAGGTGCATCGCCGACCGGTGATGGCGAAGGCGAGGGCGTTAACGTCTGAGCACCGGGACTCGACGCTTGTTGCTGCTGCTGCTGTTGAGACTGCTGCTGTTGCCTCTCGTCTCTCGAGGTCTGTCGATAAAAAAACAGAAAAAAAACGATGGATAAGTATCAACGAACGTTAATAAATCGATCGAAGAACAATAAAATCGGTATGTTCCCTTCAACATAGGGCCTCATAAATCAGTTTCCGGTCGATAATATTCTTCAAAGAATATTTGTAGATACCAAATATGGTAATCTTTAGTATTGTTCAATTTTTTTAAATATTTTTGGTCAGAAGAAAAAATGAAGTTTTCCATAAAATATGGTCATTGAAGAAACATTTTTAGCATGCGATATATGTGCAAGAACGTAAAGAACTCCATGTCATTTCGTAAGGGCTCTTAGATTATTAACGTAAACGCTTCCGTGGATTATTTAAGCCGCGGCCTCGAGGCTCGAAGTTCTCGTTTGGCCCCACGGAGCAGGTGTAAGTTTAACGAGTTTCGTATGGATTTTCCACGCTGGACCCGCAGCAGGTCCTGCGGGGTAGTCGCCAGCAAACGCACGTTAATAATACGCGGTCGCACACACGAGGCATATGGCTCTTTTTCAGCAGGTGGTACGCTGTCCTGACAACCACTAGCCAAGCATACACCAAAAATATATCGACGACAGTTGGAACGTTTGCAAGACCCTTGTTCGTTATATAAAGATTTGAGCGATAAAAAAATTAATCCCTGTTCGAAACGGCATGGCTAAATACGCTCGAATCAATTAATTGGCTGACCGAACCAAATAATTGGTTTGCTTAATCGATTGTTGAATCAACCGCAATAATAGAAATAATTATTTGCAACGGCACGAATTCTGCTGCGCAAAACAATTTGCTAATGGAGCAAAAATCTTGTCCAAATAAATCATTTCGTTTCTGTCCAATCAATTGGTTGACCCGACAAACCGAATGACCAATTAATTAATTAATAGTTAATTCAATTGTAATGTATTTATTGATAAACAATTGGTTAAAACAACCAGAAAACGATGTTGTTGGTAAAAAAAAATATGTTTTCTGATCCGCGGAAACTTCCGGGTCGTATAAGAATGTGTTCTGATAAACAAAATTCAGTTTCTCTCAACTGATCGCAGCAATACGCGCTTCGTCTATACGACCATACGATTAATGTGTT
The DNA here is from genome assembly GCA_963924025.1 of Ischnus inquisitorius. Classification (NCBI taxonomy): domain Eukaryota; kingdom Metazoa; phylum Arthropoda; class Insecta; order Hymenoptera; family Ichneumonidae; genus Ischnus; species Ischnus inquisitorius. Next base: position 6,288,942 of record OZ001245.1, on the reverse strand, counting down.
CTCCGGAATGCAGACGCAACGACAGTGTGACTTCATTTCTACAATTAGAGGCTCCGAAGCACCAATTCATTTGCTCTCGTTTCCGCGGCCCTCCGTTCGCTCCTCTCGGATCTAAAAATAATATATCAGAGATCGAACCGGGTGGAGGACGTTTACGACTTTTTATTTTCTCGAGCGGGGCCTATCCGCGGGGCTAAACTAACCCCGGCGCGATCGTTGGGAAACGCCGCGCGCTTCCTGAAACGTTGCACCGAGTCGTGAGCCTCATGGAATAGTTATATTTGGCAGTGAGAGAAACACCGCGGCAACGGAGATACTTCGAGTCGCGCTGCGGACCTCTTTCACGATTTTGGTTTTTTTTTTTTAGTCTTGTTGATTTTTTTTTTTTTCTTACTTGACGCTCGTTTCATCTCTGTCCGTTCTGCAGCCTCCTCTCGAATTTAGAAGCACTTAAATTAGTGAATGGCCGGAGAAGGGAGAACTGCTGAATTCGAAGACGAGAATTCGTCTTTGCGCGCTCTAAACTAGAAACGCCCGTAGCTGAAGAACTGCATTTCTCGAGTTGCGCATCTTGGGGAAAATTTTTGAATTTCTTCGAGCGCATAACACGTCGCCCGGTGATTCGAGGCACGAAGCTCTTTTTCACCCACCTCCGGAATTACTCGAGAACCCTTCGCTTCTCGTCTCGACAGTTGGAATAAAAAAATGAGCTTCCCTCTCGCGGCCTACGGATCTACGCGCGGTTTATTCATTATTTCACTCTCGGCGAAAAAAAAGCCACATTCGCGAAAGAGAAAATAAAGCGACCTTGGGCCTCGGCTGCACCGAGGACGAGGGAGAAAAGAAGTCCCTTAGAGCGTTATAACCCGACCTACCCCACGGGAATTCATCGCAGGATACGTAAGACGAGGCCACTGCGATTATAGAGCGATTCACAAATCGGTGACAATTATAATTTCCTTTTTTTCAGTCCTCGATGAAAAAAAACTCACTTAACTATCATGATTGTCAGATTTTCAATCGATAATTTTTTTCATTCGTCTCAATAAAAAATTATTTATATATTTTAAACGTTCGATTAAAAGTCTTGAAATAATAAATTACCCGTTCGCAATATTGTTTAAAAAAAATGAGAGAATGTTCGTTTTCCACGAAATTTTGAAAAAATTTCTGGACCAACTGGATTCGGTGGTAAAAAAAGTGGCATTGATTTTGAATGAGCCATTTACGATGCTTCTTCTGCGCATAGCGCATTCTCGTGCGCGTGGCTAGAGAAGAAACTTTAATCGCAACACAAATATTTAAACACTCGAGACTGCGGAGGCACGTTCCCGGTTACCGGTTGAAAAATACGAAGTGCGCTCGGAGTGAAGAGTATTAAAGGTGCGCGAAAGACGCTCCTGCGCCCGGTTGCATGGAAATCGAGTGCACAAACTTCGCAGTCTCTCGGGTGAAGACTCGCAGAGGATTTTCTAAATAATTTATATCGTCGAATCGTCGAGGTGAAAGTTCCGGAACGACGATGGCGAACTCTCGTCGACGCTCTTTGAGCACTTTCGCGTCAATAATTCAGCGATGGAAGCGTAATTGATTTGGCTCAAAGGCGCGCAAGACGACGTTTCGCAATGCGAAGTTTCGCAAATACCAGAAACCGGCGCAGGCACGATTGCAACGCAGTTAATTTTCGCGGTAAGATACAATTGTGTGTGTGTTTTTTCTGGGCGCAACGCGAATGTCGCGAATCGAGCAATAAGACCGCTCGGCCGTGTCGAGTAATTCATTAGTTTCTTGTTTTATCTCGCGCGAGGCAAATATTTAGACGAGCTCGGGGAAGTTTACGCGCGCGTCTCGGGCGCGAAGCCAGGCATCGTAAAGAATAAACGTTCGCCGCTCGAAGCGAGGAGCGGTTATTGTTGTTGGAGAAAAAAAAATGATAATAATGAAAATAATAATGACGGAAGAAAATTGATTTAATCAAGGATTTACGACATAATCGGCCTGGATCGCTATCTTCGCGGTTCGCAATCATTACATCCACCGAAAATACGTGTAATGTCTCTATCCGATATTTTTTTTTCTCTCTTGGCGCCTCCTTAAACGCCCGGGCGATTTCAATTCTTCGCGGCGATACGAGAGGCACACACGGTATATAATAAAGGCGCCGCGCTGGCTCTCTCGCATCGAGCACTCCGGATAGCCTTCGTGAGTAGAGCAATTCATTTTCTTCGGAGAGGCAGCGGGATAATATACTCGGCACGACGTTGTATATTGCGAAGCCTCGCGGGCAAATATTGAGACGCCTCGTCGCTAGCTGAGAGCCGCGACATGACACAAGCATTATCGGCTCTTATTATAGCGTCTCAATACGCTCTCGAAGGAATCGTGCAAGGCCTCCGGAGCATAGAAAACAAACTTTCGTTGTTTCTCAATGTTTGAAATTCTTGTATTAAAAAAAACACGTATCGTTAGAAAACTAAAGAAAAACTAGATTATGTTCCGTTTTTTTATGCGTTACAAACATTTTTTTTACAAGAATATTTGTGTAAAAATAAGATTCATTTATGAATAAAAAAGTTTTTTCAATGTTTACCCAGTTCGATATTTCCAACATATCAACGACGAGGAGCTTCGAAATCGCGCGAAGGAATCACATTTAACGTTGACGCAGCGAAAGATTCTTAAATTAGAGCCGAATCTGCTGTTTCCTATCGATTTGTCAATCTATCGTAGAATAACCAACCCACGCAATTCGTCGCTGTCGCGACTGCTGGCGAAGAAGCTCGTCGACATCCCGGAATTATCCCTATCGAGTGGAGAAAGAGACAGCGCGAGGGGACTATCGAACCCCCTGAAAACCTTCCCGTTTGTTCCGTATACGTTCTCGTTCGAGATACCCAGTGAATGGGGACCGTATAGGAGATTGCGAGATTCTGGATGGCCTATCTTGATATTCTCTCGATATACATGTGTTTGTGTGTGTCTGTGTGTGTGTGTCCCTCGGTCCTTGAGCCTCGCGAAGGAAGATGCGAAGAGGACGAAGAGTGTAGCAGACGAAACCGAGCGTAAGAGTGCCCCGAAGCGAAGAACTGTGTGCACGAAGTGACTCATCGACTGGTAGGCTGTGTGGGCGTTAGGAAACGACGAGGAGGATGAGAAAAGACGACAACCACGAAGCTCAATCGGACGTGCTGGAGGATCCAGAATTTCAGACTCTCGCTTGTTTTTTCTTCAATTCAATTTATTTCTTCGACAATTCGTCTCCCGAAATTGAGACTTCAATTACTAAAAACTACTTCCATTTCTATCTTCAGATGGACAATTCTAAAAAAATTCAAACGTGTTAAAAAAAAATCAACAAACCATTTTCATCAGCAAAAAAATTAGATTGCCGGGTTATTTGTTAAACAAGTATTTTTTTCAACCAATTAACACTTTGTTAATAACTTATGGGAATTATTATCTGTCTTAAAATAATGAGTTCTCAATGAATTTGCAAGATGTTCGAAAAAAAAAAAATTTCATTTTGTAATTTTCCTTTCCTCGCGATGACGTGGATGGGACCGAAAGGAACCTTTGACCCGCGTCCTCTCTTGCCCCGGTGAGTTTCTCGACGGAGGGTTATTATTTTTCAGGTATCCAAAGTGAACTCTCGAGGATTACGTGGACAGATAGTGAATTTTGTCGAAGAGAGACCGAGATTCGTATATTCGTCGAGAAGAAGAAGGAACGAGAACTGAACGGGGCAGGTGGTGGGTACGCGTCATGCGGACAGTCTGCTCCCTCGACCGACGTTTTCAAGGCTTATCTTCCCCCCCCCCCCCCCCCCCCCCCCCCCCCCCCGCTATATCCTTCTCAAATTTCAGGATATACATAGAATAGGCAGAGACAGTGGCGGCTGGAACGTCCGAAAGGAGACGAACCGAACGCGCGGGAGTTGTGTGAGAGATAAAAATTTTATCATTCGAAAAAAAAAAAAGAGTATCGGCCGTAGCAGAGCGGCGATGCAAGGCGATATTGGTCCGCGCAGACGAGAAAAGTATACGTCGGTCACGATTGGATTTAATAATCGCCCCTCCCTGTCTCGGGAAGTCCGCGAGGAAATTGGCAAGAAGAAGAAAAAAAGTGTGTATATACGTACGAAGCAGATAGACGAGAGGAAGTCGAAAAAAAGAAGGAGAAGGAAACAAAAATAAAAACCGATGGGCCGTTCTCGGGGCCGTTCCGACTCTATCAACCCCCTGAATTCAATAATCCTGTACGAACGGACGAGAAAGCGAAGAAAATGGAGGAAAAAAGAGTTTCAAACAGGACGGGAAGACCGAGTCGGGGGAACGATTGGAAGAGAAAAATTCATATATCTTTTTTCCTTTTTTTTTCTTTTTCTTTTGGTGAAACGAACGCAGTCTGAACGGGGTATAGCGTTGAATGATCCGCGGGGACTGCTCCCACGTTGCAGCGCCAACGTTGTCGGAAGGGGTGTTGTGTGCGTGCGCTCGAGGGTTGATAGAGAGACGAACGAGAGGAAATGCGACCGAGAACGTCGAGGGTTTGGGGAACGTAATACTAGGGTGAGATACCAAAAGAGAGTCAATGCGCGCGAGCGAGGGACGACGGAAACCGACCGACGGGCGGCTGAGCCCAAGAGAGAATCAGAAAAAAAAGAAAAAACCTGCACTAAGATAAGCAGGAATAGATTAATAGAATTGGGAGGTAATAAGGATCATCATAAACACTGATTTCAACGTTAAATTTCGACGCAAAAAATTACAATGATTAAATAATCAATAACAAAAAACCTCATTCGCCGGGTCCTAATGATAATAGAATTTTTTTTTTTTTTTTTTCGAGAATTGTAAATAATTGAAAAAAAAATCAACACGACATAGACCAGGTTTTTTTTATATTCATAAAAAATATCTGAAACAAGATCATTGCTAATAATCTTTTATTGATCATTCAATCGATTTTATTTGATTTTATTTATTACTCTGAATGATCAACAACACTCTAGTAGACCAATCGGCATTTAATCCCTCGCTTATCCGGACTCTGCCTGAGTTTTCGCAGTCACTCAGTCGACGCGCGACCGAAGACCAGAACGGCGAGACGCACTGGGGCCACCTAAAGAAAGATCTTCACGTGTCGCGAGAGGGTGGAAGAGAGTCTGCAAAGCACGGGGTATTAATAACGCAACTGGCGACAGAGGGGGCGGGGGAGGAAACGAGAAAAGAAAAGCGAAACGAGAGTCAAGCGTGTGCGACGAGTGATGAGACGAGAGAAGAGATGCCGATGCCCGATTCTCGAGGCTGGAGTTTGGCTGTTGGAGCGACAAAGAAAACGCCAACGACGTGCGGGGGAGGAGGGAGGGGATGGGGGGGGGGGGGGGGAGGGGTAGTGTAGTAAGGGGGAAATGACGAGAGAGAAAAGGTTCAGACTATAACCGAGACTAACGCAAAGTGCGCGACCGAGAGAGAATACCGTGGAGATAAACTCTCGGATGGGAAGAGCGAGACGACGAGATTCTTTTTAACCCTTGACAAACCGTCGTAGGGTTTGTATGCATACGACGGCTCGTTCGCTCGAGAGAGCCGCGGATGTTTCAGGTCTTTCCAGTATTATGTTCGCTCGACCCTAGGCAAACGCAAACTATACACCCGAGACGCAACGCTCTTCTCTTCTGTTCTACCCGGCGATCTTCGTCTCTCGGAGCTGCGTGTCCCCATAGTCTCTCGCCAACGTAACTCCAACCTCCCCCTCCGTCTCGCTCCTCGTGTTTCCTATTCGTATGTACATACATCAGGTTCGCTGGTTGCCCGAGGGAACGAGAGATATGTATAGCGGATGAACGAATGCAAGAAGCTCGAGGGAAGGGGAAAGGAGCTTGGCGAAAAGTGGATACGAGACATAAAAGTGGTAGAGAGAAGAAAAAAAAAAAAGAAACAACAAAGCGATAAATAAAGCTTGAGAGGCGACGACACAGGCGATTATGTAAGAACTCTCGCGGACTTCTGAAGCTACGTAAGAGAGAATACATCTACGAAGCGTATGAAAAGATAGTGGGAGGAAAAATGATAATAATGATGAGAATTTTTTAAAAAGTTGGTCGGCAACGACAATGATTTTCCGAGAACTCGAAGATTTTCCGCAGCTAAGCGAGAAAAATACGGCTCCGAAATGGAAGGAAAGATGGTGTAGAAAATAAAAGAGTGCGAGACCGGAGAGATTGATACGGCGAGCGGATAGCAGGTGCTCCGAATGTGTATATCCCGCCTCGATGATTCGAATTACTGTTAAGAAAGCTCGGGAGTAATTCCGGTGGAAAACCTGAGATTCCCCCGGTCGACGATGAAAGAGAGCGCCGAGACTCGCCGCCGCAATAATGTTAACCCTCGAAGGAGACGAAAGAATAACGGAGTCGTCTGGATCTTCCTATTATACTGTATTGGCTCTCGAATAATCCTGAAAACGTCTTCATTCTTTTTTACGCCTCTCCGGAGTGTAACAAGCTCGAGACGGGAGAGACCTCGGGCCCGATAGTTTCGATATCTGTGGATCTTAGCCGCCTCTCGCTCCTCCTTTGTTTGCTTCGATTTTTCATAGGAAAGAGCGGGGCAAAACGGACTATTTTTTTTATTAATATTTAAGTTTTCTTCATATGACAATATTTTTGAAAAATAAAAACATACTATTGTTATTATTGATTACGTTGCAAATCGCAAATATTATTGGATAAAAATTGTAGTTAATATAAATGTATTGAACAAATTTGAATGAAATATAATAATAAATCAAATTAATTAATCCTTCGTTTAATGGCTATTTCATCTCGCTTTTCCTTGCGCGCGAAATCACTCGAAAATTTTCCGTGTGCCGTTTGCTCTCATTGACCAAAAAGGGTGCAGTTTCGCTCGCTTCGAGATCAGAGAAACACGCACTTTGAATAACGAGAAAGTAGGGTAGGTTCTCGTTGAGTATTCGAGTGGCGCGTGTTTCGCGAGCTTTTGTATACGAGCGATCGAAGGAATTGATGAATCCAGGCACGCGAATAAGGGGAATACGAGGGACAAAGAGAGAGAGAGAAGGAGGCGAATGGTAGGAACGATAGTAACGGGTCACTCTTGGCATTTAGTTACGCCGCCGAGCTCTGGGGGCCCCGTTATTACGATTACCTTCTTGCCTTTTCCACGAGCAAAAATCTCCTCCAACCCACGTAACCATCGCGAGAGGTTTCTTTCTCGGCGTGGTCATAGCACCGTTGAATTCTCCACGGAATCGCGAGTTCCGAAGGCTTCGGCGAATAATACCGCCGCGGTGGGTTTCGCTGGAACTCGACGTGGCAGCGCCGACAAAGCTCGCAACTGCGGACACATCAATCCCCGATGAAAAGATAATGGATACGGATGGTGAGAAGGCGTTGAATAAAATAAAATGTATGGTCCAAGGCGACGAACGAAAATAAAGTGGAAATTGGGCGTGGGTTTGACAAGGGCAACTTTTATCATTTTCTCGACTCGATGCGTTGATGTGCGCTGGTGATCGAAGATGAGGACACACTGATGTAAAAAAATTGTTATTTCATTGCGGCTCAAATATGCTCTGGTTGATAATTTTTTTTCAAAGATTTTCATTAGTTTCGAATACGAAACAACGCATCGAACAGAAAAAATGAGAATTCTATCCGCAAAATAAAGGAGACTCGTTCGAAGCTCCGTTCGGAGACCGCGAAGGAAAATGTAATAAGAAAAGGGGCGGAAGCGAGGATTCGTCGGCGTTTCGCTCCGCGACTCGCGCAAACTCGCCTAACGAACTGTTTATTAATTTACCATATAATTGACTCCGATAAGCCGCGAGATAAGACGAGATCCAATGGAATGAACGAATCAACGTCGTCGGCGCTGATTCGACGATTGATGGGCAAATTGAATTGCCGGCGAGACGGAAAAATATATAAAGTGGCGATAAAAAAAGGGGAAGAAAGATTTTCCGCCGGTCGCGATAAACTAGTGGAAATAGCGCGAAGGGAAGCGGAGGGGCGAGAGTGTTAGAGAAAGAGAAGAGTGGAAGACAAGAGGGTACCGGGGAGTCGCTGACTCTCGTGGGAATGAATAATTCAGCACTGGCATTGTTGGACGCGCCCATGTACAAGTCCGTATACGTCGAAGGTGTGCCGAGAATGAAATTGACGCGGGCGCGAGCGAGACGACGAGAGTTCCCGGACGTTGTTAGACCCCGCACGGCGAAAGACGATGGAGACGACGATATATATATATATCTATAGATATATGTATATACATGCATTATGCCCAGTAGAGAATCTCTTTCTCGTCGGCTGGCGTCCTAGAGATTCCGTCTATCGTCGTTCGTGCGCTGGTCAAGCACGGATATCGTGATCTACTCCGATGAATCGATAAAATCACAGGACAAGAAACGCCGCGAACGTGTCTCGTGCCCCGTCCGAATTCGGAAGTGTCGTCATCGTCACTTGTTAAATCGAACGCTAAGTCACGTATAATAAGAGGGTCACGGCGTTGTGCAGCAACCGACGAATTTCGCTTCTACATTATTTATTGTTTATGAATTTTTTATGCAGTCGCAAGGTCGGGACCTCGCTGTTTTTCTTAACTCTCGTTCGTTACGTGCGATCGAACGATCGCTTTTTTATGCTCGAATTGGAGTAAAACATACTTCATTTTTTTGTTTGGGTATCGAAGAATGATTGTTTTCTCTGCACAACGCTTATCGATCGAAAAGTTTTTTCATTAACTCGCGACTCGACTGTGCACCACTCGCGGCTCATTTATCTCCTATTTTTCTTCGCTCTCGAGGCGGATAACGAATTTGGAGCGTCGAGACGCAAGTTTCGAGAGCTACGACCTTGTACGTCAGTTCGATCGCGTCTGTCTATTCCGGAGCTCGTCGCGGGGAGTGAAAAAGAAAACGAGAGTGCTGGACGCGATGGTTCGTTCGGAGGGTACGGATATGTATTTTTAGGGTGGAAAAAAAAGGCGAAGAGAGATGCGAAGTGGATGGCCTAATCTAGTCTCGCTATGGGTGGCCCACATTCCCCCCCGTTTCCCCCCAAAAACAACTCAATTACCTTGGACACACTCCGCGTAACTAACTCTCTATTTACTATCCGCCGAGTGTGGATCGGCATGTTGGCCTTTCATTGCCCGTATTTATTTATTTTTTTATTCATTTTTGTTATTTATTTACTCAGCCCCATCCGCAGGCACCGCGAAATTGGAGCAACCGCGCGACAACGATCGGCCAATGATATTCAGCCTGCGACTGATTCATTGCCGTCGCGGGAATCGACGAGATATTCTCGTCCCGTGCCGTTGACGAAGCTATTATCGTCGACACTCTTATCGCGCGACTCAAGATTCCAATCGGTAATTTCACGGCACCGGGCGCGAAATTCGTTTTATCACAGGGATTGATAAATTGAACCCGCGATCGCGCTTTTCTGTGCCGAATTCACCGTTATCTTTGATACTCTGCAGATGTCGATCTTATGCAAATAATCAAAATGACCGGAAATTGATCGAAATAACTTGAAATACTTTTTACGGTTTGGTCGTTCAAAGTGAAAAAAAAGGAAGTTTTCTTGCCAAGTGTAATTTCACCAATAGTTTTTCTCGTAGAACACGATAGACTTTTTTGAAAATAATTTCTCAAAGCAGCGCCTATAAAAATGATAGATGTACATGGATAAATAAATATGAGAAACGAAATCGAGTGAACAAAAGCGATTTTTCTTGCGAACGTGGGCGTCTCAATTATCTGCCATATTTCACAGTCTGCGATATCGATTTTTTTCGGTGTTCTCCCGTATGATTTAGTCTACAACGTTAGTGTGTAAATCCCCCTCCGCGGAAAGCGAAGTCCGCCAGGTGCACTCCGTACATCGAAGTGGAAAGGGGGAGACCCGACGAAGTTTCACGTTTTGCACCTGGGCTATAGTTCGCTCCAACCGAAAGTACGACGAGTCGCTCTACAACGCTAGGTTCACATAATCCCAACGGCAGTTGCCGAACAGCGATAAACAGACAGATATGCCGGCGTGTCTGCCGCAACAAAAAGGAAACGAGCATGCGAGACACAATTGACTATTTCAACGAAACTTCTCGAATAGCTCTCGAACTCTTTTCACCCACATTTTTGACCCATGTTCGGTAAAAAAATATTTTTTTATAGAACTATTCATTATTGAAATCATTTTTTGTTATCATAAATTATAGATACGAAAAAATAACAGCAAGAAAACTATAGAATAGTTCAATATTACAGTATTATTACAGTAATATATTAATAATATTAATATAAATAATATATAATAATATTAATAGCACCGGAACATCTTTTCGGCTCTTTTTGCGTCACAAACTCTCGAATTAATGTGCCAAAAAAAAAAACAAGATATTCGCACGATATACCTCAACGCTCCGAATATCCGTCTTCGACACTCTTTTCATTTTCAATTTATTTCCATCGTATCTGGGAGAGGACAGGCGTGCGAAATTCATCAGGCAGATAATATGCAAATGCAACAGTATAACGTATATACAGTTTGCTCTAGATATAAGACCGAGTATATACATCAAGAATGTAAAAAAAAAAAAAAAAAAAAAAAAAAAATGAGAATCGCGTGCGTGTCCTTGGTCAACTTTATCGCCGTAGCGAGTGAGAGTCTGAGGCTATGAGCATAGACGAGTCGTCGATGACGCGGAGAGACCTCAAGTTTAGGGAACGATGAATCACAAGGAGTCGATCGATAAGTCCCTCTTCGCTCCATTCGTGTTCGCAAGTTCTATTAAACCCTTATATACATCTATAGTTTTTGTATAGTACATATATATATGTATGCATACAAAGCAAGCGTTTGTGCGTGGCAAAATTCGTACACTCCTTCAGTCTTATCCGAGGCGAAAGATCTTTCAAGCTCGTTCGTTGATTCAACGACAAGAGAGCGTGACACGAATGCGTGCCTCGAAGCTCGCCACTGAGGATGAATCATTGGGTTACAGAGAAGGAAAAACAAAACGAACGGGCGAAAGATAGTTCCGTTCACCGAGGCATCTCGCTTCTCTCGTTATGTTCCATCACACTCGTGGCAATCGGGAGAGACCACGGCCGGGCTTCGTGCCCCGCAAAGAGACAGTTGAGATTCCCGATCGAAGCGTATGTATGTACATCGTTCGGCTTCGTTCTACTGGCACGCGCTCTCGACGACTAACGGTCGTTTAAATCTCTTCAATCGTTTCAATCGCCACGAACCAACCGAGACACATGGGAGTTGAATATCACTCCCTCCCCCCCGTCTCAAAATATCTCCGAGTACTGTCCGCGAATCAACGACATGGCTAATGGATTTATTTTGAAAAATTGGAACCAATTGCGAAGCCATTGACTTTTTGATTTATTTATTTATACTTGGTTCAAAACAGCCAAAGGGAAAGGAAGAATCACGATTAAACTCAAATACGATACTGAGCTTGAGTTATTTTTTAAACAATAATAGAGGTTTGCGAAGATGATTGAATTAAAGGGAAACGTATTTTGACTCGACCTTGGTCAAAGGAAATCCCCGAAAGGCAAATGAATATCGATTCATTCGTTCATTTTTTTATTCGTTGGAAACCTTGATTATGGCTAAATATAGCTTCTCAACTCGTAACTTTAATCATATTTCCAGTGTTTTGCTCAAGGTCCAAGGAGACGAGGATCGATAGTGATAATCGTAGATGTACGAGGTTGGATGAATTAATCGTCGAAACCAATGATAAATTTTTATGGGAGATACTCGGGTGTACTAGTAGACCGGTAGTCACGAGAAAGTAGGACTTTGGAGTCGAAGACGTGGGCTCACACGTGTTCGTGTATGTGCGAACGCGCGTAAAAAGTCATCGAGTGGAGCGAACGAGCGTAGAATCGAAACGAGAAACCATCGGGACACCCCAGATTCTTATAGCGCGAAGCGCTTATTTGGCTGTCGCGTTCGAGTTTCTCGTTCGCCAGGTAAAAGAAGACGAATGGCCTCGTGCCAGTATATAGAAGCGACAGGATTTTATGTAGTACAGAGAAGAGATTTTGCGGACGTTCCAATTGTATTAAATTGAAAAAAAAAAAGAAAAACGAGAATTCGAGCTACTTCTTCACGACGAGAAACGACGAGATGCTTTTAAACGGACGAAACGTGTCGCTAGCGAGTTTTATGGTCATGGGAAAAATAGGGGAATTCCTGGGGTTGAGATGAGTGCCGAAGGTACCGAAGACGAGGCAACGATAGAAACGACGAGCGATGGAAAGACGAAGTAACGGTTACGGGAAAAATTGCTATGCCTCCTCTGCAGGTAGATGCACAGGAGATGCTACGAGCCGCACACAACCACTCGGGCTTTAATACGCTACCTGACTTTATATGGACGCGAGTGACGCATACGCGGACATTCTCGCGGCGAAGCATTCCGCAATATTCGCTAAATATTTCTATATGCTTTTGACAAACAAAACCATTTATTAAAGCTATTTCTGCGTCGTGCTTTTGGCTCGTCGATATCGCGAGTTTCCAAATGGCAAATCGCCACGGTTCATAAATCCGATGGAAATTATCGCCCTTCGGCGGTTTCGTATCCGCGCGCGATCGTTGCCGGTTTCGTAATTTTAGAGTTATCCAATGTTGTGTAGAATTCGAGGAGAGTTTCTGTCGAGTCGCGCGTCGATTTGTGGTATGAAAAAATGCAGGTGTTTATTTTCCCGATTAATTTTGTCCAGAAAAAAGTGATTTTTCGGTTTTTTTGTATATGAAAAAATAATACTTTTTGAGTTATACTTCTGTAATGTAATAAACATTATTTTCCAAAGAGCCGAAATGAGGACGGAAGAACGAAACGTGTAAAATTTCTCTTCATATTTCTCGTCTCACCTGTGTGACTAATTTAGTGAGTGTGTTAGTGTGCGACTGTCCGGCACTTCTTTGCTGCTGCTGTTGCTGCTGCTGTTGTTGTTGTTGTCCGGCATCCGATCTAAGATCGTGCCTCCACCTCAATACACCCATCATGACAGCTGCGCGATCACTCGCGCACTCGCCAGCGTCGAATTAACGAAGATAAAAAAAAGAACTTCGAAGATAAGTTATCGGATTCGTAACACAGCGTTTGTTTTTTTATACGATCGATCCCCCGATCACTATAGCGCACTTTTCGCGCAGTACACGACCGGAAGTCGCACGTGTTGCATTCTGATCACCATCGAAAAGAAAAGAAAAAAATCTTTGAAAAAAAAAAGGTTCTTCGAGTTCAGCGATTCGGGAAAAATTCAACGCTGCTCTTTGGAAAGCAAAAACGGCGTGCCTTTCTCGCGCCGAGACGAGAGCACGTCCCTTGGTTGAAGGTGAGAGAACTCTCTTCGTGATCTTCTCCTTCTCGTCGGTGAACGTAAATATAACCCGGGACCGCGGCGAGCGCGATGCCACCGAACTCTCCGGTTCGTTTCTTCGCGCGCTTAGACCGCTCCGCTTCCCCTCGCGCGCGCCCGAGGTTTGTTTATGCTCTTTCGAGAATATATTTTAATTTTCCACGCGCAAGAATTCTGATTCGCCGTCGTCGACTCTCGAAATCGTTAGTCGCGCGCTCGAAGAATTTAGGCGCGGAAAGACGACTCGCCCGACCGAGCCGCACGCGAAGAAAACGCGATCGAACTTAAACGTCTTATCTCTCGCTCGCTCTCGCGGCTCTCGACGGAGAGAGGGCTCTTCGGAGATTCTTGGAAGCCCGACTAGAGAGAGCCCGGGATTCGTTGCACGGATGCCTTCCACCGATGTGTCTATCCGTTCCGAACGCGAAAACTATTCGCTCGCCGAAAATATTCAATATCTTCGCACTCAAAACTTTTCCCTCGCGAGCAACTCAAACTCGCATGATTTTCTTTGCGATTTCTTATTTTCACGAACAATCGTCGCAAGATTTAATCTCATCTTCCGAAATCGACGATTTTTTCGCGCTCACAATCGAGGACTTCGCCGACTTTGTCATTGTCGTGAATAATTCCCGATGTATTCGTCCGCGATTTGTATCCTCGCGCCCGTAGGGTTGAACTTTGGGTGAACTTTGGTGTTTTTCTTTTTCTTCTTTATTCGCTTAAACTTTTTCGGTGTCGTGTGCACGCGAGTAAGTGTCGTCGAGCTTGGCATGCGAGGCGCGGAAAAGCTTTTGGCTTGTGTGCGTGTAAGCGACAAAGCGCGAACGTGAGTTCTCTCGTTCGAGAAAATTATTCAGATATTTGCTCAAACCGCCCACGCACGACAATATCCTTTTATACGTCCGTCCCCGTCTCTTTCCGCTGTGTTGGAAGTTTCGTCTTCTCTCCTTTTCCCCCGTTGCGGAGAGCCCGAGGTCAAAATAGAAAGTGTTTATACGTCGCAAAGTCCCTATATCTCTTCTCTCACTGCCGCGAAACTCTCTCGCGTGAGCACGTTTCAACGCACACGTGTAAAACTTTCCGCGTTGCTTTGTTTTTTCGTTGCTAACATTGTTATCGTTGTATATATGTGTGTTTTACGATTGTTTTTGCACCGTCGCGTTGTCGTTTTTTTCGTCACTCGCATACGCGGGATTATGGAAATTGGTACGATAATTCGACCGTCTTGCCGTTGTGAGTTCTCGGTCGCGTTGAATGCTCACTCGTACGAGAGCCTTCGCCGAGTAGCACGCAGGAGTGCAGAAGCGGTACTGAGAGGCCTGCCGCTGAGAAGGTTCGGTGCCGCGCACCAGTAGACCTCGTATATACAGTGTTATACGAAGCGCCTCCACCAAGCGAGCGAGCAACGGCAGCGGAACGGGCTACGCGAGCGAAAGAGAGACGAACCAAACGCGCTGTCCCGCGTTCGCATACGCCTGGCTGTTATTCCCCTCGCGCCCTCCCGGCCGTCTCTCTTCTACCGTATACGCCGCACTATGCTACGCGGACCGTTCGCCGTCTGCCGTTCCTTCGACGACTGTACGACGATCCGCCTTACCGCCGTCTCCCGAGACATACACACACCAGCCGCGCACCGTGGAAACTTTGCTTCGGAGAACTTTGGCTTAGTCTGTACGTACGAAAAGTCTATTCGCGCTAATGTCTCCATTGATTAATTATTAATTTATTCATTAACGCTCTACATACGACGTGACGGAACTTAGGAACCATAGAAAAAAGTTTAACTTTTTTTTAAAATGATGTTCGCGACAAAGGGTGAAACGAGAAGTCTGAGCGATTACGAAAAAATTAACTGCACGAACCGTTTCTCGGATAACGGGCAAAATTTCTCGGATGCCGAGGATTAATAAACTCGATTTGTCGGCTTGTCGAAAAAGTAATGGAGTAATTTGTACTTCGAAGAAAAGAAAGATTAGAAACACCACGAAACTCGTTGGGAATGAAAAGGCGAGGGTTAAAATAGAGAATGGAAGGTTTCGAGACGGCCGAGGGAATAAATAACATTGTTGCAGTTCTCGTTGCACCTGCGGCAAAATTAATTGGATTAATCGAGTATGCTAACGAGCCAAGAGATTTCCCTCGGTCTGTTACACTTTTGTTTCAATACAGACGGCAGGTTCACTGCCGGGTGAGAGCTCTCGTTTCCCACAGGGTCATAATTAATCAAAACCTGCGATATCGAGAAATTTCCCACCGAACGATCAGCCGCTCGCGCGAAGCTTGGCGCGCGGTAGCGACATTTGGCGCGAGTGGGTTACCCGTGTGTCGTTCTTTTTTTCTTTTCGCGTTTCCCCGTGGAAATCGAGCCACTTTTACGCGGATTTTCTTATCGCTCTCCGCGATACCGGGTCACAGAATCTTCCTTTTCCTGCGCGATGAAAACGTGGGAACTTCCGGCTTGGCATTTGCTATGCCAAGCTCGAACGAGCAGTCACGCGTTAATTTCACGCACGGAGTCAGATATAGGGTATAAACGTCGTCGAATAGATAGAAAAAAAAAATAGATTTCCGTTTATCTGCCTTTCTCCGCCGTGAGTGGAATTACGAGGATTGCGTTAAAACGACTCGTCCGCCGGAACCTCGGGTTTCCTCTGCAAAACCCAACGACGCTTCGCTCGTGAATGAATGTAAGAAAAACAATTCTAAACGTGACATAACAATGATATACGCCCAACATAATATTCCATATAAATTCCAACGGAAAGAAAATTTATATGACATATTATTATATAATATATTATATATTAAATATTGTTTTCTTGAAGATGTGGCTCGAGAGAACAGGTACATTACATTTTTTGTAAGTGAAAAACGTAAAAAAAAAATGGTATATTTCAACGTCTCCCGAATGGAAAACATGCCTCTATCTTTCGTCACTCGGCTAAACAATAGTCATTTCATGAATACCCATTTCGAAATGTCTTCTTGCAAACGACAATGACAGGTGTTCGGGGCACGACACCAAAGTGAAAGAAGCGAAGTAAAAAAAAAAAAAAGAAAAACAACAGCGGGACAGAAGGTCTTTTGGAATCGGTAGTCTCTCCGCAGCTAGTAGTCTTCGACGGCAGAAGAGCGGATGTAGTTTCGTGGTCGACTTATTTCGTTGTCGGTTCTGTCCGGCGGTATGTGCGCTCTCTCACCTCTCCTGTCCCACCTACCTACACTATCGGGAGTACTACCTATATACGCGCGCCTCTGGCTTCCCCCCCATTCCCTTTGTGTCCTGCACTTTCCGTTCCTCCCATTCCTCTTTCTCATTACCACGAGTCGAGACCCACTTCCTGTCGCCGTCCGAAAAACCCGTCGCGACACGGTCCTTCATATCCCATCATCGAGACCTTCCGGACACCCGAGAGGCGAGGACGCTCCAACGTTCGGAAACCGCTCTCGGACTCTCCGAGTATCCATACAGCCGAACGTCCGGATGTGCGGATCGGAATATCTCGCATTCGCAAATAAGAGGATCCTTCACGTTCGCGCACAATGGAATATCCGCATCGACGTTTCGAGCGTCGCGGACGCGAGAGAAAAAGAACGCGCGTCTGTGCATAATGGCACGAATGTAATGGTAAAACGTGATATAGCTGACTCGTCGCGATCGTAAAGTCGTTATCGGTAATCCGTACGGCGAAACGAATGTCGAACAAACGCGCCGAGCGGCGAAGGACCGAGCGAGACTCGACTACAGTGGATTATTGTAGTTTGGATCATCTCAGTGACGGCATTGTTCGATTTAGAATTGATCGCATAGACCACGAGGATGACGAACGAGCAAGACTTCCGTGTAGACGGAAAAAAGGAGAGAACATGCAATCGATTCGTACAATTCGATTGCAATCGAGCGAATGTTTCTTTTTTGCAACGCTAATTTCAAAAAAATTCGAGAAATTGTAGTAAGTGCGCAGGCTTTGTTCGGGTTCCGTTGCGCTATGCCATAAATAAAGAATACATGTTCGCACTGTGTGCCAAACTATAATACAGAGCTTATTTCCAGTCCGTTGAGGTATGACGTGCGCGGCGTCTTCGTACTTTGATTACGTGCCGCACGGCATTGTTATACGTCGCAGTCCCTCGGGTACCGGTTGTTACATGGATGCCAAGGTGTTTGCGTTTTCTTCACCTTTTTTACGCTTGCAATATTCAAGCGTAAAAAGAGCATCTATATAGTATCAAAATTCCTTCACTATATGTTATTTATATATGTATATGTGAACAATGCTTTATTCTACATATATACAAAAAAGTAAATTGTAAATAATTATTTTTTTGTAAAATTTTGTTAAATGAAATTTTAGTATTAAAACTAAAATTGAAGGAAATAATATTTTTTATACACCTATATATATTATCGATATATGGACGATATAGTAATATTTTGTAGTATATTGCTTCCTGTATATAAATAGTAAGGAAATTTGTTGCCGTGAGTTTGCGACTCTCACGTTTGGCCGGACTGCGCCGGACCTACTACCTCAATTCTAGAATCGTTATCTCGTTGATAACGATCGAAAACGCTGTTTTCGTTCCTTTCGCTTCTACAAGTCCTCCGCGTCGTAGTACAAACGAAGAAGCACACAACTTTCCAAACTCAATATGCAAGATAAACAACGTATAGACATGCAACATTTATTCCACGGGAGTTAGCGTTATGCGTGCATTATGTTTACGCATCCGAGACGCGGGCACGGGTGCTATACAGTGCTTCCAAGAATCGTAACGCGAGTTATGCTCCGCGCTTGGCTCGCGTTCTGTTTTTTTCCCATGTCCGCTGTACATCGGTGGTATATACATGGGTCGTCATTACCTTCGACGCCTATCGTGTTCGCGTATACATAGTACGAAGAGAGAAAAAAAGAATCTACCGTGGCAACCTGTGCTGCTCTTCGCGATCGTTGCCCACAGGACGCGGAGAATTGAATCGTCGTCGCCGCGCGGCCCGCGAGAACTCACGAGCCGTGCGTAGACCGGGAGGGCAAATCTACGATCTTCACGGGGTACTGCGCGAGGGGCGATTCTCGCGAGGCAGAGTTAGCGCACTCTCGTACGCCACGAGTATGATTATAGTACAATACAGTGTGTACTGTAAAAGTCTCGCGCGATACCAGCTGCGCACGAATCTGTAAAATCTCTTAAGCATGGCGGAGAAACGGTGGAAAAAAATAAAGTAAAATTAGGGGAGAAGAGAACGCGAAGCCTGACAAGCGAACTCGGTGGCAGAAACGGTTGGAACCTCGCCGAGGTAGTTGAAGCGGGACTTCCGGTGCGGGTACCTGATGGCCGACCGGAAGTCACTTCTCCTACTCCGTCGCGAATTCTCCTTACTGGTTAGGGAGTTCGCTCCTCGGGCACAACTGTATCTACCACATCCTCATTGTTTCGCTATCGCTGTAATTTCGCGTCTTGTCTATTTGCACTCGGACGATATTTGCCAAACATCCATTTATGCTTGGACGTTGTTCAAAGTTCACTCGTGTATTCTATTCCTGTTACAATCTAAAATTTGCTATTGTTTAAACAGCTTCCCTAATTTAACCAAAACTAGGATATGCCAGTAAAAAAATTAATAGAGAATTTGATGTTTAAAAAATATTTTTTAACTATTTCGTTATTGATTCATAAGCGCATTGGATCAGGCTTAATGATTTTTTAATTCCAATCAAGAAATTGAGACTATTTATAGACGAATTTTAATTCGTAGATTACGAATCGAATGGCATTTTAGTAAATATTGTTGCGCGGTGACTCAATGTCGTTCCCTGTGCTCATTGTAAATGTTTTATTGCGACAACGCCTCGTCGCAGATCAGATCGCAGTTTCCACGCAAAGTGGAACAACATCGCGTTTGTACACGGATCCATTGTCTCGACTCTGTCGCGATGGTTGCCCGTGTGTCCCGTGCGATTGTTCCCTTTCGTTGCTCCCATCAGATTCGCTACGGGATTACCCGGTACACATCACAGGGAATACCGAATGATCATTCGTGAAATCTTTCCATTGCAACCGCGGAAGCAGACGAATACTGCAGTATCGACTGAATCAAGTACGCGATCTACTTTATCACGAACGAAACAGCAGAGACTTTTCTCCCGTCGGTACGGAAGTTTCCTCAGCTTAACAGCGCGTGGTAAAACACCTACCGGAGATAAAATACCAGGATCCGGTAAGGTCAGTCGCGACTTTATCGACTGTTGAGCAAAAAAATCGAGGACTTCAAGACCATTCCCAGACCGACTGATCGTGAAATTCTCATCGAAAAAGAGCTCCGGATACACATGGCCAACAGATGAGCGAAGCCCGGCAATTGGAGTGCACTTTGCTTTGATAAAAAAAGCATAAAAACAAAAAACCAAGCCATGGGAACGTCGAAAATCTTTTTACGATCCAGTCTCGACATACCCACGTGCTTTACTCCTCGCATTCCTCTCGTACCCGTAGCCCGAATAATTTTCGTGCTTCCTTCGTCGAACGTACCTCTATAAAAACTCGAGCAATTTTCAGACCAGCTTCACCGTTACTCGTGCCCCGAGGTCTAATACCAAATTTTTCGTACTTTCATTGTTCGTATATTCTATTCGCGCGTTGTGGCGAGTACGGCAAATTAGTCGATTTATATCTACTGCGAAAATGTAACCCGTTTAAATTTAAGAGACTGGAACTACAACATTATCAAGCCTGATTCAATTTGTATAAAAATGTATACCAAAATATTTGAGAAAATAGTTTTTAAATATCACATTATCTATCAATTTTTTCACTGGAATATCTCATTTTTGGTTGAATCAGAAAAATTGTTTGAACAATAGATTAAAATTCTTCCGTAAATAGGCTTTAGTTTAAAAAATCAGCATCAAAGAATTATTTAAAAATTGGAAATTGTCTAAGTTCGATGAAAAATTATCAGCCACTTCATGTGCGAGACAATGCAAGCCATGCGAAAGAAAATTAATTCATTTATGGACCTTGAGTAGCAGGCAGGAAGTGTCGAAAGGAGGTCCACCGAAGAAAAAATAGCACGCTCTCATTTCCCAGAGAGCGCAGTCCTAATGGCGTTTATGCTAATATCCGGTGAATCTATAATCCGGACGTAATTTCCGAATACGGGGGATCGGCCGGGGGTTGAGGAAGGTCGAAACATCGTTCGTTCGAGTTAACGTATCTCATTTATGAACTTCTATCACGAGGTCGATCAATAGAAGAGATGGAAGATAGAATCGATTGGCCCCGACTTCTCTCTCCCTCTCTCTCCCTCTCCCTATGCCTGTACTTCCTGTTCGAGAGTAATCCAGCGAATCCTATTGATTATCTATTTTTTCCCCTTTTAGATCCTCTACCTCGCGTTTTCTCATAATGATACAAGAAAACCGATTACACCTTAATCCCAACGTTCGGTAATGGATCAAAGCCAGCAAAGGCGATCGAACACCACGATTTTTCTCTCGTTCTTTTGCTCTCAGAAAAAAAAAGACCTTCGCTGCGTCGATTAGGTTTCTGCTCTGCAAAAAGCGCCACTGATACGAAATATCGATTATCTTATCTTTTTTGCTCGGCCTCCTCTTTCTATCCACTGCCGTCGTCTCTACTGCTCTCTATCCTCACAAAGCCAGCAGATAAACCGATTAATTATTTTTGTGCTCGGGATGAAAAAAAGAGAGTCCGTTTTCCGACCTGGATGGATCGTAATTAATATCGTTTTCCGATCTATCAAGAGCCCGCCACGGTCGAATTTTCATTCTCGGTTGGGACGCAAGGGCACGCGTGACTGGCACGTTCTTCGACCCTCGGATGAAACACGGACCCCACAGGCCCCAAATTACCGGGCATCGACGTACAAAACTGTAGGTCTCTTCATGAAGTATAATAATCCATCAGCGATGGAGCCAGGATCGTAGGGGATACACGAGAGACGGAGGGAAAAAGAACGAGAGAGACCCAGAATCACGCTTCGAACGCCCTTAACTGACCGTGACCGAATGATTAGTGACGGATTGGTCCACGCGCGGCAAGGATCCGAGTGAATTTCGTCTCTAGCCGCGTTCCGGGGTGCACCCGCGTGAAGAATCGACTTCATCCATCTTCGAGTCTTACGCGCGACAGAACACGTAAACTTAACGGTAGAGATGCATTTTTTCTCCCAATCGACTATGGTATACGCGCGTATTTATTATATTCCATGTAGCTCGGATGCTGCAAAAAGGGCCACGCGTTAGCGCGGTGTATTAGTTCGTGAACGAATCCCCCGGCGGGTCCCCGTCGCTCGTTTCAACTCGTGGTCGGTCAATTTTTACGTAGGAAGAAAAATGAAGCGGAGCATTAATAGATAGATAGATGAGTTTATATTAGCAAGGACGGAGGAGTTACAGGGGTTCGGACGACCTCCGAATCGCGTCACCGGTTAATAGAAAGGCTCGGACGAAATTTATTGTTTCCAGAGACAATATCGTATCCACGAGGAACGAACGCACGTTTCTCTCGGAAGTTCGACCAGAGCGAGGGATAAAAAAAACAGAGACGAAAGTGGAAAAAAAATACTCAATGTTTCCTCTTCCCTCTTCAGCGCCTTGGTCGACGCGAGGTGTTTTTTTCTTTGTCGTAAATTTTTTATAGTTAATTTGTACCGCGACACTAATCAACTCGGACCACCCTCCTAGCCGAGAGAATCGAGCGAACTCGAGGGAAATTAGATAAGGAGAAACGACGGCACCGGCGGACAGCGAGCGAAGATTATTATACGGGCGCCTCTATATTCACGACAAAGTACCTCGAGCGTTATTTCATTATTTTTCTCTTTCGGGCTCAACAAGACAATTTTTCTCAATTCTGAGAATATTGTGAGACTCACCTGGGAGAAGTACGGAGGTAGGACGCAACGCTGGTCGTCGAGCCTCGAGCTTTGAACCCTCTCGAGAAGCTCGAAGAGATCTTGCGTCGTGCTCTGCGAAAATTCATCACAAAAAATAAATTAAATTCCAGTCTCAACGATTCATAGAGGATAAAAAATAAATCGCAACTTTTGGAGCGACGTTCTGGTTCAGAGGTTTATCGCCGGAAGCCGGAGGAAATTCCAAAAATATTAATATGGATTCTTAAAAACTGAATGTCCGCTAAAAAAAAGTTGGTTGCCGGATTCATCGTTAAACAACTTTTTTCGACGATCAATCGTGTCTAAAGTTATGACTGATGTGATGAATTTCGCCTAACAAACGATTCGTCAATTTATTTCAATTATATTCTCAAAGAATTTTAACCACTTTTTTTCATATAAATTGATTCATCAACTAACCTTGTCCGAATTGCCTCGGGTCTCGTTGTGACGATCATCCTGATGAACGTTGCTTCGCCGGGAGTCCGTCTGTTCGCAGTAAACCGACTGATCGAGCTGTTGCCTCCTGGAACACGAAGAGCAAAAAAAAAATCTTTCAGTATTTTCTTCCACTACGGAATTTCCATCCCGCGGAGTCGAAGGATCTATTTCTTCGAGAAAAATTATTGCGCCAGCCGGACAGACCGGCAGATGCGCTCCGGCGCCTGTCCTTTCGCCCGATACCGCGCTAGTTTAAAACTAGTGTCGCTTCGTAAAACTTTGACGCCTTAAATATCGATGCTCGAACTTGCTCCCCCACGAAGAAGAGCTTAAAGACTCGGGGAGCCCAAATATATATATATATATACATGTATACATCTGGCGGCAGCTGCATTTTTTCCCGTACACGAAATACTAAGTTTCGAATAACTCGCCACGCGATCGACTCGAAATCTTCGACGGCTCGTGAAGGTTCTCGTTAAAACGTTGTATTGCGTCAAAGCTCTCGACGAGCCGAAAATCCGCAGAATCATCGTCCAAAGAATTGCGACGGGGCGAAACGAGCGTGACGAATAAAAATTTAGCTTCGATTTCATTTTTTTTTCTTACAGTCATGCTGTCCCGTTAAATAGACACGGCCGCGAATCAGCCGCATCGGACAGATATCCCGATCAATAATGTATTAATCATCGAGTGATGAGATGGAAAAAAAAATCAAATAAATGAAATATTCTTGTCATCCCCCCACGATGATTCCGAGCTTCCTTTCTCCTCTATACGGTATATATGTGTTCCGTTACGGTTATTGCCACGCTAATAGAGCTGTGCACACGCGCATTATGGAAGGCAACGACGTCTCGGGCGCACACAAAGATTGATTAAAATTTACAAGGAAAGCGTGGCTCCGCGCTATTAATTATATCAGAGGCGAGGATTGCCCGGCCATAGGACGGTTATGCGCCGACGTTCCGTATGCGTATCGGTATCTTTATATCGGAGAATCCGCGAGAGGCCCCCCCACCATTAAACAGTTATATTATGATTAAATCGCCGCGGCATTAACGACCGACTCTCGTTTAAGAACGCAATTATTATTATCCATCATAATAAACATCGTTATTATTATCATCAACAATTTTGCTCGTGACTTTTTTTTTCTCTCTCCTTTTTTTTTTTTTTTTTTAATACAGATCGCCGTAACGGGAAATTTAATAATGGACAATTAAATGGGCGTCGATTTGGAACGAACGAGATGTATAACACGGTGGATGATGCTGAAAATGATGACGGCGAGTTAGGTGAAAGCGTTCCACGCTCTCCCATTTCACGAGCTTTGTATTTATTTTTTCGATTTCTTTTTTTTTTTTTTTTTTCTTTACGGTCTTCCAGTCGACGCAGACGAGGGCTTGCACGAGGTCGGGAACTTTGCACGCAATGCCATTGACCCCTTTCATCGCGATCGTCCGCTCTCGCCGCAAATGACTATTATTCGAGTCCGCAGTCGTTATTACAGTGCTGTATCTCTTATAGCGCTGGTACTCGTTGCTTCGTTTCGCCGATCGCTTTATCTTGACGAGATAATCAGACGACTTTGTGGCTCGCGTCGACAACCCCCGAGTGGCTGACGACGTCGGCCTACGCTACCCCGAACAGAGAGATCCACCGCAATGTGGGCGCGCACCCTCGAACTGTCGAGCCCGGACGGAGCGCACGGAGATACACAAACCACATGACATTTTTGCCCTCGCCGCTCGGGATCGTATTACGTATTGTCCGCGTTACAAGCATACACGAAATTTTGGCGCCGAATATCATTCGATCGATAAGGAGATACGAAAATACTGGCAATATTTTCGGAACAATTTCGATATCGCGTATCGAGAATTAATTTAGAATTAAATCACCTAAATAATTGGCCCGATAACGAAAAGAAAATTTGAAAAAAATTTGAATGTTCAAACAATTTCGATTATTAATAAATAACGGGCCTATTACAGATAACTTTCGCTTATTTTACTCGAAGACTGTCGCGATTCGAGTTTTCGAGACTATTAATAAATTTTGCAAAAATTCTATTAAATAAATGCGTTAGTCTTTATTTTTGTATCTGGAAGCGATCGACTTTTTCAAATATTGTTTTCGCCGAATGAATTTTTATGAATGAAAAAAAAACGAAAAAATTGCGGCGAATATTTCAGTACCGAGAATTCGCCGCTGTTGCTTAAAATAGAACGTCTCACATACGAGCGCATGTTTTATTCTCGTTTCGTGTGTGAATGGCGTTTCGAGCGCGCTCGTGCAGTTGCCACGCAGCGGGCACAATGTGTATTCGCTCGAGGCCCGGTTTGATGATAGGTGTGTCCAATTGAATGAGTTAATTTAATCAATTCTCGCAGCGCAAAAACACGAACGTTTATATTTCGTTCTGTGCATACGCGCGTATCGCGGAGCACGTACGTCGTGCGATACACCCATTACAAGCCGGACGTTGCGCAGACCGCTGGCTGTTTTGTCAACCGCATAAAACAATTAATCGAGCGTGTTACACCCCTCGCGGCAATGCGCGCGCGCGGTTCGTTCATGCGCAATTTGTCAACTCAACTTTGATATCTCGTTTTCGAGGGTCGACATTTTCGCAGATGCTCCGACGGGGGTTCGTATACATTAGTTTCGCGAGATTGATGCCTCCCATTACGGCGAAAAAATTTTAGTTAATTTTTTTTTTCGCATCCCCCATTTCTAAAGATTCTCATGGTCAAGCTTTTTGTATCGCGGATACATTTTTTTCAGATCCGCGCCTTCCGATCTCGTGGCGCGCCGGGGAATATCGGAGATGGACGGGGTGGGGACGAAATTGATGGACAGATGTCCCAGCATCGCCTCGATCTTTTCATCTTCCACTCTTCGTTTATCTCGCCGAGTTTCAGCGCCGCTCGGTTTCTATCGCAACGTCACGCATGAATATGTTAATATAGATGTGTACGCGTATGCGCGTAACCGCGAACGGATGATGGATCGCGGTGCGGATACACTTTTTTTTTCATTTCATTTTTTTTTTTCTTGTCCTTTTTTTTCTTTTTTGTTGCTTCTCATTTCTCTATTCGCTCGCGCGGCTCGGCGGAGCCGCGAGTTTGCGAGAGCAAAACCACGCCCGGCTTTTCCATTGTCGCGCAGGGCAATAACGCCGCGGCGGTTGCCTCTGTGTGACGCACGAGCTGGAGCAACGAACGATCGATCGATCTCTACGCTTATATATGTATACGGTTTTATGCACCACCACTACAAATGCCGTTTCCCTCGCGGCACGTCGATTGCCCGATCGTTCAATCGATTTACGAGCATCGACGACGACCCCTATCTCTTCCTCCGTTCCCTTCTCGCTTCGGGAGACGATAATGATCAGCTCACATGCATGAACCCCGTGACGAGTCGTTCGACATTGCGTGCAATGATCGGGACGACTTCATTGCCGCCCCATTGACAATGCTCACCGATCGATAAATCAATGCTGGGGGGAGACAGACCTCCCCTCGGTGTTCGAACGTTCATGTTTTTTTTCGTTGTCGGGTCTTTGATTCTCAAAAAAAAACTATCGATCTCTGTTTTTTTTTTATCCAAGTGATCGGGAAAATGAAAAATAAATACTTGTTCGAATTTTTGTATCGGAGTAAATTGGCTGAAAAAAATCTGGATATTTAATACACAGGGAAGTTTTTGTGGGTAAACTGGTACTTTAAGTTTAATGCAAAATTGCGATAAAATATAAGTCAAAAATTATATCTTATAAAATGAAAAAATTCCTTTCACTAGGCTATAAAGAATTTTGAACAAATGTGTTGAAGTTTTAAACAACTTTTCGCGATTTCACAAAAAATTTAATAATTTCAATGTTATCTGCTTTTTTAGAATTATTTTGAGCTTATTTCATACATTTATGGGCTCGGTTATTTTTATTTTTGATTGTTGTGCGATCATTGTTTCTCAGCGATTCCAGATTGTTTCTCGTGTTAAAAAAAAGAAAATATACGGATATTCCCTCGATTGTGTCGTTAAAAAATCATTTTTAACCCGGTATACCCGGTATTCTTCTTATCGCAGCTCCGAGAGTTCGTTGCAGATCGACAGCTCGCGTCGCAGCCTCCGAGAATCACATTAACGAATCCATTGTTGCGCCTTATCTTTATTTCGCGAATAATGGCCCGAGGGAAGGCAAAAGTGAGACGCCTAAGTAGCCTTCGATCGCAACAATATATGTTACGGGATTGTTTGCTCGAACAGGCGCTTTCTTATCGATATCGCAAACTTCGCGTCGGCCCCTCATTGTGTGCGTGTCTTGATTTCACTGTCGAGTTTCCGAGACTTTCGCGAGACAAGACGAGAATCTCGTGTCATGCGTGATCGATTGGCTCGGCCTCGAACTCCGCATCGAAATTATTTACGAATTATCGATTCATACGAGCTTTGAGATGCACGTGTAGCGCCATATACGCTATCGCAACATAACAAATTAATTATCATTACATAAATGTTCAGTACCAATTAATTTCTTCTTATTAAAACAAAACCGAAATATCGAAAAATGAACTGGTAGCTGCAAAAATAAAACTAATCACAGAAAATACTCCGATTCGAAAAAAAAATCAAGAATTTCACATTATTCTTTCACTCCCCGAGGAATCGTTCGAAAATATCTAAAAACCTGCGAAATACAAAGCCCCGTTGGACGAGAATAATTTCTATTAAATACGTTGAAAAAAAAATATATATATTTCATCTCGTCGGACTGCATCGTCGTGCGTGATAGGGGTGTTCCGGCGATGCGGTCGTCGGTTAGGATTCAATGTGCCGCGCATATCGTGCGTAAAGCGCAAAAGTGAGAGGACGCAGGAGCCACGCGAAGGGGAAAGCGGGAGCCGAGGGAAAAAAATAATAAACAGAGAGGCCCTCTCGTAATTTCGGGGGTTCGGCGCTCGAGGGGGGGTTGACAACGGCGTGATATATACGTATGTGAGCTCGAGTGCAAGCGAGAAGGAGTCTGCATATGTTGCGCATCGGGTCAGCTCTCTATGCGCGATAGTTCGTGCATGCCATAAGAGACACCCCATTAGAATACGCATATATAGACTGATTCAGAATAAATATCGACACCGCGTGTCGACAATAAACTTCACATGAAAAAAAAAATTAATAAATAAGTAAACCATTTACTTAGAAAAAGATTCAGTTGAATTTCTTGAAATTTCTTCCGAATTAACTCTTGCAAATAAAAAATCTAATCAGTTTTCGATTAAAATTACAAAATTGTTATTATTTCCGTAATTTTTTTAAATATTGTTAACCTCAAATAAATATGGTATTATTTTTTAAGAGAATTGAAATTTAAAAAATGTTATTCATTGTGAAACATCCTGTATAGATTTACGCAATATTTCTATATATCCAAAAATGTGCATAAATTAACGTGTATGTGCGAGTAATGTGCACATATGTGTTATATACCGGTGTGCGGACAATTTATAGTATATAAATCGAAAGCCAAAGTAGGAACTGCCCGACAGAGGATTGGGTTGTCGCACATGTGTACCATCGGGTGCCGGCACAGACTGCAGGGGTTGAATATAAACAGCGATAGTTCCGAGAGAGCGCGAGGAATAGACTTCGAACTGTAGTGGATGTTCCGGCGTCATTCTCGCGTACTCGAGGACTCGCGCGTGCACCTAATATCAAAGGGTGCATCATCATTTGCATAGCCATATTTCTCTCCTCATTTACTGTTATTATGAGGAACCATATTCGTACATTGTGCGCAACGGTACATGCGAGCATAATGCAGCCATCGGGGGTATCCGCGTTGACATTTGCATAATGACAAAGAGAGCATTCACGCCTCTTCGGTCGGGCTGCAGGCCTCTCGAATTTCGAGACCCTCGAGATGCGCACGAAGCGAGATAAATGTTACGAAATATACGAATAGTTCGGGGGACGCGAATGGGAGAAGGGAAAAAAAAACAACAATAATAATAATGATATCAAATAGAGAAGAGGAATGGTCGGGACGGTGTTGGGAATGGATCATTTGGAGAAACTCGGACGCTGCCCGCGCGTCTGGTGCATTTTTCGGTCGTTCGATTATATTCCGTCGACGTGGCACGCTCTTGTCGCGTTCGATTTATTCCCGGTGATGGATAATAATGGACGGGGCCTTAAACACGCGACCAGAAGCACTCGAGATATTGTATAATGCGGGGAGATCCCTGAATGGCCAATGGAATCGGGGTGAAAGCGACCGACAGACTTCCACGGGGATATTAACAATTCTGTCCCGCTATTTGCCTTCCTCACGAGAATATAATATCGATGGAATAGTTTTCCTTTTTTTGCTCTTCAGCGTCCACCAATGGAATCCCTGTGGTGCGTTTTTTCTTTTCATTTTTTTTTTTTTCTTTCTTCGACAATGGTGTTTTGTATAACAGTAATATTGGGATAAAGTGTTGGGAGAAGATAATTTATGCCATTCCGATAGGTGACTTCTAAACGGTAACCCTCGGGGCGATCACCTTTGGCCTCGGCTCTCAATCTCGTTGAATTTCATATTCGTCCAGATGACGATGGACTGCCGTCCGAGGCAGGGGGGATCCTCCGCGTGTCCGCGCTGGACGAGCACACGTGGGCTCTAATTCGTATCTCTCGATTTGATCGATACAGTCGTTATACCTATAGCGTAACGCGAACGGGCATAGATACAACCATAGAATTAAACTCAAACCCTTGTGTGTTTGCCCTGCGTCCGAGTTGCGATGGAATTAGAGATCGAAATCTAGGCACGCGCCGCGACTACGTCACGCCGACCCCACGCGACCACTCGAGGTTTCGGCTTCTGTTTTATACAACTTTTTCAGCATAAACTTCCAACGGCCGTTTCCATATGGCTAAATTTTATTGCACGAAAGTGTAAAATTATGCAAGCGTGTGTTGTATAAAAAATGTGTGCCTTGAGGGAGGGAGCTCCGGAAGCCAAAAATAGAATAATAGTTTTACTTTTGGAACTTTTTTTTTTTTTAAATGCGTTCTCTTTATATTACAGCTTGTTCAAACTCGGACTTTTCAAACATTACATAAAATTTCGAAAAAATTCATGCGTATTCAGAAAAATTGTAAAATCATCTTCGTAACAAAAACCGGGTAATTTGATAAACATTTAAGTTTCTCGTTCAATTCTTTATCTATAAAAAAATGTGTCCCGCAGATCATCGGATCGATATGAAAGATCTCGTTATTTCAGGCACCGTTGGTAAAAAGCTGTGCAAGCAAGACCCTTAGAAAAGCGAATTGCGATTGATATCCGCGAGGCGCGACGGGTTTCGTCGTTGGATTACGTCACGGTGACCGACCGCGGGGACGGCTTAATACCTTCGGTAATCGAAAGAACCATCGTAGCAGATTATCGCGTCGGAGACGCGCGTGACCAATCGTTCGAATGCGATTGGACGATGGGGCAAAATTGAATAGCGCCCGGAGCGAGTACGAAAATCACGGCTGGAAACCGACGTTGGTTTGGCTTTACAGCTCGGGGGCGCGGATGTGCTTATATACCGTAATTGGTGCCCCGGGGGGCGGCTTCCCCCGCGGCAAACGCGCACACGAATAAGCGTATTCGAGCAACGAGGCGCGCGCTTCCCTCTCTCGGTTGGGATGTTAATAATATACTATTTAAATCGTCATTCGGCCACGGGCCATATTGTCCAAATGGCAAAATACACAATTATTAACGTGCGCGCGAATTCGAATGTCGTTTCGTGCGAGCGAAGGGCGAACCGGAGGGTGTGTTTTCGAGGCTTGAGATCCTCGAGAGCAAAACGCGAGAGTCCAATACAAATTCGCATATGAATGACCGCACCGTTCTTGATTCTCTCATAGAAAACAAGTTAGACAATTATATCGTGGTGCCCCACCGATAACATTTCGAGGGGCGTTACTCGGGATATAACCTCAGAAGGCAAGCGAAACAATGAGAAATCATTCACTTCGGACAACTCCCCTTCGGCGAATTCAATTAATTAAAGTGCCCTCGAGAGCGCAAAGTACACGGACGGTCCAATATTTGCTGTGCGGGAAGGCGCGCAAATATCGCGACCGATGTAGTTCGCGCGGGCAATGCGATACGGATCTTTATGGCTCTACGCCCGAACCGGAGACTGTGCAGTCGTTGGCCGTTCGAGGGAAGCTTCGAGGTGCAACAGCACGGGGTTCGAAGCCACGTAGCCAACGACTGTACGATCATTCGCGACGATCCGGAGACGCGAGAAATTGGAGAAGCATCGGATTCGTCGAGGCTCGACTTTCGTTCCAGCGCACCCTCCGAGATTTTTATTCAAACTTCGCTATCGGATCCAGGGAAGTTGCGTCGTTAGCACGTTCGAGGCGAAAAGTGGATAGAAGAGGGAAAGGAAAAATTGTAGTACGAGGCGTGGCGGGGTAATTGCACAGCAATTTATTGCAATGTAGGCAGAGGGCAACGAAATTGAGATGCGAGAACAGATTTTTCGACCGGGACGAAACGAAACCCATAAATTATGCCCCCTCCCTCCCCCCCTTTTGGTCGATATGTGTGCACAAGGTCCCTATCTTATTTCTTCGTCACGGGGCTCGCAGTGTTAAACTCTCCCCGATTCGGGAGGGGAACTTTACTGCGCTCTCGGACCACAGTCAGTCGGGTCAGTAATTGCTGGTTATCGTATTTCACACGAGGGCACCTACTAATACAGAACTGATAAGGGGTAAAAGGGGGAGGAGAACGGAAAGCAATCGTCAGGCGTCAAACCGGCGTCGAGACTCTCATCGGAAACGAGATAAACTCGTCTCTGTTTGCTTCCCGGGTTGCTATATCCTTCATTTCCATGGGCCAATGCATGACGTATCGAATGCCGATTCACCGCCTCATTCACTCACCGAACTAACGATACGCTAATTATTCGTTTTCCACTGCTATTGTTTCCACAACTCTGAAACTTTTTCGAATATACGAGGGAAAAAAAATTATGGAATGAAAAGTGAATGTTTTTTTTGTGGTCGCCAATTAATCATCCGTTCATACAGGAAAGAACCCGGAACAATGGGCTCAGAAATGAAAAAAAGCGTACGAAAAACAGGAATAATCGAAATAAATTTACCTCGGATGATAAAAAAATTTAGATACTATCTCAGAAAATTTGAGGTAAAGTTTTTAATATTTACGATTATAAAATTGAAAATTTGAAAATTCCTATTAAAAGAACCCTTTAAAATAAATTACATTTTCTTTCGAAATTTTTGACCGATATTTTACAGTTGAATCGACAATGTGACGGTAATAACTGATAAAATATGCCGAGGTATACCTGCGTCACCCGTACGTGATTTAATTTGAAAAAATTCTAATTTCTGCCTCAAATTGTATGACAAAGTCCATTAATTTTTTTTCCGATAGTGTTTTTTATTTCACGGGATATTTCGAGTTATCGTCGGGTTACTAGCCCGGGGCTAGTGATTAAGCGCGTTGTTTAACTACTGCCGGATGGGTTTGAGACTGCACAGTCGACCGCAGCGGCGAGTACTATCCGCGGGGATGTTTCCGGACGTCGTGCGGACTCGTCGTCCATCGCGCCCCCGAGGGCGACCGGCGAAGTTAGTTACCGGATATATACGCAACGTTCGTGCGGCGGCTCTCGAACTCGATTCTCCCCCTGTACGTTCGATGACGACGCGTCCGCAGGAATTCCCCGGGGTTCATAGGTGTGTACAGCTCTACGCGCAACTCTCCTCATCGGCGTTATCTCGGTTGCCTCTGCCCTCTCCATGCACACTGTATATGTCCCGTCCAGTTCGACTACAATTTTCGTGAAATTCGATTCGCTTCATCGACGGTCCAACGCCGCGGGTACGGGACCGAAATGATAATTCGATGATGCGAGTTATCGCCACGAGCCGGTCCGGCGCAGATTCGTAATTGGATTTTCACGGGAGCGCCACAGTGTCGACGCTGTGAATGTGGGAAAACGCGAACTGGCCTATATACGAAAATGTCTATAGGAAAATTGATACGGAACCCCATCTCCGCCCTCGCGCGGAGATTCCACGGTGACCGAGGGGGGTCGAAAAAAAAGGGCGGCAAACGAATAGAGATGAATTTAACTCGTGTGTGTTCGCGCGCCCAAGTGCGGCAGGATGGAAAAACCGATAATAAATCTCCGGGCTCAACTCCGCCATGGAACGTACGGTATATGCGCGAGGCGTCCGGCTTTCCAGGTTAACGAATGACCTCCGGGAATTACTCCGAGCCGGTGCTGCTGCCGCTCCTCAACTCGCGACGGCCACTGCAGGGCGTGAGGGAGGAGACGCGAACGTTTGCGGGAGGCGAAGAGGCGGCGGGCTTGCTGAAGGAGAGCGACTCGACCTAATTAGCGGACGACAAGAGCGCGTGCAACGGGAGCTCGCAACAGCTTGTCTGCAAAACGGTCCTTACAGTCTCTTCGCTCCTTCTATCATTTTCAGATCTCGATATTATTAAATTCCGAAGCACCGATTTTACGCGAGCTCCGATAACGATAACGCCATGTCGGGACGGAATAAAAATAACGAGTCGACATAACTTTGTATGGTAATCGGACTTTTCGTGCGGAATTATTTTCGGTAGTTGTATAAACGGATTTTTAAAAGATCCGCTCGAATTCTCATTACCTAATGGCTAGGATCTTTTCGAACGTTTTTGAAAATGGGATTAAATTATTCTTGGTAGTTTTAGAAATTGGCAAATTTTTCGATATTCGGATTGAATCAGATTCCAATTAGATTGGAATCTGGATTGAATCAGATTAGAAAACAATTGAAAAGATTAAAAAATTCTGTGTAAACGTCTTTAACGACCGAAAAATGAATTAAGATTATTCATACTATTGTTTTAGCTAAAAAAAATTCGCGGCGATTAGCCTATTCCACGCAGCGTTAAATTGCTGAATCACATATTTCTTTTTAATATAGTGAATTATTCTCTAGTATCGTGCATATTTCATAAGAGCCATTAAGCTCTGCTTATTGCATAAAAAGTTTCGAAAGAAACTTTTCTTATACGATAAATTCACGGGATCCCCCGGCGCGGTACATTCAGCGCATAACGCACACTTTTCTTCGTGGATCGCGAAGAGTTGCGCCGAGCGAGAGTGAGAGAGTGAGATAAGGTCGCAGTGGCCTTTTAATTGCTCGTTTCCTGTCCAGATGATGAAGAATAAGAACTCGAAGAGGATCGTGGTATTAGAGTCACGAAGCTACAGGCTATGCGCTCTCTTCTCTCGTGGCTTGTTCGCGCATCTGGCATTCTCTCGTTTTCCGTCGAGCATTCTCGCGGTAACGCGCGCGCGCGCGCGCCTGCACACGGACAAAGTTACTTGCATAGCGAAGGAGACGACGCACGACGCATCTTTGACCTGTCTTCATTGCTAGCCATCGTCGTCCTCCACCATAACCATTCGGCATGATGATTAGTTGAAAAACGTGACTCGTCACACGATTCTTCTCTCGGTCACAGACGCGCGCGATATTTTCACATTAATTCGACGTATTACAACCGGCAACGACGATTCGTCTCATTCACGATTTCACTCTCTGGCATTCATTGAAAGAAAAATTACTTTACACGGGTATAAAGAATAGTTGAAATTTTTTTGAAAATGATATATTGTATTTATTATTATTATTATCGCATTAATAATATTTCAAAAATCTTTAAGAAAATCGACTGAAAAAAAATAACCCTCGTGAAATTCATGACCGTGAAAAATTTCTAATTTGTCAATTTCGACTTTTTTCAAAAATGTCCCCCCCCGGCTTTATCACGAATCCATAGAATTCACCGACGGTTGTGCCATTTCGCGTTGAAAAAAAATCCCAGCTGAGCGCGTTTGATCGATTCGTTTGCGATTCGTGTTCGCGGGCGTGAAGTGAAAAGCCACGCGATTGCAACAATACGTTTCAGGGCCATTGTGGAGCTTTGGATTCAACTGCGGAGGGCACGCGCCCCCGACGTAACCGCACGAGCGGGCAATCCCCCGGTTCACGAGTCGCCGACGCGAGCGAGAGAGACGAAGGAACGCAAAAATATCGAGCGTGAAATCGCTTCGAGGGAGTTTGAAATTTTTTGGCGAAAAACTGGAGCAAAGCGGGGCACGATAGTTTTATATACCGTTTAATTCCTCGGTCGGATCCGAAGCATAGCCGGAATATTATTCAATGTCCTGTCTCTCGCCAAAAACTACCCTCACAAGTAATCCGTAAAGCGCGTGTTCCAAAGCCGCGGAAAATCCGGCGCTTCCATCGGCAACAAATCGTGCGTAAAGAATCCTTGGTTCGGTTTAATCCTCCAGAAAAAAAAGAAAAAAAATTAGAAAAAACTGCAGGAATTAAAAAAAAAAAAACGAAGTTCGCGAAAAAGAAATAATCGTACACGAAATCGGTGGTACGTGATCGGGCGTAAAATTGCTGAAATATAAAAGTCGTTTGGGCCGCTTCGGAAGCGAAGAGTGAGCTCTGGTACCGATCGTTCGTACTTGGGGGTATGTACGTCAGTGGATATAATCCTCTGGTAAGCCGAGCGTAATCCTCGGGTATTCCGGTGTCCCCGGGCATTATAGTGGTCGCTGTTAGACTCTTTTTCTCCGGCCTGTCTCCGTCCCTTCCGCAGGAACGTAACACACATAGCCGCGGGATAGAATAATACGCAAGTCGCAATCGCAACATACAAGCCCCGGCGCTGTGTATACAATATAAAGATCTATAGTCGCGCAACGTGTGTTTATATTAGATCCTGATGGATATATCTCTATGTTAAAGCCTCCTCCCTTTTGCTTTCTTTCTATTCTCTCTCCTGTACTTTCACCCTTGCTCTCTTTCTCGCTCGCTCGGTAGTTGACCCTCCGACAACAGATACAGTTGTTACACCTCGGATCCTCCCTTACGGCTCGTCGCAGACTCGGTTAATCCCCGAGGAATGGCAACCGGGCTCAATCGTGCGGGTGATTTAGTGACCACGGCATGGAAAACGATATGGGGTGACAAAAACCGGCCGGACCGGAACCCCTTAGCGGTCTCGAGTTCTCGCCCATTATCGCTATCTCGAGCATCGCGCAATTCTTCTTTCAATTTTTTTTTTCTCTTTCCGCGACCCCACCTGTTTTCTCATCAATCTTTGGGTCGACGCAAATACGAGAAGAGCGATCTGCATTTGAATAGCATCGGAATAACCATACATCGATTCGTCACATAGGAAAAATGTCGAAAAAATTCATACGCGTGTAGAATAATCGACAAATCATTTCCTTCAGAAAAAAAAATTACCCGGCCGGGTAATTTGTTAAACAAATTTTCCATCAATTTATTACTAACTTTCTGAAATTACTATTACGCAAAATCAATCCATCAAACACTTTCCATACGCTTGATTTTTTTCCAAATTTTTATCGCATTGAGAAACGTTCGAAATTCTCTCTGAATCTCACATTTCCGCGGACTGCACTGCTCGGATTACCTTAATGATAGGTATTATCCCTCAACTTCATTTTCGCAGCGGTGTTTTTTCAAATGAATTGGGTTCAAATGATATTATTTGATATCAAGTCAATCTCTTAATTCGCGAGTAAAAAAAGATTGACCCAATTCGTGATGCGATTCGTTCGCTTAATGGCGAATAAATGATGTCTTTTTCTGGCGCGCGTAAGATCGAAGGAAATTCAAGTGACGTCGTTTGGGCGCTCGTCGAAGAAAATATGGTCTTTTCCCGAGCCAGATGGCCGAGCCGGCTTCTATTTTCTAATCTGGCCACAGGGCCGAAGAAGGAGAGGGTAGAAAGAATCGAGCGAGCAGAACGTCCAAAGCTCTCGCGGCTATACGGGTTCTACGACGTAGCGAACGCGTATATACTATATATATATATATATATATATCTCGTACAACGTTGAGACGTATATACGCGTGTTGCGTAGTTCTCAGCGCGTTTATTACTCCCCGGGGTCCAGAGGAGAGCAAAGCGCGTGATGTTCTGCCGTTCCGCTGCTCTCCAGCCTTCACTCTCGCTGTGCTGTTATATGTGTACCGTGCAGTATATATATACCATATAGTGATACCCCGCAGCGCTGTTGACTCGTGCGCCGAGCAGAAACCCGCCTGATGGCTACTCGGCGATTGTGCTCTTTTTTTTTATATTTTTTTTTATCTCCCCTTTTTTTGTTTTGTTCGATGAAAAAGAAACTATTGTATCTTTTCGACCGAGTTATTAGAGAGACGGATTGTTTTTTTAATTTATTATTTCGAAAAGAAATCGATGCACCTTTTCCTTGCCCGACGTCGGAAGGGCCGCGTACAAACGGCCGAGTTATAGAAGGTGGAGTTCTACAGATGCTTCAGTGATTTGGAAAATCGGGTCGATCCGATTCTTCAAATCTTTCGTTTTTCGAGACTGATATTTCGGAAGAGTTTATTCCTGCGACCAGAAACGGTGCAAAGACGTGTGCTAGGTTATCGCGAGAGAACCGGAGCGTGCGGGGAGAAAGAGAGAGAGAGACCTTGCGAGCACAAACGGAGACATGCACGAAAATAGGAAATGGGTTATCTCACGGCTGGCAGCGGTTGAGCGAAACCAGAGAGAACGAAAAGCGACTTTGGATTTAAGTCACATTAGCATAGATAAGAAGTTACGAGACTGAGAATACGTAATTTCCTTTTTTTCAAAGCACGACAGTCGAAAAATGGGACAATTCTGGCATAGATAGCGAAGGTAATTCTTTTTTTCGCGATTAGTAACGCGAAGCTTGAATTCAGGACAAAACAGCTGGTGAATATGTATTAGCGAATCGGTGAATCGAAATTCGTAGCTGATAACTTTCTCTCGAAATTCTTTGGTCAGAAAAAAAATGCATTTTTTTTTTGCCGTTTATGACTTTAGAGGACAAAAACAAAACGATGGACATTTTTTTTCGATTTAGCAGAAGGAATAGGTCTTTGGCGCGCGAAATTGCACCGATCGACGTCGGTATTCGCAAAGCAATTCTCATCACCTTGCGAGGGCAATGAACATCGATCTCTCGGTCGAGAAAGACTCTTCGGTTCGACGAACACGATGAGAATATGTAAGACCGCCTTTTTGTTCTTTTTTCTTTCCCCCGCACGGCTCGGACGACCGGCAACAACTTTGCGTATTCATCGCGTCGCCAAACGGCGGAGTTTTAGAGCGCGTTCGGATCGAAAGTTTTTACGTATTCACGAGCGCCGGGGCGGTGCGTATACGTTTATACCGCATTGATGCGCTTCGCGTGATTCGAAGAAAAATAAGCACGGAAATACCGCGCGACGAGGCGAGAGAGGTGAACGCGCAAAAGCCCCCCCAACGCGCGCAAGTCGTTCGGGTTCTCGAATCCGCGAGAATCGCGATGTGTTTGGACGTTGAACGAGATGTTCACTCGATCGAAAATCCGTTTTTACCCGTCCGGACACCGAGCGGTACTATCGGCCACGTAACATCGCGGAGGTTACGAACAGTGGCTCGATTCATTCGCGCAAAGGAATACAGCTCGATGATAAGAACGCGCGCGAGGTAAAGAGTTAAGTTTCTCGATAGCGGCGTGTACATTAGAAATATATGAATTTACACGCGTTTCTTCTCGCGTGGATTTAATTTCATTGTTTATTTTTTCAATATATTTCTTTTTGTAATACTATCCAAAAACTGTTGATACGAATTCGAGCACGGTTTTAGTCTCCATGAAAAATATTGCTTTCTATAATGTTATTGCTATTATAAAAATACAAATAAACAACTAAATTAACTTCTACATTGTCTTCATAAGGGAAAATTAGATTGTTATTGTTATTTGTAGTTTTTTTCAAACATTCGTTTGGAAAATCGTTTTTAGTCTCCAAAGAATGCTGAATTTTAATAATCGTTTTAATCAGAGTGACGGAAATTTTTTCTCTTCGTATCGAGTGTCTCATATGCGTAATTCATTGTAAAATCCCGGTGACTGTTTTGTTCGTTGCGTTACCCGATAAAAAAAAGGCACAGACAAAACGCCCCAGTGAATTGCAAAATTGTAATTGTGACGAGTGCGCGCGCGCGGGCGCGTCATCGTATTTAGTGCCATATAAACGATTGCATCCTCGACGTTTAGCTTTGCGTGCAACCGGATACGCTGTGGCAGGCGCGCAGCTACAGTTGCTCGCTCGCTGGCGCCATATCATTGAAACTGAATAGTGGGACGAGTAGATCTCGCGAGAAGGAAAAGTCTACGGCCGGCGGGCTGCGTATGAGCGGTGCAAAACAGCCTATCTCACGTACGTATGCGCGACCGCGGGGAGACTGCGAGCATTCGCAACAGCACCGATGTGTACGTCCCACTTACGATAAAACTCTTCGCATTCGCATTTGTGCGAACGCAGACACAAACGCAATCGCGTCTCGAAACGGAAACGCGAACAATTTTACAAACAAGGCTCGCGATTGTGAGCTTGAAAATGTATCGATCGCATATTTGATGAAGCCGATAAATTCGGAGCTTCGACATTCGGGTCGAGACGTTTGAAAATAAGTCCGACGAAAAAAAAAACAATTAACCACTTTTATCCGCGCGATTCGTTTCTCGATCTCTCCGATGTAACTCGAGTATAAAAAGTTCCGATACGAAAAAGACGAAAGCGAGGGATGAAAAAAACTGTATCGAGTTACCGAAGGAATTGTTCTTTTCGCTCGAACCATTCGATTTCTTCGAGTGCGAAAATAGCGAAAGGCAGAGAAGATTGAGAATGATTTATCGAGTGTTTACTATGCGATATTTCTTACTCCCGATCCCCCCCTGCAATATTCGCGCCACGCGGAAGTGCACTCCGCCCACGCGGCTTCAACAGCCTCGTGGTCGAGAGCTCGCCGCACACATCGCGATAAAAACGATCGAGAGAAAAATGGACAAAAGAAGCAAAGAAGACAACAGAAAAAGAATTTACGTATGCGAGCGCCGAGCATATATAGCGCTTACGGTCGTAGTCGCGAGTCCCTCACGGCGATGAGGATTGTTTCGAAGTTTCCGAGAGTCAAAGCGTGGGACTCGCGATTCTCGCGCGCGTATAAACCTATCGAGGCGTTAAATAAATTATGACGCAAAAATCTTCGAGTTTTCTCTCTTCGAACGTGGCGGAAATGAAGAGTTTTATAACGCGACGCATAAATCACGACGATAATAATCCGTTGGTGTTGAAAAAAAGCATTCGCGAAAAAAAAAGAAAGAAAAATCTTATTTCATTACCGTTTCTTGGACAGGAGTGTGTAAGACTCCTTGGAGGCGGTGCAAAGACGCATACGCATTTTGCGCGCCCTGTCGCCCCGCTTCTTAGCGACTCCGCCTTCCAACACTGGCATCCAGATCGCAGCTATCACTATTGTCGATCACTTTAGTTCGTCGAAAAAAAAAGTACCAAACAAAGAAACCCACGAATTCACGAAACGAAAGGAAAATTCACTGAGTACGATTGTTCATCGACGACAAGATCGATAAATCGCAATTGTCTCTTCGACAGTCGTCCATGTCAGTTCGACGAATCGAATCATCGACGAGAGAAGGAAAAAACTTGTCTCGAACGGATCTCGACGCGTCGCTGATTATTTCATTGAACCCATTCACCTACAATTCTTCACGTCCCACACGAGAATTACTTTATTGCTGAATGAACTCTCACACGCGTGCGCGATCGCACTCGAAGTTTCACGCACGTAGAAATATGAATGAGTCGGAATCGCGAAGACGATGAATGAACGAAACTCTTGTGTATCGGTTTGTGTCCGTGTTCGTTCGCGCCGACGGTGAAAGAGTTTCGTCGTTGCGTGTTCGAAGGAAGCGCCGACGCGCGATTTCGTTGGTAGTGGTGTTTGTAGTAGCCGAGAAAACGCGATGACCGGGTGAGGGACGTTCGAGTTACGCGCGGAGAGGACGTGCGAATGACTCGTGCGCGCGCGCCCGTACGGATCGACGAACGAACCGGGTATGAAGCGGCGGATCGAGAGAACGAGCGCCGGGCCCCATGCGTCACGCCACAAGCGGCATGAGCGGCGATACACAGTAGGAACGCTCGACGATGTATAGAGTAGTAGCGAGCTAGCGATGCGATCCGATCGAGAGAGAGACCCCACCGAGCAAAAAGCGAGAGAGCGCGAGAAAGAATGAATGGAAGAACGAGAGAAAGTGAGAGAGGAGAGGGAAGGAAGTGCCGAGGGGAACTTACGAATACGTCGGACGGACGAACAGGGGGGGAGGGGGGGCGCATCCCTTCCTTCCCCCATGCACTCATCGACGTAGGGTTTGCCCTGCGTGTATTCGTAGCACGCGTAATATTGCGTGCCGATGGTCCGGATGCTCACGGAACTTACACCGGTGGTATGTACGATATATGCTTGTGTTATAATACTCGAGGTGACGAATCACTTATGTGTGTCTCCGGCGTGATTCAATTCCGGCGACGGAAACGTAGATGTTTTTTCTTCTTCTTTTTTTTCGTCCAATCTTTTTGGAATCGTACGTTGATGTAATACGAAGAAGCGAAGTGTCGGGAATCGGTTATGTTAAGAAGGGTTTATAAGATTGTCGAATCCAACAACTTTTTTTTTAGCACGAACTGATTCGAAAGAAAATTCGAAGAAATTTCTCAGATTTATCGCACTGGAAAGAATGCAACGACACGCCCTTCTCGAAACACGGGATAGTTTTATCTATCTGGCGATATGAAGCGGTTATCAAAAATGTTTCTTGCATAATGCATATTATTACTGAAATTCGCGAATGAGCGAAAGATAAAACGAACAAACGTCGAAACGCTTAGATAACGCGGATAATTGAAACGCTAGGAAAGGCCGAGCGGAGCTCCCTCGCTTTAATAGTGAAAGTAGCGTTTAAATTCGTGCATGTACCGGTTATCATGCTAAATTCAATGGACCATGTACGTAAAAAGGACGAGCATAAATAGAGGAATAAATCGTTCTGCATAAACGCACGCTATCTCGCATACTTTTTCGAGAGCGCTAGATCGAACAGGTGGTCACGAGTATATTTCGCGAATATTGCGCGCTCGCTTTGTATTCGACGAGTTCATAGTCGTTCGACAGAACGGGACGTCGAGACTCTCTTTCCGTAATTGGATTTCGATATCGAGTCTCTCTCTCTCTCTCGATACGGTGAAAGTGCAATAAATTCGCTTTCCTCTCCCGCTACAATGTTACGCGCGCGCCTGTGTGTGCGAATATGATACACGGGTTCGCAAGTTATCTGCCGAGCCCGAGCATAACGTCCTAATAACGCGAGATCGCGAGGGGGGAAAAGAGCAACAACCGATTCAGGTCACGTCAATCTTTCTCGTCACTATCGGAGACTTATAAAATACACAAGCTGGCGGCAAAAGCTCTCCGGAGATTAAATTTTTTTTTTCCCTCCTTTTTTTTTTCTTAGTTCCAATTATTTTATAATTGTGTCTCGAAGCTGTTGTACCACGCGTTTTAAAATCCGCGAGTCTCGAAGGCGCTGAGACACGCGAGCGCGTAGGTTTGAGTTCGCGAGAACTCCGCCGATCTATATGGACTGTTCCGGGGCTCGTTTAATTGCTACAGACAGGTGACTCGATATCGCGTTTTATATAGTACATATGTTTCCGATCGTGAGTCATGCGCGATCGTACGACAATATTTTCTCTATTTTTGGGGATCGAGCTGTACGATAGACTTTCACCCTAAACCGCTCGAACCCTTTGCAATACTCGAGTGCCGCGCTACCCCCCGGAGGGCCTCAAGTATGTGTACTTTTGATCACGAAAAAAAAAATGTTATTCCCCTTTTTTTTTCACGTGGACGGGAACGATAAATCGAACGTTCGATCCCGTAGACGATAAATCCATGGAATGGGGTAAAAAGTAAGTCCTGACCTCTCTCATCTCCACCCCTTTTGCTTTCTTTTACTTTTTTTTTTCAATTTCACCTTTTTTTCAACTACGAATACGGGGGGTTACTGATCCAATAAATTTTTAGTTCATAGCCCACTCGACGTGCGATCACGATGAAATAACAGAGTCCCATATGGCGAGTCCACTCAATCGCGCACGCATACATTCGATCCAGATTGCGATTTTGTGGAAAAAGACTCGACGTTTTTCTGGTTTTCTCGGGTTTTCTTTTTTTTCGGGGGGTTTTCCCTTCTTTTTATTACCGGGGTATATGAATACTGGCACGCGTGACGAAACGTGAAACAAGGGGGAACAAATACATATATAGAGTATATATATGTATATATACATACCGTAACACAAGAGAGGATTTTCAGGGTGTAATGCGGTCTCGCGGTTTCGCGCTCGAGCGAGAAACGTAAATTCGACGCTGCTCTCATTCGGCACGACAGTCAGACAGTAGAGGAATAATGGACAGAAGGGCAACCCCTCATTTTCCTCGTTATCGTTAAAATCTCCGTGCGGGTCGTTCGGTTAACTCGCTTCGAAATTTCTTTATTCTTCTCTCTCGTTCGCGTTTGTCGGGGGCGATCGAGTGAATCACGGAATCGACCACTCGATGGACCACCGGACAGAGGAGCCCGCTGACCGAAACTCTCCCTCTTCGGGCTCGGCCTCTCCCCCTCCTCCGTGCCTTCACAATGACTTTAATTTGACACTGAACGCACACGGGGCTCTTCACCGCACGACGTATACACGAGAGCGGAGTGCATGCCAAACGTTCGCTCGAACGAGCACGGCCTGTGTTTGACCACTGGACACATTTTTCCACCCTCCCCGTTCAGGGTGACGCTCGTTCGAATAGAATTCACCACGATCCCCACGGAGTTACGGAAAAATCGTACTACCTTCGCGCTTGACAAATTGAGAGAAGAATAAAAAAATATATATATATGTGAGTAAAATAAATTGTCGCCACAAATGTCTTAATCTATATGTCGTTTTCCACTGTCACGTGGTTAAAAATGATCATTTTCGAGCATTATTCGTACGCCGGGTCATTTATAAACTTCCTGGCGTTTACGCAATTTTACTCACGCCTAAGAGTATTTTGAGTGCTTTATTCTATATAAAGAGAATTTTATATCATGGAACTATGTATTATCTTGAATACGGCGAAAAATTGGAAAATAAGTAATTCTTCTTGTTTTATAATGAGTAGATTATATTTATGATTATCTTGTAAATTAATGATACCAATCGAAATAACAATCTCAACTACTGTAAGAAAAAATAAGGTACGCTCCTTCAATTAATTCATTAAAATGATGTAACCGATACAAAAAAAATCGCTCGAATGCAAAAAGAAAGCTCTCGTCGAAAAAACACGATTTCCGATTACAAAGCCTCTTTTATGCGGAAGCAATGACATAAAAGGCCACAGGTCAATTGTCCAGCGGCAACAGCATGTAAACAAGAAAAAAAATAATACACGAATAGATCAAAGACTCGATTATCCGCGCCGACGGTCCCGACCGCTAAAGTCGTCGAGCAAACCCGATCGAATTTCCCGTTCCGTATCAAGAGTCGTGAAACAATAACGCGGCCAAAAAAAAATGTATTCTCGATTCAACATCCCCGGAAAAAAAAAAAAAAAGAAAAGAAAAAAAAATCGATAAATTTCGAACGCTCGAACGAGTGCCCGTTGGAGTGCAACCGCGGCTCGCGTGGCCGAGTTATTCGCACCCCGTGAAATAATACGAGGGTTCACGGAGTTAAAATCGTAAAGGCAACTCGCGCGTTAGCTAACTCGACCTAGCGGTATCCCTCGGTGTGTATTTACCATTCGCCGAGAAGTACAAAATCTCGGGCCGCATC
The DNA here is from genome assembly GCA_963924025.1 of Ischnus inquisitorius. Lineage (NCBI taxonomy): Eukaryota > Metazoa > Arthropoda > Insecta > Hymenoptera > Ichneumonidae > Ischnus > Ischnus inquisitorius. The sequence goes on along the minus strand of OZ001245.1, from coordinate 6,244,286 downwards.
AATAAATTTGCGGCAAAGCGAGCGCGATCGTGTAACGCACTCGTATGAGTGTAGAAATAAAATAAGGAAGGATACGTCGAACGAGGAATCAGCGCGGCTTATAGGCTCACACTTTTGCGTCGGTATAGAAGACACAAATGCGTGCGTGTGTTTCGCGTGACGATAGAAGTGACTTTTGCGGAGGGTCAGTGTGATTTAGAGGTAGGTGGTTGTAGGATACGCGTACCTACGTATTATAGTAGGTAGTATAGGAAAAATACGTCGGACAGATATAGCGGAGAGAAACCGAGCGAGACAGGACAAATAATATATTTCTGTCGATGAGACCCATTCGCTCGAGGCTCGCAGTAAGGTATTAGAACGCAGAAAATAACGTATCTATATATAGATATATATCGACGATACAACCTTGCAGCCTTTAACCGGCGGAGCTCCGCGATGCTAACAGAAGAGAGCGCATATGCGCCTCGCTCGTAAACTACGAAGAGCCGACAATGCGCTCACGCGAGCACAACACGTATTAGATCTCTCTTCTTCCATTTCTTCCTCGCTCTGATTGTCATTGTTACCCCACCGGTACCTGGGTAATTCACGGTTACATTTCTCCACCCCTCGTTTTCACGATAATATAATATCCTTGTATATTCTTCCCTCCCTTCCGATGCCCCATCGTATGTGGATATACCGTTCGATTTTGTGATCCGCGCAATTCGAAGACGCGAGCGCGCAACATCTCGTTGCGCAACAGAATAACTTTATTTTTCTCATATTTTTTAGTGAATATGTGCGAACTTTATCGTTGAATTATTTTTGAAATTTATTTTTTATGTACCTGCACTGTTTCGACCACTCGGGCGAGTCTTGATTTGTCTGAAGTTTTTTTTTTCATTTTCAGTTTACCTTTTTCGTGTCTAGAAAATTCAATCAATTGTGGCAAATATTTATTTTTCGTTTTGTCGCAACTCGCCAACGTTGCCTCGAATCCAAATCCTACGTGAAACCCGTTCGATTTTGTGATCCGGGTAATTCGAACACGAACGAGCGTTACTCTTTATTGACCGTGTGGTCGCTCGTTTTATTGCACAGAATTTACATCTTTTTCCGTATGTGGAGAATTCAATGTCGAATTATTATTGAAATATATTTTTTAGTTTGTTGCGAAGACATTACGGGTAATTTGGTGGTAATTCGCGTAGCGTTAGTCCGAGCGATACTTACTGAAAGTGTAACGTGTCGAAACCCACTCAAAGATCGTCTGTGCCGAACGAGAGGGGGGAGGGGGCTGACTGCTGCGTATAAGTGTGCTCGCTTCGATGGTATTGTACGACCTACCTACTCACTCGATACTCAATAGTTACCACCTCGCCCATTCACTCGTATACACACCGCACGCGTCCCGTTTGTTCAGCGTTCTTGCCATCACGGCTGCTGTGCTCTCCTCTGCTACGCCTTCGAAATGCATTCGAGAACACGAATGCTGCGCGTACAGCCGCACCGCGTAATACATGCTAAACACGGGATTGAACCAGCGGCGAGAAATTTAACCGATGTAAATTGTTCGCGTAAATTCGAACGGTTGAACACGCGATTTTACACGATATTCTGTTGTTCTTTCATCGAATCTACTCTCTTGTTGCCTCGACAATGAAAATTAAAGCTAAAAAGTCCAATTAGATCAAAATTAATTGTATTGATCTAATGTAAACTTAGCTGCAATACTCTAGTCTATACATAGTATTATTGTCATTATTGTGTACATGTGTATAAAATATTAAAAAAAATTACCCGCATCGCTCGGTGAATTTTTGATTTTTTTTTAAGTTCCGTCGCGATAAGTGTATGAATTGAATTTTGACTGAGGTCCGTTTGAAAACGAGAGGGGCGCAGTTTGCAAAAAAAAAAAGTTTCGCTAAGGGTTGTTGTCCGGTAGTCGTGAAAGCCGTTTCCCGACTGTCCGGAACGTTCGGTTGTGACGGGGCTTGACGAATTTTTGACGCGAGATGCGCTCCGAGCGATTCATCCCGCGCGCTCGCCGTGGCGTGACGAAACACGTATCCTGATTTTATAATGCCCTCGCGCATTTTTCACAAGGGACGAATGACGAATCAAGACTTTGATGAATTCAGTCCGCTACTGTATCGAAATCGCATAAACGCGTCTCCCTTCATATGCTGGGCGGGGTGTATAAAAATGTGCAAAAAAAAGCAAAAAAAAAAAAAAACGAGATACACATTTTCTACGGGCTCGAAAAAAAATTGTTCCGCGCAGATCGCCAGTTTTAGCTCGTACCGGTATTTATATTTACGTCGGCAGCAAAGTGCGTAAGCTCGGATAAGCGGAGTAAATATAGCCACGCACTACCTACGACTGTAACAAAACAAAACGAGAGAGAGAGAAAAAAAACAAAAAAAAAGTCCTCATCGCTCGAGCCTCGATTCACGAATGGGTCCGGAAGCGAAATAAGAGTGGAAGGATGATGAAAAAAAAAAAAGAGGCAAGAGAGAAAGATAGGAACGGAGAGAACAATGGAGGAAAGGCGACACGAAGGGTGAGAGTGTACCAATGGCGCTCGTGCAAACCTGCCGCAACGAGGGTAGGTATCTCTAATTCCGTTCTTTCGGCTCAGACGCGAAGCACTGCGGGCTCTGAGTTTCGGCTCTCCCCTCACTCACCTCTTCTATCTCCCCAAAATTTTGCCCTTGGGACTGTCTATGTATGCGCTCGGGGATTTCTCTCGAACTATAGAAGAGCGCGTGCCACTTTTTTCGTTTTGTCTCGTTTCTTTCGTACCCTTGAAAAAAAAAAAAAAAAAAAAAAAAAAAACAAAGAAAAAAAAAGGAAAAATCCCAGAAGCAATACGAGCCTTTCATTCTGTTTCCGTCGGGATAAATTGGTAGCGAAGTGTAGCAGTAACTGTATATACAGCGAATTCTAACTACGAGTACCGGTAGCTATACGATAATGATTGTTTGGCGCGGATGAATGCGATAGCCATCGACGCAGCATCATCGATTCTCGAGCGCTCGAACAATCGAAATCGTATCTTTGCGCCGAATTGATTTATGGACTCTCGGAATCAAGCATAATATTGTGTTGCGACAGGGGAGAGAGAGCCGGAATTGATGGTAGATAGACCATCGTCTATCTCGGTAGTACGTATAAAATTATCCGAAAACGCGTAGGGAAGAGGAATAAAAAAATCGTTCCACTGCCGGCGACAATAAAGCTAATTGGAAAGAACTATTTTTCTTTTCTCTCTGGATAATGGGTCGTAACGTCGAGGGAGACTTCCGGTTTTTTCCTCATTAGGTTCGTCCTTTTGCACATTAAGAGAAACACGTTTTTTGGACCTTTTGGGCCTTTCTCGAAATTAAAGAAACACGAGGAAAGCCACAAGAGAGAGCCAAGTGCATATGCACCTTGGGCGGGTCTCCGGGCGTGAAAGGCGAACTCGTAATCGTCACGATTACAGGAAACGGAAGCCCGGCGTCCGCGACAGGAGTCTAATAAAGGTAGAGGGAGAAGAACGAAAAGGCCGAGCACCCTTTTGACCTATTACGAATGTCTGAGATGTCGTGTTCTTGGGCCTTCACGCTTGTGCTCGTCACGGCTGAAGCGGCTTCCTAACTTCGATTGCACAGTCAGTGAATCTGCTGCAGCAATTCATCAAAACTGTACAACATGCTCGACAGATTGCCGCGTGCTAAAGTAATAATGCAATGCCATTTGTTGCTCGTAATTATCTATCACTTCGATAGGTTCATTTGATTTTTTCTAATTAATGACATTGTTAGTCGATCAATAGTAATAATTTATATTATTGCATGAATATCTTATTTTCTTGCTTCTCCGCGGTTTTTTTTGCTAGTTTCACGAATGAAGTTTTTCCCCGCGAAGGGGTTAACGATCCAGCTTCTGAAGATCCATTCCTTTAGTTTCGCGCATGGTCCGTATATATTTTATTTTCCTCGTTGGCTTCTCATAACTGTCTCGAGTACGAGTACTCGAGTGAAGCACGTAAAGCACCTAGACGAGATGGAAGTGCGCCGCGCTAGAATCTTCAATCCGGTCCGAGCATGGTGAGGGATGTTATTCTCACCCCTTCGGGCACTCAACCTAAGTGTACTTTTTCTCTGCCGGTGCCCCGCGGAGCTCACACGAGATAATTGTGTGACCCGGGCACGGGGACGAACAAGAATAAAAGAAACTCGAGAAGAACGAGGAGAAGAAGGCGTTACGAGGTACCACTTTCCGGCGGATATGCCGAACGCCTTCTTCCTCCCTAACCACTTTCTTTAACCACCCTATACGCTCGTCGCTACGCTTACGCGCTTCCTCGTGCCTCCGTGCACAATAGTGAAATGTTGTAGCGCAACTCCTTAAATAAAGTGCGCCTCTTTTGCATAATACACTATTTCATTTCACGTTCATTTTTTTGTAATAAACGGTCGACAATAACAAAACGAAAACTTGCTAGTACAAAGGGGCAAAGGCTCGACGAAACGGGTAACGGTTCGCACGCTCGATAACAAGCGAACCCGTCGACAAAGTGAATTTCGAGAAAGCGCGAAGGACGTATGCAAGAAGTGGGCGTGGATGGAAGAAATATCGTTAGTCTACTCGCGTTCCTGTCTTTCTTTGTAAACTCTGCCCCCCTACCTTTCGAGGATGCGAAACTTTGTGTCCGACTACAAACTCCCGAGAGCGACAACACGTTTGACCTTGAATGAGCGGGAACGATCGCGGCAGACGAACGGACACGTACGGACACTGCGGGTTATTCGCTCTCTTTATTACAAACAGTCGGCGTAATCGGCGTGAAAGGAGGCACAATAAAATAATATGTTTCTCAATGTCTCTCCGCCGTGAGGTTTTCTTTATTCTCTCGTTCTGTCGGTTCCGTAGTCGCGAGCGATGATATTATCCGCGGGATATATAATCCTCCGTGTAATCCGCGATGATTACTATCGTGCGAACGCGAAGCTTTCGCACTCATCGTTCTGTCGACGATTTTTCTTTCGACATCGAATAATGGTTTACACACGCCAAGTAACATACATATATATATATATATATATATAGTATGTTTTTTTTCTTCACGTTTGAGAAGTATTTCTCTCATGTGTGTATGGCTTGTGTATACACGGTGTTTCGAGATCAGAACACCGGTTTTCCACCGTGACAGAAACGATTACGAGAGACACACGACAGACAGGTGGCATGCTCGCTTTCGTGTGATGCATTTGGTCGTGCGGGGAGTAATAACCCCTCCGCTATTCGAAACACCGCGAAGACCTCGATCGGCCGAGTTTGGATTAAATAATCCCGTGAATGCGTGCCTCGCCGAATTAGGCGAAATCGAAGGCGAAAAAAAGAAAATCGTTATCGCCATTTTCGGAACGCTCGGAGGGAGGTATTTTGATCGACGTCGTAATTACGAGAAGCTGCGAACTACTGTGAAGCGTTTCCAAATCGATTGGAATTCTGTGGTTGTTTGTAGAATCGCAACTCGAGCAGAAAATCTTTTTTTCGATTTAAATGAATTTATTTAAAGAATGCAATAATAATTTCTCGAATATACGTCGTAATCTGCAGACGAAAATACTGCAGAGATTGAATTATTCAAGCAAACGAGTATACCGCGAGAACAGCGTGGACAGAAAAGCTGTCGCGAGTTTAACGAGCTCCGCGAGACCGCCAGGTCCGAACAAGCGATAAGACGTTTTCAAGTGTTAAGAATGCATTTAGTTGTGAGAGAGGCTTTATTCGCCGCAACGGACTCGACGACAACGGCGGGACATCGGCACACCGGAGACCACTGTGAATTCAATTACTCGCGCGCCTCGATAAGATATCAAAGAGTGCTGCTGCTCTCCCGCGATTGCGAGAGACGCGCACGGGGCTCTTTAGGTGCCACAGGCCTTCGCCTTGATATCGCGACTGAGAAAAGAAGACTGCAACAGTTCTCTCTGTTCTCACTTTTCAAACAAACTCTCCGTGCACCTTGAGACGCGCCGTAATCGTTCTCGAGCGAAATATAATGGCCTCATCCAAATTCCGACCGCGCGAGAGAATGCCCTCTTTGTTGCTATTTTTTTTCATTCATTTCTCGTCTCGAAACTCGCTCGCCGATACTTTGCGAGTTTCTTTGTTGTTAATTGACTCGGATAAGATATCGGGAGGCAACGACGCGGATAACCGAAACGAGAAGTCCGGGAATTGGGACAAAGTTGCCGATTATTATTGTGTTACAATTTTTTTTAACTAAATAGATTATGAAAAATCATTCACAAAGATTCGTCTTAGATAGCGAACGTAATATTCCAATGTAACCCGAGTGAATCATTTCATAACTCACAAAAAAATATGAGAACATTCTTGCAAATTGATTTTTCATTTTTAAGGTCGGCGCAACATTAAAACGAGATTAAATGAAAACTGTCGAGTATCCGCGGCGATGCTGGTAAATGAGTTTCTCGAGTGAATTGTGTTTATGTTCGAGCATAGCGGGTAGCCCCCCTCCCCCCTCCCTACACGCCGCCGTTCGAGCGCTCGGATAAGTGTTATGCACATTTTTAACGATGATATAATAATAACGAATATTGTAAACGTTACGACCCGAGACGCGAAGGAGCATCGTGTCAAAAGTTTTCTCGAGACGCCACGCACGACGAATATATTATGTACAAAGAAGCGCAAGTATGTATATCGATCGTTCGTATAAATTCTCTCTCGGTATATACGCATTAACTCGTAAGTGGCCGTAAAACCGATGGATATTCTCGTGACTGATTTGAATTCTTTTACTCTCCTCTCATCTCTTTCCTTTCCTCTTTGACGTCCCCCATAGACATATAGGTATATATATATATATATATGTATACGCGGCGGTGTATACCGCACGCACAATTACAGAGTGCGTGCGGGGCTCAGCTCGCGCGGGAATGTGATATCGCCATTTGCATATCTCAACTCTCAGAGCGGAGGACTCGTGCTCGGAGTCGGTCGAACACACGTTCGCGGGCATCAATTCTCAAGTTCGCATTTTTTTTCGAAGCATCGATAACCGCGAGTTTTTCCTCGTAAATAACTTTCATTCGATAATTACGAATTTTCAATCAATCCTTTCATAGAATCGCGACTCGCGACGAGAATAAATAGAGCGATAAATCATCGAGAACTCACCCGGCATCGGCGATGTAATCCAGCATAGTTATTTTCAGCATGTTCTTCCCGCTTTCAAGGACACCGATGGGCCCCTCTCTGTTTTATTTTCGTTTTTTTTTCGCTTATTCACTGACACACAAGTCGCACGGGTAGAGAAAAAGAAAATATGCGAACGGCGAGACTCGCTGAATCGTTCGTCCCCGAAACTCTTGACCGAGAATTTATTACAAGCGTTATGCGAAGCAGTTTTGAAGACCGTTGCAATTACGCCGGTACGAGACGCCCGCCGAGTGAAGATATCTCGATACCGTTATCGCATCGACGCGGCAGACGAAGACGAAAATGTTGTGGAACAAGACGACAACGACGCGAAGCAACGACGAACGAGTCTCGCGTTGCGTGGCCCATTATACGCGGCACGTCGCCGCGATTCCTCGTGGTATCGAAAGAAGGCGTACCCTTCGTCGTCCCTCCCCGCCCTCGACCGCTACTGCGCTCTTATAAACACCGGGCCGGTAAGAAAAAAAAAAGAATAAACACCAAAACAAGTGAAGAGAATCACGAAAATGGTCGCGAATAATAACTGCGCTTGAAGGCCCGCGCACTACCGAGAATCGATCTTGGAAAGAAAAAATGATTTTTATTTTTATTATCGGAACACGCGAGGTCCCCCCGAGCGCGAGGGGGCAGCAGGCGCGCGGAACCGGGGCTCTCCGAAGATAATCGCGGGTACACGATCGCGAGAGATCGATTAGCCGAAAAATCGAGAGAACACGATCTCGTTACGTAGCTCGAGCACGCGCGAGTAGGACCAACGACCTCGAGAGCGATCATGCGAGGAGTCACTTGTTCGGATTCTCACGATATATATCCTTCGAGGAAGATCCATATAATAACCTCGAAGGTGGGAAAAAATCTTTGTGATATTGTAAATTGCACGAGATTACAGAGTCACCGGTTTCAGTTATTTTTTTCACTGTCGCGACAAATTAAACGCACTTCCGAATTAATTCCACGCTCTTTCGACTCTGCCGGAAAGTTTTTGCCCCGACCTAGCCCAAGACACTCGGTTAAATGCCTCGGAACCCGCGCACGGAGAGCACGCGGTGCCTCTTCAAAATATCACTGAAATCCTTCTGCGTCTGTCACGCACGCACTTTTCGCGAGAACGAGTTTTCCGCGATATAGACCGAGGAATCGCGCGGTTAGTCTGCCGTCTCACGCGAACGTGACGCGACGACGTAGTCGCCGAAGGCGCACTGTCTTGCGGGAGAACACCCACGAGTGAGGAGAAGTCGCGAGCGCGGAGGAGTCGTCGTTTCTCTCGAGGTTTAGAGCCTCGGTGCATCGCCACAGCCACTGGGCAAGCCACTGACTACGCGAAGCAACTCAAGCGGCAGTGGCTGTGTCCCGAGAGCCATCGGACTCTCTATCCCTCCTTCCCGCATAATCCCAATCGAGTGTCTCCCTCCCCCGCCTTTTACTCACCTCGGGCCTCGCCGGCTCGTAATATTTCTAGCTCGCTTTATCTCAGTGAAGTGCGTTGTGACGTATCTCACGCGCCCGGTGGAGATCGAGAGGAATGAAGAACCAGCGTGTCGGGTATGAGAACTTTTTTTTTTCATATCGATAGTAACATCGTTTCTTTTTTCACGACGAAACTAACCTCTGGACATTAGTGCGTTACGAAACAGCGCCTTGCGAGCTCGAATTATAGGCTAATAGGTTTTTTTTCTAACAAAATTAATGGAACCATTACCCACGTTTATGAAGCCAGAGGCAAATCTCAGTGTGGAAAGCAATAATTATTCTTTATAAACTCGAAAAACTAAGAAAATTTTGACCATGACCTTTTTGTCGATGTTATCGAGTATTGACTGAAATTAAATTTTTAGTATAACCAATCAAGTGTAGCAAACAGTCGATAGTTTATCGAACATTAACAGGTGAGTATACATTAAAAAAAAAAAAACATTTGAAAAATAGAAAGGGCGCGAGAATGATGAGTTATTCTTCGATATTTGACGCTGATAAATTTCATGCCTTTTCCACACTGAAACTCGATTACGTATGCGACGCGTTGAAGCCAGTGAATTTTTGTCCAATAAGCACTTTAATTTGATAGTAAAAGCGCGTAATTGAAAATAAAAATCCGTGATATATGAGAGATGCGTTAAATTATCAATGGCCAGCAAACGGCTATTCCTCAGTCGAGTCTCTATATTGTAATGCGAATTTTCTATCTCATTATATCCCGAAGAGGCCTCGGTCACAGTCATAAAATATACAACGTACGCGCATAGTACAAAGTAGTAATATAAAGAGGTAACGAGTGAGTGCGTGCATGCGATACGCGCGGCTCGTGTTCATCGCCGTGAAGAATCTCGAGATCTCGCTTCTTTCGCATCGTCGCCGAACTTGTTTCAATCCCGTTTTCTTTTTTCTCTCATTTCTTTTTTTCGGTTCGCACGTCGAGTCTCTACGAATCGCATATTCATGGGAAGATGACTCGACGGTATCCCCGGATCGAACTCTTCCCGCGCGCTCTTCTGCGTTTTATATCGTACACACGCGAGTCACCGGGGAGAGGGAGGAATGCCCTGTGGGACAACACCGAAAGCCTCGACGAAAGTGCCCCGAAGCGCTTCGAGCTTCGCGTCCTTGTTGACTCGGACGAAGCCACGACGCGAGAGATAAAGAAAGAAATTCGTCGAACGTCCGCCCGTCTCATCGTGCGCCTTCCACGTGTATAATACAGACATGTCGATCAAAACTCCCCACGGATTATTTCTCAATAATAAGCTGGTTTCGATCTACTGGCCTCACCACCGAAAATTTACATGCAAAAGTATCCTCGGCTGTGTGCGCAGCAGCTGTGAAATTTCGTTTGAGCGAGAATAAAAAAATTGAATTGAAAAAAAAGGCGGGATATAAAGTATACAGTGAAATACATCGTAATATCGGTTTCCCAATCGCCGAAGGAGTATTTTATTTTTTTCATTTATTTCTCGTTTTTTTTTTTCATTTCATTTTTTTCGCTTCGCCCCAACGCGAATCTCTTATTCATGAAGAAATTCTGAAAGAATTTACCTGTCTCTCCGCGCGGCCGCGGTGAATTCGGGAGGTACCCTCGAGATACTCTACGAATTTGCAATCCGTCCACGATAGCGACCCCGCGCGAAGAACTCGACGAGAATTCGCGCGGAATTTCTTGCACGATTTTTTTCATCGCATTATTTTCGTCACGCGCGACAGCTTCGAAAGCCCGACGAAAATGTAACGTTGCTCGGGAGTTTCTGCGTCTCGGTTACGAGTCAAGTGGAAAATTGAATTTGCGTCGCTCGGACGTTCGCGGTTGTAACGCCAGGCTATACATATATATTTCGAGCGTATGAACCGCGGCGCAGCAACTATACGTACCCCCGTGCATTAAAGATTCCAAAGCCAGGTTTTGCGCGTCTCGGGAAACGAACGAACGTGCGCGAGAGAGAGAGATTCTATCTCGAATTTTACTCGGGTATTGCGCTCGGCCGTACGAGAGACGTCTCTCCGACGATCGTTGGAGCTTCCGCTCTCGAGTCGTGCCCGGCGTACCATAAATAAATAAGTTCACTTTCGATAAATAATTTTTCCCTCTTCGGCGACGCGGAGACACGGCTCGAGCTCACTTTTTTCCCTCAGAAATTCCCACGGCGCCAACAACCCTCGTTTTCTCGGTTGACACACTTCTCTCGTTTTTCTTTCTTTTTTCCTTCTTCGTTTTCTTTCTTTTCGACGAATGACAAATAAACCCCGGTCCCTATGTTTCTCTGCATAATAGACACAGAGCCCGCACGCGAGAGAGAGTGTACGACAGCATAAATTCGGGCCCGTAACGAAAATTCAGAAAAAGAAATTACGAAATACGATCCGATAAAACAAATAAGATATTTATAGCACAGAAAAAAAGTCAAATTAATCACTATCGATATTCGTGCTTTACAATACATTGTTTTTTCTTTAAATCTCATTTCCTACAAAATCCCATCGAGTTTCTTGCAGTAACGAGAAGATCGAGAGAAACTCGGACAATACCATTGCCCGTCCTTCGCCAATCAATATACGACGGCGGAAGGTTTCCCGTCTCTGGCGAGTGCCCGATAAGATTTCTTTCACAATCCCCGTTGATTCGATCGTCCGCCGGCCGATCCAAGATCGCGCAAACTACCGGCTGCGGCGATTGAATGGAAAGTATGAGGGAAGAAAGGAAAATTTTCCTTCCATCGTCGTCGTCCCATTCGATCTCTGGTTACCGCGCCGGCAGTTTGACCCGGGTCTTCCTTTGCGGTTCGCGTATGTCCATATACATACATATATATACATATGAGTTACTCGAGACCGCTCGTGCGGAAGCGAGAATAAGAAAAGGAGAAGAGGATAGCTGCGAAAAAGGCAGTTAAAGAAAGATAAAAAGAAAGGGGAAAAAAAAACGAAAACAACGGCAGCAGCAGCAGCATCAACACACGAGTCCCGCACGCCCGTGGCTCGTGTACTCGACGGCACGGCGAATATAGCAGCAACGACAACGACGTTGTGGGCATATATACAAGACATAGGGTCGTGCCAAGTCGTTTGCAAAGCACCGTGCACCTCCGGGCTGAATGTGGCTAGCCAAGAGATGCCCTGTCCGCCTCTCTCGTTGCGATCACTTGCGGTATAAACGTAAATAATCCCCGATGCCGTGGGTCTCCGGCCCGGCGTGATCTTGGGATCGAGATATCGATGCGGGATCGCGCGCATTGAGGATTCTGGGACTGTAGCCTTCTTTCGGATGGGTTCGCTCTTTCCTTCTCGCGCGCAACATTGTCTCGCCGCATGTTTTATACGGGCAATATGGCGGATCGGGGAAAAGACGGGGCGGGCGAGGTAAACGGAAGATCGGGATAATAGAGAGGGAATAGGTGAGAATAAGAGGAATGAGATACACGCCGAGTGGATTCTCGTCGAGCGCTTGTATCTATCCCAGATCTTGTCACGACCAAGCAAATATTGCTCGTTTCCAAGTTTTCGTTTTATCCACCAACAGACAATCTTCATCCGACTCGTTCTTGTAATGAGTTGATTTAAGAAGGATTTAAGGAAGATTCAAAAAGTGAGATTCCGAGAGAATTTCAAGTTCTACCAAACGGGTAAAAATATGAAAAAAATCGGTCATGTGAAAGATGCGAAGAACATTAATTTTGCGTCACAAAAAGTTATTAACAATATTGCAGAAAATCATTAAACGAATTCTTTTTTTTTTCGAAAAAAGAAACCTGAAGGAATGGCATCACTTTTTGGAATTATTATCATGGAAAATCAATGTTCTCGGGGGATTGACTGAGTTCATAACCACAGTAATTATCCTCTCGAGTCATCTTGAACACCGAAACGTGAACGGGCAACTTTTATCACCCTAATTTTTGGCCCCTCGGTTCGGATTTAACGCACGTGCGGGCATGCGGGGTAGTCGAATGAACGAAGGAATGCCCAAAGTTCTTCGCAGATCAGCGCGCATCGCTCTGTTGTACGACGTAATCGATGCGCGCCGTGATGTATTGATCGATCGACGGAATGATTTGCTCTAATCCCCGGAGGCTTTTCGGAACATCGGCGCTCGATCGATCTCGTCCGGTGCTTTTAACCCCGTGTCCCTTCGACAAATGGCCTCGTCATTGTCATTTCTCGCGTTATCGAGAGGCAAGAATCTTTCGGTATGGATAATATACAACGAGCGCGAGCCGATATTATAGCAAAGGGGTGCGCGCGCTGAGGGATATCATTGAAAAGTGTACAGTACCGAGGATCCCGAGAGAAACAGAGAGACAGCGAAAAATACATATCGAGGGGAGTCACGAACTTGAGATATTTCCACACCCCAAAATCCTATTATGTACTTCTTCCACGGCCAAAAATCGACAACCCTTTCGTGTAGGCAACGTCACGCCGAATTGATGAAGAGGGATTACAGCCTCGCGTCTCTGCGATGCTGATGGAAGAACCGGAGACAAAACGGAACGAAAAAAAAACGTTACATATTAATATGTAAACAGGGAATAAATTTGGGGAACTTCCTGAAGGCAGGGAGGCGGGGGGAGGGGAACTGCGAGAATTCTCATCTCTCTATCGCTATAGCACTACGGTACACACTCATCATTCTGCCTCTAATACCCTCTGATCCGACACCGTATACGACAAAGTTTTAAACACATCCGTCTACTGCATCGATAATAATTAATCTCGCATTTGCCCCGAAGGCTTCAACGATTTTTCATCCCTCCCTGCCAACCGGTTTTTTCACGTTATTATAACTTATGCACACAGTTTGCTCATAAAATTCACAAACAATTCGAGATTAATCCCCGACAGTTCGTATGAGAGCTGTATGTCAATATTCCGAGTAAACGTGCAGACGAGAAAAAAACGCATATGACTAAAATATAAAATATGCAGTTTGAAAAATAAAACACAGCGATACAGCAATTATTATTTTCATTGCTTATTGCTCATTTTAGTATCAGTTTACAATAAATATATCGCATATTAAATATGAATACTTATATTGCTTCTATTTGTGCAGTGCGCTGTACATAAAAACGCTTTGTTTGAAGAAAAAAGGTTTTCTGCAAAATTAACCGGAAGAAATTACGGAATTAAAAAAAAATCCGAGTTCCCGGCTTCGATCTTTATCTCGATATATTTTCAATGTCATTTGAATTGAGCTCAATAATTTGTTATACATCCCATAAATAAATATACGAAATCAAACTCAATTTCTTTCCACGTTCGAGTTTTGAAAGAAGCTGAATTTTTTTGTGTAGAAAATATTTTCCCGAAAGCAGAGTCTCTTCGAAGCATCAAACCCCATTTCATTCGACGCCCGAAAGTGGTGCGCAAAAAAATCTTTCTGTTTTTTCTGGTCTCCACGGAAATTTCGTGACGCAAAAAGAAAAAAACAATAGAAACAAGCCCGTAGTCCAGTGGGTCGCACTGTAAGGACACGAGGGAACGATTCAATTAAGTTGATGCGTCGGGCAACGTGCCTTCTGTTCCCGACGCCGCGTCAAAGGGTAAAGCGCGTTGGATCCCGAGGGGGAGAAGGGATGATGCGCACTTTGGGGATCTCGCACGTACGCGACGCAGAATAGTCAATTACCACCCCGTGTCCCTACCGAGAAGGGAAGTTGTTCGTATAATTCATCGAGCCTCCATACGCCGAGCTCTGCTTCGCGGTTCCTTTCTTTTTTTTGTTTTTTTTTTTCTTGCATTCTCCCATTCCGATGCCCCGCGTTCCCCAGCGCCGCGTGCCCTCTGCCAGTTCTCGCCCTTTTTCCTAATCCGAGCGGTCATTGTTGTCGCGAAATTTAGCGGAATTATCTTGCGCGCCCTCCCGCTGTGCGGTTTCCTATTCCCCCGTCCATTAATTCTCATCCTCCTCTCGGTGTCTCTTCGCTCCACCGTCGCTTGTCACTTGCGGCGCTCTACTTGCAGCTCGTTGCATGCAATACACGTCCGATTCTATACGGGAGAGCGGGGCTCGGATCTACACCGAGATCCTGGTAGGATATCGCACCGTTGGGGCTTTGAAACGATTTTATAGCGAGTAATTCCTGAAAGACGATATCCCGTGCTCGGAGTGTATAACGCGTGCTCAAACACCAACCGTGTTCCATTGCCTCTGCCTTCGTTCCTTCTTGTTTCCCCTTTATTTTCCTCTCGTTTTTCTTTCTTTCGCGTGCCTCGTTTTGTTTTTTTTTTTTTTTTTTTTTTTTTTTTTCTTTTCATTCGCCGACACGCCGCGAACTCGAACCCCTCGTATTGCCCGTGTAAGCGGATTCTCCGAGTTGCCGAGGAAAAAGAATACGCGCGAGAGGGACGAGGCGAACGGTGATGAATGAAGATGGAAGATGCCGCGGCGAACCAGCACCGATTTATTTACTTATCGGCGTCACGAGAGAGAATCGCGAGAGATTCTGCTGGGCTATGGTGTATATTGTGTATAGATGGTCGTGAGGTTGATTCTCGAAGCTGGTGCGCCTAGATTCCTCGCCGGGATTGTGGAGAAACGAGGAGAGGAGGATGAAGAAAGCGAGCGTAGTCGACGCGGAGGAAGGAGAGAACGAAGAAGAGTGCCTTGCGCGCGTGTGTGTTGTGTGTGGGCATCCGCAATCGTTGCGGATCGGCACACCGGGGATCAAAGGTGTCGCAGCCAAAGGTGCACACGTGCATTCGACGAGGTGTTTCGCTACGTTGCCCACCTGGCTACACGTCTCAGCATTGACTCTGTTCCTATTCTTCTAACTACCATATATCTATCACATTTCCTTGGATTATCGTTACTCTTTCGAAAGATTAGAAGGCAATAAATATTCCGAGCGAATATTATCAAATAGAAATGTATACTCAAATGAGTGATTAGGTCGAAAAATGCTAACAGTTAGAACACAACAATATCGTTCTCTTGAACAAAATCCATGAAAACACTTTGATTTTTATGTTAAAAAAAGTAGCAATTTATGGGAAAGTTTTAATCCCCGACTTCGTCGAAACAATTAATTGCGGGCACGTGAAAAAAATAATTTTTCATATTGTAATCTTTTCAATAATAACAACTATCAAACGATATTTGAAAAAATTCGTACTGAAAAAAAATATTTTTGGCGCCGCCGTTCCTCGAGTTTGAGATGGAAAAGGGTTTATTTTCCATACCATTTATCGGGTTGTAATGCTCCGGCTGGAGATTCATCGAAGACTTCGCGTGCTCGTAACTATTTCCCGGGTCAAGCGAGGAATGATAATGATGATTGTAAGATAGCGAAACGGCTCGCACGAGTGTTGGGGATGCACGATTTTACGCGTTTCACTGTATCCAATAGTACGGACAAGGTCACTTCCCTTTTGTACACAACCTCGCTCGCCCCCTCTTCCCCAATCCAATCCTCGGCCGTTCTATGCATGCATGCGCACTTTCCGTACAACAAGTCCTCCGCGTCAATACGGAAGATAATTCCCCAAAGGCCGCTTGCGTAATCGCTCTACGCTTCATATTCCTCTCCTTCTACCTCCCTCTTCGTCGGTTTGCCCGCCCCCATCGGCTCTCCACGGTGTCACCACCTGGCAGAACTAATTTATTATACTCAACCGATCATCTCCGGCGGGCACTCGGGGAGCCCGGCGGCCGCAACACGTAGATCGGGAGGTCGCCTCGCGTATATATACCGGCGCGCAATGAGGATGTCCTCTTCTGCTATCTTTCTCGTTTTTTTTTCCCCCTCGTCGGTCGTCTCGCTCGTTCCCTCGCACTCGTCGGGGACCCCGGTGTTACAAATTCGATCTCGCGTAATGCCCTTGTTACTTCTATTATTTTCAAACCTTTTTTATCTACATTATCTGATTTTTTTTTTATTACAGCCCATGTACTCGAACGCGTATTGAGGGCAGTGATTCATAACGGGGAATGTCTCGTATCCAAAAGATACGAACGACTCAACGCTTTACGGCTTTCGCGACTCTTTGCAGTTTTTATTTGTGAGCAATTTTTTTAAAATTCAACATTTGTAACTGTTAACATTTTTCTAATTGTCCTCTTATGCAATTTAATTCATTAATCTAATGTAAATAACCCTCTAATTCCTTTAACTTAATTATTGTATCATGTCGACATGATACATTAATAAAGACGTCGCTTACTTTCTAAGCTTTAGTTCGATCTTGAATACTAATTTTTTTTCTATGAAAAAAAAAAATTATTCGTAATATCTTTGCGAAGACAAAGTCGCGGAATGATGTGTTATCGTCCGAGGTTAACTCGGGGTTAACTCGGGTTAACTCGCGAGAGGAGCGACAATAGCTGTCGAGCCCTCTGAATATCGAATGTTCTCCAAGACTCGATCTTTTGTTCGGATTTTCCTCTCCATTTCCTCGCCGAGGACACTTGTTCGAGAAGCGAACTCGAACTTCTGCATAGTGCGAATTATAAATTTATCCGAGCGTCTGGTAAACTCGACTCTCGTCACTGACGTCGAGAATGAAGAGATGTGTATGTATGTGTATATAATGCATTCGGCCCCGCAGCGAGAGTCGATTAAGATTCCGCAAAGCGGGGGTGCGCTGGCGCGTTATGGAGGTTTTCGGTGTACACGCGTCGAGCCACGGATTCTATGGATTCTATTACCCCAGCGCGATGTATGAGTAACGGGTCAGAGTCAGGGAGTTCGGAGCGGACGAGGGGCGGCGGGACGCAGGAATAGCGGGACGGTTGATGCCAAGAAGAAGGGGTTAAAAGTGCGCGAGCGCGGCACCCCGGACGAGATTCCCGGGACACCTGGATATCCAGGGAGCTCCTGCTCCTGCTACCGGCACTTTCAACGCTACCTCTCGCTCTCTAGTACCCTAGTCGGGCTTGTCCGCCGTCCCAACGGGCTTTGCATCTCGCGCGGTTACGAATGCCTCGACGCGACCGATAATGTAATGCGCGATCCTTTCGGCGAGTACATATTAGCTACCTGTCGACACCGCAATATCGATGGAAATTCGAAGACGCAACTTCGGGACGCTGAAGACAAATTATCCATTATCCCAAAATGTTGAGGGGTGAGAATTGTTTTTTTCGTATTGTTACAATTTTTTTTTGCTCAGGAATCGGATATTAGCGAAGGTTTTGAGTAATGATCGTGACTAAAGGGTTGGAATGGTAAGTAATGATGCCGAGACGACGATCGTAAAAATCGGATCTTCGGTTGCTTTACACGACCGCAAAGGATTCGCGGCTCATACATACGAGGATCGTTAGGAATCATTATTTTCCCGAAGGATTAACGATATTGACACGGGATTGGGTTGAGGAAAAAAGGTCTCAACCCTTCCGCGCGCATGTATCGATGATGACCGAGCCCGCGTACGGAATACACGAGCGTCGGGGTCGCTAAAGTGGGTATTAGAATGTCGGAATGCACAACGGGTCGCGCGGCAACGATTCTTGTAATCCTATTATCTGCGTGGGGAATTTCGAATCGGAAGCTTCGCGCGATCGTCGTCAATCATCCCGTTTCGCTAACGGCACAATTTTCGGGGTGCGTTTCATCGCTGTGTGATTTTATTCATTAAAAAATATTGTTCATTGCTCGTTAAATGTTTTTCAATCAAATTTGTATAACCCCAATTTGTGGGATATTAAAAAAAATTCTTTGAATAATTGAAATATGACCACAATAAATAAATATTAAAACAATTTGTTCATATAATTTTTCTATTTACTTATTGATAAATATTTGCTTAAAAATTTCGTACCCCCGAATTCCGCGAGGCAGAAAAATGAAAAAAAAAATTGAATAATTCCGAGATAAAACAATTTGTTATTGGAAATAATGTTGTTTGAGCCGAGTGGGAGATTAAAATGAGAGAAAATCCGAATGAAAATATCGCGATGGTTCACTGACCGATAAATAGTTTCGCCGCGTCATTCGGCTGCTGTTTGCCACCGTTTCGTCGGTTCTATATATCCCCCTCCTTGGTAACAGACTAACCCACTAACCTGTGGAACGCGCCGGTCACGCTAGGAGTTCCGGTGCCACCGGTGAGACGAGGTTCCGGTGACAGTTGTCCCCGATGATTCGTCGAGGGCACCTTGAGAAGATCGTATGTCGACAAGTGATGCTTGTAATCACGGCATTCCCATCCACCGAGGCCAACCCCACCTTTCACAACGTCCTCTCCGGTTTTTATCGTCGATTGTCTACGTCCGTTTCCATCGCCTCCACCGCCTTCCGATAAATGACGAATGAGCGGACGGCGCATCTCATTCGTCTCCAATAAGACTGGATGCTTTGACGATTTTGTTTTTTTTTTATTACGTTTTTTTTTTTCTCTCGATTTATACCGTTTTTACCGCCGTTACGGAAAACCTCGCCGAGACGTTCGGATATTAATTCGCGAAAAGATTTTCGCACAGAGAAAAACTCTCGCTTCTCCGTCCGGTCACGAACTCGTTACTCGTCCTCGCACTGTTTCCGTCTCCTCTCACGGAATCTTACCGTTCGGCCCGTACCCTTGCGAACGAATTTTTCTTCCGCGTTTTTTTCGTTTCACTCGACGAAGCTTTGATCGCGATTAAAAGACAATTCCGGATGCGCGGCTCGCGCGAAGAACTTTTCGGTTATGACAGTGGGGCACAAGCTGTGGAGAACGGAGACGCGATCAACCGGGCCACGAGTTCTCCCACCACTGACAGTGGTTCACGGGAACGCGCGAGAGACTCCTGCGCGCGACTTGCCATGAAATTCTGGATTCAACGCGGTGGAACACCAGCAGCAACTAGTACTTTGCCTTGGATCCTGTTGCCTCTCGTACAAGGGCGGAAACCACCGACGAAACGTATGCAATGTAGCGCCGCTTCCTTTATCGTCCTCGACAATTTGTTCCAATAATAATAATAATAATAAACAATGATTAATTTCGCGATATAAAAAAGTTTAAGGTTTGCCCTTCGCCAATTTTTACGGTGAAAAAAGTTTAAATGTTAAGTCCTATGGAAAAACTTCAATTTTTCAATTTCAGTATGAAAATTGCTAAACATGTCTTCGACAAGAATGGTGTGAAAAAAATCAATTTCTCGAAATAAAAAACAACGAATCCCGAGTTATTGAAAATATCTTATAGAGGATAAATTTTGCCGCATTTCCGATAAATCGCCAAATCGAATTTAAAACTTTGTTTGACTCGATTGTAATCAGGAATTAACCGGAATTATATGTTCTTAAGGTAATGTGAAAGAATTTCCCTCAGACAGTGACTGCTCTCATTCAATAATCGAAACTGTAATGCTATTTTCTATTTTCCACGGCGCGTAAACTTTGGATTCTAACGGAAATAGAATACCACTGCGCTCATTGCTTCTGCAGTATTTCCTTTAAACGCTAAAGATTTTAACATCCTGAGAAAAATAGCCCTACAGTTCTTATTACCGACCGCGGTATTTCACGCGCCCTTAATAATCGAATGCCTACAACCGTCCGTTGCTCGTGTAGAAAATTAAGTAT
The DNA here is from genome assembly GCA_963924025.1 of Ischnus inquisitorius. Classification (NCBI taxonomy): domain Eukaryota; kingdom Metazoa; phylum Arthropoda; class Insecta; order Hymenoptera; family Ichneumonidae; genus Ischnus; species Ischnus inquisitorius. Next base: position 6,224,064 of record OZ001245.1, on the reverse strand, counting down.
TCCGATAGTCGATGAGTCAACTCTGCAGAACTCTGCATCACCATCAACGAAACTCGTTTACCAGGCTCGGAGAGCAGAACACTTTGTTGTTTCTTCCTTTTCGACGTTTGAGAAATATGAATTTATATTTTGAGATTCTCGAAGCAAATGAAAAAAAAAAAAAACACCAAAGTAAATAAAATAGCTTTCCGATCCAAAAACTAAGTGCGCAGTCTTCGACGATTTATTATCGGGGAAAAAGCGTATTCGAATAAAGTTTTTTCTTCTTTTACACCTCATTAACCAAATCTCGTAAAGACGCGCAATATCTCTGAGTGCACGTGGTTTGATTTATTATTTCCCACGGCGGATTCACCGCGAGACTCTCGCAAGCGAAAGTCGGTCGCATCGGATCCCGTAGAGCCATTGCGATGGGAGTATAACAAGTAGCAAAGCGCGCAATAGCGGTAATAAGACGCTTAGATCATTGACGTATATAAAATCAACATCAGCAGGTACTGGAGGGACACATAACGAGACGACGGAGACGCGTCTTGCGAGCGTTGCGTCGCTCGTTCGAGTGCCATTTTTAGAAATAGACGTTACTTCACTCCATAGTCGTCTCGTTACTTCATCTTGGAAAAAAGATGCCTTCCCGGAGGTGTATCTTTCGAATGGACTGATAAATTACGCAATTATCGTCCATAATCTCAGCTTCATACGTGGTTTCGTCGAAACTAGAAATGTCATTAAAAAAACTTTTTTTTATCGTATAATTTTATGATGCAGTAATATTGAGGATTGTGTAATTTTTCCGTCGTTCAAAACTTGAAAAACAAATTCTTCAGCGGCGATTGCATCGATGATTGATTCGTTTTTATCATTTCGACATAATCACTTTCGGCCATAAATCAGTGTTGATTTTGTTACAGCATAGGCAAAACTTTAATGAAATAGAATTAAAAGCAGAATTTGAATTTTTTAATTTCGTTCCTTAATTGAATTTTATAAAATATACAGATTAGCTTGAAAGACTTGTATAATAAAGTTAAAAAAAAAAGGGAAATCGACGAAAGACATTCGCAAAAATGCCGCATAAAGTAAATAGTTTATTAGTCACATCTGCGCGTAGTCACAAAATATATTCGTCTAATAATTCAACGAGGTAACATCGGTAAAATTCTGTATATCTGTACGCATGATCATATTCGTGTCCGACAGAAATTGTTGAACTTCTTTTTAGCATCTTTTTGTTTTCATTTTTTTCGCTGACAAAAGTCGATTATCGAGATCAGCAGATTGATATATCGAGAGTAACAGATTTTTCGCTCTTCACATCCGATTTCTTATAAATCTATATTTTTTTAACTTCGCCTGCATTGGAGCTATCGCGACGATAAGCCCCATAGGAATGTTTTGCTCTCTTTTTTTACTCTCCAGCTCTCGTTTCTCTCGTCTCCTTCGAATTGCAGCCGCGTTGAACGAATCGTTGGAGCGAAAAGGAAAAATGTATTGCAAATAACGAAACACACTAAACGGTACACTAAGAGCGCCTTTTAGTATACGATCTGCGATGCGGAGAGATGAGTTACTTAGTCGGCAAGCTTGCGCCCCGAGGGGCTCGGCGCTATCGTCGTCATCGTTATCGTGTTATTTTTATAACTTTTTCTTTTTTATTATTTTCTCTACCGAAGAAGAAACGCGCGCATTCTCGTGTGACTCTCTCACTCTCGCGGGCGCTTCTTTTCTACACCTTTTTTTTTTTTTAATTTTACTCTCCCGTCGCGAGATATATAGTTCTGCATCGTCAGAGAGCGGTCGGGCAATAACACACTACGCGGATCTAACGAGCGAGGAAACAAGCGCGCGCAGTTTGTCGCTGACAACAATTGCGTCACATCGGTGGCCACGCACTGTGTTTGCCTTAAAGTAGGTCGAATCCCTACGTAACGACGCCCTGAGGAAATACACGTCCCGTGCCGCGGCGGGAGTCATTGAGAAAGTGAAATAGAAAAAAAATCGTAACGATAATAATTCACAAGAAAATCGCTACAGGGGAGAACAAATTCTAATCAGTGCTAATTAGTTCTTTTTTCGTTTCTTTCATGATCGAATTATCGTAAAAAAAGGGATTGTGGAAAAAAAACTGCGGCGATTGCATTGAATTCAATGGAGCGCACGTGTTTCCCGTCTCGAGTCGCGTGACCGCCCGACGATGTTTATACAATTCAATAATAATTACAAATAATACATCTAGCCGTCCGCGTATTTCGATCGTACGGATACGAAACAAAAAATATATATATATATATGTACGCATATGTAAATCCGTTCGATCGTAGCGAGAACAGACGGGACGACGAGACTGCACGAGGAAACTTTAAGGGTTTAGAGGCAAGACGTCTGATTAACGAAACTCTCTAGCAACCAATTTGATGCAGCATCGACGCAAATCGAAAGACTCGCATCCATGCGAATATTCCCGTCGAGCTTCCGTTCCGGCAAATCGAGAAGCGCGAATTCGTCGACGACGTCGACGAATCCTGGCGATTCGAGGACGGCATCGTCGTCGTAGCCGTTTTCGTTCGACTGTCCAGATCCCTCGACGGCGTCAGGGTCAACGAATCGCTCTCCGACTTCCTTTCCTTCTGCTGCTGCTGCGGCGAATATTTCATTCTGAAAATTTGTTCCAATTTAAGTTGTGCCCATACGAAGTTGAATTTTTGGTAAAAAAATTTCATTACAATTAAACCATTATCAGTATTGATAAATAAATTTAATAAATATTATATATTCAAGAAACAAGTAAAAATAAATAGATATTTATGTAAAAAATAACAATTAAAGTAACTTTTCAAAAAACAACTCTTCTTGAGGAAGCAATGTACCAATTTAATTATTACTATTTCTTTTTTTCTTCCCAAGACCTTGAAACTATTATAACACCGTAATAATTTGCTTCTGCCATCGCAATAACGACATCACAATTAACTTCTTGCGATAGAAAAAAAAAAAATTATCCCCACAATAACAAAGTGACTCGTTGCGTGCGTTCGGTGGAGATTGACGAAAGACCTTCTGTCAGCGATAAGTGTATTATTCATAAACACTGATAGCACCGAGGAATAATTGTGATTGAATGATACGAGAGTTTGAACAAAACGTGTATCGCGCAATATCACGCGTGTTTTATAAGCGCTTTTAAATCTCTCTCTTCCTGGTCTCGTGTTTTCGTCTCGCGCGCGGGGACTAATGCCGCATGAATTCGCGGGCAGCGGCAGCCAGTAGCAAAGACCGAGTGCAGTCGGTCATGGCCGCAGGTCCATTACGCTTGCGTTACAAACGAGTTATATACTCCTATCGCCTATCTATATGTATATACCGCTGATGTCTACACCTTACCGAGTTTATGCACGCACATACGCATTATGTACACACAAACGCACGCGTGCGCGAGACAAACTTTTTTTTCAACATACACACACGAGCCTTTGGGTATTATCCGCCCGTAGACGGTTGTAGAGACGCCCCTAGACGCGTTACACGCGCACAAGCGCAACGCGAGCGTTACATAGACCGGAGAGCTGCACCCGAATGCGAGATCAGGCAGCGTTGCTACCGACTCCGCTCCGGGAGAATCTGGGCCATGGGAACTGAGAACTAGGAGTTGAGTTTCGGGAGATTCGATAACGCGCACCCGCCCACGCGACGATTATATTCCATCTATCGTTTATACATTGTTGTCGCCGCCTCGCCTCTATTGCACATATGTACGCGTACTGTAAACACAATGAGATACCATTTGCACACTGCGCCCCCGGTCGAATCATTCTAATGGAGCGATAATGATGTCACGAATAAAAATAAACGCAGTGGCTGGATTCGATTGTATTAATTTTTTAATATTAAAAAAAAAAAAAATTTCACAATAAATTTGGTGTCTCTGAAGCCTGAAATTACGTCGATCTCCCATTCAGTATAATTCCCAGAAAAATTAAATTCATGTAACATTAAACAGTTCCGTAATTTCCAATTGAATTTTCCCGAGCATTTTGGCGAGTGTCTCGTTGTCGCTTGAATGAGATTTTATTAACATAGCGGGAGACCCAATTAGTACTCGGGATATAAACTGGCGGGAACTGGCCAACGCCGGCGCCGCTCTTCCTGATTCTCCGCACAAAAGCCATTAAGATCGTTACTCGTGCGAGTCCTCCCCCTCCGTCGTCTCATTGTTGCGATAACTGCCCTTCGTCAATTTCTACCGGTATGATAAATTTTTCACGTTATTCGCGCTGAATACGTTTTGCTGACCCGTCACGCGTGTCTCTCGAGCGAATCGCCGGGCACACGTGCTCGAGGTTTAATGCACCTATAACGCAAGAAGCCGAACGCGCGTTCTTGAATCGGAAATTAGCTTACGCAAGGAAGAATTTCGGAGTCCGGTGAAATCGACGATTTTTTCATGATTTTTTTAGAGGATCGAGCGGAGGTGGAAACGCGTGGGAGTCACGGAAACGCGGACCTTGTCTAAACACCGCTTGTATAGTTTTTCGTATAATGTTGTAGACTATCTATACATAGATTTATATGTACCTTTTTTACATAGACATATAGTGTGTATATGGATTTACGTGGTACATAAGTATGTAATACCTCGCGCACGCGCTATCTCGGATTCGACCACAACCAGCTGATTCCCTAGACCTACTTTCGAGCCGTTGATGCGAGGAGATCCGTGCGCGATGATACTAAACGCAAGGCTCTTGCGGGTGCTCTCTTCGTGGCACATGTGGAAAAGGTAAACATTAACGGGTCTCGAGACGTGAATATTCAATGAGCGCTCTACCCTCGTAGACGAGGAAATGAATTTTCAATGTACACTTAATGATGAACTTGAATAATTAATTAATCGCACGAATCGCCGGATTAATCAGCGACTCGAATCTTCGCGGCATTGTCCGCGTCGGGCATTTTTTTTCTCTTTCCTTCTATCCACCGAATTTTTCTTCCAACGATCCTATCAACGGAGCCTTTGTTGTTTTTTTTCTCAAGGCACTTCTTTCTTCGAACGGGATTGTTTTTATCGACCCTTTTGATACAAGCGAAAACAATACATCTCTGGCTACGAAAATATCAACTTCGTTGCCAGGTTACGTTATCGATTGTTTATTCTTCAGTGCAACAAATGCCGCGATAGCCTCGTCGCTCTATGTGTGTTTTCTTTTTTTCTATTTCTCTCGTGACTGTTTTTTTACTGCAACAAGATAAATTAACCGCGCGATGCAAGCGACGGAAATAAAAAAAAACAGCTACGCCTCGGAGTTCAGTCAACTCTTTTTTTGTGGCGCGTGTGCCCAGTTCTCTCGCACGCTCGAAGCTTCGAACGAGCCCTCGCACAGGGAGGCCTGCATAAGAGAAAAAACATAAACGTAAAAAGAAAAAAATCATTGTCCCCAATCTCCGACGCCGCACCGTTCCTTCTTTCAATATTTACGCAGTCGAGCGCGCCGCTTTTATCGTCCCCATGTATCCTCGCACTTTTGACGATTATCACCGACCGCTACCGTGACAAAATCGATCGAGACACGCTCGTACACCGTCGTGGAAAACGCTCGCCGATTGATTGACGAGAGTGGCGAGCTCACGCCGCTGCTAATGGCTTTTATTTTCTTCATCCGCAACGAGCGTCCCACACATAGCACGTAAATACACGCGAAAAATCGATAGATTGTAGTTATTATGAGTGCCAACCGAAGACGAGACCGCTCTCGTACGTCAGCTGATCGACTGTGTCGAGCCGCAATGTATATCTATATATCGTCCCTATCGTAGCGAGGGATCAGTCCAAGTTCGTCCGCAAGTCAAAAGACCCATTATCGCGAGTATATAACAGGTGCGAAAAGACAATTATCAAAGACAGAAGTACTTTCGTTAATCTAAAATTATTGATCCGAAAATCCCGCGGAAATTTTATAAAAATCGATAAAAAATAATAAAAATTTTTTTTTTGTCAATCAAGAAATATTTGATAAAAACTTACCTGACGAGATGTGTGATGTTTTCTTGCCGTCGATGGTAACAATCGTAGCAACTTTTTTGTTTGTCAAAGCGTTTGATGCTGCGGAACACACGTACCGTACAGTTGCGAAGCGCAGCGCGTTCTGACGAGACCGACGACGGTGCGAGCTGCTAGGTGCACATTGGATCACCGAAAGCGAAGCTTCGAGCGAGAAAGAGACGATCGCTCGGTCGAGTATACGTCGCGATATAAAAAGAGATCGAGGTATGCGCCGAGAGAGAACGAATGAAGGAAACCTCGGGGCACGTGTAGTTGTATCGTAACTTGCGCGCGATCGTCAGAGGGAGAAAGACGAAGCGGCTGGTGAGGGAGACAACGACACTCGCGACCTGGTGCAATGGTGGGGGATTTATAGTATACCGCAGCAGCGCCGACGCTGCATCGACCCGGGTCGCGCGCGGTACTCTTCGGGGGATGTACGTGAGGGAAGGCTTCTTCTGGATGTGCGTGCCCCACGACCTGGTTCCTCAAGGTATAGCGGCGCTCTTTATCCCTCTGGCTTGGGACAAGGCCACATTCGTGACCCGGTTAAAAATGCGTCCAATTGGCCGAAGGGGAGATGATCATTGAAGGGATGAAAGTCTCGAGGATGCAGTGAAAAATTGTGACAATTTCAAAATAATTTGAATGGCAATGATGGAGACGGAATGCTTTGGAGATAACATGAAAAACTTTCTATCGATGCCGTCGTAGCTCGAGCCGAAGAGTCGATACTTGTAAAAAAAATTTTTTTACATGAGAAGTAAAAGAAGCGCAGTGAAGATAAATAGTTGAAGAGCAAAATAAGGCAAGATAAAGTATAACAACGAAAAATTGCTTTCGTAAAAAAAATAATCTCTTTATATCCTCTCATAAAAAACATAAAAGGCGGCAAGCGCGATTACTTAGATATAAACGCGTTGAAAGAGGGGCAGAGAACACGATCGATGTGCGGGCACGAAATGACTACCCGTTGTTCTATTTTTGTTTTGTCGTGCAGAATGCAGTATAGTTTTGATTAAAAATTGATAAGATCCGTGCATAGATTTAGATAAATTGATGATCGTTAGTTAGTTCATTAATAATATACCATTTTCATAATAGAGACACGAAATATGGATATCGATTTTCTGTGAACTTTGAGATTTTTTAATTTTTTAAACTTTTTCATCCGCTACATTAAACCCTTATTCAATCGGCTGGATATTTCATTCGCGATCGAGCTGATACAGTGGAAAGAAAATAAAAAAGCGTTTAAAAAAATTACTCTATAATTAATACGCTTCACAATGAAAATTGTATGGTCTGTGATATTGTGTTGAGAATTTGTAACTATTACATTTATGAACTATTCGATTAATCACTCAATTATGCATTAATCAATAGCTGGTCATCTCTTTATTTCCCTGTAGAATGCTCCGATGAGTTCTCGAAGTTGGACAATTACGAATGGATTGCCTGTCAATTTTATTGTTTAATTACATTCGCGCTTGGGTGTACAATAACGATAATCGCGGTCGCATGGGAAAAGCCTCTTGTATCGTAGTTCATTGATAATCGTATTGATTTACAATACAATTTATATATATGCGATAACGTTCTATAGAGCTACGGCGCAGAGCTCGCAAGCACGACTCGTCGCGCACCTGCTAGCCGGCCGGCTCGCGTCGGTAGGTCAGTATGCACGTGGCGCTCGTCGCGGAAGGATCGTTTATTGTACCGGCCATTTTGCCTCGAGCGTGACCGCTATTAATATCACTAATAAGCTTTCGGATTCCTCCATGACCAAATAATTTGTTATAACAACGTTAAATCTACGAAAAAAGTTCGGTAAACAATCGTGCGTTGTTTCCATAAAATTCGAAAGAGCAAAAAATTCGCGTTAGAGGGGTTTACGTCTATCGGCTTTGCTGTTCGATTAAAGCAATGTTTTCGCAACGATCTTCGAGTGCAAAGGATCGTTGCATTTTTACATTCCGATTCGACAAAAAAAAGATTCAATAAATACTACTGACCTGGCCTCGTCGTACCAAGTCGCCGCATTTTGCGGGCTCTTGGGTGTCGCGGGACTGGCCGGCGAGCCGGTGGTACTCGACCGTACAGGCGAGCCCTTCGTAGGTGTTCCGCATCTCGGCGAGCGTTGCGGCGATCGATTGTCCTTTCCCGCGATTCCCGAGATTTGCCACGAATAACGCGACTTCGACGAGGGACTGCCACCGCGACTAGGACTCGAACCTCTGGAATTCGAATGGCTCGAGCACGCGCCGGGACTCTTCGGGCTCTTCAAAGCCCCCGTACTGAAAACTCTGTTCAAACGAATTCGCAACGAGCACTTGTCCTTACGTCGCACTGTGAAACTCGCGTCGTCGCCGCTCGACTCGTCTCTATCGTTGTTTAACGACTCGTAAGAATTATTACTCATTTTCGTCACGTATTAACGAAGATTTTTGAAAAAAGTGAAAAAAAAAACTTTCGCACGCACGCACGCCCGGGGATCATCGAAGGAATGAGTGTAAATCGCAGATAAAACTGTCGTTGAGTCCTTCGCGTGCAGACCACTGAAACATTTTGCCATGCGGACAGGGCAAAACCCGGCTCTCCGCTGGGCGCTCGACACCGACTTCCTGTATTCGCGACCGCTTCCTTCCTCGCGTCTCTCGTCTTATCGCTTAACTCGCGTACGAATTACGTAGAATTATAACATATTTAGGTCGCCTAAGCTATCAGAAGGAGATTGGATAAAAATGAAACGAAAAATTCAACGTTTGCGTGTTTTGTCTTCGATCTTTTATTTCATTCCTTTTTGCTGTTTTTCTCTTTCATTCTTTCTTCCGATGCCTATGTACTCTCGAGTATATATATATAACAGTTGTATGATCGTTTCAAGTGCGATACGTACTGTACACGAATAATAAATACGTAAATGTCGAATATTCGCGGAGAGTCGACGGCCGCCAGGACCGTCCGAAAAACACCTTTGAGTTGTTCGCAAATATTCGTTGAAAATATCGTCGGTGTGGAGTTATGGACAGGGTCTTTCGACTCGTTACAAAACACGGTACTCGCCCGTGTCACGATTACTCACTTTTCCCCGCCAGTTTTACATAAATTACAATGGATATTGCCTACTTTTTGTTTAACAATAACAATTCGTTACTAAATCATTCACGCGCGAGCGACTTCTACTCCGTTCTCGATATAATATTCATCGTCGTCTTGTCTTTGTTTTTTTTTTTTTTTTGTTGTCGTCAATTTTGGCGTCGTCATCGCGAGATTGAACGGGCATGAAGGATAATTGGTATGAGTCTTGCGAGATGGCGAACGATGGCAACGAACGATGAGCGATCATTTACCCGACGATGACAATTGTACTAGTGTGATTTGTTGCGGGCGTCACACTCATGCGTTTTTTTCTTTGTTTGCCATACGCCATCGCGCATTCGATCATCGAAAATCTTCACGCTCCTTACTTGGAGGCTTGTTCGAGGTAGGCGATCAAGTCGCCACGCTCCTGTGGCTTCTTAAGACCGGCGAACACCATCTTCGTGCCGGGAATGTACTTCTTCGGGTTCTCGAGGTACTCGAAGAGGGTGTCTTTGTTCCAGGTGATGCCTATCGGGACAAATTAGATTGAATGAGATCATTGAATGTGCTATTTTGCCGTGGCATGTGTTGACGCGACAATTTAATCCGCGAATCGTACCTTTAGCTTTGTTGGCCTCCGTGTAAGAGAAACCGGGGGCTTGACCCGTTTTTCTACCGATCAAACCGTGCAAGTTGGGACCGACCTTGTGCTTACCACCTGCCTCGATGGTATGGCACTGAGCGCACCTTTGAACGAACACCTAAACACACAAAGCCGCTAATGTTACTCAATATCCGAGATTTAAATTAAACTAATTGAAACGCAACGTAAAACAAAAGAAAAAAAAAGCGATGTAAAGTAGTATAAAAAAAAATTATTAGACAAAACGGCTCGAACAGTTTTAATTAATACAATATGCAAATTAATTAACACAATTAATTACCAACTATTGGTAAAATGGTTGTCTTAGAGAACATAAAAATTGGAGGATCTAGAGATATATTGCACTTTTCTAGCAAAACAAAGATAACAACCAAGTGCGCTAATTGTTGAAAAATCATTAACGTTGTAACGATAAAAAAAATGCCTCATCGGAATGCAGAGTGACCGTCGGAGCAATTCGAGTTTAAAATTACACCGATGGAACCTTGAGGAAAGTTCTAGAACAGATGGCGTCGCGATCGACCGAATGATTCATTTGGAGATAGCAGGGATCTACTCGCTTCAAAAAATCATATATCGATTCTTACCTTCTTTCCTTTCTCAGCATCTCCAGCCGGGACTCCCATGACTAGCGAATCTTCTGAAATAAACGAAAGAGCCTTATTGAATTTTCATCATTTTTGATTTCCCATCCAGTGAATAAGCCTGTCGTTATCACTTCGATTGGGCGTCGAAGGGAATAAGCTAGAATAATCCTATCGACGTTTAATTGGGCCAGGCGCGATGTCTCGAGTGCGCGGCATTTATCGAAACGAGATAATTTGTCGCTGATTAATCGCGCGTATTGTCGATGTATCAGTCTGCGCGGGGCTCTGTGACGCATGGAGATTCCCGGGGAAGGTCGGGTGTGGAGGCGCGATCGTTACTCCATTCATCCAAAGGTCGATGGAGAGAGAGACAGAGTAGCCGAGTTCTCGATGGTTGCACGCGCCAAGGTATATCTGCCCCGTGTACGCCCGACCATCACGAGACTCCTTCGCTAACTCGGCTTATCTAACGCGCGGAATTTTCACGAGATCGTCTGTTCGACGCGTCGTGTTGCACGCGCTTGCGCTCTATTGCATATTTTTACTACTGCTATCTATTACGGTTCACGCGCTTCCGCGCTATCGACTCGGCGTTCGTGTCCTCTATCGCTTAGGCAACTGTCAAGTTGCGAGAATGGGCTTTTTCGAGTGTTCATCACTGGCAAGGTCAATAGACGACCGAGATCGATGACGCTGAACCACGAGACCTTCCGCGGCGTCACCCCAATTGGCGAATATCCAAAATAAAATGCTATTCTTTACGTGCATCGAGCGACTCGGGAGTTAAATCGAAACTTTTCCAATAACAACCGCAAAATATGTTTCCATTTGTTGCGCGTCGCTAACAAAGAATTTAGAATAATCGAATGAGGCGCGTGGGTTATTGTCGAAATCGAGCCAGTGGAGCACTGGCTCAGGGCCAACGTACGTTACATAATGCCCTCTGGGTCGCCCCAAACTTCAATCGCTCGTTCGCGGACTCTGACTTGGGCAAAAAAGGCTTTGAAAAAAAATTAATTGTCGAACGATCGATTCGAACTGGCGATTAGTTCGAAAAGCACGTGTTCGAATTCCGCGAGAAACGCCATGAGAGTTCGTCCCGTTTCCGCGATTCGACTGTCTCCAAAGGCGACACGCGTTTCACACGTTTGTAACACTATCCCGAAACATTTCATTATTGTTGCGAATTATTGGCACGCGATATCGTGCACTATGCGAAATACCGTGCGATTCGATGTTTCTAATTCAAGGAAATTTCGTTGTCCTTACCTTATTTGCACGAAGCACCTGCGCGAAGAAATATACGGGGAGTGATCTGACCGTGTGTCCGACCGTGAATAAACTCCGCGATCGATGTGCGAAAGCCTCGAACCCCCTATTCGCAGCGCCCCGAGGTTCATTTCGACGGCTGACGCAACGACGCGCGCCGATGTCGACACGTTGCGAAATCCGCACGACAGATGGGGCTGAACTCGCGTAAAAAAATTTAAGGTGATTCCCAACGCAACAAATGAATTTCCGGTATCACCGATGAACTTCCGGTGTTTCCCTGAGTCGTCACGGCTCGACGTCTATCCGAGGATACGATTGTCACTCGGCGATTTGTTTTTGTTATCGTATCCGCGAGAATTCGGAGATTACTCGCAGGTAAGAGCGGCACGACGATAAATCGACGCCCACGCTGTTTCATTGATGCTTCAAGACAATAATTGATGCAATATTCGCAAGATCGTCGAGAGAGATCGCAAATATAAAAAAAACAATGGGCACTATTGTTATAATTGGGAAGGAATGTATTTTAGGGAGGGGTAAGCGTCGAGAATGGAGGAGGGAAACGCCGAAGCCACGGCCCGAGTCGACGAGGCACTGAGAAAATTCGCCTGCTATCTGTATGTGGGCAAAAGCCATCCTATCTACAAGGCTAAACCATGGAACGACGACGATCATTACTCGCAGGGCGAACGCATGAGAAATTTGGAAATACTGGCGGCCGACAAAAAAACCGAACTTGTTCCAATCGACAAAATCAAATTGGTAAATTTGAATGTTCTGTAAAGAAAAAAAAATTCAAAGAATTGGTCATGAGTTTTTTTTTTCTTTTGAAGGCGATGGATTCCGGGCTGATACGCAGGCCCGAAACTCTGATGTTCGCTCTTGCCATGTGTGCCAGGCAAAAGAAGAGCGAAAAACTTAGAGCGGCTGCTTACTATTTTCTCGCCGAACACTGCAAGGAATGGAAGTATTTCATACTGTTTATCAAGTATGCCTCCTACTTGTGCAGAGTCGAAGGGAACAAGCATGAGAACGAAAAAAAAGAAGGCGATAAAAAGCCTATTGGTTGGGGTCACGGTTGGAAAAATGCCGTAAACAAGTGGTACTTCACAAAGTCTCCCACGGAACTCGCCACCTTGGTTGTTAGACACAAAGGAGATCACGGCTGGACTCACAAAGATATATTTAAGCTGTCTCATCCCGAAACCAGCGGTCTCGAAGGCGAGTCTCGATTATTTTTTCCATCAATGAATTCTCTGAAAAATTTTATCCAATTTTTGTTTTCGAGAATTATTTCCAATTTTTTACAAATAAATCGATTGAATTTCCGTTGAAAAAAAACTTAATCGCAGCGGCAAAAGTTTCGAGGGCGATTCTCGATAATTTTTTCATCAATGAATTACTTTTACTTTCATTTGATGAACGATGTAAATTTTTGATAAACAATTATGTGCATTTTTTTTTTTTTTTTATTAATTTGATTCACTGTTAATGGAAATATCTTTCAATCGCAGTGGAAAAACAAGCTATCCTGTGTTACGTGATGAAAGGCCTGAAGGCGGCGGCCGAGGAATTCAAAGACGATCACGAGGCAAAGAAAATCCTGGATCACATTCGCTTGACCGAGGAATTCAAGAGATGCCGCAACAGGAACGAAGTCATTGGGCTTTTGGGGATTCACAAATTCCCCATCGATTACGTTCATCCCTCGTTGATGAATGACAAGCAGGTAACTCGTCGCTATCATCGTCCATCTCCTCAATTATTACCCACGATAACACGATTTTTTTTGGCAGGTATGGCTCGCCTCGTTGAAAAATATGGATGTCCGAATGATTCTCAAGAATCTCCCGCGATTGAATCAGTGGGAACTGTTGACGAAGGATGGACCGGCCACACCGGTGGTCGTGGACACTCTCACCGCTTCAACGAGCATAGACTGGAACAAAGTTCTACCGATCGAGGTTCTTTCCGTACTGAACAGATACGAGGCACTGCCGCAGCCAAACCATCCGTTCAGAGAACACATATCTCTCGAAACCAAGCCCGAGGATAGCAAGACGAAAGCTAAGACTCGAAGCGTCCGAAAAGGCAAAAATTCGACCGTCGTTGTCAATAGCGAGATAAAGAATAAATCCGGGAGCTCGAGACCAGGCCATAGATTCATCGAGACCAAAGATCCGGATATGAGAGTTCGCGATGCTCTTCGCACGGCCTTGACTCTATCTCAAAGGGTGGTAAGCCATCGAATGTTCGTGCAACGATTTTATACGGACTAAAATCGTCATTCAGCGGTCCTTTGTTTCAGGATATAACGAACGACTGCAACAGAAGATACCTGGTCTCCATCAGAATTCCACCGCGATATCGAAAGAGTGTTTGCGCCGAGTCGGGTCTCGCATTGGCACTTCCGCTCTTGCACCGCTCTTGGGACGGTCCTCCCGAGGATGCGGTAACGATAGTCGGTTACGAACCAAGATTCACCGCCGAAAATACCGGCGCCGGGCAAATATTGCCAATAATCGACGGTACTTCTTACGACGAGGCGATCACGTCACTGCAAAAACTCAGACGATATGACGCAAGTTTGTTGCACATGCCGTGCGGTGCCTTGGGATGGGCTTACGCGGAAAACAAACCGTACGACGTCTTCATCAACGTCACGAACGAACCACCCATGAAAGACGAACTCAAGCTCGTGGCACTTTACAGAGAGAAGATGAATTTGCCACATGCTAAGTAGGTTTTACACAAAAAGTCAATTATTCGTGTGTGATTCACCATTTTATTCAATGCATGTTTTTTTTTGTTTATTGGCAAAGATTCGTCAACGTAGTGATCCACAAAGTGCCCTATAAATTGAATCCAGAAGATTGGAAGGATTCGTTGATAATCAATGGATTCGATCCGCACGTGTCGTGGATCATCGAGGCCTACGTTCGCGGGCTCTTCTAATCGGAACCGTCGGTAATTCATTAATCGAGAGTTAATATAAAAAATCTTGCGATTTTTTGCGACCCAAGAAATCCCTGAGACAACTTATCAAATATCTTTTTACATATAGAAACTAATCCGCCGTAAACGGCGTTTAGACACTCGCGTCCTCGTTTTACGTGCGGCTCGGGGAGTTGCATTTGAAAAGTTTTAATGAAGATACTTCGTTACACCGACCGCGAATCTCTGGCCAACCTAACGTAGCCTCAATGAAAAAACGAGAACTGATAGAAAAAAAATCTCATCGACGTGATCTGCATTTAGGCTGTTAGAGGAACGTAAGTAACTTTTATTCATCTGCGTTCGTTACGACCTTTGATATACGAAAGATATATTTTTTGTAAGAAAAACAAATCGTTTTGATACCTTTTTTTAACCTCGGTCGTGCAAGTAAATATCGTACGACGTAAAGCAAAGGCCAGAGATATTTATCGCGAATTACTTTAAAGATTTCATTATAATAGATTTCGCGCGCATTCGCGTGTAGTCAATAATTTTTCATTTAATGTTTTTTTTCACATCGTTATATCGTAACTATCGCTTCGTAAAACAGTACCTTTTCTACGAGCCTCAGGCCTCGGAGCTGGAGCATTGAATAAATTATTTTACGGCTAACAAAATATGTTCTTATGATCGCGTGACTTCCGCAGCCTGCAATAAGTGCGGTTAGCGAAATGGACGAAGAAGAAAAAGGATAGAGGCGTGTTCATTATTGAAAAAATGTTTATTATCGTGATACTGATACAATGTCAATCATTCACAGAGACGCGCTCAGTACGAGTATTGTACACAGTACGATACAGTATTTTCTTAATTTTTTAATTTTTTTTTGGATAACGGTCTCTCGTACTCTCATTTTCGTTTATTCACACACTCGCACACGGTGAATCACGGGATGGTTAGTCGAGATTATACGCTTTCGGGAAATTCATACAAACTCGACGGCCTTACAACGATTACACGTAATGGAACCATACAAAAAAAAAACAATTAAAATAAATTAACGGAGAGATGCGCGCGGCAAGTTTCCTGCTGCGCGAGAATTCGTCGAAAAGTCGCGAGAAACGCCGCGCGACTCGTCCGAAGACCGATCTTTCGTAGCGCGAAAGAATCTTCATAGTTTTTTATATCTTTAAACCCGTTCGCAAGGCCCGGGGTGTGTAAGTTCGCGAGCCGTGCGCATTATTCGTTTTTTTTTTTTCACCTACTTATTTATCTATTAGTTCGTCGCGGAGATTGGATGAGAAACTTATCTCCTCGCGATTAATGCGGATTTTCAACGCGCATACGAGTGGATCGTATCTCGTAGATTTTTGTTTGTTCTCAAATCATAATCGACTTAGATGAATACCTCGGTCGAGGACTCGCGAAGCATTTGTCCCGGGAGAAAGCGAACGAATGATCAGTCTGTTAGGCGAATCGAAATAAATTCGCATGCGTACGGATTAAACTGGCGGATCGCTTTACAACTCGTCCTTGAGATCGTCCTCGTCGCCGCCGGTAGGCGGTACGCCGCCGCCCGCGCCTTGATAAAGCTTCGCGATGATCGGCTGCACGATGTCGGAGAGTTCCTTCTTCTGTTTCTTGTATTCCTCGGGATCGGTGTCCTGATTCTCCTCGAGCCACTTGATCTTCTCCTCGATGGCCTCCTCCATCTTGGCCTTGTCGGCGTCGCTCACCTTGGCTCCAAGTTTCTCCTTGTCGCCCAATTGATTCTTCAGCGAGTACGCGTAAGATTCGAGCTCGTTGCGCGCCTCGACGCGTTCCTTTAGCTTCTTGTCGTCGTCGGCGAATTTCTCCGCGTCCTTGATCATTCTCTCGATGTCGTCGGGGGTCAAGCGGTTCTGATCGTTCGTGATGACGATCTTCTCGCGATTGCCGGTTCCCTTGTCCTCGGCCGATACTTGAAGAATACCGTTGGCATCGATCTCGAATGTCACCTCGATTTGCGGAATTCCACGGGGCGCCGGCGGAATACCGGTCAGATCGAACTTTCCGAGAAGATGGTTGTCCTTGGTCATCGGACGCTCGCCCTCATACACTTGGATGGTCACGGTGTGCTGATTGTCCGACGCGGTAGAGAAGATCTGAGACTTCTTCGTCGGGATGACGGTGTTACGCGGGATAAGCTTGGTCATCACACCGCCGACGGTTTCGATACCCATGGTCAGAGGATTCACGTCGAGCAACACGATGGCGTCGGTGTCCTGTTCGCCCGAGAGCACTCCGGCCTGTACGGCGGCACCGTAAGCGACAGCCTCGTCGGGATTGATACCCCTCGACGGTTCCTTGCCACCGAAGAATTCTTTCACGAGCTGCTGTACCTTCGGGATTCTGGTGGAACCACCGACGAGAACAATCTCGTCGACGTCCTTCTTGCTCATGTCAGCGTCCTCGAGTACCTTTTGCACGGGCTTCATCGTGCTACGGAAGAGATCCATGTTCAATTCCTCGAACTTCGCTCTCGTCAGCGTCTCGGAGAAGTCCTCGTTCTCGAAGAACGACTCGATTTCGATCCTCACCTGAAGATAAAATTTTTAAAAATTAATTTTGGCATGATAAATATTAATCGTTTGATTTTCCGTCTTAGAAACGACCTTTTAGTCTCCTTCGTTCCTTCTTCAAATTTCAAGGTAAAAGAAGAAAAAAAAGGGTCGACTATCAATTGTGGTTGTTTTACAATTTCGAAGCATAAAATTTACCTGATGGCTAGCACTGAGCGCTCTCTTTGCCTTCTCGACCTCACGACGCAATTTCTGCACAGCTCTGTTGTCCTTTCTGATGTCCTTGCCCTTCTTCTTCTTGTAGAGCTTGATGAAGTGATCCATGACGCGCTGATCGAAATCTTCACCTCCCAAGTGGGTATCACCGTTGGTAGCGACGACCTCGAAGACACCGTTGTCGATCGTGAGAAGACTAACGTCGAAGGTACCGCCGCCAAGATCGAACACGAGTACGTTCTTCTCGCCGTCCTTCTTGTCGAGTCCGTAAGCGATAGCCGCGGCGGTCGGTTCGTTGATGATTCTCATCACTACCAAACCGGATATCGTGCCGGCGTCTTTGGTCGCTTGTCTCTGAGCGTCGTTGAAGTAAGCCGGTACCGTTACAACGGCGTGGGTGACTTTCTTGCCGAGATACGCCTCCGCGGTTTCCTTCATCTTGCCCAAAACCATGGCGGAGATTTCCTCCGGAGCGAAAATCTTGTCGCCGCCGCTCGTCGATACCTTGATGTGCGGCTTGTTGTTCTTCTCAATGACCTTGAACGGGAAGAATTTCGCGTCATTCTGAACGGTCTGATCGGACCATTCGCGACCGATCAAACGCTTCGCGTCGAAGACCGTGTTCTCGGGGTTGGTCGTGAGCTGATTCTTCGCTGCGTCGCCGATCAGACGCTCACCGTCGGCGGTGAACGCGACGTAAGACGGCGTGATGCGGTTTCCTTGATCGTTGGCGATTATCTCGACGCGACCGTTCTTGTAGACACCGACGCTGCGCAATGGAAATACGAAGAAATTAGATGGATTTTTGAAAAAGGCAAGTTTTGAATTTGCTATGGAATTTTCGGGAGATCGAATTTTGGGATCGAATTATTTATGCTTACCAAGAGTACGTGGTACCGAGATCGATTCCAATAACCGTTCCCAGGTCCTCCTTCTCCTTCTTGTCCTCCTTCGCTGACGCAAGGGCTGCTACCAGCCCTATCACCATTAGAGCCACTGCTCCTTTCATCTTTCAAGATTCTTCGATACGTTTACCTACGGAAAAAAAATCATACACGGTTAGTAGTCGAAAATATTTTCTCTAACGAAATAAAATAATATTTCTATGGTTCATTTATTCTGGATCGAATTCCGAAAGATTTGATGAACTTCCGGTTTTTTTTGTAAAATGCAATATTCAACAATACTTTTTTCGATATTTTTAACAATATTTTTTTCACTACAATATTTGAATGATCTTCGAATAGTCAATTTATTCTACTTCAAATTTCGAAAAATTTATTGACTTCCGGTTTTTTTTTGTGCAATGCAATACTTTCACAATATTTTTTTCCAAGAAAATTAAAGCAATAAACGGGTAGACTTTTCACGGTCATTCGAAATTATGAAATTTTACCATCCTTATTATTTACCGTTCCTCGCGTTTTTCTCTAATTTATCCGAACTTCATCGTAAAATCAACGTATTTAAATGTACCGCGTATGGAAATCAAAAAGCGCCAATATGTTAACACGGCAGAGAATCGTTCCAAAAATTGTTCGTGTTATAAAAAAAAAATCGCCCAGTGTAACATAATCGCCGCGAGACATGCAAGCTGCCCAGCTGGACAATGGCAGAAGATTCTGGTAGGCGTGAGTTGCATACGCGAACACGAGGTCAAACTCCGATTTTTTTTTTCGTTCGGATCTCATTCGTACACGAGTTACAAAAAGCAGGCACAGCTCGGATAAAAAAGTAAGGATATTTTCGGCGAACTCGAATTTCTTTTGTACTTTACGCTGGTGAGCAACAAATACCGGCATTTCTTGCCGGAAACCGCGAATTCGCCGCGGTCGTTCATTATTCAAAGACACATATGCGTCATGAATATGCAAGCGCGATTGACAAACTCGAGAAAAAACCTTTGAAAAACCGTCGATCGACGAAACAACAAAGTTCCGTGAGCTTTCGAACTTTTACTTCGATTCCAAACGTTGCTCCGAAAAATCGGAGCACTCGAGAGACGTGGCAATTTTTTTTTCGTGCACACCGAGATCCGGACGCCGCGTTCGTCGAAATCCGCGAATTCGCGTCACAATCGTGAGAGAAAATATCACATCGACGAGTTAGCGAATAAAGCGTGAACTTACCAATGAAAATATCTCGTTGAAATTCGCTGTTCGCGACTAATAACCACCGAAATGTCACACTCGTTACGAATGTATCTTCTCGCTTGGCTTTTTCAGAAACGACTGACTGCCGTGGGGAACCAGCGCCGTGATATTAACGGGATAATTTCGTCGTGGCCGGCCGCGATTGGTCGGCGGGTGCGCGTGGCAACGGAAAGACTGATAAGGATTGGATAGCGCTACGAGAGTTGGCTTCCTCCCATTGGCCCACGTTGCACGCCCACCTACTGGAACATTCTCGATTGTCGGCGATTGGTCCGGGCGCGTAATCTGCAACACGTAGAAGAAATTTCTTGGGGTTCCAGAGTGTTTCATCACGGGGATAGGTAACGACGCTTTCGATTATTGTCGTTTTCGTTCGACGCTCGTGCTGACGCAAACACGTAAAAATCTGTCGATGTATTTTTTCAGCCGACAAAAATAATTCTCTTTCGCTTTCTGAGTATGGAAGCGAAACAACATATCGAAAGTCATTTCAGATATTCTGGCAAATCGATTTCAAGATTTTTTCCAAACAAGGAGAAAATCGTAATACATGCGTTGAGCAGACACGCCCCTGGCATACGTTTACGCGTGCGTTCACCGTAACCCTTTGAATCTAACGGGATCTTTGGGGTCGAGTCGGCGAGCCGACGAATTCTTTCGACACGTATAGAAAAAAAAGATTCACATCGTTAGAACGTCGATGCATTCTCATACCGTATACGGAAGCATTTGAGTCATAACGGATGTTCGGGATACTCCGAAAACTCGAAATCGTTCATCTTCATTAATGGATAATCGGGATACGAAACAAAGATCATAGAGGCTGCTCTACTATTTTCATTTACTTGCAAAGCATACAGTTTTAAATAAGTCACGGTCATTGCCACCACCAGCCCACTCGCCAGTTCCACGTAAATTCATTTTACAATTATGTACACAGCTGTTACGAAGAGCCTTTCAACATGATTTAAAAATGGGATATAAATATTGCAATCGGAGACGAAACGATAAATTATCACAGAGACAGGGTCACAACGGGAAGTGTTGTAGAACGCTTCTTTTCCTTTGTTTTTCTTTGCTTGTACGTGTGCGTGAAACTCGAAAACCGAACAAAAATAGTTTAAGTACAATTTTTCTTTTTTTTTTTTTACCGTTTTTCCCTCAATATTTGCTCGAAGGTTGTAGCATGTCGAGAATCAGAGGCGCGAAATACGTGATAATGCAATCGGCACCTGCTCGTCTCATGGACAGCAAAACCTCGTTCAAAACGTTCTTCAGATTAATAGCACCGTTTTGAGCTCCGTGATAGAGCATGGCGTATTCGCCGGAGACTTGATAAACGAACATTGGATATTCGGGATGAGCGTCTTTGGTGTGACGAACCACGTCGAGATAAGCCAGGCCAGGCTTCACCATGAGCATGTCTGCTCCCTCAGCTACATCTCGCGCCTGGACAAAAAATAACAAAGTCTGTACTCGATGTTCGAAGGACCGTGAAAGTGGATATTTCATCGATTAATTTTGGAGTACCGCGGCTCGGGCTGCTAGGCCGTTGCTTCCCGGTGGAAGCTGATAGCACTTTCTATCCCCGAATTTTGGAGCGGATTTCGAGGCGTCCCGGAAGGGTCCGTAGAAACCTGAGGCGAATTTAACCGCGTACGAGAGCACCGCGACGCGGTTCGCTAGACCGGCCTCGGTCAGACCTTTCTTTATCGCTGCTATCCTGCCGTCCATCATGTCCGATGGTGCCACTATGTGAGCCCCTGAAAAATAGAGTATCGCTCAATATTTTTTTCATGTTTTTGTTTTGCCGATTTATCGCTAATTGCTTTAGGATTAATTTTTTTTTTTATAAATTGAGAATGAATAAAAAAATTTAGTTCATTCAGGGACCATAAATTCGGTCGTTCGTATCGCAGTATTAAGAGCGAACAGTTTCTACCAGCTTTCGCATAGGACACAGCAATCTCCGAGATCCTCTGAATGCTGGCCCTGTTATTTATGCTGCCATCGGTGCTCAAAATCCCGCAGTGTCCGTGAACGGTGTAGGGACAGAGGCAAACGTCGCACGCTATCACCAAATCGGGAAACCATTTTCGGAGCAGAGGTAAACTCTGTATTATCGGATTCCTTGAGCTATCGGCGTTTCTAGCTTGATCGTGCTGAAAAATCATCAAAAACATTCAATAATCTTGTAAAAAAAAAGCTCTTCATCGATCGCATCGAGATTATCCGATGCATTACCTTTTCCTCGTCTTTCATTACTCCGAAAAGTAGTACGGACTGCAAACCCTTGGCAACGAGCGGCTGCAGCATTGCTTTCAATTGATTAATGCCGTATCGATAAACTCCCGGCATGCTCGAAATTTCGTCTTTGGCATTCGGCTCGTCTCTGCAAAAAAAAACGAATATTTCATTATCATCAAAAATAAATGAATTACGCCGAAAAGTATGATTTTTTTTTGTCGAATTATCGTTTCTCGATTTCTTGCGTTCTCGAAGCTGCGAGAAAGTTCGAAATCGACAATAACACTTTTCGGAGCCAGGGCGCCAAATTGTATCCAGCTGTTTATCGCGCGATAAAGAATATCTTATCCGTGTGAATTTCGTCGAGCGCGGGCCGCGTGTGCGCGCGCGCACGCACACACACGCGCTCTCTCGCGACTCCTCGGCGATATATCTCCACGCCGACGCGGATATAGGATTTCTTTGAAGGTTATATAGGATGATATAAACAGAATTTCAACTTACAGCACGAAAATCGGATACATGAGATTGTTGACGGTGATCTCGACGTTTCTCGATTGCCATTGTCGCAGAAGTGGATGAAATATTCCACTGTGAAGTGTATGCTTCGCCTCGGGCTCGATCATTCTCGGCGACTCGCGATTTCTCTCTGAATACCACCTCGGCGCGTGAAATAAATGCACCGCTCGTTACCGAACACAGTATTGCCCGCTCTACCTCGCTACTACCCTTTCCGCATAGATAACAAAAATTCCGTTTGCAATTTTCTTCAAACCCTTTATTCAATGTCAACGAACACTCTGTTAACGAATCTTTCTTGCTGATACAATAAATATTATACAGCCGATTGCGAACACGAGTTAATTTATTTCATGTACGATTCGATTACAACAAAGACTCGAATATTTTTAACCGATTACTTTTACGATCTGCCGATCCGTGGAAGTTTCGAGACTGAGACGAGACAACAAAAACAACGAAATTATTCAAAGCCCTGAGGGAGGTCCGATATCAATTCTATTATAAATTCGATTTAGCAATCGTCATCGTGACACCGCGAATGAATTATCTCCCGATTACGCAGTAAGAACTTCACGACAAAGCGGGCCAGTAAGAATAATAGAAAAAAGCATTTTCTTCTCGAAGGAGAAGACAGACACGAAGCAACAATGTTGAATTGTTCATACACGAATTTCAGATAATCAATGGAAAATTCGATGACTGAGTTGTATTGGATTCGAATGTATTAGAGCAAAGTGGAAGCGGAATGAAAACATCGAAATATAGAGTTTGATCTCAAGCCAATCGGAACGGGCGAGAACGTTTTTTGATTGGCTGCCGAACTTTGTTGTTTTCTAACTACTGATTCAAATACACCGATATAATCGGACATTGAGCAATTTTTGTTGAGATAAACAATAAATATTGAATTTCAGGACCAGGACGAATTCGTCGCTATAATTTATTAATTCTTCCAATTATTGCGACTCTCTTCGAAACCGTTGACGATGGAAGTTTCGCTCCCTTTGTTCGGCGAAAACTTCAGCATAAGCATAATAACTTCTTCTTTTCTGACGAAGACCGACGTAAATAAAACAGCAGACGTTTAACGTAGGTCAAGCAAGCGCGATTAACTTTTGCTACAAAAATGGTGAGCAATATACCGGATTCCTTTGATATCTGAAAATTGCTCAAGCAAAAAAATGTTGAACAAAAAAAAATTATAAAAACATTTCGTTCATTTGGAAAGAAAAGATTGAGTCGTTCTCCTCGAAATACAAAGAGCGACGGAAATAAAAGAAAGAACGTTAAACTCAGATCGAACATAAAGCAAATAGAAATGCTGATCAATAACTGATTTTTTTCATCATCTCAGAGACAGTAAAACAAAATGGATTATTGAAAAATTTCCATAATAACGGAAAAAAATCGCAATGTTAATATCGCAATTAATGTCTTTAGGAGTTCAACATAAAGCGTCAGAGAGAGGAGATCGAGGCGATGGCGAGTATCTGCGGCGATGACGAATTTTTCAAAATTCCATCCGAATACTACAATCTTGGCTTGGACATTGCGCCGCTCATAAAGAAAGAAGTACTCGACGTAAAGTATTCCAACGTCATCCTGAGGCACGGTCCGACGCAGCAGTTCCATCATTTCCCGGTGAAAAATTTGCCTCCGGCGTGTCTGCGATTTTGGTTCCCATCAGGATATCCGGAATTTGCTTCGCCAGTGTACAAGCTGGACGTGTCCTGGCTCTCGCCCTGGGACTGTTCGCTAGTTTGTCAGCGTCTCGACGAACTGTGCGAGGAGAACAAAGGCTCCGAAATACTCTACGTGTGGCAAGATTTTCTGCGCAACGAATTGCTTCGTTACCTCAACTACGAAGAATCCTTGGACGTCTCGTTTCTCTTCGTACTGCACAGCGAGTGCGACAATCCTTTGATGACGCAGCTGCTGCAATTCGCGGATCCCAGAGCTCAGAACAGCGCGCTTTATTTTCATCCGCTGAATTATCTGACACAGTACGACGAGTCGCGTCGATGCATCGTTCTCAGACGCTCGTTTCGCACCTGTGGAATTTGCTTGGCCGATTATTCCGGCAAGAATTGCGTCGAGTTTCGCGACTGCGGTCACGTTTTCTGCAAAAATTGCGTCGTCGTTTATTTCGCGACGCGAATCCGAGAGGGCAACGTCGCGAGGATGCCGTGCCCGGAACCGCAATGCTATGCGGTCGCGCAGAGTAGTCAGATAGAGGAACTCTGTCCGGATCTCTACGCGAAATACGAGGAAACCTTGCTCCGTTCGACCCTCAGAACGATGAACGACGTCGTTGCGTGCCCTCGAGTTTCTTGCCAATTTCCCGTTATCGTCGCCGACGGCGAGACACTCGCCAGTTGCCGAAAATGCGAATACAACTTTTGTTTCTACTGTCGCAAGGTACGCGAGCTCGTTGAGAAAAATATGAAACATAAATTGTCAGCAGAGTTAATGAACACAGCACATCGGTATTTATATTTGAAAAATGTACTGAAAAACGCATTCGATTTTTTCGGACTGTAAAAACAAATTTCTGGTAGTTCGATGTACTGATATCGAAAGTTTTCATACGTAAAGTGGCACATTGATTTAAATGAAAACTTCCAATACCAAATTACGTAAATTACGTAAATACGTAAATTCAATTAACGATTTTTTTCTAGATTGTATTCTTCGATCTCGTCGGCTCTGGGTAGATAAACGATGAATTTCGTTATATTTCTCTCAATTTCAGGTATACCACGGTGTAGCGCCTTGCGCCATGACTTCCGAGGACAGCGAAAAACTCGTAGAGGACTATCTCAATGGAAACAACGCTCAAAAGAAGCTCCTAATGAAGAAATACGGTCGAAAGCACATTCAAATAATCGTGGAGAATCATCTGGCAAGAAAATATATCAAAGTACGAAACTCACCCATTTCTCTCTTAACTATTTCCGCCTTGTAACCCGTTTTTTTAATGCAGGAGAAAACAAAATCGTGCCCGAAATGCCGCACACCAACGGAGAAGATAGATGGTTGCAATAAAATGGTTTGCGTCCATTGTCGTGCACATTTCTGTTGGATATGCGGCGTTCTCATAACGAGCTCCAATAGCTACGATCACTTCATCACAAAAGATGATAAGAACAATTGTTACGGACTTCTCTTCGAAGGTTTGTGGGACATAGAAAACGAACGGCTGGATCTTAACGAAATCGCGTGACTTATCGAGTTATCGAAGCAACGAAGCTGCCCCTGCGTTATTCGCGCGATAGGAGAGAAAAACGCGTACCTCGATTTATCGAGTTACGAAAGACTTATTTTTCGTACCTTTTCATTTAATTACAAGAATAAATCATCTGTATTTTCTTATCTTACATTTACACGCGTGATCAATAAGCGCGAACAACAACCGGAAAAACGGTGAAATAACGATCAATAGAATAATATTTTTGTTACGATAATGTACATGTAAAAATTGCGTGATAAAAACTCACGAGTCACGCGAAGAAGGTCTCACGTTGTGGCTCGTGTTCGGGAACGGCATTTAGGCAGCGAAAAAGATATTGTTAACGTTGCAACGTTAAAATCAGACTTTTTTAATAATATTGCTTGTCGACCAATCGTTTGGCCTCTCCTCCGTTGTCTTCGCGTTTATGCGTCGACGGGTGCGTGAACTTCCGCTATCGATTCTACGGCCGTTACCGATTCAACTTCGGCGGCCAATTGCTCCGCCACGATCGACACCGTCGAAGGTCGCCTCTCCGCGTTATCTGCAGCGTCTGCAAACGTTGTACGCGCTTTGTGAGCATAATATCGCCAATCGAAGAATTAATAATTGACTTGAAAAAAAAATACGGCCGAAGATCGGAGTACCTGCGCATGTGGAGTCGCATCGAACGATCTTACTTCGCTCTTGTTTGAACTGCTCGAGATTCAATTCTATGAGAGTTATCCCGAATATCCAATATCCGAGGGTAGCCCCGATCGCCAGAGCGATCGCGATGTATCCGTTGTAGGTCATTACGGCAAGCATCAGTAAATATCCCAGTGTCGTGTGTGAGCTCCAATGCAAAACTTCGATGCTCCATGTCGCCCATTTTTTCCTGTTGGATAAAAGACGATAATTTGTGCAGATAAAAGGTTATTGATCTCGGAAATCTTACAAAGGAAAGCACAGAAATCTTGAAAAATACGTTAATATAAAGGTTTTTTATCTGAGATTTTGCTAAAAAAGCAAATGAGTGTCCAGAATTAGTTAATAAAATAAAGTAAATAAAAGACGATAATTCGTAGACATAAAAGTTATTATCTTAACGATTCAGAAAGGAATCTATTCAAACAGGAAATTCAACGTTACATCGAGATGAACGTGTTTTATCTGAGAAAATACTTAGGGGAAAAGAAGCGCGAGTCTACAATTAGTACCAATTAGCAGCAAAATTGCCTGTAGCTCCAGGCGCAATCTGCGTCAACAGCGACGAATTTTCCGAATTCATGTACTCGTCCGACGCGATCGAGGCCGAAGTTCTTTTGCGCAATTTTATCTGTAGCACTTTCATCGCTTCGTAAAGGACGGCTAGCGAGATGAGTCCCAAGCAGGTGCAAAAGAGTCCCAACGGAGATGCGACATTGTAACCGGGAAATAAAAAAGATCCCAGATCCGAGCCGAACCAAAACCACATACGCTGCAAATTGATAGATAACGTTGCAATCGCGACAATAAACTCAAATGAAAAACGAAAAAAAAAAGAAAGTAAATAATACGAGGTTAAACTCACCATTTTGTGGCCGAATCGATTATGGCTTCTTCATGTAAATTGTATCTCTCGATGACTGATAAGAGCACTCGTTGACAGTCAATGAAACATCCTTACAATCATCATAATACGAGCGACCTAGCTTTACCTTAGATTTCATCAATCTTTTTTTTTTTGTTTGGCACTTGTCACAAACGAATGAAGTTGGCAGATTGTCAGGTTGTTTGTTTGACACGCGAAACGAAGAATTGACAGGAATTGAATTGTTGAGATGTTAAAAATTCTTCGAGATTGCCGGTCTCCGGTTGGTTAATCCTGAAGGTTTATGCAACGAGGAAAAGCTTTCAACTGAATTTTGTTTCGCAATCGCGTCGAACCAGTTCTCATGGTATTTAGAAAGTAATGCGATTTTTATGGTTCCATAAAATGGTCATTCGCGAACAGGAAAATTGCTATTTGTCATATTTATATTTTTGAAAAAATCGATGTTTTGCAATAATTTTCATTGACGCGTCTAACCTGGCGAGTCAAAACGGCGCATCGAGTCGAGTAACGATCGATCACAATTCGATGACATGATTCGTGCCGTATCAATATTCTTTTCACGCGTTATCGCGATTGTTATTAATTTTTGTTACATGTTGAAGGTGAAAAAAAAAATGTTATAGGCCCAGTCAAACCTGACGCCGTGAGTGGACGCCGGAAGAGATTGCTAAGCAACGGAACCTCGTGACCCGAACCGGGAAATCCACGTATCGTTCGAGACGAGGTACGGAAATGCACGATATTTCTCGTAATTCCCACGAATCAAATTTCTATATAGATCCCTCGGAGTGTTCCCGATAATAAGATTTCATCGAACGCATTAATTAGCCAAAAGAATGAGATTCAATGTGACAATAAAGTGAATAAGTTAGGGATGCAGAGAGGGTGAATTATCAGCGCGCGCCGAATCCCGTCGCCATCTTAGAACCAGATGTCCTTCCGCAAACGTCTCGTATCTCGAATTTCCGCCGAATCGCGGAGTTTCCCGATCAATTGAATCAACGCCGAATATTCCACAGCCCTCCGTTGACAACGACAAACGACACGACGATCGTGACGAATTAAATCGAAGCGTAAAAAAAAATTGTCGAGAAAGAGAAAAAAGAATTTAGTGCTCCACCAGGTGGCGGATTGGTTGGCAATCGTTCGCGATACGAGCGTCACCTACGTCGTGCGAGCGACGAGCAAGCGTGGCTATAATCAAGGCGTCGAAGGTAAGCCGTGCGGGCTGTTTATTTTTGGGTTTTCGCTTAGGCAGCGCGCTCCCACACCGGTTTTCGCTCGAGTAATGCGTTTCCCGGTTGCTTACCGTCCCGAGCCGTGCCCGAGGCGGGTCTGACGAAGGCAGCGATGACCACGGAAACGTAGGTGAAGCTCGGTTAGGGGCGGCGCGCGGGCCCGAGCCCCGCGGCCGTCGGGCATCTTGCCCATCCATCCAAAGAACGCTACGACAAGTTCAACATCCATTGTCCTCAATCGACGAACAAATCGCGGGTATATTCACCAAAACTCACCGACGTTGTTTTTTAACGATTGCCTCACACGTAAGACTGCGGGATAAGCGGGTAACTCGACCACGTGGACCGCCAGGAGACAGCGTCCTCGGAGCCTCGCGACTTGTGCACGACGAAAAGAAAGACAAAAGTGCAGGAAAAAAGAGAGAAAAAAAAAAATATTGCAAAGTAGAAGGAACAAGTCGAGCCGTGTCCGAGGAACGTGACGCGACCCTCACGAAAAAAAAAAAGAAAAAGAAAAATCCTTTCCAACCACCTCTCCTTCGCGACGTGATTTATCTTCCCGAGCAATTACAATTCTTATAGTCCCATTGTTTTTCCAATTATCGTTAACACACTAACTCTCTGCTCTTCTCTTGTGCGTCCTTCTGTTTGACAAACGATTTTACTGTAGCCTGTTCGGTTCCTACGTGCGTCACTCTGTTATCCTCTTATCGAAGCCCTGCGTTCTTTGTTTGTTGGCGTCAATAGAAAGATGAGCAGCTCGGAGGAGGTATCCTGGATCTCGTGGTTCTGCGGTCTGCGGGGGAATGAATTCTTCTGCGAGGTACGCAACTTTTTCTTTCTATTCTATGAATATTTTCATTTTTTTTTTTTTTTGTCAAATTTACATAGATATTTTATTTCCAGGTCGACGAAGACTATATCCAGGATAAATTCAACCTCACGGGCCTGAATGAGCAGGTGCCGCACTATCGTCAGGCGTTGGACATGATCCTGGATCTGGAGCCTGGTAAGCGTATCGTATCGATATCCCGCATTTTTCCTTGAAATGCCAGAAGCGCAAAAATAAATATTCTTTTTTTCTTTTCACGTTTTTTTTCTCCTTTTTTTTTTCTCGTAGACGATGATCTGGACGACAATCCAAATCAGTCGGATCTAATAGAACAAGCTGCAGAGATGCTCTACGGCCTCATCCACGCTCGCTACATCCTCACTAACCGGGGTATCGCTCAG
This sequence comes from Ischnus inquisitorius, assembly GCA_963924025.1. Taxonomy (NCBI): domain Eukaryota; kingdom Metazoa; phylum Arthropoda; class Insecta; order Hymenoptera; family Ichneumonidae; genus Ischnus; species Ischnus inquisitorius. Next base: position 6,194,508 of record OZ001245.1, on the reverse strand, counting down.
ATGATAGAGAAATATCAAGCGGGCGATTTCGGCTATTGTCCCCGCGTCTATTGCGAGGCACAGCCGATGCTGCCGCTCGGTCTCAGCGACGTGCCCGGCGAGGCCATGGTCAAGAGCTATTGTCCAAAATGCATGGACGTCTACACACCCAAAAGCTCCAGGCATCATCACAACGACGGCGCTTACTTTGGCACTGGTTTTCCACACATGCTGTTCATGGTACATCCCGAATATCGACCGAAGCGTGCCGCAAATCAATTTGTACCTAGGTAAGTCGAAAATCATAAACGAACAATATCCGAAACCTTAACAGGGTTGTCAACGATCTCAAAGTCTTGGACGTTCTTAAATATCGTGAAACTACACGTGTCTGGAATAATTACGAACCATCGTGACCCCAAATTATTTAATTCGATAAATCTAAGTTATTTTCTGAGCTGAAGCTTAACTTGGGTTATCATTCAAATCCTGTTAAAAAGAAATTCGTCAATTGAGTAATCATTGAATTGTATAGTAGTCATTCAATTGGAACTTTGCGAGTTTTTCACGATTCTCGAAACATCGAATTATAGTGGTCGTTTTTAGTATATAAAATCTTGTTATCGATAAAAAAAAAAACAACTTCGTCGTAAAGTTATTTTTATAAACCGTGAAACATTTGAAGTTATGAGGAAATGACGATCGCGCAGCTGAATAGTCAAAGAAGTTTCTGCGCCTTATTAGACACTGGTAAAATATTGCCAGTAAAGCGACGTATCGTTGATCCTCGAAAAGCGAAGATTCATCGAAGTTAAGTGGGCGCTGGAGCGCATTCAAAATGAAGGCAACGCGACGCGTTGTCCCAAACATAGGGGGACGTTGCGAAAGAACGTAAAACTCGCGTATGCATCCGGGCTTCGGTCGGAGCAGGCCTTTTGCTTCGATGCGTCAACTCGATCACGTGATCTCCACGTCTTGCGTGTTTTCCGATATAGTCTCTCGTGTAGACCAAATGCTTCTGTGTTGCAAAATTGCGACATATGAGTTAATGTTATTTTCAATGGCTTCGGCTCGACACAACACAGTCTCGAACGTCTAGACGATAGTTTATGCACTTAAATCTTTTCCCTCCTTCGGTAAAGACTCTCCTTTGTTTTATAACAATGAAATTTTATTTTTTGTTCCAGATTATACGGGTTCAAGATACACCCTTTAGCTTATCAGATTCAACAACAGTCGGCCTCGACGTTCAAAGCACCGCTACGGTCATCGCTCTACAATAACGGAAAACGCTAAAGGATCGAGACTTAGCACTTGAAAAAAAAAAGGAAAAACTCAAAAAAATTAAGAGATTCAAGAGGGTAAAAGGATAGAAAGCGAGAAGAGAAAAAAGAAACAAAGTTACACCGTACGAAAGCTAGACAAAGACAAGAAAAGATTGTTCGCGACAGAGAGAGAGAGAAAGAGAGAGTGTTAGAACGTAACGCGAAAGCCCAGAGATACGAGCCCGGCTATTTCATTACTCACCGTTGCAAATCACCCCCCGACTCTCGTCCCCCGTAAAATTCGAAACGAAAAAAGCAAAATATTATTTTTTATATCTATCTTATTGCGTACCGTCGAAAGCGAACGAACGTCGACGAGTTCCCGCGCTTCAAACGGCTCTCGATGATACGCGATCGTTTACTTTTTATCGTTATTAATCTTTCCGTCTGACGCTGTGAGTATTTGTTATACTTTTTCTTTTCTTCCTTCGGGTCTCACTGCAATAGTATCTGCCGAGGGGCGAGAATTTAACTATCGCGATATATAAATTTTATAGTAAAGAAAAAGAGAAAGAGAAAAAAAAAAAATTCACGCAAACCCACATCGGCGTTGTGTCCTGCCCGACTTAATTTCTACGGTATAGACGAATATTCTTTTAACCGGAAATCATAGTTATACCCAAGATAGAATAATGAAGTGATGCAGACGACACACCGGTCCCACGTCCGTATGTTATTGAGATGGACGAAGATTATGTGGGACAGAGGAACTAATTGAATATTAGATATTACACGGCATACACGTACACACTTACACATACACAACGTAAAAAACACACACACACACACATACACACACTTAGGATAATTCATTATAGCATATAAGGGATGGGGAGGATGCGAGAGAACGATAACTGCGAGCTGAGTGAATTTGAGATCGCGCGAGAAGTCCGATCGCTGCCAAGGTAGTTCCTAAAACTTTCATAGGGAATTCAGGTACGTGGCTTCGTGGAGCTCGTTGTATAGGCGTCGAGTCCAGATTCGAATTGTTTTTCCTTTGATTCTCACTTTTTTTCTCTTCATCTACGTGAAAACGAGTGGATGGCGTGCGAAACAGAGGATAAAAGAAAAACAAGAAAAAAAAAATCATAGAAGCTAAATAACTAATGTGTTTGATAAGCATATAATTTATAATTTATATAATCCAATAGATAAAGAAGAAGTAAAACGAAAAAAAAAAAGAAAAACAAACAAACAAAAAAGAGTACGTGAGATCATCGATATCGACGAACGTGATCGATTCGTGTGAATCAGCTTTTGCGTAGTTTTTAAAACGATGAGAGTTAAAATGAGAGAGACAAATAAGTACAGATTCGATGAAACGCGTTTTTTTTTTTGGGGACTGCCTGTTCTACAGTTAGATATACGATTTTTATTAATCCTTCTCCCGTCTTCACGAGTAGAGGTGTTAGCGCGACTTCGAAAGAAAGATTCGCGCGCCACGTTACTCGAAATTTATTGACGAGTGAGATTATATCCCGCGTTCTCACGATCTATCGATAAACCCCATGAAACTATTCGTTCGTATGCGCGTAATCTGTTGTTTTTTTTTTATTTGTATCATTATTCTTTTTTTTCGAATCGAAAATCGTGACGCGAAGGATTAAACTTGTTCGACATGTTTTTCCCCCCCTCGATTACACAGGCGTTCGTTTTGCGAATAGCGAAAAGAACTGTTTCCCGTCTCGACCGCCGTTTCCCCTTGCAATTTCGCATTAACAAAAAAATAATAAAAAAAATGAACTACCTGTTTAAGTAAATATTGTGAATCAATATGATCTTTAATTAAAAACGTGACTATTATTGAAACTCGAGACTGCTGCCTTGTGGATTCCCAACGTCGCATCCACGTCCCCTCGTCCGAATTGCTTATATCGGCAAAACCGAATTTTCCGTGCAATGCAATCAAATTTGCCGCGCTGCAACTGGCAAACGAAAAAGACAAAAATTCCCCACATCGGCCCGCCATTTTGACGCCATGGCTCGCAGATTTCGACCAATGGCGTTCGTTCCTTGAAATTCAAATCCCGCTGCGATGGACGACGGAGAAAACCGGTACACGGCAAAGTTTACACACAAGCAGCCAAACAGCTCCGCGCGCGGAATAAGCTCGACAATTAACATTTCGTAAATCAATCGCGATGGGCGTCCGGTCGTCGAGTGCGAGATAGTGCGTCGTCCGTAACTCGATTGTGCGTGAATAACCGTTGAATTCGCGAAATTCCCCCGCGCACGGCAATAAAGGAAGGAAATATCGCGCGAATGACAGGCTATCGAAGACTATCGAATCGATACACCTTGGCGAACAAAGAATACTTTTTCATCTCGCAGCTGTTCCGGGTGTTCGACGATATTTCTGATTTTCCCCGAAGATTTTTTATGTCACATCGTAAGTTTCGTCTCTTATAATTCTTCGATCTTTTACTAAAACCCCGAAAAAGTGTGGAAAAAGGAAAAAAAGAGCAAATTGTTTTTTCCTTAGAAAAATGAACAAGGAAATGGATAATCATTCCTTCAACGGGACGGGCGGTCACACGGGCAATTCCGGTTTGCTCTGTCACGCAAAGCCGAGACTGCAGCCGATGCGAGTCCAAGAACTCTTGGATCTGTGCAACAGCGACGACGACGACAGCGAGGACAAGGACAAAGATTCAGCCAGCGAATCGGACGACGACGACCTTCAGCCCTTGTCCGAAGACGAAGAAGATCCGCCGTTGGACATCCTCGTCGAAGAGTGCGAAGATACCACGAGTGCCTTATCCAAAGAAAACAAAGTTAAAGCGCCTTGTATTTCCGAAAAACCTGTTTTTACCTCCGCGAAAAAAGTCCCAGTGCCCCTCGAAGATCTTGAGCAAAAGAAGAGACTTCCGTCGGAGCCCAAAAGTTCCAGACTCTCAGATTTCCTGTGTTATTCAGAATCCGCGAAATCAATGGACAATAAATTATCCGAGTCGTCGTGTCGCAAAAGTTTACTTACGAGAACCTCGAGTGTCCATTCAGAATCATCGGTCCCGATTACTCAAGCGAGATCGTCGATATCCAATGGAAATCGTCGTTCAAATGTAAAATTCGAAATGCCCGAGCCGAAGTACTGTAGTGAAAAGTCCAAACACCTAGCGTCAACGAAATCCGAGACGCCAATTTGTTCCTTGGAAGCTCAAGAATCCGTAGAGAAGCCGAAATACGCGGGATCATCCGTAAAATCGGATTCGTTAATTTATCCGTCCAAAGTACAAGCCCCTCATCTCTCCGGTTCAAAAACTGTAACCCTCGAATCGCAGAGTTATTACTCCAACGAGAAGCATTTGCCGTCCGCGAGCCTCGCGCAGCCCGATTTACCGGCGGGACCGGCGTCGCTTCACCAAGCGCCGACCGCGAGCCACTTGATAACGGATACTCCGCTGAAGAACAATCCTCCTCTCGGTTCTTCGCGTCCGACGCCCTCCCTGTCGCACCGAAGCATGTTTCAAACACCGCAGAGTACGAAGTTTCCACAGGACTACGCGAAGAATCACGCCCAAACGCCGGCAACGATATTCGGGCATTGGTCGCAGAATCACATGCTCCTGACGCCGTTGCAGGCTCGTTCGGCCGCGAACGATTCGTCGCGTCCGCCGGTACCGTCGGCGAACGATCCGTCGCGCCCGCCGGTACCGTCGGCGAGCGATTCGTCGCGCCCGCCGGGACCGTCGATTCTCGGTCAGCAGAGCGCGAGCCACGACACACCTCGGTATCGAAGCTCAGAGGACAAGGATCGTCCGAGGCGGAAACCCCTCGGCGAGGCTATTCACGTTAATCAGCACTCGAACGAAAAATCCGTGCCGTACGTCGATGAAACATCGGGGACCACGAACAGCTCGGGAAATCATTCGAATCGCGCGATACCCGAGACTATCACGGATTCGTCGGTGAGAAAACCGATCCCGATGACTCACGAAACGAAGGAGAATAAACATCCGCAACAGAAGATCGAAAGATCGTCGATAAAGGAAGAAATACCGCGGAGCAAAGCTCCCGAGAGTATAAAAGAATTGATAACCGCCTGCGCGAACGGGACCGTTAACGAGATTCGCTCGGAACCGAAGCCCAAAATCGTGAACGTTCAAACATCCGAATCTCAGGGCGTCACGAGCGCGCGCTCGAGTTATTCGTCGCGTTCGAACAATCCAACGCCCGCGGCCGAGAAGAGGAACAACGAAGAAAGAAAGGCGACCGTTCAGTCGTCGGTGCAGTCGAGCATTCGACGACCTAATCACGGCGAAATCGTCACGGTCAAGGACAAGAGTTATCTCGTTCTCGGCGTACTCGGCGCGGGTATGAGCGGTCAGGTTCTGCGCGTTCAGGATCTTCGGAGTCGAGAATTGCGCGCGATAAAAATCGTCGATCTCCAGAAATTGGACCGAGATTGCGCCGAGGGATGTGTGCAGGAAATCTCGATGTTGCACAAGCTTCAAGCTCCCTGCGTCGTCAGAATGTTTGACTAGTTAGTTTTTAATTTTTTTCGTAACAATACTTTTTTTTATTCATTCACACTTGCAACACCGCCGAATTTTTTTGATAACCCGTTTTTCTTCCAGCGAAATAAAGTTTCCGAACATACACGTTGTAATGGAAATGGGAGACACGGATCTTCGCAGTTTGCTGCTCTCGATGTCGGAGAGAAAGAAATTACCCTTAACGATGATTCTGTATTACTGGACCGAGATGCTGACGGCGGTCAAGCACATCCACGATAACGGTGGGTTAAAAAAAAACGCGCCAATTGTCTTAAATTTTTTTTTATTTCGTCTTATAAATCATACAAATTCATTTATAGGTGTTTTATTTAAATATTGTAATTGCTTATTCATTCTATTCGCCAGGAGTTATACACTCGGACTTGAAGCCAGCGAATTTTCTTCTCGTTCGGGGAAGGCTAAAGCTCATTGACTTTGGTATCGCTTCGAGCATGAATCCGGAAATGACGTCGGTCGTGAAGAACAGTCCAACCGGCACGGTAAACTATATAAGTCCGGAAGCGTTGATGGACATCGGCTGCGAGGACTCCCCGAATAAAGTTAAATACAAAGTACGTTTTACGATCGTCCATCCAAAAAATCCAATGCTTGCGAATATATTTTTATCTACACGAAATAAGTAGCTCAAATAAACGCACACTTCTGTCGTTTGTTCGTATTTATTAGTGTAGGTAAAAATATATTTTTACTGCAAATCCGAGGCATTCCTGTTTCATCAGCTTCAATTGAATTACAATGATTTTCATCACTTCAATAATCGATTTTCCAACTTTTACGCGCCAGATAAGTTACAAGTCGGACGTATGGTCGCTTGGCTGCATTTTGTACAGTCTCGTTTACGGCTACACGCCGTTTCACAACCTTCGTCACCAATGGGCGAAGCTGCGCGCGATAACGAATCCAAATCCGAACATCTCGTTCCCGACGACCGTGGAAGGCGACACCGAACCATTACCCCCGGTCCTCATCGACGTGATGCGCAAGTGTCTCCAGCACGATCCGAAATCGAGGCCAACCGTTGCTCAGCTTCTTCAAGTTCATTACGTGCCAACTAGACCAATCTCGACACCGTCCGTCGACATACCCTCGGATATGTTGCTCAAAATTAAAAACGCCCTCACGGAAACGGAGTGGCGACAATTCACGAATGTAAGCACGAACGCATGGAATTCAACACGACAGAGCGTAATATTGAGGACAATATAATTGATGAATCAATCGAATTTTTTTGTTGCTCTAGATCATGGAGACGAAGAGAAACCAGTGCTAGAAGCGCCGTTCTCGGCCAACGAAAATCGGGTATAGATCGATGAAGACAATCAACGAAGTCAAATCATAATAGGTAATAAGAAAGTGAAATCTACGATGCGAACGGACGTAACGTGCGTGGATAGCGAGTCCAGAATGTACGCGTGTAATATAATATATATGTAAAAGATCGTTGAGCAAGTTCTCGAACATAATCGATCGTAATTGCGATTAATGCCCTCGAGTTACTAATTGTCCGCTGGGCATTTTTTTTATATGTTTATTTTTAAGCTATCGTTTGTATTTGTTTTTTAATCAACGGCCGTGCTCCCGAGGCACGGTAGAATTAATTAATAGATCAAGACCAGAAAAGCAACAATGATTCAACGCCGAATCGTTAATAAACTGAAATATCTTCTTTTTTAGCTTTGGTCTATCGCGATCGTGCGCGTAAATTATGCCTTGCAAGAAAATCTATTCTCGATCGTTGGTAGAGATCCATAAATGAGAAGAAAAATTACTGATTTTAAGTCCAAAACTTGGCAGTCACGAGGATCGACACATAGCTGTGGTGCATTGTCGAGTACAAACTAACGAATTTTAGTCTCATAATTTATTTTTGTCAACTCAAAAAATATTGCATCTTCTTCAATAGCGCGTTATTCCGAAGTATTAATGCAAAACAAGTAGCAATCATTCATCGTTGGATCGTTATTAAGACTAAAATATTTTTCTTTTTTTTTTCGTTTTATTATATCACGTTCGTGCGTATAAATGATTGGCTATAACAACATTAATCATTACGCGTTGTGGTAGATCCAACGGCGAACCGACGATGTTGAAAATTTGTCGTTTCGCCAAACGCGTATCGACACTCCGCGGCGAGTCCCGGTTCGTAAATTTACTGCAGTATATTTTGTTTCTGGTTTTTTTTTGCTTTTTTTTTCGTTTTTTAATATAAATAACACGAGTTGGTCGCGATTGTCGAAGGTTCCTCGGGAACTTTCACACAAAAACCTCCGACGTCAGACATTAGATACAGAAAAAAAAACACTGAGTTATTATTTATTATAAAAACATCGCTTCGCCATAGATACGGGAGAAAAATAATATTGGCAAGTGTAACGACTTGTCCACGTTCTTTTTTTTTTTTTCTCGAGTAACTTGGGGTAATAGAAATTCTGCCTCGAAGACGACTGTCGCGTCTCGTCTTGCGGATCTTCGTTCCAGCTTCCGTCGATCGATTACGAAAAGAATAGCGTCGATTCACACCGTATATATATCACGCTCTATGTAACGAAAGGATCTCGATATCGAGCAATTCAGTTGTAAAGTTCGTGCCAATCGTTCGCGTTTAACGAGTACTTGTCGGAACTAATTTTTTTTATATATATACTTGCATTGTATAACTATGTATATAGCGTAGTACTGGTTGCTGTCTAAATCATGGTATTCTTTTTTTTTTCTCGGAAAGTTGGCCGACAGCACTACGTCACTGTGTCGTTCGCGCGTATCTCGTTATCGATTCAACGAGCACTCCTCGGAGTTGTGTGGGTTATTCGATTTTCTTCGTTTCCTTTTTTTTTTCTTTTTTTTTTCGATTTTCTTTTTTTTTTCAAGACACTCGTTACTCACGCGCATCAGCGCATCGTCGTCAATTGCCAATACTGGAGTAATCGCTCGCCCTTCGGTAATGCCATAGAGCTCGGTCTCTCGAATGTCAGCATAATGTCCTTGACCTTGTTCTTGATCTCGCGATCGAATATGTGACCGCCCGTTCGCTCGAGGGCCGACGCCATGTCGTACTCAACCGACGAGAGAGGATCTCTTATGAATCTCGCTGCCGTCGCGACGCTCGGCATTATGTGATGCTGAAGTGCCTTTATCTCCCATAGACTGCTCAGAAGCGCGTTGCTCTGCAGCGGATCTCGCTCTTCCATGAGAAAAGGATCACCCATGCCGGAACCCTCCGGCGAAACTACCTCACCGCCTTGGGGATGATCTATCAGACGCTTGAGGCCCGGATGCCTCAGTAAAAGATTTCCCACGAACAAGAGAATTATGAGAATGTCCTCCGGCGGGGCGACCATCGTCAGACGGGCCAGTCTCTTCGCGAACGCTGCTACGAGAGCCTCGGGCAAATGTCTGGAAAAAAAAAGTTTTCAGTACATTCAACGTTTGCTCAGGATCATTGTGTGGAAAAACATCTTTAGTAGTTTTCAATCCAGGATCGTGAACAAGACTTTAGTTTAAGAGAGTCATTTTTTGAGAATACTGGATTCGAGAGATGTTTTCACGCCGAACAAATGCTGATGGCTTCTTCTATTTTGTATCTACCTAAACAAATTCAAGAGATAATCGCTTCACTCACGTGGAACTGAGAAAAAGATCCGACAGGTAGAAGAGCCGGGCCTTGTACTTTGTGTGAAAGATTTCCGGCTCGAACATCGAGTAGAGTTTCGTGAATATATTTGGATACTCGAGATTGTGCTTTGTAACGAGAACGAATACGCCCTGAAGGGCGAGAAGACCTATCGGGCCGTCGGCGTCCAACGAGTCCATGAGAAAATCCGTCAACAAGACCGGCTTCTCGAGATGCGGCATAACGCGCTCTAGCAGTACGATTAGCAGTTGCTTGTGCAATTGCGGCGTGAGCTCCCAGTGCATCACGCACGCCCAAACTTTGTTCAGCGACCGCCTCGCCGACGATTGATCCCACGTGAATCCACCCGCGGCTGAAACAAGTAACGATGTAATCGTTAATATCAAGCGGAGCGGCAGCGCCTCGAGGCCAAATACTAAAAAAAAGTTCAATAAAAAGTACAATCGAGCATCGATTATTCGAACCTATCGAAAATAAAAAACAATAGAACGCGATGCTGCTCGAAAAAAAGATTAAATTCTCAATTTCTTTTTCTTAACGAAAACTGTAGAAGGGAATGAAATTTTTTTATTGCATGGCTTATTTCGTATCTTGCAAAAAATCCGTCGAAAACAGTCCCCGAGACTGCAAAAGTTTTTCGGTAAGCGTAATTTGATCGATTGTCTCACCGTGTTGAGGTCCGCATAGTAAATCCGAGTCGGCATTTTCCTCGGCTGAAAAAGCGAAACGAAAAATTGACCATTAACGAATGGGAAAAAAAAGTAGGTGCGTGAAATCGTCTCGCAAATACGATACCCTCGTTATCCTTTGGCAACGGCAATTTGTGTATCAACTCGAGGAGATTCTTGATGAATATTTCGGGCGGCTGTCTTTTGGGCGTCAACGACGGTAAACTCTTCCACGTGTAATAGAGCGCGTCAGAGTAGCTGGTTATCTCCTGAAACCTCGCGATGAGACTAACATTGTCCTGACTGGGCGACAGAAGGCTCATAAGGATGGGTTTGAGACGATGAAGCGGAAAATAGTATCCCAATTCTCCGACTGGCTCGAGAGGAGATTTTCCTTCCTCGGCCATTAGTTTTATGGCTGTCGTCAGAGCTTGAAGCTGCGTGGCGGGACGACACCTCTCAATCGAGGCCAACATCTTCTCCCAAACCTCTTCGTAACAGTTTCGTAGCCAATTGATGTAGCGAAGCTCCGGTTTGGGTTCTACGAAAATAGCTCAAAAATAAAGCATCGATGGAATATTACGCATTTTATGCTACGACTTCGTGACTCAGGAATTGTATCACGTTAGCCGAAAGCGTTGCGGCAGATTTTTTAAAAAATGGAAAGAAAAAAAACAGCATCTGGACAAAACTTACCGGATATCGTGAGTGATATGGTTCTTTCAAGATACATGTCGCTGCGTTTCAGCAACTCGACGAAAATCGTTTCCAGCGTTAATATGCATGCTGTGCTCGAATCCTGAGAAAATAAAATTTTTTTTGGCAATTCGTAATTTTTTTTTTTTCAACAAATAACCTCGAATTTCGCGAAAAAAGGGAAATTTTCGTGAAAAACGAGGAGTATTCGAGAACGAGAGTGTAATCGAGCGCAACTCACGTCCCACTGGCTTATTATGTCGACGAGATTGTTGGCGTGTTTCCTCGACGACAGAAACTCTTGGGCCTTGTGTCGCAGGAGCTTGGCGGACATTTTTTGGCTGGATGATGAGCCGGGAGCTCCCTCGACAGCCGCCATGATGCCCGTTCACGACGGGAATGAAAGAGAGTCGAATACTCGTGCGAGTACGTGGAATAACGAGGCGGCGAGTTTTTGATGTGTATGTTAAAAAAGACCCGGGGAGAAAGGGAAGTGCGCCTTTATTGTCGAAAACTCTCGTGAAGCAAATGGGAGAAAACGGGACGGGCAGTTCGACGCGATAGCGAGAGAGCCTCGAGCGCGTTTATTCCTAACTTTGTCGCGTAGGGATCGGAACGCGAATCAGCTGTCGCTTCGAAACGTGAGCACGTGTACGTCGCCACGGTGACCGCTTCTCGCAATCTTGCTCCAAAATTATTTATCCACCGAATGAACGATTGTACCGATTCTTAAAAATTATAAATAAAAATTGATGCACATCATAAGTGAAAGAAAAAGCATAATATCGAAGCATAATAGATCGAGTTTATTCAAAAAATAATCGAGTGAAAGCCAATTGGCGGTTTTTTAATTATCGTGACGTCTGTGATAGTCTTTTTTTTCTATAATCGATTGTGACAAAGTTTTGTGAAAGCCGACAACAATGAGTTTTAATAAAACGAAGGAAGTTATAGAGGAGGGCGATACAGTGGTATTGTATCTGAGCCCTCAGAACATGCACTCGTTGGAAGTTTGTCACAAGATCAAAAACAAAAAGGGCGAGATGGTGGAGAATGTGTTTCAAACAACGTATGGCGCCCTGAAAGTACCTTCTCTCATCGGCAAGAGGTACGGAACCAAAGTTGAGATGTCCAGAGGATGGGCTTTCGTTTTGCAACCCACGCCGGAGCTTTGGACAGTCACGCTGCCTCATAGAACTCAAATTATTTACACTCCGGATATAAGTCTCATTATTCATCTCTTGGACTTGGCTCCCGGCAGCATCGTCATCGAAACAGGTACTGTTTTTTTTTTTTCATTGTTATGATTTTTCTGAATATGTCTATTTTTTTCATCGTGTTAACTTTTTTATAATCCTTGCGAATTTTTTTCTTCTTTAATTTTTTTCTGATTTTTCCGATTTTTTTTGCAATTGTAACTGCATTTTTATAAATTTGTTCAAAGGAACCGGAAGTGGATCACTATCGCACTCCCTGATCCGTACGATAAGGCCGCACGGTCGTTTGTACACCTTCGACTTTCACGAGCAGCGCGTCGAGCTCGCGAGAGCCGAGTTCGAGCAGCACGGTCTCAAAGATTTCGTTGAGGTCGGACACAGGGACGTTTGTCTTCAGGGTTTCGGCGACGAGCTCGAAAACAAAGCGGACGCGATTTTTCTCGACCTTCCGCATCCTTGGTTGACGATCGATCACGCGGTCAAAGCGCTGAAAAAATCGGGTACGGTAAAGTTACATACGAAATTTTGTCGTAACAATTTTCGGGTCTTCGATTTCGGGGCTAAACAAAAATTCGTATCGATAAACAGGTGGAAAGCTGTGCTCCTTTTCGCCTTGCATAGAACAAGTTCAACAGACGTGTCTTCGATTGGAAGCCGCGGGTTTCGTCGACATAAAAACTCACGAATGTCTTCAACGCGAGCTAAACGTTCTTTTCAAGAGCGTGCCGCAGCTGGATCTCGATTGTTTGAAGCAAAAGGTATTTTTAATATTTAAACATTGATCTATCGGATTTGTAGACTTCGATGTAAAATGCTTCAACCTTTTCCAAATTATTGCAGCACACGAGCACGGAGATAGTGAAAAAGAAAACGGAAGATCGTGAACAGGACAAAGTTCTGACTGTAACGCACGCCCACTCGTTACCCGGTCACACCGGATACATCACAATAGCAACGCTTCCACCGATATTCGCTCGTATAGTGGAGGATAGCTAATTAAAAATAAATAAATAATAATTCACTTCACAAACTCCGAAAGTACGAAAAAGTGAGACTGACTTTTATTCGTCAACGAACAATGCATTGTTTGTTTTTTTACAGTGTAATTTTAGTTTGTTCCTTTTTTTCGTCTGCCAGCGAATACAGAACATCGGTGAACACCGAACTTGTGCACGAGCGCAAGCTGGCTTTTTATTTTTCATTTTTTTTTACTAGAAAAATACTTATAATACTATTAATCGGCGGCGAGTTTTTGCGCGAGTTATGAGATTCTATGGCAAAGGCGATACCTTGTAGCCCGGTTCTCGTGCGGGTAGCGGGTTCGATTCATTTTTTGTTAACGCCAAAAGAAAAATGTCCGAAGATTCTCTCATTCGGGCTTGTTGGGATTCCACGTGAGATAATCCGATCTCGTCGCGGCCTGGTACTCCTTCACGAGGTACTCAACGACCTCGCGCGAATTGTCGAGCTCGTCGAGATTGTCCTCGAACATCTTCTCCTTCCTGAATTGCTCGAGAAAAGCCTCGCGCTTTCGTAGCTTGTCGTACTGCTGCAGCGCTCGGTCGAAAAGCTGCGAGATAGAAATGAATTATAGATTTACAAAATCGTTAATTTCAATGAATACGCATGCGTTACGAAAGAATTCAAAAATTCTCACCGACGATATGTTCGTATGATTCGCCAACATGAGACCCGAAACTCTGTGGGCGCTTTGTATGTATGGTGATTTTCGCGATAGCGCAACCTCGATACTCGCCGGTCCCCACGGTATGAACTGAGCCAATTTCCTTTCGCGGATTCTCTGCAACGACTTGTGCACTTGAGTGGGATCGACCTCGCCCTGAATTATGTTGAGTATCGATATGTAGCAGTGGGCGGCGTTTCGGTCCAACGCCGTCGATACCATCATATTCTTTGGCTGCAGCAAACGCCTCATAACATCGAGAACCGAAGTCTTACGCACGGAAGCTTCCTGCGCAGGAAAACGATGGAATTTAATTCAAGGTCGAACATAGGTTCAATACAAGCCGGAGGATTACTCTGGAAAATCGAGTTGGATTTGTGGTGCTTTTCGTACCTCTTGATCGGTGGTGAGAGGCGTGTAGCCCGTCATCAGGAAATGCAATCGCGGCGTCGGTATCAACGGCGCTATGAGACCCACCAAATCGTTGTTCATGTACGACGGATACCTGAGCGTCGTCGTACTCACGGACATGATCGTCGATACGAGCTTGTTTATCTGCGTGAAACTCGGATTTTGGATGTGCAATCGATCCGACGCGATTCTGTTCAGAGCCGTGTTGTCGAGGACAACGACGCAATCGGCGCACTGCGTTAATCTTTTCAAGGTCAGCAGAGAATTGTAGGGTTGAACCACAACGTCACTGTGCAAATAAAATATAATCGATATCTTTCTGGGCTGATTGGAAAATGTTGATTTTCATGCCGCTGATGGATTTAGAGGCTCGACTTACCTGATTTCATCCTGATTCGGAAATACACTGTAAGTCTGTATCAGTTTCTTTGGATATCTGTCGGCCAACGACTCCAACATGAAAGATCCCATGCCTGATCCGGTACCGCCCGCTATCGAGTGACACAGAACGAAACCCTGGTAATGAAAATAACATTTTATTATCCTCAAGATCTAAGATCCGTGTTCGCGAAAAATTCGATATTTCTAGCACATTTTCATGTAACTCAGGGCCATTCACACAGTCATCAGAATCACAGAATCAGCAGCTAAGAGGCCGGAATAAAATTGAAAGTTTTCGAGAAGAAATTCAAGGGTCAGCCAAAAAATGTAAGGATCTCTCAAGCGTCCCCAGAAATAAAAAAAATTCAACTTTTTTTGAAAATTTACAAAAACCAAAATGGAAGATCACAGAACTGAGATCTGCGTTTTGTTTTATTAAAAAAATTTACTTCTAGACTGTCGCTGCCGTCAGCCTCTCTGTCCAGAATATCAAAGATTTCCTCCTGCAACTTTTCTCCCTGATGATAACCGGATGCCCAATTGTTTCCGGCTCCTCCTCCATGCTTCGATAAGTAAATGTTTTCTGGATTGTAGAGCTGAGATAGAGAATAATAATAAATTATCAGTTTTTTCGGAAGCAAACAAAAAAAGTCTAGCGAAGAGAATTTATACTTTTGAATACGCCGAATTCATTATTGTATGAATGACTCTCGGTTCCAAATCGAGTAGCACTGCTCTGGGTATGTAATGCTCGTCGTCCGACTGATAGAAAAATACATCCTTTCTGTCCGTCCCTTCCGTAGCATAATCCTCCAAAATTCCTTCGGGACTGATGCCATGCTCGGCGCACAATCTCTTCCAAAATTCGAAGCCAACTGCGAGTGAAACATCGTTCGATTAATCCCAAGAAAACATCGTCATCGCTCGATTAACGAAAATATGCCGAAAATGACACAGGTGCAATTTAAAAAAAAGGGGTAATAACGTCAAAATCGAGTTACTTTGATTGCCGCACTGTCCCAACTGCAGAGTTATCATTTCACACGGCATCTCGACCGTTCGTTGCGCTTCGACACTTTGACAATGATTATTTCTCTCTCTCGTCCCGACTCCGCGGCGTTTGGCAGTTTTTAAACAATCGTCGATGTAAATAAATACACCGAAAAAAAACGTCGCGACAAATGCGATATTGCTTTCTCCCCGTAAACTTCGCAACGGGAACAACGCGATTCCGCCATCTGGCGCTGAGCGCGAGAAACTTCGCGGCTCGTGTGTCGATACTCGTTTTTTGTTTTTCTCTCATCTCCGCGCCTTCGTGCCCGTCTCGAACGCGAGAGCAGAGTGTGTGTGTCGGCCTTGCGAACTTTCGTGCTCCCGGTCTGTCTCGTCAGTGAAATTCGTCTGGTAAGACACTTCGATTGTTTCTCGATTTTTTTTTCGGAGCAACCCCGTTCGCCGCGGCGATAAAGTACGAAACAATTGTTTCGCGATGTTCCATGCGCTTTCGAATGCTCGACTCGCGAATGTCGAACATTCGAAACGCGATTGTTAGACCGCACGTTCGATCCGGACTATTACATAAAAGGAGCCATAATCTTTCAATGTTGTTTCCGTGCCCTCTCGTCATTGCCCGTTTCTCCCGAATTCATCAATCGAATATAATATTCTTGGGAAGATTCCGCTTCACAAGAAAGTCACTCGTTTTGCTCCGAAAGCTTCCAGCACGCTGCGCAGCAAATTCCGTTTCGTTTGACTTTCGTGTCATGAAAATTGTGTCCGTCGTCGATCGAAGGCTTGCAAATTTTTGACTCGACTGTCCCTGACATTGACGTTTTTTTTTGTGTCGTCGACCGCTTATTATTGAAATGAATCAATTCGAAGGATTGGTTCGCAGTACATTTCTTTTTTACTGATTTTGACTTTTTTTTTTTTTTCAGAGACACCAAGAAATCGGCCAGCCATGCTCCGTCAAACAGTGACCCTCGTCCCGCTGGCTGCTGCCCAGCAGCAGCAGCGCGGCATGGCCACCCTGAAGACCATCTCGCTGCGTCTGAAGTCTGTCACGAACATTCAGAAGATCACCAAATCCATGAAGATGGTGTCAGCCGCTAAGTACGCAAGGGCGGAACGTGATCTCAAGCAGGCCAAGCCTCTGGGTCTCGGTACGAAGACCTTCTACGAGCAGGCCGAAATCACAGCGCCCGAGGACGAGCCGAAGCGTCTGATGGTCGCGATAACGAGCGATCGCGGCCTCTGCGGCGCCGTGCACACCGGTATCGCGAGGAGCATTCGCGACGAACTACTCGCCGATCCGAAATTGCGCGAGAACACGAAGATCATCTGCGTCGGCGACAAATCGAAGGCCGTGCTTCAGCGCATGTTCGGCGAAAACATTCTGTTCGTCGCCACGGAAGTCGGACGCAAACCGCCGACTTTCCAAGATGCCACCAAAGTCGCCATTCAAATAATGAACTCTGGGTGGGTGTTGAATTATCAGCTTTTCAATATTCTTGCCATTGAATCGGTTATACTGTTCGGTTCTACTGATTCTACAATTTCTTAACGATGGACTGTAGTTTGATATGATAAGGACGGAAATATCTTATGAGCAAGTAATTCGTTATCCAGATTTACGATTTTCTATTCCGAAAGACAATTTGAAATGTTGTCTATTCCTAAATCATTGCCAATCGTATAGAATATTAACTGATAATAATAATATCTATATAAATACAAAAAGAATAATAACTAACGGATTTTATGAAATATACTTTGATTTTCATTTGCGGAATCAAATTCGAGTTTCGTCTACTCGTGACAATCGTGGATCGATTGCGATATTTAACTGACCAACCAATTCTCGAAAATATTTCGAATTAAAGTAAATCGAAGCAGAAAAGATCAATGATATTTAATTGACTGACGAATGCCGTTTTTTTCCGTATTGCAGATACACTTTTGGTGCCGGTAGCATCTTCTACAATAAATTCAGATCCGTGGTCTCCTACAAGGTCGACCAGTTGCCGTTGTACGACAAGGAGTCGGTGCTGAAGGCCCCGAAGCTCTCGGTTTACGATTCCGTGGACGAGGCGGTGATTCAGAGCTATCTCGAGTTCTCGCTGGCATCGTTGTTGTTCTACTCGATGAAGGAGGGTGCGTGCAGCGAGCAATCCAGCAGAATGACCGCCATGGACAACGCGAGCAAGAACGCCGGCGAGATGATCGACAAGCTCCGATTGACCTTCAACCGTACCCGACAGGCCGTCATCACCAGAGAACTCATTGAAATTATTTCCGGAGCCGCCGCGTTGGAATAAACGCGAACGCGCGTCAATAGAGTATCATAGTCCACACGAGATCGGCACGTGAGAGTAAAAAACAACATTCGTATTATATTATAAAAAAGAAAGAAAAAAATATGAGAAAAATGTGTATTATAACGAGCCCTTCATACTCTCGTTCCGATCATAATCGAACGCCGAAAGTCCGGTACGAAGTCACGTTATAATTCTCTAGAGAAAAAAAAGAAAAACATTATTAGACGTTGAAAAAGTTCTGCGAACAAATTTTCACTGCCCCCCTGCGCGGAAATCGTTCGTTACTTTTCTCGCTGTAAATACACGTGCTCCAATTGCCGAGAGAAGCGTCGCGCGTTTTCCGAGCATTTGGAGCGGATTCGCGAGAGAGACAAAAGAAATTAAAGAAGATAACGCCGATCGCGTTGCCGAGTGGTATGTAAGAGCGAGCCTTGGGTGTCGAATAAAATCGGTTGCTATGCCACGTACATCTCAGTCTTCAATAAATTATTGCCAAGTTCAACAAACCCACAGCATCCCGTTTCCTGAGCTTTGAAGGTACAATACGCGATCCGTCCCGCCCATCGGCCCTGCGTCCGATTGGTTGCAGTGGTAACAAAAATTAATCAATGCCATTTCGATAGAAATACGATGAAGAAGAAAATGTTTCTTTTTTCTTACTGGGCGAAACATGCCTGGCCACTGGCGCGAGGAAATTTGTCATTTTAACCCGGTATGAAAAAAAGTATCCTACACGGAAAGGAGTGGATTTTTACCCCGTGCGATTCCAGCCCTCGCCTCGCTCGGGGCGTAAATTTCGCTCCCAGCAAAAATCATGCCTTTCCTACCTTGTGGCATTATCATTACTATTAAGCTGCAGGTAAGTACTCATACGAGGTCAAAATGAGAAAACAAAAACCCATCATATTTTTATGCGGTGCGGGGTGTATCCCGATTGTAGCTATAGATACATTCGATGGGGAACGCCGAGCTGAAAACAAAAAGAAAAAACGGAACGCCACCCGGCGGCACCCGCGTGCGCGGGTCTCGCGACGAAAACATATGAGAACGTCGAGAACTGGTGTGCGTTCTATATAGCAAAAATCGCAATGCAGAAACGCAACGGTGCACAAGTGAGGGTCGGTGAATTTTCGAGAAATCTCGAAGGTTCTCGCATCAATTCGCGTTCAACGAACGAATACTTGTCGTTTCTTCACACCGAGGAACCGCTCAATCCATTCGGATACATTTAGATCGATCGCGAGTTCGGAAAAAAAAGGGACAAAAATCCACGATGGAACTTGACGAAGTCTCGGAATTGGAGCATCTGTCACTCGTCTCGAAGATTTGCACCGAATTGGAAAATCATTTGGGCCTGAACGATAAAGATCTGGGTATTGTTTCGAAACTAACCAATTTATTCACCAACAATGAGTAACTACATTTTTTTATATTTTTTTCGTAACTGATTGAATATATGTAATACAATGTTTTTTACATTACATTACATTATTATTCATTTTACGATTTATAACTTAAAAAAAATATTCACAGCGGAGTTCATAATTCACTTGGCGGAGAAAAACAACACGTTCGATGACTTCAAAAAGGTGTTGATCGAGAATGGCGCGGAATTCTCGGTTTGTATCAAATAGCAATAAAACGAAAGAATAAATGTTTAAAAATGATTTTACTAATTTTTATTTATTTTCCCAGGACTCGTTCATTTCGAATCTTCTGCGAATAATCCAGCACATGAAACCTATGAAAAATGCTTCCGGCAAGCTGCAAACCTCGAGCGCCAAGCGAACTGAATTGGTAAATAAATTTCCCGGTCTGGCGATTCCCAACGAGCCGAGGCTGTCTTCTACGACTAAGGAGAAGGACGAAGACGCAGTTAAAAATGCTATGGCCTATTTCGAGGCTTTCGAGCCTTCGAACTCCAAGAACAACGAAGAATCAAAGTCAGAGAACAAATCGCAGTTGGAATCGTCGGAGAGAAGAGAAAAGGAGCGCAGAGACAGCAGATCCAGGGACAGAGGAAGATCTCGCGAGAAACGTCGAAATTCGAGATCGACGACGCGCAGCAGCAAGAGAAACAGATCGCGATCGCGGGAGCATTCGCGTTCGCGGGACGTTCACAGGGACCGGAAGCGTCAGAGATCGCGAGAGCGACGTAGATCGCGATCTCGCGCGAAAGAGCGCAAAAGATCGCGGGAACGCGGCGAATCGAAGCGCGCCCGTCGTCGGGCTTCGCGATCGAAATCTCAAACGCCGGAGGACGTCTCGGCGGAGCCGGAGGTCGGCAAGATTTACACGGGAAAGGTCGCGAACATCGTGCAATTCGGTTGTTTCGTGCAATTCGAGGGAATGCGAAGACGTTGGGAGGGACTGGTGCACATATCGCAGTTGAGACGCGAGGGAAGAGTGGCCAGCGCGGGCGACGTTGTGACGAGGGGACAGAAAGTTTTGGTCAAAGTATTGAGCGTCGGCGAGCAGAGAATATCGTTGAGCATGAAGGACGTCGATCAGGAGACCGGCAGAGATTTGAATCCCGCTCTGACGCTGACGAAAACCGAGGAGGACGAGAAGCACCTGAGAAATCCGGACCGACCGACTTCGTTGCTGGAGTTGCAGGGAAACGTCGACGAGGACGAGACGTACGGAAGGAAGCGAGTGCAGAGACTCTCGTCGCCGGAGAAATGGGAGATAAAGCAGATGCTCGCGGCGTCTTGTATAGATCGTAGCGAATTGCCGGAATTCGATACGGAGACCGGGGTATTGCCGCGCGAGGACGACGAGGAGGAGGACGTCGAGATCGAGCTCGTCGAGGAGGAACCGCCGTTTCTTCACGGTCACGGTCGAGCTCTTGGCGACCTGAGTCCTGTTCGTATCGTTAAAAATCCCGATGGATCTCTGGCTCAAGCGGCTATGATGCAGAGCGCTCTGGCGAAGGAGAGGAGGGAGCAAAAAATGTTGCAAAGAGAGCAAGAAATGGATTCGGTACCGACGGGACAAAACAAGAACTGGATCGATCCTCTGCCCGACGCCGAGAGTCGAACTTTGGCATCGAATATGCGAGGTATCGGACTGCAGACGCAAGATTTACCGGAGTGGAAGAAGCACGTTATAGGCGGGAAGAAAACTTCGTTTGGTAAAAAAACGAATTTGACTCTACTGGAGCAACGGCAGAGCTTGCCGATCTACAAGCTTCGCGACGATTTGGTTAAAGCGGTTACGGATAATCAGATACTCATTGTAATTGGTGAAACTGGATCCGGCAAAACGACGCAGATTACTCAGTATTTGGCAGAGGCGGGTTTCACGGCTCGGGGTAAAATCGGTTGCACCCAGCCCAGAAGAGTCGCCGCGATGTCGGTTGCTAAAAGAGTCGCCGAAGAATTCGGTTGTCGTTTGGGACAGGAAGTCGGTTACACGATTCGTTTCGAAGATTGCACGGGTCCGGAAACGAATATAAAATACATGACGGACGGTATGCTGCTCCGCGAATGCCTCATGGATCTCGATCTGAAAACATATTCTGTTATTATGTTGGACGAAGCTCACGAGCGTACGATACACACGGATGTATTGTTCGGACTGCTGAAACAAGCCGTGGGTCGAAGACCGGATCTGAAGCTAATCGTCACGAGTGCTACACTCGATGCCGTCAAATTCTCTTCGTACTTCTTCGAGGCACCGATATTCACGATACCCGGAAGAACCTTCGAGGTCGAGGTGATGTACACGAAAGAGCCGGAAACCGATTATCTCGATGCTGCGCTCATCACGGTGATGCAAATTCACTTACGCGAGCCTCCCGGTGATATATTGCTTTTCCTGACTGGTCAGGAAGAAATCGACACAGCGTGCGAGATTCTCTACGAACGCATGAAATCTCTCGGTCCCGATGTGCCCGAGCTCATCATACTTCCCGTTTATTCGGCTTTGCCGTCGGAGATGCAAACGAGAATATTCGAACCGGCGCCGCCGGGCTCGCGAAAAGTCGTCATAGCCACGAATATTGCGGAAACTAGTCTGACGATCGATGGTATTTATTACGTAGTCGATCCGGGCTTTGTGAAGCAAAAGGTTTACAATTCGAAGACGGGAATGGACAGTCTGATTGTAACGCCGATCAGTCAAGCGGCCGCGAAACAGCGAGCCGGCAGAGCCGGAAGAACGGGACCTGGAAAGTGTTACAGACTCTACACGGAAAGAGCCTACAGAGATGAAATGCTGCCGACTCCGGTTCCAGAGATTCAACGTACAAATTTGGCGACCACGGTGCTGCAGCTGAAAACAATGGGCATCAATGACCTGCTTCACTTTGATTTCATGGACGCACCGCCCGTTGAATCGCTCATTATGGCTCTGGAATCTCTGCACAGTCTGAGCGCGTTGGACAACGAAGGTCTGCTGACTCGATTGGGTAGAAGAATGGCTGAATTTCCGTTGGAGCCAAATCTATCCAAAATGCTGATCATGAGCGTGCATCTGCAATGCTCCGACGAAATATTGACGATCGTCAGTATGTTATCAGTGCAGAATGTATTCTATAGGCCCAAGGACAAGCAAGCTTTGGCTGATCAGAAAAAGGCCAAGTTCAATCAAGCCGAGGGAGATCATCTGACGCTATTGGCCGTTTATAATTCTTGGAGGAACAACAAATTCAGCAATGCCTGGTGTTACGAGAACTTCGTACAAATACGAACGTTGAAGCGCGCGCAAGATGTTCGTAAACAATTGTTAGGTATTATGGATAGGTAAGAGCAGGCAATTATCAAATTCTGTAGGAACCGCAATATGGTGTTAATCGTTGCGGTGATAACATTTTTTTTCCAGGCACAAACTCGACGTAGTATCGGCCGGCAAAAATACAGTGAGGATTCAGAAGGCCGTCTGTTCCGGTTTTTTCCGTAACGCAGCGAAAAAGGACCCTCAAGAGGGATACCGAACGTTGGTCGACAGTCAAGTCGTTTATATACATCCCAGCAGTGCATTGTTCAACAGGCAACCCGAATGGGTAGTTTTGCAAAGTTCTATAAACAAAAATACTTTCTATAGAGTCAATACTAAACTGTTTGATGCTTTCACAGGTGATTTATCACGAATTGGTACAGACAACAAAGGAATACATGAGAGAAGTGACAACGATAGATCCAAAATGGCTCGTAGAATTTGCTCCTGCATTCTTTAAATTCAGCGATCCCACGAAACTTAGCAAATTCAAGAAGAATCAACGCCTCGAGCCGTTGTACAATAAATACGAGGAACCGAACGCTTGGCGAATATCGCGAGTACGTCGAAGACGGAACTAAGAGACAATCGTCGTTATTGTATGTATATAAAACTAGGTGCAATATTATCTTATAAGTAAAGCAGACGTACTCGTTTTTCTTTTCTCCAAGTCATTAAATATAAGGAATAAACGAGCTCGCGGTAAATATATTATAGTTAGCGACGAGAATGCTTGAGAAGTACCTGAAAACGTGGCAAGAAGAATGAATCAATTTCGAGAATTTTTACCTTTTTAATAATATGCATTACTTTGAGTGTGCTGATATGTTTACGGTGCTAAGTATCCGCTCAATCGACGGATCTGAACAAGAAAATTACAACACCACAACTTATGAAGCTGTTGTGGTTCCAGTAAATTTAATAGAAATTTTTAAGAATTTCTACATGAAATTTTAACGTACAAAATTTAATTGCAAAAAAAAAATTGCTCTTTATAAAAAATTCTTTTTAATGCATTAAAAGATTATTCTTATTCAATTAAATCTCGAGTTCAAAAGTTGGAAGCAAAAAAATCCGATTCTCCTTCTGCGCTTCCGTAATGGCTTTAAGCCGAGA
The DNA here is from genome assembly GCA_963924025.1 of Ischnus inquisitorius. NCBI lineage: Eukaryota > Metazoa > Arthropoda > Insecta > Hymenoptera > Ichneumonidae > Ischnus > Ischnus inquisitorius. The sequence continues at coordinate 6,170,847 of OZ001245.1, read as the reverse complement.
CCGAGTGCCTGAAAAGAATAGATTAATCGCCGAGTTCGCATATATCTTCGGCAGTGACCTTCGTGAATTCGTTCAGTTATACCTGAAAACGATGGGGTGTTGTACAGAATGTCTGGTCAGCTGTAACGCGGGGTGATAGGCCCGAAAGCTGCCATTGGTTAAGGTGTACCTCCCTCCCAAGGACGCGTTCTAGACACGCCCACGCAGGGAGACTCGACGCTTCGTACGGTAGTTACACACTTGTGCGCATGAAGCACGTTTGGGGACGCTCGTGTGAAACGTGAAACGTCCTAAAAGCAGCGTTGAAAAACAACAAACTATTAGTGTTTCGTGATCTATAATAACTTTGAAAACACCCAAATAAACGTGCACTATGGGTATCGACGAATTGGAGCATCTTTCTCTCGTGTCGAAGATATGCACGGAATTGGAAAATCATTTGAGCATCAACGACAAGGATTTGGGTGAGTAAAGAAAATATTCGAAGCTAACCAAACATCGTCGTCGAACGACGAAGCATCGATATGTTTTTTTGATATTAATTTTCAACTTTTTCACGGCTATAGACAAGTCGAAAAGAAAACGTTTCAAAAACGTTGGCGATACGTTTATTTACGTTATAAACGTTTAAGACACGTTCGAAAAACGTTTTGTTACGTGATACGGAAATACCTTGCTTAACCTCCAATCGCCATGATAGATGTTGCGAGTATTCGTTATCTGTTCTATTTTAATCGCAGCAATTCAGTCTAATAACCATTATTTTCGGCCGTTTGAACTTCGCCCGAGAAATGTTCGACAAACGTTTACAAAAAAAGTGTGTTATGTTATTCGGATATACCTTGTTTCAACTCCAATCACCTGATCGCTAATTATTTCGCTACTAATCGAACATTAAGGCTGTAATTCTGATGAATTAACGTTAATAATCGTCGAATATTCATTTGCTCACAAATAAATTGGATATTTTAATGACTGTTGCATTGAGAAAAAAAAATGTATTGTTGAAAAATTGAAAATCACTGGCACATTGAAAACGTATTTCGAGATATTACACGCCGGAAATATTCGGATTTTTCGTAAATTTAATATATCAGAGTTTACCATTATAACTTTTTTTCATTAGTTGTAAATAATATGTTCGAAATTGTAATATGTGATTGAAATTTAGAATGAATTGTATGCAAACATTTTCAGCAGTCGGGTATTTGCAATTCTGGAGCAAATTTCTGTTTTATTTCCCATTTTTATAACAATGATAACAATAATCTTTTTTTTAAATAATTCATCAACTCCAATTATTTTTTGTTGTACTAACAAAATCGTAATTTCCTTTCAGCCGAGTTCATAATTCACCTGGCGGAGGAAAATGGAACGTTTGAGAGTTTCAAGAAAGTCCTGCTGGAAAATGACGCGGACTTTTCGGTAAGTATCAGTTAAGCTTTTCTAAAAAAGTACGTTTCAACGAATTAACGTTTACTCACGCGTAATTGGATCTTTTTTTCCACAGGATTCCCTGATATCGAATCTCTTGAGGATAATCCAACACATGAAGCCCAACAAAGCATCGTCCGGCAAGTCGCAGACATCGAGCGCGCACAAGGACGATTTGTCCAGCAAATTTCCGGCTCTCGCGATGCCCAACAAGTTGCCGGTGGCTGCGGTTGCCGAGGAGAAGGACGCGGATGTGGTGAACAACGCAATGGCGATGTTGGAGTCCTTTCAATCGTCGTTCACGAAAGCCCCTGCCGAGCCCAAGGTGAACGGCGAAGTGTCGACGGAATCGACGGAGCCGGTGGAGAAGAACAAAGACAAAGACAAGGACAAGGATAAGGACAGAGAACCGCGTCGTCGAAGATCGAGAGATCGGCGAAGCAGATCGCGGGATAGGAAAAGTAGATCGAGAGAAAGGCGGAGTCGATCGCGCGATCGACGGAGCAGATCTCGGGAAAGACGAAGCCGTTCGCGGGATCGGCGTCACAGATCGAGATCGGCGACTCGCAGCAGTCGACGGCACAGATCGAGATCGGCGACGCGCAGCAGTCGCCGTCACAGATCCAGATCGCGTGAGAATTCGCGCTCGAGGGACGATCATCGTCACCGAAAGCGCCGAAGATCGCAGGACAATGCAAACGCGCGCGACAACAATACGCGCGACAACAACGCGTCAACGGAGCCCGAGGTCGGCAAGATTTACACGGGAAAGGTAGCGAACATCGTGCAATTCGGATGTTTCGTTCAATTCGAGATAAATCGACGACGCTGCGAGGGTCTCGTTCACATATCGCAGTTGCGTAGCGAGGGTCGTGTTGCCAGTGCGAGCGATGTTGTCGACAGGGGCCAAAAAGTTATGGTCAAAATATTGAGCATAACCGGTCAAAAGATATCGTTGAGCATGAAAGACGTGGATCAGGAAACGGGTAGGGATTTGAATCCCGTATTGGCGCTAACGAAAACCGAGGAAGACGAGAAACATTTGCGCAATCCCGACAGACCGACGTCCTTGCTCGAGTTGCAGGGCAACGTCGACGAGGACGAGACGCACGGCAGAAAGCGAGTACAGAGACTCTCGTCGCCGGAGAAATGGGAGATAAAGCAGATGATGGCTGCTAATTGTCTCGACAAGAGCGATTTGCCGGAATTCGACGAGGAGACCGGTATTCTACCGCACGCGGACGACGAGGAGGAGGACGTTGAGATCGAGCTCGTCGACGAGGAAAAACCATTCTTGCGCGGTCACGGACGCGCCCGCGCGGATCTCAGTCCCGTTCGTATAGTGAAAAATCCCGACGGATCTCTGGCGCAAGCGGCTATGATGCAGGGCGCTCTGGCGAAGGAGAGAAGAGAACAAAAAATGTTGCAGAGAGAGCAAGAGATGGATTCGGCACCGACGAAACAGAACAAGAACTGGATCGATCCTCTTCCCGATCCGGAGAGCCAGACTTTAGCCTCGAACATGCGAGGTATCGGTCTGCAGACGCAAGATTTGCCTGAATGGAAAAAACACGTTATCGGTGGTAAAAATTCGTCTTTCGGTAAAAAAACGAATTTGAGTATACTGGAACAGCGGGAGAGCTTGCCGATATACAAGCTAAAGGACGATTTGATCAAAGCCGTTACGGACAATCAGATACTGATCGTTATCGGCGAAACTGGATCGGGCAAGACAACGCAGATAACGCAGTATTTGGCCGAGGCGGGTTTCATGCTGCGCGGTAAGATCGGTTGCACCCAGCCGAGAAGGGTAGCCGCGATGTCGGTGGCTAAAAGAGTCGCCGAAGAATTCGGTTGTCGTCTGGGTCAGGAAGTCGGTTACACTATACGTTTCGAGGACTGCACTGTCCCGGAAACGCACATAAAATACATGACGGACGGTATGTTACTGCGCGAGTGCCTCATGGATCTCGATCTGAAAACATATTCGACTATTATGTTGGACGAGGCACACGAGCGTACGATACACACGGACGTACTGTTCGGACTGCTGAAACAAGCCGTGGGTAGAAGACCGGATTTGAAACTAATCGTCACGAGTGCTACACTCGATGCCGTTAAATTTTCTTCGTACTTCTTCGAAGCGCCGATATTCACGATACCCGGAAGAACCTTCGAGGTCGAGGTGATGTACACGAAAGAGCCGGAAACCGATTATCTCGATGCTGCGCTCATCACCGTGATGCAAATTCATTTGCGCGAGCGACCCGGTGATATATTGCTGTTCCTCACTGGTCAGGAAGAAATCGACACAGCGTGCGAGATTCTCTACGAGCGCATGAAATCTCTCGGACCCGATGTGCCCGAGCTCATCATACTTCCGGTTTATTCGGCTTTGCCGTCGGAGATGCAGACGAGAATATTCGATCCGGCGCCCCCGGGCTCGCGTAAAGTCGTCATCGCCACGAATATTGCGGAAACTAGTCTGACGATCGATGGGATTTATTACGTAGTCGATCCGGGCTTCGTGAAACAAAAGGTTTACAATTCGAAGACGGGAATGGACAGTCTCATTGTGACGCCTATCAGTCAAGCAGCCGCGAAACAGAGAGCTGGCAGAGCCGGAAGAACGGGACCTGGAAAGTGTTACAGACTCTACACGGAAAGAGCCTACAGAGACGAAATGCTGCCGACTCCGGTTCCCGAGATTCAACGTACAAATCTGGCGACAACGGTGCTACAGCTGAAAACAATGGGCATCAATGACTTGCTTCACTTTGATTTCATGGACGCGCCGCCCGTTGAATCGCTCATCATGGCTCTGGAATCTCTGCACAGTCTGAGCGCGTTGGATAACGAAGGTCTGCTGACTCGATTGGGTAGACGAATGGCTGAATTTCCATTGGAGCCAAATCTATCCAAGATGTTGATCATGAGCGTGCATCTGCAATGCTCCGACGAAATATTGACGATCGTCAGTATGTTATCGGTACAGAATGTGTTCTACAGGCCCAAGGACAAGCAAGCTTTGGCTGATCAGAAAAAAGCCAAGTTCAATCAAGCCGAGGGAGATCATCTGACGCTATTGGCTGTTTACAATTCTTGGAAGAACAACAAATTCAGCAACGCCTGGTGTTACGAGAATTTCGTACAGATGCGAACGCTGAAACGATCGCAAGACGTTCGCAAACAATTGCTGGGTATTATGGACAGGTAAGAAATTACTAAGCACAGAACGATAATATATTTCATTATTAATTATGCAAATCGATATTAACACGAACTTATCTTTCGCAGGCATAAACTCGACGTCGTATCGGCCGGAAAAAATACAATAAGAGTCCAGAAGGCTGTGTGCTCTGGATTTTTCCGAAATGCAGCGAAGAAGGATCCTCAAGAGGGATACAGAACCTTGGTCGACAGCCAAGTCGTCTATATTCATCCCAGCAGCGCCTTGTTCAACAGACAACCGGAATGGGTAGGTTTCAATATAACTTTTAAAAAATGACGCATCGCAATAATTCGTTTCTGAACCATTGTTTCTCTTTTGCAGGTGATATACCACGAATTGGTGCAAACAACAAAGGAGTACATGAGAGAAGTCACCGCCATAGATCCGAAATGGCTCGTCGAGTTTGCTCCGGCATTCTTCAAATTCAACGATCCCACGAAGCTCAGCAAATTCAAGAAGAATCAACGTCTCGAGCCCTTGTACAATAAATACGAGGAACCGAACGCCTGGCGAATATCGAGAGTTCGCCGAAGGCAGAACTAAAATTCTTCTATCAGTCTCTAGAAGGTACATACTTTTACAAGGTCAAATTAAAAGCCACGACGACAGAATATCAGAACTCTCGCATAGACACGTCTGTCGAATCCACCGAGAGTCTACGCCTCTGTGAGCAAATAACTACGTGTCCGATGACGACGGCATTTCGTCAGATCGTGTGTCAATACTAGAAGATGTTTGCGTGGAACAATTCGTAAAAACAAGAAAAGAAAATGACGAGAAAACCGATGTACATACAGTCCTTACGATGGTATTATTGTAAGAGAAATAAAAATGTTTATATTTTTTTTAATTAATAAATTTATTAAATAAATACATCCCCGTTAGATATTCATAACAAAATTACATTACATATTTATATATTTATCTAGTCGTCGTAATTCGGCTAGATGAAAAATCTTTTTAGCTCTCGACCATCGGGCGTGATTGTTTCGTTTACGCGGCTCGTTCTCGACCAAAACGGTCGATCGAGCTGGTCGATCGCTCAAAATTCCTCGTGTTTTTCGTTTTCGTGTCACGCGCATCGTTGGGAAAAAAACAGCAAACTCCGAAAACCGATATCGTGCGGCACATTAGGATTGATCACGTCGTAAACATTTATGTACAGAATTAATGATAAGTTTGCAAAATGAATCGTGTCGGTCTCGAGTTTAATAGTATTATATCGGTATCGTGTAATTCGCAAGGGTTTAATGGCAGATTTTTCACGCGACACACGCGAAGATTAACGGGCGTGCGCCGAGTAAATTCGGATTCAGGAACAGCGAATCGTTCGTTTATAATACTGCTTCGATGAGCGTTTGACACAAACCCGTGAAACAAACGTTTTGCAATAAAAACGCGTGAACTTTCTCGCGATAAATATCTCGCTGCTGTTTTTCTCCCGATCAAACGGTATTTTTTTTTTTTTTACTGTTTCCTTGTTTATTTGTTGCAAGAGAGGCCGGATTGGTGCTCGAATGTGTTTTACAGTTATTCGGATTGTTGCTTCTTCTTAACGAGTTCGACCAACTGACGATAACGAATCTGGCACTCCTCCTTCGTTTTTCCCTCGACGCAGCTCGCGATCTTCTCCCATCGATCGGCCGATCCGCCTTTGGGATGCTTTAGTAGCGCCGACTCCAATGCTTTTTGCTGCTCTTGGCTCCACTCAGCTGCGACGTCGACGCATTCGGCTCGAGTCTTTACTTTCTTTGGTTGCTCCTCCGTGACTTCTTCCGTCGGCTGTCCCGGCTTCAGACCCTCGTCTTTCACCTGCAATATCAACGATCGCGATTGCTCAGCAAAAAATCGACGGATTGGTTACGCTCTTGCCGGATAACAGCGAAAAAAACGTAGAAAGTTTTACCTTTTTAGCCATGTGAGTTACTTCGCTGACTGTTCGGCTCATTGCGTCCGCTATCTTTTCCCAACGATCCGTCGTGCCGCCGGGATATTTCTTCACGAGTTTTATAAGCTCCAAAATATCGTCGTCGGTCCACAGACTACCGGTTATCTTGGGCTTCTCGTACACGTGATTCGTGCGATTGGTCTCTTTCTTGAAACCGCCGTTCATCGACGCGCCCGAGGCCGTGTGTTCCTGAGGCGTGAAACCCGCTCGACGTCTTCTCGGACCTCGAACGACCGGCTCCGGCTCGGGCTCTTCCTGCTCCAGTGCTCTAAGATACGAAATGAACATTCGTTAAATTTCGAATGCACGAGAGATAGAATATTTCTTCACACCGCCCGCATTGAAAACTTCTGTTCATTGAAAGACTTTTTCGTGGCCCTCGCAGAAAAGAATTACGTGGATTCCCGGGTCAAAATGAATTTCCTCTTTTAGACGAGAATAAAAGGAACAGCAAGGCTCGAGAAATGTTGAAAACATCGTTGTCCAACAGCTTTTTGGAGCAACGAGCGATAATTACCTCATTAACGATCGCTTATCATTTTCGCTTCAATTAATAAGAGAATAAACAAACCGATAAGAGGAAATGCATTGAAATAACTATTATTATTATAACAGTTCTAATAAAATGATCAAATAATAATAATAGTAATAGTAATAATATTAATAATATAAAAAAGCTAAAAACAATAGAATTATCAGAGAATATTCGTAATATGCGCCGGAACGAGAAAAGAAAAATTTCAATAATCGCGGTTGTTTCTTGTCGGGGCACCCAAAAAAAAAAATCATACGTACAATGCTTCCTCCTCCTCTTGCTTTTTCCTGCGTTTTCTCTCCTCGAGAATATTGTTGATAGCGCGTATCGTGGATGGAATTCCCACGATCGACGCGTACGTCCATCTCGGCAATTGAAACGGCAATGTGTTCCAAACGCTCGGCGATGGAATTTTCTCCAATATTTCCGCTAAATCCGGAACTTCGCCGATCTTTCCCTTGCGATTTTTCTTCTGCATTTTCTGCAATTTACTACCTAGCACTTGTTCCTATAAAAGAAAAAATAAAAACCGTCAAGAAAAAAAATCAAGAAAATTTCGTAAATGAAGGAATTGAATAAATTCTTGCTAATTACATAGGTATATCTCTTCTCGAAGTACGCAGCCCACGCGACGAGATATTGTCCGATCGTGATGACTATGAAGAGAATTATACTCATTTCCAGTAGTCCCATTTTTCGCACGTGACGATAGTAATAGACGGCGTCACGCCAATTTGGCAGTCCATTGACGAGAACATTGTCGTAGCGCTCTCGCTTACCCGGATCCTTTAAAACGTCGTAGACCGCAACTAACTGCGAAACGGAGCAACAATCACAAAAAACATTTATCAGCAATAATTACTTTGGTCACATCGCAGTTTATCTAAATCAGCGAAGAACGGAGTCTTACATTTCTGAACTGTATCTCGGCGTCTTCTGCGTCATTCTTGTCGGGATGTAATACAAGTGAAAGCCTTCGAAAGGCTTTCTTGATATCCGACGAGTTGGCATTCTGCATAATAAAAAAGAAAACAATTGTTAATCACACTTAAAAAAAAAAAAAAATGTCAAATTGTCCAGCTGTTACGATTTTCGAAAAAATGTCGCGGGGCTTCGCGCGAGCTTTCATTAACTGAAAAAAAAAGGGGGAAATAATAATCAACCTTACCTGCTCGATGCCCAGGAGTTCGTAAAAGTTCTGATTAACTTCCTCGACGACGTCGAAGACTTCCAATTCCTCGTTGTCCCACGCCGTCGTTACTTTGCATATGCTTAAAAATTGTAGTACACCGAGAATCGCTAGCGTTATCCTCATTTTGATATTTTGTCATCGGGCGAAAGGAAGAAAAAAAAAGTCTCTCCGCGGACTGCCCGTCGCGATTCTCTTCGATTGTTTAATCGCCGTACAGCGAGCCAGCACAACGACGCACTTCGTTAAATTGGTAACAACATCGGGACGGTCATGTCGTACGCGCGAAATCGTAATAACGTTTGGGCGAGGGAGAAACGCGACGACACACACTCGTTGCGGGCTGTCCACGAGGTTATAAACTGTTAGCTCGGTGCCACATCGCAGTCGTGTCTGCGACGGGGAGCTTTGCGCCTGGCAGCCCGACTTGTGTGTTACTCTCCTCCCGCGTGCGCCTTCGGTGCGCCTCGCGCCGAATGTGACGTTATAGCAGACGCCGCTCTCTCGGTTTGTGCCTCTCGCCGCCAAGATTTCGCGTGTGATTTTATCCTTATTTCTATCGTTTCAATGTTAAACACGATAAACGCTATTAATTCAATCTTATCGTTGCCATTCGTCTTTTGTTATTCCTAAAACTCTTAAGAATCGTGCCCAAAACAAACGGGTCAACGAGGAAATGCTTTCGAATAAACTTTCTCGGCTCTGCCGAAAGTGAATCGAATCGTTCTCGCGAGGTTTTCAATGTCCCGCGTAAAAGTAGCTGCACTTTCATCCCCCGCGTGTGTATTATAGGCGAACGAGAGGGAATTATTATCGGGGCTTATACGCGCAGAATCTCGAGAGTTACCCCTCTCGTCGGCAGTGCGAGGGATGCGGTCTACATGGTACGTATGTTATAAACCCCCTCCCCGCGGTTTGAGGGCCCCTAATATGTAACTGGCGTACTATATATCAGCAAGCGCCAAATCGCGTAACGTGCTTCTCGTAGAATGGTGCAGGTGTTCCGCAGCTCCCAGCTAATCGTATCCGCCGTTCCGACAATTTTTCTCGCCGCCCGCGTAAGAACCGATACAACATATCCATAAGATTTCACGCTCGACCGTTCGATCCCCGCCTGCCCCGTGCGACGTTTATTCGCGGTCGCTCTCTCGCCTACGGGAACCATGACGTTTGACGACGGAGAGGGAAGATATTTCATAGTTATACATATTTTGTGCAAGTGTTTATGTTACGCGTTGTGTCCCTCGTCACCGAGACGGAAGTCGATCAATACGTACGGGCCGTCCCGGCTATCGTTTCGGACGATAAATTCTCTCTCGGATCCGTCAGTTTATTCACGTCGGTGCATAAAAGAATCGCACGTTCGACGACGGTCTTTCTACCCTTTCTCCCTCGAGCTTTTTTTTTTCATCCCCCACCCCATTCCTCTCCCCGCGATTCTTTAGTTATCCCTGCACCCGAGGCTCGGATAAACACAGCTCGATTAATCGCTTTATCTTTGCGCTCCGAAAAACGCATTGTTCTCACGTCGATCGTTAGTTGTTAGGAAATAATCATTTTTCCTTTAATAACATGAGCCTCTTTTCGTCTGTTCGTTACAAGGTCTCCGCTAAGTTCTGCAATGGAGGGCATGTGTAAGTTTCTTTATACTCCATCCATCTATGTCTATTTCTACATAGATATATATATATATATAGAGCTAGAGAGAGGAATCTATGTATATTCGTGTCTAGTGCATGTCGTGTTCATATATATATTTGCTTTATCAATATTGTTGATCCCAGGGCCAATCACTAAGATATTTTTGTGCTACTTTTTTTCTTCTTAATTTCCAGTTGCTCTCCACCAAAGGAGTGCTGTACCCTTGGCTGTTGTTACATCTACTCACAGCCGAGCACACCAGTCGCAGAAATGTTTGCATTCTTGATTTGGACCTACTGGTATCTATGGTTCGTATTTTTCTTTGTAATTGAAAAACCTTGTTTACACAGCTCCTCCATGAAAAAGTTATTCGACCAATTTTGACAATTTTTTTTAGACATAATCAATGGTGAAAAGAGGACTCAAAAAATTGGACAAAGTTCTGTAAAAATTCATACGTATTCGGAAAAACTAAGGCATTTTTTTTCAACTTTAGGATTTCTGTTTACGAGTTCGGCCAAATTCAATACCCAATGCCAAAATTCGATACCCAAATCAACTCAACTTGTATACAAAATTTCTGTTGGATCGCTTAAAATTTGCGACCGTTATCGTGTTAACGTCCTTTTTGGCACGTACAAACGGGACACTTTTTCTAGATGTGATTTTTAGATATTTTGGAATATTCTGAACAAGCTGACATGATTTTCTTTCACGAAAACTAAGCTTCGTCTGTGAAGAAGCGAGAATTTTTTTTTTTATCGATCGTTGTTTTACGTGTGTATTAATTACATTGCAGGGCTGCTATTTTAGCAGGATTAGCGCTGGCAGCCGCGTGCGGCTGCTGGCTATGGCATCGACGAAGAGGAGGAACTTCTGAGGACGGTAGCACCTCGGACAGAGCTTCCTCGAGCTCCTTTTATCCGCCGCCACATTACAGTAGATGCAGTTCCTTTATACAGGCCCTTCCGCCGCCTTACAATGAGGTATACTTTCATTGTTAAATTATACAATATTTTTTGGTTTATTTTTTTTTTACATTTAATACATTTTCACTCAATTTCGATCAATTTCTTTTTTAACAGTTTTAGATTAGAATGATCGAATTTTTATCTTCACGGTATTTTTATGTTTTGAATATTTCATTCAAGGTGACGGCGAAACCGGATCTCTATCCTCTGGTGATCGGTTACGACGAGGGGATAGGAAAGGGGACGTCCGGCTTCGTGATGCGTTACTTTCGCACCCTCTCGCACGCCAGTACTCTGGATTCATTGAGCTCAAGTTTTATGTGTAACGTCGTGAACGAGGCTAACACGATAATACCGCCTCCGTACTCGTGCAACAATAGTTTGGACGAATTATCGACAATGGGATGCGAGAGAGGAGAAATCGTTGATGCCGGATCGATTGTCTCATTAGCGAATAATAGAACAGCCTCTGACATATCGAGTCTAGCTGCTCAATCACCATGCTCACCGCCCAGAGCTACTAGTCCAACGATAGAGGTATCGTCAATTTTCTTTTTTCTCTTTTTCGATTTCGCTAGTTTTGCCCTGAATTGATTCATATTGATTTTTGGACATTTCTTTCGTTCGCAGTTACGTGAATTGCTCGACAAAATCCATCAACTTCCGCAAGTGCCAAGCGAGCATAACTTCGCGAGCTCGGCTCATAATCAGAATCGGCCGCAGGTGTTGCACTCGTTGAACGCGAACACGTCGTCCCAAAGGCCTGTGAGTCCGGGCGAATACGCTCCGACGCGCACGAGAAGAACTCGCGGAAAGATGTACATGCCGCTTGGCTTGCCGAGCGGTCGTAACAAGACAAAACGTTGGCTGTCGCGTTCGGCGCCGACGACGCCGTCGGGAACGATACCGATGTCGCTGTTTCCGGGACAGAGCCGTCGGCCCTCGGAGGCGGAAAATTACGGACAACAATTCGTTCCGCTTCTCGCGGAGCAGGACGAAAGCGATATCAATACACTGGCTCAATGTGGACGTGGTTCCTCCTTACCGGAACAGGAGGAGGAACAATTATGACAGGATAATTAGCTATTAACGTTATATTGAGCCGCGATTTTTGCGGCGTAAAACGAAAAAGAAGAAAAAAAAGAAGGCCCGTTATCGATTACACTATCCCTTATGGATTCTTGTTTTTCTTTTGTTTTTTTAAACATTAACACATTTTTAAAGAATTAAGACTGCTATTGCCAGATGATTCTAGTCAGTTTAGTTAAATACGAAGAATAAGAGAAAAAAAATAACGAATTTCGCTTATCACGATAACCGTATCGAACGCGAATGATACGAAGAACGAACGAATTCGGACGTAAAACGGAAGTGGGCGGTTGAGAGAAGTAAAAAAAATATATATAATAAAAATCCTCTAATCTTTTACTGCCCTTGGCTATTACAAAATCGTGTTGAAACGTTTTCGGTGATAATAATTCAGCGTTTGACCTAAAAGTATCGATAAGAAACGGTTATAACTTCACTATCCTTTGCGATTTCGCGTTATTCGCAAAACATATTGTTAATTAATTAGTTAGACTTTTCTCTTCAAGAAGTCTCTGACTAAAGAACGCAAAGAAAAAGGAAGATGAAAAAAACACAATTGAGATACAGCGAATTAAATTTACTGCTTCGATAGTTAACGATTTCATTGCGAGGGTCGAAAAGAAATTCGTCACCGGGGTGCTCATCTGATCGTCCGCGATTCCGTACTTGTTACAATTTGCCGCCACACACTCGACGATGGGAAAATCTTCGTATTTTTTTTTTTTTTTTTCAAAGAGATTGTAAACCGTAAACTAGAAGATATTTAAGATCCATCCAAAACGGCCACGCAATTGAGAAAAGCGCTATAGCGAAGGAAATGTCCAAGACAATATAATACTACTATATGTTACGATGCAGCGGACGATGATTCACATTTTTTGCTATTGTGCGCTGCGGATTTGAAGCAATCTTTCTTTTTTTTCCTTTCTTTCGATCTTGATCGAGATACGCTTCAGAATATTCACTTCTTTGTTTCTGGGTCCATTCTTTTTTGTACTTTAGCCTTTCGCAATTTTTTTACTCGGTTGCTTTCAATATTTTTTTCTACCTCAAATGCCGGACACGATATTTAATATATGATATGAAATATGGTCATTTTAGTGTAGTCGTGAAAAATCTGATTTTTCGCACTCGTACCGCAATGTGCTGATTTCGAAGCAGCAGCGCAGAAAAGCCAAAAAAAATAACACTATGTTCAAAAGTTGAAGAACTATGACGACCTGCAAACAAAATGTGACAATGCCGAGTCAACGAGATACAAAGAGACAAAAAATGTACAATATCAACTCCGTCAGAAACGTAGTACGATAAGTTTTGGGCAGGCAGTGATGAATCGCGAGCGTGTTTGATCGAAACGAGAAAAAACATGAAATGCAAGAGAATCCGAGCGAGTCCAGTGTATGCACAGACCATATACATGTATTTTACATATGTAATAGTAATCATTTTAATAATGTGTATGGAATGCACGTAAAAAACAAAACGTTCACGTAACCCAATGGTCGATCGACGATGTACGGTAAACAAAAAGAAAAAAAAAAAAAACAGAAAAGCTCTACATCGCATTACGCACATTGTATAATGTAATTATGAAATTGAATGGATGTCGTAAAGTGTAGTTGAGATTCTTAGTGTAACGATAAATACAGTGCGGACTCGTTTATCACAATATATCATTCGCGTACACCACGTATTATCATGTATTTTTTCATGAAGTCTAATATGAATAAATTCAAGCTTTTATGAAAAAAAAAAACCGCTACGAACACCTTTTTTCTATCCGTTTACATTATAACCACAATTATCGTCGTGAGCGAAGGGTTCGTAGAAAAATGCACAACACCTTTTCATTACGGCAATGAAATATGATTATGGGTTTTATTTACGTGGATATTCTCATGGTTTGACAGTATATTAATAAATATAATACTTCCAGTAAATATGAATAGTATGACATACAGGACGTACACGGAGGTAAGCTCGATACTCGGTATGATCAAGGATTTCCTTACAAATTTGCGTTAAAAAGTCACTGGACGTTTTTTTTTTCAGTTGTCGTTTAAGTTTAAAAGGTTTTTGTGATTTTCGGGCTACTGTGTACATCGTTATACACATTACGTGCGTTTTGTGTGCTTTCAGTCTCGATTTAACTTTTTTTTTTTCCATTGAGCGACAAGTATCTATTATTCGTCGTACGCGTTAAACAATTAAAAGAAAAACGTGCTTCTTGGTCGTGAGATTTTCTCGTCGTGGAATTAAAACAATGTCGAAGATATTCGTTTTTTTTCTCTCCTCTTTAACAAACACAGCGTATATATCGGTTGATAAGTTCAACGACACTAAATCATATTTCGCGTTAATTTTCGCGATATTTACAAATATCTTTTGTATTTAACGAAACGTTTTCCTTTCTTTTTCGAGACGAGATACAGAGCACTCGTAGGTACCCTGTGAAAAAAAATATATATCACATATATATATATATATATATATAAAAATTAACTTACATATTTTGTACAAATCATAGATAATGCCAATAATTTTGATTTATACGATGGTTATCGGTAATCAACCACAAAGTAAGAAAACGTAATCTATAGTGCCAATAAATCGTTAATAAAGACCAATCGGTGCGATCGAATCACGCTTATCGGGGTGCAAATATTCGTCTAGTTATCAAAAACTTTCGTCATAGTTAATGCTGCTTGTGACCGACGCTCGCGGTCGCTAAATATTCATTCTCTGAGAGTCCCTTATAATTTTTTTTTTTTACCTGACCCTATTATGTACAAAGTTCTCTCTTTTGTGCGCGTATATAGCAAGCCACATCCATCCCTCGGTGTTACAATATACAAATAATTATTCAGACTTTAGACCGGTAGAAATACGGCTGAGTGGCGTCAGACCTCGAATATCGAAAGAACGATTTCGCCCCTTCGCCCCGGGCGAAAATCCTCTCGCGATTAATTGAACTATTTATTGACTTTGACGTGGGTGTATAACTGCGTATCTCGAGAACAAAAAGAATTAAATACTATTGTGAGCTCTATTAGTTCATGATGGAAACAAAAAATAAAAATAAAACACAAAATAAAATGCCCCATGTTATCGCCTAAAATCTATGTTCTTCTAAGCTATACTGGTATGGTTATTGGCGCCGCTTATAGCGCTGAAGAGCGCCGCGCTGTTGCGCTTGAAACTTCCTACTTGGTCGTCGGGCCACACAGATTCGCCGAGCAGAGACGACAAATTCTGACACAGCTTCTGATAATTCTCTCGCAGTACCTCCTGGTACTCGTGCTGATCGGACGTTATCAATTTGCTGTTTATCTGCAGCGCAGTGTAACATATCTTGACGAATTCTCTGCGAAAAACCAAAATAAATTCGTTACAACCTTTGCGGAAGACAAATGCCCGACTGGTTGTAGGAGAAGGAATAAAAATGTTACCTAAATACATCTTTCAACTCTTCGACTTTGTCGTCCGGATAATTGGACGACGAGGCAGGATCCAAGAAAGCCGAGGCGTAGGCCAGCGGTCCGGCGTTCACGGTAACGCAAACGCTGCCTTGCAATCTCAGCTGCAACTTCTTCGCGTCCGTCGGCGTTATCAGCGCAACGTCCTCCAATTCTTGTACGCGTTGTCTCATCTCGTCGAGGGCGACCTCGATCGGACTCAACTCCGTTATTCTCTTTTCCGTTACCGATATGCGTTTTTTAATGTACGGAAATGAACATTTTGCTGAAATATACGAATCGATTGTGAGTCTTGCTCTTCGTAACTAAGACGAGGAAGAAAGGTAACAGAAAGAATGTTTTGAAGTTACTAACTCGTGAGGATCGTTCGTCGCTTCCATTGGTCCTCGGGATTGCCCCTAGCCTTTCCTTCCTTCGTGAAAGGCGTCTCGAACATGAAGCAAGAAACGTCGTGATTTAGCTCGAACTCGGTCTGTCGCGTCTCCAACTCGAATTTCTCGAAATACGGCACTACGTGAGTGACTTGTATGTAAGCGACTTTGGAATCCAATTCGGTTACGTCTACGGGTATCGAGTCCATGATCATTTTCATGTTTTCCGAGCCGAATTTCTCCGAGTAAAGACGATAGAGACGCTCGGAAATCTCGGAGAGCGATGTGACTTTCGGTTCTTTGTAGATGTACTCCTGTCCGTGTTCTTCCTCGAAATACGCCTGTGAAACGAAACGAATAATCGGGTTCACGGTTAATCGTGTTTATTCAACCGCGCGAAGATCCGCGGATTTCGAGAATCAAACTTACCGAACCGAAGAAGGCGACTCGGTAAAACCGGCCGAGCAATCTTTTGCCGGTTTTCGTCACTTCGACGATTTTATTGCACGCTTGCGATAAGTGCGTGTAACAAGTAGCCAGCGCCTCGTAGTCGCGCTTGCTCTCGTAAATCGGCACTATTAGACGATAAAGAGGCCCCAAGAGCTCGTAGCGTTCCGCCTTTTCCAACATCTCGGCGCAGGTTTCCAATTGTTCGAGGAGGAGACACTCGTTGTAATGAATATCCTGAACCCCTGGAAAATTGATTGTTCGTTTATTTTCGTGACTGACGATATGCGCAATACAAGAAAAAAATATTTATACTATTTCGATTTAATTTCCCAGCCATGAAGTGAGATGCGGAGAGAACTACTTAGACTTTTTGCAAAACCAAAGTATGTAGCTTTCGACCATAAAACAAAACTTTATTCAGAAAAAGGTATGAGTCAGTTTCCTTTGAAAAAAGTTGGTTTGTCGAATGAGTCCTTAAAAAAAAACGTTTTTAATTTATTTGATAACTTTACGTTAATATTATTATGCCAAATTAATATCTTAAGCACTTTGTATAGGGTTGATTTTGGTCGGATTTTTTTTCCATTCTCTCCGAATCCGAATTCTCTCCGAATCTCTATTGCTGGAAATGTAACGATACAGCGTCCCGAAAGTATGGCTTCAGTTTTTTGCCATGGGCACTATATTCGCCTGAGAACGACCGAATCAGAGAAGTTCGTTAACGAAAAATTCGTAACCTACCGTAAAAAGCGACACAAGGTTAGTGCGTTGCATGCGTCGTTAGTACATAGTGTACAAAGGACATTTATGTGCAAAACATACAAATCTCACCGGCGTCAAGCTTGAGTCCTCTCTCGTCCCTTGATATGTTAACGGAAATATCGTCAAATGCCTCGGCGCCCCACGAATGCATTTTTCGTAATTTCAGATACTCGGCCATTAGAGCGGCGATGTGCAATTGGCAGCAAGCAGCCTATAAACAAACAAGAAATGAATGACAATATGTAAGAAACTTTTCGGTAAGAACGCACCGTTGATCGTCAATAGTATATTCTTACCTCAGAGAAATTTCCGTCTCTGGCATGATTTCTGGCCATAGTTTCGAGCCACGTGTGTCTCAATTCGGGAGTGCTCGCGTACGAATTCGCCAAGCTGTGCTGCAGATCGACGAGCATCTCCGGATCGTTGTTGTGTTCGCGCATCTGTGCGGTAGCCATGAGAACAGTTCGAATTCGCTTGTTGAGATCCTTAACTTCGACGGGAAAACCCGTGCCTTTCATAACTTTGTCGGACGACGCGTAACTGTTGATGAGCGACAGGGATTCTTGAAACCTCGAGTTGTTCAGCCCGATCACGTTGCCGAGCATTTGCGATACGGAAATTATCACCTAAACGATAACAACAATATGTAAACCAACGCCCACGACGAATCGCGAGAATGTGTACAGTTTCCACCGACGATTATCGCAGAGACTCACTTGCAAGTGTACCCGCGTCAGACCTTTTCGACTGGTGAATTCGAAGTTGCTTCGCATCAGCAGATACAAGAGCGCGCAGGACTCTTGCCTGATCGAGCTCAGTTTACTGTTGCAGCACCGCAGTAGCTCGTAACACAAACGACCGCAAAACACCGCGCTGCCTGGGAATGATTGGAAAAAAAAACGTACCACGTTACGTAACGTAACTCGAGTAGCGGTGTCAAAACGAAGACAAAAACAAAACGACTGCGCAAACGTAACGGAGAAAAATAACAGAGACGCGTGTACCTTGGAACAATGCGATTGAATAATTGTTGAGAAACGCACGTAGACCGGCGAACACGTGACGCAAAAGCGTCTCCGATTGTCCGACCTGAAGAAAGGACACGTAGATCGTAAAGAGTTTTTGCATCACCGGATTGTCACCGTCTCCTGCGAGAAGTATATCCTGCGAAAAATAAATTAAATATCGTTATTTATGGAAAAAAAGGGTTTTCGATTTCTATTTAAATTTCGGTCGATAACTTACTTTGAAATGAATGCAGAACAATCCAAGGCAGTCGAGCGCGATTAGGCCAACCTCCGTTGCCATGTTAGCTTCCAGTAGAGCTTGATGAAATTTCCCACTCTCGTCGTCGGCGAGATTCTCGCGGGCTGCGCTATTGTGCGGCTGAAGCGTTCCGGTCCCCGGACTGTCGGACGAGAAATCCGGCGGCGCCATTCTCGCGGGCAATGTCATCGCCTTCACGGTTCTCGGCTTGCCGGTACCGTTGGCCGTGTTCGCTGCTACTTGTCTCTTGCCAACGTACTTGAAGTGATGCAAACTCATTCTGTGAAAAAACAAATTAAAGAATTATAGTCCGGTCGCTAATGGAGAATTTGAATCTCTTCAATTCTTAATAATTAAAGAGCTTTTATCGTTTTCCTCGCTGCAGATTTGGAATGATTTGATTCAGACATTTAAGATTTTTTCATCTTTTTACGCTTTTTGGAGACCGAAGTGAATGAAAAATACAAAATGGTAAAGAAAATATAAAGAGATTAGTACAGAAAGCTATTTGAAGAGTTCAACCGAAGTAAAAACGTAAAAGATCTTTAAATTCTAAGCCCTTTTGAAGCCGCGGCAAGCAAGTCAAAGCCAAAAAAGGAAAATAATTTTGGTCATCGGTCACAATCTTGGGCCTCATGTTGAAAAACAATGTTGAGTTGCTTACTCGATAACCGTGAAGAAGCTCAATATTTCGGCATCGGAGCATTGCTGCCACCACGCGATTATCTGATGATCGCCGAGATACTTGATAACGAATAGAAAGCACAGAAGCAAATCCTTCATTTCGGACGATTGAAGCTTGTCGCATCTCGACGATGTTTGCGTAACGCTGAGAGATCGGGAGTGTCCTTTGCGCTCGCCTGTGCCGTTCTCCACGGGTTCGCGAATAATCGTCGTCTCCTGGGACGCGTGAGAGTTACGCGACGCGCTCGACATCGTTGACGCGTTGGATTCGATGCTCGTGCACGAGTAACCGTTCGCCATTCCTTGACCGGCTATCGCGGCGAAATACGTGGAATCTCGCAGTTGCATCGAGGCTCTGATGGGCGATTGCGAATCGAGATGAAGGGTAAATCTGAAATGTATCGATTTAGATAGAAACACGTTTCTGACCGAAACAAAGCTTAGCGCTTTTTTTTCCTTCGACTGTTGTGGAACTTACCGGTGAATAGATTTTGGTGTCTCGGTCGCGCTCGTTGGAAGAGTCGAGTCTTTGTTTGCTACGAAAGAATTACTGCTCGATACTCTGTTGTCGTGATTACGCTCGATCTCGGCGCGGTTGTTCACCTCGTGGACGGATTGAAGACGGTGAAGATTCTCCAGAACTATTCCCAGCCACGGTATGTAGATCGAAGCTATTCGGCTGAGTTGTCCCTGAGTTTGAAAAAAAAAAAATGAGAGCAACGAAATAAAATTGGAGTATACAAAGAATTTCTCGCAAGTAGAGAAACGCTGTAAAATTCGGCGAACCTTGTTCTGATATCGGTCGTCGAATTCGTGCTTGGCCAACAAATCTCTCAAGGTGACAATCGCGACTTTGCGAATCTGCACGACCTCATTCAGCGAAGTTTTCACCTCTTGCAGAAGAAGACCGACGAGAAAGTGATGTTTGCAGAAATCTTGCGACAGGCAGTACTCGCTTATGTAATCTGCAATTAACGGGTTGCATCGATGAATTTTTCTTTTTTCCACAACAATTCGGAACGTTTTCGTGGCGAATATTTTGTGCGATTATGGAAAAAAAGTTTAGTGAGACACCAAAGAGTGCTAGGCAGAGAGCAGAAACAAAAACTATTCATGGTTATTCTCTTTCTTTCTAGCCCTAAGAACGCATATCGTTTAACAAATGTGCCAAACTCTCATTCATTATGCTCTAATACATAGAAAAAAGAAAATCATGACACTGGGAACATCGTATCATCGTGCCTCAACGTACCATCACACTCTGGCTCTGGCTCTGTATCTTCGAGGCAAAGGAATAAAATCGTTTAACGTTATAATATTCGAGTCTCGGCTTTTGTATCCTCAGAATTTTCGGCATTGACCGGGTAATTACCTTTGCTTGTGACACGCGTTTGCATCATCGGTAGATTGAACGATACGTAATGCTCGTGGGAGCATATTATTTGCAGGAATGTGAACTTGAAGTCTTGCAACGTGCGCGGATCGCCCGGTGAAAAATTGTCCATGTAGCTCTTTATCAAACGAAAGACGAAGCCTCGATCCATGAATGTGAGACATTTCTATTGAAAAAGGAAGAATAAAACAAATAAAAACAACAATTAATCGCTGGAGCTCCGTTTTGCAAGTTGAATAAATTCTTCAAGGACTCAAATTTACCTTCAGAAATTGGGCCAAACTTTTGTTGAGCTCGTGCGTCTCGACTGGCATCTCTTTGTACTTGTTCATCAGATACGGAGCTATGACTTCCAAGAGATTTTTTATCTCGCTTTGATACTGTTGTGAAAATCGTTCGTTGCGATGCATCTGTAATAGAAGTCTCTTAGCATTTTGGCTTTTCATCAAAGGCGCAAAAAAAAAAAGAGTTGTGAGACCAATAAAATAAAATCCAAAAATTGGTCCAATAGACAATAAACTAACTTTTATTCTTCCGGTAGTGAGCATGTACTGCGCCATGCTTTTGACCATTATGTCGAAGAAGAAACTCGAATGATGCATGAACTTGTTGACGACCAAAAAATCCGTGTTACTCGGTTGCAGCAACGACGGCAGGTATTTGGCGAGTTGTTCGTGAACCGTTGCGCCCGAATTTCGCATGGCAGGCGGCACGAAGACGAACTGTAACGATTTTACTTATAAGAATCCAATTCTTATTTCTCAAATAATCGGCGTGCAGTTTCGTAACGAATTTTACCTTTACGTAAGCTTGCAAGATTTCTTTTCGGCCGGCTTGATGAATCAAGTTTATGATGTGAATCAGAACTCTGATTATGTAGAGACCGACTTCCTCGCTCGTGTTACAAGTCAACAGAGCGAACAATTGATTGAGTATCGTCGGAAGGAATGTTATCGCCGTAACCAATTGTATTGCGTGCGCGGCTTTGAGTATCTTGCACGTTTCCAAATCCGAGGGTACGGCTGACGGCTTCGTGTCCAATATCCTCTCGGCGTGAACGAAAAAATTGTGCAAATGCGGATCGCGCGTAAATACGGTCGATATAAGTTGAAACGATACTGTGAATATTTGTCGTTGTCCGTCGATCCACGTTATGTCCGGCCCGGCGTTCTGGAGAAAAGAATATCAAATGTTAAAAAAAAATGGTATATAATTAAATTTTTTTCTTTCTACTTAAAAATAATACATTAGTTGCTTAGTATAAAATTGATTGATTATCATTCTTTTGATTCTTTTATTATGTTAATTTTGTTATTGATAATCAATGTATTAATAAGTATTTTTTTAAATTGACTTCTCACCCCTTTGCCGAGGCCGAGAGGTTGAATGGCGAGATATCCCGCCGGCAAATGCGTCGCCACAGGCAGTGTTTGAACGTTTGCTTCCATATCGACATTCAATCTGATTTAAAAAAAATATCAACAACTTAATGAAGGTAAAACAACAAAAGTAGTCATTTTTTCGTCAGCATAATACGCACCGGCCCTTGTGCAATAAAACCGCCCAAGCGTAGCCGACGCAATTCTCGACGCCGTTTTCTTTCTTCTTATTCATGTCGCAACTTATGTGGTAGAATGAAAACAAGAGATGATGCTTGGCGTGAAGTTTCGTCGGTAACCTCATCTTTATCTCCTCGTACCAGGACGGAACCGCGTTGTGATGGACCACAGCGCAATTCGCTCTGACGCACAGCAATTGCGAGCCCGGCTTTCCGTATATGCACTACAACAATTGAACCAAAGAATCAGTTTTCGCAGCTCGGATGCACGATTGCGTTTAATACGAAGAGAACTATTCTCACTCTCAGCGGTTCGGCTTCCTCGCAATCGTCGTCGCGTAATTCAACGACGCATGCAATGTTTCTCGCTCTGCTGAATATCTTCTGGGTATCAAAGACAAGTGACTGAGGATAAACGTAGAGATGATTCACGTAAGTCGCGTAGGGATGAACGTCCTTTTCGGACGAGCTCTCGAACTCCGCGATTTCGATAGTAGGCTTCGATGTCGGTGGCAGCGGAAATGGCTTCAATGGAACCAAGGCCGTTGTTAGAGTATCTGCGAGATATTTCAAGGTTTTTGAGAATTATTAATAACTTTCGATTCATCACTCGATGGAAGACATCGAAACGAATGTGTTTTGACCCTCAAAGTGTGAACATACTTTCTGGCAGTTCGGATAACGGTTCGATATGCAATTTCAGCCAGCCGGGGATGACCGTCAGTTTGTTGAGCTTCTCGGGTCTGGAAAAGCAAGGAGAATCTGTAGAATTCGTCGCGAGTCTTATCAGTGGAATTCGAAACTTTCTCATACTTTCTATACTCGGATAGGAGCTTGAGTATCTCGTCGTCCCGTATCTTATTTCCCTCTTGTCTGTATATGGCGGGAAAGTCCGAGGATGTGTCGAGTTCGTTGCTGTACAAGCGAAACAGAGGCCTCGCTGCCCAAGCGAATGGCATCCGATAGTTTCCCAATCTTGAAAGGTCGAACAGCCAACAGTTAGCTACTCGTCTCTTTGGCGATTAGATAAGTGTTTATCTAGCCTTAATTATCATAGTTTTTGTCTCGCTCCGAAAATTGACGAATACAATTCTGATGAAAATAGATCATACGATGATTCGATAAACCGTTTTTTTACCCATTTGTTAATAACTTTTTCGAATTATTATTACATAGAATTGTTGCGCGTAGCAGCTTATGTATCGTTGATCTTTTTCGGATTTTTATCCTATTGACAAGTATTCAAAATTCTCTCTAAACCTCCGTTTGGCTACATGTAACGATCCAACCTTCTTCACAACTCATCACATCTGTACATCGGCCGTTGCATGCATCGATAATAGTCAATTATCTTACCTCTGACAACAAGCCCTCACTTGTTTGTGAACTTTCAGTCCCAACCTCGGATCCTTCGTCGCGCGTAAATACGGCTCGGAGGTCTGATAAATGCTACCCTGAAGTATCTTCTCGATGCGTACAACGAGAAATATATCGGGATGAGGATTGCTGATGCTGAATATCGCTTGTTTCGGATGTTTGAGCCAGTTCTTGGGTATGCTCTTGAGATCGTCCGGCAACTCGACGTCCTCGTTGTCGGTCGTTACGCCGGCCGGGCTCAGTTCGCGAATGATATCGTCGACGGACTCGTTGTTGATGTCGAAGTGAAAGTTTTCCGACAATTTTCGTCCGTTTCTCGCGTCGAAGAGACACAGCGTCGTGTGATACGGCTCGACCTGGCACAACGATTCTTTCTCGTCGATAGGCGCCTGCAATCGAAACTTCAGTGCCTCGCATTTTATGAAGATACGCTGACCGAATTGTTCTTTGTAAGGATCGACGTTCGTCTCGGCGGCGTTGCCCACCGGCGTTCGCGGATGGGAAGAGTGGAGGTACGTTATGAACAAACGTTTGCGATTCTCTCGACGCGCCAGCAATATGCTCGTGTCGGTTTCGCGAGAGTATTTGATCAATTGCGGATTCATGCTCTGCTCGAGACCCTTGAGCGTTCCGTAGACTTGAAGTGGATGCGGCGACGGTGGCGGTGTGTTGCACGCGCGCTCCAACGATGCGGCGCGCTTTTCCTCCTGTTGCTTGTAGTGTTGCAGCACCGAGCTCAGTTTCAATAACCAATCCTGCATGTCGGCCTCAGTGTCGGCGGCGAAAGTGTACGACTTGTGATTGCCGCTCATACGCAACTCGAAGCAGTATCTTCCCCGCTTCGGATTGCGTATTACTTCGGTACAAAAATCCATGACTATCGTCAACTTTGCCTCGCCCTTCTTCTCGTCCTTGAACAACTCGAGGATATAAGTACCGTCGACCTCTTGTCGGAGATGACAGAAACGCCTCTTGAAAGATTTCGAGCCGATATTCACGAACATTCGGTCGCTGCTACCGATCTCGGGACCCTTCATGAGATAGCCCTCCTTGGTTATTCCGTCGTTTCTGGCCTGGTCCTCGTCGACCTGATCCACCTCGGTGTCTATTTCGTAGATCTCTTCTCTCAGAGCGTCGGCTTTCGTTAATCTGCAAAGTAGAAACGACCGCATTACGAGACGCTGCGCTCCATACTTAATCGGATCTAATTTAATTTGTTTCAATACTGTATAATTACAACGGTGTTACATGATATGGCAGATTCAATTGTATGATATAAATAAATGGTTTTCATTTGTTTTCTCTATTTTTTCATATAAGTACGACTTTTATCGCTCTATCCTGTACGAGCTAACTCGTCACTAAAAAGCTTGTTCCGCTAATTTATTCTGGGCCAATACAGACTTTGGCTTTTAATGATTACAAAAAAAAAAGCCAGGCTAAAAAAGTTTATTTACTTTGGAAGTTCCAGATAAGATCCGCTATAGGCCGAATACTTGTAGTGAACAAGATTCCAGTTTGAGGCATAGCTGCGTAAACACTCCTTGGTGAGAAGAGTTTCGCCGCCTTCCGAGGCTTCGAGGATATTCTGAACGATGGGCACCGTTGTTCTGTGTCTCTTCGGCAAGACGACATTCTGTACAGAAAAAAGAAAAAACAAGGAATAATAATAACAGTTATCACAAATAAATGAGTAGTTGCATTCAATTAAAATGGTTACGATAAAGATCGTTCCATTGAAACGAATGGATACATTCATTCACGAGGCTTTTTATCTATGCATGAGGAAATCCGGTTTGAGCCTCGTAAGCTCTTATCTCGACGGTACGCGGCAATAATAGCGCAAAACTCACGGAAATGTCGTCTTGAGGATAGAGCAACAATTCTCTCTGAGGATCATTCTGCAGTAGAGTTTTATTTTTGGCGACGAAACTCTCGAAATCCAGCGGCTCGACGAGAAACGGTTTGTTCTGAAAAAAAAAACAAAAAGAAACGTTTGTAAAATCGCGATTCGTATCGCGTGCAAACGATAAGTAGGGTAAAGCAGAGGGGACGAATAGTGAGCGGATAATAGGAGCGAAATTATCGTTCAATTAAGATCGATTGTAATGATTGTCAGCTCGAGGAGAGAAAAACGACAGGTGTCGTTTTCCGTGAAAAGTCTTTCGGCGACGTCGACGAGACGCGGCGAATAAAAAAATTGTGTCAAACGCGCGACGAACGGGTCGAAAGAAATCGCAAGAAAATTTATTCGGCAAATACCTGTACCGTGCTCTCCCGCACAACCTGCGATACGGTCTCGCGTAGTTGCGCGGCCATTCCGGGCTTTCCCAGAGCTCGGGTGAACTTTCTTTCGCTCATCTTCAACGATGACACTCTGATATTATCATCTTACGCGTGAAAATACGCTTGTAAACATCTTTCGGGGGTCGCACAACGTCGAGCACCGCTACACCCTACATTTATTCGGCAGCCATGTTGCGGCGGCACGGTAACTGCACGCACTGTTGCCACGATTTTAGACACAAAGTTACGATCTTTTTTTTTTCTTCTTCTTTCTTACTATACACTATGGGTGAGGGTGTGGAGGGGGGTGTGGAGAAGGGAATAATCGTCTCCTCTCGGGGACGCGAAGCTCGAATGTTCCTACGATAGTTTCCGGTTTCGTTTGTTCGCCGACGTATAATCGGCCCGGCTGATTGCGTGATTGTCAGTCATCCCCCCGTGTTCGGGGGCTCTTCGTGAGCTCATTGGGACAGAGGCTCGTGAGAATGCGGGACGCGATAATATCCGTCGCTCGTGTTGATTGTTCCTTTTGAACTCGTCCCCGGAACTCTCGATTGATCGTCGCGATAAAAGGAAAAACGTCGATCGCGGATTATAAATTATACACGAAAAAAAAGAAAAAGCCTCGACGCAATTTCCCGATCGACGCAACTCCAGCGAACGGACACCTGTACGCGGGGAGTCGCGATGTAATTCTTCGATCAGCGAAAATAAGTAACCGATCGTGGTATCGCGCAGTGTGCTATACGTCGCAACGCCGGGATTAACTAATTTGATTTCCGCGAGGCCGTCGGCGCGACCTTTCGTTTCGTTGTTTTTTTCGCGGCTACTCCGCACGGGACCCGCGAGCGAGGATACAAAATTGGGACGGATTAATCAACAAAATTTACTATGGATGACGAACTCGAGGACAAAGTCTTGTACCAGGTGATGGCAAAGACGTTTTCGTACGTTCTCTATCGCTATAGAACGCACTTCTTTTTTACAAATATAGAATCTATATATTTTCCGATTGTTGGTCGCGATCTTGGAAAACGTCCAAATTACGGTCGTCAGTGTAAGGTAAACGCTCCTATTCGTGGCAGGGCGCCTATTAGTGGCAGGTCTACGACTTTATTCCGTATAACAACGTATGTAGACACTCCACCGATACTTTTTAAAAACAAAAATTTTCCTTGTTATTTCTTTTGTCTTATACAGTAGTCTATAAGTTTTTAATTATCGGCGTGAAGGATACAGATAACTTTTTCATTCGAGTCTTCGCTTTCAGTGTGCGAAGAAGCAGGCCGTTAACAGGTTGGTTAAGGGCTCTGTAATTTTCTAAATAATCGTATTTTACCGAATCATTTATTAGCCGCATAAAAATTTCGGCATTACATTCACGCAAACCTCAAACATGATATTAACGGTTTAAAAATATTTTGGGTTATTATTTATCCGAAATATCTGATGGCCCGGATTAGGAACCCAAGAAATGTCTATTGCTCCTATTAGTGGCCGGCGAGTAGCCATTGGGAGTATAGGTTAAAAAATAGTGTCGTGCATTTTATGAACAGCGGATAAAATCAAATTGTGGACTTAAAATGATTCATCGAGAAGTCAATGCGTGCTTCAAACTTCGTTTGAATAAATAATAATTGTTGTGTACT
The DNA here is from genome assembly GCA_963924025.1 of Ischnus inquisitorius. Taxonomy (NCBI): domain Eukaryota; kingdom Metazoa; phylum Arthropoda; class Insecta; order Hymenoptera; family Ichneumonidae; genus Ischnus; species Ischnus inquisitorius. Next base: position 6,143,536 of record OZ001245.1, on the reverse strand, counting down.
AAATAATAATGGTTATAAGTAGTAATTTTTTGTTTGTTAGTGAAGACTTATGCTGCGGAAGCTTTCGAACTGTCGAAAAGTTTGATATTTTTGTAATGAAGTATACTGGCACACCGCAGCCCAATTTTTTGTAATTCAGGCTTAATCAGCCTGCGATGATGGCTATCGCAGTGGCCAGAATTACATTTCTTTAAAATTTAGTATGACGACACTCTATAATGTAATTTTTTTATGACTGCGTAACAAGCCTCCGATATAAGATTTTACAGTGTCGATATGTAAAATTCTTTGAAATTAAGCATATCGATACTCTGTAGTGTAATTTTTTTTAACATAAGTTTAGAAGATCTGGCTATCGCAGTGTTGAGAAGCCAATTTTTTTCAATCAAGCATATTAACACTCCGAAGTCCAAGTTTCTTTTAATATAAGCTTAATAAGTCTGCAATAGTGGCTATCACAGTGCCGACAAATGGATTCATTTAAAATTTCAGATCGAAACGGGTTTTATTGAATGTTTTTAATTTAAATTTTACAGCGAACAATGGGCGAATTTTGAAACGAACAAAATGGAAAAACAAAAATATTTAAAGAAAATCGAACATAAAAAAATGTATTTATTACACTTTTATTTCGATTAAGTACTTAAGTACCACGACAGAACCGAGATATGCTAAGTACCTATCTATAAACTCTCTGACTTGACTCACGGTGGCCACTAATAGGTACAATAAGCGCGGCCAGTAATGGGTGCAAGTCAGATGCTGTCGGTGCCACTAATAGGTACAACGTACGGCCACTAACATGTGCAAGCGAGTGCTGTGGGTGCCACTAATAGGAGCAACGCCAAATATTTATTCTTTTAATTATATCTTTTACAGGGAAATAGATAAATTGTTACATTGGGAGGGTTTTGGTTAGCTAAAAATGTCCTCTTCCTGATAGAATCCATTTCAAGTACCAAATACGCATATTTATGTGAATATCTTCATTGTTCTGTGACGTCGTCCTTAAGCGGCCACTAATAGGAGCGTTTACCTTATGTATATATAGGTTCACACACGATCTCGATTCCAGCTGACTACCAACGTCAAAACTACGTCGTGCAGCGATTGTGGTCGGCAAATACAATAATAATAAAAATATCAATAACAAATAACCGAATTGACAAACAATGAATGAACATGTTATTTAATATTTTTTGTTGTCTTTTTTTTTTCATGAATGTTTATATTTGTTCATTGCAGACTTATGTATCGCACATGAAGCTTGTGTCAAAGTTTGCGGTAGGAATACCCACCGGCCTGACCGCCGGGTCGAACACGCCGTTCGGCTATTTTTGGCGTATGATGCGAGCATACGCTTTCAAGCCAGAGGTATTGGTCTGCGGCGCCGTGATGGTCGTCATGCTCTTCTATCTTCAGGCGGTCGACGTTTGGAGCAGAACTCTGCTGACGAGGATTCAATACACATTCGGAAGGACGAGTTCCAAGGTAAGAAGGGACGAAAAAATATTTCAGCCAAGCTCGGAGGACGAGAAAAAACAATCGAACGAGAGACATCTCCTCACTGTGTCTTTCAGGTGTCGAAACTTCAGTTTTTAGTAAACAATGCGGCTGGCAGCGGGGACAAAATCAGCTGGGAGCTCAAACAGGGAAACGTAGCCGCTTACGCGGTTCAGGGACACAGAATTCACATGGAGGATCGTTTCGTCGTCAATGACAATATCAATGACACCGGCGTATCGTTGTTCGCCGTTTTTGACGGACACGGAGGAGACGTAAGCAAAGATCAATAAGTTACTGTCAATTTTTAACCCTCTGTCTGGCACATTTCGTACATTGACAAAAACAGAAATAAAAAAAAATTTGATAATAAAAATTGATGATTCTCGAATATATTCAGTTTGGAATTAATTTGTTAGTAATTTACATTATTATTAGCTAATGAATATTTAATCAATATCCCTCAGATTTCGTTAAAACCGGAATTTCAAGTTTATTTTGATTTTTTTGGTAATTTGGTAATTTTGAAAAAAACTTTTAATTTTTGAAAGAAGAAGTTTGATCTTTACAGGGTTAAACAATCCGAAAAAATGTATAATTTATATAAAAAGCCAGTGAAAAGTATTTAATGTTTCTTCGTAAATTATAAATCTTGTACTCTAAATATTACAGATGCTATAACAAAGTGGAGGTGATGATCGGGGTTTTTACTAATTGTAATTGTTCAAATTTACACGTAGAATGAGATAAGCAGTGATTATTCGCAGCCCATAAATGCATTTCAGATAGAAGCGATAGAATTGAGATCGTTGGTTTTGTTCTTGAGAGAAAGAAACAAAAGGAAGATGAGTAGATTGCCGGATGGTAGATCGAGATGAGTAGGTTACTTAGTTGTATCTATATTCGTTTTGTTCTATTTTCGGAGCGTTGCAGCGATGATTGTGAACTCGAATGTAAACACCTCTTCGGATGCAACGATCGGAGCGCAAGAACTTTCCTTGTTGAAATAACGATGTCGCAGGGATTTTTTTTCACGCGGACCGCGCTAACGTAGAATATAATCGCTATATGACGGTCGCTGCACGAAACATCGGTTGATAAAATTTCGGAGTATATCGTAAAAACATTAGCTACGAATTTAATGCAATGGTACTGAGAGTTTTTATGCACAAACTAGTGTATTGCATTTAAGATTCTTTTTAATTTGACTAAAAACTATCGATTCGTTCTTCAGAATAAAATAGCGATCAGTCTTGATCGATTAGTCGACGTTGAGAGAGAATAGATAAATTAGTAATAACGGATAAGAAAACCTTGAATTAGAATAAACCGAATTCTAGCTTCGCATTGTCATGCTTTGTCTTCCTTGCAGTTTGCAGCGAATTACGCGCGCGACATGCTCATTCCCAATATCAACAAGAAGGTGATCGAATTAAAAGACATGATAGCGGGTAGACCGTCCCGATCGAATGTGGAAAAGGTGGAGGAGACGAGCGAAGCCGCAACAACAAAGGAAACCAAACCGACCGAGAATCCCGTGGACAGAAAAAAATCGTTTCGCAAGACCGTGAGCACATCGGACGACTACGTGAAAAAGAGTCTCGGCGTTACGGATCCGGAATTGTTGAACAAATTGGACAGCCTTCCGCGACCGATCACACGAGAGGTAAGACTATCGTCCTATCGTTTCATTCAACTTGCGAAATCGTAAAGTATCAACGAAAAATTCTCAATCCAGGTCAGACCCACAAGACCGGATGGGAAAGTGCTTCGAAAGATTGATATGAACGATTACATCGATGGACAAAAGATCAATTACGGACGGCTAATTACCGACGAGGTACTCGCGGTCGACAGTTCGTTGGTCGACGCGGCCAAAAAGAACATGGATGTAGCCGGTATTTATCTCAAACCATTCGTCCCAACATTCGCTTGAGCAGCGTCCGAACCGAAAATCTCTTAACGTGTATCATCGAAATTCGCAGGCACGACAGCACTGATCGCCGTTCTCGAGGACAACAAACTGATCGTGGCGAACGTCGGCGATTCGCGCGGCGTAATGTGCGACAACAAGGGTAACGCGATACCACTGTCGTTCGATCACAAGCCACAGCAGCAGAGGGAAAGGCAAAGAATCAACAAAGCCGGCGGCCTCGTCACGTTCAACGGCGTTTGGCGCGTTGCAGGAATTCTGGCCACGTCCCGAGCGTTGGGAGATTATCCGCTGAAGGATAAGAAACTCGTGATCGCCGATCCGGACATACTGACCTTCGATCTCAGCGATCACAATCCGATGTTTTTGATTCTCGCCTCGGACGGGCTGTGGGACACTTTCACGAACGAGGAGGCCGTTGCTTTTATCAAGGAACGCATCAACGAGCCTCACTACGGAGCGAAAAGTATCACACTACAGAGCTACTACAGGTACATTTTTTTTTGCTCATTTTCTCTATAAAATTCGAATTTTGTGCTCACAAAGGATTCGTTTTGAATTACAGAGGATCTTTGGACAATATCACGGTCGTGGTAATAAATCTCAAGGATCGGAAATACAGCATATCAACGATGGATAGAAGCGCGTAAGGATTATACAGCTATGCGGCGAGCGTTCGCCGTCACGATTATTACTGTCCGTTACCTTTGACACTGTGATCGAAGTGATTTTATCTCTAGTCGCGATCCACGTTGAGATTATCTCGGATTGCACGGGACTCGTAACGAATCAATTTTTTTTTTGCTATATTTATATTATGTACAATAATTTCGAAGAATGTCGCGTCGCACTCCTTCGACGCGAACCGCGGCAGCTCCCGTGTAAATCTTCTGCTACATTTACCGAGCGTCGTAGATCGAAGGAACAACGTCGGTTTTTTCGCTCCAATAAGAATGATATTTAATTGTAAATAAATATGAATTTTTCTCATTGGCTCTCGATATCCCTCGGATATTGAACGTTGATCTTTGCGCTCTGAATGGAAACTGGCAACTATTATCGTCGCGACTCGCTTTTACGACATAATGAAGAAAAATAAAACCGAGAGTTCCTAATTAATGTGTATAATGTACGATACCGATTAATCTTAAAATTCTGTAATTCGACGTTCAATTAAATCTATCAACGAACCAATGAAGTTTCTATCAATTTTATTTCTCCACACAATCGCCGCCCTTGGAACGCAAAATAATATTTTTTTCTACGAGGTTGGTACCTTCGGGAATTTTTCTTTTTCGATTGGGGGGAGGCGACAGTGCCAGTGTCGTCACTTCCGGCTGCCAGAGGGCGTATACCTCGCGACGAGTATCCGGCCGACTCCATTTTCTTTTGGTCATCGTTCGCGCACGGTTCGTGAGAAAAAAGAATTGGTTTTTCGCAGTGTGTCGCGCGACCGTAGCCTCTAGAACTTCGCAAAGACGCCTCGTGCGCGTGATAGCAATAAAACAATTTGTATCGAGAAAAAGAGAAAAAAAAAAAGCACAAAATCAAAGATATTACGAAAAAACCGTTTTGTCTAGCCGTACGTTGCAACTATAAAAGAATCGTCTCGTCAAATTAACTACACAAAATCCATATATATATATACACACATATATATTCCATCGTGGTGTGCTAATGCGTGGCGTTTCAGAAAGCTCCCCAAGTCGCACAATGGCGGAGGACTTGGATGTCGAGGCGATGCTGGAGGCGCCGTACAGGAAGGGGGTAAGAAAATGGCTCACTTTTCGTCCGAATTCACGTTTTTTTTCGTACTCGCGCGTTCTCTCTTTACTTTTGTGTGAAAAAAAAAATGCTAAAAAAAACTGATTATTCAAATCTTCGTTCTATTTCGTGAGAAAAAAAAATCATTTGCGAGGTCCGCGCACGATGCCTGAGCGGGTGCGTACAGAAAAAGAAAGAAAAACACGGATCCGCGCTGCGCTCCGATCTCTCGGGCGCGAATGCCTCGCGCGAACACATGTCCGTTGCCGTTTCCGCACAACGTAGCAGACGCGCACACGTTTAACAGAATAATGATAATAATTATTATACAACGAATTGTCGTGGAGACTTTTCCGTGGAAGAGAAAAAAAAACAAAAAAGAAAAATCGAAAAAAAAAAAGTATAAAAGTAGAACGATGCTCTGTAGCTACCTGCTATTGATCAATACCTCCATTTTCTGTACTTATAGATGGTACGTAAACATGTACCCTCGCGCTCGTACGATGTTCTACAGCGAGTTCCTAGAATGCACTTGAACACGAGGTACTAAGAACAGCCATCACTATCATCATTTCTTCTTTTTTTTTTGTATTATTTACATATATATATAAATAGATATATATACCGCATATATATTCTATTCTATCCTTATCTGTCGAGAGAAAGATATAACAAAATTTCAATTTATCAGGATGTATTTTAGGCAATAAGCGTTCCGAGTCAAAAGGAAAAAAAAAATAGAATTACTTTCAGATTCTTCTCGATACATGGTAACGGAGATAACATAAGTGTGGTACATAAGGCGATAAGGTTGTTGCGCTAATTGGAATGAGCGATATCTCAAAGGTATTCCGATAGGTCGGCAGGCGCTTTATTTTTTTTCTCACGTCGAATCTCTCAGCGTCACGGTAGATTTTCACTGATCGTCAAGAAATTAGTTTTGGCTAGTTCGTTTCCTCGAATCGTTCGCGCCGACTACCACTAGCAACGGCGGCATTTTCTTCAGAAATTGTTTTTTTCAGCCGCAATCTTCAGAAGCAATCTTTAAAAAAATCTAATTTAGAATATCATTCTATTCTTCGATACTTTCTCATTGCAAAGAAACGTCCATGGCAATCGTAGAAAAAAAAATCTAGTTTAGAATTTCATTCCATTTACCAAAAGTTTCTTGCAAAGAAAAGCAATAAATGCTAAAGTTGCATCTTCGTCGTGGGATAATCGTAGACGAAAGAAAAATCGATGTTTTGTGTTGCCGGCAACGTTTTAGCTAGATAAAAGAAAGAAAGAGTAAAAAAGCATTAGGGCCATCACGTGTTTAAATGAAAACGTACTGTCTTTGACGAGGGCTCTCTTTTACAGAAGAAAAAGGATGTGTGGTTGGCCATTGGTAGTTTAAGACCAAGGCATGCTCAACCCAAGATTGCAATGCTTTCCTAAAACCCGATAAACGATTGGTAAGTTTGAGCGAAGTGCGGGCGACCAGTCGCCGCGCTAAGCTCAGCCGTCTCTCCCCTCAACAAACCAAAAAAATAAATAAATAAAAGAACAAACCAAAAAAAAAAGAACGAACAAAACCCCTCAAGATCGTAAATACATCATATACATATATATATATAGCTGAGACGAGAGGCTCGCGCCACCAGCGTCCGACCTTGATTAACGATCGAGGAAGAATCGCGTTCGGATAAACGATCGAATTTGTCACTGATTCGTTTGAATGTTTAAAAAAACAAAAGAAAAAAAAAAAAGAGAAAAGAAACAATCGATTGTGAACGACGCACGAATGCATCATCTTTGCAAAAATCTGACTAACGTAAAATGATTTGCTTTTTGTCCCCTTGTTCGCGCGTCCCTGCCACCTCGGCTGGCTGGCATGGCATTCAACTGTTTGCTGTTCGTAGGAGCAGGACTCCTCGTCCAAAGACAAATCCTCCAAGGAGAATGGGTCCAGCAGAAAATCGTCCGGGTAAGTTTCTCTCTCGCGTTATTCACGATTTCGAGATAAATGTGTATATGTATCGGTCACATGAAACTGAACTTGCAAAATAAAAGCCTGCATCACTCATGTCATAATGCTGAACGAAGAAGTGTCGAATGCGAAATGAATTGAATAGAATTAAATGAAAAATCACACACAAGTTTAGCTTGGACCGCAACAGCCACTCTCAAGATACATTCTCTTTGTTATAGACACCATACTGTTAGTCTAAATGCCGCTTATTTTGATAATTCCAAAGGTTTATCCTGAATATACGGTGAGTATAGGTCGAGAAAGCATATTTGTATTAACAAAAGTTCGATTGTTTACCGTGAGAGATGGTCATTGGAAGCATACTCGATTTGCAAAAAAAAGTCAATAATTCTTTGGAGTAATTGAGTTTCGATTTAACTGACGAACGTAGAATCTCCTCGAGAAGCGACACTCAGATGCGTTTGACCGAGGGTTCATTCATTAACGCGGATTTGAATCTTTTTTAGGAAGAGCAAACATCGCTCACGTTCACGTTCACGCTCGCGCGAACGCCGCGAGAAGAGCGGACGCGATCGCGAGCGTGGCGGCGATCGCGAACGGGACCGGGATCGCGACAGAGATCGCGATCGCGATCGGAAGCGCAAATCGCGCTCGCGCGACAGACGCGATCGCGATCGGGGCGACAGAGATGCCGGCGGTGAAAAGGAACGGGACAGACGCGACAGAGATCGCGATCGGGGCGACAGAAGAAGAAAGAGATCACTCACACCGATCACACTGCCGAGGGCTCGACCGCCTTTTGGCAAAGGCGTCAGCCCGCTCGGACTGTAAGTATCGAACGATGATGAAATTTAAAAAAATAAAATAACAAACATCCAACGCATAATTTGACTAGACCCGGCCCAAGAACTCGAATCTTAGAAACGGGGGATATGCTTATGCAAAATAAAGTATTGTACGAATAGATTCGTCGACGAATTATATTTCCTTGACATCAAATTCGTGCCAAACAAAAAATCATAAAAACACGCAGAACCAAATTTTATACATTTTTTTTATCTTCGCGACGTTAACGATAAATTTATTGCAGTAGGCGAAACGATGAGCTAACACCGGAGGAAAGGGACGCCCGTACGGTGTTCTGTATGCAACTGAGTCAGCGTATTCGGGCTCGTGACTTGGAAGAATTTTTCTCGAGCGTCGGCAAGGTTCAAGACGTGAGACTAATAACGTGCAACAAGACGAGGCGATTCAAGGGCATCGCTTACGTTGAGTTCAAAGATCCGGAGAGCGTGACACTCGTGAGTTCTCGAAATTTGTATGATTCTTCGTTTCTATTGCATTATTTTTCGCGATTCTCAACGGTATCTTTCTTGTTGCAGGGTCTCGGACTGTCGGGACAAAAATTGTTGGGCATTCCGATCGTCGTGCAACACACACAAGCGGAGAAGAATCGTATGGGAAATTCGATGCCGAATTTGATGCCAAAAGGTCAAACGGGTCCCATGAGGCTCTACGTAGGTTCGCTTCACTTCAACATCACGGAAGACATGCTTCGCGGTATATTCGAGCCTTTCGGCAAAATCGACAACATTCAATTGATCATGGACCCGGAAACCGGACGCAGCAAAGGCTATGGCTTCCTAACGGTAACTTTCATGATCGAACGACAAAAATATTTTCAAAAAACATTTCGCCTCGACTAACTTGTGTCCATCTTATTTTTTCGCTAGTTCCGAAACGCCGACGACGCGAAGAAAGCTCTGGAGCAATTGAACGGCTTCGAGCTCGCCGGACGGCCGATGAAGGTCGGAAACGTTACCGAGCGAACGGATCTCATTCAGGGACCCTCGCTCCTCGACACGGACGAGCTCGATCGCAGTGGAATCGATCTGGGCGCGACGGGACGCTTGCAACTGATGTTCAAACTCGCCGAGGGCACCGGCCTCGAGATACCGCAGGCAGCCGCGAACGCGTTGAACATAACACCGACGATCGCCGCGCCTCAACCACCTCCGCAAGCCGCACCGCCGATCGCCACGCAGTGCTTCATGCTCTCGAATATGTTCGATCCTTCGAAGTAAGCAATGCAATAACGCAATTCACAACGAGGTTTAGCATATATTGTAGACCTGGTGAGATTAGAAACTAATCGTCTCACTAGGGGGAACACATATGCAAAAGAAAATCGCGCTCTCGTCTTTTTGTCGGTGCTTGAATTTTTTTTCTTGCATCGCGACGGTATCGCTACAATTTTTTTTATTACACCAAAGAACTCGACCGACTCCGAAACAATAATTTCGAAGCTTTAAATAGGGATTCCGTTTTTCTTTTTAGCGAATCGAATCCAACGTGGTCGAAGGAAATTCGCGACGACGTAATCGAGGAATGCAACAAACACGGTGGCGTTCTTCACGTCTACGTCGATCAAGCCTCGCCGCAGGGCAACGTTTACGTCAAGTGTCCGTCGATCGCGACAGCCGTGGCGGCGGTGAATTCGTTGCACGGCCGATGGTTCGCCGGACGCGTCATAACCGCGGCTTACGTGCCACTGGTAAACTATCATTCGCTGTTTCCCGATGCCATGACGGCCCTTCAACTGCTCGCGCCGAGCGCGCCGCGACGCGGAATGTGATAAAGAGTCCGACGATATTGCGTTATCGCGAAAAAATTTCGCGCTGACACTGGACTCGTTTAATTTGCGTAGTTGTTATCAGTGAAAGAAAGAAAAATCGTATTTTCATTCATTTTCTCTTCGCCTCACGCGCGAAAGATAACTTTTTACTTTGTCGCTGTTAGCTCGGTATCGAGAAAAAGAAATCGTGTACGGCACACACTTCGCCGTGTTTTTCATCACTCGTAACGAAAAAAAAAGGCAAAGAATAGTTGGAGCTGAATTGACTCGAACTACACATCACTGTCACTGTCGTTCGTGATCCGTAGTTCTTGGAGTGATCGATTTGATTCTTTGATTTTCGACTACGCGCGCGCATCGTCGAGGTAAAGTTAACGAAGCTTGGAGAATTAAATAACGATGATTTTCGCGAGCCCGCAACGGGCTGATCATGCGAAAGAGATATTCGAAACGAAGCGTATTAACCCTGTAGGGAAAACAAAATTGAAAGAAAAAAACGATAGGTTTGTTACATTTTTACAAGCGAAACGTTATCGGATGGAAGAGGTCTGCAAAGATAAAAAAAGAAACATAAGAATATCCGACAGAACGATCGTCCACGTGTAGCTCGACGTTTTTGCGCGGTTACTATCTCGATATTTTTGTATCGTAGCGGTAAAAAAAGAAAAAGGAAAACTGGTCGATCGTAGAAATATGTGCGTGCCTCAAACACTCTAAAGTTCCGGTAGTTCGTGAACCTAATCCGATAGCTTTACATCTCTCGAGATGACTCTTCGAAAAGGAACTTATCTGAGACATTAGCGATATTTTCTTTCTCCCCCAAAATATTTATTTGTATTTTGTTTATTGTACTGTTTACGACTGAAGAGTCCGCGCGGTGGAGCGTGAAAATCAATACGCGTTGGAATAGTTTGTTTTTTACTTTGCGAAAAAAATCAATATGTATCTTTTTTTCCGTGGTAAGCGTAGGTGTACCTATTTAAAAAAAGAAATTGCGAACTAGGTATCCCGCATATTCTACTTTCTTTCGAAAGCTGCGTAGAAACGCTTCGGATGTATTTAATTGACGCGGCACACTGTTAATGAATTAAAAATCGACGAGCAGATTTGTTTAGGTACCTGAAACCTATATTCGCACATCTGCAGACCTCACAAAAAAAAAACGAAAAAAAAAAAGTTTCATGAGTCATACGAGAGACGAGATCCTCCCCCTCTGTATATAAGTTTTGTAAATTAACTCGAGCTAGTTACGTAGCTTGTAATTCATAATTCTAACGTATAAAAATAAATTCGTATTAAGTAAACGCAAAAAAAAAAAAACACACAGACACACACACATGGATGTAAACTTTACGACGAAAGAAATGTCATAAATGAAACTAATGTGACACTCGATTATGAAGTTTATTTACACTTTATTTATCTTCGTTACAAACGATTCGTTTGGTCCACGCCAGATCGGCGCACAGCGCGATGTGATCGCTCGGAAACACGACCGACGGTATGGCGCTGTTCAACGACAATTCCTCCTTGCTCGGTAGCGGCACCACTTGCGTCACCTTCAAACCGCGTGTTTCGTAATAAATATAATCAAGGCAGTCGGCGAATTCGACCGTGTAATTCGTGTATTGGGGAGTTCCGCAGGCGCTCGCGAACGACGAGTCGTGAGAGAGCGAAACGTTTTTCACGATTTGTTCGGCATCTATAAAAAAAAGAAGAATTGAAAAAATTGTGGGATTTTAAGCGACATGAAGCGAAGGCACCGTCGACTTACTGCTGCTCCAATCCTTGTGATCTTCGGGAACGTGGCTGGTCGTCATCAATTGATAAATACCGCAGTCCGGAGTGCTGTTGAAGTCGCCGCAGAGTACGATGCTCACATTGACGCTCGCTTCCGCGCCGAGATCGTTGCTAATTTCTCGGGCGATTTCTTGACAAAAAGTCAACGCGTAATATCCCTGAAGCAGTCGAATAATGTCGGCATCCGGTTGAAAGTACAAGTGCGTGTTGCCGACGACGAGAATTTCCGAACAATCGTCGATCGATCGTAAGACCGTGGCTTGCACCGTCGTGCTTCTTCCCAAAAAGCGTTCCTTCACACTCTCGTTCTCTATGCTATTCCAAACAGTCTCGAAAGCCGGCGTCGACACGTTCTGACTCATGACGCGCGATTCCGTTCGTACCTTCTCGAATCTCCCATTATCGTAAAAGGTCGCGACGCCCTCGCTGAGGTCGTCGCCCTTGCGATTGAAGATACCATCGTAATTCAGCGACGCGAGGGTCGGTTGAAGATCCGTCTCGAAGACTTTGCGATCGACCTCTTGCAAGCATATTATGTCGGAATTGTAACCAATGAGCTCCTTTATTATCAATTGTTTTCGATAATCGATCGCGAGCGCGTACGGCGGACAATAGGGAAACAAAAAATCGCGGGAATAATCGGTACTCGCGTAAACGTCGGCGAGAATGTTGTACGAGGTTACGCGAAAATTCTCGCCGGTCAATTTTTCGCGAGTGAAGGAGTGACGCGTTTCGAAGGGGCAGCGACCGGGGCCGGCTTCGACGACGCTCGAGGACTCGACCTCCGTCATCGGGCCCGTCTGACTCTCGTTCGCCGGGACGCATCGCAATTTCAATCGACACTTTATGTCCGACGACGTCGGCGTGTAAATGAAACCCTGTCCAACCTCCTCCCAAGCGTTCTGATAAGCCGGCGAGTTGTTTTGCGCGCTCGACGAATTTTTGTACCAAACAAAGTGCGATTTTTCCTTTTTCGTGTGAGCGGCCTCGAATTCGGCGGGATAAACGGGAAAACCCGCGAGCATGCTCGCCGGTAGTCCGAGTTTCGTGATCCAGGGAACGTTGACCTTGAGCTTGTAGGAATTTCCGAAAACGCGCAGGGTCAATTGCGACGTATCTTGAAAGAGAGTCTCGCAAGATATGTCCAAATCGATTCTATCGTCGTTTCTCAACAGCGCTATTTCTCCCGATTCGACGAAATCCTCTTTCGGCTTTTTCTCCTCCGGCTCGGAATTTTTTTTAGACATCTTTTTTTGCTTCTTGGCAAGAATTTTATCCAGATTACCGTCGAGCCTCTTCAGAAATTTCGCTATAGGTTCGTCCGGTCGTCTCGTGAAGTTGAATTGTCTGTCCACTTTGAGATCCGGGTTGGTATAGCGAAAGGAAAATTGAAACGTTTCGTCGCCGCTGTCGTATCGCAAATAGGCCTCGTTCATGTTGAAGAGATACTTCGACTGCGTATTGTTGAAGCGTAAATGTTGTTTCCAGGTTGCGCACACGATAAAAACGGCTCTTCGAGGATTTAATAATTTGGCGAAAATTTCAGCTGACATTATTGAACTCGACGCCGAATAGAATTATTTTCACATGCGAAATGTTTTTTCTTGATTTCACTTCACAATCATTCTTGGCCATTTTTGCGATGTTTTATCCATTTTTTTTTCTCGGCAGCACGGATCGGAAATGAGGTTAGGTCACGCTGGAAAACAATACGTTCTTGTCAATAAATAATATCGCATTCATCGAACATGCATAGGTAAATAATTTTACAATATTGAATACCACGAATGTAATAAGTATTGCAATTTTAATCCACCGAAACGCTGAACAACGATGCGACGACACGACCGGGTTATGTTGTTGCGCCAGCTGGATCAGCTGTGGCCATTGAAATCGTTCCGGAGAGCGACGCAACGTGCTTCCTGTTGAGTTCATCTTCGGCTGACGAAAGAATAGAAAAAAACAAAAAGATCATCGCACCGGGTCGAATGATATTCGGGATGTGTAATTTTGTTGTTTTCGCAGTATCGAGAGTAACGATAAAGGTTTGATTCATAAGAATCTCGATATTTCATAAATGAAATTGACGAAGTGCGAAAAGTGTGCGAAGAACCGTCGCGTAACCTAGGCTCTAGGTTAACCGAAGATTCATCTCGTAATTTTCTCTTCGATATCGCGTGAAAAGAAAAAAAATGAACGGCATTCGTTACACGTCGCGTCGTCTCGGACTCGGAATATCGCACAGATTGTTGCGCGATATTCCGCGACGTTGCTGTCACGGAATCGAGCAAAACATCGGCGAAGCTACGGCGACCGTCGAGTCTCAACGTTTACAGAATTCCAACGAGAAGACGTCGTCGAAAAAGTACGATGTCTCAACGGGCCCGGATTTGGCGGATTTCATCGTGGCGAACATGAGCCGCCAAACTCAAGCCAAATATTCAGCGCCCGAGATTATTCCGTATCTGCAGAATATTTATGGAGGAAATCGCAAAGGTAAAACTTGACAGTGAATTGCGAGTCGTCATGAGAGCTCTCGTTAATGATTTTGCATTTTATACCTCATTAGTGTACTTTGAAGTTTACGGATGTCAAATGAACGTCAATGACACAGACGTCGTCTGGGCGATACTGAAAAACAATGGGTATAAAAAAACTGTGTTTTTGGAAGAAGCCGATATCGTTTTGGTGATGACCTGCGCCATCAGAGACGGAGCGGAGGCAAAAATTTGGAACAAACTGGATCATCTGAAAGCCATGAAGAACAAGAGAAAGAGAAGGTCTAGTAAGGGTCCGATGAAAATCGGTATTCTGGGTACGCAGGATTTACACCTATATACAAAATAAGTTATTTCTAAATAAATTTTTATTTTTTATACATTTTTTTGTGTATATTAAATTGCGTAATTTATTATACATCCATTCTTACTGCTCTGTATTATTAAAATATCTTGCCGTTAATTATTTATTGACATTGTTTATTATTTGACGATGTTCTAGTTTTCATTCATTTATTTATTCAGTCAAAACAATTTATGCACATTTGTGCAATTCAATTTCATTGAAGGATGCATGGCCGAGCGACTAAAGGCCGGTATTCTGGAGAGAAACAGTTCCGTGGATTTAATAGCCGGTCCGGATAGTTACAAAGATCTGCCGCGTCTTTTGGCGCTCACGGAGAACAACGAGACGGCGATAAACGTGATGCTCTCGTTCGACGAAACTTACGCCGATATAACTCCCGTCAGGCTCAGTTCGAATTCAGTCACTGCCTTTGTGTACGTAATTTATAATTCGTAGGATGGATATTCGCTTTTCTATTTTTTTTCTACTTTGTTGAACGAACGGTTCGAATTTTGTAGAACGATAATGCGCGGCTGCGACAACATGTGCACCTACTGCATAGTTCCGTTCACCCGGGGCAAAGAACGCTCGAGACCGATATCCAGTATTCTGGACGAAGTTCGACATTTGTCCGATCAAGGAGTTAAAGAAGTAACTCTCCTAGGTCAGAATGTGAACAGCTATCGGGATCTGTCGCAATCGGATTTTTACACCGGCGACAAAGCGCCGACGAATCTGGCGAAGGGATTCAAAACCGTGTACAAAAGCAAACTCGGCGGAGTTAGATTCAGCGATCTCCTCGATCAAGTATCGTCGATCAATCCAGAAATGAGAATACGGTGGGTTGAAAAACTGTTTTTTTCCTCGGTATGTCTTTTGTAGATGAGACGTTAACGCGGATGATTAATATTTGAATATGTTTAGATTCACGTCTCCGCATCCGAAGGATTTTCCGGACGAGGTTCTTCATTTGATAGCCGAGAGACCAAACATTTGTCAGCAGCTTCATTTGCCAGCGCAGAGCGGAAATTCCGAAGTTCTCGATCGCATGAGACGGGGATACACGCGCGAGGCATATCTGGAACTCGTCGATCACGTGCGCAGCGTTATCCCGAACGTTTCGTTGTCCAGTGATTTTATCACCGGTTTTTGCGGCGAGACGGACGAGGAGTTCAAGGACACGGTGTCGTTGATGAAACTCGTGGAGTACAACAAAGCTTATTTGTTCGCGTACAGCATGAGAGCGGTAATAATAAAATTGCATGTCTACGCTTGTAATTTTGTCAATTTTGTCAACAGTTCGGTGATCAATTTTTTTTAAACAATTCTTATCACGCTAGAAAACGGCGGCGCATCGGCGTTACGCCGACGACATTGTGGCGAGCGTGAAGAAAGAACGTTTGCAGATACTCATCGATCTGTGGACTAATCAGTCTGAGAAATTGAATCGACAACAGATCGGTAGTCAGCAACTCGTTCTCATCGAAAAAGTAAGTTTTCTGCGAGAACTCGAAGCAGCGTCGTGCGGTAATGAACTTGGAATAAACTCGTTAATTCATTGTTTTTCAGGAGAGTAAAAGATCGAGTGAAACGCTCGTGGGTAGAAACGACGGTAACACGAGAGTCGTTATCCCGAACGGTCCGATACCGGTGAACAGCGGCACTGACGAAGCTAGAACGATAAATCCCGGTGACTACGTGGTCGTTCAAATTTACAACTCGAACTCGAACTCGCTTTCGGGTATCCCTCTCTATCATTCGACGCTGTCGAGTTACGAACCGCAAATGGAGGATCGCCGACTCGCCGATACGAAATCGAATTATTGATAAAAAATCGTCGATCCAACGAGTGTTTAATAAATATAAAAAAAAAAAAACAGGAAACTCACAAAATATAAGCACTTATCGCGCGAGGCGGGAAAAAAACGTATATTGTACATAAAACAAATCTCGTGATATATATAATAACGTATATAATGCATTATTCACAGGAAATAAATAGCTCTCCTTTACATACTAGATTGTCGATTTCATTTCCTCTCTTCACGTATGGCAACGAGAATGGACGAATTATTCTTTACACTGTAATTACAAAAAAAAATAATATATATTTCGATTGTCGTGGATAACTTTCTTTTTTTTTCTTCGTCGTATCGGAACACGGTGCATTATTTACAATTTGCTGCCTTTTTTTTATATTCGTTTCTTCATCAGACGAGACTCGCCGTGCCGATGTTGACGACAACGTTGTCGGGACCTCTCTCGTAAACCGTGAGATCGTGGACCCGAGGTTGCTCGAGAAGAGCCGCCAGTTGCTCGCCGCTCGGAAAGCTTCCTTGAGACGCCGGAAGTATAACGTCGCATTCGAGTTGGCCTGCGACAAAATAAATCGATTCGTTAGTCGTTCATCGCGGTATCGTTCCTCGCTGATTGTAAAATTTACGAGCAGTCCATTCGATAATTTCAATACTTTTTTCGTTTCGTCGTTTTACCTGAGAGCGACGGTGAAGCGCCCTTGCTGGATCCGTACATGCGAGTGCTGTATCCGGAATCGTTGTGAGCATCGTGAGGCGGCGGTGTCGGGCTGTAAACCGCGCTTCTCGATCTGTACGGCATCTTCGCAATGGAATCGTAATGACCGTTTTCGCCGTTTACCCTCTGATGATGCTTCGACATAACTCCGTTCATCTGCTTCATCTGAGTCTGCTGTTCGGCGTCGTCCTCGCCGTCGCTGCTCTCGCTCTCGTTACCTGAACGACACAGGCAAGCGGACTATTAAATCTTCACCACCGAATCGACTTGCATCCCTTCTCGTACGAAACGAACAAAAAAAATCGCTGAAAGAAGAATCTCACCTTGGCCCTCGGGATGCCAGCCGTTCGTAGCGATGCCCTGAGGCTGGACTCTCTGACCTTGGGAACACTGACTGTGATCCGGACTCGTCGTTGGCTCGCTGCTCACCGAACGCGGTCCTCTCCAACCACCGTGGTGCATACCCGGCACTTGCTGAAAGCGCTTTATCATCTCGTGAACGCTTCGCCGGCTCGGCGTCGCTGCCCAAGCGCCGGAATTCTCGTCGTGACTCTTGCAAGAGTTTTCACGCTCGTCCTGACAATTGCCGGAAACGATCTCGTGACTCATGGAAATCTAAATAAAAAAAAAAATGATTGTAACAAAAAAGTACGAAAATTGTATGTGAAAACCTTTTTTAAGGCACTTTGCATTTTCTCTCTTTTCACCAGAAGCCTGTTACGCTTTTTGCTAACATTTTCCACTTTTTTTCAGACGGTCCGTAATGCTTATTTAGGACATCCGCATCGAGAAGCCTCTCTAGCGATGTTTACACATGAAGAAAAAAAAAGAAAAAAAGGAGATTCGTGCTGTTACCTGTTGCTGAAGAACTTGTTGTCGCAGACTAACGGTCGGCGAGGCCGCAGCGCCGAGTGGCGAGGTTCTGTCTCTGCCGATGACACCGTCGAAGGTTTCGTTGAGTCTCGGCGCGTCGAGAACCCTCAGAGCCGGTCTCGACGAGCCGGAGCAAGGCAGATCTCTCATCGACTCGCTCATGCGGGGTATGGCCGGTATATCGAGATCGTCGAGGCTCCCCCGATGTCCGGAAGTTTCGCCGGGTATCTCGAAGCTCCGATCGTGCGGCCGATCGTCGAGAAGATCCTCGAGCGATCTCGCGCGTGCCGGCATCATCTGTTGCTCGTTCGCGGCGACGGTTTGTCTGTTCGGTCTTTCGGAGTGGCGTCCTTGACCGCCGCGCGATATCCAACGTCGTAGATGCGAGTGCCTCTCCTCGCACTTGGAGCGCTCGGCGGCGACGCATCTCGTCAATTCCGATATCTGACCGCGCGTTCGTCTCTCCAGATTCGCGACCTTCAAATCGAGCCTCTCGTGGGCCTGATCTATGTGGGCCTTCAATTCGGCCTTGTCGCGCTCGAGCTTCGCCTCCATGTGACGGAAGAACGGAGCGCAGTAACACGTGTAACCGACGCCGACGGGTCCTTTGCGTATGTTGCCGGCGAGATCGAGGTAGTACTGTTCGCCGCGCGCCAGAGGATCAGCCGGTAGGGAATCCAATCGCGGCTGCGGAAAAGCTTCGGGATCCGGATAGTAGTGACAACCGTAGGGTGACCACTCGCGGCCCATTATCGCCTTCTCGAAATGTACTTTGTGCTGCTTTCCACCCTTCAGCTTCTTCTTTTCCTTCTTCGTGCCGTCGCGACTGCCGCTCGTTCCGCTTCCGGTCTTCTCGCGTTTCTTCTCGCCCTTTCCCGACGAATTCTTCGCCTCTTTGGACTCGGTCTTGATATCGGTGGACTCTTCCTCGCGGCTCTTCGAGCGCGTTCGACTCTTGCTTCGCGACTTGTTTATTATTTCGAGAATCTCGGATAGATTCTTTCGGCGGGCGATGTCCTTGGCGGTCTCGGCTTGCTTGTTTCGCAGGGAACGATCGCAGCCAGCTTCGAGAAGGATCCGGGTCAACTTCCTACGTCCCATCGCCGCCGCAATGTGCAGCGCCGTGTCCCCGTTCTGGAAAGATAATGGCATTGCGTGGTTGTAGCTGGGTTACACGGAAACGATTGAGTTATTGTCTCTCGATGATTGATGGACATATTGCATTTTTTCTTTTTCACCTTGTTCTGATCGGACACTCGGCACAGAGCTGATATGAGAATTCTGGTGACTCCTGCGTGTCCGTATCGCGCGGAAGTGTGGAGTGGTGTATCGCCGTACTGAAAAAGAAAGAACATATATTGAATATCTAATAATCTAATAATCGGTGGCAGCTTTATAAGAAAATAACAATTAAAAAAAAAGATATTTGGTATTTAAAAAAAATTGTTAATTATTTTGCGCTTTAACAATATGTGCTAAATAATTTATGTTTTTTTTTCAGCGAAGACGCTCACATTATTCTGAAGATCGGGATTGCATCCGGCGAGCAGAAGTTCCCGACAGCTCTGATTGTGTCCATTCTGGCAAGCGAGATGAAGAGGTGCGAAGCCAGCCAAGTTCCTCGCATGAAGAGGGGCCCGCTGGGTCCCAAGGGCTTTGGCGAGAGCTGCGACAGTTCTGCTGTATCCACGCCACGAAGCTTCGTGAAGTGCCGAGTTTCCGTGCTGCAAAAAAAAAAGGCACGAAATAAGAAAATGATAGAGATTGTGTCTCGTTAGAATTAGCGCGAGACGCGAATGTCGGAGGCAAAGATTCAATGATAAGTGTGATGGAGCGATTTATGCCTGCTCCGCGAGACGCTCGAGATCAGCTGTATCCGTCTTTGAGGTTGAGACGAGAAAAAAGGCTGGACAAGAAAACACCTCCGGTGTCGATCTCTTCTCGCCTTTCCAGCGATCGACTCGCGAATTCCCATAAATCCTTATAAACAAATCTCTCCACGAGCTAACAATTTATACGAGACGAGACGGCTGGCCAGAAGCCGTATTTACGGGGTTTATTTTTTTTTTCAGTTTTTCTTGCCGCGCTCTCGTTCATGGAGCAACGGATAATGAGCCGGATTAACGGGATTAATCCTTTCGATATATGGTACCGCTTCAGCGTTCGCGAACCAAAGGGATCCGAGAGTGTTTCTCATCTAACTACTATTTTCTCGGCTCACGAGAGAACGAGACGGAAACCCTTCGAGCGATTCTCGTTCAGCATACGCTCGCCGGGCTCCGCATTAAGAGCGTCATCCAGTTTCTCTCGAGGGCCTCTAACCGCGCGGCTACGAAGTTCAACTTCTTGCAAGGACGATCCATCGAAGATCCGAGACGATTCTCAGAATTCGATAATTGTAACAGAAACTCGAGAACTGCTGAAACTCGATACGGACAAGTGACTACGGCAATTGCATATACGACAGTCCAAAGTATCCGGGACGAAGATAAAACTTATCTGATGAAGAGATTCAAGATTTTTTTTTCCAATGTTTCGTTTTTCTTTATAATGAGAATCGAGGATATTCGACACGGTTATTTTCGTCGTTGGCGAACAAACAGGTTTCATTTTTTCGTGAAGACGCGAAATTCGATCGCATTTCATACCATTGGAATATACGCAGGATGAGAAGGGCCAATTTGTAGCTAACTAATGTACAACTGTATATGGTGAAAAAAATATTTAGCTGTTGCTAAAAAATATTTCTTGCCCCAATAAAATTACATAAAAAGTTGATATCAACAAATGCTAGCCTTCATTTACTCTCATCGAATACTCTTGGCTCAATAAGTATTATTAAAAAACCAATATTATTTGTATCCAAAATAAATTAAAAAATGCATAAATATTAATAATGTTATGACCATTTTTTTTACAAGTACATTATTTCGTGCACTTCACTTAGTCTAGTATATTATTTGGCTCGACAGATATTTTTCATCGCCAACCGAATACTTCGCCATATCCAGTGAGTTTGTTAACGAAATATAAAGACTTTGCTCGATGCAAGTTATGTGTGTATCGCGTTGTGTAAGAGTCGAAGGCGGTGAGTGGTAGCCAAGTGCTCCAAGGGTTATCGTGGGCGGCGCCCCTTGTTCGCACGCCTTTATTCCGCGAGTTTATACACCGTGTCTCTCGTATCGCCCGTGGATGTAATGCGCGCAGTGTGTATATAGAGGAGAGGTCGGTTGAGAAACCGCTCGAGAGTACTACATCACAAGGGATCCATTCAATTTAGATCAGGAGGGCAAAAGGAGCTGCTGCTGGGCTCGCGCGACTACCGGACCGAGTCCTGTATATTGGGACCCGCGCCGGACCCTTCCAACCTCCGAGAAGTCCTTATCTTCGCGGAGAGACTCACGTGGGAGAGAGCCCAGTCTTCGACTCGACACGGCCGGGTTTTGCCCTCCAGGAGTTTCTCGCTCGCTCGCCGGAGCCCCTCTGCCTTGCTGTGTGTTACACGTAGGTGGAATACGTCGTTCCGGGTCGCTCGGTCGCAGTATCTCAAAGGAACGAGAGAAAGGAAGATAGTCGTGCGGCTGTACTACGTGGGAGAGATAAAGTTCCGAGGGACGGAACGGAGCGGAGCTACGGAATCGAGATCACGCCGTCGACGACGTTCGGGGGACCGTCGCTCGGGCATGAAAACGCGATATCATCGACGACGTCGCCGAGAGCAAACCTCCTTATTTTCTCGTGACTACCGAACTTCGTCATCGGCATCGAAAGTTCCTGTTTACGAGAATCTATTTCTTTCCATTGGAATATTGACATTTTAGTTTTCTACTCGATTGAAATATTGAAACGAATCGAACATTTTTTTAATCGAAATATTGATAACTAATGAATTTTTATTTATTGCACAATTGAAGAATGTTTGTTTGATCTAGGCGATCGACCTTGGGAGAATCGAGTTGAAACCCATTCTTTTTGCGCAACCGCTAAATTGATAATAATAGTTTTTGAAACGGTTCTCAAATTATGAGCGGAGGAAAATTATATAGACGGACTTTTTTTGAATCCGAATTCAGAGAGAATTTTGCATAATCGTAGAATAGTATTAATTTGCGAACAGCTGCATAATATCGCTTGGACGGTTGTAAAAATCGCCCGGGGCTCGCGTAAAGATCTCTCATTATCCGTATAGCAATTTTTTATGATCTTTCACCGTTATTGGCGTACGAAAGTTAATCGTAACTCACTCACCCTCGGTTGGCTTTCATGAAAATTGCGATTCGGGCAATTGTGGTACAAAAACATTGTTTCATTGGTGGTAAGTCGTAAAAATACATTTTTTCCAGTTACATCGCTTATTTTCGTGCGAAACATTGAGTTTGAAGTGGGATGATAAAATGCTAACATTTTAGATAAACAATCGGCACGAAACGAAGAAATTGGTGCAATATTTGCTACACGTGCAGCACATGTCGCAAATATTGCGCCAACTGCTCCGTTTCGCTCGTGTAACTCGGTTACTCGTTATAAATCAAAAGAGCAACCGAACTTAACTCCGAAAGCATGAATAACGAGAAATTCTTTTTGATGTTTACTTAGGGTGATTACTGTTTTTCGGTATCGAACGGATATCCTAATCGAATAACATAGACATTAATCGTGTTTTACCGAAAATAATACATAAGCGGCGTTTCAGTGTGTACACATTGTGTTATGCGTTGTGTACACGTGCAGCACACGTCGCAAATATTTTGCCAACTGTTCCGTTCGACGGAGCTCGTTTATTTGGGCATGCGATAGATCGTAAAAGGCTGCGTCGGACATGACTTGAAAAAAAAAAAAATCTTCACATATACTTTGGAGAAAAAAAATTGAAAGTCAGCTATCTAATTGTTTTCTTTTGTACTATTTTATTTCATGCAAATTAATTTTAAACGCTGAGTTAAAATATCTTCTAAGAATAACTTGCGAATATCTTATAAGAATTTTTTTTTGAGCTCCCACTATTTAGCCGTTCGCTCGCCGTACTTCAATAATCAATTTATTGATCGATCGCCGATATGCCGGGATAGCAAAGGATCGCAAGACCGTTTCAGAGAGAAGTAACGAAAGAGAGCCAAACGAGAGACGGTTGTCGCGTGTACGTGCGACGGTTCATTGACCAGGACAAGTCGGAGAACGAGCGAACGAGAAACCGCGGGGGGAGAGCCGTTCGCCAGCCGGCAGGTACGAGACCCGTGCCGTTGCAGACGTTTTATACCTTCATTCCCCTCCTCGTCCCTTTTTCCTCCATCTCGCTCGGTCCCTCGTTCGTCCTGCTCGTTCTTACTCGTTCGGCGCATACGCCTCGTGTCTTTTTCCTTTGTTGCTGCCTCGCTGTGTCTACCATTTCTGTAAAGGAACTCACGGCACAAAAGCTCGACGCTGAACTGCTTACTGATCGAACCACGGCGCGGCGAAGTACGCGAAGTACAGCGGGAATCTTTCGGTATGTAACTGTAAAAAAAACCCCGAAGGCACGACCAAAAATGCCTCGAAAGTCTCGTTTTCCGCTCCGGACCGGCAATGCATTAAACATGCATTTTTAAGAATTCGTAAATCGCGATTCGACGATCACAGCAATTTTTTTTCCCTTCGGATCGAACCCTGGAAAAAAAAATTGAACGGAAATCTCTCCCTTCGCTCGGTGAATAAAAAATGGCACTAATCCGGGGTCGAAAGTGTCGAGTATTTTTTCGTGAAGTCGAAGTCGATCGGGATGAAAACCGCAGGAGCAGCCGCGAGAACATCGATTCCAGAAGCATCGCGGTGTACGTGCAGTCCGGGTGAATCTGCTCTGGAAAACGAGGTCGTTAGGAGAGCCGCGCTGAAAGTCCAAACGAGCCGGAGAGCCGTTGTTAAACGAGATTCGACACGTGCTCTGTTCTCTCTGCCGTACGATCGATCGGCTTCCTCTATCGATCGTCGTTTCTTCGCGCGCTTCGCCTCGCCGTTCATTTCGTACTATATCTTCCACTTGTATATCCAAGTCCCGCCAATGTACATACACAGACGCTGTGTTACGCGTGTATTGTTCACGGTTGTTTTACCCTTTAAGGATCTCGCTTGCCTTTTCTCGAAGAACCGGATATAGCGTGTGTAGCCCTGTTATACCCGAGGTCTCTCTTAATGAAATCGTTTCGAATGATTGAACCACTTTTTCTCATAACTTTATGTACTCTATAAGAGAAATAAATAAAGAGACAAAAAAAAAATTCTTATTTTTTTATTTCGTCAAAACACATACATAAGCGATCCTCTTTGGCAGGAGTAGCACCTGCTAACGTCTCGGGTAGAATTACCTTGAGGGGAATTCGAGTCTCAATCGAGGGCAAAAACAAAACAAAAAAAACTCCTTAATTGCTTCATCCGCTTAGCCGAGACCGTTGACGTTAATAATTCGGGAGTCGTGCGAGTAGCGAGTTCGTTTTGTTCTCTTTTTTTTTTTAAGCAAAAAGAATGTCTTTGTACGTTGAGCCACGTGTCGAAGAGTTGCGGCGAAGATTCAATTTCTCTTTTTTTTTAATTCACGTATGATTCACTATGAGCATGATAAAGCGTTAAATCGCTATTAGCACGCTTAAAAGTGGCGGCTTCGCCGTGTAAGCGAAGGAGAAACGTTGGCCACCGCGCTTAGCGATCGGAGGAGGATCTCTCGATCGAAGGAGGATCCTTCTCACCGTGCCGAACTATTCGTATAGTTCTATACATACGCGCGGAGCATCAGCAGAGCGTGCCTCGTCGATTCGCCTTTGTTCGCTCTCGGGTATATACCCCGACGCGGCTACGAGGATTGCACGCAAATTAGGCGGTGTATTATTCCGTGAAGACGGTTAGTCGAAGCTAATTCTCGCGTTGCCGGCGATCAGTGAACCCGGCGTGATTTCGTCGTTAAAACGCCGGCTCGAGGAACAAAATGAAGGAAGCGGAGAAGGAGTAAAGGGAAGAAAAAAGAAACAAAAAAGATATTGGCTAAGCGCGGCAAGAGAATGGAAACAGCAATTGTTCGTGGTTCCTTCTCGGCGTTCCGTTCGCCGATGTACGAGGCGCGCTTACGAATTCACGAGGAATTCGCGAGAATGCCCGATGCATCGTTTCGCGGCAGGAGGACGTCGCCCGTGGTATCGAGGGCGTCGCAATTACCCCGCGATCGCGGGAAGATCGTCCCGCAGCGCGAAGTCGTTTGCCGGTCCCGTTGAAAAAAAAGCGTTGAAACGTTCCTCATCGACGTTGCGAACGTGTCGTGAAAGAAACGGCCCGTGCCCACCGATCCATCGATCGTGAGCGGCCGTTGAAGTCGACGGCGGTACGATACGTGCGGTGAGACGCTCGAGAGATATGCGCGAAGAACTCTCCCGGGCATTCTGATCCCAGAGCGCACACGCGTTACTCGCCGGCCCAACGGGGTATAATAATCCGTAACTTCGTTCCCCGATACGTCGGTCTTCGCGGGTTTGAAAAAAAAAAAAATCGTTTTCCACCGTACTTGCGCGCTCCGCGAGCCATGCAAAAGAAGCAGATAGATCGGCGCGCACGGGATCCGCACAGATGCTCTGAAAGATCGCACGAGCTCGTTCGCCTCTCGGTGGATCCGAGGAAAAAGTTGTTGCCGGAGAACCGAGGAACGAGAGGGATTTCGAGAGACGGAGAGACGAAGGGGGGGGGGGCTCGAGTTATAGTTATACTTATGCGGCTTAAGCCGTCTGAAGAGCCAAGGGAACGAGAGTCCGGCTTCCGACTATCCATCATCGAAGCTAAAGTCATTAATTTTCACGTGCGCTCCGGCGCGGGTTCACTTGGACGAGGCTTCACTATATAGTATACGTGTATGATGTGCCTAGCTCATATATACATATATGTATATATCGCAGTGTTCGATGATTCACGGTCGGCTGGACAAACCACGAGAGAATGAGAGAGAAATCATGAGAAGATTATTACGCCCGCGTGCCACTACAAAATTTAATGATCCCCCCCATAGCCCCGCGATCGAGACGAGCGGATAAGAATGATTTTTCACAGCGGGTCAGAGGAAATCTCCGCGGCATTTTTTTTACCCCCATTTCTTTTCTCCTCGCCGAAGAGACCCTGAGCGCGTTCAATCATTAAGAAATATCTGATCTATCTCGTTTGCGTCCAAGCTTAAGTGGAGAACTTCGTGAAAAAAAGTACCGGCTTACGGGTTTATCTTTTGGGGTTTTGAAAAATGCAAACTGTTTCGAATTTGTCAAGGATAAAATGCAAAGTGTTTTTTCCGATTTGTCAACGACAAGGAAGGATACGCGAAATTCGCGCATGACTCTCGCGTTTATTCGATATTCGCGCATTCGTTCGGAGAAACGAATGGCTCCGGTTCTCGAATTCTCTTATTTCCTGGGGAAGAAAGAGATACGGTCCTCGTGAGGGAAAGATGAAGGCACGCATGGACGGTGTACCGGCGAAGAGGAGCGAGAAGAGTTCAGGTTGCGATGCGCGCGTATGCATCAAAGAGGAGTACGACGGGGCGTTAATCTTTCGACGGTGATCTCGAAGACGCCACGGAAGCTGCGGGGCTACCCGAGGTACTGTGCGCTCCGGACGGTTCTCCGGCACCTCGGGTACTTATATGACGGCGGCGGGCCACACACGAGACTGTATTACGCTTACACACCGTATAACCCTCCATATAACCCCCGCGTAGAGGTATCGCGAGAGAGATTGTAAATCGCGAATCACGCGACCGAGGCTTCTGGTCCATAGAGCACGATAGCTTCTCAGGCTTTTATGATCTTGTAACGTGTCAAGCCTACTAAAAAATAATAATAGTAATAATAATAAAATTAAAATGAATACGAAAATTCAATGTACAAAGGGGCTTCCAGGCTTTCCGAACGGAAGAGAAAGAACTGAAAGAAAAAGGATGTCCGAAGAAACATTAATCCTACCGAATAAGAGAAAGAACTCTCCGACTCTAAGGTATCACCTGTTTTGTATGCTCGACGCCACGCGCGTTTGTACAAATTTCCTTATAGAGCCCAAACCAAGCCCGCAGCTGTTTGGTGTACAGGATGCATGTCTACATATATACATGTAAGAATATTTATTTACTTACAGGATGATTCACAATAACTATCTAGCCTGAGTGTATTCATTTTTAAAAAAATTCTCATAAAAACGAAGTTGGAGTTTGTTAATTAATAATAATAATAATAATAATAATAATAATAATAATAATAATAAACAATAAAAATGAGAATAATATTTTTGTTATAAGAATGTTGCGTTCCGCTGTTTTTATGCTAAATAATGAATTCGTCCGAATTTCGAAGAAATTCGACTAGTTTTTTATGACTTCAGGTAAATTGAGCGAAAGGAAATCGTATTGGATATTTATTCTGAATCGGTCTGTATAAGCACTTGTGTGTCTATAGAGAAAACTATTCTCGTGTGGCGCACGAGGTTGAGAGGATGTAGTGACCGCCCGCCCGCGCTCTCTCGCTGACCAGCCGGATACGTATGGTTTACGTATGGAAACCTACGCGATCCGCATACGAAACGCATAAATACTAGTCCGCTCCGGGCGACTCAGTCTCTCGTAGCTTTAGAAATGCTACTCTCTCTCGCTCGCGAAACGGGGCCTCCTCGAGAGTCTACGAATGCATCTCTGTTTATTTTATAAAGAACAAGAAAAAAAAAAAAAAAAATGAAAAGAATACAAAGGCAGAGTGAGCAGAGAATGAGTCTCGAATTCCGCGGTTATTATTCCGCGAGCGAATGTATGAATCAACTCGCCTCGGTGCAGCTGAGAAACGATGGAAATATTCGAGCGAGAGAGCCCTGCACGCGGGGTTGATGGTGGCGTGAGCGCAGAACGCGAAGAATTTTATTGCGGGATTTAACCGAACCCGAGTTTTACCATGCACACACAAGATTATCATAATCTTCGCTGCCGTTCGCTTCTTATACAACGGAAAAAAATTAATAAATGAAAAAAAATATATATACGTGGAGGCTGAAACGCATTTATTCGTTTACGGCATTTCTGAAACGACGCTGCTGTTTCGCGCCGAGGGGACGGGGAGGCGAATAACATCGAGAAGGCGAGAGAGACATGCGCTAATGAAATTGTAGTAATCTCAGCGCTATGAAGAGATTATCCCCGTGTACCTCATGGTCATCTCGGTCGGACGATCGCGCGTCGATTTACTCTCGCCAATCCGGATATTTATGATGGTAGATATAGAAGGAGATCTTGTCGGTCCTCGGACGCGGGGAAGATTGTGCATCGGGGGCTGAGGCTTGGGCAGGGAAATTGCGACCATATTACGACGGACCGAGTCAAATTGAGCCGGGATTCTTCGCCATTATTATTATTTTTTTTTTATTTACTTATTTATTTCAAATTCACTGGTGGCAAAATCCGGTGTCGGTTCCGGAAGGAAGAAAAGTAAATTGGAAGAAATTCAAGGAAAAAAAAATTACCTCCCCCAACGCTAATTGTGGTTGGAGAACGTTTTACGAAAAATTAGATGAAGTTTCGATAATTTTTCCAGGTTGCGTAGTTTTGCGCCGAGACTGTTGGAAAGGAAGCGCGGCCGGCCATCGGTTCATTGTGCGAGCCGAGAAAAGAAGAAAAATGTTTCTTCGCGGCGAGCCGCAGACGATAGACAGAGAAGGAAGCGGAGGCGGCTCGGAGATCTGCCATTTTTAGTGCTACGTCCGCAACAACTTCGCGGTTTTCTCTCTCTCCTTCTCCGGTCTCTCTTCTCTCGCGTATATATATATATATGCTCTTGGAGCATCGGATGCTGTCTTCTCTCGTAAAGGGTAGTAGTCTCCGGGGCGTCCCGTCGTTAACACCGTAATGGCCGGCATTGCCGTGCTATGCGAGGCATCACCGAAGCTCCGAGACGAAAAAATAACAAAAAATAAAAATTAAAGACGCGAAGCTGAGAAATTCTTCCTTGCGACTGCAAAAATAGCACTGCTCGCCAAATTAGCTAATTTTAGAAGCAACTTCTAAGAAAAGTTTGATTGCCAGACCATTTTTTAAGCAATTCTCTTTTCTACTAATTTGTGAATAACTTTTTGGAATTAGTGTCATTGAAAAAGTAATGTTCTTCGCGAGTTCTTCATGGTTGATTTTTTTTTCACATTTTTATAACATGCGAGAGTATCAGAAATCCTTACGGAATCTCGCATATGATCGGGGATGTAACGAAACACTCGCCTTAATTGGTTGGGCCAATCAATTAATTAATTGAAGCATATTTAACCGTGCTCACGGGGTTGAAGCAACGATAAATTTGTCTTCCGTTGAGAAGACACGTGTAAGACCCGAAGAACGAAGCCCCGTCGCGATCGTAATATCGCAGGTAACTCGATAGGTCGACGGAACGAAGCGGCCGAGAAGAAGAAATCGAGGAGGATCGGACACCTCGCGATTTGTGCGGAGCAAAATCGTTCCAGCCGGAAGCAGCCACGCGCGGTGTCGGATGACAAAAGCGAGCTCGCACCTTGTTGCTCTCGTTTTTCTTGTTGAGACTCTCGACGATGGGCGCCGCACGCGTGGCGAAGTTAGCCATGCGTGAAACGAGCAGCCAAGTGGACGTTAAAAAATGAAATAAAACAAAGGAATTCATCCATGTTCCTCGCTGGTCAGGTAATTATTATTCGCTCCTCGAGGCGTGTCGCGAAGCTTTTGTTGGAGGAGTCGAAGATGCTCAAGAAAGACACACTCGGCTACCGATCTACCCTCATCTCTAGTCATAAATCGACACGCTTTCATTATCGGTAAATAGGTGCGAACGTTCGAGACTCTCGTGAGAAGAGAAACCTCGTTAAATCCGGTTGAGTTGTGCGGTTCGTCATCTCCTGCATCGCAGCCTTCAACGACTCGAGCTTTTCCATTTCTTCCCTTCGAAATTCGAGCGGAGAAAACGTTTACCTCGAATACCATTTTTTTTCCCATTTTTTTCATTCGTGTAAATGATTTTTCTCATTTGTCAGGCTCGTCATCGGCGGGATGGGAGTTAGGAATCTCGTTAGAATCTCGTCATCGAGGCCCCGCGTTGCAGCGCGTCTTCGCTAACCGAAGTGCAGAAGAAACGGGACGAGGAAGAATCGAAGAAGAATAAGAGTGAAGAGGAAGCGCGTGGTAGGTGATTCCTTCTAGGAGCCACGAGAAGGAGGAGTTCTCGAGGTAGAGAATACCTAATGACTTGCGAAGAGTCGTTTCAGGGGGGGATCTGTCTCGAGGGTATATCCTATCTAAACAACTCTGCCTTGATGCCCGGGCGTTACGTTACGTTGCGCTCTTCGCTTCTATGCCGGCAGTCGCTCGAGCCTCTCGAGAGGCGCGCGAGAGCATTAGCGGAGCGTCTCTTCGTCACTCGAATGCCTCGCTGCGACGATGCAAAAGGGACCGATGATTGTCAACGGTAACAAACTTTTTAACGACTCCGCGACGCCATGAAAATCACTGCGTTGCGACATAGCGATTCAACGTTGCACTTCGCTTCTTTCATTTTTTTTCAGATTTTTTTAGAGGTTTGATCGTCCTTTGTCTTTGCAAAAAAAGAATGGGACGTGGGTCGGACGAGAAATATAGCGGTATAGAGTCGTAACGGGTTAAAAAATTACTATATTCGTGACGAATATCTTATTTAGCGTATTACAAAAGGGCTGCAAGAAAAGCAGGGTGATAGTTTAATAAATGGATTTTTTGAGGCTGAAATGCAATTTTTATGAACAGTCATGAAAAGGGAAAAAAATAGTTTTTCTAGGCTCCCGTTCATTTGAAAATTGCCAATTCTGGACCTAGTAATGAAAGTCATTCCGCATACGAACAATAAATACAGAAAAAATCACCTCAGAAAATCCTAATTCGACGATTCTTCTGAACTCATTTGCCCAATCTACAAAAAAGGCACTTTTGCGCTATTAACACGTGGATTGTCATTCAGGACAGTGCCTTACTCCTCTGTCGATGAGAATTCATTAGTCGATTTTACCGTCCCGGTCTGTCTTCAAGACTATAACCCCCGCTCGTTCTCGTGTACCATGACTATGGTAATGACGATGCCAACAGCGTGCTTTACGATCCGACAAACGCCGTTAATTCTTTTTAGCAATGTATCCTCCTTCGGCCCTGCGTACCCTTTGTACATGCGCGCGTTCATCGATACGATGAAGTACAAGCTTCGTACTTGGGAGTTTTCACCACCGTCGCGGCCGACAATCATCATTTTTCATCGTGACAAAACACACGCGCGTAACATCGCGGGTATGTTTCTCGCGTTCACGTGTGCTCGTATCGTAAATCACGAATTTATCCAGTTCGTTAACGAGGTTGGGAAGGGAGAAAGACCATCGCGGCTATGAAAAAGGGAAGGAAAGGGGCTCTCGTCGGTGGAAGGCGTTAGTGCAGGAGAGAAGAGAGTTCGCGAGGGGAATCGATGTTCGCTGAAGCCGGGTAAGGAGGAAGTCCGAGTGCGTCGCGCCATCGACGCGAATAGTTTTATTCATTCTTTATCCGTTTCGTCGATCGGTATTGGAGCCGCGAGTAGCACACGGTTCCATTACTTGGACATGTTCGTAGGGCGGAGAGGCCGCTTCGTTCTGGATCTCCCGATGGTCCCCCTTGGTTCGACGGAACTCGCCACTCGCCGCCAATAATAGTTTCGTTTTTGCTCGAAAAAAGAAAAGGAGAAGCAGTTTGAACTGCAGGAGACAGGAAAACCGATAATTCGACGACAGCAGGTCAGTCCGCAAGCCATATGGCGTTGACCATCAGACCATAGTCAGCGCTGAAGCGCTATTCGCGAAGAATTCGCGAAGAAACTACTCGATCACCCCCCTTTAGGTACTATTTTTAATATCCGCTGATTGAAGACAAACGGCCCATAATTTTTCATCATATCGCCTCGATTCGCTAATTAATCGTTCGACGAAGATAATACCATTATCGAAAGCTATTTCAGCTGCGCGTTGTGCACCTTGAAGAAGCAACTACCGCGCAATTGGCAAAAACAAGAGGCAGCGAGCTTCATAATGTCGCGAAATCCAAGGAGAAGAGAAAAAATACAATTACTCCTTTGTATCCGAGTCTTTGATATACTGGGGAAAAGAGTACACGTGTGCAGAAGAGTCGGGCCGTGGTGTACATACTTGAGAGAGTAATTAACGTGGAATTGTAACGAGAACGGAGTGTCCCCTCGGTTGTGCCAAGCTGCTGAGGAGTCCGCTGAAAGATCTCGTCGTTTTAATTACCGCTGAACTCTCCGGGCGAGTCCCATCTCTTTTCTCGAGCACTCGAGGAAGATCTCTACCGGACAAAGTGCGCTCGGCTAGTACACAGTGTGTATATAGTATGATACCGGAGTTAGAGGTGGTAACGCAGACTTTTACAATGTAGTTACACACGGCAACACACACGTGTGCAGCGCACGCACCTATGTAAACACCCAGACTGTTCCGAGCGAGCGGTCAAGGATTTTATTTCACTGTTCTTGGCCTCGAAGGGGAAAACGAGAAAGTCTTGATTTTTTTTTTCTTGGTACTCGACGATCGTTCCTCGGGAGTATACGCAGGGTACCTCGAGGGTACTTTTAGCAAGGCACGTATGCGGAATCGAGAAAATATACATGTTTTTTTTTTGCATTTTTTTTTTATATACGCGGATAAGTCGTGAATTCGCAAAGATTCGGATAGAGGACAGAGAGCAGCAACTGGGGCCTTGGCGAGAAGAAGAATGACCGAGGAGAGGAAACAGGCAGCAGGCATAAAGTGCTCGAACACTTTCGAGTTATCTCCACGTTGGAACGTGACGATACTCAACACCCAGCAACGCCGAGCGGGGTGGAACTCTGTGCACGTCTCTTCGCCACGTTGTATTCTATCTTTCGTTAAACTCCTCTCGCCTCGCCACTTTGTCGAGGTGGATACCTTCCTCGTCGGGAATATCGCGCGAGGGGGCTGCTTGAGATGCTGCCGCTGCTCGCTTGACCAGGCTGCCCAGAGGGTCAAACGCAAACTCTACAATTTACTATCGCTTTCAACCGCGATCGCGCGGAATCTTCATTCCCTCGTTTCTTTCTTCCTCTACGATCTCTCTGTCTATACTTTACTATAATGCGAGCCCATGGATATTAGAAGTGTAGATCGCACGGTGAAGCTGAACTGCTTATTACGTAGTTTGCTCCGAACCATCGGGCCTAAAGTGCGAAAAATTGATCAGCTTCATCGCGATCTTGGCAGAGAAATTCTTGCAGATTTTTCGAGATTCTTCAAGCTTTCTTCCACCGGGAAAAATCACGAAAATACCTTGAATCGAAACACTATTCGAGAGTCAAAGAGAAACTTGGTCACGTTTGCTAAAGTTGGTCTCGCCTTATATTCTATAATTTTTATTCAATTAATATAGTAACTGTAAAAGACTCGCTGCCGTGCAAAGCACATCGTTCTATAACTGCAAACATCTAATTAACCCAATTAAAACTGCATCCTGCTGCGAGGTTTACTAGTCTACATCGACGATTCTAAAGTTTCTCGCTGAATCCGTAGTCGATCTTCCGCCAATATTGTATTTTTAGGAACAGGCCTTTTAGAAACAATTTGATGCCTGAAACAATGCGGAATAGGCTCGTCAGTTTTTCAGTCTCCGATATGACGGAGGAACTTTCCTTCCAGGTGCACGGTATTGCACGTTATATAGCGCAGAGGCTTCGATCGGTGATCGTCCGGCTGGTATCGCGAATGACGAGACGGATGCCCCACCGGTTCGTTCTGCGTTCTCCGGCATACGGATACTCGCGCCGTTGTCCGGTAATGGAAGGCCCGACACAGTCTTGCGCCGCGAAACCGTACGGATCGTCTACTCGGTGTACGGGCGGCAAAAAGAGAAGAGTCCTCCGGTATAGAAGGCAAGCAACCAGAGAAGATATACCGACAACCGACGCTCACGCTCGCCGGTCCGTGGGGAGCTATTAATTCCATCCTCGCTTACACACCGCGCCATTGCCGACTTTTCCAACAAGGCTGATTCAGCCGTTTCTTTGCACCTCATTTAGCGCTATTGAAAAAAAAACATCGAACTTCTTTTTTTTTTTTTTTATTTCGAAGTAATGCAATTTCTACGATACCGAGTCTATCTGTGTAATATGCGCGTTGGAGCGATCGCATTCATGAATGCACGTACCGGTTTCCCAATGGAATTCTGCCGGTCGGCGATTGCTAAGTAACGTAAGGACCGAAGTTCGGTCGTTCCGAATGTCGAAACGATTTCGGATACGCCTTTCTGATTCCGAGCACTCAATTTATCAGCATGTTGGTTTTTTTTATTTTCTCGACACGATAACGACATTCCACTCACCGGATAGAAGCTGATTTAATGGTTGTCGTTACAACGAAATCGAGATAGGAGGAAATGGACACTTCGAACGTTGTTATCTCGACTCCCACGCGCGCGTCAAACCCGTCATTGTCCGCTTCCTAAACGAAGCCCACAAACTTTCGACGAATCTTCGGACAAATTATTTTCGAATGGAGACATAATTTGTTGCGTTACGCTGGGCGTAATAAAATTTCGAGAGGAACGATAATGACTCTATAACTCTGATGCAATCGACGGAATTGTCGTTGGACCACACACGGATTTTTAGTTGTAGTTATCAATTCAAATTGTACGGTGCTTTTAGTGCCGGAAGGACGCAAGTCTATTTACAAGTCTATTTTACAAGTAAAAAATTACAAGTAAAATGTTAGTTAAGTAATTCCGTTATATCCTATTTATTTATCGTTATAATTATTATCAATGATAGTCCGTAAAAAACGATTGAAATCGAACACGGGAACGCCATACCCCACTAATTAATACATCATATTCGATAAAAATAGTACAAAATAAAAAATTATTAATAATAAGTGTGATTAACATGTTTTATGCATAATTAGTTTTGTCTATATGTTGATAGCAATCGAAATATTGTCTAATGGGGTATAGTATATAACGGGATACCCCGATTCCGTTGAACCGTTCAGCTTCTAAATATAGAAAACATGCGAAATATGCCTAATCGACAAAAAAAAGCAATATTATGATTATTGATAAATATAGCCTCGAATATTGATTAAAATGATAATTACAAATCACAATTATAATCACATAATAATGAATCCATCGAGGACTAGGTTTGTGATTGCTCATGTAGACGCTATTTTCGCTAATAGTCACGAATGTCAGGATGGCCGAGCGGTCTAAGGCGCCAGACTCAAGGTAACCAAGCCTTGCCCGTTCAACACGGGTTAGATGGGATTTCTGGTCCTCTCTGAGGGCGTGGGTTCGAATCCCACTTCTGACAAACTTTTTTTTTTTTTTTCTTTCTTCACATTTTTTCAAATCGACATCGTACTCACGCGAATGCGAGATCGATCATCGCGAGTACCGTTAACTTTCCAATATCAAAGTTGTCGCGTAATATAATTTATTCTAGCCGAGCGTCTGCGCGAGCGGAGAGACCGAGCGGCAGAAAGGACGCCGCGTGGTGTGGGCTCTCACTGTACGGCCGCTCGGCGCACGAGAGAGAATCGTAATAGACGTGGCTGCGATAGGCCTGACATATGTATAGATCGCAGCAACGTTACGGTGCACTATCGCACCGTGAGTTCGTTCGCGCGAGAGAGAATAAACGAGAGAGTGAGAGCTCTCTCTTCTTCGTGCATCGAACCCTCGTTTCTCGTTTCTCTCGGGCCTGCATTATGCTCCCTCATCTAGAGGGATACAGTGGAAAACTTATACACGCGACTCGCGGCGCATAGTGGTAGAAGCAATGTTCCATAGTCACAGAGCGGGAGGGAACCGGGCGCTATAACAGCCCGTAGGTTCATAACTCCCGAGAACTCTCGCGCCGGTCCTCACGGCAACTCTCTCGTTGTGTGCGCCGTAAAAAGCCAAGCTCGAGATATTGCGACGCTGAGATAAACATTGCGATAGTAACGAATGCAATAACTATGCCGAGACCCGAAGCCCTCCCTGCTCGCTCGCCCTCGATATATATATATATTTTATATACATTTGTTTATTCTTATTTCTCTTCTCTATGCCCTACTAGAGTTCGTAGTCACAACGTTTCGTGCTACGGATATCGTTGCATTATCATTTCCCACAATAAACGTTGTTCGAGGGTTCCAGTCTTAATCCCATTCTGAGGATAGTCACCGATTCTCCCGATAGAGACACTTTGACGACTAAGCTCACGACTCTGAACCGTTTGATATTGAATTTCTTTTTAGAGCCCAACGATAATAATAATAATCGTGCGGTAAACTAACTTGTTTAATAAAAATCGATTCGGGCATTTTTTTAAAAACATACATTTCTTGCGATTTTTTTTCTCGGTAACGTTGCATTTTTTCAATTCTGTAAATTATGGCTCCGAAGCCGACACTTTGTTTTTTATTTTCATCATCGAGATCGTTACATTCAATACATAATTGCAGTCTGAATCTCTCACCAGTCTGAAATAAAGAATCTGAAAGGAAAATGTTGCGTAAATTATACCTTCGAAGCTCGCGATATTGAATCTTATCCAA
Organism: Ischnus inquisitorius; assembly: GCA_963924025.1. Lineage (NCBI taxonomy): Eukaryota > Metazoa > Arthropoda > Insecta > Hymenoptera > Ichneumonidae > Ischnus > Ischnus inquisitorius. Next base: position 6,107,074 of record OZ001245.1, on the reverse strand, counting down.
CTTGTATCCGAGCTCGATTTGAAAAAAGTTATCGGCGAGGAAACAAAATTGCGGTTTGAAGGAGAAATTTGCTCCTGTCCAGCGGGCATCGCGGCGCTGGATCTCGCCGGTAACACGCATGACGTTTTTCCGTGTCGAATCTCGGGAACGTCGCGCATGTCTGGCGTACGCGAGCCGATAGGCGCTTCGCAACACAGAAACTCGTTAACGAGGAGACGACAGAGTTGCTCGGCGCCGTGTAGTCTTTGGCACGGAGAGATAGTGATTGATTCAGGGGTTCGATGTCTCCGGGAAAGATCAACCTGTCGCGCCGGAGTTCTCTATTGCTTCTGCATAACTTCTATCGAGTTTTGTTCCTCGACCCACGCGTTTTACACGACGAAGTACACGCGACTGTTTCTATCGCTTATCGCGCCTGTAACCCAATGGCATTTGCCTTCTGCGCCCCCTTTCTAATTCACTCGGATCCGTGCGACAAGAAAGTAGCGTCGTGATTAGCGCGATGGGCCCCCTCGGCGAGCAATTAACATCGACAGCGTGTCATTAACTCCCGGGAAATTATGGCCGAGCGATTGGCCTACCTCTCGGCAACGCGCGTGCAAATTCACATTCGCTTCGACAACTTTTCATATGCCTCGAATGCTTATTAAAACTTTGCAACACCGAAACATGCGGTTTCATTTTTTTCAACATTTTCTTTTTTATTGACAAAAAGAAATTCAGCGGCGCATACGAGCGAAGGAATTGCGTGCAATAATTATATACCGCTGAAAGCTTTACGTTTATAGCTCGAAATTGCAAAGCGCGTGCGAATTTATTTGCCTTCGGAATTTCCTCGTTAAGAGTTCGTATCGTAGCTTATTAGAAATTCGCGAGTTCGTAAATTCGCGGCTTGATGGAGAATCGATGAAATGCGATAGAAAAGCTGTTGCGATCTCGCGGCGACTAATGATGCCGATTTTCCGGCCTTAATTCTTTCAGTAATGATCGCGAATTACTTTGCGTTTTACAAGATAAGATTGGAACGCGCGCGCGAATTTATGAGTATGCAATTTCGACATACCGACTGTTTTCATGATCTCGAAGACATCTGCACCTGACACAGTTGAATCTTTGGGCAGCCGTAACTGCCGTAAATTTTAATGTAGAGACTTTTTTCAAAGTGCATTTTCTTCGTTTATAAATTCTCTAGTGGAGCATTTTTTTAGGCCTTTCTTAAGACGGTAAATTAAAAATAAAATTCAGCAGGCTTTGGGCAGCCGCAAATTTTATATTTCGAATTTTAGAGTTTATTGATAGTTTGCAGCGTAAAACTGAAAAAAAAAAAAGAAATGCTAAAACTCGATGGACAAAAATTGCCAGCGATCTAGCGGTGTATGGCGTCTACGATATCTACGGCCTTAACTCTCCCATAAGTGCAACAGTTATACGCCGCGAATAGCTTTGCGTTTTATAGCATAAGATTGCAAACGAAACTGAATGCAGAAAGCTTGTACCTTCGTCTCAGTTTCTCTGCGTCTTCGAGCGTGTGTATACATAAAATCCATTGGCTCGGAGATTCAGGTAATGGCGAACGTAAGGGCTCGCCATTGGAACCATACCTGGATAAATGTAAGGTCCATTAGGAATCTCATAGCATCGGAGTATTCAACCGTATAGCATGCGGTGATACTGCACGCAGGAAGAGAATAAGTCGAAGGGGAGCCAAGCTGGAACTAAAGGAGAATTCCTCGCGCGAAGCATAGAAAAATGTCGAGCAAAGAGACAAGATATGTCTCTTGTCTTCTCTATTCTCGTTTGAAGGTTTCGTGACAACTCTTATCGCTCAAAGGAGATTAGATTCAAGGAAAAAACAAGAACTTCCAACGCTTCTTAAAGCGATAGAAATCGGAAAAAAATCAAGCATACAGAAGATGCTGAAGAGATTGATTTTGCTTAATAATGATTGCAAAATGTTATTAAGAAATTGATGAAGAACAAAGTTAGTGTAACAAATTTCCTGCTCTTTATGAAAAATAACTACTTTTTAAAGAGTGCTTAAAACATTCGATTCTTTTCGAATAACCGACACGATACGAGACAAGAATAAGAGACCGCAGTCAAGACGAGTAGCGAGCCAGAAGGAGCGGCGCAGATGGCTCTTAGGAATGCGGTACTCGATTAATAAGAGTTGACACAAACTCGCGCGAGCATACATAAAGAGCCGCGAGTCACAGAGGCTCCGTTATATAAATATGCATGTGTTGTTACAATGCGAAACGTTTCCTTATTGTGCTCCGCGGTTCGCAGATACACAATTCTCATAGTCAAACACATTTCCAACTAATGCTGTTCGTGCGTTCATTGTTCGCCCGGTCCCGGTGATGATACAGTTCGACTTCGTGCGTTGGCGAACCGTGCGAGTACCGTTCGACTGAATCTACGAAGGATTCGAGACGAAAGATCGGGCCTCGCATGTTCGAGGCCTGCCGCACACTCGATCATTTTTCTTCAACTTCCCTTCTCGAGTCCGAGAGATGCGAATGATATTTTTAAGGTAGTAGGTCCGGTACAGTTGACCATTGCGTAGAGAACCGCAACACTCACATTGGCCAGCCCGCGGCGAAGTCTCCGTTGCAACAGGAAAGCTTCGAAGAAAATTGTATTGCAAGTGCAACTCCAGCGAATTTAGAGCTTGGTGCATGGCAGGCACGGCCGCAGCGAGCGGTCGTGCTCCGCGGATGAAAATTTTCATCCCGGAACGATATGAAGTCTCGGGATCCGTTTTACGAGCTAGTAATTTCAAGCTTCGTCACGGATCGACGTTTTACGAGGGCAACGGCGCAACAGTTTTGCCTAGACGTAATAACGTTAGCGTGCGTGGCCTGTATAATACTGTACAATAATTGTTGCGCGTCTCTCGTGACTTCGCGACAGTCGCGGGGATCGCGTGTTGCGAGTCAACGGGAGGATGCGCCGCGGCCGAACACGCGTGAGTTACGGGGCAAGCGCGCGGCGCTCGGATGGTTCTTCAAAGGACGTAATTGCGGTTTCGATACGAGTTATACGAGAATTTCTCTTTATTAAATTATTAATTTTCTCGGGCCCAATAAACATTAATGGATTATTTATATTAATTATGGACGATCTTTTATTATTTTTTTTGAGGGCGGAAATTAAAAACGAGAGTCGCGCACGAAGAGCGAAACTTTCTCTCGCGCGCAAACGAGACGGCGAGGATGTGGGTTCGAAGTACTATCCCATTTTCATGAATTACGAGCAAACGCTCAAGAGCGACACGCGCCAAACAATTTTCTTCGTCGTCGCACAATTTGATTTACACCGTTCCCGCTGTACGTACAGTTCTGTATGTACGAGTAACAGACAGCGTCGGTATACATTTAAAGCGCGCTTGCGCTATGAGAGACACGGGGGAAGCCTCTTAAATAAACATACATCACCATCGTCGAGAAATTACGCAAGCACGCGAGGGCGCCGAGCCCGGAGAGGCCTCCAGGCGCGCTAATAAATCTCGCTGTGTGTGCTGCTCTCCATAACGCTTCGACATTGGTGTTTGTACGATGATAAAAAAAAGCAAGAAAGATAATGTCGAACTGCGAAAGATACGAATTTTTTTCTGCATAGTTTTCCCGCACGTGGTCGACAGTTTATCGACATTTCCTCGTTTTGGAGCGATGAATGGTGAAAAACAAATGTTGCAAATCATAATCGCACATCGCTTTCTCATTTTTTTTAAACTTCGTTTAGAAAGCTTCTCCATGAGAAAGTTTTTGACCAATTGGGCCTTCGTCGCGGAGGAATCTTTGGGTAAGGTGTTAAAAACAATGCGATTGGCAACATTTTTGTAACGCTCAATTTAATTCTTAATATGACCCAAAAAACCAATACCCGCTATTTCTATAAAATTTGACCGTCGTGTCAACCTTTTTTTGGTAGACAGAGAAAAATATAGTTATTCCGACTATACTGAATAATTTCCGGGGGGCACATCTATACATACAGTTCCTATTAAGAGATTCAATTAGTTGAACTTGAAATCGGTTTGCGATCATTATGACGTCGGTGGGCAAGCAACTGGCGTCAATGCGATAGATTTACGACACAAGGTGCCGGTTGTTTTTTTCGATCCAGTACGAACACACTTTTTATTTTCACGGATTTACTTTTTCATTTCGCAATTTATCCGACGTGCAGGTCGGAGAATCGGCGATAAATCAGTACCATCCGCGAAAACGGTAACGCCGAAACTAGCGAGAAGAATTTGCGGAATGATTTATTAAGAGAAACGAAAAAGAAGAAAAAAAAAGTCAAGATTGAGTTCAATCGTTCTCCCGAGAACGAGGGAATTAGCTGCTCCGCCGTGGAAAGATTTACGACAGTGAGAGGATCATAGATCGGTATGACACTCGGCGATCGAATGTTTGCCGTATATGAGAGTTTCCAGCTCGCCGAGCGCGTTTTACACGCGAAACAATCTATATAAAGTTTTACTGGTGCAGCGCGAAAGAGAGAAAGAGAGAGAGACTTGACAAGTATTCAGGTACATGCGCGAACTCGGATGAGAGAAGAAATCGCGGGGTTTAGATGGTATCGAAGTGGATCAGGTGCCGGTGAGAGATCGTATAAAGAAAATCCGGGAGTCATTCACGATGGCTTTTCTGCTTGTATTGCAGCTGCCCGAGAGACACAACGAGCGTCTGCACGAGGACGACGTACGGACGCCACGAACTCGTTTCCCCTCGGCGTCGCGGATAATCGATTCCCATTTCGCGATACATGCCACGAGGCTTGCGCCAACACATAGCCACGGTGCGAGGAATCTGTCTCGTCCACGCTAACGTCGAGACTGCGCCGAGTCGTCGACGTCGAACTTTTGTCCCGTGTTTCCTCGGAGCTTTATATTGTCAGCTTCGAGGCTGACCGTAAGTCGTTGCAAATGCGACAAATGACAAACAAGCTGCGAGCGATCGATCGAAGAGGGAAAGATTTCCGATGAGAAAAGAGCTTTTGCCCTGGGCGCTGCGCCGGATAGTTCTGAGAGGCTTGGGGGTCTGTGAGACCCCATAGCCCGAAATATTCTAAGTTTCCCCTGTTCATTGTTCATTTACGCGAAGAAAGTTTATGTAAAACAATTAATTACAATTAAACAATTTAAACAATAATATACAATTATATATTTTTTTATATACGTGTATTTTACGGTCGTTTGGCTCTCGTCGCGTTTCTTGTGTCCCGCTGGGCCTTGAAATCCCGTTGGACCGGTGCTCGGAGAGACCAGGATGAAATTGCTCACGACTCACGCGTCCCGTTGTTCTCTCGTTTTGTTTATTTCTTAATTGCATTTTTTACGAGTTTCCTCTGAACTCGAACTTTTACTTCTTTTCCGATACTCCTAAACCCGACCGACCGCACCGAGGACGAGAATCTCGTCGCCCCCGCCGCGCTTTCGGAGAGCTCGTATTCGCGCGAGTGGAAAAAACAAGAAAATGATGCCGAGGTACGAGTAGGTACATCGCATCCTAAAGTATATAAAGTCGCCTCGAACGAAACGAGGCTAACGGCTTTCTTCGCCCTAAAGGGAGCACCGACGAGACCGGATAATTGAATTTATTCGAACGCTCGATTTCCCTCCCGCTTGCGGAACCGCGCAAACTCGATTAGCAGGAAAAAACAAATGTGTCTTTGCGCTCCGCCCGCCGCGGGCTCGAGTGAAAGCACACGGGCATTATAATTCTTTCAGTGCTTCATACGCTCGCTCGCACGCAAACCCACGACGCCCGGCGCGTTTGTGTCATTCTTCTCTTGTCCCTTTTATTTTTTTGGGAAGTTTTTTTTTTTTTTTTTTTCAATTTTTTCTTCAACTTCCTTTCCGCATATGGATTCGCGCGCACGGGGCCTACGTGCGTTCGCAGGTGACGCATTCGATACTCCGACCATCGTAAAACGAACGGAAGATGCGCGGGTTTATGTGTTTGCCATTGCGCGCGGTTTTTCTCGCGTTCGAACTCGCAGCAGGAAGAGCGCAGAAACGACGACTAAAGGAAGAGAAGAAAACTTATGGATGTGCATGCGTGCGCGAGCTTGCAGCGAGAAGGACGGAAGACACCATCGGGACTCTCGTGATTTCCTGGACCGACGTCGGGATACCCACCGCGGGTATACATTGCGCCTCGGCGCGCGCATTAGCAGCGTGTTTTATATGGGCGATGGTCGTTAAATACAGTATAGCGCAACATACGAGCGGGCCGGGCAGATACACAACGCGGCGAAATTATTCGTTCTTCAAATAAAAATGTTTGCAAATAAATGAAGTGAAAAAAGATTATAAAAAACATTACTAACGACACACTAAAAGATGCGTGATTCACGTAACGGCGAGCGCGATATTGTCGAATAAGTCACGACGGAGGGAGGAAACGAATATTTCGGATCTTGTTGAAGACGCGTTTAAAAGTGCACTTTTCGTTACTCACCACGGTGTCCTGACGACCAACGTCCGCCTCGTGCTTGAGAAGAAGCTCGACCACTTCCAGGTGGCCCTCGGCCGCTGCCTTTTGCAACGCGGTTACTCCGGTCTGAAATTATAGACATAAACATTTTTTATTGTACAACGAAGACAAAAAAAAATTGTCGAATTCAAATCGAATTCAAATATATCGAATTTTTATATTTCGATTTGGTGATGAATTTTTTTTACTTTCTTTTTGATAGCATTAAATTTTTTGTAAATTTATTTGGAAAAATTGCCGAAACAATTTAAAAAAAAAGGTATTGTTTTTACATATTTCGTTAACCAGTTGTCTATTAACGGGATTTTATTATTTGGGGTTTTTGTTATGGAAAATTAATTCTCTTCAAAGTTAAATCTTTTCATCGAAAAATTCTCAGAAATAAACCCGGCATCTTAAATTCTATTTTTTACAAAATATTCGATGAGGAAGCATCGAACCCGGAAGTTTCGGAAATAACTCAAAGATCATGATTCGTACGCGTAGGAAACATCGAGAAAAGAGGGGCACAGGATTCGTTGATGGGAGATTATTCTGTTTAGCGGAGTGAACACGAGACGAAGGGACAGGCTAAAGAGTAAAAGATTTAAAAGACATGTCTCGAAGGAACGCGGCGAACACAATTCCGGTCGTGGTGGTCGACTTGCTGGGTACGCGTACACAACTCGCATGCATCTTTCATAAATCACGATGCTATTTCATCGTCGTCGTACCGAGTCGCGATTGCGCGCCGTTACGACCGGGGGGGTTTCTGTTTGTTTCCCCTCGAGGACTCTCGGCCGAAGTTTCTCGGCTCGTCGGACGCAGAAAAGAAGAGCTGCATCGGCGATAAATGCTGCGGAGAATTGAACGTTCCCCGCGAAATTTGAGACATCAATTTTATCCTCAAAACGTCGGGGAGACATTGGCTGTAATAATTCTGCTCTCCGACTCGTCAACGAGAAGAAAAAGAAGTCGAAGACCATTCCCAATCGTTCGCGAGCTCCCGTTAAGTGACTTCCGGCTCAAGAATTTCCGGAGAGAGTGCAGCGCTCGCTGACACGCGCCTGGAGATGCTTAACGATTAGAAAAAAAAAAAAATTCCCGCTGATTTACTCGCGTAAAAGTTGTTCTCGTATTTCCGAGATTCTCGGGAGAACTCGACTGCGAGTTAAGCAAGTGCAGACGAAGCCTTTGATCGAACACTTGTCGCGCTGCGGATTAACTAGTTCGCGGGAAGACTGATGGGACGACTCCTCATATGTGAATGGTCTCCCTAACGAGCCGCAGCGTCGTTCGAACGTCTAACGAATGTGAAAAACCCACAAGATCGTTTATTAATTGTAGTCAATTTCGCAGAGAAAAAACGAGCTGTGATCTATCGAGTTAGACGGCGATTTGAAAAGTCGTGTAGTTTCGTACTTCGGATCGAGAAAAGCGAAAGTTGCGAGATCTCAGGATCGGGCAACGGGTGCAACTTGGCGATTGATAGATCTTTGAACGATTGCATTTTTTTTGCACACCGAAGAAACCGGAAGAGTTGCTTTTCACGGCAGAATCACGTCGAAAGAAGTAGCCCAAAGATGCGAATGAGTATTAACGTTTAATTGCGGTGATTATTCCCGCGGTCCGTCTGACTCTGGGTTAACGGCACGCCGAATGGGCGGTCGTGGCTGCGGTTTTCACTGCGAGATAATACATGTATTCCGAATGGTGCGCTTCTCGTTCCGAGGAGCGCTACCGACCCGTGGCTATTCGAGTTCATCTATTCCGCCGTATAACTACTAACATCGGCGCTCATGGGCTTTTACTAACCGTTGAACGCTACTCTTTAAGTGACTCGCAGCACGACAGTTACGATCCTATATTCCCCTTAAAAGGATCATCCGGGTTTTACAATTGTACACGAAGATCGTTATGGACGCGCGCGTCCCGCGCGGCTCGGTGGAGAGCGAAGGAGAAGGATCGGCTCGCTGAGCTGCGAGCGCTAATAGTTATAATCAGAGAGCTCTCACTGCGATCTGTGCCGTACAGATATACCAAACGTGTATCACAATTGTGGCGAACGAAGGATCGAGAGAAAATAGATTCGAAAGACTGAATTTCATTCGTCCGTGAAATCCTTCGCGTCCAAATCCGTCAAGGTGATCTATTCCGCTTGCCTTGCGATCGAAACAATGCAAAAAGATGTTGAAAAAAATGAATGGAGGATGAAGGAAAAAGAACGAAAACGAGTCGAAACGACTTTGATCCGGATGGGCAATCGTTGAGCGTCGCGCACCTGCAGGTAAATCAACCTGTTGCGAGGGGGTGGGGAACGAGTATTCGAGTTTCAGTCGGCGAACTCGATCCTGCCATCGATTCAACGCCGGTCTTCCCCTCGGCGGCAGCACGCCCGACCAACGAGAGGCGGAAACAAAGAACTTCATTTTATGGACGGCGATGGACGATTTTATGGGACGCCCTGTTGCTATGGAGAGATGATAACGAACGAACGCGATGGCTTTGTTGTATTTTGCAAATGGAAGACAAAAAGACTCTTCGCAACGTCGGCTAACGGTTCTTGGCCGCGATCGCAACGGATCGATAGTTTTCCTTCGTCTTCGCTCGCTGCGAAGTTCGTTGGTGAACTCTACTGATACTCTTCTTTTTATTCGTTACGGCAATCTATTTACTCGTCTGGGGTCTTATTGTTGGGCAGTGACCGGTAGAGAGTAGGAAGAAGCTCACGAAGAGGACGGTGATCACTTTTTCATAGATCGTCGTGTTTTTCTTTATTCTGGCTCTGCGGAACGAAGCCAACGATAAAGATGAGGATGGTTTAATGAGGGTTTAGCATTAGATTGTCAGTCAAAAGGTTCGGAGAGAATCGCGAATACTTGGCCATGGGATAGAAATCCGAAGAATCGCAACCATACAGAAGGTAGTAACGATGTTAATATGCATCATCGTTACTTCAAAAAATTATTAATAAATTATTGAGAAAAAAAATTTGTTTAACGAATCATTCGACAACTGAAGTGTTTTTTTTATTCTTCTGATGATTACATAAATTTGTGAGTCTGACTGAATTATTAACTTCGATTAAGTATCTTTAATGTTGGGCAATCGGTGGAAGTTTCCCTTCGAATGAGCTTAGAGTATGTTGAACGTTAGTTCGGGGGGTATGCAGCAGTACTTGAGGTTATTGGAATCGTCCAACCCGCAAATGACACTGTATAAGAAATCCGTGTCACCGGAATTCACGGGCTTTTTGTTCACCATCTCGAGGTAGTGTGGGCATTTTTCAATGACGACGCAGGAGCCGTTGGTACCCGACGGAGATTGGCACGATTCTAATTTGTTTGAAAAGATACATTGAAAAATGTTATTAACAAATAATCGAATCGAAGCGATCGAAGATTTTTATTAATTCATAGCGAAGAAAAAACAACATACCAGCGCTGCTAAGAGCGATGATGCAGGCCATCAAGGCGAAGAACGAGATAATGGTGGCGCGATTCATGATTCCTCGATGTTATTCCAAAACTGAATGTATCGATCGTTCGCCGGGCCGCGTCCTTTATACGAATGAATTGTTTGACTTGCGTGACGACGGAGCACTAATTAAATGTAACGACGTTTAATGGCCGAGTGATGAAATATGGTTCTTCTTCGCGAAATGAAATATTCCGCGTGTACATAGTTACATACGTTATCTCATCGCTGTTATTCAGTTTCGATGAAGTTCGAGAAGATTGAATGATTAGTTGTCGCGTTAGCAATTGTCTGCGAACAACCGCTGGAACATTTCATTCACTTCACCAATTTTTAGCTCATTGACCATATCGTCATATGCGTTCATAATATTTTCCGTTGAAATCGCAAGAGTTCCATCATTTTTCGATTGTCAAACACAAAACCGCATCGTCGGATGAAGAGCTTTTTATTCAGTTTTTACATTTTTGCTTCACAGAATAAGGCCACAACGAGATTATTGGATAATTCATTGATCGCTGTTGGGGGATTGTAGTAGTAGTAGTAGTAGTAGTATATATTTGTATTGAGGTAAAAACCTATTACACGTTATGCCTTTTACATATTTGCTTGTAGCGTTATGTATAAAAATAAGGTTAAAATTAAAATTAAAATTAAAGAGAGTTAAACGTAATTTCAAGTCAACTTACTCGCTAAGTGCGAACGAACGCAGCTTACATGCTGCTTGTACAAAACAATAGACATTTCGGCTTTCGGTACTTGATGATACTTCGATGATGCTTGGATACGATACCTCTTTCAAAAATTGTTTACGTAGCGGCTCGTAGATCGGACATCTGCATAGAAAGTGTTCTAGCGTTTCTAATTCTTCTAGATTACAAATCGGGCACACACTCTCTTCGTCTATTTTATACATGATGTTCTTTATTCTAAAATACAGAGCCCTCCTGCCCGCAAGTCGACACTGTGCTACCACTCTAGCGTAAGCCAACGGTTGCTTCTCGAGCAGATATTTTTGACATACGACCGTCTCTAAATTTGTTATTTCTTTGTACCCCGGATTGTATGTGGGTTCTTGGGCGCGACTAATGTCCGCCTGAAGTCTTGCCTCTGTTATTGTCGTGAGGATCGAGTCTATTGCGTTGAGAACTGTGTCCTTGGAGGGATTGATGGCGATGTGTTCATGCCTGAACTTTGATAGGATTGCCTTGAGTAAGGAGTACCAATTTCGCTTTGGGTCATTTGCAGCCGATTCATCTAGTTGGACTAGCCGATTGTATATCAATCTCGGGAACCGATCGTCATTCATATCGAGAACTTTACTCCAAAATGTGAGTGCCCGTTTGATGACGAGTTTGTCGAGAGGTGATATCCCTGTTTCCAATCTAATTAGGTAGGCTGGTGTACATCTCGAGACTCCTAACAGCTGCTTGAAGAAACACGTTTGAACTTTTTCGATTGACTCAAGGTGACGTAAGGCCCAAATACCCGAACCGTACAAAAGGGTTGCTGTTACAATAGCCGAGTAGAGCGTTAATCTACCTTGCCAACTCTCCAGTTTCGATGCTAGCATAGTGGACCACACCGAACTTATCGCGATTCTAGCTTTGGCTGCAAATTGGTCGACTGCCTTCAATTGGAGGCCTGATCTCGCAAATGTGACTCCAAGATAAACATACGTGTTGACTATTTCTAAGGGCTTGCTCTCAAACTTAGGTTTACGTTCCTTTTTCATTCTTCCCCCTTTTTGGAAAATTAGTACTTTCGTTTTACTTGTGTTAACTTCTAGCTTATTTTCTTTGCAGTATTTTTCGAGTGTGTCCAGTTTGCGCTGTAGGTCCAAGATATCATCCGAAAGTAACACCAAATCGTCCGCGAAAAGAAGAATCTCGACGTTACTTCTAACGTTAATGTGGCCGTCTTTAAAGAAAAAATCAATGATATCAAATAAAAGTAACGCAAACAGCGTTGGGCTGCTCGGATCGCCTTGCAAAACGCCTTGCGTCGTGCTGATTATTTCCGTTTTACAGCTTTGATTTATTCGAACTTTAAAGCAAGCTTGGTAGTAGAATTTTTGGAGAACCCAAATGACTTTCGAACTAACTCCTGCATTATGCAGTTTGCGCCAAAGTACCGAGTGAACAACCGAATCGAATGCTCTCCGAAAGTCGACGAAAGCCGTGTACAATTTGCCCTTTGGTCTAGCAAGCGCGATCGCTATTTTCCCATTTAGCGTAAATATGTTATCGTCGCACGATCTCCCTGACCTAAACCCTGATTGGCACTCCGGAAAAATCCCATACATCTCCGCCCACTTGTTCAACCTCTTGGTCAATAGCGATGTAAATAACTTTGCTATGGTATTCGCTAAGGAGATGCCTCGGTAATTCAATGGATCTGATCGGTCGCCTTTTTTGTAAAAGACTATTACTTCCGCCTGGCCCCATTCATCCGGAATTACTCCGGAATTCAGGACGCTATTAAAGAGTTTGGTCACCGCTGCGATCCAGTTTGCTGGCAAGGCTTTGTAAAAACTATTTGTTATGTTGTCCGGACCTGGCGCTTTATCCGTTTTCAACGCACTAATTAATTTGATTACTTCTTCAGCTTCTATCGCTCTGTCCAACTCGGGGACCGTATGCGCTCGAAAATCACGAATTAAACTATCTCTGGGAGGAAATACGCATCTGTAGAAGTTTTGCCATTCTTGCTTCGATATCGGGCATTGCGTAAAGTTTCTACATCTAAACTTTTTAACTATTTTCCAAAATTGTTGCGCGTTGCTTACGTTTGATATTTCGTTTTTCATTAGTTGCCAGTATTCTTTCTTCTTAGTTTTAATAGTTTTAACGTACTCGTTTCGTAACCGTGTGAAAGTGTACTTGTCTTCGTCCGATTTCGAATTTGTCCAGTTTTTTAGTGCATTGTTTTTTGCTGATTTCTGCGATTTGCACTCGATGTCAAACCAAGGTTTGTCCCGTTTAATTTTTACTAGTTTTGTACTAATTACATGCTTCATGCCTAGCTCCGTCGCAGCCGACACTATGTTTTGCGAGATATTATTATTGATATCGTAGATATCGCTCGAGATTGTCGGCGATCTTGTCCATAACATTAGATTATATTCTTCTCCTTTAGCTGGGTCCCATTTCATGACCTCAAAACTATTGTTTTCTGCGGTTGGAGCTACCGACTTATTGTCGAACCTTATATCTAGTAATACTGCAACCGCGAGATGGTCCGAGTATCCGAAATCTCTGATTTCGAGATCTCTTACGTATTGCAAGCTTCGCGTGTTGATCCAAACTAGGTCGATCATGCTCGTTCCTCTGTTCCCAACGAAAGTGAATTTTCCATCCGTATCCGAATATGATCTACCGTTAACAAGTATGAGACCGAGTTCCCCTAGACTTCTTGCAATTAATGACCCATTTCTATTAATTGTCTTATCCGAGTTCGCGCGTTCAGCCGCTAAATGTGTGTCGCCCAGAATTTCGTCGTCGAGTTGATTGAGACAGCCTACCCGACCGTTAAAATCCCCTCCTATTATTACCGGAAATTCAAGATTTTCCATAGCACTGCTCGCGGCTTCCTGAAGTAATTCTACTCGTTCGTCATAAAATACATCTCGCAAATATACGTTGAAAACGATAAACTTTGTATCTTTAACCTTACATTTAAAAATCATCCATGACTCGGTTGTTTCTAAAAAGTCAATCTCTTTGACTAGATCTTTTTTGTACAGTACACCGAGCCCACCGCTCGCTCTGCCAGCTGCTTTTTCTTTGATTGCTACACTAGTTTTAAAATGATAATCTTCGAAGAGTTTTGGAATTTTCGGTGTAGGAGCACACGACCACGTTTCACATAAACAAATTATTGCACTGCTTGCAAAAAACTGGTCAAATTCCTCTCCAGTAACTTCGTATAGATTCGATAAACCTCGTATATTCCAAAACGTTATTTCGATATAGCTAGAATTTTGGACTCGCGAATATGTTTCGCTGGCTTTACCTGTGCGTTTGGAACTATTTGAAATGTTGCAGATTCTATTAGCGGTGTACTGTTCGGGGGGCTCGGTGTAGTTACTTACGTCGAAACTAGTGTTACTTCCGATACGTGTCCGCGTGATTTCGCAGGGCGTAGTGATGACTGCTCGTGGGTTGGGACTCGTAACTCTCGTAGCCTTGTGTCCCTCGCGGAGAGGTGTCGCCCGGCGTAGTGCTTCGTTGGCGGCGGCGCTGCGCTGCTTGTGGATTACTGTCGTCTCGCGTCTCGGAAGGATGTCTGGCGTATCGGTGCTCCGCGGGGCCAGCCTCGACTAGTCCCCGTTCGTCGTCCCAGACGAGCTGCTTGCCATCCACTTGGAGTTTGCGATACTGTATGCGAATCCTTTTCCCTTTATTGGCTTCGCTGCGGGCGAATGTCGCGATTTTTCTTCGTATCTGGCGTTCCATCATAGTTTCGTCGTTATTTATGTAAACTTGCGAGCCTTTGAGTTTTGCCTTATTCACCATGACGGTTCTCTTGTCGTGCAGACTCGCCAGTTTCGCCGAGATCAGGGGCTTGTCCCCTTCTCTCCTGCTCTTGATAAGGAACGCAGACTTGACGTCGCAGTTGACCTGAAGCTCTGACTGAATGAACTCTTTTACGACTGAGACAGTATCGTCGCTGAAGGGCTCCAGGCCGTGGATGACGATATTTAATTTCTTTTCTTCGCGCTCTCTTCCCTCCTCTCGCTTTTCGAGATCGTAGAGTCTTTTCTTCACTCTGTCGAGATCTGCCTCCCAGAGCGTCGCCTTCGCTCGCATATCATTGCTAAGCGTGTGTATCTCCTCGATTGCGTCGTGAAATCCTGTGTTTTCTCTGCGAAGTTCCTTAACCTCGACTGTTAGGTTGTCCACTTTTTCCACCAGCTTGCTGAGGACGGTGACGAGCGATGGGTCTTCGTCTTGTACTTTCGTCGGTGTGGACTGATTCCCAACTTGGTTTTTTTGCAACAGGTTTGGCGAATTTTTGTTTTTTCCAGATGAAGTCTTTCCCTGTGCGCTGAGCATTGTTGCTATCGACGTTGACCTCGTGTTTACGTTTGTTTTTTTGAAACCGTTTTGGCTCAACGCGGTTGGTCTTCCGACCATTCTTGGTTATGTGTGTTACGACCTAACCTCACTCTCCAGCCCGCGCGACTTTCGTGTTCTCTTAGTTTTTCTCGAGGGAATTACACCTATTTTGGATTATTCACCTGTATTACGATGTGTAATACGCACTTTTTATAACTTTTTCGGTCAGTTGGTCTTTTATTTTAACTCGTAAACTTGATACTTGTGTGCTAGTTTTTCCGCGTGGTATTACCGCTCGCGGTTACCTCGCGCGTCTCCGTTTATAATTAATAGATAAAGCGTGTAAACGGGATTCGTATCTTCGTGAATATCTTACGGCCCGACGAGCACATCCGCGAACAATAGCACGTAAAAATACACATCGATCCTCTGTTTTTTTTTCCTGTTTTTCTTGCTTCGCCGGCTCGCCGGAATCGTCCTGTTGGGGGATTGTTATAGTAAGGAATAATTACTTTAGTGTAATGCACCAGTAGCGTATCTTTACGTCATACTGATTTATATTTTTTCGTTAATCGTATCCGTTGGCTTGAGCGATAATTGTTATACGTGGCAGGATTGATCTATTGGAATACTACAATGGTATCTTCAGCAGCCACGCAGCAGTATTTAACTCCTTGTTTTTCTCTTTTGCAAATAACACTGGATAAGAAGTCCTTGTCTGCGCGGCGAATGGGTTTGTTCTTCAACATGTCCTCATAGTGTTTGCATTCCGCGAGGGGCACGCAGGAGCCCTCGATACCCGCCGGAGTCTTGCAATCTTCGGCTGTATGACACAATTCCATATCTACGTTTATATATTACGGAAAATAAATTTTACTAAAAATATTGAATATACTGTAACGACCGAGCGAAATAACAACGCGATATATTTGGTTGTGGGGCGGATATTATTAATTATAATGTTCTTTAGTTATCTTATTCACGATCTGTCACGTCTGTTCGCTTTGATAGTCCGATCTAGACTTTTTGTCATGACGATCGATATCCTATCGATCGTCCGTACGTTCGTCTATTGTCAATCCTCACTAATATCGTGTGTCTCAACGAATAGTCAACTGCATATTCGTTACACTACTCCCCTCCTTTTGAGTTGCCGCCCCGGCAACTCCTAGTCCACCCTAAGATGTGCCACGGTCCATCATGCTAATATCGGTCCAATATTCATTAACCTACACTGTTCCGACATTCATCCAAGTCCACAAGGAAAACCATGGCAGAAAACCTTGGGAAGAACAGTGTTTACAAATCTACGTAATCTCATTTTGTCCTAAATTCTTTTTCTGTCAAGTCCGAGCTAAATAATTCCATTTTGTCCTATACCGGTCTTTGTCCATTTTAGTTCGAATTATGTTTTAAGTACTTCATGTACTACATAATTAATTTTCATTCTTTATATTCGATCTTCCTTAATTTCTGGATTCGGAAGGATTCGAGCAGGAAGGTTTTCCACCATCTCACAGGATCTTGACAATAGATCTGCGATACACAAATTAATCGCGCAGAATTCTGCAAATACTAGTTACATCTTTCACAATTCAATGATTATTCTCTCTCTCCCTTTTTCCCAATTCTCATGTCGACATTTTTTCGACCTCAAATTAATCAATTCATCCAATTGATTCAACAATAATACGACTTCATACGCGTAGATCTGGAAAGATTTTTCTACACAAAATTATCGGTCACTGTTCGAAACCTCTCATTGGCCAACAGTACCCCGATCTGTAACTCTGTCACTCAGGCCCAGCAGTTACCACATAAACAGAATTCTCCGGAAACCCTCCAGGACGCTTTTTACCTCAATCCAAAAAGTCGTCCAAGGCTCCAGCCAAGTAATTCTCTACACTTTCCAGGTCTCTAACAACACTAATATTCACATAGAAATAATTCTATTCTAACCGAACAACGACTTGACTTTCGATCATCTTGACCGACCACACGAGAGAGAAGAATCACTCATTGTCAAATATTTTTTTACAAATATCTCAATAAAAATAACACGTAATTTTTAATTTGCCTGTGTCAGTCCTTCGTAGCTCAATCCGACCATTCTTCCATCCATCCTGACTTCCTTTTTTTATCATCATTACTGAGCATCATCGAGATCTCAATTTTCGTTTTCAAATCTTCCGTTCTCCTTCTTCCGAAGCCATCGAGACTTCAATTTTGATTTCGATCCGTCCCCATGCGAGAATCATCGAGATTCTCAATTCCGACTTCGCTTCTTTGTTTGGTGAGAGCCATCGAGGTTCTCAATTTTGTTTTCTTCCTTTCGTAACAGTGAGGGCCATCGAGGTCCTTGATTTTGTTAAATAATCCTCTGTGTCGTTTCACTTTTACTCTCCGAACCGAATAAAAAAATTATTTTTCTCCGTGGATTGCAACGACCAATCCCATTTCTGACACCAATGTAACGACCGAGCGAAATAACAACGCGATATATTTGGTTGTGGGGCGGATATTATTAATTATAATGTTCTTTAGTTATCTTATTCACGATCTGTCACGTCTGTTCGCTTTGATAGTCCGATCTAGACTTTTTGTCATGACGATCGATATCCTATCGATCGTCCGTACGTTCGTCTATTGTCAATCCTCACTAATATCGTGTGTCTCAACGAATAGTCAACTGCATATTCGTTACAATACATACCTGCGCTGCTCAGCGCGGCCACGCCGATGATCACGACGATGAATGAGATAACTGCACGGTTCATGATTACTCGAGGTTGTTTCAAAATTCAATATAGCTTTTGGCTACGGATCGAAGCTTTTTATATGGTCAATTGTTTGCTCTACGAAGCGGAAATTGACTTAACAAAAACGCACACTCTGATAGTTGCATTGGTGTTATTCGCGTTTGCTTGCGACCTTCCTGCGATACACTTCACTGTTTTTCGTTCACGCGCGCTTTATCTATTTCAACACTTGTTATCGGTCGAATTTCCGGGCCTGTATTTTCATGTATTGGACATTTTTCGACACAAACAATGTCCTTGAGAACTAGTATTTTTAAGTTTTTGCTTGCACAAGTGCGACGATAATTCCTGTCGAAATTGTCCGATAATATTATTGTTTCGACCAATTGAATAACATCGGAGGCTTCCACAAAAAAGTGTGACGCATTTTTGGTATTTTGTTTTTCTTGAACGCAGGCCTAGCGTATAATTTCAGCGCATACTTGGAATCGACTAGAATCAAAATACTGCGAGATCCCTATTCGTGTTCGCTTCCAACAGGTTCCGTCCGAGTTCTCCGAGGAATCTTATTGGCGGGAACTGCACTATTGTCCCCGATGCAATTAGCATGCTCCGCAACGAACCACCGCCGACTCCCGAGAAGGGTGAATGCATTAAAACGCACGGGTAAAGTTGGGTCTACTCCGGGAACGATAAGCCGATGGGCTGCACGCGCGTGGGAGTCGTTCGTACCCCATACCAACGTTTCTTCGTTCCTTCGTTCCTTTTGTCTTCCTTTTCCTCGCATCCATTACATCGCAAACGTGCTCGGCGCACTTGAGTCACAGACTACACCCTTCTCACTGTTTCTCATTCGACCTCTAAATAATTCATTCATTTGGCGTAGCGTCTTCGTGACTGCGATGTCCGCATTTACACGACGAGCTTCATAGATTCGATCTTCTATGGAATAGGCAAGCATAACGTTTTTAACACCTGGCTAGAAGGAAATGAATATTATGGGCTTGACATTGAAAAGAAGCATTCGGTATTGTTTCTGCACCCTCGTACAGTCCGTCCGATTGAAAGAGAAATGAAATTTTTTACAGAATGGTAAAACGTTTCCGCCACAGTCGAGCCGAATTTGATGCCCGTTAAACTCGCAGATATAATAGATTGCAATCGAAATATTGCCACACGGTGACGATTCTCAGAGTTAAACGACATTTCGGAAAAACCAGATCACGAGTGTGATCGAAGAGCGGAGTATGCACCACGCGAATAAAGTAAATCGCCGTAAATTCACAAACAAACAGAAGTGCGACACTCGATCATGCAACCGAAATTTTTCGCGAATTCGTTTTCCTCATCGTAGATCAAAGACTAGCTGGTATAAAAGGCTTCGCCGCAGAAGGAATTGATTTATTCAGTTTTACAACAACGTGGAGGAATCATGAATCGTGCCGTCATTATCTCGTTTTTCGCGCTCATCGTCAGCGTTACCGCTCTAATTACCACAGGTATGTTTACCGATGGATAGAAAGTTTTTTTAATTACCCTATCGAATGAATTTCGTCGATACGTCTCTTAACAGTTTTTTTTTTCGTGAATCAGAAACATGCACGACTCCTGCGGGCTTCGAGGGTGTCTGCGTTGAAATTTCGGAATGCGCGCCCTATGTGAAAATATTGCAGGACTTCATGGTCAGCCCAGCCGATATAAACTTCTTGATTAGTGTTGGTTGTGGATTTGTGGGGTTCACGCCCAAAGTATGCTGCGTGTATACCGAGAGCACAGTCTTTGAACAATAATCATGCGAGTGACAAATCTCAACTTAAAATCTCTCTCGAATTGAAGCATTTTGGATAGTACAGTAATAGTCATTCAAAAGTATTAAAAACGGAGCAAAAATCTGGCTGCCAAGAAAATGTAATTGCGATGACAGTCTTCTTCGTACCGTTCAACAATTATTAGTTTATCATTAAATCGCAGTCAACTGATAGGAAACAGAAAAACGATTATTCGAAATATAATTGAGAAGATTTTCAAAAAAATACCGATACGAAACTCGTGATCAACGAAAAGAACAAAATATGTTTAAAGACAAATTCTTGGCTAAGGCATGCTCTGGAATTTTATAGCACGTGTAAGAACGAATGTATGCCGAACAGCCACAAATTATGCCAATGAAATGTTTCACCTGAAGTTTGTAAGCAAAGAGAAAAGAGTAATTCGAGCCACCGAGAACGAATAATCACACAGCGCGATGTGTTCTAGTTTTAGCGATTTTCGAATAATTATGAATCGCGCTATTATTATCGTTCATCGTTTCAATCGTCAACGTTATCGATGTAATTAGCGCATGAATGTTTGCCTACGACCACCAATACTTTAAAATTACCATATTCAATACATTAAAAAAATGTTATCCATCATCGCTCTTAACTTTAGCTGACCGACAGAACTCAAGAACGCGGGCATACGAAGAACAGTACCATATTCATGTACCAGGTTCATTTGCTAGTGACACAAGTGTGAACAGTTAATATATGTAATATTAATGATATATGGCGTGAGAAGCTTGCCAGCAGACATATTTCGGCCCCTTGGGCAATAAAGATCCACATTCCAATTTATTTTTTTACCACCTCGTAGATCAATGAGTATCGAATACAAACAGCTCGGTCGGGTAGTCAGTCGATGTATTAAATTTTAAGCAACATTGAACAACCATGGATTGCCCTACCACTTTGTCGATCCTTACTTTTATTGGTATTAGTATGAAAGTTTAAAAAAATGAAATCTAAATGTAAAAACCTGCGAAAGATGTCAGCACGATTTCGGTGCAATCCTTAAATGTCGTGAACGAATGAATGAAACACCTTTCAGTCGATGGAATCTTTTTGATCATTGTTTAATGCGGATGGGTGTGGGATATCTTCAATATGTCCTGTGTAACTTCAGACGGTACGATTGTATTACATTGGTAAAATTATTGCTCAAGGAACAACACTGGTCCCCATATAATAGTACATCTTATCGAATAGTACTTCAACAGGTTGTTATAAAAATAAGAAACACTGAAACGGTAATTCCATTCATTTTTTATACCTCTAACAATTCAGTGTCTCGAATCGTTAAAGATAAACTACTGTTGCTTCGTAGTTGTCTGGGTCTGCCAGGCAAAACGGAAGAAAACTCAACAAAGAGTCAGTAAAAAAATCCTGTTCTCCAAGAACGAGCGATTAAGACATCTGGTCGTCGAGTTCTCGGCCTCTCTAACGATCACTACCTAACGATAAGACTGCAGGGAGTCAACGGGCTGTCGTAAAAAAAAATATATACTCCGTAGATTTCCCCAGTTTATTTTCAGTTGAGCGAAGCCGAGAGAAAACTGTCGACCCGTAGCAATTGAGTCGAGATCCGTTATTCAGTATCGAAGGAATCTTCGGTTTTCATCTATGTACGAATTGATTGCATCCGTTCGTTATCGGCTCTGCATTGCTGTTAACGCGCCCCATGAAATCCTACACAGTCACCCATAAAATGAACTTCTTTGTTTCCGCGTCTCGAGTCGGCCGACATGCTGTCGTGAGAGAGAGTGGCGGAGAATCGGCGGACGGATCGCGTTTGCCGGGTGATCTGAAATTCACTCCCCATCCTATTGGTGCAGCTTGATTTACCTGCAGGTGTGCGCGCTTAACGGTTATGCAGCCAGATCAAAGCGTTTCATCGTCATTTTTTGTTTCACCTCTCTTTACGTTGCTTCGATCGTGACGTAGCGGAATGCATCATAAACTGGGATGGACTTCTTGAATTCAGTGCAATGGCTACGAAAAGATGTAGCAAGTCAATGAACCGCAGATTCCACCAAACCAGTTAAATTTTTCTAATCGCCTTTCGCGCGAAAAAACCACCGTGAAAGACGGCCAAAAAATAGTATTACAACATCTACTGTGGCTAGTTTGGTGCTTGTTACGCCGCTTTTACTGTAAGTACGAAATAGCATTCGTTCCAGATGCGGCGATACAGAACCTGATGATAAGAAAGAGATGCGCTCTCATTGCAGCTTCGAGTGGATCCCGGAGCGCGATACCTCGCTCCGATTAACCGGTGAAAGCCACCATTGTCCTGGATCTCGGTGTTCCTCTATCGTGTGGTCTTGCCCGACTCACTCTTCTATCTTCAAGTCGCTGTACCATTAAAGTTATACCTGCATTGTCCCTCTGTGATATGCTGCGGGAGAAAGGGCAGTCGTAGATTCTCTGAAGATCTTTCTTCCTCTTTATAATTATCGTGTCGAAGCTAATAGGTGGACTAGCCGTATTTACTGAACAGGATGAGCTAGAAATAAGGTTTCTTCTATGAGGCGGACGGTGAGAGATGACCGAGCTGAATGGTCGAATTCCAAGACGACTTATAGAGATTCCAGGTTCTCGATTCGAAGGAAGAATATGGCGATGACAAGGGATTTCTATCGATCCACAAATCCATGGTTGCTCCAGATATTGGTTGATTATTCAATGCCAAGAATTTTTCATCGAATTAATTATCTTTTTTGACAAACTCAATATTTACTTGCGCGTATTGAACCTAGCATTTTGTTAGTTCAGCTAAATTTTTTTCTCGGTGTACACAATTGCGATTATCTCGAACCCTTTCTGGGAGAACATGCGTATCTATCGATCGCAAAAAAATATCCAAAAGGTGTAACCCGTGCAAATAATTAATGACGGAACACCGAAACACATGTCGGACAAATTACGGCTTCCGGGTAATTTAAATGTACCTCTTCTAAACGGAGGATCGTGGAGTATATAAGAACGATGCGGATCCATCGACATGAATAGTATCGATACTAGTATCAGAAGAATTATGAAGAACTTTACTGTAATCTCCTTCATCGCTTTGCTGGTCGGCGTTATGGCGGTTCCTACCGACCGTAAGTAAATGCCAGAACATTCAGTATGCGTTTCATCAATAGAACATAGCTAAAGCATGGCAAAAATAGATTGTTGGTTGTAAGCATCAAATTCGTATTCATAATGTACATTTTTCTTTTGCAGAGAATCGCTGTCAAACATCTGATAACAAGGATGGACTCTGCATCAATATTAATAAATGCCCACCCCTTTACAAATTCATCAAGCAATCGGAGCCTCTGACTAACGATCAAAAGGTTTATCTGCGCAGTCTTCAGTGCGGCTGGGATAATGACATTCCTAAGGTCTGCTGTTCCCACGGTTAGTAGTGACTGATATCAATAATCGCCACGCTCCTGGAGTAGGTTCCGAATCAGCACCGAGCGACTTTTCTCTGTATAATAGTTCCCAATTAGTAGTTTATTGAATCCGCGCACATATTCTATGATGAACTTTTTCTATTGCAAAGGAACTCTGTCTAACACCCGATGAGGAGGTGGGAACGTGCTTCTCTTATGTTATGTCCAGCAAACCGCAAAATAAAAGAAGAATCGAAGGGTCGGCCCTTGAACAATTCATCGAATTAATTACCTTCTTTGACAAACTAAATATTTACTTGCACGTATTCAACCTAGCATTTTGTTAGTTCAACTAATTTTTTTTCTCGGTGTACACAATTGGGATTATCTCGAACCCTTTCCGCGCAAAAATGGGTATCTATCGATCGCAAAAAAGTATCCAAAAGGTGTAACCCTTGCGAATAATAAATAACGAAACACCTAAACACATGTCGGACAAATTACGGTTTCCGGATGATGTAATTGCATCTGTTCTACACCAAAGATCGTCGGGTATATAAGAACGATGCGGATTCATCGGCATGAATAGTATCGATACTAGTATCAAAAGAATTATGAAGAACATTACTGTAATCTCCTCTATCGCTTTGCTGGTCGGCGTTATGGCGGTTTCTACCGACAGAAAGTAAATGCCAGAATATTCAATATCCGTTTCATTAATAAAATGTAGCTAAAACATGGCAAAAATAGAATGTTGGTTGTAAGCATCAAATTCGTATTCATAATGTACATTTTTCTTTTGCAGAGAATCTCTGTCCAAAAACTGATAACAAGGATGGACTCTGCATCAATATTAATAAATGCCCATCCGTCTACAAATTCATCAAGCAATCGGAGCCTCTGAATAACGAACAAAAGGTTTCTCTGCGCAGTCTTCAGTGCGGCTGGGATAATGACATTCCTAAGGTCTGCTGTTCCGACGGTTAGTGACTGATATCAATAATCACCACGCTCCTGGAGTAGGTTCCGAATGAGCACCGAGCCACTTTTCTCTGTATAATAATTCCCAATGAGTAGTTTATTGAAGCCCGCGCACATATTCTATGATGAACTTTTTCTTTTGCAAAGGATCTGTCTAACACCCGATGAGGAGGTGGGAACGTGCGTGTCTCTTATGGTATGTCCAGCAAACCGCAAAATAAAAGAAGAATCGAAGGGTCGACCCCTGAACAAAGCCGAGGCAGCTTATTTGCGCAGTCTTGCTTGTGGCTTTGTTGGCGAACATGCCTTGACGTGCTGCCTCTAAGCCATAGGAACCATCTAAAGGATAACAACCACTCTAGTATCAAAGTCCCCTAAAAACCTAATCCTGCATTCAATAATTGTCAATTGTTTTATGACTTACGTAAATAAATAAACAGCGTGAAATATTTACTTCCTCATTGATTGATTAGCATTACAATGCCGGCATTCACCAAATGTATTCCTCAAACACTCCAACTATAACAGATCCTGTTCGGGAGATAACATATCTACTCGATCTAACAGCTGCTTACCAATTCACCAGATAACAAGTAACCAGATGGAACAGCAGTCTATAACTCCACCTTGTTACATTTGTGTCAAAGTGCTAACGCAATTTTTAGCAGCCGCGTACCGGCGGAGGATAATATCGGTGGGTTCTCATACGATAGAGTTAAAACGGAAAGTTTGTTACATGATAACGTCGGATCTCTCCGAGAATCGTTATTTTGAGAGCATGTAAAATAACATGTTTCTAAATATGCGCTTCACTTCACACGACTTCGACAATAATGTCGCATTTGTCGCCGAATGAACGCGTACGCACCAATAGGCGCGTAGCCGCGCTGTTGTAGGTAATAACAGTCACATTATCGATACAATTGAGCATAACTACGTGGAAATAACACGCAAAGAAAATCTTTACACGCATAATTCCCGTGATTTGAAGAAAAATTAGTTTCCTTATTTGCTCTCATTTTTCGATATAAAAAGAGTCTCGAACGACCGAATGATGGATTCAATGTTGAATCAAGTACGAGCAACCATGAATCGTGCACTGTTCGTCGTTTTCGTCGTCGGCGTATTTCGCCTAAGCAACGCACGTAAGTTACCAAATTAAGCGGTTATTTATATAAGTTTTTACTCAAATTATTCAACTGATTCGTATTTTTGATTTTTCTTTTTTTGCAGAATTGTCTTTCGAAGAATTTGATTACAACGATGAGTGCAAAACAACTTCAGCCATCGACGGAATCTGCGTGAATATCGTAAAATGCGAAGCCTACGTAGAACTTCTGAAAGACAGAGCAAGAGGTCCGGACGTTATCAATTTTTTGAACGAAGTGAATTGCGGCTTCGAGGGTGATTTCACCAGGGTCTGCTGCGTCGAAGACACGGCTTCGCTGATACAAAGCAGATTCAACGACTAGTCTTTTAGAAACTAACCGCGGTACAGTTTGTTAATTTATTGAAATACTTCGCCACATTTTTCGACAATTCACAAACGATATCTTTCAATCGTTTACTATCTTTAATAAACGATGTAAATCATAAAATTAATTTATTAAAAATGATTCCAAAAAAAGATTTTCATATAGTTGTGCATTATTTCGATGTTCCATATAACGTGATATATCGTATTTACAATGCGAACGTAACCAAATATGTTTCGTTTCTTATTGATCGAATTCGCGGTAATACTTATTCATGTTTAGATGTAAATTACACCTTTTATCACGACCGTCAAAAAATGATCGACAGTTTGAGTATCGCAATATTGTAACAAGTGGCGAGAGCTAAATCGTCATACATCATGCACATGTATCCAAGATACAATGAAATATAGAGCGAAAAATTGACTATCAACAAAATATGTAAACACTTTTGTGAAGTTCTGAACATAAAGAACCCATAGATCTACATAGACCGGCGCTTATGGACTATATAAAGGGCGTTCGTTTGAACTTTGGGGTACAATCAGTTTTTCTACTAAACCAGGCAAACATGGTTAGCGCAACAACGATCACGTTTCTCGTTCTGACAGTCGGACTTATCGTCGTAAGCTTTGCAGGTAAGACAATTGAATTCATTTACATTAACCCTTTTTGCTTTGACATTTGACATTTTCGCTTGACATTTTTTTTTCACAAAAGATGAAACTCCGGCACCGTGCAGAACGCCCAGGGGAGAGAATGGCATCTGCGTTCTAAGAAGGAAATGTGCGCCATTCGTGAATGGACGCAGGCCTGGACAAGATTTGACTATACCAGAGTATGACTACTTGGCAAGGCTTTACTGTGGTTACGACCACAGGATAATGGGATATGCACCGATGATGTGCTGCGTACCGGGCCAAAAGCATTGGTTCAAGAGAACCGATGTTAAGGGATAAGCATCAAAAAACATTATATTAATTTCAATCTTTTCAATGCCATTATTCCATATACCGATGTACGAAGTGCGTTGCGGCCCAAAAGGATTCGTACTATTAGACCTCTTCTAATATTGTATCAGTACGAAATTCAAAAAACCAACGAAAAATCATGTTAATCTCGGTTTTTTGCGCAATAAAAAAAGCCTTCGATCTGCCGATTCAGAAGCTGGAATTCCATTGAATTGAATCCGTTTCCTTTCAATAACCGCGCGGATATTCCTCATTTTTCAAATTATCTCCATCGATTTGCGTCCGTATTTTTAAATCCAAACGAAATTTTATTACTTCTCGTTTAATTCGCGTTCTCCGTCACGATAACCGTTGAGTACGGAATAAATACTTGGAAACTATCGTCAGTCAGGGGGAAAAGGAAGTTGAATCGATATAATTGCCGATTGAAATTCAATGAAGTCAAGTTCTATGGTAGAGCAGCGTTCAACCACTGCTGACGATATCTCTCGTCCTCGGCCTCGTCTCTCTGCTGCTTCGCGTAATTTTCTCGATGCAATCTACGGCGCAGCGGCCGAGATGCGTCGTCCGCGAGCTTTCGTCTCTCGTACTTACACATCGCGGCGCATCTTCTTCGTACGGACACTGATTCGTTTAATGCCCCGACACAACGAACGGCGCGTAACTCGCGCGTCAGAGCGATGTTAGCGTAAACGTGTTGGAAAACGATGATGATCGTTCATACGGATTCTTCGAAGCCGCGGTCGAGTATCGCGTAGAGGGAGAGTAAACAGCTACGCGGAAAAACTCGATGAATCTCGGGCAGTCGTGACTCTCCCGCGGAAATGTTCGACGTTTCGTCGGCACTCGGACTTAACGAGCGCATTATTTTTATTTTTCTCAATCCTACGCCGAAACAAAGTCACCGGGGGTTTTTTTTTTCACATTTTTCGAACATAAATCACCGTTCGGATGATATCATCGTTTCGTGGATTTCAAAGTGTCTCAACGAGCTCGCATCATTGAACGGTTTTAATGATCTACGCGCCACCGTTTAAACAGCAATTGCGTTAGATGAATAATTATGTATTCTTCGTGTTGTAAAGAAAAAAATACGATTGCGCGATACGTCACTCGAAATCGAACTGAACAATGGTGATATCTCGTTTCCCGACGCGCGAGTACGTCGCCTCATGTCGATTCAGATGTTCTCGCTACGCGCAACCGACGTGCGCGTCGCGTTGGGTTTCTCGGTGTTTTTGACGTGTACTAATTTACTTAACGCTAATCGAGTGACGATTACAATACGGGGCATCCCCAGTAAATCAGTGGATTCATCGTCTTTTCGCGGTATCGAGGAGAAAAATGAGCGAAAAGCCGGATGTTCGAATCGTCAAATGGTAGCTTTACGACAAAGGTCGTTAAATTGTTATCAACATCGGCGCTCGTTGCAATATTCAAATGGACATTGCAATTCCACACGTGGCTAATAGAAAAGGAGAAAAACAACGAAAATTATTGCCTACTCGAAACTCTCAATTTTCTCCCGATACGATCTCGCCTCGTTGCTCATCGCGCCGCGGAAAGATATGAAATTTACTCGGGAAGGGCGAGTACGCAAAATGAAAAGTACAAGTATATTGTGGTGGAGGCGATGCACAACCGAGCGTCGCCGGGGCGAGATGATTCGTCGGTAGGACCGTCAACGAGCAAGCGTGGGATAGGTCATCGGTGACCCTGAATATCGATGCCAGGGTCAAGTGTAAAATACCGTACTCGACGGAATATTACCGAGAAGGGAAAAGGCGAGAGGGACGGGCGAGGAAAAGATTGGCGGTACGTGACCGCGAATGGGAAAGTCGTTTCGGAGGGGACTCCGAGCGTCGACGTCGCGTTATACTTAATAATAAAAATTATAGCCTTCGGAGAGGCGGGGGTGGGAGAAGAGGAGGCGCGAAATGATTCTGGTTGTCGTATCGGCGCACCCACGCGAACCAACGAAGTTTCAACAGATGAGACCAAGGTCGATAGTTTCCGCGTACTTTCCTGATTCACCGCGACCCGATCCCACCTCCCACCTTCTTCTTGAAATTCGCCGCTTGGACAACTCGCTGGCTCAGTCAAAAAAAAATTGTCAAGCCAGGTGTTGGCGACGGCGGCGATCACAATTAATTCTCTGCTTGAGAGTGCGTAACGCGCGTGAACAAACATAGACGAGCATTCGAGAAAAAAAAAAAAAAAAAAAACGAGGAAAGCCCGATCACTAAAAAGTTCGCGCTAGTGAATTGTGATATACGACCGAGAGTCGTGACTGTTTGCTGATTCCTTCGCATAAGTACGAAACGCTCGTATAAATAAGCGGCGAGCAAGGAGTGGAAGCGATATTCAAGTCTGAGACTATCGGCGAGCAAGGATGAGTCCCGCTAAATATCTCGTTATCGCGATCTTCGCTGGCATTGTTGCGACGAGCGATGCGCGTGAGTTGTTACTTGTTTATTCGTTTCGCATGAATGAAACTTCGATTATTTTTTTTTATCAACAATTTTTTTCTTTTTTTTTTTTTTTTTTTTTTTAGAGACTTTGCAATCGCCAAATTGCGTAACGACGACGGGCTACAACGGATACTGCGTCAACATTTACAATTGTCCACCACTTATTAGACTGATAACCCGAATTCCATTGTCGGCGGCGGACATGGAATATCTGCGAAGCAATCGATGCGGCACGGACGGAAGGAATCCGATGGTGTGCTGCGTACCCGAAAACAGTCCCGTCGGGCCGATCGATTGAACAATCGTCCATGTTAAAGTTTTACAGTCAATCAAAAAATAATGTGGAGTGAAAAAAAAAGACTTTTATACAGTAAACCGTGTAGCAACGTGAAATAAATATAGTTTTTTTTTAATAAACTTTTCTACGAAAAATTCATTATGTTTCAGTAATTAATAGCAACAATTCACGCGCCAATGTATGTGATATAAAATTTCGTTTAATCGAAGAATGAAAGATAAAATAGTTCGAATGGTCATATAGGTGGCTGGGAGTGCGCCGGGGATGTTCGCGGATGGGGTAACTACCCCTATCGAGGCCGTGTGGCCTAACGGATAAGGCGTCGGACTTCGGATCCGAAGATTGCAGGTTCGAATCCTGTCACGGTCGATCGAAATTTTTTTTTTTTCCTTCGTTTTTCATACTCCGCACACGTACTCGACCACGCGAAGGTAAACCGGTTTACGTTACTCACTTGGCTCATCGTTGAAAGACCGCTTGAAATTCCTAGCCTTCTGTCTCCGTATTATATATATATGAATTTCTCGAATCTCCCGCGAATAGAAAATAAATTGTTTTATCGCTCCGCCCGTATCGTCTAGCTCGTCGCTTTTCAACAATAAAAAAATGAACAATAAAAAAAATTAATAAAGGAGCGACGATTATGCGAATATCAATTCATTTTTTCTGAAACAAAAAGCGCGCGAGATTGAAATTCTAATCGATATCCCTGATCTCTGCAAAAAGGTTTGATGCGTGCGGGGAAACCTGGCTGGCTAACAGTCGCTTATCGATTACCAGCAACGCTCGAGAACGGGAGGCGGTGCCGGCTGTTGCATTGAGAGAATAACATAGTTGTTGGCGTCGGGTATTACCTCACTCGCGTGTAAAACCAACCCGCCCTTAGCCTCGCAAGCACTTTTGCCCACTCGACGATAACGCCGATGAACCGTGAGAAGAATCGAAACGTGAGGATTCTACAAGCTTTCCTAAGAAAACTTGAGGGACTTGCGAGTTATCGCGAGGTATGTAATAGAAACGAGCGAGAAGAATTTGTACGTTCAGCATTTTTTTGGAATTAAACACATTCAAACAATACTTTCAGTGCGTCAAACATTTAGACGGTTCACATTTTTTTTAAGAATTTCAAACATATTTAAACGATTTTTTAGGAATACAATTTTTTAAGTACTTAACATTTTTCCAAACTTTCAATTTTTTTAAATTGAAAGAACCCCCTAGTAGATTTAGGGGGCCGGAATTACAAGCGGGGAACAGTAAAAGAAAAGCCGGATTGCCAGATTCATCGTCGTCGTAAAGCCGGCAAGTTCTCTTCGGAGAACTCTCTTCGACGAACGATCGAGAATACCGAAAAAAAGGTACTTAAAAAACAAATGTATAAACAACCGAGAGAACAAAGCTCATCTCTGCAATAACGAAAGTGCAAATAAACGTGGTAACTGCGAGTCTTCGGGTAAACGATAAATCAATGGGCGTGGGCGTGGATAGGGCGAGGAGAAGTCCGTTGTAATAACCGTGGCCGATTCGCGAATTATTTACATACTCGCCCTGCGCGAGCTTAGCGGATCGCGCTCGAGGGTTGCGGAGAGAAACGTATGTGGAATAAGCGCCGCGGAGCTTTGAAACAAGATGATAAAGAATAAAAGTGAAAGACGGCGCAAAAGATGCACTCGGGCGTGCGCTCGGGCGCGCGCGCGCGCGCGTGCGAGAGATGCAAACGTTGCGACGCGGCGTATACCAATATAAGTAATTGATTTTACCGCGGGGCGTCGAAATGTTGGGGAAAAAAAGGCGCGGGATGATACATGGCCAGGCTCGTTCATCCTCGCTTGGGTACACAGAGCCCTGAGAGCCGCAGCATCCTTGCGCGTATCCCCGACAACGTCTCACGTGCATCGTTGAGCATTGGCTCGGGAGATGAGCCTCTCGTATTTCAAGCACTCGGACACCGCTCGATTTTCGCTCCGTCTATTTTTATTCGTTTGTTCTTTTATTCCAAAAAAAAAAGAAAAAAAAAACAGAGGAAGGTGTCGACGTGTTTGAGCGCAAGTGTTACCGATATCGGCTTCGCGCGAGGCCGGCTTGAAATATGTATTTACAAGGTAAAGAAATAATTGAGGGTAAAATATATCTCTGTGATCTTTCGCCGATGGGCGACACCCATAATGGAACCTGGAAGATAACGCCCTCGGAGAGCGGATAATGATATTCGATTTCCGATTAAATCGATCCCCGTCGTGAGAGAGATTTTATGATGTTGCGCAGGTTGCATAGTCGCAAACGGAAGTTGCACCTCGGTACATGGCGCAAGGACAAGAAGAGGCTGCGAGATAAGACGGGAGATGAGGGCCCGTTGGCTATCGTCGTGGGTTATATACGGAGAACGCATTAGACGTAATGCCCTGCGCGAGATCCTCGCGTATGCGGTGCATCCAACCTGGATCGTTTGCTCTAATGTCTCGTCGTTCGAGACTCACGCGAGGACAGAGGGAATAAACCTCGAAGGGGGGACGGACGATCTTCTCATTAGCTCGGCGATACGAGAGAGTTACATTCAGTCGTGGGCACCCGCTCGCTGCTCGCCTAGATTTTGCACACAGAATGTCGAGATACGAAGAGGAAGAGACAAACCGCAAATTGCAATCGCGGAATGAAAGGAGCAGTTTCCGAGACGATGGGAAGGGCTATGATGAACTTATTCTAATGATCAATGGCATGTTTAATCTTCTATATTAATTCTTAGTGCCGCAGCGGATTGAACAAATTAGTAGAATCTCGGTCGTAGAAGAGAATTCGCGTTACTATGATTTCTTTTTTGATGATTCGTTTTATCGCTTGCGATCATCAATCGTAATTTTGATATTCGATTCAATCGAGGATTCGCGGAGATATTTGTCAAGATGGAAATTAATTGGCGACTAGCTTGGAAAAGAAATCGGTGAAGAAACAAATAATGAACAAATATTTACATCCTATTTTTAATCTGCAATTTACGTCTTCAATGGGAAAAAAATACAAGAAAAGCAATTCGAAGAAAATTTTAGCTGCTTTCTTATTGATGTCAAAAAGAGAAATTAATAAGTTACCAAAGAGATAAAGAAGTGCATCGACGCGAGATCGAATGAAATCTACATTTTCCATCCGACCGCATCCTCCTTTTAAATGCAACCATGTAGAGGCGCTAAGTGAGACATTTCGTCCGTGCCAATTGGCGGCGTTCGAAAACACGCCAACTACGCGTTATCTCGATAATCTCGCGCGATGCGAAAGGATCTCGGGCGCGAGAAGTGCTTCTATCCTCGAACAACATTGCGACCTTCCTTTGCCGTCGGAGGATTCGAAGTCCTCTGCGCGCGGGTTGCTAAAACGAACTCTCGCGGTTCAAAGCCTCATACGATCGTAAAAACGAATGCCCCGCACTGCCTCGTCCCTCCCCGTGCTACTCGCGCGCTCTTCCTCGGTCTTTCGAGTCGAACGGCTCTTTCCTGTACCGCTCGGACTCCCTTCAAATTACAAGATGGACCCGAAGGTATGCGAAGATTTTTTGTCTTCGCGTCGCCCGGTCGAGGCGGGACTCTATATAAAGAACGAGCGAGATCGAAACGGGAAGCCCAATTTCGCGGGGCCGCCGAGCCGCGAGTTCGCTCTCGCGATCGCAGGTCAACGCGTTTTCCAGAGGAGTAATAAAAAAAAAAAAAAAAAATTATTAGCGAGGGTATGCGCGCGACGTGTGTACACCCGTTGCAATCTCGTGAACGCGACCTTCTCGTTATCAATCGTAAATTAATTTCATTCACTCCGCCGATGAGCCGCGAGATGAGTTGCCCGCCGCATGGGTTACCGGAGTCTTTGCTCCACGGAATCTCGGAGCGGAGGGCTCGAGCCGTGAGCTAACTTGATTATACGGTATTCCGTGGGCACTCTCATTATAATGTGGAGACTGAACCGAGGAGATGGCCTGTTGGCCACTGATGAGTTTCTGATGTTCGTACCGGCACAAATCACTGTCGACGCTGCGATTAATTAAAATCCACACGTGAAAATGTATTCACGTACTTCATAATTCGTACCTCGTATGTATCGCAAGTTTTTGTTCTCATTGCAAGTCCCGTTTGAGCCATTTCAATGATTTTTTACAATTATAATAATATTGTTATTGTATTATATTATATTAATATTATTTTGTATATTACAACTTTGCTCCTATCAATCTGTTTCTAGAATAAAAATAAAAATTTGATATAATTTTGACCTTGAAAACATTTTTTTTTTACTTTTCGCTTCGTACTTTGTATTTTGCCTAGCTCGCTGCGTTCGTCACACTTGGAAAATCCGTACGCGCTTCCATTGCGCAAATGATTCAATCACTCGCTGCGCCGGGCTCGAAAACATTGCGATTGAGCGGTGTAGAAGCACGCGGTTTGGATTTATCGTCGATTCGAGGGACACGTCATTGGCGTTTAATGCTCGCTCCGGCGTTCCGAAGATCCATGGGACAGTTATCCTACAGTGGAGCGACGCGATGCCGGACAAACGTTTTCACGTCTCGCGAGCCGCGCGGAATATAATCGTGGATTACGGGCGCGGTCTGTCCCGGCGAACGAGGATCTGGTATTTCTCTCGACGCAACCAAAGAACGTATATATGTATATTTAAAGAGCGAATAATATAATCGGGTGAGAGGATTACCGCGGAGAGGCGGGAGAGTTTTGTCGCCGGACGAGAATCGGTCGAAAGGACACTGGAAGGAGCGACAGGATTCTCTCGAGTCTGTTTTTCTATTCTGGTACTTTCATATCTACGAATATATGCACGCATGTATATGTGGCTATATACGAGCTCGTGTCCTTTTGTCGTCCTATCGCGACTACCTACGATCTCGACTCCGCTCCCTCCCAATTTTTTTTTAATTCAACCTTTTTTTCTTTCAGTTCCAATCTCCGTCTCGCCGGCTACTTGACAATCTCGATTCCGCTCTCTAGTCTCGGCGGGTCCGCGAGCCTCTCGCGTGGGCTCAGCCTCGTATTTATATACGACACGAGCGATTTTACGATCTACACGCCGCGGAGAATACACTCGGCGGACCTTTCTTTTTTCCGCGCGAGGAAGCGAGGGGCAGAGATACTTCTTCCGTCCCGAGGATAACGTCGTCGAGTCCTTTCCACCTCGGCTTTCCTTCTTTTTCCGTACATCGCGGTCGGGTCCTCTTCACCTCTTTCTCCTGCGTTCTCGGCGTCCCGGGAACTCGCCTTCTTCCTCTCGTTCTTAGCGAGCCCCCGAACGATCCTCGCCTCGCTCCTACCCGTTGCGAGGCATAGAGACGATTTATTTACGTGTAAATTAGAAGATCGAGCCTGTACGAGCCAGGAAAGTACGGGCTCGCGACGGAATATCGTCGAAAAAAAAGAAAAAAATGATAATAAAAAAAATAGGATGCTGATTTATCTCGCTCGAAGGAGGCCCCGGACGCCGAGAGAAGGAGACGAGAAAACAGATCTCGAAATGCTAATTCGTACATCTGCACTTGATGCTCATGCTTCGCGACTTTACTCTCTTTTCGTTCGTCGAAGCCGCGCGTGTGCGTGTGTTTTAGCTCCGGCACACAAATACGAGAAGCAAAGCCGCGACTGCTCCGCCGAGGTGACAAGTCTGCAAATTGCGCGGTTCACGCTTCGCGTTTGAGAGACGCGTCGCTCTGAATTATTCAATAAATTCACCGGTTTCAGCCTCTCGCCGCGGCTCGCGCGACTCTCCTTCTCATATATTTCATTCGAAACTCCGCGAGATTCGCGGTCTAGTTTCGTATCCGTCGGAAAATAGATATATGACATCATCTGAGACGATTAATTTCCTTTGAAGCTCGATCTTTTCAAGCACTTTCACGCTGTTCTACCCTCATTCCATTTTTTTCAACTTCCTCTTAATTTTTTTACTAGGAAAGAGATTTAATTAAATTATGATCGAGTTATTCGAAAAAAATAAACAAACTAATTGACAGCATAAACCGGCGTTTCCCTTTAGAATGTTTATATCCAAATTAATGAAATTCCAATGAAAAGAAATTAATATAATTGATAAATAATAATATTATATTAATTTGGCCATGAACATTCCACTATTCCATTATTTTTTAAAAAAAGAATTATTATTCATAGTATTTTTATGATCACTTCTCTATAAATGATGTATTTCGTTGTATGCTTCATTTCCATGGGATTTTAGCCAACAAAAGAATTTTTTTTTGCGAAAAAAATGCGAACCAACAAAATCGATGGCTTCAAGAAGAATCGACGATGCAGAAGATAAGAAAGCGCGCAGCCTCTATAATATACGATACAAGGATAAAATGCATTATTTATACGCATATATATTAATAATATCGAGTGTATATTATAGACAGGGTATTAAAGGTAGCCGTGCTATTAATTAACGAAGACGTTAATGCTGACGTTGATTTATCATTGTACCGGGTTTGACCCCCCGAGAGAGTGAGATACTCAGCCTCCCCTATATACGTGCAAAACTCTTCATGGTTGACCGCGGAACAGCTCGCGCGGCTCTTTTATTTTATACCTCTTATAAGTTCCCCGCTCGCGCGAACTCGACCGTACTATAAGCTTCATCTTCTTTTTTCGCGCTTTCGCGTTTAACGCGTCGGACGCCGCGCGATTGGCCTGCACCGGCATATCCCGGCGGCCGCTGAAGGCGCGCACACACGGCGGACGCGACTCTGCCGAAGAGACGAAGAGCGCTCGCCGGGCTACCGATGAGCTCCGGACACGCGAGCTTCGAGCGAACTCGCGACCGTTTCGTTTCTTTATCTATCCTCTCTCGCGCGCCGACGAATGAAGAGAAAACATTATGCGTCCGTGTGCGTGCGACGCTTCAGGTAGGTACGAGAAACCTGTAATCAGCTACATTTTCTGATAGCCCGACTTTTTATTTCGTCTTTCCTCGGCAAATCGATTCGTGGAAACTTGAGGACGATCTGCATGATAAAACTGCCCGGGGCAACTGGTTTCTTCGAGAAAAGTGAATCTAAAGATGATATTTACATTGGGTTTTTTTTTTTTTTTTTTTTTTTTTCACGAAACTTTCAGCAAATAAAAATGTTTGAGGATCGCGTGAAGCGCGCAATGCGAATCGTAGTTACGTGGAAAATTCGCAGAGCCGAGGATTTTCTTGCAATCTTCGAGTTACACGAAAATAAGAGTAACAAAGAAGACGGAATTCTGAATATGCGGAAAAGAAGAATGGAGAGTAAAGCACTGATGCGCGCGATGGAATTATCAGAGATAATGATTTCTCGTGATCATTGATTTTTATTCATAACACTTGGCTTTGAATAACTTTTACATTTTTTACTAATGGATCGAAATATCTCAAGATCGCGTGAGACCAGCAAGATCGAGGGTACCATTTAGTGTCACGGAATTTTTTGCGCTGATTTATAAATTATCGAAAAAGGAAAATCGAACGCGGAAGTGTCCTCAAAGAAATATTATGCAAGTCCTCGAGCCCTAAGTACTCGGCAAAAAAGCGAGTTAAAAAAACTGCATATGCGTGTAATCACGAAACTTGTCTGTGAATACATTCCCGTTAGTTCTAACGTTAGGATTGGAATAGAGATTTTACCCTAAAAGCGCCGTAATGTTGTCGAGGACTTGCCTTTTTTTACGTCAGAAAAGCCATAACGTTTTGCAGGAAATGTTGCGCTTTTTATCTCATTTTCCAAAAAGGCCATAATCATTTTTCAGGACATTTTCCTTTTTTCAGCCACAACGATTTTTGAGGTCGTTTAGCATTTTTCAACCTATTTCCCAGAACATCCGCAAAGCTACCCGAGAACATTTGCATTTCAGAGTCTCACCGAACGAGAATCGAGCTCATAGATGTTATCAGAGGAAGAAGAAAACCGATAAATCGAAGCGCACGATTAAAATACCGTGGATAACAGTTCTTGGAGCAAATTGGACGAGAGCAAGGTACGAGGAAAAATTTTCGAAGAAAAGTGAACACGGTGAATCAAAGTTCCCCGACGTCGTCATGCGAAGCGCGGAAAATGAACGGTACTCGCTTAATGTCCGATGGGGATGGATTTTCCGTTAATACGCGAGAAATGACGAAAAAGTCGATCGCGGAAACGACGCGTCCTTCCAGCGAAACGATGCCAGAGCGGCGGAGCTCATCGTACGCGGAAGGGAAAGAAAATCTTTCCGACATGGAACGCGACATTACGGTACGTTGGTATGCCAAAGGAGATTGCTACCCACGCGCGTGAATTATATACGACTATATAAACCGGACACACCCATCCAGCAAATACAGACCAGCGCTATGCACTCTAGGATTTCGCCTCGTCCCGAGAGCGCAGCGCAGCGTGGCGTCAGTCCTCGATTCGTGAGCACACGTGCCCTCATCTTCCCATTTAAATTTTTTTTTTTTTTTTTTTCAATGTCCAATAAATATGCAAACGCACCTAGCGTGCTCCACATCCTCAAAGTTGTTTTTACCGCTGAAAACTACGCGGATCGCGAGAAGCTCGTGTAAATTTCGCAGGTATTCCTCGCGCCCGAGTATCCCTTCATTCTCATCGCGGCAACGATGAGGGAAGCTCGATCTTCTCTTAGCCGGCAGCATTTCCTCGCCAATTAGTTCGAATTTGCATAAGCCGACGATGCGGCGAGAGGAGCCGCATCTCGCGGCGGCGGTAGCGATTGCTTCGCCTGACCGTGCACCAGACCCTGCCGCCGCTTCGCTCTCTTGATATCATTATTATAAAGCGTCGGGGCTATACCAGCGAGCGAGCCCGACGCGAGGATATTTCAAACCTAGTGGATTTCAGATAATCGTGAAATTCGAGAGAAATATTCTTTTTTTTTTTTGCGATACGCGAGAGAATCTCGTTGGACCTCATTATCATTCGCGTATACTGTGAATGAGACGATCACATAAATATGATAAAATATTATATCATTTTTTTTCTAAAGGCGTTTGCGTGTATGATTTTTTTTCCAATTCTTTTTCAGGAAGATTCGAGCGCGAAAACCGGTAACGGGTGTCGAAGAGAGACGCGTCTGCGGCGAGCGTGTGGGCTTTGCCGCTGCTGTTGCTCCTGTTGCTGGCGGTCGAGGAAGAGAAAAAAGAAAGGGAATGAAAAGAAACCGCAGGGTGTAAGAACAGAAGGCAGCGAGGAAGAAACATGAGAGGCTGATGGGCAACGAAGAGGAGAAACTCTTCACGAGGTGGACGCGTACCGTTGACTCGATCTCGCGAGAATCTTCGCAAATATACGCGCGCACCGTAAGTATGCTTCGCCGGGTCCTCGCCTCGCAGAAATCCCTCGCTTCGTTACACGATCGAACGCTCGAGTGGAGAGCTTTCAACGACCGACGAACCACTATTTTATTTCCGCGTATATCTTATCTTCCGTTGACGTGTTAACGAGCTCGTACCGAACGTCCTCGAGCGAAACGCTTGTCCCGCTAAAAATCGTCGGGGTGAACGATAACGATGTGGGATCCCCGAGAAGAAGAAAGTTTATTTCAACTTTCTTCGTTGATTTGTGGACAAAATTTTTCTGATACGGGGTAAAATTGCTTTGTTAGCAATGTCGACTAAGTTGCTTAAATAATTGGTAAATGTAATTAACAATTTTATATTTTATATTTTATATTTTATATTTTATATTTTATATTTTATATTTTATATTTTATATTTTATATTTTATATTTTATATTTTATATTTTATATTTTATATTTTATATTTTATATTTTATATTTTATATTTTATATTTTATATTTTATATTTTATATTTTATATTTTATATTTTATATTTTATATTTTATATTTTATATTTTATATTTTATATTTTATATTTTATATTTTATATTTTATATTTTATATTTTATATTTTATATACTTTACAAATAAAGTCGCTGTGACTTGTGAACGGTTTGCATAGCCGTAAAGCCACGTGGACACCGGCTTAAAATCCAGAACGAGGGAGTCGTCACGTGCAGTTTTAATTTTTTAATTTTTTTCTCTCCTTTCCTCGCGTCGTCTTGTTCTCTGCTGAAGAGGTCTCCGAGTGCGGTAGTTGTACCTACGTTATAGAGTGTACGAACCGCTGTGGTACACCTCATTTACAAGTGAATATAGGCGAGGTGGTTAACCGCACTCTGCGCTGGTAAAACCTTATCCTCTCGCCGACTCTTTCCCTCCACTCCACACTATCTCAGACGTTCGAGTTTTCTGCACACAATAGCATCGGCGACTCTCCTCGACAGCGCGGTCGAAGTCGAATTGTTTTTGTATGCGTTTGCACGTTGCCATTGCGAACTAACTAATAACACTGCAGGCTCTCGCACGGTGATAATTAAACTTTCGCCATGCAGCGGAAACGCGCGACCGGCAAGGATAATCGTCTTGAATTACCCAACACCTTGAGCCCCTCCGCGCCGTCGCAGCTTGTCTTAACTCCTTCGTATTCCACTTCGACCTTCTCACTATTGGACTTTTCTCGCCACGTACTTCGAAGTCTATCGAGTAACTAAATTTTTGTCAATTTCCAAATATTTCGTATTGCTTCATTTTCCGCTCTTTTAGCATTTATATATTTTTTACCCTTCCCGCTACTTTTCGTTATAACGAGCAACAACTTTTTTGGAGAATCATTAAAATATTCTACATTCGCTAAACTTATCGCAGTTGCATCAAACCCTCGCGATGGAATTTCCATCCAAGGGCGATAAAGAGATTAAACGATAGCAATCGGAGATGAAGAACGAGGCAATTTATTTGCAGGACCTTCTTTTTAATTTCCCGGCAATCTCTTTATTTTATCGAAGGATTAATTAAGAGATGTGTCCCGCGGTAGTCCGAGCTCGCACGACGGCGAGTAATTTCGATATCTATTCCGAAAGGTAAGAAATTATTCGTCGGCGTTCATTCGAGTAATTTTTAATGGCGAACATTATTCCCCGTGAAGCAAAGGTACGTACAGGCAGAGTTGTAGTTTTATTCATTTATTATTTTTTTTTTTCGAGCGCGGACTCTTTTGCTTCCTCTTTATCTTCCCGACGACGCGAAGAACAGAAGAGTGTCTCGGCGAGCAGCTGCAAGAATACGAGTTCTAGTGGCGACTGCGGCGCGAGGAAGATACGCGAATGTGCCCGTGGTATGAGCATAAGGCAAGCGACCCGAGAGAGTCGCACCTGCTACGTCTTGTGGAACGAACGAACAGACGGAACTTCCGGTTGCGGTAAAAAATAAAATTATCCACCGAGTTGCTCAATTCACCTACATACAATGAATGAATGGAAAAGGAAAAAAAACAGCAGATGCGATATTGCAAAAGTTTACTGAAGCTTCATAGAATTAAATAAAAGTAACGAAAAAAAAAACTCAAATTACATTAACACACTTTCAAAAATTTATAAAAAAAACAAAGTTCCAGAGTGCAAAGAAAAGTTAATCGTCGATTTTTTCCGTTTTCGAGTATTCGAAACATATGAAAATCGTTCGGAATTTTAAAAAAATAAATTTTTTATTTATAAGGAGTGAAAAAAATCGTAGATTTTTTAGTATATTTTTTTTATACTCTAAGACGATCGGAAAGAAATAGTTTAGCGATTGCTCCGGTGCGCAGTTTCCGAGTGCGTTGCATACGCGCTTTTTGTCGGTTCGACCGCGAGAGTTTAACGCGAGTCCCGATGAACATATGGCGCGGTAACCGGGGTTTATCCGAGCTCGAAGAATCGCGAGAGAATGCTCTCTCCGCCGCGTTATCCTTTTATCCATAACGCGGCGCTGCATGCGCCCGGTTATAATGCTATGAGCGCATACCGGCTAGAACGATTTACGGTAATTGGTCTGATTTTAACGAGTTTTGGATTATCGCTCGACCCGCGCGATCCGACGTGGCGGCGTATCGTTTGCCTTCTCTCGTTTCGATTGAAATACGATCCGAGAAAGACCGGCATTTCTCTCTCTCGACCGCGAGGCTCGCTGTGCTTTTCGCATTGCGATCGTTCGGATCGCGTGAGCGCATCGGTGCCGGTCTCGAAGGAGCTCACATGGGCTTTGAGGTTGACTAGGCAGGCAGCGAGCGCGTACAGACCCGGGGTACGTTTCGCGTAGCGTAATGCCAAGAAGATCGTTAAAGCTCGTACGCGTGACTCGGTGTGTTTCCTCATCTCTATATTCGCGCCGTCGGGAGAATATGAGCCACGACTGTAAATGCACGGAGCGCGGACGATATAAATCGGTTTTTATAGCGCGCACGGATCGGTAATGCACGGAAGGCAGACAGGCCGCGGTTCATTAAGTAGGCACAGTTGACCGGATTTCGATTATATACCTCGTTAATTCAATGTATCCACATCGAATGAGGTGTAACGATATTACTTAATTACAGGCAATAGAGGCGATAGCCAGCGAGAACCCAGCAGCGGTAGCGGCATCGCGAGAAGAAAAATAAACAAGGTTCACCAACGGCGTATCTAATTCAACGAGGGAATTGCATAATCATCGTGATCAGTCTACCTCATGTAAGACTAGAAGTGGGTATATTACTGGTGTTGCGAGGAAATTATTATTGCAACTATGCAAAGTTGCGGAGACGACGTATTAATTTGACGTAACGAAACTGCTGATGGCCAACTGGCCACTGTGCGATAATGAGATCGTTATTGATGCGGAATCAGGCTTCAGAAAAAGGAGTTGTAACGTAAATCTTCGCGCAGTTCACTCCGCCGTCGCCAGAGTTCCAATCAAAAGTCAACAGACCACAATTTTTTTTTTTTTACTCTATCATTTTTTTCGAAATTTTCGACGATTTGTCCTCTGATGCAAATATTACGAAAAAGATTTGTTAAAATAAATGTAGGGAACCAGCAATAAAGAAAATTGATAAATGTAATATATTAGACGAATGATCGAAAAAATAGGCGAAAAAAAAAAATACACTATGACGTAAGAGATGGATCGGTAAAAAAGGAAACTCGAGAAATTGATAAATATAATTTTCCGATATACGATAAAAACGCCGGTAATGATACACGAAGCAATTGCGTGCCGCACGAGTTCGCATGTATTTTCTCGGCCGAAAACCGGATATATTGTTCAAATGCCTTGGGAAGGGTCACGTGCACGTACTATTTTGCGTATTTACACGAAAAAAAAGCGTATTTATGAACATGTAAGCAGCGCGGTCGACGCTCGGGGTGCGCTGCGTCGGTACGGCGTGTAACTCTCGCGATCCATGTACTCGGTCCAGGTACTCGTTTTGTACTTCCCTTCGTGTTCGAGCATATTCGCCCTCAGGCCAAAATCGCGAGAGGTGCGATTTGCATTTTCGCGAAGCAAGAGGCAGGGG
Source organism: Ischnus inquisitorius (assembly GCA_963924025.1). Lineage (NCBI taxonomy): Eukaryota > Metazoa > Arthropoda > Insecta > Hymenoptera > Ichneumonidae > Ischnus > Ischnus inquisitorius. The sequence continues at coordinate 6,064,515 of OZ001245.1, read as the reverse complement.
GGGTCTCGACGCAGGATCTCTCCGTCTCGCGCGCGCTCGCTCGCATTCGCGTTCTCTCGGTCGCGCGCTGAAACGCTGAAACGTGGAGGTTCATTCGTGGCAAATAGGCAGGTACGAGGAATCTCGCGCAGCCGATGTTATACGCCGTTTACTCACCATGAGCGCCCGGACGTATCTCGACTGGGGAACCACTCTCGTCTAAGGTATTTCCCAACGTGCGCTGCGGTGCGCACTCTACTACACCCCGGTAAACAGGCCTGACGTTACGATACGCTTTGGAATCTTCAGTGGTTTCTCAATCGTGGCGAACAACGTGATGAATCCATCAAATGATTTTTTTCCTTTGAGATGACTTTTAAATGTGGAGAAAAATGGTCAGGTTATTGACCAACGGCCACGGAATGATCGATTTTTTCGGAGCGATTTTTCAACGCATCTTAGAAGGTTTCTGCTCAAAATTTCCCGCTACAGCTGAGCCTAAAACTAGGGAATAAGATTTTTTTTTGCTGATTGGCTGATTTTGTTTTTTCCGGATTGAATTCATCATACAGTTAGTAGCTCTAGCGGTACGCGTAATATATCCTGCGGATCATCGCACGCGAGATAGATCAAGCCTCGACCGGAAGCTTTTCCAATTTCCTTGAAATGTTGTCCGGATCGTTCTTGGACGATTCATCGTCGTCACTCGTGCGCTCATCACGCCCTGGATAAACTCTCGCACGCTCGCGTATTCATTAACCACTTTTCTTGTTTTTTTTTTCTGAACCCAAGTTGCCCGTTCCCCCGTCGTTTTCTGCCTGCCCTTCTGTATCTCTTCTGTTTTATCTGCCTTGCGTATATTTTGCGTTCTCGATCGTCTATTCCTCTCTATTCAGCGCTCATCCGCTCGTTTTCTATCTCCGTATTCCTAGCGAGCAGCGTGAGTTTAATTACCGAGAGGCCGAAGAAGCGAAGACGCGGCAAAGAAGAAGCAACGACCGCGGTTATAGAGCGCGCGTTTCCACGAGCCCTTCCACATCGCGTATCCTCTCTCGGCGATGGGACTTCTACTCCGCGCTACAACTTTCCTGCTACCGTATGGACTCCAACAGGGTGACTTTCGTCTCTGTCTCTAAAGCCTGTCGAGGACAGGTTTCCTCGGGCTTCCATCCTGCTTTCAAATAGCCATATATACCTTCGAAACCAAAGGTGGGAATATGGACCACCCTTTTTTTCGATATCATCCTTTCATTATTAGAATAAAAACTCGTTGCGTAGCACAAAATATTATTATTTACGTCCAGATATATACTTCACTTTCCCGACGAGTATTTCCTACAACATTCCAACTTCCGGTTTTTCATACTTCTATTAGCATTTTGGTTTAATCTAACTTTTTCTTCTAATACTCTGATATTTAGCGGAAGTATATCAAATTCGCCGCAAGATATATAGTTAATTTATACAATTTTTCGCTAGCTATAAAGATATATCTATTACATCTTTTGACATATACTTTATGTCTTTGCATGTTTCCATTCCGTTGAATAATTAATTCGATTCTCACCCCTCGAAACATGCATGCGCGATGCAACTCGCAGATTAAACTCATTTGCAATGTTCCAATATGCAGGCGCATCGAATGAAATGTAGACCGATAAATTTTATTGGTTCGTCTTTATTTGTTCTTTATTTCTATGTAATTCACACTCCACAATCTCCTTCGATTTATTCCCGTTCGACTAATTAATTCGGAGTCAATCTCTTCAATTAAAAGTCATCGAAGCTTTTATCGCGCTTAATTGCGCTCGTCCGACGCATGAAAGCCAATGCATCGACTGTGGTTGTATATCAATGTCTTCGAGTGGTCCATATTTCCACCATTCGCTCAATCTCCACCCAGTGCAGAGGTCTCGAAGCTACCGCGCTTCTCGTATCTCCCCGCATCCATTCCATTTATCCGGTACCGGGAAGCTGGACGTTCTAACAGACGTTGGCACGTCGACGCTATCGTTGTGTCCCACCCTCGTCGATGGACAATGGATTCCAGGTGCCTCGCTTGCCTTCCTCTATCTTACTCGCGCAATAAGCACGCTCTAACGACACGAGGATGCGAGCACTGTGCTGCCTGCCGGACGCGAAACTCACCAATCTCCTCGAGCTTAGATACCCCGCAGAAATGTTCTCCGAGTCTATGCATTCGGGTACTGGAAGCTTCGGTGCACGTAGTCCGGTGCGCTAACGCGCGTTCCCGCCGCTATCTCGTCTTCGCAACTCCTCAACGTACTCTCCGGATCCTTCGTTCCACATTCGCACCGTTGCCGGTCCGCATGTACGCGCGCAGACCCGAACGTTTCGTCTCCGTTGCGTTCTCCTTCTCCGCAGGGGCTCACGCTCTCGGAAGCGGGGGAGATCGATCTCTCGGATTGCACGTCAAGGCGAAGAGATACTTATGGACTGCACGCTCGCGGGAAAGACCGCGAGGATACAAACGTAGGAAGAGGAAAAAAGGAAGGGAAGAAAAGGCACGAAGAAGAGGACGGAGAGTACGCGTGAGAGAGCACAGCTATGCGGTATCCCCTCTGTCCCGTGTGCTCCGTAGCTACGGTATAACTCGGGCACGTACGTTACGTACGTACGTTGCAATTTACTCGATTAAATCGTCGGATAATTTGCCACACGGGGGTACATAGGAGGCCTCCTCGGGCTGAAGACCGTTAAACGGAAGGCGGGCGGCCGGCGATATAGAGTGAAACCCCCCCGCCGCACGTATACGCAGGATTTCTTAAGCCTCGGCAGAAACGTTACCGACGAGCTTCGAGAGCCTCGAAGGCCTAGGCCGTTCGTATTATCGAGATTTTTGTCAATTTCAAACGGTGCATCCGAGAGCGCGCCTCCGCCACGAGTGGCAAACGACTTTATTGGTCTACAATCGCGATTTTGCCTCGGAAAATCTCGCTCGCTGCCCTCGCGAGGCTCTCCGGACGAGAGATAAATGATTGATCATCGATAATAGGGGATAAGTGTAAGGAATGTTGTAATTAGATATTTATAGAGATTACTGATTGGAGGCAGGTGTGTTGGGGGGCATTGAAAAAATAAAATAAGTAACAAAATGATTGACTAATTGGACGCGCCGGCCGGACGATTGATTCGTCAACTATCCCGGCTTAACCTTGGAGCTTCTTTTTATTTTTCATACGTTTTCGTTTTGTTTTTTGAGGTTTATTTCTTTCGTTGTTCCGCGACCACAATTTCGCCCGCTTCCACATCGCGATCGGGGGGTTTCGCTTTTCTCTTTTGCACGACGAGATCGCGAGAGAACGAAGGAGGAAGAGCCGAGGGCTCGCTTCGGGCGTGCGAGCGCGAGCGAGAGAGCCCCCCATCGCTCGAGGTCGCGTACTCGGGAGATCGACGAGAGCGCGAGAACGTGTCATTAAAATCATCAAGCTCGTTGCGAATGCTCTTTCACGGGAGTCGTCGGAGGAGTTCGCCCGATTATGCGACCGGTGTGTATATGTATACATGCCTTTCGATGTATCGATAAGAAACACAAGGGCGATATTTCACATTGTTTCACGTGTTGAGGGGGTGCATCTTCACCCCCCTTACAATCCCTAATCGACTTTTACTCCCGTGTAAAAAAAATTAGAAAAAATATTTGAAAGTTCAATTGTTAAATCATTCGGTTGATTTAATAACTTTCATGATTATAGCTTTTCGCCATCATTATTCGATAAAACTAACGTCCTGAGCCCTTTCCCTACAATCGAATGTAGAAAAACGTCGGTTCGCTTGGGAAATATACAAAATTAGCTCGGATTCTCACTTTTGGCGGCGTGTATAAGCCTTTGCGTTTCCGAGCGCTCGAAACAAGTTGCATTACAGAGCACAGGAGCAAATCTGGTATGTACGCACCTGTAGGTATTATATATCTCGAAGTTTATACATACGTATAGTGTAAGAAAACTCGCGCGCAACGCCCCTGAAGCTCTTACGTACAGGTATCCGGCGAGAGAGTCCATCGAGCGAGTTGGAGAGTACGCGGAGGTATCGTTCGTTCGACCAAAGCAAAAACTGGAAGCTGGCTGGTTCTCTTCGACTGGCAGAAAGGGGAGCTGATGCCTCGACGCAAGCGATATGCCAAGGGAAGAAGAGGAGGAGGAGGAGGACGATGGGACGAGGGACGCAACCGGGGAGCTCTTCGTCTCTCGCGGTGCACATGAGCTCCGGGATGAGCCGGGCGATCGCCGCAGCGCGTTCAACAGTCGTCCCTCGTTGCGTTTCTCCTGCACCCCGTCGAAGAGCACCGCGCGCAAGACGCATACCGAGACGAGAAGACACACCAGACGCAGTAGGCATCGTGCGTCAAGTATAAAAGACCAAACGGAATCGCCCTCCTCGATGTTTTTTCCGTTTATTATACTTCTCATACTTTCCACTCGTCGTTTATGGTTACTTGTACACTCAGTCGCGCCGTGTACATAAACTCGTACGGCAGATCTATGTATCTTTATCCGTATATTGGGGATTGACGCCAGCTTGATATTGATCAGAGATGGATTATGTGCCGCGAGATTAATCATTTTGCCAAATTCATAATTTTGGTACACATAATATATAATATGTCCATGTATATAAATTCTATATGCTTCGCCATATGGAGAAATAAAATCCTTGTATACTCCGGAGCCGGTAACTTAATGTCGGTGCGCACAATACACATCTCTCCTCGTTATCCAACCGGGTTCTATCGACCCGACTCACGATGTCTTTTGCTCTCCGTTCTCGGTCGCGTACGGAATCCCGTATTTTTTGTTATCTACGATCGAGCGGAAATCACGTGTGGCATTTCGCTGCGAGGCTACGCCCGGTAACTTCCTTCGCGGTTATGATTCATTGCGCGACTATCCCGAGAGAAATAGATCTTGCAACGTTTATCCATCGCGCGCGCACCGCTCCTACGTTCGTTCGTGTGTTTAGCCCGATCTTCCGAGGATTCATGCGGAAATGATTATTGGTAGGTATGCAAGAAGGATACACAGTAACTCAGTCGTATCTAATAAGTACATCTTCGATGCTGGCATTAAAGTTACGCACGTTGAGGCTCCGACGATGCTCTCTACGCCCGATCGGCTCGCCGACGTCGCCGCCGCGGCTCCGAGTAGGGCTTTCGCAGTGCCTTTCGTCTCCGGTACATAAGGTAGGTAAGTTTATATAGTGAAACGAGAGTATAAGCTCTCACGGAGTCTCGAGAGACACGTTCGAAGAAGGATGTGTGTTGCCGGCTAAAGTCCGCGTCAGCATAAGAGTAAAACCCTCCGAACGGTGGAAGGAGCCTCTCGGCGTAGGCCCCGCGCCAGAGTACCAGTACCAGTCCCCGCGGAACGAGCGCAGATCGGGGCGCCCTACGGATACTCTGCCGACGGGGGGAGACGAGGAGACGGAGAGGAGAGCGAGGGAGAAAGAGTCGCAGAACAAGTGGGAGAAGCAAGCACCAGTCAAACTGGTATCATTGTTCCAGGCTCTCATGCGGCCACGGCACACGTATGCATACGCTTCAACCGCGATGCCTCTTTCTCTCGTTTCTATACAATCGTTTCGCCTTTTCTTCCATTCTCGACTTTTTATGAAGAAATAAAAATGTCGAAAAAAAATTGAATTGCACGTCGCAGCGGGCGTGGGACAAAGATTCGAAGATTATTGAGATATCCCGAACGTAGGCCCGGTTAAGCCGGGTCTGAATGGCTGTGTCTTTTTAAAGAAATTCCATAAAACGTCTCAATTGGGCGAGGGAAACTTGGCCTATGGGTCAGCATCTTTTTTCCTGATTTTTATTAGGGTTACCGAGGGGGGGTTATCTCTCGGTGGGTGTGTTGGCGTGATCTTTCGGACTCGAACATAGTTTGGGTGTGAGAACGCGGAGACGGAGAAAGGAGAATGCGAGGATCGAAGTCGAAAAAAATGGGAAAGGTCGTTAAAGATTCGGTCAGTTCCACGACTCGCTCTCTATATCTCGAAGGTGTTAATAATCGTCCGGATCTTTATGGCTCTCTCGAACTCCCCTCCCCTCGGCGAAGAACATAAATTACGACGAATGTTTTCGTAGGAGTATATCGACTCTCTGGTTTCGGGGATAAGAGAGTCGCTTCGCCGGCGCAATCGTTAAATTCACTCGTGAAATAACGATCTTCCGGGTGTTTTTTATTTCTCATATATCTTTCTTCGTCCCACCGACCATCTGCTTTAATTTGGAAAAAATATTGAAAAGTGCCCATTTCCATATTACTTTCTTACTAATTTCTTTTATTCATAGAACTACTACGCTGAAGAGCCTGCTTTGTAACGTTCCGGTCGGATTCCTGTTTATTTAATTTACCGTGAAGAAAAAAAAGCTCAAATCCTAGGAAATTCAATTTTTTTAAATATCTAAGTTTATAATATATGTTTTCGAACATTCTGAAAAAGCATTATTTTTCTCCCGAACAAAGCTTCCTCGATGAGTAAGCAAAAGAAAAAGGCATTGAGAATTTACGGCGAGAAGATAAAGATTGTCCGGTTCGACGGAACCGCGTCTGGTCGTCAAGGATGCGTCGTCAAGATAATTATTGGATGCTACCGCGGCCACGATTATTACGCTCCATTTAACGCATGCAGCTCCGCGAGTATATTCCCAGCGAAAATACACAGCGCCGAGAGCTTCGCGGTTGACGATCTACCGTACGATGCCCGTAGCCTAGAATTTTTGCGATTATTTTTCGTTTCTTTTACAATATCCTCCCGATGATATAGGTATCGATCGTTCTGTTATAATCGAATGATTAGTTAATAACAGAGAGGTTACCATTGTGAATAAATAGTGTTCGTTCGGAGACGCGCAATTAGGGTTTTTCCGCCGCGGGGGTTTCGCCAGCAGTTTGCAGGATGGAATACGAGCCGGGGATTCGATGTATGCGTTGCGGGGCCCACACGTTACGTAGCGGTAAGCGCTGATAATATTCCCGTGGCCACTCTCTCGTCTCTCGCTCTCGTGACAAGGGAGATATACGACTCCTCCTTGGCAAGCGAAACGATATAATATCTCTCTCGGCCGAACCCACCGCGCGCGGACGTCGTCGACGCGCGCGCGCGCGAGATCACGTTTTACTCGCCGATAATCCTTCGGCATTAGGACGAAACTGTATAAAGAGCGAGAGAGGCGCGCGCGCGCTCGGCCGAGCTACGAGAGACAACACCGATTACATATTAGATATGTAATGGCTACTGGCGTAACCTCGTCGTACACGCGATATTTCATATCGTCGAGAGAGAGAGATTATATGTAATTATCGGTGAAAGTAGTACACCGCGGGAGCTTGAATCTTATAATTCAGCATCTCGCCGATTTCTCATGCGCCGCCAACTCGAACTCTTGGGAATTTAAAACGGAGAGAAAAAAGAAAATTTAAGGCGAAATCGCTTGACCTAATCTTTGAACGCGAGTCTTCCTTGCTTCGCAGACGCAACGAGAAGATTGCCCAAGAAGATGTCTCAAAAGACTTCTAAAAGTCTTTTTATGGGTTTTTTTTGTTGTGTACCTTTTGACTGCCGTGTCCCGAAGACAGTTAAGTGAAGTCGTAATCGACGGTGGCTCGGGAAAAAAGGCGTGAAAAAAATGCAAGAATTTTTTTAGATGCTATTTCGGATATCTCAATCTTTTCATTAATGCGACGGAACTCCGGACGGCATTACAAAGTATAATTATCGAGGTGTGCAATTAAGGCCAAAAGGTGATTGAGTAATTATGAACACTTTTTGAGGACACAACAAAAAAAAGTGAAGAGGCTAGAAAAATTACAAGAATTCGAATATGCGGCGCGTGCTTCGATGTAATGAGGTGCCATTCAAGATTCTGAGCACAGACCGGGTGAGTAATTACTTCTCGTTAACTAAATTAAACTTCGTCGTTGGGGTTTCTCCGCGATCGGGACGGTCGCAGAGGCAAAGGAGATACCAGACGGGCTCGCCTCGGCCTTTCCGAGACCGCGAGAGCCCCCCTCGACGGGGTTCGCGCGCTTCCCGGTTCTTTTTCTTCTCTCTCGGGGTGTTCTCCGCCCGGCCGTGATGGAGGATACATATCTCGTCCTTAGGAATTTTTACCTGGCCAGACACGAGAGACAGAGATCTCTCCTAATGCTCGAACCTCGGCTGTATCCTTTTCGCAATGGCGTCGAGAATATAATCCTTTCGGGGGATTTGCAAGAACGAGATGAATCTTTCAGCTGGATGCTGGTTTAAACAACATCCTCGTACACAATTTTTTCCTCAAAGAGGCTCCGTATCTTTTTCATTATAGCAGCTGCCGGTTTCACTTGTGAATTTATGAAAGATTTTTTTTACTACAAGATTCTTCCTGGAAGCGAAATTAAAGTGAAGTTGTAATCCTGCCGGATTCGCGAACCGAGATGAATCTTTCAGCTCGACGCTGGCTTAAAACATACTTTGAACCTTGTTTTTTTACGGATGCAGCCTTTTTTTACAAAAATGCAACACTTGTGAATTCATGAACGATTGCTCTTTTTAACGAGAAGATTTTTCCTGGAAGCGAAATGAAAGTAACATTCCGAATATCTTCTCGATCTCAAATTATGATTGAGTACAACATGGAGAAAAAAATGAAGAGTGATGAGGAAGAAGGAACGAAGCTGACCTAAGTAGCCGCCTATGAAAATCTTTTTCTCCCTCTCATCGGTAAATCGTCTCGTCTTCCTTTTCATTCTCTCTCTCGAAAGCTATTCCTTGGCGAGAGAGCCAATAATTACAGGCTTTGTGGCACGAGTCTCGGGCGTAGCTCGTGAACACGGGGCGAAACCCATCGGGCCGCGTGTCAAATTCCTACGAGCTCTCTTCGGACCCCGCGACTTCTTCGCTTCTTATCCTGGTCCAAGAAAAAAAAAAAAAAAAATCGTCTCTGGTCTCAGTTACCAGTCATTCGTTCCCGTGATAAAATAAATAGACGTTTCCGCTTATTGCCCTCAGCCGGATTAATTTCGTTACGTATATATATTTTTTTTACGACCGGTATCTCGCAGAGCCGATGGCTGAGAAAAGAGGTCGAAGGCTTTTGTTTCTTCAGCGAGTTTCTTGATTTATTCAAAGTGGCGAGGCAGTAAATCGCGCTGAGCGGAGAAACAGCGCGGAAGCGAGACTGAAAGGAGAGGTTTACCTCGGCGGGCTTTTGCCTGCGGTTCGGCGCCTCGCCGTCAGAAAGCATCGACTGTGGAAGCTCCTCGCGATGCCGACGCGGCGTGTCCAACGCACGGAATAACTTGGTGTGGGGTGAACAAGAGAGAAGATTCCACGGAGTTTACAGCGCGAAGTGGCACCAACCACCCTTGAAGCACCGTCGTCGTAAATTTCGCGGTTATAAACGTCTCGCGAGAAGTTTTCAGCGATGCCCCTGCTGTTGCCTGCGTTGCGTCTCTTCCCCTTAATTCTTACTTATCGCGTCTTCCCCTGGCGCATATTCGGCAATAATCCGCGACGAGTATTAACGATACTGGGGGCACCAAAAATTACACAAGTTCTCGAAAGGGACAGTTCAATCGGCGTGTGCGAGTTCGCGTCCGGCTCCGAAAATGATAAATACGCGCGGATTGAATCGTCGCTCTCGAGAGCTCGGAGCATTAGTGTTGGCACTCGAGCGGCGACGACACATTGTCGAGTGGAAACGAGAAACACGAGAAACATATTATATGCGTATATACATATGTATATGTACACGTTGAACCCGCGGTAAGTACCCGCTAAGTATAGGGTGCAAATAGCGAGTTGGCGTGTTTTCTCAAACAAAAGTAAAAGCCGATAACTCTCGCGGAACTCTCGACCTGTCCGGGACGAAGATACACGGTATATTTCCCTCTCGAGTCTCGTGGGCTTGTATTATTAGCGGGCCGACAATGTGGATTCACACTGTGCGGGATAGAGCGATGGGATAATTATGCGGTTAAAGAAATTACCTCTTTACTATGGATAAATAATAATTACGCTCGATCGTGTCGGTGTGTAGGTCGTTCATGTGGGCTTTTGTGATGAATCGTCGATAGAATAAGTGGATACTTTTTCGAGCGTTAAAAAAAATGTTTTGACGTCTCATGAAATAATTTAAAAAAAATTATTTTGATATGATGAGAAATTACATTGAATCAGCTAAAAGATCGCCACGGCAATATGTGAGAAAATTATGAATAAAAAAATTGCAATCGGTTGAAATAGTAAAAATAAATTACCTGATTCTTAATTTTTTTTTAGCGCTTTATCGTCTTTTAGCCAATGGTCAATCATCGAATTGCCCTAAGTATATGCGATAGATAGCGTTAAAGGTTCGCTTCATGCTGTTCGAATCTAGCCAAACGTGTTCCCCCGTCTTTTCTTTCCTCTCTTATTTTATTATATTCGTCCCTCGCGTCTTTCTCCTTCCTCCTCTTCTTCTCCGTATCCCTCTGGGTGTAAGACATCGAGACCGATGCGTGCGCTATCCAAGGCCCGTGAAAGATTGGCCGTCACTCAAGCGATGCCACGGGGTTGGGAGCATTGGTTGCATTGTGCGAGCTCCCAGCATCGATGATGCCTCTTTTCTAACCGATCGATGCTCGAGTGCTCGACGAGGTGCTACGCCGCTCGCTGCACGCGTCGATGCATCCGGCGAGATAGCGAGCGCGTGCAGAGGCAAAACTCTGCCTTGGCAGAGAAAAAAATCCTGATTGCCTCGATCCCTCAAGAGGCCTCTTCTATATTCCACTCGCTTGTTTCATCTTCTCCTGAACTTTTCTCCCGTATACATTTATTTTTCTTATTTTCTATTTTAATCAAAGCTATAAAGGCCGGACAATGATTTATCGTTTTTCGAAGTACGTTCGCGCACGGTCCGCAGGAATCGAAATAAAGAAATTCGCTTTCACGATCTACCGTCGCGCGATCCCGGAATGCGCTTAATTACGGACTTGCTCCGAGAACGTTCACGAGAACTATTAAGTGCTCGAAGGGAGAGGCAGGACTTTTCTCGGAGCTTAGCGAATGGCGCGCGTCCAACGAAGAAAGTAATTCGCTGTTTGCTTTCGAGACAAATTGTCGCTCGAATAAAGCCGATGTAACGGCGTTGCGCGTGTGTGAGACTCTTCGGCGACTCTCGGGATCGCTTCAAAACTCTCGAGTCTCGTGGGCCATGCGTTGTGTACGTGGCTGACGCGAGCGGATTCACGGTAAACTCGTATCGATGTCGACGACTCGAAGAGTCGCGGGTTTCTCGCAGCTAGACCCGACGAGAAGAGGACTCTCCGGGCTCCACGGCACCGTTGAGCTCTCGAAGCGTCTCGCGCACAACGACTACGGCGAGTTGGCGACAAATTGTCGCAAAACCTTGACGAACGATCGATGCCTTATATCCACCGGAAAGTTCAAACGTTTTACTCGACGTTTCGCGCCTTATTCTTCGCTCGATCGATGATCGGCGAAGAAAAAACGAAGGATTATCGGCGAGAAAGAAACGAAGAGGCAATGAATGCGCTGCGAGAATTACGAGTCGTTCGTGACTCTTGCAATCGAACGGAATCTTGACTCGCGCAAAATCATTTTTTTTACTAATCGATAACATGAAAAATGTCGAAGAAAAAAGGGTTTTCTTAATTTAAGTATTCTAAGTTTAATGATTTTGATATTTTGATATCAATTATTATTTTGAAATTATTTTTATCGGGAAAAAAAGTTTGACTGCCGGGTGATTCGTTAAACAAGTTTTTCTTCCATCAATTTTTTAGTAAGTTCTTTGAAATGTAAGTTCTTTGAAACGCGCAAAATTCTGTCTGAATCTCACATTTCCTCCGATTGTACCGCTTGGACCACCATAATCTGAATTTATTTATAAGTCCAGGATGAGTGGATTTCCACATTCAATAAATGTTTCACCCCTTCGAAGCTTTTCTCATTTCCAATTAGCGCGATATCGTCACGTTACTGTTCGCGCGCAACGCGTGCGAATGTCCTACCCGGTAATTAATTAATGGCACGAGATCGCTGGGCAAACAGAAACCATCTCGTTTACATTCAAACGAGCTTTCGGTTTCTGCAATAGTTTTTTCCCGAACCGTCGCTCAAACGGCCTTCGATTTAACTATCAATTATCCGCGAGTTCATAAACTGCGAACGATGCGCCTCTCTGAATTCACGAGAGTCTCGAACCAGATAAGAACTCTAGCAATTAAAAATATTAACTTACAAAAAAAAATCATATCCTATTTTATGGCCGATGAAGTTTCGCTGATGAATAATATAATTTATATTAATGCGATCGTTTAACTAAGTGAATCTTTTTTGCTTCAATTTTTTTCTTTCACGTTAATAATACGATTGAAAATTGAGCGTTTATACAAAGTCGAGTTTGCGAGGACACGGTGGAATCATTCATCGTGTAATTAAACGCCTGAAGCGCGCCGGCGTCGCGGATACTTCGCGGAGCCGCGGATAACGACGTGGTCGCGACGAGAGCGAAGCCCGGGATGGGGACAAAAAAAAGAGTAGTGAAGTGGATCCCCCACCGGCCGTCGGAGTAAGAGCCCGTTGACTTACGAAGTCGGCGATTTACTCGGGGATATACAGAGAGAGGGAGAGAGAAGCCTGTAATAGACGATGATGAATCGTCCGATGAGAAGTGAGCGTGACAAAAAAGTTTAATCTAACTGAGGGAGGAGAAACCACGCGCGGCCTCCGCGAGAGCTCTCAGCCTCTTACTCTCGCGAATCCCCCTTTTAGCTGGAGAGCCAAACGAGCGCAAAACATGAAAAATCCTTTTCGTTACTACCTGACTCTACTGCGCTCATACAAACCCGACAAAAGCGAAGGTAGATAAATTTCATGTATTTAATCAATCTTGAATTTATCGAATTCTGTATTATAGGCGATTGGAAAAACGATAAAATTATGTCGGGGACTCACGTTGTCGGCTGCGTTCACGTCGACTCCGCGAAGAACGAGAAGATCACAGACTTCCGAGTGTCCAGCTGCAGCTGCCAGGAGCAGAGGGCCTCTGCCGTGCTGAAAATAATTTTTATTTTTTTATTCATCTATTTATACGAGACCAAATTTTTATACGAATAAATTTTATTTTCAGATCTGAAGTTGAGATATTCGAATCTGCTGAAGTTGAAAATCACGGCCGGACTTTTTGTACCTGCATGATGATTTTAAATATTTATTTATAAGGAAGGAAATCTTCGTACAGAGAAATTTATTTTATTTTGTTTTCAGATTCCAATCGGGGATATTCGAATTCTCCGAGGCTGAGAAACCCGGACTTGTGGCACGACTCGAAATGGCGATTGTGCGAGATTGTAACACAGGAGTGAAAGTAACGCCGGCAGCAATCACGAGTTTTGGTAAACGTAAAGTCTCATATTATTGTTTGAAAAATTGCGGCAACCTTAAAATCCTAACTTTATGTGAATAAAGATTCGCGCGAACAAACTCGATTTATAAAAGCTTCAAACTGGACAAAGCAAAACTGAGAAAAATAGTACTTCAATAATATTAAAAAAAATGAATTAATTATATAATCTAATCTGTCCAATTAACAACACTTATGTATATTGGAAAAAAATAATTTGTGACCTTGAAAAAATTCGATTAGGAAAAAACTGTCATTTATGGTGACTTCCAAAAATGTCCGAGGCTCAAACAAAATTTGTTTCGTAGCCGAGTAAGTATCCAATAAACAAAAAAAATACAAATAATAGAAAAAAGCTCCCGGGTGAAAAATAGTGAATAAAAAAAAGTTTTCAATAATTCTACAAATTGAGAAAAATTCTCTTCTGCCTAATCGGTAAAATTTAAACCTTCTTCCAGATCAAACACTTTTCGGTCGATTTTTTTCATCGCTTTCATCTCCAATCTTTGGACAAAAAAAACGTGCATGATACGACGTCGCGTGGGGCGTACGCGAAGCGAAAGTTGCGACGATAATAAAGCATCTCGAATAAAAGCCCCGGGGATCCGCGTGAATCACGTGGCGAGAATGAGAGAACTTGCGTCTCGCTCGCCCAATCGGCGATTCGCGTGCATTAATTTCGTCGGTGCAATTAAGGACGAAATATAATTGTAACGAATGCGTGGATAATGGGTAGCATGTGTTGTCTCGGAGAGCCTTAGGGTGGGAGAGTGAGCTTCATCTCGAATCTCTCTCCGTGGGCCCCGAAGAGGAATATCCCTGACAAATGCACGTCATCCGCGCTTAGTATCTACATGCGCCCGTAATGCGTATTCCGGTCTCGTTTCACGCCCTGTGGCGATATTGCATTTGCAAATTACAATGTCCCGTCCTCTTCAATTAAATAACCCGGGCGTGGCCATTCACGGTTTCGTTTCCAATGAATAACTCCCTGCGCTCTGTGTCGTAATGGCCATTAAAGAGCGGAAAAATCGAAATGCGAGATAAAGAATTTGATGGATTGTTTGATTTAGCATCATCGCCGAGATTCAACGATTGTCGATTGAATTTTATTTTCGTTATTTTTTTTTATTGCGACACAGTAGCGCGATATCGAGAAAGGATTCCGAATTGTATGCGCGATAATTTTCGGCTACTCACCTCGTCGGGTAGCGGCTTCGCTCCGTCATCGAGGAGACGTGCGAGACGCGTGGCGTCGCCGCGTGCCGACGCCTCGCGCACCTTTTCTGCCATTCCAGTCACGCATCTGAAAAAAAAAGCAAAAAAACAACGTACAAAAAGGAACGAACCGACTACAATGCAGGGTAAATTATGTAGAATTTTCGCGATGAGAAAGAACGACAGGACCGAGAATATGGCACGTTGGCCTTGAAATTATTGTCAATGAACTCTGCTTTTATTTCTTTTATTGTTTTATCATTTTTCATTGACCGTGAAAATAATACACGAGCATCTGCGCGTACGCTAGACGCGCTAAACGGGCGGATAATAAAAGTGAAGGAACATAAAAGCCGTCTAGGGAACATCGTCACCTATAAAAGGGAACAATGATACACGCCACCATTGTTCGATGTGAAACAATGGAAGCGTAGTTGCTGCGTCAGTAATGTTCGAAGGAGGGCTAGAAATAAAATTTGAATTGTCCGCGCGTCGTCTTGCGTGTTTTTTTTCATCAATTATCCGAAAGTATTGCTTCGAATATTAATTTAAACCTTTTCAACCCTTGAAAAAGGTTACCACGAGAAAAACCCTTTTTTCTTGCGGGTTTAAAAACGAATTAATTAGAAATCGAAATTGTTGAAACGGAATTTTGAGCGCGACGGGGTCAACGTTTGAAAGGTCAAAGACATGTTATTGAATGAAACGGACGTGGGTAGAGAAGACAGTTATTATCAATGCGTCAGCTACTTAACCGGTTTCGTGACTAAATAAGTTACTACATTATGCAAAAGCTCAATATACGTTCAGCAATAATCTTTGAATGTGTAATGAGATGTTCATTCAAACGAAATACAACGATAGAAAAGTGTAATTTTAGCCAGACACATCGAAAAATTAATATTCAGCGTGAAGCAATATTTCAAGTGATCATTGAAGTGTCACTTCCGTATTCGCACTTGAAAGTGAAATAAAACCAATTCCCGCAAAAAATTCGCGCAACGATTTATTTTTATTTGACATATTTCCATATGGAATTATGGAAGAATTTTACAGTTTTTTTTCAAAATTTTCCATCTGGAATTTGAAAAAAAAAAAAAAAAAAAAAATTCGATTCCAATGGATTAAAAAAAAATTTCAATCGGGAATCCTGAAAATAAAAAAATGTCTTCAACTGCATCAACGTCTTCAGCATGTCGTACAAATTTATGAATGCTTTATTAAGCCGTTTGAAAAATACGTTAGTTTGCCAAGCTAGAAGAGTGTGCTTCGGAAGATTAATAATAGTGTCTCGAGTCTGCGCAACCTTGATGAAATATCGTACGCTCGAAACGTCTGAAATAAAACGATTATGAAATTTACGCGACATGCCGACAGGATTAATATCGCCTTCTGATATTATTTTTGTTATCTAAATTAACATCGTCGATTATTAAACAGCGGGACATGCGCCACATCATTTTACATGATAATGGGCGTAGGGCACACCCTTCGGTTTATTAGCACTCAATATGCTGCCTTTTTTCATCCGCTCTTCGTGGTCTTACACAAAAATAAGATGAAACAATAACTCACAGAATGTAAGCCTTCGTTATTCCGTAATCACTGTGACCATACATATCCAGCAAAACTTCAGCTCTCGACACCGGCATTTCAATTTTTTAATCCAAACTTTCACCAAAAAAAATTATTTCGTCCCAAAAAAGAATCGTTTCTCACACAATTCCGAATTTCCAAATTCGAGGTCCACGCAGAAAAAGAAACCTTTTATTGCAACAATTTAAAAAACCCCCGAAAAAAAATTGCATCGAGCAAAAAAAATGCATTCATCACGATTTGGATTTTACCAAACGAAATGTTTGACAAATAAATTAAAAATTTCTATCCCAGTTTGGTATTCTCCGATTTCACAATGAGAACGTTAATCGTTAGAGAGCTTCGAGGGATCGGCAAACCCTTTTCACCGATGCAATTCTCTCGGTTGGCTGCGCGCGTTGCGGAGCGCCGTGGAAGAGAAGAATTTCTCTGGCGCGCGTACAATCGGCCGGTATCTACGATCGTGTCGAACGTCAGGTACGTACACACGGTAGTTTAGTAACATATACCATGTATAGACACTCTCGCGTACGTACACCATAATACAAACTTCAAGGGGTATTTATACATCCTCTCGTATGCTATGGCGTCTGTATAGATAGACTCATATGGATGGAATAGCACAACAGCAACGGCACAGCCACCACACGAGGGCAATTAAGTAGTTTGGCCCTTTATAATTTGTACCGCGGCGTCGTCGCGCGCCGCGCAGCTAAAGACGGCAGAAAATCCTCGGGCTTCTCGGCTTGCCGTTGGTGTTCTTTCAACGAACCAAAGCCCGCAGCCCGAATGGGGAATCTTTTAATTAGCGATCTCCGGAGATACGGGCGACAAAACGACAATGATCGCCGGCAAACAGCGAGCTTCCGCTTTTTTTCCAACCCCTCAGCTTTCCGGCACTTTGATAATTATCGTAACCGAAGCAACAATTCCAAATTCGCCGATGAAACAATTAATTAGTAAAAAAAATTAATAAAATCTGCAACTGAATGACCCGACTGTGATTAACGGCAAAAGTGGGCTTTGCTTTTTTTCCACCCCTCAGTTTAGTAATGAAAACAACGATTTCAAAATATATATTGGGAATAAAAAATTGATAACATTAACCGACGATTTAACGAATTTTCCGTTCCTTTAGTCCCTTATTTCTGAGGCACTTTGACAATTATCTTGACAAGAGAACCAACTCCAAATTTGTCAATAAAATGATTAATCAGTGAAAAAAAAATGTGTAATGTTCAAAAAATGAAATTGATAACTGCACTACGCGCTGAGTATTCGCGTGGCGAATTTGCAAGCTCCGTGAGATATACTGGTACGCGAGACAAGAGGCAAAGTTTAGTTATCCGGTTGGTCGTCCGTGTTGCTTGCGCGATCGACAACCGGACGGGGTGCGTCCAAGCAGCAGCAACGGCAGCAGCAGTTAAGATCGCATATATTCTCTAGCACGTATGTAACCATAATACACTCCCTTCGAGACGATCCCTTTTGGTTTGATGCTGCTGGTACCATTGCTGCCGCTCGCTTGCCCGGCTCGTATAACGTCGTCGCCGAGCCTTGAATTTAATAGCGTACTCGATATTCACGAAGCACTCGTACGCGATAGAATGAGGCTGCGGCGATGTATGGTATATAGGCAGGCAAGTACGACGAGGGAAGCGGAGAGGAACGAAGGTAAGCGAAAAACAGGGTGAGGCGAACCGCCGATCCTCGGCGTCGTCGCGTATGGACGACGACGATTATATACCGGAGCTACGGAGGTTTTATATATGCGGTTTATTTTCAATACCGCGAGAGAGAAAACAGTTGCGAATACCCGTCGAGGTTCGCATGTACACGCGGTTGTATCTGTGCAACGCGCGAAACCAGCTCTCGATTCGCGAACATGTCATTTGTGATGCGAAAAAAAATCATCGAGATAGTTCGTGCACTTGACATGTAATGAGTTACCATTTCCCGTTCCGGCTGGAGATTGTGTGTTATCTGTTCATTTCGGTCAATTATTATTTTTTTTACATCTCTAACCGAATATAGTGTTGAATAATTCATTCGCTTTCGGCTCAGCTTCGTTTTTTATCGGTTTTTTTCAATACTGTTGGTTTTAACCCTCGGTTAGCACACGAGGGAATTATGAGTCATGGGTAGATTTGTAAGAACGAGTTTTTGTGAAAAAAATATGATTTAGAATCTTTCAAGGTATCTATTAGTCAATAATTCGAGAAATCAATTTTTTCAAATATTCATGGAAATAGAAACTAGCGGACGAAATGAACAATTTAAAAAAAAAATGAGGACCCAAATATCGAAATTTCCTCAACATTTGTTCCTGTTTTGCTTCAACGAATTTTCTCTCAGACAACTTTTTATCGAATCCATTTCGTCGCCGCAGTTATTTATATCTATTACAAAAGCGCGTTCGGCGAGAGAATTTTCAATCGATAAATCACGATTGTCCCGCCGCTCTTATGATCCGTAACGTCGTCCCGTTGGATCGGGAGCCCGCGATAGAGCACACGCGATGGGGCGTACAAAACCAACAACCCGAGGAGAATATTTCACTCTCTGTTTACTCTATCGGGTTGTAATCTTGATAGCGCCAAATCACAGACTCCGGCGCGGCGAGCGAGATCACGGTGTTCCACAAACTTCGACGGGATCGATGAGTTTCGATCGTCCCCGTAAGTACGAGCGGACCTACCGGTTTACCGGATTCTTCCCTCGATCTCTTCCATCGCGGTCGCGAGGCGGAATTGCCTTCGCCTAAGTGTTTTTCCGAGCGGTCACGAAACATTCAACGTCTCAATAGACCGCTCGATCGTTATTGGCATACACGATCGCGGGCGAGTTTGAGAATCGTTAATTAATCGCTTCCGCGATCGAGAGAGGCGGCCTTTCACGGCGTCGACGCCGAGCGTATTAGGCGCTCCCGAGGGGATCGGTTGGGTGGCGAAGGCTCGATAATCGTTAATAAAATACAAGACCGGAGGCACTTCTTGCGGGATGTGGGAAGAGCCGAGAGATCGGCACTGCGTTTATTACATGTAGTTACACGGAACCAATCGCGCCGATACAATACCCATACAGCTGGACCGGCTATACGTGTGGAAGACGTGCGGTTTCGATGAGGTCAGAATACAGCAAGGAAGCCCTTCACCTCCCTTGGCAGAGCACACCTCCCTCTCGGGGTTCGCCGCAGAGGAGTCTCGCGAGAAAACGCAAGGATGCGAGGATACACGAGACGCGATCGTTTACCGATATGTAATATTGATATACCTGTTCACGCTCGAGCTACGTTGATTTATATGTATATTCGTATATATGCGTTGCACACAAATTTATATACAAGCACACCCTTCGAGAAACGTGTTACTCGTCGCTGGATCGAAACCCACGTGGTCGCCGTCATCTCTCGCGTTTACAAGTTGCAGATAATAACGCGCGTGTGTGGTGCATCGAGGAGTGCTCGATTCACTCGGGAGCATCGAGAGCCAACGTGCGAGAGAGCGAAAGGCGTGCCGCACCGTGGTAATTAAAACATTCAACTTCAACCAGCTACGCTATCTTAATAGCCGGCAGTTAAGTTTCGCGCATGGTATACATAAAGCGAACGATAAAACTCGCGGCTTCCGATTACGATGGTATAATATAGGCGGACCGATACTATTCGAACTGTATAACTGTTACTATGAGCGAAGGTGGGTCATTGAGGTAGGTGCTGCATCGGAACGGGGCAAAAAAGGGAAGGCTGAATGAAGAGGTGCGATATCTCGAAACCGAACGAATGACGGTCGAGGCTTTGTAATAAAGAGATCATAAAGACCCCTCGTATAAATTGTACTATTATTATCTCTTCACGATCTGAGAATTGTTCGCCGAGAATAAAGAACGAAGAAGAAGCTTCATTGCAGTTAATTTTTTTTGTGTCTTCTGAGTAGTTCTCGGAGTCCTTCCACTGGGCTTCTATTTATACGGACTGCGCGCGGGGACGGGTTGAAGGAAACTTGGGCTTCGCGTGCGTGTGTGCGGGCATGTATTGGTGGAAGTGCAATTCCTGTCTTTCCGTCCCGACCACGAGCCGTGGAAAATACTTGACAATTATCCACTCATCCCACCGCGCCCCGTTCGCTGCGCCAACGCCGACTTGTCCGCCGGTCGAGGCAGAGAGGCCAGAAGCGCGGAATACATTCCCGACGCATTCCCGTCGATCTTCTCTCTTCTCACCAGTTTGCCATATTCGCGATGTTACTCCGGTCGCTGTATCCTACACTACTTTGTACGATGGTCAATGTTACCACTGTGTATATCCCTTGTATTGTGGCGGATACACCCCATAATGGGCAGAACCGGCGACGGCCACGATACTCGAACGCGAGGATACGATTTATATACGATGAAACTAAACGTCCACAAATTGTCGACTCGCCATGGAACACCTGCGGTCGAGGACTCTGCAGACTCTGTCGTTACTCGTATTATTAATTTTTTTTTCAAGGGCTTTTTTTTAGTTTTATAAGTAGCAATATCCGGAAGCCTCGAGAGATACGATAGCGAAGATAATGATTTTTTTATTTTCACTTCCGGTGCCGATTTTTGTATAAAATGCGGGAGTAAAATGCGTTGAAAATAAAGATTTTGCGAAAAACTCCCGAAGGAACAGTGCAAAAATGTTCAATCATTTTACAGTTTAATGATCGTTTGGTAAAAGATTTGTATTCAGATTTTTAATTTTGTGCCGGATCATTTTCGAGATACGTATTTTGGCGGGCTTCGAAGCGCAGTTGCGAATCCGCGGAACTGATTTGTTTTCTCAAGAATTTGCGATCCTTCGGATGAGCAAATGTTATTCGCTGTCCGGTTGAATGAGCAGCTGCTTCCGAGTTTATCATCGCACCGTCGAGCGAGCGATTGGTGTATCCCACAAAGCCACGACTCTCGAAGAATGTGTATGTACACATCGAAGCAGTGAGAATAACTGGGAGCTTCATATTTCTCGGTTGCCGCTGTAAGCGCGGGCTTCGGGCAATCGGAATCATCGTTTGCGAGGATGTAGCCCACGGTAACTGGCATAATACACGGCGAAGTCTTACGGCTTGTTCGAGTACACGTATAACTGGCGTAGCAAAGCGTATCCATAAAGAAATACCAACTGCTGCGTTACCGCGATAAATTCGAGAAACCCGAGTGAACGAACGCGCGAAGGCACACGCGAGAGAACCATTCAATGGCATCGTCGTCCTGAATTTCTCGGCGAGTTGAATAAAACAATCCAATAATACAATTAATTGTCCGTGCTCTATTGTGTCTTCCGCAATTTCTCAGATACTCAGAATACTCTACTCTGTAATGAAATTCTAACTATCTATCTTCCTATCTACGATAAATCCTCGCATTGTTAAACGAAACAATTACTAAAAAAAATACGTTTCGCTCAATTGAATAGAGCTCGATTAATTAGCTAAATTAATTTCTCTAAATGCGCATCGTTAGATTTCATCAAGAAAATGAGATTCAGAGATAGGCTCGAATATTTCCCGACGAGGGAATCCAAAAATCCACAACCTTTCGCCATTATAATCGTGCGGAATTTATGTTCTTGGCGGCTTCTGCATGTTTAATTTTCTGCAGATTTTTATCTCGTTGGGAACTATTTGAAATTCTCTCTGAATCTCGCCGAAGATGCGAAGCATACGTTTTAATTTATTAATAAATTAGTTTCGTTACGATCTTCAGGACAGTTAACCGACGCCTCGATGTAAGTTGCACGAAACAATTGTCCGGCGACCGAAGGCGAAGGAATTTTAAGCCCGCTCCGCGATAAACATATCCAAGCGCGAATGGTTATTCCGCGATAATTTACTACATCGATCCTCGTGATCTACGACTCTCGCGCGGTCGTCTATCTCTCGGCCGATTCAACCTCGGGGGGGGAAGCAAAACAGTCGAGAGAAAAGAAGACGAGACACGGAAAAGAGAAATATCGCGCAATTATTCGCTTAACGCGGTGTAAGGAGTCCCTCTTTCATTCAAGAAGAAGCGAGAGAGATTAAAATAAACGATCGGACGGGGGGAGGGGCGAGGGGGGTGCTCGACGATCGAGAGTGGAAGAACATAGTGTCGGTGTGATTCTTGCTACTCGTTGACTGCCTCTCTTTCGCCGGCGAGAAGGAATGTTGCGGATCGACACCTCTCGTGTTCGAATGGGATACTCTTCGTATTTTCTCTCCACCACCACCCTTTCCCGTTGCGTCTCAACGTCGCTATTACTTACTCTCCGCGGCGATACGAGTCTCTCTGGTACACCGAGCGGTTTGAACCGCGAAGATTAAACTTTGCGGATCCTTCGAAAGCAACGATTCTCGATCTCGATCTTATTGATCCTTCGGCGCGATTCCTCTCGTTCCTGCGTCGACGAGGCGCAAAGTGTAATTGCTTTTGGTACAAAGTCCCCGGGATCGTTACTTCGACACGATCGCGAAGCTCATAGCTCATCGATCGGTGGCGAAGGATCTTCGCTCGCGAAAGATCGTCGAGAGATCGAGCAACGTCGGAGAATAGAGAAAAAGATACGGGGAGAGAGGAGTATCGTTCACGGGCGCTGTGGCCACCAACAACAGAATCGTGAGTCACGCAATTAACGTCAAGCGTAAGCCACGAGCCCCTTCTCGCTCTTTCTCGGGCTAAAACCAATGCGAGACCGGCAGCCGAGATGCTACTATGTTAACTCCGGGCATCAACGGCCCGGAGAACCCAGCACGAAGCGACAGTGAATAAACCGGTAGTGATCACTGATGTGACTTAGGAAACGAGTCACTCCTTTGGTCTCTCTTAAACAGCTTGGACTGCGAGCTTCATTATAACGTCGAGTGGATGATGAGCTAACATCTTTTTTTTTTCTCATTATTTTTTCTTTTTTTTTTTTTGGCGTCGAGGAATTCAAACTGGACGAAGAGAAACCGAGGGAGAGATTCCGGACTGTCACTCGAGCGCTTAGACCACGGTGTTTTTGCAGTGACTGTTCTTGCGATTAGAACCCGAGACTTGTAATTCAAATTTAGGATTGGATCGGCAATGGGTCGTTTTTTTTCTAAGCTTTGGGATGCTGACAAAAATTATTGTAGAAGAGTCGATTTTGTTTTTTTTAAAGAGAAATTACACAATACCGGCGGTCCTTGCGAGTGGGGTGGGATTTTACGTATATACGCTGCAAGAGAGAGTGGATATATATATATATCTCGGTAAGAACGTTCGCCAATTACGAATAATGAGAGTAAACGGCAAGGTGTAATCTCCGTGGTCTCGCGCGCGAAGCGCGGAAGGAGTTAAATAGCGCCGTTATGGCCCACACGAGAGTCAGATAGAGCGAGAGAATGTTAATTTTTTCGTTTTTCAGTCTCCCTTTTTTTCTCGTTCGGTCCCTGCGCGATCCTTCGTCGTCTGCGAAATTGCGGCAGCGAGAAACTTGTATATGGAAATGAAAATAAAAATAAAGATTGGAGAAAAGAAAGAAGAGAGAACGACAAAATAATAAACGAACGTCTTTACCCTTGGGTCTAACTTTGTGTTTCTCGCTTGCTCGCGAGAAAGACTCTTTCGAGGAGACGGTTTATAATAGTGTAACAAAACCTCGTGTGCACGAACGATAAATAAAGGTGCCTGTAAAAACTGTGCGGCGTGTCCATTAATGGTTTCCCCCCCTCTGGAAGGCCACTCTTTCTCTCCACACGTTCGATACATTAAAGCCGCGAGCGCAACATCGCAAACGTTACACCCTTCATTAACTTAATGCATTTACCAAGATTTCAATATTATCCTGGCACTGAGCTTCGTGGAAAAAAAAATTTATGAAAAAATTGAGAGATAGGAAAAAAATGAAAAAACTCCTCAACGGCTTCGAAGCTTCAATCATATTCGCGGCTATTTGTATGATAAGCTACGATATTTTTTCGTCTGTTAACGCATTACATTATCTATCTGCCCGTCTAATCGATAAAATCGCTTCTCTTCGACGCGTGCATCGCGGCCGTTAGTCATTCTCGTTGCATCGAACTCCGTCGATAAGAAACTCTCCCGCCGGGATATACGGATAAGAGGGGCTGGTAATAACGATAAGAGGAGAATCAGGTTTCTCCGCAGACCCGCGATCGGATTCGCGAGAAACCGATGCGCAAACCGCATCGTTCGCAAAGTGCTCGTAAACCGATCCGCATCGGCGGCGTCGTCTATTCTTCCAAATAAACCTATGCGGTTCCAGAACGCAAAATATGAAAAAATTTCTGTGCTTCTTCACAAAGTTTCTCAGGAGTAAAACCGTCGCCTGCGGGTGGGAATAAATTCGAACGACCTTGTAGAACGCTTCTGATTGAATTAGATCCACTTAGAAAGAAAACCTGTAGCGCTAAGCGCATGCATGCAAACTGTAGGATTTCAGGTTTAAAAAAAGCATATTTTTCTGTGAAAAAAATCCATCCAAACTCTAACTTGTAGGAGGAATTTAAATTTTTCTTAAGTTCAGTTTTTACGCAAAACAAATTAAGTATAATATAATAATATTGATGAGAAGTAACATAGTATGATTTACTATTCGACAAAAACGGAATTCCCTTTACAATTTTTAAATATTTTCCGATGATTTCGACAACTTTTTCTAGTTTAACGGAAAAGCTAATCATTTTTGTATAATTTATTTTTTAATTTCCGAGTCCATTGAATTTACCGTTAGTTTTTGAAATCTATTCCACGGATTTTTTATATTTCGTAACTGTATTTTTGATTATTTTTTTTTCTTCGAAGCAACAGGTTTCTACAAAGTTCGACCGTAGCGGGAGGGTCGCCGTTATGCCGTCACGAAAGCCTTGCAGTGCAATCTTTGAGTCAGACAGACCCGAAGATCGACTCTCGTGCACAGAAACGCGCGCGCACCCGACTATAATCGGGCATGAAAGAGGAGAGAGAGAGAGAGAGAGAGAGAGCGCAAAGGAGCGCGTGATAGAATGCCAGTTCGAACGATTGTAATTGTTATTGCCGAGTTAATAGTCCGGGATCCGTATACGAACGAAGAGAGAATAAACCGCGTCGCCGACTACTCCTCGTAACCCTCTCTCGCTTCTTTCACTCTTTTAGCCGTTTCGTTGAGCGATTCACTGCCGCTCGCACCACCGAGAAGGTTGTACGACGAAAGAAACGACGGGATCGAGCGGAGGAGTCTTATTTGTTGCACATGGCACACAACCCCGCATCAACGATCCAAGGCCTTCGTGATCTCGAAGATAAAGGATTAAAATTTATGGATTTTCCGAGAATTTCATTTAACTCTCTCCCTTCATGCCCTCCCCACTTCCCTCAACTCCACGTCGTTTTGAAACACTCAAGAGTTAATACGTTTTTCTCGCAATCACTCGTAGAATTTTCTGCCTCGAGCTCGATACGTAATCGAGGTATTTCGTGCCGCTTCTCTTCGATGGCCCCTTCCGCGGTTGGGATATTTTTCCCGAGACGTGAGAAAAGACTGCGCTATTCTCTCTCGTTTTTCCAACGAGTTCTATTGAATTAACGTGGGATTTGCGCAATTACAATTACGTGGCTTTTTTTCATGCCGATCTAATTATGTGTAGGTAAGCAGCGCGGCCGCGACCAGACGAGAATAGTGTTGTAACTCGGCGTACACACGTTTCCGTGTGTTTCACCGGCTCGTCTCTTCTCGCATTCGCGCGAATACACGAAACAGATCGAAACGAAAAAGGACTGCGGTATTCCCGCGGTTCAAATGTCGAGCGTGATCGGCTACGCTGGATCGTTAGATAAAACGTGCAAAAGGCAATTATTGCAACTGGATAAAGTTCGTACTCGCTAGCCGTTACGTAGGAGCGCGAAGTTTGTGCGATGCAGTTCTACGTGGTAGGCCGGTGAAAGCTGGCAACGATCGATAGTACGCGGAACGATAACATTTCGATCATATCGATCATTATCGAAACCATTCATTACAAACTCCGGCAGGTGGTGCACCGGAGATAAACGCTTGCGAAACTAAATATTAGAGATATAGTTTTGTATTCATTAGATTTATTACAAATCGGTGCATATTTTTTTATATCGAATTGTCGATCTATCGGCTGTTTTATGAAAATGTAGAATTTAAAAAAATTTATCGATTTGGATCCTGTTAAAAATCATTGCATCTTCCCGTTGCGACTTCAATACAATGAAATTAAAAGATATTTATTGTTTTTACGAAACATTACTCTTCTTAGCACTTCCTACATTGATTTTTTTCAAAATTCTAACTATTGAGAAATATTTTAGATGCTTTCTGAATCTCCATTTTGGTTGGGAATCTAACAATGGCTCCTTACTTGGATGAAAAAATATTGTGTCGTGTTTTAGGGTTAACGTTGATTTACTAAGAATTGTAAGAAATCCCCGGGATCGTTTGTATCACTCTGAGGCGTGTTCGTTCATCAAATCTTTTTCCTTTCCGGCTTTTCATCTCGCCTAACTTCGAGCTCTCTCCGGCGTGGTTGTCGGGGGGACGGATGGAAACGAGCGCGTAGGCTGTCCAACCGTGTTCCCTCTTCTGCTTCAGCTCGCTGCTGCTGCTGCTGCTGTTGGGTTTTAGCCGTACAGCACGCCGTGGCTGGCAGACTTTACGATCGTGGAATAAATTATCGTCGCGAAGGGGTCCCCCTCACGGTTGCACGCGCTTACGTTACACTCTCGCGCGAGTACAATATCTCTCGGAAATTCAAGCGTTGTATCCAACGCCCGTTTGGCCTCAACCGAGGAGAGAAAGAGAGACCCGAGTCTCGCGGGCTCGTTCGTCGCTTCGAGCGAGAACCTCTCACAGTCGCGATTTATAAGAGTAAGAGAAGAGAGGCGAATGCGCGAGGAAGGGGCAGAAAAAGAGAAGGAAAAGACGCGCGACGGACACGAATTATCATATCGGGACTCGAGAGGAACGTCTCGGGACGACGAGTGTGTTTTCGCCTGTGCTATAATGCCATGGGACTCTACGTAACTGCGCCACGAGCCACTCCACGATCCTCCTCTCTCCCGAAGACTTCCCTTCTCGCCTTGTGACTCAAATTCCAACGCGAACGCAACGTTCACAAAACTATTTCTTTTTTTTTTCCCGGTTCAACTTTTATTGACGTCTTTATCAAGATTTGTGTCTTTTTTTTACACGATATTTTTATTGCCTTGTATTCGACGAATTTATCGTTTCTTGACTTCTCCCGATATCACCGGTGTCCGCGCATCATTTTATTCGGCCACTTGTTTGCTGTCTTAATTGAAGGAATATAGTGAGGTTAATAATAGTACTTTACGATACTAGATTTTTTCCGTCACGTTCGCATCATTTTTATGATCAAAACAAACCGGTATTGTAAACGGTGAAAGTCTCCCGAGCCTGAAGCTTCGAATTATCGAAGTAACGAATACAAAAGAAATTAAATCACCAGCGTTGAAAAAATAGAGGTTGACTCGCTCACCGAGTTCGGAATCGAGTTATCGTATTTGATTGATTCGCAGTGGCAAAGCTCAACGAGCTACTTGAGGTTAAATAATCGTCATGTGAATAATAGACACACAAATCTCGTTTCGAGGATCGAGATTGAGTTATTTATTTTACTTATAGAGTTCGCGCGCGTCGAATTATCGTCGCGTGAATTATAGACGTTGAATGACCCTCTTTATGGGGATCAAAGTGGAGTTATTTATTTCGTCGATTCATTTCGGCGAGGTGAAACTCATTATAGATTGAAACGCGACCCTGACGGGCTCCGGTTGTTCGAGCAGCGCAGAAAAATCCACCGTGAATTGACCGTGAAATCGAGAGGACTCTGAGCAAATATTCTCGACAACGGTAACGAGCGCGCGAACAAGATAGCGAATGGACAAAAATGAGAAAAAAAATGTATTTCCCTCTGCGGTCTCGTTGCGGAACGTTAGCGACCACCGTGCAACGATATCACCGTCGAGAGACCTCAACGGGAGCCAGCAAACAAGACGCGTCGGTCACGCACGAGCGATCGCGATCTCCCCGCGTCCCATCGATCTCGATCTATAGTCTCTCTCGATCTCCGGACATTGATGAGAAAAAAAATAAAAAAATGTGCCGATCGCAAACCGCCCGGTAATCCCACAATGACGAGACGTTGAAGCACATCGAAGCTTTGTCTTGCATTAATCTCTCCACTGACGACGAGTAACATAAATACGACCGGAGATAGAAAAAATATGTTAGGGTTCATTGTTCTTGAATTTTTTTATTATCTTTTTTTTGTCTTTTTACGCGTTTCGGCGTTACGTGGGTATTCTTAGAGAAGCGCATGGGCATAATAACGATTCTAATAACGCTTGTACGTGGGTCGCTAAGCCCCGTGACAGTTCGCCTCTCATATTCCAAGCGACGGATATGGAAAGCTTCGGATTACGATCTTCGAGCGGCAGGAAGGAGCCAAAGAGCAACGAGTGACACACATATATATATGGCTAACAGCAGGATTTAATTCTTCTCTCCGCACTGCTCTGCCTTTTTCCTATTTCGTTTTCTTTTTTTTTTGTGTGTGTGTTTTTTTTTCTTACATGATCGTAAGATCGTACCGGGTCGTGCGAAAGAAACGAGATCGCATCTCACGCGTTCTCGTCATAATCCGCCTCTCGTATCTGTCCTCTCCTCGTTCTCGGCCGGCGAGCGGGCGACCCGAGAAGTCGAGAGTTCGCTCAAAGTGTGTCTCGTTGACCTTCACTGAGACCTTTCGCCCTTTCGCCTCGCGCCAAGGTCATGCCCCGAGAGAAACACGGGCGTGAGATTTTCCGCAATGGACCGAGCGAGTTAAATATACATTTTTCACATCTTCAATCAATTGGAACAATATACGTATTAAGGGGAATCACCTAAAAAACGGAAAAACGATTTTTTTTCGTTATCCATTAATGTCCATGAAAATTCAATTTCACACTGAAAAAATGCATGTTTACTTATGCATAAAAGTTTGACCGTGCCAGTTTCGGATAAAATGCACTAGAGGACTCCTAAAAAATTCAGGATGATAGTTTAACATATGCATTTTTTGGGTGTGAAGGTAATTTTTTATGTACAGTAATGGATAGTGAAAAAAAATTCATTTTCTTTTTTTGTAGCGACTCGACCCCTTAAATATGGCGATAAGGCATTCCCAGGGAGAAAATTATACGACGTTTAATCGAGACCAATCAATCTACTGTTGAGTAGAGAAACGTGTAACGAAGAAAAAAGGACAGAAGCAAATAAAAAGAATCCACCGAGTCGATCCTGCCGCACTAATTGGTGAAAGGATCGTCGGCCACACTTTGAGAATCCTGTTTATTTGTTTCTTTTTTTTGTTGTTCTTTGTCTCGCGTATAGAAGCCGCGAAATTAGCGAGTTCCCGATACGAGATTGAGACATCAGAGAAGCCAAGGTTAATTTCTGTGTGCGTGCGTGACACTCTTTCTATCTGGATGAGTTCCTTAAGAGGCCGAGGCGAACGCGAGAAATTCTCGCACGGGACACGCCTTTCCGGGCCTATCGAACGATCGGCCAAATGCTCGGTGCATCTCTCACACTGCGACTGAGCCGAATAACGTCGTTTTACTATCATGTTTTATAGAAATGTTCTAGAGTCGAAATGGCGTATGGGCTGTGTTTCAACTGACTCGGAAGATCTTGTGGCATTAAATCTTCGATATGAAAAGCCCGACGGCAGTTCGAGGGGAGAGGAGGGGATACTTTCAGGATATCCGGCACGTTCCAGCGCGGATATCCTGTAGAATTCCACGCTGGCGAAGCACGCAGGATCTCTATCAAGCAACTAACGTTCGCAACGATGTGTTCACCCTTTGATTCGAAATTTCTTTTTCGTCTTATTCTTTTTTTTTGTAACGGACAGCGGTAAATTTTGAATTCCAAACCTTCCAAGCGTCGTCACGTTGACACGTTCGATTAATCGTTCCGGCGAACGAAAGAGTCTCGAGACACGACATCCGAGAGAGACCATGTTTCAATATTATATGATTATAGATAGATTATAAGTGGCAGCAGATTCTATCTGGAGTCTCGCGCTGCGACGGATTTAATAGATCACAGAGAAAACGGGTTATTGAAAATCGAAGCAACTTGCCGGGGAGGATGGTTTGATTCTAATTGTATAGAGGCCTCGATCGAGTTTATTATTATTAAAGTTCACTTTGTTTCGTTTCTTAGTTTACTTATATATTTGAATATTTTCTGTAAAAAACATTTGAATTTTTTCCAATCTGCCTCGTCTGCCTTTTCCCCGATAATTCTCCGTCGAAATAATTTTTTTTTTCATAACCTTTCTTATTGTTCTGACAATATAGTTGCTTCAAGTCCAAAAAATAATGTGGAGCGGATTCTGAGAGACCGCGGCGAAGGGGGGCCGAAACCCGGAGAAATTAAAGCTTTGAACTTCGCGGTTATATCTAGCGTCAAGTAGCTATCTCGATAATAATCGCGAACGAGGCCAACATGTAACTCGCATATATAATTAGAGCTCTCCCGTGGGCAATGTTATAGGTGATTTCATGTACGTACGTATAAACACGTACGGGTCGCGCCAGAAAGCGATCTGGACTACAGATATTCGTGGCGATCTCGCACGCGTGAAAGTTAGCAGGATTATAAATCGTACAAAAGGCAACGCGGTATAAATCGTCTTGAGCTTCTCGTGCGATAGACTCTCGGAACCGTAGCGAAGATCATAGGGATCTCTATCTGGCGTGTGCGTCGTAAGTTTCATCCTATCGTCGTCGTCTCTCCGCGCTGTGTATAATAGATGCGTGACTGCGCGGATTCTCGGACGCTCGAGGGCCGCGCGAACCGTGCCTGATAACACCTCGGGTACTACAAGCACAATCACCGCAAGACAGAAACCGTACACGGGGCCCCCGGTGTACGGTGCTCTGGACACGGAAATCGTGCGTACCTAATTGCGGAAGAATAGTCGAGCAAGCCCGACGGATTGCTCGGGCATTGAAAAACATCGAATGGAAAGATTACGAACGCGTGTATACTCGAGCGAAACAAAAACAACACCGCGCCCAAAGAAAAATCATCGTAGAAAGAAATGTGGAAAGATATAGATTTTTCCTTGTACCGTAAAAAAAAATAAGTTCACGAATAAAATAATAAAAGAATAAAGTTAGATGTGTCGGTTCGATCATTTTTCGAGGTTTCTTTCAACTCCGGTTGAAAATTAATTACCTCGTATTTTTATTTAAAAAAAAAGAGACAAAATTAATATCGTAAGAAAATAAGCCGCGGTATAAAAATGCGTTGAAGAACGCCGGTTAAACCCAGTAGTACGTATCTCTCGTGTTGTGCCCTCGGCAGAGGGCAAACGGGTAGTCGGCGAGCGAGCGCGCCGGGTCCTCGGCGCGTACACGAGAATCCTCGCATGAGAAGAAAGAAGGGACTCTTGTACATGCCATGCCCGTTGCGTACCTGCGTGAGTGCGTCTCGCCTACAGAGAGGCTCGCGTACCCGTGCGTACCCGGCGCGTATGTGCGTGCGTGAGGAGGAAACAGAAACGAGTGTGGTTATTTACGCAGGAATTTGCCCGGCGTCCATTTCGTTGTGAACGCCAACACAGACGCGCCGGCCACGTCTCGTCGAACGGGTGTAGCTATATATTTCACACACATGTACGCGTACGCAAACACGCGCCACGGTGGAACGAAGAAGTTATAAAGAAATTTGCTTCACCGAACACGACGAAGTTCGAGAAAAATTGCGAGCCGTACGCGTTTTGGACGATTAATTAGCAAAATTGACGCATCGAGTAATTACGGGGCATTTATTGCATTCATATAAATCAACGAGAAACTCACCAGCGTTTTATGCGTTCAATCGCGAAGTTTTTTTTCGTTCCGTTTCTCGAGTAATCCACAGCTCACGTTTGAAGAAAACAACAAAAATTCCTCCGTCTTCACTTCCAAATAAAGGTACGGAAGGAAAATCGCGATGAATGGAAATAAAACTGAAACACACTCTCACTCACTAATAGGTTTACACTGGATCGCGGTTATGCAGAAAAACTTTCGGCTACATTGGAAAACGTTAATTAACGCCGCAACACAACAATGAACGTCGGCGAGACGGGAGTTTCGCGATTTTGTTAATTAAAGGAGAAACGCCGATGGCGGGGCTGAAGCGAGGGTATTGTTTCGGCGTCATCGTCTGGCTCGCGGGCCACGCGTCAAAATCACCGGCAATTCTCCGCGGATTACGGCCGCGCTATGGAAATACATAGATATACATGTGCGTATAGCGCGGATACGCCGAGCGCGTAGTAAATCCTCGTACTACGAGAGGCACGCGCACTCGCGAACGTTCTCAGAGAGGAGAGCCACGAGCGTCTCACTCTCGACAACTGGGTCGAGTACGTATACGTCTACGCTGTTTGCAGGGGGGCTACCGTGTGCGCGCCTTCGAGGCTTCGAGAGGCCCACTTTCGAAAAATCCTTCTCGCTCCGTCACTGACAACACGCACAACACACTCGATGCGCGTAAACTATTCCGATCGAGCTTCGATCATTGCGAGATGAGAGAAAGAAGAAACGAAAAAAAAGAAAAGAAAAAAAACACGAACCAACGATCGATCATCGAGAGAGACACTTTTGCTAGACGCGAGAGGAATCTTCGCGGGGTTTCGACACTAATAACATTCGTGTGTTTATATCTCGTCCCGCACAATCCCGTGAACGATCAATCAAAACATTTCGTCAGCCACCATAATTAGACGTATTTTTGGTTGTTGTTATTTTCATTCGTATTTTTTTTTTCTTTCAAACACTTTTATTGTTTTCTCGTTATGTCGACATTACAATCGTCGATTTCGGGCGATCTATCGACGATTGTTCGCGACGCGCGCGCGTTTACTGTCGACGATGCAACAACGATAAACGAGGATAATGACGTTTATGAGCGTCGCGAAAAGACGGTTACACCGGGACTGATCCATGAATACGCGGCGAGGATCGACGGAGAATCGAGCGACTGACGGAGTTCCCTCGATCCCCCTCTACACCTGTTTCTCACCCTTTCTCCCTCCTACCTAGCCCCCCCCCCCCCTCCCCCCGCCGCGCTCGCTCAGCGCTGTACTACTCTCTTCTGTATCCTCCTTCTCCAACTTCTTCCGCGTCTTCGCAGCCGAGAGTTTTCATGCAACAATCGATGTCGCTCTGTTCTTTGCTTTACCGCACGACTCACAGTCGCTTAATAAAAAATGACCCTGTATTTTCCATTATGATTCCGCGCAACGAAAAAACAAAACCGTATTTATTGTATGTTATTTAATCGGCATAACTTTCTATTCTCTTTCGATCTTATTATTATTATTGTTATTATTATTATTTTTTGTTGTTCTTGCTATTATCATTAATAAAGTAGAGAATGGTTTTTTTGGCATCTTCAATTTGTATTTTCCAAGGCCCAATCGATCCTAAAAAAAGAAAACAAAAAACATCGAGGAAACTGTGAACAAAATTCTAGCCGACTGAAACATCACTCGGTTCGCGAAATTTGCTGTCGCAGCACGTCCCTCTTTTTCGGCATACAAAATTTTTTGTGATTTTCTAAATAATTTGTAATTTCGAATATCATACTATCCTCACAATGGATGCCAAAAACAAGCAAGAACGAGATTATGTAACCGGATCTAGTGAAAGCGAAGATAATGACGATTTACAAGAATGTTCAAGCCTATTGGGAGCTTTGAGCTCCGCGTTGAATCGACGAATTCCCGTTTGCACGTCGAGGATTAGAGTCGACACGAATGATCCAACATCGTCAGCGGAATTCGTTAGTGTCGAGGGACCAAATGATCCGGAAACGCTCGAATATCTGGAGGAAGCCGTATCGGATTTAATATCGTGGTACGACGATCGCGAGAGCTTACTGAGCTCGCGATCGAATACTTCGGAAGGTCAAACAGCATCCGGAATAACCGTTGGATCTTCAGCGGGAATCGCGCGGTCGTCGTCGAGAGAAAATGATTCGTTCGACTCGATTCCATCGGCGAATTCGAGTTTCGACGACATCGTCGATCCGGTCTCGCTGCAGAGAGCCGAGGAAGCGATCGCCGATCTCGAGGATAACGGACCGGCGGGACTCGTTCATCTCAGCTCTCTGAGCGCCGCAGTGGGAAAACCCATAAGAATCTGGCGCTCGGGAACGGATCAGACTAGAATAATCGGCAGGACGAAAACCAGCGAGCCGGTCGATGTCGAGTATCACCGGCC
Organism: Ischnus inquisitorius; assembly: GCA_963924025.1. NCBI lineage: Eukaryota > Metazoa > Arthropoda > Insecta > Hymenoptera > Ichneumonidae > Ischnus > Ischnus inquisitorius. The sequence goes on along the minus strand of OZ001245.1, from coordinate 6,030,026 downwards.
CGTTCCCGGCCAGACTCAAGGTCACTACACGCTCCCCGGCAATCGGGAACCTCGCGACGTCGCCGCGCAACTCAATGATTGCCTTTTCTCGGTCGTTGCCGATCAGACCGATCGCCTCGCGCCCGACTTGCGCAGAGCGACGATCGATCGCATGCGAAAGAATGTCAAATCGCTGGCGAATCGCATAGAGAAGATCGCGGAGTTAGAAAAATGCGACCGGATTTCTTTGCTGGTCGGCGGTGCGCGTTACATTGGCAATCGACCGCAGGACGCGAAGAAAGTGATCGACGACTCGCAACGCGGTCGATGCCACCCGGACGGTCGGCAAGGTCATCCGCGTGGTCACGCGAGCCATCCGAGCGCCTGCGGGGCCACCGATAGCGCGGAAAATTATTCGAGACGCGGTTGGAAAAGCGCCTTTCTCAGTAGAGAAGATCAGGACGCCGTTGGGCATTTGGCGCTGGAGACGCCGCAGGCCCAACAAGCGATGCAGGATTTGAACCGAGGGCAGACGAGTATAGCTATCCACGTCAGTCCCGCAGAACTGCGACCGGGAGCGCTGCCGAATGGTGTCGAATTTCGCGATGGAGAACGAGCCGGCGAGGAGAGACCGTTCAGAGAATTGGTCCTCGTTCTCCGACACCATGAGGGTCAACGAGATAATCCAGATGCGAACGTATTCGTTCACACGTTCTATCCCGTTCTTCAGTGAATCGACGAGCGGCGAGAAGCCTGCGAAGTAAAAGCTCGAATGAATCGAAGATATGCGTAGAGAGAATGTGACGAACAAGAAGGTATCTATCGATGGAAATACACTTTTATTACCAACGCGCGGCAAGTTCTATTTACATATTCGACTCTCGTGGCAGCGTGTATACAAATATATAGAAAAAATTACATTTTTCTAAGTCTCAAAAAGTATTCATTATCGATTTTTTTTTCTGATATCGATACGATTTCTGTATTGATTCTTTCGGGCCACTGTGTAACTGCAAAATATCCATAAACATTTCATAATCATTTATAATTAAAAAAACATACGTTGTTTTCGATGCAATTATCTCGTTGTGGGACACCACGCCAGAACGAGTTTTCTTAGGCTTGATTTTGCTATCGTAACTTCGTCGGCTCCAGTCTCGAAATCATTAGTTTTTTTAACATACTCGCTACCGTGTTGCAGACAGTCCACGCTATCGCCGACGTCTCCCAAAATCTTCTTTCCGATTTCCACGATCTCCTCGATCTCGCGCCGGCTCAGAGCTTCGCGAAACGAATTTTTCGTTCGCAGTATATCGGCTAGAGAACTCGTGTAATCGGCGAAGCAGGATACTCGAACGTTCTTCGAGATATACGGTCTCAGGCTCCTCAGTACGACGAGCAGTAAGAACTGCAAGTGGCTGTTGTGATCGTTGGTGTTGAGAACGACGTTCAATAATCCGCGAACTATCGAGACCAGAAGACCCACGCTCTCGACGTCTCGGTGGTCCAAATTCGACGCTGTTCCGTTCAACCAAGGTAGAAGACCGTAGCTCTGGGACAAGCGCAGTCCGGCTTTTGGTATCTTGACCGTAGCTTCGATAACTTGAAGTACGAGCCGCTGAAAAAGTAATTCAAAAAAGTTGGTAAGAAACTCGAGTTATTCATGAAAAAAAATTAGCTAAATCGTCGAAATATTCAACAATCGAGCTAACGAATAGACGAAAATTATTAAAATATGCCCAAAGCTTAATGTTTTCCTATTTTTATTGTAACAATAAATGATGAATTGCGAGACGTATGAATTGTTGAGAAGAACATTTGTTCACCTTAGTGATCGGATCCGACAGAACGGAGGAGTAGAAACCTTGCAGCATCTTGAAAATAACGCAACGCAGTGCGAGCTCCATATCAAAGTCCGTTTTCATTCCGTCGCGAATGACTTCGAGAATCCAATGTCTGTGAGCCAAATGTTCGACCTCGGAATTGTGAAAGAAATTCAGCAGTTCCGGTATCGTGTTCAGTTCCATAGCGGGCTTAGCCATGAAGAACGTTTGGATCGAGGAATAGAGACGATTCATTGGTCGGGTCGTTATCAGAGATGCACGAGCCAAGAACGTCGACACGAGACAGCTCAGCCGAACTCCCTTCAGTGGAGTCTCCAAGTTAATGACGCCGTTGCGCAGGGCGTCGATCAAACGAATCCAAAGCAATTTTTCCTTCGAGCTGTAACATAAAAGAGCCATTTTTATTTTCAATAATAATCATCCGAACGAATCGATTACTGTTTCTCAATTTGAAAAGTAAAACTGACCTCGTTGCTTCCATGTGAAAGTAGAATCTTTTGATGACGACGTACGCAGCGAGACGCGTGTCTTCGCAAGCGCTTCCGCATGCGGCGAAAACGAGAGCCAAAGCTCCGCTCTGCGTTACTTTGTGACAAGCGACCACGTTGTTCTCCGACAGAAGGTAAGTCAACAATGGTAAGAAGAACGACGGATCGTAGACATTTTTCCCAGCGCATAGTTCTGTAGGCTGAAGGAAGACATGAATTTCAGATCCAGAGATCGAATATTTCTTAATTAATAACGTTTTGAAGTTATAAATATTCGAAATTAAGCCCTCCTTGAATCGTGACAGAAATTTTTCAGTTCTAATATAACGGATTTGTTTCAATACCCCTGTGCCGTTTTTACCTTCAAATCTCTGTGAACCGGAAAATTTTTGATGGTTTCAATGATTGTTTCGGAATTGAAGAGGTCGAGAACTTGAGAGGTCGAGGGTTGTCTCCAGAGAGCCGTATCGGCTTCGCCTTTAACACTGTAATAAGTAGCCGCCGCCTCGCCCCAGAGATACGGCCGATACTCGTTGAATTTTATTCCATTACTCTCGTAGTGTCGAAGAATCATGAGAATCAATTGATCGCTCTCGGCGAGCGTCGCGTTGTAGGCCGCAAGGTACAAAGGTATCTGCGACGACGACATCGTCGAATGATTTTTGCGAACGAGAATCCACAGCAATTCCAGCAAATCTTTCTTCGCGCTATGGGAGCTCAGCATGAGATTAACGAATTCCGAGTGGGAAGTCGTCATCTCGAAGAGAGTCTTCACGTACTCGTTTTCGCTTGCGTCGGCGTAAGCCACGTCGCAAACGCTGACCAGCGTTCTCAACAGTGGAACGTCACTCTTGTCGTCCTTGGAAGATTTCAATCCGAGCTTGAGCGAGAAACGCGTGAACTGAGGCCACGAGTAATTCTTGTTTAACTCGTCCAGCACAAAAGCGCTGTCCTTGGATCTCAGAAGAGTTATCGTGTCGCAGATGCTCCCGCAGAGTGCTCGAAGCTTCTCCGCGTTCTTGGCGTCCTTTTTCAAAGCCGAGACCGCGACTCTTATCAAAACTTGCACGAGTTTCGTCAGCGGATCCACCGAATCCGCGCCGAGCGTGGCTCTTCGCTTGAACAAACTTTCCACGAGTTTCGCGTAGCTCGTATCAACGCTATCGAGTTTGTCGCCGCTCGACAGAACCGTATCGCAAGCTTTGGCGCAAGTTTCCTCGTCGAAACAGGTCTCGATCAGATAGATCGTTGCCTCGACGTTCTTCGATACCCAATTCTTGTCGCTCGACGGCTCGGCGAAGTATCGGGTCACGTCGTTCTTGTAGTTCGCGCAAATCTTGTTCAAGAATTCTCTGCTCCACGTGTAAGACAAATTGCTCGATAAAATCGGAAACAGAAGATCACTTTGTCGTAGGGCCTTCGGATTCTTCGTTAAACATTGCACGAAGAGCGAGGCGTATTGGTTGCTTCGACCGACGAGAAAAGCGAGGAGAGCAATCGATGCGGGAGTTTTAGCCTGGGCGAGTAAGGAGTTGAAAGAACGACCGTCGATACCGGCGATGTTGTGAGGATAATTCTCCAGATACTTCTGCAAAGACTCCTCCCACGAGTCCATGAGAACTTTGCGATTCGTTTTCAATTGCGTCAAGTACGCGATAATCTTCTTCACGAATGACGCGTCCATCGACGCATTTTTCTCTCGCGGAGAAGAATCATTTTTTCTCGACAACAATTCGATCAGTTTTGGAACGATTGTTCCCCAAATCGAAAGACTCGCTTTGTCCTCCGCAAGAAAAGCTTCCTTCGGTAGTTCCATTATCGTATTCGACATATCGATGATATCCTTGGAGCTCGGTCGAAGAATCTCCGTGTATTCCATCAGCGACAGCGCATTCTTAACTTTACCGCCGTCTTTGCATTTCTTCGCGGCCGAACGCAATTGCGACAACAATTTGTTCTTGAAAGGCTGAAAGAGCTCGGCGAGCTTGGATTTCTCGTTCAGATCGACGATAATGCGGCAAATATTCAGTAGACCAGTAGTGACGATTTTCTCGACGATATTCTTCGATTTGCAGAACGGCGAAAAATATTGGAGCATCGCTGGGTGCATAAAGATCGCCTTAGAGCATTCCTCGACGAGAGCAAAATCTTCGGGATTCCGAAAATGTTTCGCTGCGTTCAGTAGAGCGACGATGCACAGCTCGTGCTTGTCGAATTGCTCTTGTGACAATATTCCTCTCTGCATGAATTGGGTCGCGTAGAAAAGCGTCATTCGCAGCAGTACTCCGAGCTCGTACTCCGACAGGCCGTGAGAGAAACTGAATTTTTTCTCACGATGCTCGAACTCGATGGATCTTTCGCCCTCGAATATTTTCTCCAGCTGCAACGACTCGTTGGACAGTAAAATTTTACTCAATTTACTGACGATGCTCAAGGATTCGAAGGGCTTTTTGATAGTCAACGGTGCTTCGTTGTCGAGCCATCCCGTCAGATATTTCTTCGCCGTCAAGTTCTCCACGTCTTTCGTCAGATGAATCAAAGTTCCTGGTGCGACTTGGCAGTGCAGAGTCAGGATCGTCACGTAGCTCAAGTGTTTCGCGATATTTTCGTTGGGATTTTTCTTGGCGTTCTCGAGAGCGCTGCAGAGAAGCGGAGATATCGAGGTCCACGGGAGCATCTTCGTGACTCGCGATTCCGAATCGCCCGAATCTCGTTCGTACAAATCGTTGAATATCTCGTCCAATCTCTCGGCGCTGTAGACTTGCTCGCCGGCGTTCTCTTCGGCCTCGGAAATCAGATCCAAATATTTTTCCGTTCGTTTGATCGCTTGCTGCGTTACCTTGACGAACCAATTGGCAATTTCGAATCTCTCGACGGAGTCGTCCCAATTCGTGAAACTGTTGATCCAGATATCAACTTGCTCGGTACAGCCTTCGAACAAACCCGCGCCAATGAGCAGCGTCTTGATGGTTTTTCGCGAATGTCCGTCGATCTCGGAGGCATTTTTGTTCAGTAAAGCTATGAGATATACGAGGGTTTCGCCGAAGAGCGGCTTTGTCGGTGCGAAAGCCGCGGGATCAACGACAAGAAGAAACTGCAGAGCTTTGACCTTCATATCCACGTGTTCTTCGATCTCAAGATCCGGTAGTTCGTTCAATCCGGTCAGAAGAATCGAGGGTCGTAGATCCTCGTTCGTCGAAGCTCCGAGATCCATACGCTCCGGGCAAACGTCGCGATAAGCTTCGAGAAGATCGAGAATAGCCGCGAAATGATCGTGTCTCCTGGGAACGAATTCTCCGATATCTTCGGAATCCGTTTCCTCGTCGGGCTTGAGACCGAGACTCCAGACTTTCAGTATCGTTTCCAAACTCGGCACGTTCTTCGAGATATAATCGTTGATCGCGTGCCGGAATGCGACATAGTCTGCGCTATCGTGACAATTGTTTTGCACGACGGAAACGAAGGCTTTGACTTGTCTCAACATAATTGCTAGAAGAAACACGGCTTCGTGGCGTATTATCATGCGAGCGTTTTGCAGAGACGGGAGAATAGCGTTCTTCAATACCACGATAGGAATGGACAGTGTTAATACAGCGCTGATCAGTTGCGAAGCCGAGAGTTCAGTCAAACAAGGTTTCAAGCAGCTGTTGGCTTCGAGTGATTCGATCAATTTTCCAACAAATCTCATAACTAATATCCATTTTTTCGAGGCTCGCGGCTCGAGAAACGGCTCGGTGTAGATCAATTGCGAACGAATTAAGTCCGGACAAGCGACGAGAACTCTAATAACGAGATCCGTCGGCCGCGGATGCTCCCACGGTCGATCGAGACTCTGCAGTATCGTGTTCACAAGTTGATTATTTTTTACGCCTGACGTGCCCAGCGTACGATCGTGAAATATTACACCGTGACGATAGGACGTTAGGAGAGTGATGAGGAAGTTGTGGACGGCTTCGACTGCAATCTGGAAATTGAAAAAACGTGACTTAAGATTTCAGCGTTTCAGTGGTTTTCGGTAAAATTTTTAATAAAACTACACAGAAGCTACTAAGGAGATTAATATTGCATAATATTACTTTCAAACAGTCATTAAGAGTTATTGAATACAGAAAAGTCTTTAGAAAATGTATCTAATCAGATGATTCGTTAAATGATTTTTGTTTCGATTATTACCTTCATTGTTCTTAAAACGTACAAAGTAATGCTTTTACCTCTTTTTCTTCCGGATGAACGATATCTTTAGTAGCTTCTCGTTTCTTTCCCTTCGGTCCCGGCCAATTTTTCGGTCCCTTCCAATTGTACAACGAAACGAGACTCTGCAAAACCGGCGTCGAGAAAACGTGCAGCTTCGAGGTTTTGCTTATAGCTGGATTCTCCAAGACCGAAGTTTTCACGGTCTCGAGTACGAGGTGCACGGTCTCGTAAGAATCGTAAACCAGTTCGGGAAATATACAAGAAAGCATTCCGCGCTTGTCGAGCATAGCGCGTATCACGGGCGTCGTGCCCTCGACGAGAAACGCGAGTACGAAATGAATGAAGCACGTTCGAACGCTCTGCGCATCCGTGGGTTTCGTGTGCTCCGACAGCGTGTCGAGAACTTGCGAGTGAAACGACAAATGGGCGAGCAATTCGCGGGGCAAACTACCGCCGAGCGAAACCATCGAGGCGAGGAGACGCAAAACTGTCTTACGATTTTTCGCGTTGCTCTGACTCGACAGCATGCTGTGGACTATCGACAAGTGGGAATTTATGAAGTGACGACACGCCTCTTCTGCACGGGACTGATACTGAGGATAATCCGCCAAAATTCTGAAATAATAAGAATACAAGGATATAGAGTCAAAATTGATTTGAACCGGAACGACAATAGATAATAATTATTTTTAAAAATCTGATAATGATAATAATAAAATTCAAGATCTTTTCAAGCATTTTCAAGCACAAAAAAAAAGACAAAAAACTTCACAGCGATAAACTATACAAAAAAAAAAGAATAGTCTATAAAAAAGGCAAAGACAAATTTTGCAATTACAAACAATAAAAATGTGAAAATTTTAAACAAATCAAATTTTTAGATTTTTTCAAGAAATAAAAAAAATTTAAGGTGAAAAGGTTACTCAAGATTTCGTAACGTACTTCATGATTATCAAGTGCATAGCGGCGAATACTGTGTTTGCGTTGTTGAGATTCTTCTTGTCGGACGTGTCCAACAGTCGCAGGATTTCCAAGAGACTGCCGCCGGCCTGTAGATAATCGGCCGCCAAATCTCTCTCGCCGTTCTCCTTGCAGACGGCTAGAAACTTGCTCAACGCCGCTACGCCGCCTTGTGAATTAAAGCTCTTGCGCAGCGATTTTCCGGTCAGTTTGTTCGCCTCCTTGTTGGATACCTTGATCTCTCGACGATCCTCATTTTCGCTGTCGTCGGCATCTAAAACACGGCATGAATCAGTTTTGATTCAATTAAAAGTACATACCGCAGAATTCGAAAGTTACCTTTGTCGTTCGTGCCTTCATTCTCCGTTATTTTATCGTCAGTAACGGTGCTCCCGTTCAGTTTTCGTTTTTTCCTCTTTTCTCGCTTCTTACCGTCTCCCTGCGACTGAGAAACATCCGCGGATGCTTCCGCTTCTCCGGAATCTACGATAAAATTCGTCGGTGCAACGTTCGCGATTTCCTCACTCGCCGATTCGTCGTTTCCGTTGCTCTTTGGATTATCATCGAGCATAGAAGTTTCGGCGATCTCGGCGTAATCACGTTTCTTCTTTTTTTCTTTTCTTTTAGTATTCTGTTGAACTATTTTCTCGCAATCCGCAAGTGTTTTTGATACTTCGATATTTTCAGAAGAACGAGGCTCGTTGTTTTCGTGATTTTTTGTCTTTTTCTTCTTTACGGGCGCCTCGACACTGGTATCACTGACTTTTCTCTTCTTCTTCATTTTTTTTATATTCTCGATCATTCTGTGATTATCGTAGCTTTTACAATGTTTATTTTATTCCCAAAGAACTAGGTGAAAATTGTGTTGATAACCTAAAGTATAAACGAACACACGTGCGCTTGGCACATCGTGTTAGCGGCTACTGAAAAAATTCACCGCGCAACGATCTCGCGCATCTCTTTGCATGCACTGCGCATGCGTGGGCGGCGAGGTTTTACGGTGAACGCGAATCACATTCTTTGTTTCAGTTCTCAGTCAGCGCTCGGCTGTGGTCGGCATCGGAGTCGTGTTATTTAGTATTTACTTATATTTGACGGTTATATTTTTGTGAGCGTGTCTTGCACACGTGAGTTTCGCGCATCGCATCGAAATAATATGCAATTAAAAATGACAAAGTTATTCAACGCGAGCTTGGCGAAGAAGATGATACAGGAGGAGGAACGTTTCATAACGGAATTGTTCGCGAAAATGCCACTGCCCATGTCGGAACTCGGTTAGTCTGTGCTTTTCGTTGTTGATAACCTAAAAAAAAAAGTCCACGACGCATGGAAAATCTTTTGTATCAATCGTGATTTCGAGTTTCGATTGTGTATTTTGAACGTTTTTGAAGGCTTCGCCGATGAACGAAGCCTTCGTTCATCGCCGAAGCCCTCGGAAATAATCCTTCGAATCGCTCGACGCGTTTTTTTGTTTTCAGGCGAATTCAACGATGATTCCGACGACGAAGGGCAGCCAGCCAAAAGAGGTATTGAACGAGTATTCGTAACTTCATTTGCGTGTTTTTCTTTTCGCGCTAATCGAGGACGAAAGAAGTATTTGTTGACCACAAAAATCGTTATGTTTGTTTAGTAAAAGTTGTGGCGAGCGCAGGAAAGGCGAAACGAGCCCAAACCTTCGAAGAGCTGCGTCACAAGCTCGACGAATTGAAGGGTCAGAAAAAATTGGACCACAAGCAAAAGCTCCTCAAAAAGGGCCTGAAGAACAGAATAAAAAAGAAATCCAAACGGGAGGAGCGACTGCTGCAGAAGAAAATGGCGAGAACCGAGCAAAACGCGGCTGGCGCGACCAGAGTCAAGACGGAGGAAGGCAGCGCCGACGCACCCAAAATTTCCAGGCCCAAACCCGTCTTCAATTCCGAGGGAAACATGGTATTCAGCAAATTCGACTTTTCCGAAATTGGCGCCAAGAAGAAACCACCAAAGAGCGAAAAGGATCCCAAGAAGGCGCTTCAGCTCTTGCAGCAGAAGAAGGATAAATTGAAAGAACTGGAACAAGCTGGCGAGAAAGAAAAGGCACAAGAAATCAAAGAAAAGGAGGCGTGGAAAACGGCGCTAGCGAAATCCAGCGGAGAAAAAGTAATTGTCGATTACAACATTTTATATTCTTCACATTCGTCGCTTTTTGAGTTTTATAGACACGTTAATGGAAAACACATTATTAGCGTTTCTACGCTCGTTGGGTTACTCTCTGAATTTAATTTCCTTGATTTTGTAGAATCTTATTTATTTATAGACATTTTTCTGAATTCTCATCTTTTTACTCGCTATCTTCACTTATAGATCCATCAAATTCGATTCTATTTGTACAAATTTCGATATTATTTCTTTTCAATTAATTATTTTTCATCGAGGAAAAAAATCATTTCTCGTCGAAATTTCAATTTTGTGATTAAGAGAAATAGTTTTTTTATATTCAGTTCATTGAGATACATTTCAATTAAATACACATTTTAGCAGAATCTAAAATGAAATGCAGCGCTTCATTAAAAATTGTATTTTTCATTTCAGGTGAGAGATAATCCGGATTTGTTGAAAAGATCGATAAAACGAACGGAGCAACAAAAGACGAAGAGTTCGAAGAAGTGGGAATCGAGGATAGAGGGAGTACAGAAAGCGAAGCAGGAGGCGCAACAGAAGAGGCAGGAGAACATTCTTAAGAGGAAGAAAGACAAGAAAACGCACAAGTTGAAGAGAGCGTCGAAAAAGGGTCGCGTGATAGCAGGATTCTAGACGTGAGTGTTTGCCGAACATTGACAGTGACGAATCGATCGATTTTTTGTTTTTTTCTCCAAGTGACGACGTTATGAGCCGCGCGGTCGGACATCGGCTTGACCCATTTTTTTTCATTATCGCAAAACGGCGAATTCGAGAGCTCAATTCTCGATAGAGCTACGCAAATTTCGAACTTCGATAAACATCGTTCAGTGCACCGAACAGTTAACAGAGATTTATAATTGTCTCGCGTGTGTGCGAGATGAGAATGGGAGACGAATTGGGGAGAATTCGTTAAATAAAACGTGATAAAGCAACAGGAAAGAGTAGAGGCTGAGACGATCCTTACGTTTTACGTTCGGCATTCGCTGTTCAACATCGAAATCCATATTTTATTCCTTTACATATAATATATATATGCATATATATATATATATATATACCATCTCTCCATTTTTTTATACACTATATTAACAATCTTACATGTTATTTACAACGACATTATCGAGGTTTTCGGCAGCTGTAAGTAACGTCAGTGGTGCGACATTCTAATAGTGGTTTGTTTCTTCTTTTCTCCTCTTTATCATTATTATTATGTTTTTCTTTATATTAACGTCGACCTTCTCGCCTACGTTAAGCTCTGTGTCTCTCTAGATTAATCGCGGCTAATCCAGTACAAAATTCCTATTTCTCGTCGTTCTAAATCAGTTTTGTTTTTTCTTTTTTTAATTGCGAGTAAGCGACACAGCTGTTAGTCACGCACTAGTGAATCAGGCCCCTATAGTGAATCGTATTACCACAGAAAGGGGTAAGAGTGTGCCAAAAAACTGTGCTTTTTTCGTTTTTTTAGTGCTTGAATGTCCAATCGCTATATCGTTTACATCGAAACCTGTTGATATAATGTGATAGCGAGTTTTTCGAACGATCTTTTGATCTTCTTGTGCTTCAGTTTTCGTCTTCGTTCGCGGCAGACTAGTGAATGTTCATAGGGTTTCGTTTTTTCTTCCGTTCGGACCGTTGAATCATACGAAAATGCGAGCTCTCATGCGTGCGCGAAGATCGTTGGACTAATCTCGCATGCGAGTTATCCACGAGCGTGGAATATTGATGGCTTCGAGTCACGTGAATTGTTTCAGCGTAACACACATCAAGGCGACGGCGGAATGATATCTCGACGGTCCTTCCCGGGTCAGTAGATAATCGGCAAATCGAGGACGAGGGCTCCAATGAAGGCTCCGCCCTCGACCTCCTGCTAGGTATCCCCGAGCATTCCCGTTGTCGTGTTCGCGTGGGTCAATGCCGTCCACAATGGGCTGTGATCCACCGGCGGCGGTACCACCAAGGTCTTCGAACCTCTCGGCGACCTGCGCGCATAAAATATACATTTCTAGAGATTATCGTGCTGGTTCACAAAAGAGTAACGTTCGCACCAGCAGAGATCTGTACGGGAATATTCATTACTGGCATCGATCTATAAAGAAAAATTGATATCGATGAGTAAAAAATATAAACCGTACATATTTCTGCTTGAAGGAGTAAAAAAATTAGTTACGAAAATAGTTCTATTCGCTGATGAGGTCGAAAAGATGTATATTTGCGAATTCTCGCGTGACCTCTAAGTCCGCGTCGCAGGGCCGATATTCTGTCTCAGAATATACTGAATATCGGATCTCGGTCGTCGCTCATAAATGATTAATAGTCATACGAACCTCGATGGTACCGGGGCTAAATGCTAGTCGGGACTACTGAGTTCGAGTGCGGTGCTCTGCTCGGGATCCGAGCGTTCCTCGACAACGGTGTCCAATTCGAGTGTCGGCAGAGGTCTGGAAACCCTGTCGCTTTTGAAAGTTACGGCCCTCGTAGTGCGTTCCACACCAGCTGCGAAAAGTACATGAGCAATTAATTAGCCCTCGTCGCATCAACGATACAACCTCCCTTGAGTCTCGTCACACGATGAACATTGTCATCCGTATATCGCTCCGGCGAGCCTCAGGAGGGAAATGGAAACTTTGCGACGAAGCTCCGGGAAGCTTCTCGAGGGAAAATCACGACCTGGTTGGGTCGAGGATGAAAACGCATACCGAATCTTCGCCACGTATTTGGGGACGATATTCGTGACGAAATTTTCGTATGTCCAATCCTCCGAAGACTTCCTCTACTATCGCACTTTTTTTCTCTCGTTTTTCTAGTTTCGTTCGTTACCGAGGTTTTCTAGCGCGCGGACGGAATTGCTTTTTTGTTACGCTGTACATAAGCTATTCCGTGCAGTCGGGTACGCGCATTCTCAGTCGCAGGGTGGTAGTTTTTTTCCCGCGTTTCCGATACGCGAATGTATGTGCATGTTTACGTATCAACCCTCGAAACCGGGTGGAGCGAGAGCGATATCATTGCAAGGCTACGTTCGGAAGGCGAAACCTTTGCCGTGCCCATTTTTCGAACCCCGGACACGAAGAAGTTACTGTGGAATATTCGAGGTCGGAGCGAGATACACCTTTTCTTCGTCGATACGACGTTGCAAAAATTCGCGATGGTGACTTTACTGAATTTGTTTTAGCGATACCCTAATTTAGATACTTTTTTAATTGTCGGGATGCGTCGTTCTTCTGTTATTGCAGTAATGAATGGTTTTTTTGGTGCGTCGATAGAAAAGAAATTCATTATGGAAAGGTTGAACAAAAATCTGATATCAAGTTCATTAACTGCGTCTGATGACCTTGATTTTAATCACTCAGTAGAAACATCCGCATTTTCGGATCGTGTAAGTGCAAACTTGCTTCGGCCCGTAGAAAATAAACGACTATCGAGAGAGTGAATAGAAAGAATATTGGTAAAAAGTATCGGAAGAAAAAACGAAGTACCCGCGAGAGAGTCAAAAAATGCGAATTCTGTAGCCGAGTGAGAAGAATTTACGGCCCCGAAAGGAGTTGGAGATTCCGCACCGGTAATTAAGCCTTTTTTGCTTCTAATTTTCTTTTTTGCGACTCCACTCTCGGAGTAATTGCACAACTCACCCAAGCGATGCACCGGACTGAAGCGCACGAGGCTCAGTGCTCCGTGATCGAGATCGTAGTTTCTTCTTCTCGCTCGTTCTCTCGCGAGTTTGGCTCTTCTCCTCAGGCAGCAAATAACTAGTAGCGCCAATAATGGAAATCCCAGGATGCACGATACTATTGGTACGATTATGCTCTCCGGAGACACTGTAAAATACCAAAATAACGAAATGCCAAAAAATCTGAAAAAAATCAAGCACATGGAAAGTGTTTGAAAGTTCAATTTTACTGATAATAATTACAAAAAGTTATCAACGAATAATCGACGAAAAAAATTGTTAGACTGACAACCCGGCCTATCCCGGCCTATCTTTTTTTTCTGACCAAAAAGAATTGGTAATTTTTCATAGTACGTGTGAATTTTTTCAGAATTTTTTTCTGAAACGTATTCAAAATTCCCTCGAAATTTTACTTCTGGCTGGGAATGTAACGGTGCACCCTCCTTAACTCTGACAAATCACCTCGATACTCAATATATCGAAATAAATCGGATACGTATCGCGGAGAAAAAAGAAATAAACATAAGTTACGATTCACGTAAATGGAGTACAATTCAACGTCGTCAGCGATATCGATTTTTTTTCACGCGCGAAGGGAGGGTGCTATACGTTATATACGGATACGTCGAAGAGTTTCATGATTCAGTGGCTTTTTGAGATTTATGAAATTCTTCGAGCAATGTCTATGGTCGTGTGGAGGCCCACAGGCTCACGGCTAGCCACGAATGCGCGAGATAAAGAAATGCGACGGCGCGGATAGAACGAACGGAGAAAGGAGAGTCGAATTCTCTTCTGCTCATCTGAATATCTTTAATAATGCCACGACATAGTGCCCTCGTCCCTTCTTCGTAGCCGCGATTTTTCTTCTCTCTGAAAATGCTCGGTGTAACCCACCACCACTTTTTTATATCCTCGCCGATTGCACCGATGTATCAAAGTGATATATTTATTTACCGATAAAATAGTGCCTCGGATATACTCTCGTGAGCCATTTTTGTGTGTTATTATTGTGCCTGAACCCCGGTGAGAAAAATCCAATGAAAGTGGAAGCGGCTTATCCGGGCCGACGGGATTAATTAAATTTCACAGCGGCATGGAAGCTTTCTTCATCGTTAATGTTTTTTTCGCTTCGTGCTTAATTCAATCGTGATCGCAGCTGCAATTTTCGGCAAGTACACTTTTACGGTATTCAGTGAAACTGTATTTATCAGCAAGTATCCTAGATCGAAAATTAAGTTATGTTTTCTTTTTGCCACAGGAACTCGAGCCTTTCAAAGTGGAACGGCGAATCACCGTTCTCGACTATGAGGGAGAGCATTGAAGGCGATGAAAAGCCAAGTTTCGTGAAAAATACGAGTAAATCATCGGAGCCGGCGGTGCGGGCTCGTTGCCAAAGTGCGCGCGAGGCTTCTTCTGGAAGGTTTTCTCTCGACGAAACGAAAAGCCAGTTGACTCGGTAGTCTTTTGCCAGCTTCCAGGGCTTCTCCATTCCCCGTCGTCGTAATGCCAATTTAACCGGCATTGTCGCACGCTTGAATGGAGCCCGAGATTGCAAATTACGTTGTGGTCGCCTCCTGGATGATTTCGCGCCCGACGACGAGAACAGCAAGTTTCAGTGACAAACGCCGGCTAATTAGCTCGACGCCGAGGGCTACGCTACTGTCGTTAGTTCACACACATACACATACACACCAGGCTCGACGAATGCAAGAGTTCATCCGGCTTTAGCATATCCGCGAAATTATCGCGGAAACGTTTCATTTGTTTTTTATGTTTTTTTATTCCAACGAGAGCTTTTGTGTTTTTCGGAGGACGCCTCTAACGTGACTCTCTATTCTTCGCGATTATTGTACTTTGGGGTTTATATCCACTGTCTATACAGCCTTCCACTAGCTCTTTGTGAAAATTGTCCTCCGTGTTTGTATAGTCATTGCCGGAAGGGTCGAGATTTCATCCACGACCTCGGGAACAATGAAGATAGGAGTTTGCACCGGGCAGAGGGAGAGATTTCTGGGACTTCCGCTCTCTCCGCCTATGCGTCCCGGTACTTCCGTGCTATTGCACTTCGCCGCGACGAAGTTTCGAGCTTTTGCACGAGGATACTTATCCGCCTCTCCGCTTCGTGCACTTCTTTTGCACCCTTTCCAAAGAGGTGTTTAAGCGTTTTAAAACGAGTGAATTTAAAAAGAGATT
Source organism: Ischnus inquisitorius (assembly GCA_963924025.1). Taxonomy (NCBI): domain Eukaryota; kingdom Metazoa; phylum Arthropoda; class Insecta; order Hymenoptera; family Ichneumonidae; genus Ischnus; species Ischnus inquisitorius. The sequence goes on along the minus strand of OZ001245.1, from coordinate 6,014,547 downwards.
CTTCACGACTTTCCTCGATAGCTCGCGAAGCTACATTGTAGCTTTTATTTTCATTTCCTCGAGCTGTCTTGGCCGGGTTAGCAGTATGCATGACGAGAGACATGATTCGGGCGGTTAAAGGGGAAGAATTTGTTATCCGCAAGGGCTCAAGAGACGAAGGTGAATCTGCAATTTCGCAACGGGGTCTCGAGCGAACGATGATCCCATCGGGATATTGGACGACTGCGGCGCGAGCTAATTATATAATTTCTCGTCTGCGAGCGCCTGTATGCCTTAGCTGCATTATCCAAAGGCTCTCGGGATAGCTGGTTAAAGCTCTCCCATCCACGCGAGCGTTCGCCGCTCCCAGATCACAGTCTGTCGACTCGCGGTTACCTCGTTCGCAATTTTCTCGAAATTCTCCGAGTCTGAGTGGTCGACTTTTCCAGGATTTCTCAAGTCTCTAACTAGACTCGTCACTCGGTAAATCCACTTTAAAAAAACTCTCATCTCTTTCTATTCGCAGACTCGCGTTTTTTTCTTGCTCTCGCCCTTTTTTTCTTGTTTTCCGTTTCCGATTCCGGAGTCAACGTTTTTTACCGGCAAATATCTACATGCATGCAAAAATATACAGTCTCGATCCGGGAGAAATCTCGGCTGGCTCGCTTACACTTCTCTCTTTCGTTTACGAGATCTTTCCTCCGAGTTTTCCATTCTACCTCGTCTTCGTTACGGCGAATTCCCAACGGCGAGCTTGTGATGCGCGACGGATTCAGTTTGCCAACGACAAACTCGTCTCGGCTATCGAGCCGTGGAAAAACCACCGGGGCAGAGCGTTCAACTGTCTGTTCCTCTACATTCTCCTCGCTCCTTATCCGCTCTTCGTTCCTTCGACTCGCCCGGGGAAAATTCCTCTCGAAGTTCACGAGTGCCCCGACGAGTACCACTGAACCAACGTGACCCCCAAGCTAACGATCGCTTCTGTCCTTCATTACAGACTTTTTTTTCTTTAGTTTATTTCTCACCGATATTCTAGTCGTACTTCGATCCCTATTTTTTTCATTTTAAATTTAATTAAAAGTAAAGTAAAAATAAATGTTTGCGTAGTCGTCGTGCGCTCACCGGTTGGATATACGTATATAGTCGGCCTCTTGGACTGCGGAATCGTCGGTACCGTAGGCCGTCCGGCTCTGACCTCGACCGACATTTTTATCTCGTCTATCGTTTTTGCTGTATTCTTTTTTCTTCGCCCCTCTCGTTCCGGTACTCTGAAACACACAATTCCAACGCGTGTAAATTTGTTGATGAATATTTTCACGAGTTATCTGCCTCTGTTTTCGGAGAGCTTAAGACTGACGAAAGCGAAATTGTTTCAAAGCGACGGGAATCCCGTTTCTCGGACAATTCGTTCTTTGATTCGCGGGCCAACGATGGAGAGCGAATGTATTACGTTCCATACAACTTCGGGCACGGATTAACTCCTCCGTGGTCAGCGAAAATTGAGCCCAAACGAGCTTTCTCGTACTTGCTATCGCCGTTCTCGCGCATCACTACGAACGTTGCCGGACTCTCGTGAACGTGTTTCACGCAACTCCCCACGCAAACTTTCCATCCCCCGTTGGGATTTCGGCAAACTCTCGGCTCGCTGTCCGGCTCGAGCCTCGACTGGCCAACCTCGGCCATTCAGTTTCCGTACCAAACATTGTATAGCGCTATTTCCACGGTTCTCAGCAGCGACGTTTAAAAAAAAGTTGTACCCTTCCCTACCCGGTCCGTGCGGTAGATAGTCCAGCCAGCTCGGATCAGTAGAACGAGTCGGCGGGCGGTCGGACGGCCTCGAGCCAAGAGAGATAAATCACGAGCGAGCGAGGAAGAGCCCTGAAAGCCCATTTAGTCGATAAGATCGCCGCAACGGTCAGACAAATTTCGAAAATGAAATTCAGCATCGCCGACGAAGAACGAGACCAATGGAAAATTTCAATGATTCCAATACGCCTTCTTGACGACTTTAATGTTGCGGTAAAAAAAATATCGGCGACCGGGTTCAAAAGATCCGCGAAGAAATTTTTCTTCGACATTGAAAAAAATAGTGCCAATTATTTCGGCGTATCGCAAAATCGGCACAATTCGAGAAAATTTGGTTCTTTGACTTTCGTCGTTTTAGCATCGGCATAACGATTTTGTATGAAGAGAAACCGAGACGCACGTTAGCGAGAAACTAATATCAAATCTCGTGTTTCAAGTTGCAACCGTGCCGATAGACTCGTTTCCTCCCTCTCGCGCGTCTTGCACGACTCAGCACGGGAAACTTCGAGCGCTAATCCTCGGGACAGTGTGTACTATTAATTCGGAGAGGATTCTCGCGTTAACGTGCTTTGAACGTGAGGAGAATAGAATTCAGGAGTAACATGCCCGAGCGGTACGTATCTCATTCGGTTTTCACTGCCGAATATTCTTCATCTCGTTGAGTGCCGAATAGACGGATAGCAGTGAGAGAAGCGAGAGAGAGAGGCGGGAAACTCCTCACTCAGCCGAGTTCATACGCGCTCTCGTGTTTCAGTAATTAATTCCTTGCTCTGCGTTCTTCCCGCGTGTATCCAAAGCCCTCAACCCGCTCGCATGGGTCTGCAAAGTTTAGATATTTCTGGCATCCAATCTATGCCTGAAGCCGCATTGCATCGCGTGTACTCAGATCTCGTTTTCCACAGCCTCCGACTGCGATACGTTTCTCGGGATGGTGGAGAGAAATTGCTGTTACTCTTGTTACGTCGCGTGGAGATTCTCGTCTCGGTTATTTTCGACGAAAATCTACGTTTCTTTGCTCCCGACTATCAACTTTATCTCATCCGCGACGTGCTCTTGGAGGCTTGTACAATTTCCGCGGTTGGTTCGCGTACGAGCCAACGAGGGGGTGTCGCGGGGGTGGAGCGTCGGCGGGAAGGTCGAGCGCGGCACACAATATTGCCGTTGTGAATTATCGAAGGTTCGCACGAGAGAAGCCTGGATGAAATGGCATTCGCGTTGGCATTACGCCCCGAGGGTGCTATAACCCCGACGCTGAGCCGAGCACACACCTTCCGCGAATTTGCTTCCCGCGATGCTTGCCTACTCGAGCCTTGAAAATTTAACTCCCCCCGAAAATCGACCGGCTTGCTCGCGAGACTCTGCCTCTCTCCGCCTCCTTCGCCGCGAAGATTCCTCGGTAATAGGGGCAGAAATCGTATTAAGCATCTTCGCGAACCCACGTTAGACTCGAGAACCCTCATGCTCGTCGGAAGAGTTGATAACTCTTATCCCCACGCGAATGATAGTAACGTTGATGTAAAGGAAAAAATACGTTATATACGTGGATTATGCGTGGAGTACAGTGTAGAATGTAAATATGTAAGATATCATTTTGTAGTCCTTATATACGGCGCATTATACATTATGTACGGTCTATGAATAAAGTAAATTGACATTTAACGCTTATTGGACAAGCTTCAAAGAGAATGAAACTTTAGAATGAAAAATTCCTGAAGACTCTTTTTCTTCTACATTTTCATAAGAAGTAGAATAGTTCTGTCTCGTCTTAGATCAGTGTTAATTTATAATTCTCATAGTAAATAATTTATTAGATGTGAATGAGTGATTTATTCTTTTTCACAAAAACGTTCTAGTGTTTTAGACCAGTTCATTATGCATAAAAAGGACTGTTTAGAATAACTGCTGAGGCCTGTAAAATTTTTTTACCACTGTCCCTGTTCATCGAAAAAAATCCATACGCAATTCTTTTTCGGAAAATTATGTAAAATCTCAAAAACCGATTTTATTCCGGATAATTTTATCCAATATTACATTACATCGCATAAAATTCCCGACAGCATTTAAAATTTCACAACAAATTTCACGGCTCGCTTGTTTCGGGTATTTTCTCGAATAACTACAGACGGCAGACATTTCCTGTCTGCCAGTCGAGATAACGTTATCACAATCCTAGTGCGAACGTTCCCGCGACAATAGCGATATGCGGGATAATATCGAATATATCCATCACCATCGAATAATAATTGGGTCAAAGCCAATTTGTACGATACGTTTCTGTAGTAGTTAAACGCGTGGAGAGCCTTCGCTTGATACAGCCACGAGCCACTCAAAGGCTTAGAGAATGGAGCATTCGCTCATTTAGCTCGCGCTCGAAGTGCGCTGGCGGTGAGAGGACAAGGGATCCATTTCCATCTCGTTTGGAAATCGAAGTGCCCGGATCCCACGTATATATATATACGTATACGTATTCACATATATACTAGGATTTTGCAGGCCTCGCGCGCTACGCGCGCCCGCGTTTTGTCCGTCTATATTATGAAACTCCTTTAGCGCTGCCGCAACTAATATAGACTAATTACCTCTGACCCCCATCTTGATATAAATTATTAACCAAAAACGACTCACAGGCAGAAGAGATAGTCTGAAGCCCGCGTAGATTATTCCCTTTAAGTTCCTCTGTTCCTCTAAGAGAGACTTAGCATTTGTCGGCTCTTGGGGTCTCACAGACCCCCAAAGCTCTCGGAGCTCTTCATGCCTTCCAGGGCTTAGTACTCGATCCTTGTACCCGGTGTCGGAATATTTATATAAGGTCAATGCACCAATTTTGGTCATTTTTCTAATTTTTCACTCAAGGCCTTCGTTTTTTTTACCTTCCCATGTTAGCAATTCAAAAGTATTTTCATAAATGTACAAAATGATCCACTTGATGGTTTTTGAACTGAATTGTATTGCGATTTATGTCATCTTAAACGTTGCGTCCGAAACCGGTGCGTTAGAGAGATACGTGAAGCTGCGGCACGTTCGGGCCGCACGTACCTACCACTGCAAACTATTTAGCATTCATTGTACTCCATCCGTCTGCTTCACAAGCCATCGCTTACAGAATATCTGTTCCAATTATCGGACGTTTCCCCGATAATTCTATAAAGTGAAACATTTTTTTCATTCAACGGAAATTTAATAGGAAATTCCGTGCATTATATTTATCGGAAATACCGTTCACCTATTTTTGTTTTTGGTTATTAATTATTTTGAATATTACTCCTTCAATGGCAACAAATTAAACAAATTATTATTTTGCCTTCAATTCTAAGATCAGTGCAGAAAAAATTATAATTATTGAGTCACAGACTATTCACATTCCTCCCGAACGAAACTCATATAATATTTTTTTATACCGTCTGAGAATTTCAATTGAAATTTATTGGCAAGCTGAATTTTTACCAGTCGTTGAGAGATTATCGTAGTCCAAGAAAATGTGAGATTCAGAGAGAATTCATAGAGAATTTCGAGCGTTTCCCAATGGGATGAAAATCTTTAAAAAATCAAGCGTAAGAAGGATATTCGAAAGATTGATTTTGCGCGATAATAATTCCAAAAATTGATTAACAAATTGATAAAAAAAAAGCTTGTGTAACAAATTTCAGTGAATATTCAGTAGAAGATTTATAATTAGTTACTCAACCGGTATGTGCTTGATGCGCGAGGGGAGAAGCTTCGACGTTAACTAAATCGTTATCAAATTGAATAATATATATATGATAGACAAGCTGCCCACGGCAAGCCTCAAAGGCTTCGCTCTGGCGAAGCATTTCGGTGTCCGAAGTTTGGCCATGCTTCAACGTCGATGCGACAGACATCGCATCGCCGGGCCTTCACTCTCGCTTTCTGTCGATAACGTTGTACCAACTACGGCGCGTTCTGGGCTGTGGCCGTCAGTTAACTTTGGATTTAACTAGGCATGCAACAGCACCACCAGCAGCCGGAGCTCGCAACGTAGGCGTGATAGAACCTTCAATGATTAAAATTGACCTGGTTCTCAGCGCCGAAGGTAAAATCACATTCCGGCCGAGTTATATCGCGCGGCCCAAGTACATCGGGTGCAATTTTGATGCTTTTCGAACGATAGTTTTGGAAGTGCGCGATTCGAGCTCGTATAGATCTTTCCTTTCGTTGGGTCACGAACGAACCGGCAATTATTCTCCCCGCGTTTGAATTTAGACTCGCGGATGGCGAGCTCTGGCACAAGAGAGGCGAAAGATGAGTGTGTTGGATCTACGTATAAGTTCTATTGCATACGAACGCAGCAGAGGGTCAAGTTCATCGGCGTGACTTTCCCCAAGCTCGTTACGATGCACTTAGCTGCAACTCTGACCTTCCGCTCGCTTGGCGCTGCTGTTCCGCCGCTCCGTATACATCGCTCGGCTTCGACCCCACTTTTTGTTCCCTCTCTTCCGATACACACTTACAGGTCGCATGTGCCCTGAATGCAGGTGAATAATAATTGACCTTGGGCGCCCGAATAGTAACTGCGAAGAGGCATTCACGCGTTCTTCGGGCACGGGGAATTTCCATAGTCACGATTCGAGGAGAGTCCGTCGTTAGATTGCCAGTCAAATTTGAGATTCGCAGAGCGTTCGCGGAGATAAAAATTCGAAATAATTAACTATTGCACATTAAGGAAAATTAATTATCTGTCATAATACCAAAAAGTTATTAACAAGAGTAAAAGAAAAAACCGTTTTAGAAATGAGTCGGCAAATTATATTTGTCCGAAAAACCAGAGTTTTTGAAAATTGAGTGGATTTTTAAAAAACGCTATGTAGAAATATTATCGAATTGACTTTGGCCGTCGTTTGGGTGCCAACTGATTCGTTAAACTGTATACTTATTACAAACATTTTATTATGTTTTTGTAATTATTATAATTTGTTACGTTTGAAACTTAGAAGAAATCGATCCCACCAACAAGTATTCGAAATTCTTTCGGAATCTCACATTTGGACACATAACGATCCAGCCTCCCACAATAGTTCGCACCGAAACGTTGGTTCCACTTTTCGATTAAACGATCCCTCGTCTACCCAAGTTTCTATTATCGTACCCCGAATTAATGGTAATCGATGTAGATTTATTGTCTCTGACGAAGCTTCGCCGCGAGGGGGTTTCCGCGAGCAATCGTTAATTGTCGACGCGCGGGTTAATCGTCGACCCGATTTGCCGCGCACACACACACCGGTTAACCCAGTTGTGAAACCGCGCGTGCGGCTTGGGGGGCGCGCGAAACACAGCCGCGAGAAGCGGCGAAATTCCTTTGGCAACGAGCGCGCTACTCCGCTGTACGTTTCTATAGTACGAAAAATCTTTTGTCGAAGAAAAGCGTATTTGTGCACGAGCGACACACGCTCCAGTGGCAAAGTATGAGATTCGGCCTTTGCGGAACACAACGCCATTGTGTCGTTGGCTCGTTGAAAAAAAAAGAAGAAAAAATGATAATAACAATAATAACAATCGTAATAATAAAACCACCCCGGAGAGTCGAAAGGGGGTTAAAAACTTGTAGAACGCGACGAGAGTTTGGCGACGTTCTCGCCGAGAGCCACCTCAGTGTTTTTCAGCGCGCGTACCGCGCGGTAGACCGCAGAAAGGAGAGCTCGACGATGACGCACACAATTATGATCTCGTCGTGGAAGCCCGAGAGTTAATTACTCACGAGACGAAAATTCGCCGCGTCGCGGTGGGGCTCCGCTCTATTGTTGCTCGATTAACGAGACCTCGAATTTACCACTATGGATGCATAATCGCGCGAGATTATGTGTGCATCTTCTCGGGTATTAATTATTGAACGATGCGGAAACGCGATAACCGCACGGGAACGAGGATAGGTTGGGCGGATAGGTCTATTAATATCGCCGATGGCTCGTCGCCGAGTCAGCGCTAATTGGAACATCTGGTTCATTAATTTCATGCATTTTGCATCGCCGATTGTCACTCACGCTCCTTGAAACGGAAACTCGAGATACCGCATCAAAAAAAAGTCTCCTTTTTTATTTTTCATTTTATGGAAAAGATTATCACCGTATCGTGAGCTTTGATTACAATGATTTAAGTGATCAATCACTGTAAATGGTAAATTCAAAAAAAAATGTATTAACCGCGAAATCCGGTTAATTATAGATAGTAGAAAAATATATGAGGACGCTTTATCGAGTTTTCTGGCAGCGATGACATTCTTTCGTTACTTTATTTAATATTACCGTTATCGAGAAATTGTTTCAATGAAATTCTATTGGGATATAATAAACCCATTAACGTAATAAAAAAATATTGGATATTGCGCACTAAATGTGTCTTTCGTTGGGCAAAATAAACCTCGATAACATTCGTCAATTGTTGAAAAATCTTGTTTCACCAAACCTAAATTTGGTATTAACAATCAAATATATATTTGACTCTATGATTCAATACAATTGGAATCGTCGATCAGACAAATGTGCAATGTAACGAAAGGTACTTTTTTTCACATTGTTCCAAACTGTCGCCGCATTCTCTTTCATAAGGTTTCACCGCTCGATCGGAAAAATTGGCAAAGCAAAAAAAGCAAAGCCGATGCATCGCACAGCCGAGCGTCAAAGAATAGAGATTCCTGCACGCGGTAGGTCAAAGAGTACGGACGAAGCGTGAAGCCTCGAATCCTTGCAAACCCGTAATTCGCCTGGCGCCGTTCATTAAGCTCCCTCGTTCGCTCCGCGTTTCGCAGCTGCCCCTCGTCCCTCTTTGGTCCAGCCGTCCTTTTGCTAGTCTCGCGTTCTCCGCGCTTCCATCCACTCGTCCACTCCACCCCTCTGTTCGTCAACCCTTTGCCGTTCCTTTGGCCCTCGGGCTGAGGGGCGTTGTTTAGCTCCGGGTTATCCCCGATTGTGTTCCCTCGTGTAATAAAAGCCCAACATCGCGCCGCGCGATCGTCGGGATTCGTGAACCGCGGATCCTGACAACCCGCAAGCTCCGAGTCGGATATTCCATTCTCGAGACCTTGCAATGTTCCGAGCACTGTTCAGTAAATTATCCACCGCGAAAACTTGACCCACCGCACGACTTATCCGCGAATTACTCAGGCGAAACAAATCATCGTGAATTTCCCGTGGGAAATCTTTCTCGATAGCCTGATGTGAATTCGATCGCTCGCGGCCAAAAAGAAGAGGAGAAAGGAAAAACGGACATTGTCCAGCGGAAAAAAGCCAGACTCGTTCTTCAATCCCTTACGTGTCTGCGAACCACGTAAATGTGTGTCCGACTATGTTTAAAAAAAATAGTAGCATCAAAAAAATTATTTAACCAATAATAATACTAATACCATAATACTAATAATAATAAATCATAATTATTATAATTATTACATAGTCATTATAGTATTAATATTACATACCAATCTTTTGATTATTATTTTTGATAATTTTTTTTGAACAATACTAACAATAATAATAAGTAAAATAACTAAAAAATATCATCGTTTAAAAAAAAACGCGACGAAGCGTCGTCAATCCCGGCAAGCTCTGACTCCGCGCCCTAATACAGTGGAGTTCATCGCGGCGGCCGAGAATTCAATCAAGCTGTGTGTGACACGTGTAGCAGAAGGGAGTTAACGTGTGGAAGCGTGTCGCTGGATCTCGCGTTCGTACGTTAGCCGTTTCTCTCGCGGATCGGGCGTAAATCCCGCAAGCTCTACGCCCACCGGAGACGTGTGCGAGTGGCTTCCGCGTGTATCGGTGTGTACAAAGTGAAGGTGAGCGGAGGGGAACTGAACGCCGAAATTAAACCAATTCCTGTCAAGCGCACAATAGTCGGTTGCGCGAAAGAGAGAGGAGCGGGAGAGGAAGCGGGTTAGTCGCGGGACATGCGAGGAAACAAGGTACGGGGATTCCTTTCTCGACGCGAATTCAATCGACGATATGTCGATACCGCCGTCGAAACGGAAGGGCGTAAACGACACTATTTCACGTCCGAAAACGAGGCGAAACGCGCCCTTGCGATTCTCGGTCGCGAATCCGCGCACCGCGGAGTTTTCGGCGCTCCTCTGTGCGGCTTTCAGCGGTGCCTTTGCCCCGGAAATACGATACTCCGAAAAAAATCGAACTGAAACGCGAAGAGGACATTTTTCGAGGCGTCTCTTTTTACCGGGGAAAAAAACATTTGATCGCTAACTATATTAATGATTCTATCGCTACGTTCTTCTTCTTTAACTTTGCAAAATCACTCGTTGCGCAAATCCTCCGCAGAGTCGACAGCGGTTGCGCGCAGCTTCGGCGGTCACCGAAGTCAAGCAAAATTGTTTGCGGGCACTACTTGGATGGGTGACCGTCTAGCCGGGTGCTGGCTGCTGCATGAACTTGGTGTATGCACTTGATTAAGTTACTTTCGGGTATACACCGAGAACTCAAAAGAACAGGACTGTCTGTAGCGGCACAAGTTTTCCGCAATCTCCCGGTGCCCACGGCAAATGCGGTACAGTGTAGCTAAGTCGGTTGCGGACGCACTGGAAGTTAGGCAGCTTAGCGAAGTGCGGGTAGGAAGTGCTAGGGTGGACAAGGGCGGTGGCACCGATCCCGCAAAGACTCGTCAGGGTATACCATCGTCGATGGTACTTACTCCGCAGAATCGAGCAGAAATTCAACAAGGACCGATATTCTCGGACGAGAAAAAGAATCGTCGGTATGAGTATTGCTGATTCCACTTGTTACATAGCTCCGAGCGATGCTTTCGTCGTTGAAATGAAAGTGGGCACTCCGGAAAATCAAGGTAAAATATACCTTCGAGAGAAGAGCCATAGGTGTATACAGATATTTCCGATTACGAGGCTGTGTGGCTATGATAGTCCTCGTCGCTGAAACTCCGCGCCGGAACGCTGCCTCAACGGTATCCAGTGTCCGGGCGAGAATTAAATTTCCTGTCCGTCCGTCTGTCTTTCTACCCTGTGAGGGGGCTTCGACGTTATTCGTTCGCTAGCTAGAGACGCTCGATTCGAAGTTCTCTTACGATAAAATCAAAATGAATAACTTGGCTATTGTTTCGCAAAGATATAGGCATTTTTTTTTTAAATTGTTATAACTATTATTAATTATAATATTATTATTCATTGTTATTATTTATAATATAATAATAATAGGTACTACTTTGCTATTCGATTTCAAGGAATCCAATATTTAGTCTGACTCAGCTAGTTTACTACTACTGATACACATTTTCGGGGGAAAGAAAGAGAGTGCGAACGAGAATGAGAGCGCACGGTGGAGAAAACGATTTCGGAAATTACTTCTATTTCCTGGTAATGTAGTTCGCGCGATGTGCATCTATTCAGGTACAAAGTTCGACAATGCCCGCGAGTGGTTAATAATTCAGTCGGTTTCTGCCGGCCGCAGTTCCCGCCGCGTACGAGCTCCACAATAATTAATGGCAATCGAGCCAGATGGAAGTAACCTCCGCCGAGAGAAATTCTCCCCGTGCCTCCTTTGCAATTCCGGAGAGGAAGGGTGGAATTTCTTTTATTTTATTTTCGAACCTCTCGGCCCTCTCGACGTGACTTTTTTCCACCCTCTTTTCAACGCGCCGGTGTTGGCGCTCGGCAAAGAGATCAAATTAACTGTTTCGATAACCCTCTTTGCGGGGATTTCGAGAGTAAGGCCCACAGCGCGAAATGGGAAATTTATGAAAATTCACTTTACCAAGTTAATGAAACATCAGTTAATTATTTTGTAGATTAAAGTTATATCGTCGTTTTAGGCACGTCGCGCCGAGGCATATCGGCACCGCAAGCTTTAATCTCTCTCTCGTACCATCCACTAATACACGGTTATAGCTAACGAGGCGTTTATTATGGTACGTGCACGCCACGTACTCGCCGGAGATAGAGAGAATTGTACCCAAGGCAAACACAACATAGTGCGCGTCGAGGCAAAGTGATTTAGCGACGGATAATGGCTTTTCCGTAACCGCTATGCAAGTTTCCTCGTGAAACATTTCGCGCGGGAGTCCCGATGCGAAATCAGCTCAAAGGTCGCGATACTTCGATATGAACCTCGACACGCGTGTTTGGCCACTTGACCTTCGGTGCCGCGAGAGCACATAAATTATTGATGGAATACCGTTGGTCTAGCCCGTTTCTCATTCATGAAACACACACCCTTCGCTCGGTCGAACAGCGACGAAAGGAAACATTTACGCCAATCACGAACGGGGACGGTAGACTTTTTTTTTCAATATTTTTTTTATTGTTTTTTCGGGGAAAAAGTGTGAAGACTGTGCTGAAAAAACAAACATTACAGTTTTGGTCTCTTTTTGCGCACTGTGATTATTCCAGCAAGGTTGGAACATCAAGCCCGTGAGCGCAAAGCCACTTAAACTTCGCTCACGTTTAATCAACTGCGACCTGCGTGCTAAGTGCACGGTTAGTTCGGCACAGTTGCATCGCAAATTCGACGCTAAGCTTTACCGGTGTAAATTGTCTCTCGGTCTCGTTTCGAGCCCGTTTGGCCGCGCTTTATCGTCTTTTTGCGAGATTCGGTGGCGAGTATTCATTTGGCTTACAATTCATTCTTCAAATGACTGTATTTCATCTAAAAAATGTCTGTCGAAAATTGTTGCTTTTTTTAATGAAATCCTGGATTACGATGAATTTGAAGCGGGCTTGAAAATATCGGATATCCTGTGAAAATTGGAAGAGAACGCATCGTTACATTGCGTTTCTGAAATAACATCTCAAAATATTGACAGGGATTTGTGGTTATTTGTAAGTAGATTGAAAACCGGCATCGGTCTGACAACATCCGGACCCTTACCACTGGCGCCTCGAATTCTCGCACGTAACAACGTTTTTCATCTGCGAAGCGACAACGAAAGTCACGTACGGTTACAAGCTGTACGAGTTGCGAATTTACGTGTTTACCGGAGACAAAGGGGTAGTCTCTAAAACATCGAACTCTCCCTCTCCCTCTCTCGAGACAGAAGTTGTTTGACCACAATTGAATAAATTACACGTGCTGCGGTACCGCATCCACCCAGGTATAGAAGTAAGTTCTCGTGCAGCGAGCACGCGAGTTTAACTTTGCGACGATTGCCAGTGAGTAACAACACTATAACTCCCGCTTTACGAACATGCCGCGAAAGTTTTACCTCTGTTTCGCCGGAAATTGGCCTCGTTTATGCTGAAAATCGCTGATTTTCGCCATCAGCGAGAAACACTTTACGCGCTTATGTCGCCGAACGATGTCGCGCTCTCGAACGGGAAAACTTTGTCTTCGTGCAATAAATCATAGTAGATAGGTTGCACGAAAATTAGCTTCCGGAAAATTGGAATTGGAATTTTCAAAAACATACCAAATAATCAAATTTTGTAGATGTCTTCGGTTTATAGAATGTAATTCTGGCAATAAAGTCCGAGCTTACCATTAACATCTAAATTTCATTTAAAAAACGTGCCTCAATTGATTTTTTAATTTTTTTTTGATTTATTTAGATTGTAAATATTTTTGGGACTGAATTTCCGAGGCCCGTTTACTGGAGTCCAATATTCCGGGAGTAAATTTTCCTAGACTCAATTAACCATATTTATATTTCCATAGCAATTTAATGATCGATTTATCAACATTGAATTGGTATTTGATGAGCGTTGGTTTGAAGTTTATTAGCACTGCGAGAAATCATAATTTGGAGCAGCGTAGATTTTCCTGCGCATGTTGCAAAATTTGCTGGTACAGCAAATATTCTTATGCTAATTAATGCCGTTCCCAGTGGCGAAATATCGTTTTCTGCTCAGCATATTTACGAGTTTGAATTGATAACAGGATAAAAAACTTCGGCATCGATTTGTCTTGAAGTGGTTAATCCGGCGGGTGTCTTTCGAGACGGTGTAGCGCGGGCGGGTATAAAAAAATTGGAAGGAAAGGAATGAGGGATCGGGGAGAAAGTGGTAGACGAGAGTGCTGGGGAATAAATTTATAGTATAGTCTCGGATGGCTATGTGGGGTTTTTGGTACGCCGTGCCGGCCAGTTGGGTTGCTGGTTACACGAGTTCTGGCCAACATGAGAATTTATGTGGTTTTACGGGAGGGTGGACCAGACGCGTCCATTACGACGGGGGATGGAGACTGAGAGGGCGAGCGGGAGAAACAGCGGCAGCACCAGGAGTAGCTCTTGAATCCCGTACGGCGCAGTCTGGTGAACCAGCAATGCCGGTATCGCGAGAACGTAAACCTCGAAGCCCATATTATACATGGTTCTATGTATGCATTATATAGCGATCCTTGTATGCTATGTATATGGAGTATGTGGGATCGAAGGGATGAGAAGGAGTGATTCATGTGTACGCAAAGGATGACCGGAGCTTCTACGGATAATGGGGGTCACAGCAGGCACAAGAGGTTATTGCTATACGTACTATAGACCATATTTATGTGTATCTGTACGCTGTATACAACAAACATAAGACACGTTTGCACCTCGATGACAAATGGTTCGAGACCACGTCAGCATCTTCGAAGCCTCCGGAGCATCTACCACAAAAGACTCGCGGTACTTTCAGTCATGATGAATGAAACATTGCGACACTTTTTTTATCCCCGCACGCCGAGGTACAATGGGAGACTTTCATTCGAAAGCAAACTGGAAAGTACGGTAATAGGTTTTTTTGTCATCTTCATCCCTGGACGAATCTCATTAATTTTATTTTCATATACCGAAGCTTACATTTTGAAGATATCGTCAATAGAATAAATTGTGGGGACTTTTTTGCCGGTTTCGAATTTTCTCATAGGACAATAAAGCGGAATTATTCAGTCATCAGCTATCTCGCGAATGGCCAGATTAGGGAATGAATTTGCAACGCTGATGTTTGCAGAATCGTATTTCGGTTTACTTTGACATCAAGTTTATTTCTTACGAGACGCGGCGCATATAAAATTCCTGAAAATTTTATGTACTTGGTACTTAACTTAGTTCTTGAATTAAATTAATTCTTGAATTGAAGAATTAAGTGCTTGTACTTAATTCTGGAACATTTATACATTGCTCCAGAATTAAAAAGTTTGCTTCTGAATTTACAAAACATTCTTGAAATTTTAAAGGGAAGTTACCATATGGTTTGTTGTAAGCGAACAATTTTCGTTTGCAACACACATTTGTTTGAATTTTACATTACGGTTAATGCAGAAAGGTTTTCAGCACCGGTATTACAAATCCAATTTGGAGTTATGATGAAAAATTAATTAAGTTTACTTCAATTTTACTACAAATCGACCAAATCTAATCATTCAGTTATTTTTGTAATAAATGTATTTAGAATTCAGAAAATTCACTGAATTTTCACTGTTACAGTATTTTCTATGACTATCATGCATAAAATCTAGAAAATTTCAAATAAATGTGTGTTGGAGTTTCACGCAAGACTTTGCAATATCACAAAAAATTTGGTGATTTGAACTTTTTTTTATTTTGAGAGTATTTCGCAAAGAAGCGGTTTCAGGCCCGATATAATGTGCGCCGCTTCCCAACTTTGAATTACCGACTACATTAAGAGTACGATTATTCTTTGCAGTGTATTTTATCGATCGCTACATCGCCGTCCTCCCCCGCTCGGTCTGCGTTCCCCTTTCGGCCCGTAAATGGGTCACGTCCCTCGAATAAACATAAATCAAACAATTAATTAAAATCCCTGGCATACAGAGAATAACATGTGTAACGCGTCCTCGTTATACGAAAATGTTGTTTTAAAATAATGTTTGCTCGCCGTAATACGAAATGGAGTATCAAACCGAGTGCCCGTGTGCCGGGTATGGAAAATCGACTGGATTTTGAATGAGGCGAACGTGCGAGGCGTTGTAAGCGAGAGAGAAAGACGATCCAATAATCCTGGATTATCGGATTCACCCGTGTATATGCGCGCGCCTTCCACACGTGCTCGCTATTAATCCTCGATACTCTCTTGTCTCTACTACGGCTGTATATACGCATGTACACAAATGTACACGATCGCGCGCCTCGAGCTGTTGCAGCCAGTGTAACCCGGGTTTATACAAACGCGCTTCACGTGCCAGCGGAATTTCCTATCTGACCGCCCGGCAAAATTTCCCGGTTGATGCATGATCCCCGAGCGCGTCTCCCGCAAACCGTGGAAAAATATATAAAGGCACCATGAAAATGAAAAAAAAACGTGTTACCATTTGTTCGAGTTAGCGGACGAATCTTTTTAACACGACAATGAACGCAACAGTATTGCGAAATATCGCAACATCTCTTCATCCTCGTCGTAAATTCTCACCAGAGCTTTTGGTCAAATCTCTCATACTCTTCCTGAAGAATCTTCGAGCCCTTTTAAACTCACGAATATTCATGTTGAATTAAAACTTTTCCGAGCTTCCGCTCGCGCGCAACTTGCACTTCCGTTGCGAGAGAAATTCTCTCGTGTTTCGCTGGCCTTTAACTCCTCTCGATGATTGTATTCGTATCGGCCGACCTCGCGGCAACTTTGCCCGGTGTTTTACCTTCCGTATGTCGTACCACTTGGGCTATTTCGCTCTAATTTCTAAATCCCGGGGCTCCTCAACGCTCGGGCTTGAAACGAAATGGAAAATATGCGGTTCCGTGAGGGGCGGTAATGTATACATCTGTGGCGAGTGAGTTTCGCGGAATGAGGAATGAGCGAGCGGTACGGCGAGTGCACGGAGGCCGGCAGAGGCCACCGTCGCGGAACGGGCGAGAGATATACGCTGAATGTGAAGCAAAAGGGCGAAATGGGCCGGGGGAAGGCGAGCGCGCGAAGCTTCATCCTCCGTATTACAATTACGCTCTCCCGAAAGCTCGCAAGCATCGCTCGTTTTCTCACCGCGTTCCTTCGCATCAACGTTCGCATAGCTTCCGACGGAATTTCCTCGTTCGTTCGCAGTTAGAGAACGACGAAAAACAATCTACGAAATAAAATTATCGGCGAAACATCGATTCTTCGAGGAGCAAAACGAAGATTGGAGAGTTGGAAAAAAAAAAAAATTCCGTTGTGTTCCGCGATAGCAGGAAACGATACTCAACGTCGAGAGGAAACAAAAGAATTGAAACAGAATATCGTTTAATGAAGAATATTTCGAAAAACAAACTCCATTCGAACGCAGAGTATAAAAAAAATATCTCGCGTCGATGGAAAAATGGAAACTTAACGAGAACATCGTTTATCGAGGAAAGGTCGAAGAGGAGAAATAATAATTATTATATCTTCGGTGCATTCATCCCGAGTGAACCTTTCTTCGTTATTGTCAATTTCATCGGGGGCTCGTTAGATTTTTTAATCAATTAGCGTCAATCTTGTAGTCAACTGGTCGCTCTTTCTCGAAATGAAAAAGCTCGGTGATCTCTTCGTGTTTTTTTTTTTTTTTTCCTTTTTTTTTTTCATTCTCGTTTCGCTCGGAGAATTGCGAATGAGAAAAAGCTTTCATTTTCCATGCTCTCGGCGCGCGTTCCCCCTCGCGCTTGCTTCTCGTTCACCTCCCCGTGCAAATTCCGAACGATGTCGTGCGTGTCAGCGACTGCAATACGAGATCGCAGCGGTGCTAGTATTTCCGTCGTTGCCGCATCTCTCGTGCCGCGCCTCTCCGCTTGCTGTACGCGCGGCCTTTGAACCTCCGCGGATGTCGGACAGCGCGCGGCGACGTGGCCGCTTCCGCGTTTTTTCTCGTGAACGAACGGAATACTCACTCTCTCTCGCGATGAATCGTCAAGTACGGAGACTCGCTCGTTTCCCGTTTCGTGCCGGCGCGCCGCGTCGCTATACGCGACAGCGAGGGGAGGTCGCGAAAGAAAAAAGACAACCCCCCCCAATCGTCCTGTGTCGAGGAAGTACAACTGCGAGACGAAAGGGCCGCGAGAGAAAACTTCGACTTCTCCCGCCCCCTCCGGGAATTCTCTTCACCGCCGCGTCACAAACTCTCGCAATAACTGTCGTGTTCCGTGAATTATACCGCCGGATATGGTGCATTCTATTCCAGTCACGCTAACGATGTGCGTGAAAACATTGAAGAATTATTATTAGGAGCTTCACCCGAGCTGTAATTGCTCCTGCGATCGGAGTTATTGAACTCTGGGAACGGAAGGACCGAATTTTAATCGATATCATCCGCTTATTCGACTTGATGCTTTCTTGGTTTTTCATTAAAAATTCTTATACATCGACAACGCCGGCACTTTTTTAGGTCAGAAGTTATTTTAAAAAAAGAAATTAATGAGGTATTGAATTTTATTTGTTTATTTTAAATTAATTTTGCTGAATTTTATCGAGCATTTATTACATACAGAAAAAGTTGAAGAGAACAATAGAATTTTTTCCTACGAAAAAATTAGCTCTTCAAAGGATCCACTGCATTTTCGAAATAAATCGTCGATACTTTAATTACTCAATGTAATCGGCCCGTATCGTTTTTTTTTAATTCCGTATATTTTTTCGCACCGAAGAAATTCAACTCGAAAAGTCTACATTTATTTATCGTCGCCGCGCAGCCTCGACGTTTGGTACACAAACTTGTACGGAACTATGTCGAGAAAGCGTTTGTCAATGACAAAACAGTTTTCCAATATACAATAGGCCTCAAGAGGCGGGGCCTCAATGCCGCGAATTGTAGTGCCGCGATCGTTAAGGACCGATAGGGTTGTGAAACATCGCGAGTCAGGAACTCTCGTGCGGTGAAGTAATAGTATAAATAGTTGCGCTAGTATCGCAACACGGTCATTGTCACTCTCCCGCGAGTGATGCCGCGCTGGACCCGATCGAAGTGGGACAACCGCGCGAGTTCTATGAATCGGGAACGGAAATTCCGTGCATACTTCGCCGCTTCTCGCGGCATCGCTCTGTACGTGTAAATAGGTATTCCCGACGCGCCGAGACAGTATGAATATCATTCCGGACTCGGGCTTACCCTTCGGTTACGTGTAAATACTGCGAATGGCTCCGAGCCACGCTTTACTCTGTTCGCGACTCTCTCGAATTATGTCTGGTATTTTACAATACACTATACATTATATACTATATACTGTACATTACATTATCCCTCTATATTATAAAAAGATCTCGCCGCCGTGGTTAAGAAGGTAGAATAGACGATATGCTAAATTCGCGGAGGGGATGACTTCACAAAGAGGCTAATGTCACGGAGACGTTTAAACACCAGAATATATATTGAGGAATATCTCAGTCGATTTTTTTACAACTCGTGAATACTATACATTATATGCTATATCCAAAATAAAGCCGATACAACGAAAACGGCCCAGAAACTTCGCGGCGCTTTGGCTCGCGAAGACAAAAGAGCCATTTCGACGATATAATTTATCATTGAAAAAGCAATCGTGAGAATTGGAGAGAGTCCCACGAAACTCGCAAGTCGAAAGGGGTGATTCGAGAATGGAAGACGAGGCAGGGGAATAAAGAACAGCGCGCACGGCTACCCACGGACCGTCGGAATAGAATTTCCTTCCTTTAACTCCGACAATTGTAAAGTTTCCGACGGAAAGTTCAAAACATCGATTCGATTTCTCGGCTTCTCTCCGCAGCCGATCCTTTGTTTCTTCTTGCCTCTGATCTTTTGTTTCTGCGTTTGTCCAACGGTAATGTCAAGATTGTCGAAAGGAGACGGTCGAGCGAAGCCGACGAGCGAAGCCCTTTTCCGTGTCGGGCACGAACGACTCGATAAGCTAGCTCGAGAGCTAACCAATTAACCCGGTTATGAGCCTTTGGCTCTTCTTACTTAACTCTATCTTTCTTTCATCCCACTTTGCATTATTTTCCAATTGCGAATTCTTAACTTCGCAAGGTTCTTCTCCCCGTTGATTCTATTCTACCGGCAAAGCTGACGGTTAGAGAGCTTTTCATAGTCGTTAACTCAACCTTCTGTCGTGACTTTCATTTCAATAATATTTCATTGTCGGGAGCCTCATCTCGACGTCTTGTCCCAGGCGAGGCGAGATCGCCGAAGCAGATGGATGGGATATTCTATTTACGGACTCATCCATTTTTACCGGCTATTAATTCCGCCTCGAGAGGCGAACAGCGCCGGCCCAGACACGCGCGGACGGCAGAGTGAATTTTTTTTTTTTTCATTGCTCCTCTCTCGTTTCTCAATAATGAATTACCGCTGGACGGCTGTTCCCGGACGAGAGAGTCCATCGGGCCAAAACTCACGCCGGAAAAGCCAAAAGGTTCTGCCATGATATAGCGAATGTTTCGGTTTTTTTCCCCTATTTTTTCGTTTTTCAATCCTCATCCCCATGAGCAGTCGTGTGTGATTAGATTCTTTTTTTCTCGCCATCTCGAGAGTTAACCCTTAACATCGAGAGTTTGATCTTCCGACGCTGGAACTTCCCTTCGCCTCGCGCTCGTTCCTTCTCATGGTTCGCCGCGTCGGATCCTCGATGAAAGTTTCGGAAGGGCGAAGAAAAAACAAAAAGTTTGGTAATGACGGAAAGAAAATTCACGATCTTCGGACTAATTAAAGTTTGCACTCGGCGAATTATGAGAAAAAACACCGTGCAAGATCGAAAGATTCTCGAGCAATTCGCTGTATCATTTATATTGTAATCACAAAACTTTTTTCTTTCGTCTCGAAACCGTCTCGAGGAATCGAGAAAAAAAGGCGACAAAAAAGTATCAAGTCATTAGACTGATTAAAATTATTGTTATTATTGCAGTCCTTGAATTCGAAGAAGTGCCGAGGAAGGTAAGATTCTCGGCTGATTCTCCGCATCATGATTCACACTCCCAATAATATTTTTTTCTCCTTGAAGAAGGCGACAAATAAACGATCTTGAGACTTAAAATCTGTTTCGCGCCCCTGGGAATTATGAGAAAAAAAAAGAGATTTACCGAGGAAGGTGAGAAGATTCTCGAGTAATTCGCTGTACCATGATTTATTTCGTGAGCCGAAAAGAACATTCTCTTCTCGTCGCAAGAAGAGCGCGCGGCTCTTCTTGCCTCGGCGTCTTCTCGGACTTTTTCCGTCCCATTTCTTGGCAAGCGCGCGGAGGGTCGCGAGGAAAAAAAGTGGCGAGTGAATTGTAAACTCACTCGAAAACTCTGAGTCTCGGTGAATTATAAAGAAGGACATTTTTTTTGTTATCGCTAAGTATAGCACGCGGGCTCCTCGAGATTCGCGAGATTCTCGAGTACTTCGATGTATAATAATTTATTTTGTAATCCCGCGAAGCTCTTCTCCGCGCCGCGACGGAAGCGTGCTCCTACATTTCTCATTCTTCATTTTCCTAATTTTTTTCTTCTCTTTCACAACGGCGATATTTCAATAGAAGCGCGGAGGTGTTGAAAAGCGATGTGGCGCCTCTGGAGAGTGTACTCGCTCCTCTCTCGTTCCGCTACCTTGAGGTTCCGCGCGGGACTCGGAAAGAAATTCAAAGCCGAGAATCGTTGCTGGCATAATAGACTCTCTAAGCGTGACGCCGGTGGAACGAAGACGACGGTGATCGCGCGAAGCGTAAAAGCACACGGGAGCCTCTTGCACAGAAGCTTTCGCTCCCTATTATTCTTGATACTCTTTCATCCGTTCAACCCTCTCCTCTCGCTACGTCTCTCGCGTTCTTCTTCCTCTCCTCCACTTTCTTTTTTCTTCTTTCCTTTTTTCCCCCCAAGCTTTTTTTACCGGTTGTCCCATTCTCCTTGGCATCTCGCACCCTTATTTATACGCTTCGATATACCGATATTTCGTTCACGTGTTCAGTCGAGCAAAATATTCCGAGTTTCTTACAATGTTGGCTGCAGCTCAAGCACCACCGGCGTACGATATTCTAATTTTACTCACACACGCAGCGCTGCGCCACGTACTTTTTCCCGCACGTGTATTTTTCGACTCGAATCTTCTTATCGTCTGGTCCGAAGTGGATAGAGAAGAAAAAATAAGCGCGTCAAGAAGGGCGAGAAAAAAATCTCTAAGCGTTTTTAGATTCTCCTCGCTCATCGTGTCTATTTTTCTTCGCTTCCTCAGTTTTGGGGTCCCCTCAATCTATTCGTTGGAGAGATACGCCATGTACGTAGGGAGTGAAACTGGGGCAAAATGGACCATCGGGGAAGAGTAGGGCCCGCAAGCGTAACGTCAATGCGGAGAAAAATGAACTGCTCCGAAATTTTAGAGAAACCGCACAATTCAAGAAAGTCATTTTCATGGGATTTTTCTTCAGGGTTTTCATGGCTCGGCCGGTCCGTTTTGCCCCAACATATTGTTCCCGAAGGAACCTCGGGTATCGGATTGCAGTCAGGAAGTATTAACGACAAGCGGTTGCACACCGTGTCTCGTACTCTGCTGTTGTAAACTTTTGCGGAAGAGCCGATATAGGATTCGCGTGTGTGTGGGGGTCGCACCGGCGAAGCTCTTGTCGTTTGCAGTGGCTGCTAACACATCCCAGACCGCGTTAACGGAGCGTAAAAGCGCCTCGATAGAGGAAACTCGACGACCCCAAGTCTTCCGAGCTTCTTTATTTTTCCTTACTTTCTACTCGGACGACTTTTTTTTCAGTTTATTTTTTTCACTCGCGGAGAGCCTCGCTCGCTCTCAACTTGTCTTGGTTTTTGCGATCCCGTTTTCTTTCTTTTTTCTTTCGTAACATCGCTAGGGAAGTGTACAAGCTGTGTTTACGATAGGAATCTAACCACCCAGGACCCGTTTAAAAGCAGAAGTAACTGAACGATTATGAGCCCCAACGCATTGCCCACGGGCATTCGCTCTCTTGGCAACCGACACTCTGTTTTCCTCAAACTTTTTCCACTTCCCCCCCGTTGTTTTTATCCTTCTCGTTCCCGCGCACGCCTCGGCTTAATCTTTCCGTTACTCTTAATAGCTTCCTTCTCCCTACTTTTTCGCGAGTTATTCTTACGCGCGGTTCGTGTTATTTTAGACTCGTGTAATTCGCTATTTGTTTGTGCGCACCCGCGTTTTTCGCTTCGTTAATGTATACGTAGAGATTTTTACATTAAATAATTCATTCTGCTACTCCGTACGCGCGAGACGTATTTATCTTTTTCGGAGCTTTTCGACGGTTTTTCGTGTTGAAACGAAAATCCCACTCTCGCCCGAGCATCGCTTGTTGCTTATTTCTGTTCGCTTTTTTGGGGTTTTTTCCCGTATACATTATTTCGTTCGGCGAATTTCAAGCGTGGCTGCGAATCGACGACTTTTTGGTGGCTCAGAGAGCGAAGCTCAGCCGTCTCTCGTTCCTCTCTGAATGCCTGAATATTTTACAAACTCGTCTCGAAATATCGTGGGCGTTCCGAACCGTACGTGGTGGCGCGACGGCTATCGCATGGAAGGTATCGAGAATGAAACCGGAACGTCGCAATCGCAGCGCGAGAGGATCGTGTGTTCCGCCACCGGGTTTAGTCCTCCCCCTATCGCATATAGAGAGAGTGCATTTTATACGAATCAAGCTCAAAGGGTCGCAATGTTAAGATAAAAGGGACGGATCCGTCGCGCACACACACCGATCGCCGTGTCGGGCGGAGGACGAAGAAATCGATAGCGGATTGGTGTACAGACGAGGTACAGAATGAACGTTGAAAAAAAAAAGTGATTGAGATCGAAATAACCGGGATAAAAAACAAACTCCATCGAGCGCAGCTTGTTCAAATATTGCGCCCTCTCTCGCAGCGGAATAAATAATGGATATTCGAAGCAAAGCGACGGAAAACAAAAAATTAGACGATATACCGCGGTGCTAGCCAATATTCCATTTTTTTTTTACCGAGTAAATATAAACATAACATCGGATTTTTGAAATAATTCCATTTCACGAAGTAACGAAAAAACAAGTTAACTTTCGTACACTCTTCGATGAAACTAATATAAAGTCTTTTTTTTTGTAGCAAGCAAAGTTTTTCGTTATCTCTGATACTGAAATTCTTTTCTCAGCCAGAAACTTCGTAAGTTTATCAATTTCGTTTTTTTCCGCGGATTCGAGGGAGCTAATAGGATAAATAATATGCGCTTCAAGATCAGAAAGATCGGAGTTATGAAAATCACACTCTCTGAACTTTATCCGAGTAAAATCAGCGAATTTTCCCGTTATTTCGATCTGGGCTATCTTCGTTATTTTTATTTTCGTTTTTTTCTTTCGACTCGATACGAAAACTTCGAGAGTTCATTAATTTTGTTTAACTTTCGCGAGCTCTTTGCCCACATCCTCACCTTACTACTCAACGGCGAATCCTCTCGTTTTCCGCGTATTTGTAGGGTACCGCTGCCTACGCGTTTCTCCGGTTCTCGCTCTCTGGTTCCGCGTGTGTCACTTGACCCAGCTTTTCTTCACTGGACGAGGAGGTGTACGATGACAAAAATGGTCTCTCGTCAGTCCGCGGCACTTCTATCCTCACTTCCGACGGGTGTACTCGAGCCATTATTGTCCTCGCTCGAGAAGGCCCTTTCGAGGATGACGAAAGACAGAGAGAGGGCAAAAAAAATGAAGAACAAAAAGAAAAAAGTGAGAAGCGGAGTTGTCCCCTTCGGCTCGAGAATCGTGAATGCAGATCGAGATTCTCACTGTGACAGAGAGTGCAAAAATGACAAATCTGAAGGAACAAAAAAATTATTCCTGCGGCTGTTCGACGCGAGCAATTAAAAAACTTTTCCCCGATAATTCGCCGATTAATCGTGTCCTTTATGATCGCATTATAGTATTTTTTTTTTTTTTACATTGACAGAGAAGTTCGATAAAAGTTTGTAGAATGTCTGCTCCGGTTTTTCACCGCCTCGATGTTATTTTTCTCCCCACCGCACCGAAAATTTTCATAACTTTTCCTCTATCACGGTGAAACCGGGGACTCTTATTGCCGACGATTAATCCGACAGCCTTTCGCATTATCGAACCGGGGCAAATCCCTGCCGGGCGAAGCCCCCGAGCTCGCCTATTATATACGTACTTTAAGCTAGTTTCCAGTCTCGAATCTCGCTCGTAATCTCAATCTGAATATTTCATTCGATATTCATGCCGGCAACGTCGCGGAGATTTAAAAGACAATATATTTGGAGCCCGCATCTCGGCACGGCACAATTTCCTTTTGTGTTCGCCAATATGAGTGTGTAGTGTATTTTCGAGCTCTTGGAGTGTCCTGTTCGAGCTCTTGGAGTGTCCTGTTCGAGCTCGATCCTGTCTACATTCTGGCGCTGATGCACCTGCACACGCTCTTTAGGTTTCTTTATCAATTCTCCGAGACTTTGGGAAACTCGATTGGGAAATCTCTTTGCGAAGAAGATTTAACATCTCCCATACTTCTCTCGGTCTATCTGCTATATCTTACTCGCCCCGCACCCCCTTGTCTCGTACCATATTTCCCCGCGATGTCCAAGTTTCATAACGGTGGCTCAAATACCCGAATACTTTTTCCTCCGAGACTCGTCGGGCGCTCGAAACTTCGCGAATTTCTGATTTTCTACCGCAATTTCATGTACAGTGCACTTTGAGGGGCTCGAACGAAAAGAAAAATATAAACAGCTTTACTCTGTTCCGACTGAATCATTGGATACGACTTTGGAATTATTATTTAAACAAAGCGAGGAGATGTAGAAAATGGTAACGAGTTGATTTAAAAAAAATCTAAACAAACTAGATCCTGGATATTAAGTGGCCTCTGATGTTCGGCACTGAGAAAAGGATTTTTTAACTGTTAACAACGTTTTTCGAAAAAATATCTACGTCAGTAGACAAAAAAGAATTTGGCCCATATGCAGGAAATAATTGGCAACGGTTGAATATTAATTGCATTATAATGAGCTAGTTGCGGATTTTTGCAAACTTACAAATTCTTGATTATCCCTCTTTTATCTATCAATTATATTTCGAATCTGTTAAAGTCCCATATATATAATCTTGAGTTCGTACGTGAAATGATAATAACAGTCTGCTCGTACTTTAAACCTGATATCTCACTCGCTAGAGTGCTGAAAAAATCGGACCATAGACGAACATACGGATAGAAATTTTTTTTCAAGCCCCCTATTCTCAAAGCTTCAGACAATTTTCCATGTCCTGACATAAAAACCGCAAAAACAATTTTTTTTATTACAATGACAAAGTTCCCTCTGTAAGGAAGTAATATAAAGAGCTTCACTCTGTCCTGAGTGAATTTTATCGAAGATGGTTTCGTGCACTTTTCATTAATATGATAAGAGAAAAACGCCGTCTGAAAAATATCTAACTTGTTTTCATTTTTATTTCTTTCTTCGCGTTACTTTATTTCCGACTTTAATCCCACGAAGGTTCGCCGCCGTTTGCGGGGCGCGCGTTGAGAGTGTTATGGAGAGTCCGGGCGTGCGAGAAAATAGCGTTTATATTCAGGACAACGACGCCGGGAGACGCCCGCGAGTTTCCGGTGTGCTCGGTGGTTCAAATTTTATAGCGACGAGACGGTTGAACCACTCGAGAAATGCACTTAACTGTGCCGTTAGACACGGCTACGTGTCTCGAAATTTATATATCTCGATACATGCATAAACAGAGGCGCGCGAACACACCGCGAGTTCTCGGTGTGGAGGCTCGCATGCACGTTTAACCGACACGTGTCTGCGGTGTCTCCCGCTATTTTCTCACCCTTCGCGCGAGAAAGCGTGGAATTTTCTCACCGCGGTAATTGCTTCGGGGGCTGCCGCGCAGGGGTGGTTTTCAGCGCAGTGGAAAAATAACAGGTGCAGCTTATATTCCGAAGTTCCGCATGTGTGTGAAAATTGTCACTCGTGTATGTAATATTTAAATGAGAAGAGCTTTTAAGTCAACGGGTCTGTTGAGCCTGCGGAAAAGCTTCTTAGCCATCGTTTGCCTTGTCGTTTCCGCTTCCTAAACTGAGCCCCGATCTAGCGCAAAGAATTTCAAAGTTGCTTGCCAGAGAAAAAAGAAAAGACTTCAGAGTCAACGCAGTTGGGAATTTTATTTCCCGTAAAGAAGAGCGAAAGTGAAAAGTCGTAAAGTCACGTCGCGGCATACGCTTCTGAGCCGGTTGAATGAAGAGCCGCGAAAGGGAAATGAAGCGGTTCGAATTCGTGACGAGGAAGATTGAGTGGCACCCGGAATGAAAAAAGTAAAGAACTTCGCTCCTGAGTTCGAGCTTAAAACTATTTATCTTGCAGTTTCTCCTCCCTTCTTTTTCTTTCACTCACGGAGAGTTTCATAACTTTCATAAATGGACATTTCTTCATCTTCGATCAAGAATGCGGAAGAAAAATTTCGACGTGAGCTTGAAAAATTTATGGAATATCCGTCGGCCAACGAGAGTTAATGAGAATTTTATGGTAATTAATCATTGGAATCGAACGGCACAACGCTCAATACGACGAGAGGCCCAACGAGTGGCTTCTCAGCCACTCCATTCTCTTCGCTCCGTAATGCGAAAAAATCCATTCTTCTAATTGGTGACTCTTTTTTAATAAACTTCCATTTTCGGGGTTTTCTTCAGTTACTAGAAAAATTGATAATTGCACATTTTGCTGATAACTGCAGATTTTGATGAAATTCAATACCGATAATTGATTTATCATAGCCCAACTTTGTACTAAATTTTAGCCCGATATCGCAAAAAAAAGATGCAATATGTGCGTTAGCTTCGAGCGCCTATGAGTGCAGTTACTCAATTAGCGGGCCCATCGACTCGGCTGAAGTTCGCGTGTGCAGCTCGTCGACGACTCGGCCACTCCCGCTGAGTGATAACTGTAACGCGTCACGCTTCACTTTATTACCAAGCAAAACGTTCTCGCCTTGCTCGGCCATCGTTAACGGCACTCTTGGGGTAGTCTTTGAGCTTACCGCGAGAGAGGCGAACTTGTCGCGTACGGGAAAAATAAAATAAAAAAATAGTGGGAGGTGTATAATGTTTCGCTTCGACGTTGCCACTGCTGGCTTTACAAGTTTGCTTGCTTTCTCGTTAACCTCCGAGTTTCGCTTGGGCCCTCCGCCTCCTCCCAATCCCTCTCCACCGATGGACAGATATATTTTTTGCAACCCGACGAGGCCGTCATTGAAGCCTCGCCTCGCTTTTGCCTTATTCTCCAGCGTATATTCGCCCGGCGCATAAAACATACATCACTATTCGTGACTGAAATCGTTAAAACCTCGCTCTATCCGCGAGCTGCTGTTACACGAGAGTAAATGAGACACGCCCTGATCCCGCTGCGAAGGGCTTTCCGCACGATTTATAGAATAATAAAAGTAGATCGTTATCGCACCAGGCGACGACGAGCCATATACAGTATATATCCCGAGCAATTTGATGCCTTACCGGCTCCTTATTTCGGGCCCGATCCTACCATTTGCCGATCAATGATATCTCCATCGACGGAATCTGTCGGTGAAAGTGTTCTCAAGGTGAAAAGTTGCTCAAAGCATTTCGACACACGTAACGATTTAGTTTGAAAACTTCGTCTACGGCGTTTAGTTGGGAAAACATCGGTATTAATTTTTTTTTTTCTCTTGCCCCTCCAAGAATCCGAAGAAAACCTCTCGCAGGCTCGTTAAATCCGAACTCGAAATATCCACGACGATTTATGAAGTAATAAAAGTCGATGGTAGCCAGCCGATAAAACCGATGATACAGATTACGGCGTAGCCCACTCCGGGCCCCGGCGCGAGAGAATCGAGCCGAAACGATGGAAGGGGCGGTGTGCTAACTTCGCTACTAGCCTACGACTACTCCGAGGCAGAGAGGGTGACTGGAATCCGCGAGAGGGGGGTTGGAAACCGCGCGGACGATCCGATCCCGCCGGATGAAAGCGCTTGTTTGCTCGAGTGCCTTTGGATATCTGTATAGCGTGTTCTGTAGCTTGCACCATCCAGCCAACGATGTCGATATTTGTACCGATGGCTTGTCGATGCGCAATGATACACCTTTGTATACACGTATATAGGGTAGTTCCATTGTGAGCCATTGTCGCGGTACTTTCATTTTAATTGAAAAAAAATGCAAATATCATTTGACCGTCGTCTGTTTTACGGGACGATATAACTCGACGTTTTTTTGAAGCTTTAGCTATGAATTCGTTGTTTGCGTAATTGGATCTTCTTTCTTTTCCTCTATTAAACATAATGCAAAGAATACATAGCCCGATTGAGGGCTTATTAATTTTCTGCTATCGCAAAACATCTTTTGATGAAAAGTAAGGCAATCGCCTTGGGCTTCCTCATGAAGGATTTTTTGTGAAAAAGGAACAATAAGTTGGAAGTTACAAGCAAGATTTTTGCAAACTTGTTTAGGTACTTTTCCTGTGTGTATAAAAAATGTCAGCTCATTATCTCGAAAGTTTTGGAAGTTAGATTGCAAAGAAACATTTGCAAAAATCAATTTTCGATCTATGATCAATGTAGCGATTCTTATATCGTTCCTATAACTTGGGAACTAATTTGGAGATTTATTCAAATTTATGGGTCGTCCTCTCAAGTCAGTCATGAATTCTTCGCTTGCGTAACTAGATCAGATCCGTCGTTCTAATCCGCCCAGAACATCATCGTAGAGCACTTGCCTAAAAGGAACTTTTTACTATTCAAAAGCAGTTTCTATGGTTTGCACGAAATTTATGTAAATCGGCGAATCGTGCCCGACGATCGGAGTGTTTCTGTCGTAATGCTGAATTCGATTTACGGGATGCACGTGTGGCCTGCCGAAGGAAGTCGTAAAGGCACGCGTTAAAGGCTCCTCAAGACTTTCGCGTGTGAGTTCACGTGGGAAAGAAAGCTAGCCGTCGAGAACAAGCTGCTTTAACCCACATCGGTAGAGAATCCAAGGACGCGAAAGTGGAAAAATCATCTTCGATCGTTATAGTTAACGAATCCCACCTTCGGATATCGGCAAAATTAAGTCGTCAGCTGAATGTCATCCCGGTAATGTCTCGAGAGGGAAAAATGTACCTTTCACTTGGCCGAAAGCCAAAAGGGATGCTACGTCATTCGTTGTCGATTTCGCGATGCCCCGAGGACGAGAAGCGGGGAAGAGAGAAAAATTGTAAAAGCAGTGGAAACGAATCGACGTCAGCGGAAAAATAGATCGGCCATTCGTCAATTTTCCTCGTATACCTTGAACTTTGGAGCGTCGAGACGATAAGACGAATTTATCGCTCGAAACTCATCGCAGTTGCTTCGCGGAATTTCGCCGTCCGACCATTCGCGGACTCTTACCACTGCGACGACGCCGCAGACGCAATTCTCATTCCATATCGCGGGCACGGAACGCTCGGGAGTTGTTTGAACGCTCGATTGTTTTCTCTCGTGAGTTATTCACCGCTGAGGGGTGAGCGACTGCGACGCCGGGGACGGTTTACTCACCAAACAGGGTCGATTAATTCGGCGTTCGTCCAACTTCGTAAAAACAGTGCTCGCGAACGGCGAAACTATTATCCCTCGAAACGGCGTGACTCTCGATCGATTCGCTTTTCCCTCGCTGCGAGTTTCGCGCACGGCAGTCCATCGTTCAAATTGGCTCGAAGCGTTTCTTCATCGTCAACGTCACCGATATATCTTGCCGGGCCAGAAGTTCAAGCGCGAATAATGGAAAACATAAAGTTCGTCGAGTTCACAGGAGTCGCTCGTTGACGCGATTAATCGTTGATAAATCGGTGAGATAAAAAAACGTAAAAAAATAATGATCGAATGGAAACTCGTCGAAGGCCGGAAATCGTTTGAAAAAACCTTAGATTAATAGTGGACTGTGAGAAATCTCGTGAAATTTTAATCCAACGAAATTTATTACGGCGACGGAGATTTTCGTGGAAAATCTCGCGAATCTTCGCGACTGTCGATCGATATCTTCCGCGAACTGGGTCTCTTTCGTGCACGGTTATTTTTATCCACGGCCTCGATCGCGATGGAAAAGGATTCTTCTGTGTCACTATCACGGCCCACTGTTCGAACGCGAGAGTGAAAAACGGAAAAAAAGAAAAAATCACCAGAAAAACGTGAGAAAAAGTTTTTTCGTTATTGCATAACCGTCGGAAAAACTCGATCAATTCGCGAAAAGTCGCGGGAGCGTGTGAGTTTCAGGTGGAACACCGATCGTCGAGCACACACTCGCGCACTTTGTTCGGCACTTGGGAGCTACTCGATCCTTGCTGGCCAGAAGCCAATATCGTGACCGAACTTTCCTTCCGCAGCCAACCCCCTCGGGTTCCCCTTCGGTGCCTACTAACACGCCCAACGATTTACTTTCAGTTCGACCTTAATTACTTGAAATTAATTATAGTCATGTCTCGCATCCGGACCTTGTTGAGCGTACTCGTCTCTTCGCTTTCTTCTCAAGATACTCCGCCAAATTGCCGCTCTGTATCGTTCTAAGAATGTTGGTTCAAGTCGATATTTAACTCAAGGCAAAAGTTGATTCTTCGATAATTTTATACATCAATTTTTCTTCTGTTTTTCTGCGATCCGACGAATCGTACGATTTTTCGAGTCTCCTCGTGCGCGAGCCGAGCCAGTCGAGCCGGTATAAGATTTTGTGGTTTCGTTCACGGCGGCTCTCGGCCGACTGAATCGCCAACATAGAATGCTTCTAGCATGCTTCGTGCTCTCCCTCGTTCTTCGTTTGGCCATCTCTCTTCCCCGCGCCTTCACTCCCTTCTGTGTGTTTCCCTCCCGCGACGCGCAAGCGCCGAAACAAACCCCTCAGCATCACCTTTTCGTACACAACGCGCGCACACGGAGGGACCGACTCGCGAGCTTGCATTCTATCGGTTTTGTCTGTGTGCGCGAGCGGAGGCTACTGCCGCCACAACCGTGGCACAGTGCACCCGCGGACCGATATGATATCGCGGAACCACGGCCAGGCACCCATCATGAGAGGCGTCATCCCTCGACTGTGGACCTATAGATAGATCTACCCCTCGCCCTGTATACTTACGTACCCTACATGCATAACGGGCCGACTGTAACGCGCGCGATAATCCACGGAAATTAGGAATGCGATATCCAATGATATTCTACGAACAATCCTTTTCCGCGTTCGTGGAATTTCAACGAGCTGGATGATATTTAATTAACGATATTTTCACATCACCGGAAAAATTCAGCGGAATGTCTGATTATAGGCAGGTGGTTTTCCTCTTTTTAATTAATAACCATGAATCATTGAAACTCACTTCGACGCGGAAGTACCGACGCGTAACTTGTTTTATAAGCGGAGGAGAAAGTTCTTTATTCGGATGTTTGTTGTTCGTGCGCCTTACTTTTAGCGCTTTTTGGTTTTAGACTGAATTAAATTTTTTTTGTGTAAGTATCGTGAGTGCTTGATAGGATTTTTGTGAAATATTTCTGTAATTTTATTCGATAGGAGGAATTTTTTAAATTCCGTAACTTTATGAAAATCTTTTATTTTTGCTTATAAAGTGCAAGAGGAGTTAATTTTTATTTCCAACATTTTGAAAATAATTCTTATCACTTTATATCGGATTGAAAAAGAGTTAGGATAACTCAGCGATTTTATTCCATGGGTTTTTCGTATTTTCGTCGGAAAGTAAACATATTGGTTTGAAAAAACAGTTCCGAAAATCGATGTCTGAAAAGCGCCGAGACCGGCAACAAATTTTTATCGCACTTCCATTTCCGATCGAATTTTTCTCATTGGAGCGCGAATCCCCAAATTTATTCAATTCCGAGCTCGATATTCGATACGAAATTCCGAATTCCATCGTAATATTATGATTGGCAATAACCAATAACGATTTGCATGATGCTCCGAAGCGTTCGCATCAATCTGTGAATCATTGAATAAAGAAAACTCCAAACATCCGGGGCGCGTCGTCATCGTCGATGGTTCTGACCAGTCCTGTGATATGGTAATGTCGATGACGGCGACATGCGGGAAGTGATATAAATTATTCAATGTGTAACATTGACAAACGATGATAATGGTTATTAGGATGCTGGCGTACGGGCGAATTCAACTTGGGGATTCTCACGGTGTCGCCGCTGCTGGGCAACGCGCATTGTGCGCCAGGTTGTTCCAGCATTGTCCGCTCGCTAGCCCCGGAAGGTCCGAGAGAGGACTCGGATCCAAAATAGGCCGCCCTAGGCGGTTACATAACCCGAGTGTATTTACACCCACACCATATGCGCGCGTATTATGCTTTGTGTGCGAATGCGAACAGGAAATATATAGACAGATGTACACGTTAAATTGCAGTACTTCCGATGCCGACGGATCGCCGTGCGAGACGTTCTCGAGAAGCTAAGGAAATGAAGACAAACTTGCTCGCGGATGGATTTAGATTTGTACGCGTCTACGTGACTCGTCGTGCCGAATCGAGAAATCGATTAAGTAGTTTGCCACGTATTATAGGACAATTTTGGAACCGACGTGTGCCGTATCAACTATTCGGCGTGAAATCGGTTCGGTAATTTCTCGCCTCGAGACCCTATTCGGAACATCTGCGACGACGTTAAACCCTTTTCGAAGCGCAGCTTTTTTCATCAGCTGAAAAGAAATTTCATTACTTCTTATATTTGTATTTCTACTTGCGAGTCGATCGGAGCTCAATGTCGTTCAGTGGAAATCTTCGAAATGCTCTCGAATTTTTTTCGGCCCGAATAATTTCCTGATAATCTTTGAATTGTCATCTATTTCTAATAAAAAAAATTTATTTACAAAAAGTCGTTCAAACGAGAAATACTTGCTAATATTTCCGTCACATTTTTTTCCGGACGATTTTTTATTTTTTGTCGAGCAGCTATTTCGATTAGCGTCGAGATTTCACCCTCGCGCCGACGTGTAACGAATATTTTCAATATATATTCGAAACGCTTATCGGGGGGTAAAAACCGATTTTCACGGTGGATTGACGCGCGACTCTCGCGCTCGCATATGTGTTCGCGCGTCAAACCTCGATTTCACGTGGAAACTCAGCCCGCACGGTTCACGGTGCGAGGGCTCGAGCGCCGGGTTGCGGAACGGCATTATCCACGTTAATTGCCCGTCGCTAATTGCATTAATAATCGGTCTGGCGTCTACACGTGACCAATTTTCGCCATGCCGCGTCACAGTCGCATATTATCAACCCTCGAGCTCGCCGAGCCCTTCGGGAAGGTATTATAACTTATAAAACGAAAATCATCGTTTTAAACTATGATACGGTGGGATGAGACATCGACTGCTTCAACGGAAAATCAGCAGAAAACTGTTAGAAGTAATTGGAAATTTTTATGCAAAAATCGGTACCCAGAATCCAATTTACAAAGCTGATGAAAGATAAATTCACTTTTTTGCACTGAAATTGAGGCACTTTATCGAATTTAAAGTACTTTTACGGTAAAATGAACTTAAATTGTACCATTTTATGCATTGAAATTTTCCCAATCGTTACATACATTGAATTTCGAATTAAGGTGATGCGGAAAAGACTCGGTCGGTAACGTAAACTGTAATGCTATTTCAAAGCCATGAATATTTCAAGAAAACAGTATTATTTTTCCTTGCTCTTTTTTTTCTATCCATGGTTTCCGAATGGCATTCATTGCAGTTGCCGATACCGACGGATTCTTTTCACGCCACCTTAAATAGCACGAGACACGCCCCTTCGATTTGGAGCTATCGAATTTCCACTCGATGTGCTTTCGATGTTGAAACCGTGAAACTATGCTCCTCTCGGTGCTTGGCGTCGTATCAAATCGTTCGCCGTAATTAAAACGACTGCTGGCAGTCAAATGAAGGCGGATCGAAGGCCATGGCTTTGTGTAATCCAATTTCTCCGTTATTATTATCGTTATTATTGATACAACACAGCCGACTGCGCGGTTATCAATAATTAATTAATTCATGAAAATTCGAAGATTCCAACGGAAGCTGCGCGAGAAACAAGCCATATGGTACGCGAATACATCTATATATATACATATTTCACGGATAATATGGATGGCTTCGTTGCTGGTGTTACTTTTTTTTGCGTATCATTGAAATCGAGTTTCGCATGAAAATGTTACACGCGCAAATGAAAAAAAAAATTTCTCCAATTTGCTGGCAGAGAGACAAGCGGGCCTCCGGTGTAATTAGGATCGTAAATTTCATTAAAATCCTCGCGGGATCATTGGCGCTGGTACTCTCCAGTTTTACCGCATGATCTCGATTTACGGACCAGCCGGCTCGATTTACACCGAGCGACGTACGTGTATATTGCGAATTTTAAATCGCCGACGTTACCCGGCGATGATTCGAATCGTTGAGTGAATTAAAAACAGTGAAAGCGATCGTTCGCGCAATCGGAGAATTTTCGTTTTGGCAATCCGATAAAACGATACCGTTCATTAACTTTCACTTTTATTATCCCTTTTTTCGAATACGATTTCCTTTCATTTCTTTTTTTTAGGTCACCGTAAATTGCTCGTTGTTTCTTTTTTTCTTTTTTTCCTGCTCCATCAGGTCGCAGGTTGCGCGTAAATCCACAAACGTTACAGAACGAGCGTCGCCCGCGCCTCGGTTACTATATTCAATCGAGTTCGCTGAAACTACCTGCAAACATTTGCCGTGCGACTTTATCCCTCCGTTCAGCCGTGGCTCACGTTCGCGTCAGCGCCCACTGCTCAACGCAAGAGCGTGAGAAATGCACCCCTTCTCCCACTCCGCAACCCTCCCGACGCAATAACGCTTTTACGGCAATCGCCCGCCGTAGTTTTTTTCCCCCCTCAACGTTGTAGCGAAAAAGGCAACGATTTTTTCTTTCTTCCTTTTTTCGACAAAGCTTTTGATGTTTGACGCTCAGGAGTCGATACAAAAACATTATATATTTTTTTGTTATTTTTTTTTTCGTGCATCACTCGCCAATTGCCGATGGCATCGAGCCAGACAGGAGTTTTCTGACGGGGATTTCGCGCAACACACGTGCCACTGGCGTTTCACAATTTTTCCGCCTTTTTTACACGCGAGCAACGTCGAGAGATGCCTCCGCAATTTTCATGCAAGCTTTTCCATCGATCGCTTCGGTAGCTCCAAAAATGTAATGTTGATTGCATATTTTCTACTTCGAGACACTTTTCTGTAATCACGATTCGACTGAACTATCACACAATTCGGTAACTTTTGTCCTTTACTCTTCCTCAAATATACATACAACATATATTACATTTTTTCATTTTATATATCATTCAGATATATATTGCGCTCGCGATGAGACGAGTTCGTCTGTCTCTCATCGCTCGGATGACTACAACTAGGGTTTTTTCTTCTGTGCCTATTCTTTTTTACCTCGATCTCTTGCCCGACGAAAATGCTATCTTTATGAGACTGACGACGGGCGCCTCGAGCGCTACCGAGATGCAGAAGGACATGAGGTAAGAGGCTACGAGGTTGCCGAAGTAAACTATGAGCTGAAAAAAAAAATTACAATCATTTCGCAGATTGTTGTAGGAAATTGAAAAAAAAAATAGATTGAAAGATTTTCAATGATTTACCACAACGCCGTTGTGAAGATGCAACGGGCCGTCCATCTGGGTGCTCGTTATCATCATGATGACCGGATGAACGAGATACGCGCAGTAAGTGAGCCTCGATAATGGATACATGAGTCTCAGTGACAGTAGACTATTGATTATCGAGGCCGATCCGGTGCAACACTGGATAACGATGAACGACACGGCAATTGACCAGGCTGTGTGACCGAGAGCCGCGTAAACGGAGCTAACGATTACCGTAAGATCGCCCGGATAAAGACCGTAAACCACCGAGCCCATTATAACGGCCGACGAGGGCCATCCGACGATTTTTAGCCACTGAAACGAGAACAAAAAGCGTATTGCTAAGTGACCTAAAAACGAATGTCGAAAATCGGGAGAAAAAAAAATCGGAATCACAAAATACTTTCACGTGTTAAATGATATTAACAAATATAATGAATAATGAGAAGACATTGCAGCTAAGAATAATAAAATAAGAACGTTTTCCGATTTCAAATATCGATGTCGAAGAATCGACGGCGGTGGAAGCGCGGTCGGTGCGCGACTTCGGCGATCGTCCAAGTCAAGCTACATTGCTTGCGGGCAGTACTTGGATGGGTGACTGCTTAGCTGCGCAGCGACTGGTCCATCGACTGTGGATCGGGAGGCCAGTTTGTCTGGGAACTTGGTGCACTTATAGAAGTTTGCGATAGTAGTACAAGAAAGCGGACTTCACGGCGAAGGTTGTGAAGTGGCCACACGAGCCGGATCGAGCGCTACAGCGGCACAAGGCAAAGTCGAGAGTTGCTCGTAGTGCAAGAAAAAGCTGGAAATTAGGTAGCTTAGCGAAGTGCGGCTCGGGAGCACTAGGAGGGACAAAGGTATTGGGGAAGGTTCGTAAAAACCCATCAGGGTAATCAAACATATATCAATGTCGATGATGCTTCGAATTCACAAGATTCCAAAATCACACAGGCTTAAAGTTACTTACCGTGGGTGTCCTCAGCTTGCAATTAGTCTTGTAGAGAACCCAGCCGGTTATCGCACCGACGAAATAAGGCCCTGCCCTGAGCCAGGGTTTGTCGTACAGTTCGTCGAACAGAGCGAAAGGCTCTTGAATTCTGTCGGACAAATTGAAAGCATAAAATTAGAAGGTTCCCAAGACGGCGGCGTGTTTCGAAACTTTGCAAAGTAATTTTTTTTTTCTAATCTTACCTCGCAATATAGTCATTGCTGTAAGCGACCGAGAACGTGGTGAACCAAGACGAGACGATTATGATAAATACACTTGCGACAACGGCCTTGAAATACTTGACTGACAGAAGTAGAAGAAGTACACCGAGCACGTAGAACTGCGTGTCGTTCGCCACGTACCAGCTCCACAGCATGCACTGTTGAGAAAGTTGTTTATCGGGTTCACATTATTACGATTACAGTGCTCGAAGTTCAATATCTTTATCCGTCGAATCGTCGACACGTCTTTCAACCATTAATCGGTAATCAATGACAATTGTTACAATAATAATAATTACCCTAGCAATTGCAGTTTCACATGGAAAAGGATATATCGCAAACTATATTTCATAAATTCAGTATATTTCCCATGAAAAAATTTAATGTTACCGATATTTTTGAAAACACTTTTTTTTTATTAATGCAAATCGGTCGAAAAAATATAGAATAGCGTCTATGATAAATATAATATTTCTATAAAAATGTCGAATCTCGTATTTAACTCAAAATAACGTTCCGCGCGACCGTTCAAAAAAACCGACTGAGATGTCTCTCAATATATACAGATATATATTTTTCGCATATATATCTTCTTGTCATTCGGTTCATTAAACGCTCGTATCGCGTAAAAATATTCGCGGGAATGACCGATTACATAATTCGAAACGTCCGTGTAAAACGAAAATCAATTTCCCTCGTAGCGCTTGACGGCATTCGGTCAGAATAGAAATTGAAGGGTCCCAACGTGCGTCAGCGCGATATGTCAATCCCAACGGGTGTATTGAACCCTGATTGACGTTTCCCTTGGGGCGCTATCTCTATTTTTGTCCTTTCTGCTGCAGCTTTAAACGCTCGTCCAGGGTCCAATGCACCCCTCTGTCCCGACGTTTCACGACGTTGTCGTCAAACCGCACGAGAATCGTCTCCTCGCAAACTTTTCAACGGTCCGGTCTCGACATAGTGCTTTTCGCATTTATTCGCGTCACGTCACCGACGATAAGGCGACGCCGGAGGGCGAGCGCATCTTGATGAAAAAAATGAAAAAACGCTTTTTCTTTCTTCCAAAGTGTTTCTGCAGCTTTCTCACGCGTGAGACGCGAAACCCTGCTCTCGCTCGTATCCATCTCGCACCCGAGCACTTCCGACCTCGAGTCATACAAGGCGGAAGTGTTTCTTTGCGTTCTTATTTATATATTTTTTTTATTAGCCGAAATAAAAGAGTGCACTCTGCCGTCTCTCGCGAAAAAACCGGAAGTGTCGTTCGGAAAGAGTAATTCAAGGTGTTTCCCGCGGAAACGCGGTATTTTATCGTTCTCCTGCGTCCGATTCGTTGGTTTATCTCTTTCTTATTTTCTGCACTCAAATAAAAGAGCGCATCTTTCGTCGACGCGTTGAAACGGAAGTGCAGCTCGGAAAGAGTAATTCGGTGAGTTTCCGTTGGTCATAGGGTCTCTTTTATCGTACCCTTGCTACCAATTTTGTTTCATTCAATTGGCTCATGTAACGCGACGGAATACCAAAGGTCAGCTGCTACGTTTTGTTTCTTCCTTTTTTCGTTCTATTTTTCTTTTTTTTTGCGAACGTTGAGTAATTCTTATCGTGTCCGCGGGTCCACTTCCGGGTTAACACGACGTGGGCGGACGGAGATATACAGACAGAGACGAAAGTAGGGGATGGCGAGAGGGAGGGAAGTCTCGAAGATAATACGAAATAAGCGTTTCTCCCGATGGGCGTTTTCTCTTTCTCTCTCGGCTTCTCGTCGCCCGAAAAAACTCTTCGCTCTCTCGATACGATTTGGCGTCGGGTATTCCCTCGATATCGCGTAATCCGGAGGTCGGACGTCATTCTTGTTCGCGCGGAGCCGGCAAAGCATCCGCAAGCTTCGCCACCTCGGGGATAATTTAAGATGAAACACTCGATAGGGGGGCGCGGTCTCGTAAAATCGGAAACTACAGAAGTGTTAGCGTGTCCGAAGCTTCCGAAGTGCTCCTCGAGCTCGAAAGGCGCCGACACGTTTAACAAGCTTTTCTCTTGCGGGAGAACATTTATCGTTTTTTTTTTTCTTTTCGGGGGACGAACGAGTAGAATACGAAAAAAAAGATGTAGGCAAAGCACGTAATGCATTGAGTCTCCAAATCGGGTCGTCAAAGATTATAGAATTCGACCCTCGACGGGGTTGCGAGAGGATTTGCTGACAATTCGACTTCAACCACCATTCGAGATTTATCTGAAGGACCGCCGGTCGATTTTCGCCGTTCGACAACACTCTCACGCCACGAAAATTGCTCTACCGATTCGGACTCGAGATTCTATTATAGTTACTTTCGCGCTATTGGCGAGAGCTTTCACGCGGCACGTAGTAACCGCGCGACACGTCGGTGAGTTTCCAAGTCACATACTCTGAACGAACGAGGAACACACTTCGTATAACGGTAACTTGTTATAGCTTATGACGCGACGAGATTTCATAAACCGAGCGATACAAAAATTTATTGAAAAACTGAGGATTGGTCAATTATAAATCTTACCCATCATTATTATTTATCACATTGAAAAAATTATAATTATTAATTTATTTATTGATAAATATTGATATTTTTGTTATTAAATAAAATCAAATTTTGTGTAAGGAAATTGATGGCTTACCATTTCGGTGCGTGGATAAAGAGAATTGATGTAAAGCGCGTTTCGCCACCAGAACTTTTCGCACGTTAGATCATCGAGGATGACGGGTGAGAAAACGGTCCTCACTCGGGCATGCTTTATCGCGACCTCGTTCATGCCGAGCACGTAGAGATAAGCGGGAGTCAGCCTTTTCGATGTAGCGACGGCGTCAACGAAGATCGAAAGGGGAAAAAAGACGAAAAACGTACAAACACACGGTTCGTTTGTAAACATTTGAAACTCTCGAGTGCTCGAGGAATTTCCAGGACGGATAAAAGAAGCTCCTGTCCATGCGCTCGATAGCGAAAGGAACGAGCGAAAAAGAAAGGGCCGAAAAAAAAAATAGCTCAAACAACTCACCTCACGAATCTGTAGAGTATCATTACGGAGAATTTCGTGAAACTCGATCGAAAGAAATCTTTTTTATCGGACTGTCCGCTTCCCATTGAACGATAGAAGAGAATTGTCACGAGCAGACCACTGCGAATTTAACAATATTTTTTGTATTTTTTTTTTTTTCATGCAGGGAATTCTCATTTCATTTTTAAAAAATGTCAATATTTTCATATCAGGACACTCAGAATAATATGATTCATAGTCTAAAATGGAAAAAAAATAACTCCCAATCACGGCAAAACAATTAAAACAAATGTGGGTCAAAATATTTGAAAAAATGTCCAATATAACTTTCGATAATTTCAACGTAATGTATTTTTTTTCAATTTAAAGGATGTTTCGTAAATTCACAGACCACTTTTAGATTTTCGGACAATGTATGATAGTTGCCAATTTTTTTTATATTTGCGTTCATTTTATGAACTCATCCATTTCTTTTGCGACTCATTTTTTCGTTTACCTTATGAAGAAGAACGTATCGACGGAGAAGGTCGCGTTGCTTATAGTCTGAAACATGAAGTTCCTCTCGGTGACAGTGCGGAGTGTCTTGTTTTCTGCGATAGAAAGAGAAAGGCGGTGAGCATGTTCAATGAGGATTTACCCGGGTAACAAACGGGCCGCATACAGTTGTCCGTTACAGTGTACACATATCGGTGAAAGTTTTCGCTCGGTCGATTGACTCGCCGAAGACTGCGGACCGCCGCGTCTTCCGACGACGAGCAATTTCGCGAATACGAAACGACGCGGCAGGCCGAGCCAGGCTCGGGGGAGCCGATGGCTCTTGCGCATCGTATACACCGAGCGAGAGATACCGCCGTGATTATATTCTCTCGCTAATTACTCCAGCTTGAGAACGGATGCGGTTACCGAGTGCAGAATAATCTCGCGCGCTGCTCCCCCCGAAGAACTACGCGTTTCCGTCGCGAAGCTCACAGCCATCTTCGCCGTTCAATTTTCGCCGAAACAATTCGAATGCGCTAGAGTTACCTGCTATGCTGAATACTTGAAGATACGTGTGAACCATGACGACCCATCCGAGGGACAATACCCGGAGACCGTGAAGGCAAGTCAGGCTATCTCTGGCCGCGGGTTCCGTGCTTATTATCTTGCTACCGTTGACTATTGGATTGAAACACCTCAGGCACTTGAACAGCAAACCTGCGAGCGACAGCGAAAGAAAAACAATCAGGATTTCTTCCATTTTTTCCCAGTCGATACCCTTTCCCGAGAAACGCAGAGACGTTTCTCGACGAAACACTGTTTCTCGTGACAATATTTCTCTTCTCCGCGACTAGCGCGACGCGGAGAAGTGAAGAATTTCTATCCGACCTTTTTCGCCTTTCTCAAGCTTTACGGCGGAATCCTCTTTGCCGGTTTCCGTTCGTCCAACTTTGGCCATCTTCTCGATGAGCTCCTTCCCGTTGTCCTGGATCATAGATATCCGGCGCTCCTCCGGAAGATTTCTGTCCGCGTACGTGCTTATTCTCTCGTTGTTATTCGCCCCGTTCGACGTCGACTCGACATCCTTCTCCGGCTCGTAACTCTTGTATTCGCATATCGTCGCGCACAGCATCAGGAACAGTATAACGCCGCCGACGGATCTGGAATGAAAAAAAAAATATAGTTCTCTTATTTGATGCGAAAACATCTTTGTAAAGTGTCCTTTAAAAGCGTCACGGCACTTCTGGAAATTGAATGTGAAAATATAGTGTCTTCAAAAAGCGTTACGACTCGTCGGGAAACGGAGAAAAAAATGTCGTGTCCTCAACAAGCGGAACGACCGC
Organism: Ischnus inquisitorius; assembly: GCA_963924025.1. Taxonomy (NCBI): domain Eukaryota; kingdom Metazoa; phylum Arthropoda; class Insecta; order Hymenoptera; family Ichneumonidae; genus Ischnus; species Ischnus inquisitorius. Next base: position 5,972,275 of record OZ001245.1, on the reverse strand, counting down.
TCTGGAAATTGAAAAAAATTAAGTAGAATCTCGGAAAGACTGTACGATCCTTTGGCAGATCTCAAAATTATGGATCTTTTTATTATGTCTTAAAATAAATATGAAAATCAACCTTTAGCAATAAAAATAAAATTCTGATCACGATTCACGCAGATGTGCGAATTTTTTTTTTTTAGAAAATCCATCACTAAAAATACCGAATGCCGCCGAGCATTGTTTTTGATATTAAATATTAATTACACGACGATATTTCACGCGTAGCGAAGGCCGGGCCGTAGAAGAGGAAAAAAAGTAATAATATATTGCAGCTATGAAAACGAAATTTTGGCTCCGAGCCAGAGTCATTTTAGTGTATTCCTCCAGAAGGGCTGCGGAGGGGGAGATAACGAAAGCGAGAGAGACGCGAGTCACAGTCGACAGAAACGGGTCAGCAATTTTGCGAGGATAATTGGCCCAATTACAGGATTCAGGCACTGTGGAACATCTGCGTCCCTTCGATGCTCTGGACCTCGGCTCCTCTCTCTCGCGTTTCGTTTTTCATTCCAGCGGACAACCAATAATTGTGATGCCGTACAGACGAATTTAATTGTTCACTTTTGACGAGTGCAAAACTGCAGCCTATTGGCATTGATCTTGTTAAAATCAAAGTCGTCAACGAGAAAAAAAAAATCTGTGGCAGCTCTTCATCTCCAGTGGAAACAGACCTCTTCGAAGGCTCGAACAGTTCTTCATCACAGCCCAACGTAACGTTCCAAAAATGTTACCGACAAAGGCTCACCCGTGTATCGTGATGACTTTCGATTTATCGGTTCTTCCCATTCATCCCTCGCTGCGGTCTTCATTCCGATAACATTATTCTCAAGCCCCATTTGCTTCGCAAAGTAACCCTGGTCCCTCTCTTCCCTTTATCCTTTTATTGTTCTAGTGGATTTCGGCTGGAGGGGCGAACTTGTGCTCCACTTTATTGCGTCATTTTCGATAACGCGCCGGAGGGACACACTTTTACGATCTCGGTCAATGTAATTCCGCCGATCGCGGAGAGGCTTCCACGGTATCGACGTACACCGAATAGATTCCACCTGGGAGATTCGAGGCCCCTCCGGCTTATTGGAATGTACGCCCGATGTATCGCCGAACCTTGTGCCGTCGACGGTCAATTTTCATTTCCCTTTTTTCTTTTCTTTCTCTCATTTTATTCACCCTCCAACTATGCGAATTGCCTTCGGCGGAGCTAAAAGAAAACGATTGTGTTCGCGCACGAGGCATTTTTTGGTTCTCGAGTAAACCTCTCGGGGACGAGAGAAATCCTGCGTTTGGTCAGACTTCGTCCCGGACGAGCGGATTTCGAAAATATGATCCTTCTCGTGAGCGACCACGCGCCAGTGTCTGTGTGTGCCACTTGTGTAGAGAAAAAACTCTAACACAAGAACACCAGTGGCCCGGTTCTCGGTGCTTCTTTGGCCGGTGATGAACCGCGCGGTGCATACCCGCGGAATGCACTCGATAGCGCGACGCCACTTTCACGCGGCCCCCCCCCCCCCCCCCCCCCCCCCCCCCCCCCCCCCCCCCCGCGCTGTTCGAGCTTTCTACGAGATACCTTGCGTAATACGCAACGAGTATAGATACGCCACACACATACGCAATACCCGACAGAGTGGCCTCACAGGGTATGGAACTCCTTGTATTTTTACGGAGTGACTGATCAATAGGTGCAACTGGCTCGCATGATCGTGACTCGACGAATTAGCTAGCCCCCGACTCGATTCAACGATCTAACGCAATTTTTATGTGTTAATATTTGCCGGTAAATGTCAAATTTTCTTTTTGCGTATGATTATCGAGGAAAATCATATTTTTATAATTAACAATTATACAAGTATAATAATAATAATAAGAAAAAGAATAAATAAATAATAATTATTGTAACTATTATTATTATTTGTTAATATTATCATTATTGATATTTTTCTAATTGAAGTTTCAGAGACTAAAATAAGTTAGATTGGGTACCGGTCATTAATTGAGTGACCACCGTTTTTTTCTCATTTCGCCTATTTTGCGGAAAATTGCGATCATCGATATTACGAAACGACGATATTTTTGCGCGATGGTAAAATATCGGGAAAACCGTAATGTCGATTTTGATTTGCGGGAAAAAAATACACACGGCAGGATTCTCGGCGGGGTGATAAAACTATTTTTCTCGAACCGTTACAGAGCAGCGAAGAACGCAAAAGGGGTGTGATAAGGACAATGTATTACACCCCCGCGTGGACACAGATTCTTTTCCCGGTTTTTTTTCACGCAAATTAAAGGATTTATGAAAATGTTCTCGACCCCGCGATGCTACATTTTCTACGCGGCTTTCGACATTTATTTTTATTTTTTATTTCGAGTTAACATTATCAGCGGCGTTGCGGGAAAGTCTAACACAGTGCAGAGTTCCCTTCGTGTCCTATTTGTCACGTAGTTGACCTTTTCGCGAGAGTTTATTTCGCGCGACAAACATAAGCCCGCTAAATCTGGTATCAGCTGTCGGGAAGGAGATCAGCGATGAGCGTCGTCGACTTTCGAGCTTGAGCGAAATAAATTCCTCGGGAAAGCTCCTCTTTCCTTGCGATCCCTATATATATATATATATACTATGTACATATGTATATATATAAAAGCGGCTCACCATAATCCCAAACGAAAAGGATAATACGAAGTTCCGAACCGCATGACACGGTAAGATTTCATTTAAATTCGCGGCTCGATGTAGGCCACTCGATCTTCCGGTTCGCCCGTTCGCTTCCCCTTCGCTTTTGTTTGCCGCCCCCTCCGCGACAAAGCTTGCGCCTTTATTCGCAGTCGCGCGGGCGAGGCCCCCTCCGCGGATGGGCGTCTTTCCCCGCGCCGCACGAGGGAGTAAATCTTCCGCGAGACGGAAGCAATGTTATAAAGAGGATTATTTATCACGCTGATCAATCTTCGGGAGAAGAAAAAATATATACATTAAACACGTCTCGGAGGTGTAGGGTGCGATGGGGGAAACACGCACCGCTTTGCGCGCATACGTACATATATCTACATAAAATAAAACTTCGACGAGTTATTCGCAAACATGTCGAGTTTCGGAACTGCGCAACTGGATGGGCATACGGCGAGCTCTCGAGAAGCGGCGCGGAACACAAGCCAAGAAGTCAAGCGCCATTGGACACGCGCGTGTCCTCTTCGGTCCCTCGGCTTCGCAATTCGCTTGCGACACGCGAGAAAACGCGATTTGAGAAATCGCTCGGAATCCATCGTCGTCGTTTGAACCCACCGCGCAATAGCGAATCGCGATTTATGATACTCGCGCTTCAACGTCCACAAGAGCAATTAATCCTAGTTTAGAATTACCGAGGAAAAATGTTTACTTCATGGGGTGGTTTGTTCAATCCGCTATTCGCGTTGGATCTTGATCGAGATCGAAACTTAAAAAAGGAGAAAAATTATTAAGGTCGTTTCGGAGCCGCAGCCCAAGGAATAAAAAACCGAGGAAAAATATTTCAAGTTTTCCCTTTTTTTCGGAGCTTGAAACATCTCTGAGGAACGCGAGGAAAAGAGTTCGTGTGTGGGTGGTCGTGTGTGTGTGTGTGAGTATCGCATCAGCGATATGAAAGCCACCCGGTGCGATCCGCGCGACAGCCAAGACACGGCCAGGCTTTTGAACTCGCAGCGGCAAAGTACAACACGGAGATACAGTTATAGCGCAGCAGGATGGAATAGAGGGCCGCGCGCGCACGTACATACGCTCGGAGCCCTCGGAAATCAGGGCGACGTTAGATAGTGACTTGCCTTGAAGCTCGTTTGCGCTATATAGCCGAGCCACTCTGCAATTTCTCGGGCCTCTGCCGCGTGCATTAATTGCAACGGTTCACTCGCGCGGGTCCACGAGCTGACGAGTGTCATTACGAGAGCAAGGACTCGGTGTCTGGCGCAAAGGTCCTTAGAGAGAGGATACCACTCGGCCCCGGCGTTCGTGTACGTTCGCACCGGCTCGCGAACGGGTTTTACCGATACGCCGCGATTACTTTTAGAGATTGCAAATTTTAGAACGTGTCGCGCATCGCTCGTGTGGTTGAGCCTCGCATTAATCAACCTTCGACTTGTTTCTTTTTTTTGTTACTCATTTTTTTGTTGCCTTGTTCGCCTTTCGTATTTCTAATCGCAGTGGAAAGGTTGGACGCGTTGACGAGATCGTCGATTTGCGAAACAGTGATAAGGGCTCATGCGAAATCCATTCGGGATGATATCCAAAAGAGTCACATTCGAGAGCTTCGCGCAATTTCTCTGGAAATGGATTACTCTTTTTTTTGATACCCTGTTCGGAGCTTCGACAGCCCTTCGCTTCACGGAACAACGTTGGTCGGGAGCGAAAACGCGATTACCGGGATTACCGCCTACGCAGGACACGGATTTGTCCATGCGTTGGAAATAAAATCACAATTTCGTTCGGAAAAGCCATTCACGGGGATTGATACTCGTATATACTCATTGGCGACAACGCCGGGCGAAATGGGCCCTCGTAACGAAATTCTTGGGGGGACGTTTTAAACGGATTCGTCTTGTCTTAAAAAGAAAAAGAGACTTCTGAAGCTAAAACAAAAAAAACCAATTTTCAATTGAAAGTAAAGTTTGACCAACCGATCATTTGTTGAACTAATATTTTCTTCATCAATTGGCTAATAACATTTTGCAATTTTTTTTTTCAACTCAAATAGAAAAAGGAACAACAATCCTTCGCGTCTGAAAAAAAGCCAGAGGAACCGAATGAGCGGGTACATTACGGGAAATGATCGTTGACGAAGCTCGCCTCGCATAAGTCGGAAATATATCAGACTCCTGTCGTTGGTCTTTGCATGAGCATCTGGGGGGGGTTACACCCGTCTATTTTCCGCGCGACTGACTTCTCTATCGCGCGGTATAGCCCGACTGCGACGGGTACCGGCGGCCGTCGTTCATTGTGCAACTATCGCAACTACGATTTTGCAACGTTTGCCGGTGCGCACACGAAACCGACCTATCTCCTCCGTCGTGTTAGCTCGAATGCTCTTCCGTACGAGCTTCTCGTCTTCCTCCATTTATCCTACGTGCGCGCCTTGCCCGAAGATCCTGCGGTTCTCGCGGAGTGGAACTTATCCCTGTGCGCTCACCGTGCAATTCTACTCTGTTTCTCTTGTCGCCGGGTGCGACGAGAACAGACGCTTCTACGGTTTCGAGGCAGAAATCGCACAGTCGGTAGAGCGTTGAACCTGACTGGCGACGCGCGCCGCACCTGACTCGAGTCACTGCCTCAATGTCTGCAACCTCCCAAAGACACCGTGACGCTCGTCGGCTTAACCATATAATCGTCGCTCCTTTTACTTTCCTTTTTAACCTCCGTTGAAATCCATGATACGCATGAAATACGGAATACGCTTGAAATACAAAGCGGCCGAAGAAGAATGGGAAGAGAAGAAGAAAAAAACCGACTGAATGCCATGCATTAAAACTAAAGTTGTATTATCGGCGGGTCTACGAGCTGGGCTAGGCATCACCGATCGCCATTTATTAACTTGTGACGTGTCCGCCGCGACGCCTGTTGCACAAGGTATAAGGCGATCGGAAAGAAAGTCCAAGCGAAAAGTGTTACGCGAGTGAGCCGTCGTCGTGTCGGACAAGAGACGAACCCTGGTGCGCGTGTAACGATTTTTATTCGCTGCCGTACGGAATCGCCTCGCGCGACAATGGTTTGACGCTAAAATGAATGGAGGACGGCATGAATGAAACTAAACGCGGCGAAGGTCCCGAAGGTATCCGAGTGAAACGCTGAGAGCATCGCGGTCCAGGGGATGAGGAAGATTGTTTGGAACTTGTACGAATTCGTGGCCGAGCGCTGTCGAGTGGTAAAGTTGGAACTGATCCGGCTTCAGCAGCTGCCCGTAGTGCTGTCGGTATCATGTTTATATATACGAGGTGGGAAATACTCGATTACGGGGGGATTTCGGGTAGGGGAGAGCGGGGCAGAACGGCATGCCGGGGCAGAATGGTATGAAATGGCCCGAAATATTCTAAGTCCTTAAAAGGGCCCCCGCTCAGAAATATTCAAGGTCTTTAAAGTGGCCTCAGCCGGCAATATTCCAAGCCCTTAAAAGGGCCTCGCTCCGAAATATTTTAGGTCCCTAAAGGGACCTCGGTCGGAAATATTCCAAGTTCTTGAAAGGGCCTCGCTCAAAAATATTCTAGGTCCTCAAAGGGACCTCGGTCGGAAATATTCCGAGTCCTTGAAAGGGCCTCGCCCAGAAATATTCTATCTTAGTCGATTCCGTTCGATAGCCGCGAGCGCGTGAGCTCTGTGGACCGCTAGTATATATACTGTATAGGTGTGTTGGAGTTTGTGCCGGTTGCTTTTGCTACTCGCGCTATACCAATAGCATTCAGTAGGGCAAAAGCAAGTTTAGTAAGCCGTCTCGAGGTAGTCGCGGCGATATTGGGAAGGGGGATTCCCCGAGTCAGAGAAGAGGAAGTGATCGTCGTTCTCGTCATTCAGGGGACTTTGCTATGTCGTCACACCGACGGAAGTCGTGTCGGAAAAGATTCTTCGGGACAATTTTCTGCGAGAGAAACGGACAGAAATCACCGAAGGGGATAGGAAACCTCCGAGCAGGCAGCGATTTTTCGCGAACGACTAGAAAGCCCTTTTTTTCTCATCGAAGCTTCTCTTCTTCCGCCCCATTCGGTCTCCGGTATGATCCGATTCGCGAGATACTTTATTGTGAAATACTCACCCGAGAATGTAGAATTTCGGATCCAGCCATGCCGAGTAATCGCTCGACGGTACAAGCTTCAATTTGTCGATCTGAATCTTCGGCCCGCTCGAACGACCGTGGGTGGAATTCCCCTCGCGCTCGACGCGATCCGCGCTCGCTCGCAGCATCGACATCAGCGACACGTTGTCGCATGTTCCCGGCAAGCACAGACCCAGGAATACCTGCCTTGGCTGAAATCGGAAGAAGAGCAATATTTTATATTCATTCAAATTGCTGGGTTCAAATTCGAACTATTGAAAAACAGTTTGTTTTTAATTGGATTGAATTTTTCAAAAATTTCATCGCATTTTAGTAATTAAGACTTTCTGATTATTTACGAGAAATGTTAATTTTTCGCCGCGTTTGAAAGTTGGCTTATTTATTTTTTTATACACGAACGGAATAATTCCACCGCGGCGAGTAAAACAAGCTCCAACTCGCCGAGCTTCATTATTACACGAGCTGAATGCACTCTCGCGCTTGGTCAGCCGCGATAATTGCACACGCAATAAAACACGTAACACGGTGGGATTCTCGGTTTCGCGAAGGAAAGATAGTTCGTAGGTGGGGTTTGTGTGTCCGAAAGCCCCCCTTCCCGTCGGCCACCACGCGCAGAAAGTATAACGAGTCCACTCGTTATAATTCGTGAAAGACAGGTAACCACGGTCGTTACGTTTTCCGTGTTTTTTTCCATCTCATTCAGTTAAATGAAATCGAGGCTTCGCAGAGGAACGGCGATTCCTCGTTGAATTTCTCCGGTAGATCGTTCGGCTCGATATACATTTTTTTTATACCGGAACATTCAACGTTTCCGAATTACAGATTTTAAAGAGAAATCAAAGATGTCTATTTTTATAATAATAATAATAATAATATCGAGCATGGACCATATAAATGACACAAAATTGGTTGACAAAAATGTTCGTTCTTGACCATACGCATCATCGATGCCTCGTCGTAGACGAAAAGTATGGCCTTAATCCATGAATAAACAAGTCTCGAAAAATCTGGGTCATCGGCAATCCCGTTAGGCACGAATGATGCGAGAGCCATCGTTCGGCATCGTCGACGACCGTTCGAAGTTTCGAAAGGAATTTCGTTCGTAGCCCCTTTCGAATTTCATCGCTCGATCGGGCCCGCCGTACTCGTCAACATAGAATCTTTATTCACGCATCGACAAGGCGGACGTGAAAAAACGACAAGAAATCATTGTCATAGCATTTTTCCCTTTCACTATTTTTCTATTATTGTAATCTTCGTTCAATTCTATCGGACTGCCTTTTTATTCATTCATTTATTATTATCATTACTATTAATATTATTACTGTCAATTTCTTCAGACGTCGGTTTTTCTTATTTACTTATTCATTTATTGTCATTATTATTATTATTTTTCAATTCTATCAGACGTCTGCGTTGATACTTTTTTTAATATACTCACAGTCCGGAGTGGCGCAGAATTGAGTGCACGGATTTTTCCATCGCGGATACAACGTACAGTAGTGGATATAGTATTTCTCGATGTGCATCAAGGGGGTTGCATTGTTGCGAGGCGGATAGAATGCATACGGCATATCCCGCATCGCGCCGAGAGTACTCAAATGAACCCGATGCCAACCAACTGTTGTATATACGCGGAGCCTACTCTCGTACTCTACTTTGCGTGCAAAACTCGTCGGATAGCGCACAATCCACCCCCTCTCCCCCAAAGGGGCGTAATGGAAAACCATTGAGCTTTTCAATGGGCGAACGGAACAAAAACCTTCGAATATCGACAATATCGTCGACGCAGTTCGTGGGCATGAAGAAGGCGAAAAAAAAAACGAGGAAACGACATTGGGAAAGAGCCATTCAGACGTCCGCGACAAAATTGTAACAGTGACCGGTACATAATTCACCGAGGACCCGTTGGGAAGCCGAAACACATTTTTCTCCCTTAATCCCCGTGAAAATTTCCATTTATATCATTTTAGACCGTCTCGTTCGCTTTCGCAGCTTATATCGCTCTTTTTTTTTCTTTCTATCTTCTCCGAAACGAAATGTATCGCACTGTAGCGTCGTAACTCACCAGAGGCTCTATGTCACTCGGCAACGTGAGGAACATCCTGGCGACATGAAACTTGACCGTGTAAGGTGGTACATCGCCACCGTTGACAACCGCGCCTCCGACACCTGCTACTTTTTCTCTTCCCGTCTCTTCCTCCGTTCCGTTGAGCTCCATGCACAGGGTACTCGAACCCAGCCAAAAGCCATTGCCGAAGTGGAATTGCGAACTGTAACGACCGCTCGCGTCGGACACTACAAAAAAATTAGACCGATCAATAAAACCATTGTCAAACATTACAAAATACGATGTTTCACATTGAATTACAATCAATGAAAAATATTTCATTTCGAAAATATGATTATTCCAGTATTATTTGAACTTTTCGATTTTTTTTTTATTGCATTATTATTATTGTTATCTATATCGTGTTACGCTGCTATAAATGTACCCTACTGTATGTAATTGTGAACGTAAGGACAAAGTACAAAAAAAATTGCTCCATTGGGAAACACTTTACGACATCCGTTTTTTATGGCTTGTTTTTACGTTGATCATTAACCCCATTAGCGTTCATTCACAAAAGCGAGTTCGACGCCGGAAATAATAATACTATAATTGTTGAACGAAATAAAAATCTTGTTACAAAATTATAAATAAGTGTTCAATTATTATTGATTATTTCTCGCATCAAACTCGCTGTCACAAACGCTAGGCCAATGTACTCAAAGGTAGACGTGGATAAAAGCCACGAGAAAAAAATAATCACCGTAAAACATTGCCCAATAATTCAATCTTACCCGGTAAATAGATTGAATAACTCAATACGAATGACACACGATAGAAATATTGGATTTCTAGGATTATTTTTCTTCGCGTTCTGAACTAATAATTAAAAGCCTCGATGCGTGAGTAGCAAAAAACAGCGAAGACATTTGTATGCTAAAAAAATTGTGTAATTTTATAAAAAATGGTATCATTTGAATAATTGTAACGATATATTTTTATCGTTACAATTATTCTTAATACAATTATTATTATTAATAGTTATATTTTTAGAGCGCGATTTATCTTCATCTTGCCTCTGACCTTATAATTATAAATGTGCATTGTTATAACACTGACTCTATGAGACAGCGAAGGTTACATCCGGTAACGCGGCGAGAGTGAAATCTCTCGATAAAGCGCGAACGGGACGAGAAGATTGGATCTCCCTCGCTCGTTTGAATTGCATTTAGGAGTTTCGCTTTCCGTCGAAGGTTCATTGCCAGTTACATAAAATCTCCGGAGTCACATCGAGTAGAAAGTGCAACGGCGCGCGTCCCGGTGCGCCGAGTGCACCGCGGCATGCAGTCCGCAAACGATGCATGGTCGAGTTACATCGTTCGTCGTTGACGAAACTCGCGCGCGTTAAAAAAAAAATGTTCCATCGACGTCGGCGTGCACGCACGCGCGAAACAGCGGCCACGAGCCCAAACGGCATTTTCTCCTTATTACGGGAAAATCGGTTACGAAGCCAACCAATTTTCCGCACCATCGTAATTAGCGTTATAACAGGCTTTGAGGGATGTTTTGAGAGCGATTGGTATTTATCGCGTAACCGGCAGTGACTCGACGGAGCTAATCAATATTTCCTATTCATTGCTAATCGTACAACAACAAAACGGCACTCTCTACGTGTCCGTCAATGGGTTTCGTAACTAAAGCCGCTCGACGCGGAGAAAGACAAAAAGTGTGAAAGCATTTAATCGGCGTGATTAGCCGCAGAAGTTGCACCAATTGCTTTAAGAAAGTGGGCATCCATGCTTCTTTTTATTATTATAAAATAGTTGTTTTTCACGAAAAGGGAAAGGATTACGTGATTACTCGCTCGAACGGACTCAATGAAAATATGTTTTTCATCATACAACATTTCTCCGAAATAAGATAAACATGATGTATTATTATAAATATTGTTATTACACATTACTCTTTTTTAGCGAAAATAATAATATTTATTATTTTATTTATTTGATGGGCGGCAATCTACGCTGTGCAAAATGTTATTTGATAACATAGCGATAAAAATATGTAACGATTACAAACAAGAGGCATTATCGAGCGTTTGGCCGACGGGTAACAGCCGTTACCACTTCTCGCCGGACCTCGTTTCGTTTTATCGGGTCGTTCGTCTGTGTAACAATGGTATTGCGAGCGCAACAGTAGTTACACCAGTTGCAACTGCACTCAGAAGGCCGTTCATTCCCCTCTGGCTCGGTGCAAGAAAATTCTTCGCTATCCCCGCAAAAAAAGACTCGTACAGACGAAGTTTCGCAATTATAATCCCGAGCTGTGCAAACCTGTAGAGCTCGTACGATTTGCACAGCGTTTTCGGATCTCTCGTTTACTTTATTGCAAAGCCGGCCGTATAACAGAACCACTATTATGATATAATGGACAGTATGTTCTATACGCGGGGACCGTGCGGTATTGTCTACTCGTTTAGGGTTGTAAGGCCTAAACTCACGCGCGCGGTGACACGATCTCGCTGGTACAGAGAGCCGTCAGGGAACTTAATCACCAACGATCTTATTACTTTGAAGGGAAGGAGATGTGTGAACACTGGTTAAACACACGATAATATTTATTTTGTATAAACAAACACAACAATGATTACACTATTTCTTTCTATTGCAAATTAGTTGAAGTTCACTCTTGCACTGCACTTATTTCGAGTCTCAGTAGGACGCGTTTGGTAATAGTTTTCAAGACGCGACTGTTCGCTACGACTGTAGTTCTAAGACTGTCTTTTCGAAGAGTTGAGAAACGCAAAGTCAAAAATATGGGAGTGTCTTCGTCGTTCGACGAGTATGACAATTCCATTGATTGGCTATCCGAAATACAAGAAGGGATTTTGCTAACGCCGAATGTGACTATAGGACGGTAAGTGGGGGGCAAGACGCCTGCCGCACTCTTGTGTTTTATGCAGGTAAAAAGGTTTCGCGCTCACCGCTGACCCTTGCCTGGCGATGCACCGAGTGTCGAAGCATGCGGGCTCATAAACGCCTTTTTGTATTTCGGGAATTGCCTTTTCGTGATTATTCTCGCTTCGAAAGGATTATTTTATTTTTGTTTGAAGAATTCAGCTGCGTTGCAGATGTTTTACGATTATTGCTGCCAAAAGTTGAAGACATTGAATTTTTCTCGAGGGTCCGTTAATCCCTGCGTCGAAAGAATTTTACTTTTTATTTGACTAAATTCTACTCCGTTCGTGCGACGGAACATACTCCCCCCTTGAGAGGGTAGCGATCAAGTATAATGTAGGATGATTACAATACTAATAACTGACTTAATGGTAAGAATAAATGTTCGTTATTAACACTGAGTACTGCCGTTGGTGCCATCCATGGGTAGTGGTGCGAGATTACGGACATTTCGCGTGAAAATGCCCTTGGATGTTTTCACTCGCACGACGCGGATAACCCCATCCGCGCCCGGTAAAGTCTCAATGACCCGTCCCAAGGGCCATCGAAGCGGAGGCTGGTTGTCTTCCTTGATCAGCACGAGCGTATCGGGCTTGATCGTGTGTGATCCATGCGTCCATTTGTGGCGAGTATTGAGTTCAGTCAAGTACTCGGTGTGCCATCTTTTCCAGAAGTCTTGCCGTACCTTTTGGATGAGCTGCCAAGACGACAGTCTGTTCCTTGGTGTGTCCTTGAGATCGATCTCAGGCGCACTCGTTAAAGAATTGCCAATTAAAAAATGACCAGGAGTTAGGACTAGGAGATCGTTAGGATCGACGGAGATGGGAGTCAATGGACGTGAGTTTAGTATCGCTTCAACCTCTATAATAAACGTATTCAGTTCCTCGAATGTGAACAACTGATCGCCCACGACGCGTTTCATATGCCGTTTAAAGGATTTTACGGCCGCTTCCCAGATTCCGCCAAAGTTCGGCGATTGCGGGGGGATGAAGTGCCACTTTATTCCTTGGTCCGCGAGATATTTGAAGATCGATTTGCTGTATTCTTCGCCCTGAAGAATTTTCTTGATCTCTTTCATCTCGTTATTTGTCCCCACGAAGTTCGATCCGTTGTCTGAATAGATATTGGCACACAATCCTCTTCGTGCGATGAAACGTTTCAATGCTGCGGTGAAGCCTTCTGTGGTCATATCGCTAACCAGTTCTAAATGTACGGCTTTAATCGCGAGGCACACGAAAACTGCGACGTAGACCTTGATGCGTCCGCGATTCCTGAATTTCTTCTCCTTGACAAAAAATGGTCCACAGTAGTCGACGCCCACGTTTAGAAAGGGTCGAGCTTCTGTTACACGGACAGTCGGAAGGTCGCCCATGGTGCAGTCCGCGGTTCGCGGTTCAACTCGGTAGCATCGCACGCAGTTTCGAATACTCTTACGTACTTGGTTGCGGCCGTCCAACACCCAATATTTTCTTCTCAAGGCGTACAGTGTTGTTTGAACTCCCCCGTGATAGTTGCGGAGGTGTTCGTACGTGATCAACAAGCCTGTGACGTGATGTTGCCGCGGAAGGATTACCGGATGTTTTTCGATGAAGGATGCTGCAGCGTTTCGTAATCGTCCACCCACTCGGAGAATGCCGAGATTGTCGAGAAATGGGTTGAGATTTTTTAGCTTGCTTTTCTTATCGATGCAACCGTGGTCTTCAAGATCTCGTAATTCGTCGGCAAAGCTTGAGGCTTGGACGAGTTTTAAGATTACGTTGTCACTTTCTTGTAATTCTTCGCAGCTTAGAGCGCCAGTGTGTTTCGTTTTGAATCTCCGGCAGTACGCAACAACCCGACGGAGCTTGACGATGGACGAGTAACGTGTCAGAATTTCGCTGTGAATTGGCGTTGCTAGGCACCTTGTCATGCGTAATTCAGGTATTTTTTCTAAGCTTGAAATCCCCAGATTCGGCCAATTCGCTTCTTCTTGCGTAAGCCACAACGGTCCATGTTTCCAGATGGAGGCTGAGATAAAGTCGGTTGGAGTTTGGCCTCGTGAGATCAAATCCGCCGCATTATCTTCAGATCGCACATGCCTCCAGTCGCTAGTGTCCGTTCGCGCTTGTATGTCCCTGACTCGATTAGCGACGAACGGCAGAAGTCTGTGCGGCGCGGTTTTGATCCAGTGAAGCGTGATTGTAGAATCGCTCCAAAAGATTACCTTGCTGGGACGAAGACGAGCTGCTTGTCGTACCGTCGCATACAATTTGGCCAACAGTTGTGCTGCGCACAATTCCAGTCGAGGTATTGTTACGCGTGTGTTATGCTCGAGTTCATTTCTGGATGCGGCGTGTTTGTTGACTCTTTCTCTTTTCAACGGCGCTACACGGCTTTTGGCACAGAGAAGCGTGGACTTTACCTTTCCCTGTGAATCCTTCGTCCTTACGTAGATGCACGCTCCGTAGGCCCTTTCGCTTGCATCGCAGAAGCCATGAAGTTGAAGGTCTTGTGCTTCTGATGCTGTGATACTACGGCTGAACGCTAAATTGTTGAGCTTCGGTAGCTGCGTCGTGAAATTTGACCATTCGGTGTAGATTGACATCGGTATCGAATCGTCCCAGTCTAGGTTCTCTAGCCACAAGCGTTGCATAATGAGCTTGGCGTGAGTGATCACTGGACCGAGGAGACCGAGTGGGTCAAATACTCTGGCAATGTCAGACAAGATGATTCTTTTCGTAACGCGGCCAGTCAGTGGCGTTGGATGCACGGTATAAACGATCGAATCTTGTTCTGAGTTCCAATGCAATCCGAGAGTTTTGATAGTGCTATCCTCTTTGGATTGGAGTTTGAGATTGATGTGGCTGGATGGCAGGCCGTCGAGAAGTCGAAGATCGTTCGAAGCCCACTGTCGCAAGTTCAGTTTTCCCCGCTTGAGAAGCGAATCGATGTCATTGCGTAATGCGAGCGCTTCCGTGAAGGTATCTGCTCCGGTTAAAAGATCGTCGACGTAGAGATCATTCTTTAAGACTCTTGCCGCTTCTGAATATTCGTGGGCTTCGTCGTCGGCCAGCTGATGAAGGCAACGAATTGCTAGATACGGTGCTGGTGACAAGCCGAACGTCACGGTGTTTAGCTCGTAGGTGGCGACCCGTCCGTTCGCATCTCGCCAGAGGATCCGTTGATATTGTCGATCCTCTCCGCGTACGAAGAATTGTCGATACATCTTCTCGATGTCTCCGGTGAGCACGTAGTTATGCGTGCGAAATCGAACCAGGAGCGTGAATATATCGTCTTGAATCGTAGGCCCCACTCTCAATGTTTCGTTGAGCGCTATACCGGTGGAAGATTTCGCTGAACCGTCGAATACTACTCGAAGCTTGGTCGTGACACTTGTCTCCTTGATGACGGCATGGTGCGGCAGGTAGAAACCTAGTGCTTGTGGCTCATCATCGATCTTCGACATGTGCCCCAATGTTAGATATTCTTGCAGTACGTCGTTGTACTGCGTTTGCATTTCTGGCCTTTGGCGCAGCTTCCGTTCAAGCGAGATGAGACGTTTCTCCGCCATTTTTCTTGATTCGCCTAATTCGTTTTTTATGTCGTTAAATGGTAGAGCCACTGTGTATTTTCCGTTGTCGTCGCGACGCGTATTTCGCTGGAAGTGTTCCTCGCAGCTCTCCTCTCTCCTGTCCGTCTTGTGAGCAAACTCCGGTTCTTCGATCTCCCAGAATCGGTTCATGATTCTCTCCAAGTTTGTCAGGAAACATTGATGCTCGTTGTTGACGTCAGGTTGAGCATCTCGCTGCGAGATGCTACCGCCGATGATCCATCCGAGACGCGTGTTTTGGAGATATAGATCGGGTTCCGAGGGTTTTGAGAGCTTGATTTGTCCCACGCAGAAAATCGATAGAGTAGTGCCTGAACCTATTAGCATGTCGACTTCTCCCGGCTGGTCGAACTCTGGATCTGCGAGAGGCTTGTTTTTTGGTAGCCTGAGGAGGCTGCGCGATATCCGTTCGTCTGGCACGAACCCAGCGATGTCCTTGACTGTGAGGAAGCTCAATGTCTTGGTGAATCCGTTGAGTCTTGAAGATATCGTTGCCGTCACGAGATAGTTGGTAGTCGTCCGTGTCTGATTCATCGTACCGATCGCGATTTCACATTTCTCTTTCGAAAGGCCGAGAGATGTGGCCAGCCTATCGGTCATAAAATTTGAATTCGAACACGTGTCTAGTAGTACTCGGCGAGTTGTCGACGTTCCAGTTGCGTTGGCTATTTTCACGGCGGCTGTCACCAAAAGATCCTTGGATGGGATGCTGGCCACGAGCGTTGTGGCTTCTGGTAACCGTGTTTCTCCGCTCGGAGCCACTAGTCATGCTTGACTGGTGCTTGGTGTTGTGGTCGGAAGCTGAGCTGATTCGGAGTGGTGCAACCAGGTATGATGCTTCTTCTGGCAGACCCTACATGAAAATCGTGAAGGGCATTCCTTTGCCTTGTGCCCTGGTCGAAGACAATTGAGACAGAGAGCGGCCTGTAGTATGCGATCCTGTTTTTCCTTTGGAGACATGCCTTTAAACTGTGGACAGCGCGATACGAGATGCGGTTCCTTGCAAACCGGACAATCGTTAGGAGTCGTTGTTGCGAGACATTGCCTTTGATCCTTGTTATTTTGATTCCTTGTCCTTGTATCCCTTTTCTTCGACTGAGTGTTCGGTTTCTCGTCTCTCCACGATTTGTTTGAAGGGCCGTAATCGTCTGCGGATAGAACGGCCTCTCGTAAAAATTTAATTAAATCGTCGTACTTCGAGACGACATTTCCCTTTTGGGTTTTCTTCCAGTCCTTCCTAGTTGCTTTGTCGAGTTTGCTTACGACGATGTGGACTAAAATGCTGCTCCAGTGATCTACTGGTTGACCGAGAGCCTTCAACGATGATAAATGCAGTTGTACCGTGTTTATAAGTTCGCTTAATTCGCCCGGCGATTCTTTCTGCAACGCTGGGATGTCAAAGATGCCTGAAAGGTGGCGTTCGAGGATTTTATTTTTGTGCTCGAACGTTTCCGTAAGCATTTTCCACGCGGCATCGTAACTAGCATCGTTCAGGCTGTGTTGACGTAATAATCTCTCAGGCTCGCCCTTGAGGCTGGTTCGCAAGTATCTGAGCCTTTGCGAATCGCTGAGGTCTGGACGTTTGCCAACTAGTGACTCAAAATCTTCTTTAAAATTGAGCCAGCATTCATATTGGCCATCGAATTGTGGCAAAGTTTGTTCTGGAAGTTTCGTATATATTGACTGTGATGTCGCCCCCGTGAAGGGATTTGGTGAGTTTCGCGTAGAACCGTTGGACGATGGAGTTTCGATGGTGCGTTGGCGAATGAGGCGCCGAGCAACGGTCACAAGACTACAAAATTCTCCTTCGATTGTTTCTTGTATCTCCGCGTGATCGCCTTCCGGTTCTAATTCGATTAAATCGCATGTGATTTCACCGAGATGATCGACATTCTTTTCCGTTCGAGTGACGAGAAACTGTAACGCGTCGGGATCTGAGGCTAAATCGTCTTGATGTTTATCGACGGTGTTTTTTAATGTCACGAGTGAGTGTCGGATATTGTTACGACGAATCACTAATTTGTCGCGGCGTTTAATATCAGCAGCCGAGAGTGGCATGGCTGAGCGATACCGCGAGGGTTAGAGGTGCGATCGTGAGGAGGAATTGGAAGTGGCAATGAACTCTTTAACGAGCTTACCTTGTCGATGAGGCGTCGTTTGCGTGGCGATTTGTTGATCCTTGATGGCGGGAGCAGATCGTCCCGTCCTGGAGTCGATCGTCAGCTCGAATTCCCACGTTCCTTGAGTTTTCCACTCACGTTTTCACTTTAACGGCTTGTGCCGTTCGGTAACGTCTATTCCACAATATTTGTCTAACGCTGGGTCACAAAGTATGCAAAATATGTCACGAATTTTTTAAGTGCAGTAGGCTGTAGAGTGCCGGATCGTCGCGATCCGGCTCGAAGGACCAAAATGTTCTATACGCGGGGACCGTGCGGTATTGTCTACTCGTTTAGGGTTGTAAGGCCTAAACTCACGCGCGCGGTGACACGATCTCGCTGGTACAGAGAGCCGTCAGGGAACTTAATCACCAACGATCTTATTACTTTGAAGGGAAGGAGATGTGTGAACACTGGTTAAACACACGATAATATTTATTTTGTATAAACAAACACAACAATGATTACACTATTTCTTTCTATTGCAAATTAGTTGAAGTTCACTCTTGCACTGCACTTATTTCGAGTCTCAGTAGGACGCGTTTGGTAATAGTTTTCAAGACGCGACTGTTCGCTACGACTGTAGTTCTAAGACTGTCTTTTCGAAGAGTTGAGAAACGCAAAGTCAAAAATATGGGAGTGTCTTCGTCGTTCGACGAGTATGACAATTCCATTGATTGGCTATCCGAAATACAAGAAGGGATTTTGCTAACGCCGAATGTGACTATAGGACGGTAAGTGGGGGGCAAGACGCCTGCCGCACTCTTGTGTTTTATGCAGGTAAAAAGGTTTCGCGCTCACCGCTGACCCTTGCCTGGCGATGCACCGAGTGTCGAAGCATGCGGGCTCATAAACGCCTTTTTGTATTTCGGGAATTGCCTTTTCGTGATTATTCTCGCTTCGAAAGGATTATTTTATTTTTGTTTGAAGAATTCAGCTGCGTTGCAGATGTTTTACGATTATTGCTGCCAAAAGTTGAAGACATTGAATTTTTCTCGAGGGTCCGTTAATCCCTGCGTCGAAAGAATTTTACTTTTTATTTGACTAAATTCTACTCCGTTCGTGCGACGGAACACAGTATTCACGACAAAAACAAACGACTGCCCGCCGCTTCTTTCTCGTCGTCAATAATACTTGTTTCTATTTTTATTTTTTTATTTTTTTCACTCGCAATGATTTACGACTACGCGATATCGCCGTGTCTAACGAAATCTCATGCATACTGAAAATTCTCTCGATTATCCTCGGTTACTCTCCCGTTCGAGAATTCGCGCGCGCGTGTAGATGCAGCGAAAAAAAAAGTGCTCATTGCGTCACGCGACCGCAATTTGTGAAATGCAGCGTTTAACGATATATTTATTGCACCTTCGAATGATGATATATTCCCGAGTTTTCTGGATAAGTGCCGCCAGTTGCGGAACACTATTTATCGGGCAAAAATTTCACCTCCTTCCTGTCCGAACCGTCCGGTTACTTTGCACTTTCGTTGCTAAACCCCCCTCGACGATGTTGAGATCGCGCAAGTTTCGCAACGGTGACGGCGGAGTTTTGCTACGACAAAACAAAATAACCGTGCAACGCGCCTCCCCGGACGAGGAATCATTACGGCACTTTGTCGGGGCTCATTCGACGCTCATTACTCGCTGCATATCGAAAATTGCACGACGCTTGATGCAACATTGTTGACAATTTTCGAAACTCGGGTTTATATTAATATAAACTTAAAAAAAAAAAAAAATTCAAAATTTCATTTAAGATTAATAAAAAAATGAAGTTGATTAAATTTGTTGATTAAAAAATTGTTTAATAACATTTTGTAAATTTCCTTTTAAACATTACTTTCGTTTTTTCTTTCCATTCATTTTTTCAAATCATCAAAATAACTGGAAAAACTTACTTTTGGCCGCCCAGAGCTTTCCGTCTTTGAGAGCTTTGAGAAACCAATCCATATCGCGTCGACACTCGTCGTCGAGCTTTCCCGGCACCTTGGTCCACCTGAGTGGATCGTAAAGATCCGTGAGCCATTGCACGCTGTTAGCAGTTTTTTCGAGCTTGTCCTTCATGAAGTCGAGATCGAGATCTCTCGGACTGTTGCTCTCGATTTCCGCGACATTCTTCAGATGTTTCTTCCAATCGAGCTCGGGATTGTTCTTGCTGAACGCTATGAGCGGCCCCGATCGCGACTTCGACGAATCGTCCTTGTCGAAAAAAACATCGGATATGTTGAAATCCGGGCTTTTCACTCTCGCCGATGGTGCTTTTTGCGGCTTGCTCAATCTCAGTATATTCGACACGTTCTCGGTGTGCGAACGTGCGATCGAGCACGAAAAAATCACCGCCAACAGAGCCAATCTCATCGTGATCGACATTTTGCGGATCTGTTGTAAGTTTCGCTCAATCTTCCAGCTCCCGGGAAGCGATGCAATGGATTCTTCTCTTTTTTATTAAAAAATTCTCGATTTGTAGTCGAAGCGAAAAGACTTCTCATCGATTCTTCTTCACTTCCGTGAATTCTTCGCGATGTCTCATCATCTTCGTAACGCACTCGCGCACCTCACGAACACTGAAACGCACGCGCGTTAATCTTTCGTCCGATAATTCTTCGTTGCCGGAAGTGTGAATCGGCACACTCGAGTCTGAACGAAGCAGCTGAACCGAACGACTCAATTGTCTTTGACTTTTGTCATTCGAACTGCGGTGTTCGAAGGTACGGAGATCAGTTCACTCTCCCTCTCGTATCGAAGGTGCCCCACACACACACACACACGCACACGCACACTAAAGCAATAGTAGCAGTGGTCCAACAGCAGCACGGATCACTTAACCCGGCATTCGAGATCTCGCTTTCTTTTTTACGATCTCACTCGATACGACCCGGACCGCCGTTTAATTTTTTCGTCGACGATCCTTTCCTCGCCTCTTCTCACCGACTCTCGTTTGTCCATTCATTTGCACATGCTTAACTCTTCCCAAAAGTGAGTGGCGAATTTTTCAATATTTTTATTTTTGCCTTTCCTGCACGGCAGACGAAGTTGTGAAGAATACAATTTTAACTTAACTTCCGAACGATTTTTACCGATTCTTATTTTACCGCGGAAATACTTTATGGTCACGATACTTTTTTTTGAGAGCGTCACGAAAGTGAAACTGTTTTATGAATTATGGGTATTAATTGTTTAAGGCGAGTGGGCACGTTCGATTTCGCGGTTTTTCGTCGAGTCGAGAGGAGACAGTGAAGCGTTCCGGTTGGTCGTCGGTACACACATGCGGTCTCAGTGGTATCACGCACTGAATGAAGCGAATCGACGTGCCCCACGCTGTTCCCCGTGTATGCCTTGGCTACATTCGGACCTCGCGATTGCCCCTTTCTCCCGCGTCGGGCTACGCGAGGCCCGTCGACGACACGGCTCGCGAAAAATTGTCGCCAGGCCGGATATTAAAAATTTTAAAAATATGCAAGATAAAATAGCCGGGTCATTCGCGATTTGATGAATGAAAAAAAAATAAAAATAATAGACAAGTAGCGAGTTACTGAAAATTAAACAAAAGTTAAATTGTAATAAATTTTCACCGACAAATCAACTCGTTGAGAACTTTAGAACTTCACTCCCTTTAAAATGTATTATCACTTATCAATAACAATTCATTTTAAGTCACTTGTAACAGGGGATTTCGGCGAACTTGATTAATTTAAAAAGATTAAATTCTCTCGAAATTAATTACAGTTTATTAATAATTTATTTCACGCAAAGTCTTCCCCTGAAATTCATTACTTGTGATAAATGATAACACTCAAGGGATTAAAGTACCCCAATTTTCCTTTTTTCATTTCAATAAATAATTCTTTACTGATAATTAATTTCGAGTTCATCCCCCGAAATGAATTATTATTGGTAAATACACTCATGAGGCTAATTTCTCGAATTTTCGCAAGAGTCACAAAAAAAACGCGACGTACAAACAAATAATCATTTCCACATATTGTTAATTGACTATCCGGTAACTGATGATGTAAGCCATCAGCGGTATAATTCTCTTCATTCAATCTCAATGACGATTATTACGAGATTACAGTTATTTGTTCGCCGAATTAAGGGTAGCGAACGTGACGGCGCACCGGAGGGAGTTTCTGTGCTCGGGTCATTAGACAGGATATATCTCTTGCTCACGACCTCGGGATCGTGAGTGATTAAGTCCGTTGCTCGTCGTCAGTAGATACCGGAACTTCGCCCGGACGGCGCGGGGGGGAGCGGTAAAGCCCACTCTCCGGGAACACGGGCCATAATCCGAATCCCAAATGGCAGAGAGCTACCGCTGTAAGAGAGGGTCCGATTGTTACGTATAGAAAACGAGAAACAGAAAGCAACGCGGGGATCGGAGACGAACGAGGGTTCGCCGCGATAAGGGCGGGAGACCGAAGTGGATCATTGGCAACAGAAGTTTGGCATACACCCTCAGATTTCAATAATACATCAATCTTTTCTTTTTCTTCCCTCAACGGCAGCAACAGGCAGACAGCAGATAAAGCTTCGACGGAATAAGTAATCTGGTAATCCATTCTTATCCGCTTTTTTAGCACTTTCTTTTTGTCTTATCTATTACAAAAATTTTTTTAATGGTTTATCATGATTTCGAGATATTTGTGTTATTGCGATTTAACGAAAACGATTCGTGACCTTGATTCTATTTTTTTGAATTTTTACGACAGTTTATCAAATTTACAAGTGTAAAAAATTAAGATTTTTCGGGTTCATTTAATTTTGAGTTCCTTTCAACAGCTTTGTTGCTTGAATTATAAATGAAGAAACACTTAGCGAAGCGCGATTTCGTTAGGAATAGTGAAGTAAAATAAAAAAATTCTTGAAAAATAAGCTCCACGTTGGATTCTGGCGTTGTTCGACGTTCGTTCAATTCTTCGGCGTATCTCCCCGCGGCACTGTTTCCCTCGGGATTTATTATGATTCCGGGTGATGACGGGTGATAAGCGAAGAGAGATCGAGAGCCGAGAGCCGAGAGCCGAGGAGCTATAACTCTGGCACTGAGAACAAGCTAATCCCCCAAAGTCGGATATACACGCCGCGAACCACCTGCCAGAAGTTCTCGATTGATCGACTCTTCGCCGTCAGTTGCCAAAAAATAATAAAGCTCTTCGGCTCTTTCGTCCCGTTTGCCTTCGAGAAATGATCGATTCCACATGTCCAAGGAAAATGCACTCTACAACGTAATGTATATGTCTTCCTCGAGTGCTCGCAACGCGCTAGAACGAAATTTTACCATGGATCCTCGAGGACCTCTCTTGGTTGAGAAGTCCTGGCAGCTTTGACGGGCTGCGAGAGCGCGAGGGCGCAAGAAGAATGTGCAAGCAGGTGAAATATCTCCTTGCGATGCCAGGGACAGATATTCACCGCTCGTCAGCGAACTCCGCAGCAGCTTCGTTTTTCGTGCGGCACTCTTTTCCTCTTTCTTTATTTTTCTTTCCGTAAACGTGAAAAATATGAGGATTTACGAAGCTGCCGAGGGTCGTCGGGGAGGAGTGACCTTTATCCCAGTCCACGAAAGAGACTGCCCGAGGGGGATGCGGGGTGAAAAAAAAAGGAGCGAGACTTCGGCTCGTGAGAAAACCCGGTGATTGATACTTTGGCCGTTTCGGAGCCAAAGAGATCCGGTCCCGTCGTTCGCTCTGCACTCGCTCGCAGACTCCGACAAAGTGCGGGACGGCACTTTGGGGAGCCTCCGCTGTTTCTATCCCTCTTTCATTTTCACCCCGCCGAGACTCCCGTAAGAGCCGTTCCAAATGAAAAACTCCCAAGTTCACTCTTCTGTTTTTTTCTCCTCGTGTTTCTTCGGTCCGGAGAAAGAAACACGCGCGAATCGAGTTACGCGCGAGGTAAGCGGGCCGTACGATGTGCTTGCACGACGGTCGTAAGAAATTCAGTATTTTCGAGTAAAACGGGCCCTCGCGAGTGTAATATATCGTACGAATATTGTTATGTCTCCTTTTCTCGGCTTATACATCACGAGGACTTTCCGTGGGCTGACCCGGCAATCGTTTCACGTACCGCGAACGGGTGTAATATATTTCTTGTTTCTCCTTTTTTTTTTTTTTTCGTTTTCTTTTTTCTTACTTCAAAATACAGACTTCGCAGCATTCGTCTACGTTGCAGTATTCCGCTGTTATGCAACCCTATCGGCGAGAGTTTTCTATAGGCGGAGAGGCGGCTGCCGCGAGTGAGAAATCGCACGTGTGCGTTTGCATGGATTGCAGTCGGGAGAGTTCTCCACCGCTGAACAACCGGTCCTGCTGATGCATGTGCGGCCTGGGCTGCTGTTCGCTGCTCGCCAGGCAAACCGGACGCTTTACTCGCTCGAGAGTTGCTCAAATTAATTCGCGAAAGCCAACCGCGTTCCCGACCCCGACGAGTTTTGTACAATACATGTTTACGGCGCCGCTCGATGCTCAGCTGATGCCGATGGACCTCCTTTTTTTTAAACTCATTTCGTTCAGAAATTTCATTCGAACTCGATTTTTTTTTGGGTTATTGTTTCAAAATATTTGGCAATGGAACTTGAGTTGAATATTAAATTGAAAAAAAAGTAAATTGAGTGAATGAAAAAATAATACGAGTGTGTCCTAATTCAATTCCTCCGGGACTTTTATACTGGTTCGATTTTGTTTCATTTAATTTATTTGACAATAATAGGAACGTTTGTTCTTAATTTGCCTCATATCGGATATAGAGACCACCGAGCAGTAAACGCGGTCGAGAAAAATCTTTCGATTTTTAACTTTTCTCTGACGGAATCTCCTATTACGTTACAGACGATTTAATTTCACGCGCCATTAGCCATCGGGGTACTCCTATCCCATTCCACTCTCGTTCGCCGATACGCGACGCTTCTCGGGGGCAAGAAGAATCCTCTGCGGTGGAAACGCGATTAAATGTTACGTAAAGAAAGAAAAAATAAATAAATAAAAGGGAGGATCGGAGAGCGTTAAAGGAAAAGGGGTCATTGCACAGGGCAGTCCAAAGCGAGATAAACGTAATTTGGTCAATATTTCACTCGTGTCGTGGTAGCCGACTCGGTGCATCGTGTTTGTCACCCTTTCAGTAGAAATAAAGGAATCTTCTCTATCGATCGTTGGAAAGCAAAGAATTTTCTAGATATCAAGAGAAGTAAATGAATTCTTCCAATTATCGAAATCATTTCTCGCTGTTTGCTTCTTTCAAAAGAAAATCGATATAATAGATCTCTTCCTTACCGACCGCGGACGATAAACCGTTTTGCTCGAGCAAGCATAAACAGCGCCAGCTTTCGTTGTCTCCCAGAAAAGATTTCTCGCGACTCTGTTGAAAAAACAGCAGCCTGCAAGAGAATGAAAGAAAAATTATGTTTAATTTATTTTTCTTATTTCTCAAAAACGGTGTCAAAGCTTGCTTGAAATAAGTTTGCAATCGTCGTAAATTTTTGGTATACGTTATCTATAATTATTTTTCTCTAGTAAAAACTGTTCTACTTTGGATGAAACTCAAATTCGTCAGGATGGCCGAGCGGTCTAAGGCGCTGCGTTCAGGTCGCAGTCCACTTCTGTGGGCGTGGGTTCGAATCCCACTTCTGACAAATCTTTTTTTTTCCCTCCGCTTCCTCGTCACCCATCACACGAGTGTCTAATCATCTCTCGGCGATACTCGGGGTACTTCACGTCACGCGGTCGTCGTAATTTGCGCGAAGTATTTCAGAAGTTATTTCTCGCAGTTGTAATAGAAAAGATAACGACTCCCTCGTAAAGTACCGTAAAATTCTAAAGAGGCTCTCATCTCGGTCCATTGTAATACCTGCGTAGTGTCGTTAAGCGAACGTTTAATTCGCGAATTAATTCTCATGATAATAACAACAACGAATAATAATAACAATAATAACAACGACAATATAACATCTGGAGAGACGAGCATAGGAGGCATAGGAGCGAAGAGGTTTCTACGGTTACGGTGTGCCACCCTGTGGCTCGTAAGATTGTTTACAATTCTCTTGGGCTACATGAGTACGATTAAGGCACCATATGCCATACGGTACATAGCGGTTCGTTTGCGTGTTGATGCTGCCGCTGCGAGAGACACACTCGCCGAGCCTATCTCGATCGACTGGAGGAACCTTCTTCGCCGCGATTGCACGCACGATTCCATTTCCGAGAGACCTACATTGGGTTACCTCGTCGCCGTTCCCCGTCATCGTTGCGCGGTTGTACGTTACAATCTCCATAACGAAAACAAGCATGTCAGATTGTAATGGCAGGGCATCGACTCGATCCTAGTAATAATCCGTAGGCGAGTCGACGAACGTTGATTGGAACATGGTGGACGTTAATACTCTTGGATCGATGCTAATCGCTGGTCTTGCGAATGGACCCAATGGCACGATGCAAACCAAGCAGACGGGCGATATAGTGAAGCATGAAATCGCTCCGAGTCGTTCTCCACGGTAGAACGATTGTCACAAAGTGACCTCTGACCATTGAGACTCAATAGGCATTGGCTTTCAAATCCTTTTCTATGAAATACAATAAAACATGGTGTTTCCTTCCTAGTGAAAAGCCATT
Source organism: Ischnus inquisitorius (assembly GCA_963924025.1). NCBI lineage: Eukaryota > Metazoa > Arthropoda > Insecta > Hymenoptera > Ichneumonidae > Ischnus > Ischnus inquisitorius. Next base: position 5,946,112 of record OZ001245.1, on the reverse strand, counting down.
ACGGACTATATTGCCTGGTCAATGGTATCCTCTTGAAGGTAATAAAGTCAACCGGAAATCGTTCTTTCGACACTTCGACTGTCATAAAGTCAAAGCGATCGCTTAAGGCGTCTGGCATAAAATGTTGTGCGAAAACACTCAGAATTAAGAGCTTCGAGATGAATTGTTACGGGGATCATCAAGGTTGGTTTTTTTCTTCAGCCAGCACAAAAATCTATTATTCTACCTAAAATCTACCGGTTCTGAATGATGTGCAGAAGTCAAAACACCTACTAAGCAATAAGAATGACAACATTTTTTTTTTCAGCTACCAAAGAAATTTGTTAAACATTCTCTGACATGGTAGAATCTTATTTAGATCTTTCTGTATGCAAAAGAAAGATGAGTTCTTCCAGAGTATTGAATTCTCGAACCGCGGAAACGATTCGACCGACGTTCACGCGATCGTGCATTACAAAACTGTGCGCGACCCGCCGTCATGATCGCGGGACATTTAATTCTTAATGCTTTCCGGGTGCGACGTATTTTCCACATGGCAATTGAGACGTTACCGCTTATAATCTAATCCTTTTGCGAAACTCGCAAACGGCAATACCGTTTTTCCCAAGTACATCTTCACTTTGCCGCGCGGCAAAACATTCGTGTTTGTCTCTCTCTCTCGCGCCGGCGATGCGTAATGACGGAACTCGTCAACTCGATAAAACCGGTAGAAGGAGATACGCGAATTACAGGTTCACAAGGCAGCACCAGCAGCGGTTGATGGGAGAGACCCCGAGCAAAGTACACCGAGTTCTCAACGCGAACTCGACTTCGCTCATCGGGAATGGCTGTATGGCGAGAGGGGCCGTAGCAGGTACCATAGAATCGTTTCTTCCTTTTTTTCTTATTTCCTTTTTATGAAGGCTCAAAGCCAACAACTATGGCCACATATCCACATAATGTCACCGTTCGCTTTCCGAATGGGTGCCGCGCGTTCCCTGGGAACTTCTCTCCTCCAGGCATTTGCCTATCTACCCGCAATTACGCGATTACATTCTCTCCGCGGCTTCTCTCATCCCGCTTTATCGCAGCAATAGCCGCTTACATTCGTCCCTCCGTCTTCTCGCTGCATCGAAGAGCGGACCATCGGCAAAATTCAATTTCAATGGGACACACCAGAGGCCCGCAATACCGTTGCTCCATTCTCCAGAAGCCAACTCTCTCGCGGCCTGCGCGGCGATCGTACTGTGTTACTCGGAATAAGCCAAAGGTGCACTTTATACCGGTGCCTATATTTCTCCTCTCGTAGAAACGGGGTTAAATCTCTAACCGGCGTTCTGACCGATCTACCGATCGTCGGCGGTGGTTCGTACCGAACCTCTTGCGAGGATATGCACACACATATATACATACAGATAGCACCGGCGGACAGTGCGGGCGGTAATTTTCGAGATATACTACAGACGTTTTATGCTCTCCGGGATACTCTTCTAGGGCAACCGACCATCGATCCTGGGAACACCGACGTCGAGTCTCGAATTTCCGACCACTAAAACATTTTACACACACACGTAATCCGGCGAATGGCCTCGGGCATTCATTCGGGAGGTAATTCACGCGTTCTCTCACCTTCCCGCGACCTCAAAAACCATCAAAACCTCGCGACTGCTCAGCCAGATTTTTTTGTTAAATAGGAAAAAGTTCTAAAAAAATTTATAAGTACTCTGAAAAATCATCGATTTTTCGTAAAAATAAAAAAATAGCGATTGCCGGATGATTCGTAAAATAATTTTTTTTCGGACAGTCTTCGAAACTTTTTGGTATCATTATTATAAAGATCGAACCGCATCTTCTGTACGGTTGATTTTTTTCAAGATTTTTTCATTCCATTCCGGAGTGTAGAAGATTCTCTCGGAATCTCACTTTTGGCCGGAAGTGTAATGACACGAACTCAAATTTTTTTGAAAAACCGTTCAACACGCGTCGCGTCGAATGGCCGGTTACGAAAATTTTTTTTTCACATAGCGCTTCGATGACTGAGCTCGGGCATTCATGACATCGAGAGGTATTCACGGGTTCCCTCGCCTCGCGCCGCGTCTTCGACTCCGCATTTACGTGCCGTCACGAGTTCGGTGTCTATGGGACATCGGGTACCGTTCGCGCGAGGGACTCCTCTTTGGTTGTATGTTTTGTGCATTCTGTTCGAGAATGTCCCTTCGTTCTTCGGTAAATGTTTTTTCTCTCTCGGCCAAAGCGACGAGAGTATCGAAGAGTTCATTGCCGAGACTCGGGAGACTTGTGATGCAAATCATGAATCTCGCCGCCCGCTTCGAAAAAAAAAATGAAGCATTGCGTAATGAGCCTCGCCGGTGAGAGCGAGGAATTTCATTTACCGCTTATCCGATCGGTACGCTAGTTACATCCAATCCAATAATGTTTGCCATGCTCCTTTTTTCCTAGCGTTCTCTTTTTTTTATAATTTAAATAGACGAAACGGTTTCTATAATGATTCGTTTAACGAGGCCTCTAAAGAGATGTTTTCAATGGATCCTTTATTGAATATAAGTCCTCGGCCGTCGAGAAATTGTGTTCATCATGCATGCTGATGCATTGTGTCCACGAGCAGATGGGGAGTGTAGAGCAGTTCTATCGCGGCTCGAGTACACAGTAGTGTAAGAGAAGACCGTGATCTTGTACTTGTCCGGTATTCTTCGAGTTCTCTCGTTCGTATTAACGCCGCCGCACGTCTATCTGCCACGGCAGCATCGAGCACCAGCAGCAGCAGCAGCCGCCAACGCGGCAGAGGCCAATGCGACGGAGCGAGAAGACGAATTGTACCGTTACGGCTCGCCGTGAGTCTCCTCGCCTAGCATGCGCCACAAGGCTCTGACGCAAGATTCAAGAGAGAAAAGACGACTGCAACCCGACGTCTTGTCTTCAATACGACGATGACTCGACTCGAAATCGTTTGTAAACATGCCGAGGGGCCCAGCGAGATAGAAAAATTCTCTCGGATCTCTTCGCGGACGAAGTTGCGCCGCGATCGAAGAATTCGATTCTTCGCGAGAATCGTTCGCTGCGAATCGTTGGGTCGAATGTTTAACATCGAGAGTATGTCGAGCAATGCGAACGCAATGCAAGCAATAAAAGAACGAAGAATCGGGGTCACAAACGATAAGTGCGTTTCGTCGAGATCCATCGATCATTCGCGTGCCTCTCGCTGCCGTGGTCTCGAGAGGAAGAAGAACGAATTAGGAGCGGCGAGTAAGCAAAGCTTGAAGGCAGAATCGGACTCGCCGTTGGTGACGAGCACGGACGGTTCCACTGAACCGAATGACCATGGAGCCGAGAAGGAACGAAGCCGAGACGTCATTCGATCATCATCATCATAATCATCGACTTCGTCATTGGGTTAATGAGAATGCTACTGACCGAACGGACCACTGGCGGGTTCCTAATGAAATCATCATTCGAGCCGCGAACGCAATTATAACAGTCGGCGCCACTGACCCGTATTCCATGGGCCAGTCACTTCCGGCGTCGATCGGTCAACTTATTGTTTCGTCATCGTCCTCGATCATTTCGTGACTCCGATGACATTCTCATTATTGCCTCTAGATTCGAGCGCGCGAGTTGGAAACTGATTAGTTGTAACGAGGACGGTAATTCGATAGTTTTTCAACCGAATATACGATTCGGTGGAAACTTTTGTCATTATAATTTTAGAGTCATTAAAAAGAGAGAAAAAGATTGTTCGGCCAATGATACGACAAACGAACTTTTTAGCCGTAATGCGTTTTCTGAATACATTGGACATTAAAAAAGATATACTTATTTTTGAAAATTCTGTTTATCGGAAATGTTCTACTAGGATAAATGAAGTCATTGGTCGATTCATTTTTTAAATGTTAATAATTGCTCTAAATATTAATAAGCAAAAAAAAATTCTGAATTAATTTCTATCGAAGAAATGTTAAGTCGTCGATTTATTGGTCGACGAATTTTTTCCTCATTTCGTTATTACCCGCATCACTTTTACGCAAACTAGATTCAGATTCGGTTGTGAATGTAGCGCTACGCTCGCCTTAACTGTTTTTTGAGAAACCGTGTCATACGCGTGTAGGCCCGCAATTAGCCTTGAGCTTGAGATTTATTAATTCGAGATTAATAAGCCGAGCGAGATGGGTGAATTCGTCGGCATCGGCGAAAGGTCCGATCGCCTCCTCGCGCATCCACTGGCTTCGCGAGAATGAATCGTCGACAGGATGTTAACGGTTCACCCACAAAATTTTTCGACTTCGTTCGCGCTCTCGTCTCTATCTTCCTCTCTATCTTTCCCAAGAAAAATACGGGTCAGCGAGTATCTCCACCGAAGCGCGGTAATGACGCTCGGTTATACACGGATTTGTTCTACGCTCACCAAAAGCAAATAGTGTTTGTGGCCACTATAGTTTCCGGGTTCTCGTTGGCCCGGGACCGTTCCCCAAATACGCCCACGGTGTTGAGAGAAAAAAAAAAAAAATCCCGTAATAATTAGGATAGGTTCTTCGGCATTGCGTCAGCTCCGTAATAACATCGCATCAACGTCCGTGCTAGGAATATCGAGAAACGAGAGGAGGAACTTGGGATGGTAAAATTGAAAAAAAAATCACATTAGGTTCCGTCGAGACGAGTCAGGTGTTAGACACCGAGCCTGTTCACCGAAAACAGTCGAGTGTACAGTCGCTTCTTCCGTTCGACTAACGACCAGAATTATATTTAAAAAATTTGTTCTCCTTCGAGACCCGCGTCTTTCGAGAAACTCTTGGCATGAACGGGTATTCCTAATTGTCGGCCCGCAACACGTAGCCCCGCGATATAGTCAACCTCGTACAAAAGTTATACACACCAAAAGACGAGCCCGGAGTCGCCGGCATTCCTTCATCGACACGTCCGTCGCGTGTCTACTTGGACCGCAGAAGACTCGGCCAACGCCGCACATACTAATGAGAATTCCTCTTCGCGAGTCTCCACGAAGCCGCGTACACGCGAGAAATATGTACATAGGCAGAGCCGCGATTATGTGCGAATTCGCCGCGCTCCACTATAAATGATACTCGGCGGAATACGAGAAACACCGAGCGTGAGTGCTCAATACCGGCTACCGACGAGTCCGCAAACTCTCGCGCGACTCTCGAACTCCGTGAGGCGCGAAAAAAAAATAAAAAAAAAAATATGCGTCATCGTTATACCCGTACACATACTTCTGACATAACAGTAAAAGGGTAATGTGCCGTATTCACGCCTACGCGCACGGATAGCTACAAAGATAGCCGAGAGTTCGGTCTCTCGTGAAAAGTAGGAAAAAAAATCGGCAAACTATTCTCTTGAGTTTTTCGAGACGAAAAAAAAAATTGATGAAGACGATTGGAGAATTGGAAAATTTGCATATTTTATGTTCGTTTCTCGAGCCCATTGTTGTCGATATAACGAGCGCTTTACTCGACCGGTACGCAGACGCTCGCTCCCCCCAGAAGCTGCATGAACGCGCGTTGGTCAATATTTCAGAGCGTTTTGCATTCCGAGTGTTGAAAAAAAGGAACGGAGAATCGAGGCTAGCCGGCTCGAAGCCGAAGCCACGGGAGAATCTGGCTGAGAAGGATGTCTGAGTACATATTGACCGTGACCACTAATTTTACCGTTGGCTCGATGCAGAGATTCCTCTTCCCGATTGCTTCCCTTGGCTCGCGCTACGCGCGCACTCGAGCCGTTTCCATTGTTATGAAATATTTTATTGGAGAATGTATCGCCCGCGTGTGGCGTTACGCGCGGCTCGAGCGTCGTGCGAAATACCGCGATACGAATTCGTTTTCGCCGGGCCAAAGAGTGGGAGCGCGAAGAGACCTTCCGCTGTTACGCGAACGGCCGCACGAGGAAGCCGGCTGGCGAGGTTTACAGTTACGCGATCTGGCACTTTGAATTATCGTACCTACTGCGTTATACTCTCTTTGATAATTTTTTATCTGCCTTTTTTCTCTCCTTTTTGTTTCATAATCTATCTCGAGTCTCGGCAACGTTTTCCCTCATAGTCGACGAATTAATGATCTCTCAGCGCGCGCGCACGACCGTTAATGCAAGTGTGTGCCAGCGAAGCAGCCGAATAATCAAGCCAGGTAGCCCCGAGAGCCCGTTATTACATCCGCGACGCTCTGTGCTCGCTTTACCGCAACTTTATTAATAGACCGCCCCGTGTACGCGCGGGCTTCCCAACGAGTAGACTACAACGTGAATAAAAAAAGAAATTACTGAAAAAAAAAAAAAAAGACAATGTTAAAATAATGAAGAAGGAAAAGGAGTAGCGCAAGTAACAGGCGCGAATAGTGGATCGACCAATTTTATGGTTCTCGCTTAAACGACCAACCTCGTCTGCTTAATTCACCAGTCATAATATCATGCCGAGAGCACGAGAGCCTCCGCTGTGTTGCGATCACCTTCGAGCGATTTGCTACTACGTATATATGTATATATGCGAACTTGCATATATAGCCGCGAAAGCAATTTGTCTGAAGCATCAAGGATACGAGCTTTCAGGGGCCAGACAAAGCTGTCCGTAGTTAAATATGTAAGATAGACTCTCATATCCCAGAACGAATACCCCGACATATTCCGAAGCTAAGAAAGCGTTTCAGGAGGGTTGATCGTTACATTCCCAGCCGAAAGCGAGCTCCGGAGAAGATTCCGAGGTACTAAAAAGCATTCATTTTCCATAGCAATGGCTCCAAAAAATTATTATCGAATTAGTTATCAAAAAATTGTTCAAAGGATCACTTTTTGCACAAAAAAGTTGCGTGGTTCGTTGAACAATTTTTTTTCAACTAATTTGTGATCAACTTTTCGGCATCGTTATTATGCAAAATCGATGACCTTCCATATGATCGACTTTGTTTAATTTTTTATCGCATTATAAATATTCAAAATTCGTTTAGAATCTCAGTTTCAGCTACGATTAACGATACAGCCTCCTCAACTCCTGCGTGAAAAGTTTTACCGTTTTCGCGACATGTTCGTTAATCTTTGACGTCAACGTCTGCGTTTCAATGTAGAATCTGTGAAAACTGACGAAGGTCGTTTTGTGTCGGGGGAAAAAAAAAACTGTTCCTCGGCGCGAACGATTATTCATTGGTCGTCGGTGCAGAGGCGAGTGTGCCTCGCCGACGCCGCGGTTAACGCACTTGGCATCGCCGTAGCTGAGAGAACTCGTGCGAACGTCAACCGCGCGTTCGCGAGAGCGTATCGCCGTGTGTACCGACGGCCGAGAATCAAAACCACGTAACTCCTCTGCATTGAGAACCAAATTAGACCCTTCTGATTCTCAGCCTTCGATGCATCGCGTCGTCGGCTGGGAAAGAGAAGGACTTATTTCGGACGAGTCTTCGTGCGAAAATTTTGGTATGTAACCCTTCTGTTTCTCGGTGAACGATACATCATACTTAGGTATGTATACGAGAGAGCGAAGGAACAGTAGTTCGAACAGATACGAGACAGTCCACGATTGAATGCCAATGCAAAACTGGCATTACGCTCTGTCGCACGTACGAAATAACCGTAAATATGTCTCGTTCTCTCTCGCTCTCTTCGTCTTCTCTTTCGCGCGTTTCGAATTTCCGCGGTTTCTCATTCGTTGAAAACCGAAAGGCGAATCGAAGCGGCGCATTCTCGATGCCCGAGAGCATCGTCGATCGTGACGGAGTTTCGAAAAATGAAAATGGAAAAAAGCGGATAAACAATTTTTGTCGACCGGTTAATCGAAAAATATAAATTGCTTTCGATTTTTATTTACGACGCATCGGAGAAATTATGATGAATACATTTCACTGGGGAGAGACCTCGCTCGTTGGCCTTCCAGTTGCGGAGCGGAGTATGCGGAGCTCTGTGCGAATCGCGCATGCCAGTTTTCATAGCGCGGTGAAGCCGAAGTGAGCGCAATCAGCTCCAGTTAAGGTGCGTCTCTCTCTCCGCGCGCATCCCGAGTCTTAACTGCGCTCTCCGACGCCGGACAATTGCAGCAGGTCCGAAACGCCGCGGCGAAGCTGCGCGCTTCGCTCACGAGAGGTTTATCTGCGTATGTAAATGGATTCGCGGATCTGGCGTACGTCGAAGGTTAGAGCGCGATATAATACCTGTGCGCGGAGGCAATTCTCCGGGCTCGAGGATAGTTCTTTGCGATTCGCTCGCCGATGCGTTTCTTTTCTCCTCTTTTTTTTTTTTTTTTTTTTTTTTTTTTTCATGAGAAACTCCGGCCATACAATATATTTTTTGTAGTCATTGTGATGCGTTCCTTTAACGATTGAAATGAATTTTTCGCGATTCCCCTTTGAGAAGAGAGTCGCTCGCCAAGCGGAGAAGCCGAGTTCATTCCTTTCTCTTCTTTTCTTTGCCTTCTTTATCTTTATTTAACTGTCCGGCAAAGTCACGAGCGTTGCGAAAAAGGAAAAGAGAAGAATCGAAGAATAGAAAACCGGTAAAGCAACGCGGAGTGCGCCTTTTTAGCCGGCGAGAGAATAAAAGACATGTAGGCGAGTGCGTACGAGGTTTCTGTTATACATATTGTCGTTGGTCAGCGAGCCGTACCCTAAAAGTAGTTAAGCCGTTACGCGACTATTACTTACACGCGTTGCGCGAAAAATGAGCGTGGAAAAAAAAAGGATATACAAATAAATGCGTCTTCGCGCGTCCTCGACGCGCGCGAATCTAGGCCGTTTTCGCAGGCGCGAAGTTATTCTACACTGTAACGGTCCAGCCGCGTTACAAGCCTCGTACGTTTAATTGCTCAGGCTTTTCGGTGAACGCCACACGCGTCGCTCTCTCTCACTTGATGTACGGATGTATAATTAGGAACGAGTAGAGATGAATGAGGATTAGTCACAGAAAAAAAAAGGTTAACAGTGAATCTTCACTGGGTCAATCTTAGATCAGGCGAAACATTTATTGCCATTATTTTAATTGCACTATAGAAAAAATGCGATTTTTTATAATAATACAATATTTACAGATCATTATTACCGATATTATTTACCTTCATTTTGGTGATTAATAATTAATATTTTTTTCAAATACAATATATTTATAGTATTCGATATAATATAATATTTACACATATTACATTTGTAGATACGAGAGAAATTTCAGTGAGAAACGAGAGTCGAGACTTTTTTCTTTATACCCACTGCCCTTGCTGCATAAAAAGTGAGCTGAGTCTATCGCGAATTGTGGTAATTATAAAAATTTCAGCCTCCCGAGAATTATTTGCGTCGTGCGTGCAAAACGCTTCGAACACCTCCCGAGCGTTCTATCGCGCGCTAGTATATATTCTACATACTATTACGGTTTCGCCGGTGAGTACGAGAACTAATTAAAGCAACAACAACGAGAGTTGTGCGCGTCGTCCGCCTCGTCCTCGCGAACCTATCTTTCTCGTTGAATCTCGCGCGGGAGCCTAGCAGGAGTATTCAGAGGGAATCATACAGCCGAGTAGCGAGCAAAGAGGGAGTAGTCGAGCCCTTTTGCCGGGTGTGTTCTACTACGAACGTTTCTCTCTCGCGCGCGTCATTAAGGCGTGCGCGTTTACGCACACAGCGCAGTCGGATTTACACGGCTGAGGAGAGAGAACGATAGACCGATTCGCGCTTGTTGCTGCCCGAATAATTACAGCGAGTCTCTCGTACACTCGGGCAATGCGCTTCTGGAGCTAATTGCCACCGAGGTTCACGTGCAATCCGCGACGTTAAATTGCACAGAAAAAAAAAAAGAGGAAAGAAATTCGTGATACTGAACTGATTACCGAGAGCAAGGTGCATCCATTTCAAAGTACAGGGGAGAGCGGGGCAGAACGGCACACCGGGGGCAGAATGGTATGAAATGGTAAAATCGTCCTCTGTATAATAGAATTAGGGCGAAATGGGTCAAGGAAAAGTATCGAAGTCGATCTTTTCGCTGTCCCATTTTGCCTCCATCGCACTATGTCCTGATTCCATTGTGCCCCAATACCTTTCTGCCCCGGTATGCCATTTTGCCCCGCTCCCCGCTACACGTACAGTTTATATATGTACACGAACTGCACGAGTCTTAAGAGTTTAGGGGCGGAGAGCACTGACTATCGTTTCGCGCCGACGAGCTCCCTTCTTCAAGGTCTTCATTTCCACATCCATTAGGAAATAATTCTCTTACGGGAGTTGCCGGTGATGAGAGAGAGCAAAAAAAGAAAAGGGAAAGCCACAGGCTCGAATATCGAATAACTAAGACAGTTGACCGATTTAATTAATTTTTCTTGGTATCGGAACGTAACGAACTTGCACTAATCTAGTTTACATCGCGAGATGGTGCTCTCATTTTCTCGCGGGACTCGTAGGCTCATTTGTGGTCGATATTATTGGGTTACAGGGTTATCGGGATTTCCGTATAACAAATTCTCCATACCCCGCGCGCGCAACGAGAGTAGAACGGATTTTATAAGGATGTACACCGATCCGCCGCGGCTCCGCGATCGTCGTCGACAACGCGAACTCCGGCTCGGGAGAGAAACTGCGCGAGGAGATGATACTCCGGTGAGTGTGTTACGAAGTTCCTTTTTTTTCGTGCCGCTTGCAGAAGCATCGTCAGCGATGCGTTAGCTCGGCTGACTCTGCTCATGGATCATCGTGTAAGGTACTCGAGAGAGGCCGAGCGGGACCCTCCGGTAGTTCTCATCTCTCGCCGCAAAACGGATCGTCCGCCTTACAAGGCCTCTCTCTTTCTCGGCCACGACTATATAACTATGAAGCTCGCTATAAACTTCGAGTAAACCATGGCGAAAAAAAATATACATAAAAAAAAATACGCAGCGTCCGCGGCCGGCGTGTGTGCGTGCTCCTTTTGAGGAGTTCTTGCCCTCCTCGAGATTTTTGCTCGACTTCTTCGCCCTTTTTTTTTTCCGTCTCTCCTCTTCGTTCTACTCGACTCCGCGCGCTCGTGCTCGAGGGACGTCGCGAAGAACTTGACGGCCGGATTGAAAATAGAAGGCTTCGCGACAGATTGACAGACGGTTGACATGGCTGCTCTCCGAAGTAGAGACGGAACTGACGAAGAGGAAACAGATCGGTCGGTATTTATTCGAAAAAAGAAAAGGGCAAAAAAATTGAACGAGTTAAAGGCTGCGGAAGGAAACGTTGCGAAAGACGGAACGAAGAAACGTTCTTCCAAGAAGAATGAAGACGCAGAGACGTGGCTCTCGAGCCTCTTTTTTTATGTTTATTGTATTTTTTTTATGTCGAACGAATCCGCTCCGATTCATAATCGAATTCTAATAATAGAATCAGCGACGAGACTCCTCCGAACGACATTTCCGACGTGCTCGGCGCGCTCGCGTACCGATGCGGTGACTAGGAAGATTTAGTAGATCTCGGCCAGTGACTCGAAGAAATATTCAACGGATTTCAACGTTTGACAATAAAATAGACTGGAATGAAATACAAGAACGCGCGCATCTTTGCGCTCCGTGGAAATCGAGCAAGAAGCTCTGAATCGAATCGCATCGCCGGTACGCGATTGTCTCGCGCGGTAGCCGTTTCACGTGGAGATCCATCATTCCTCGCCGGCTCCCGCAAAACCGGGCGGTCGCGACATAGAGAGTCGAAGTAGACGGACGAGCCAAAGAAAAAAAATAAAAATATACATATTCACGTGACTCCAATTCGTAACGTGACAAATGGTAGCCTTTTGTCTATTTCGTTTCTCAAAAAAAAAAAAAGAAACGACACAAAAGGAAGGTAAAATGCATGCGCGTATGTAAATCTTTCGAGTCGATGGTGAGTTCATTTGTAGGGAACAAAAGGCACTTGAAGCAAAGAAAAAATGTGTTTTACCGAACGTCATAAATTTCTGCGTCCGAAGTTTCGAACTTGGTCGATATCGACGCGGCATCGTCGAGGGATGTTCCACTCGTCGGTAACATCAAAGGACTCACTCGAGCACGAGTTTGCTCTTTCGCCCATCAGCTTCGCTCTTCTCTCCCCCGTCCGCTCGAAGCTCATTCGCGAATGAGCTTTCGCGTGGAATTCGCGAGACACGAGAGATAGATCGCTCCTTCATCGTGTTACTTTACCTCCAGCACAATTTTTTTTTTTTTTTTTTTTCATGTACGTAACGACTATTATAACAGTAAGCGAAGGTATACGCGGATGAGTTCAGGCAGGGGCAGTTAGATCTAATAGCATCGGGAGATGCGGATTATAGCTCTCCCTCCATTTTTTTTTTCTCCTTTCTTCCTTTTTCGCTTCCACAATAATTAGTATTGTTCACGTATGCAAAGTACTATTATCTACGCTCTATTATAAACATTAATATATGAGTTTCGCGTATGCCCGAGACGAAGGGTCCGCGACGCGATGGGCCACGAACGGTAAACTCCTTTGCCTCTCATAGCAATCATTTTATATCGTTCAATTAACCATCTGGCTGATTAATCATCGTTCCCTGTCGATCCGGCGATGAGATAGTCCAAGGAACAGAGTCGATCCGCGGCTCACCGAGAAACAGTACTGCATGTTACCATACGCACTTGTATTTTACTTGTACGCCAGAGTAAATTATATATTCCCACGTAAGAGAGAAGCTCGGCAACCTATGGCTGCGCTTTGCTCAGCATATAGTGTATATAAATATACAGGACGTTCCAATTAATATCGAATCCATTTTTTTTCTTCAATTACATTCAATAAATAAAACAAATAATAATAATAATAACAATAATAATAACAATAATGATAATGATAATATGTCGCTAACTTTCTTGAGTTTGAATTATTAATTGACTTAGATTTCATTTTCATAAATTAATTTTTGAGAATTTTGAAAAAATGGATCTGAGACTTTTTTTTTCAGAATCCGTCAAGGTCAAGAAGCGAATTTGATATTTATTCGGAATCAGCCTGTATTCATGTATGTGCTATTCGTTTATGATCGTGGGTGTATCCTAGCCATGTCGTATATATATGCTATATCAATGTGTTATTCGTACGCATCGCGCACGTAACTATCGCTACTGCCGATGGCAAGGAGACTCGTTCCCCATAACCCGCGACTCGGTGGCTCCGCGGCGCGCAGAGAGGAAGGAACGAGGCAACGCGCGAGTGGAAGTAGAAGGATCGAAGACTGGAAAATCGTAAATCTAAATAATTGACAGTTCATGCGAGTAAAAGAGGAGGAACAAGAGTTCGCCGGAAGATAGCCGAGTGCGATAGGCCTAAGAAGGTACTAGGGTATTATACTATAACGTTCCGCACAGTAGTGGTGAGTTCCAGGATCGCGTATACGACGCGGGTACTGTACGAATAGATTGTTACTAATAACGCTTTGGCTCGGTAATGCCCGGGGTAACTCGGTACGCACGACCTTGCGCGTATTATGATAAGTACCGCGGTACTTATTTATTATGTATGTTGTCCATGTGTATAGGCTCGCGAGGATTCTCCGTGTCACGTATTATCGATAATTGCTCCGCGGTCTGATCTGCGAAATTTTAATATAGAGAATAAATCGAGTTTCGTGTTTTAGGAATAGAACATTTCAACGCGCTCGGAAATACTCAGATTTTTTTCTTTTTAAGAATTATTATTATTATTTTATTTTATTTTATTTTTATTTTTAATTCTTGATTTTCCGTGTAACGTATTATCGATAATTCGCGGTCTGATCGACGAAATTTTATGATAGAGAATAATTCGAGTTTTAGGAATAAAAATTTAAACGCGCTCGACAATAATTAGACTTTTTTAAAAGAATTATAATGGTTTCTGGGTAACTCGTGGAACGACGATTCGCCTGTTGTATTTCGGTCGATCGGTCGCAATTCTCGAATGTACTGCTCGGGTGTTCAATGCTCCCGCTGTTTCTGCCTCGCCGAGGCGGGTCGTAGCTGCGCGAGAATGTTATATAGGTGTATTACACGCTCCTCAAGTTACACAATTCCCGGGGCGAAGCTGCATTACACGCGCAAGCTTCGACGCCCTTCCTCGTCTCCCATCGTCGCGGATTATTCGCGAGCCTCGGCGAGAGAATAAATAGGAGGCGCGCGAGGAGAGTTCGCGGCCGCGGGGATGATAAATGAAAGCGCGCGGAGTTTTCAAGGTTACCGAAGGCTTACGGGTGTCTCGCGGAATGAATCTCCGGGGTGAGGAAACGACTCGCCGCAACCGAGTCCGGCTAACTCGATCTTAATCCGTGGCTGATTGAAGATCCCCGAGGATGATGCGACTTTTTTTTGTTGCGCCTCTGATAGTCGCGAAGCAACTTTGTAATAAAATTAATAGCGAACGAGGGACCTCCGGCTGAAAGTGAATGTAATTTTGTTTAGCACTGACTAAAAAACGTAAAAATACAAATCGAGAATAGAAAAAAAAAATCAATAATGACAAATATGAACAATAAGATATTTTTCGTATCTTCGTATCTTTTCTCGGGACGAAGTCTCGCGATCGAAAAATTCGCCAGTCATCGATTTCTCTCGACGCGACCCCCATGACCATTTCTCGATTTAGGTGTCGCGTACTCGATCGACGCGTCGAAGCAGCAACAGCAGCGGCAAATCGCGTCGTTGCTCGGACTCTGCTGCAACGGCTCGTGTGCGTACAGATACACGTATACATCGTACTGCCGCTTGCCGCACGTTGACTGCCGTCGGTGGGTTGCCCCGACTGGAGGACCGTTATCGAAGCCCCACAGTCGTAAACGGTTTAACGAGGACGCGAGTCTGATCGCGGGACTACGATATGAAGCTTGGGAAAACGAGCTTGTAACGAGGCACGCGCTCGCGAGAGAGAATCTCCTCCATCCAGTCATCGAGGGCGCCGCGTCGAGCCACCGTAATCTCGCCTCTTGAATTATCTCTATCGACGTATATACCGCGAAATCGTCCTCCGAAGATCTGCGACGTTCACACGCGATTTTCGTACCCCGGAGGTTGAAGCTTCGGCGCGGAGAACGGGAAATTTATCGCGATAATTAATGCCCATCGAGTTCGAAGATTATCGAATAATATATCGGCTATTATATGTTGTGTTTTCACAGAAAAAAATAATACGACTAATAATAATTTTTTTTTCAAATTTTTTATATGCTTCTTCCTCATAAAGGAAGTAAAATAGCAATAAAAAGCAACAATTATGAGGAAGCAATATTGCAATTTCAATCACCGAGATTTTTAAATTTATTATTATAATATAAAAATCATTGTCATCATAAAACTTGTTATTTTTATGTCAATATAAATATTGCTATTTATTGCCAATGTATTATAAAAAAAAAACGGTACATTCGTGACCGCGATAAAGCCAATTTGCGAACTCGTCGCAGTATCACGTTCGATGAGCGCAGAGTGGCATCGGTTACGAGAGAGCCGAGCTAAAAATCGACCGTGAAAGGGGGCCATGGTTCGCTCGTCTCTGGTATGCGATACCGAGATACAACGCGCGGAGCTCAAACGTAACCGCCCATTTTATTCTCCCGCGGACAACGAGACCGCGATTCTCTGTGCCGTAATGGTCGCGAATAACCGGGGTAAAGGAATCGAATCTTCGGTTTTATATAGCGCGAATCGGTAGACGTTGCGCGGGTCGCCGTAATTCGTTTTGTTCGACTGTCGATGTCCCGCGATTGTGCGCAATAAACTTTTCGACGAAGATCGCGATACGGGAAACGAGGGGAACCGGAGGAGGAAGGATATAGGAATGAGGAAAAGGACGAAGGAACGGGTGCAGGCGGATCGGAGATTCGTCCGTGCAGAGCGACGCGAACGGGATTCTCGGCCCACGAGTGAAACGTCGTCAACCTATTTCGTTCCGCTCGGAGAATCTGCACGAGCTTCGCATATACTGTTGGGTATATTATAGTTTGTACGAACGAAACGAACGCCGGATCGTTCGCTCGGTTTTTCTTTTCTCCCGCGTGGCTTTCTTGAATTGCCATAGACATACGGCGATAACTGCTAACTAGTCAAAACCGCTGCTGGAATAAGGCAGATCGTGTGTGCCTCTAATGGGAAGCGGTCGATGTCGCTCCGCGCAGAATACCCCGGCCAGTAGGCGCGCGAACACGCACGCACACGGCACGAAGGACGACGATGTCGGAAAACGACGAAGGAGAAAACGAAGACGTCCTCGCATCGTGACGCCTCATCTCCGTGAGTGTCACTCACCGAGACTCCGCGTCGACGATCAAAGAAGGTGCATCGTTACATTCCCCGACAAAAGTGAGATTCGAAAAGATTTTTTTGACATTCGAAATGGTATATTTATTTGAGAGAAATTAACCGTGGAGAAAGGTGCTAAGAACATTTATTCTGCATTACTATAATATCGAAAAGTTATTAACAGGAAAAAAAAAATTGTTCAACGAATCGGCCCGGCACTTCCAGCACGCAAAAAATTTCTCAGATTTTTTACCGTTTCGAAGGTATCGAAAATTCTTTCTCATCTTACTTTTGCCCGAGAGTGTAACGATGCACCCTCCTCGTGATCCGAGAACGTTCTTCACGTCTCTAACAGCCTTACGTAATCTTTCCGAGCGTTCTGAAAGTACGAAAAAAAAAGCCGACGAAGCTTCCGGTACAACGATGAACGTTATATCGATTTACGAGACTCGAGCGCAGCGCAAGAAGGATTTGACGATGGAAACGAGTGGAGCTGGCAGATGGAAGAAAAACGGAGAACTGTTTATTATATAGCACGAAACTTGCACCAAACCGGAAGCTTGTCCGTGCGAATAAAAATGAAGAAAAAAAATATACATAAAAAAAAATCTAATTCAAAGACATGAACCATTAAGAATTACCGAAGTCATTTATTATTATTTAAACATCCTTCTAATTATTACTAATTCATAAAAAATTAAAACAATAACAGGACAATTTGTAAAAAAAATTCTCGTTGTTTCAATGTTATCCGAAGTTATAAAAATTCAAATGAAGTTAAAAAAAACATATTCTTGGCAGTCCGCAATGGTTTCGAATCAGACTTTTTTTTTATTGCACGAAGTAAGGCAAAGCGTAGAAGAAGAAAAAAAAAAAACCGATGACGAAACAACCTGCGCACGGGGACACCACGAGACCGTGGAGTACGACTGGTTTCCGCCTTCTCATTACAGACTCGCATCTTTTTCCCACTATTTTTATTCTATTTCCTCTATCCGCTCGCTTTTATTCGCTCTTCGGTGTCCCTCTGTTCCGTCGTTCTGGCTCTCGGCGTCTCCGCCGCGCGGCTTTTTCTCTCGCGTCGCTCTATTTTTTCGTTTTCGTTCGGCGTTTTTCGTTCCGTCGTCTCTCTAACCTACGGTTGCGTTTAACGTTTTCTTCATTTTTCATCTAATACCCGTAACCCTTTTTATCAATTCGTCACGCTTGCTATCCGTTCATCATTCGTGTTTTCTGTCTCGGATCGGCTTCTCGGCCGGTTACCTCGTGCTTACCCGCTCGCTTCGGGGTTGATAGCCAGCGCGGCCGGACTAGCAAAATCGCGAATGCCCGCGCGGCGAGCTCGCGGAACGGAAGGGTCGCGTCGGACACGCGGCCTTGCGGCAAATTGCCTGCGATTAATTCGCCGTCCTAGCCGAGGGACGAGGCACGACGGCGACGCGTGTATATATATTTAAGTGCGGACAAATATATATTTCCCTTCCTCGTTGCATCGAGCACGTAACAGGCCGCGGTAGCGAGGACCCTGCATGGAATTAACCACGAACGAGCGGGGGGGCAAAGACGCCGAGGTTTAATCACGATTAAACGATTAAACCTCTCGCCGCGGAAAGAGCCTACTCTTACGGATCTTGCACCGTGCGCAGACAGAACTTCCCCCGCGACCATCGTAACGCCACGTTTGTTCTGTCAAATTTATTTAATTGTACAACCTTCTCCCGTTAGGCGGGAAACTCAATTAACGCCTCGACAACATCTAACGGATATTTCCTCGTCTCGAGCTTCGCTTTAGGAACTTTTCGTTGCGTGTGAAGCGCGAGACGGGAGAACCGCGGGAAGGGGCATACGAAAATCTTCGGGAATGCCCGAGCGAGCGGGCTCCGGCGAGGAATACGAGAGAATAAAAGGTTCGGCAATGAAAGGTCCGGACAATTTTCGTGATGACAACGCCGCCCGACGATCCTATCTAAATAATATTTTACGATTTGTTCTGGAGCCCCGAGAGCGGCTCGCGATGGGATACACCGCCGGTGACTACGCCTCGATCCTTCGCGTAGCGGTAAAAAAATTTTTATAGCGTCCGGTTGAGAGACGGATCCCGAACGCTTCTCGGACGTTTCGCCGAGAGGAAATTGATAAGAGGACGTTTCGAAGAATGAGATTTGATCCTTTGAGGCATAAAACGTTTTTCGAACGAGCATTTAAGGAGACTAACTTCAAGAAATTCTAAACGAGTTCACAAAAAAATTCAATTATCGTTAATCGGGAGAATAATTCAAATAATTGCAATAATATTCGCAAATAAATAAATAATGATTTATTCAGTTTTTTTATCAACGGGGATATTGTTTTATATACCCATAAACCAGTATTTGAAATTATTATTATTATTATTATTTGTGTTATTAACATTTCTCTTTTTCCAAAACAACAATAATATAAAAAAATTTATTTAAAAAAAAGCTACTTTGAGAATGATTCAACTGTGAAAAATAGTGTATTTCGAAGAGAATATATGCTTTGAAGGCTCAAGGAATTACAATTAAACGGGTAATGCCTCGGGGTGTTGTGTACTCGCGAACATAAAGCTTCGGCGTTAATGAACTTCGACTCTATTAGATGGTAATTGGGTAAGACACCTGAGAATCTTCACTGGAGTCTGTGTGTTCTTCATGAAAAAAAAAAAAACAGAGAAAAAAAAACATACGTTCGCGTATGCGCACCAACACCCGATAGAGCGATGCGCCGTGAGCGATGAATTTTATCCGTGGTTATAAAACAGATCTGCGATAGTTTAACGAAGGTCGAGAAGCGGCCGCGATAACGAGAGCGAAATAAGCGAACGGAGCGAGAACGAAAGAGCTCTCCCGGGAACGAAAAGAAAATTTGCAACTCTCGCACGCCAGGAGAATCTCAAACTTCCGCCTCTCGAGGAGCCCGCGTAACAATCACGCTCGCTCGGTCTACCCTCTTTGCATATTATTCTTATTGCGTAACGGAACTCAATTATATCATCTAATGAATGTTATAATGGAAACGCGATTACGTGATTTACGTGGGTGTAAAACGTCGCGAGGTTGACGTCTTGGGAAGTTTTATTTTTATTTTCATTCTTCGTCTTTTTTTTTCCTTTCCATTTTTTTTTTTTTTCTCTCCATAATGAATAGAGATCGAAGGCTGTGAAAAAAAAGCCGACGGGAGACGAGCACATGAATCAGTCACGCCTCACACTTTGTCGCACCAATTAGCTAATTCATATCCTCGCCAATTAATGCTCAGAACAGTTATATTGCGTCGACGCAAGTTTCGCGCATCAAGCCACTTTAATATCTCTCTTCTCTTTATTTCGCGATATAATAGCAGATAGTCCCGCAAGCAACGAGCGAAAGAGACGGGGGAGCCTATCTCTGCTGATTACGTTTCGCTGAAGAAAAGTGCATTCTGGACCCCGAGCGCGCTCGGCGCTGTTTATACGAAGGGTTCTCGAAGCGAGACCGTGTACGCGATTCCGCGGGCGCGCACGTGTTCGGCTCGCGCCGTCCCGAAGACACTGAATCTTTCAGCGGTGCGAAAATTAAGGCCGGTAATTAATACGAAACGGAATGAGAAGTGAGGAGGCGTACGGCAGACATGGGAACGAAAAGAAAAACGGTACAGAAGGTGGCGACGCGCGCGGGGACCGAGATTGCGTAATTAAAGCGCGATACGGAAGCGAACGGCGGGTGGACAACGGTCACGCTTCATGCCAATTTAACTCGGAGCGGGCAGCACGCGCGGTCAACCTTGGTTAAGAGCTTTTGCGCACTCGGAAAAGAATCCATTGCCTCTTTCTCTCGCTGTTTATCGCCGTCGAATTTACTGCCGCTGCACCGAAAGAGAGAGAGAGAGAGAGAGGGAGAGGTGACTACCGTACATAGAGCTGAAAGGCATTCTGTGCGGCGACGATGTCGCATTGACGGCATCCTCGGTCAAGGAAATTCTCCACGCGGTTGCCGACAACCGAGGGGCCTTTGTCAACTCACCGTTGACTCTCCTATCCGAGTAAATGCGCAATAAAAATTGACGAAGAATAGAAACTGCGCTCAAACGATTGTTCCACGCAGCCGACGAGGTTAACGCTAATTTCTCATCAAGCCAGACAGAGGCTTATTCAAACATAAATCTTGTTGCGCATACTCGCGCACGCCTTTATAAAACGGCTATAGAGGAACGGAGGAACGAAGAGGTCGGTGCGTAGAAACGAGACGGAGGCGAAGAGTTGCTCCGGACGAGGGAAAAGGATATGCCGATCTTCGAGCGAAAGAGCAAAGTCAACCGGATGTAACAGAAAGGGGCAGCGCGCTGAAGCGAGTTTTGAGGCACTTTGGGTATGCAAAGAGAGGCTTTAGTTAGAAAAAGAACAACGGAATTACGACGAGGAAGAAGAAAATGACGTCGACAATGGGAAGCGGAGTTTCTTCAACCTTTTCGTCGCTCAAGACGTGGAAATAAATGTATATTAAACTTATACGAAATTCTGCGTTTTTATTGAATAATAATTTTCTCAGTAAAAAATAGATACAATTATTAATGTTTATTTCTTGGGCAGACTTTGTAAAGCAATGGGAATTTCTCAGCTTCACCACGTTTCAGTGGCTACCCACTTCAAAAAAAAATGCAATTCCAAGAATACGATAGACCAGAAAAAAAAACCTATCAAAGAGATGCAGAAATCAAATCGCGAATGGAGTGCCAGAAGTGACTGCGGATAAAGAATCTCGGGATGCGCAGGTACGGCCGGATTCCGATCTGTTTCTCGGCATCTCGGTGCACTTCTGGACGTTCGTTCGTGCGTGAACGGTGCGAGAGGCCCGGTGCGTTCCGAGCCCGTAATGCAAGACGATCGGCGTTTTATTATTAGCCTTCGTCTTCGCGAATACGTCGGAGCAAATGCGCGTATCGTGGAACAGTCCAATGAATAAGAAGCGGGAGAAGAAGAAGCGGTAAAGACGGAAAAACGACAAGATGTTACTTGAACGTGTATGCACACGTATATCTCCGCGATTCCTGCTATCTCTTTCCGTAGTAATTCTCGCATGAAACACACAGCAAACAGCCACACACAGCGCGCACCAACGTCCGTTTACCGACGCTCTCTCCCCCAAGACTCGGCGAGAACACAACTCGCCCCGGACGCTGCGCACGCGGGACCAGTTTATTACCGGCGGGCACTGAGAGCCAACAGCAACGGCAGCATCGGCGGCAAGGTCGTTGCACCGCGTGTCCCGACCTTGAACGACCTTGAAATGAGCGAGATGAAAGAGAGCTGCCACATCGCCACGACGAGAGAAACGGACGGGCAAACGCGTTTTGCAGTTCGGTTACAGATGAGGAACGAGAGGATGAGTCACTCGATGGTCCTGCGAGACGGGCCGCGTCTTGCTTCTCGATATTCCGAGTAAGGCAAGTGGGGCATCCTGAGAATGAATCCACGGACGTTATTCGCCCTACCCGATTTACGCCTTCACGAAAGAAAAATATGCGTTGACTTCACTGAAAGCTTGGTTCAACACGCTCTAATCGATTAATTGGTGGGGTTTAAATCTATTAGATTAATCCCAAATTGGTTGGGCAACAATCGATTGGATGCGCCACCCAGTTAATTGGTTACCTAATCGATTGTTGATGCATCCGATTAATTGGTCCAGCCAATCAGTTGATTGGTTGCAGCATATTCAGCCATTCAGGTCGTTGAACCAGCGAATCATCGCAATCGATTGGTGGTCCAACGAATTAATTCGTTGGAGCAATATTTGTGAAACTGTCGAAATAAGCACAATGGACCTTGCCGCAACGATGAATGAAACCGCTCATTGAGCGGGGTTAAAGCCCTTCGGTATAGAAAACTAGTTCCCGCTTGAGTGTCTATACGACGACAAGCCTCATCCGCTTCGGAACGGGACGATTTACCATTTTCGTAGACACCTGTCCGGCTAGTTACGTATTCCAATGTCCTCGACATTCAAAGTGCGCTTTAGAAAGGCCTCGGTGAATATACGTACGGGCCTCGCGAGTAACGACGTGGCGCGCAATGGCGATGAAGAACTCGTTAAAGTTCGATGGCGAGTGCCGCGGGAAGAGCACGGCCGAGGATCATAGTATCCACGTAGTTACCGCAGGCAACAGAGAGGATCTTAATTGCGTCGATTACGTATTTGCATCGAAGGGGCCCCGAGGCCGTTGGCGATGCATGTGTTAGACCCGATCTCGTTGATGCCCGCGTACGAGAGGCAAATGGAGGGCTCCAGCATAGCGCCCAGTTATATTAGATGCAAGGAAGAAGCCAAGCTCAAGGTAGCAAGAAAGACAACTCGGCAGATAGATCGTCTTCCAAGTTCCGCTACGGAGTCGAATGGGATAAAGAATTTAATTCCCCGAAGGCGCGGAGGATCGCCTGCGTAGTCGCAACTACCTGACTTGTAAACTATCAACACCGAGCAGGTTTGCCCGAGTATTAATTATATTTTATTGCACGCGAAGGAAGTGAACAGGAAGGGAACGCGCCCGACGGTCTCCCTGAAACTTCAGTAAATTTTCTCGAATCCACGCGATTTAATTAAGGCTAACGCTACTCACGACGATTATTCACGAGAGCATCGTGGAGAGCCGGATCCACCGACGAGAGGCCACTCGAGTTTCATCTTCGAAGTCTTCATTACGCGTGGTCGTAAAAAAATAAGGATGAACGACTCCTCGCGTTAGAAACAATTAACCGTTAAGATTTCACGACAAAGGCGAGAAATCGGGACAAATCGTAAAAGCTCGTTCGACTCGCACCATCCGCTATTCCGTAACCCATTGAAACAGGTATTTCGCGCTTGAAAAAAAAAGAAAAAAAAACGGACGTTCCGTAAAACTGTGCGAAATGGAGAGAGGATCGAGTTGTTCTCTCAAACACGCTAATATTCAGTGGTCCCGTGAGATTTCTGAATGCTCATAGTCGCGCGCTAAGATCAAGATTCCGTTAGAGGGAAAATACTCGTTTCTTCCCCGAGCCGCTCTCCTCCGGCGGGGGCAGAGAATGAGGGGGGCGCGCAAGTGCGAGGGAGAAGAATTTCGTGGCACACGTGAGCAGAGAGTCTAATCGTTGTTACGTGAACACACGAAGAAGAAGATCTGTGAAGAGCAGGAAGAGGACGAAGAATAAGAAGATGAGGGAGAAAAGGCGCCGCGAAGCCCTTCGGAGTTTCACCACAGCGTGAACAAGCCGTTGGCTCACGGTGTTTAGAGCTGCCAGGCTATTACCCCCTTGCGAGGGAGTGTGCGCAAGCGCGGAGAAGATAAAGCGGCTCAAGAGGAGAAGGCAGAGACCTGGCACACGGCCAGACTCGTGCGATTTCCGGTTGCTCGACTACTCCTAAAGTCCAGGATCAAGAATCCGTTACGGGCGTTTAGGCAGTCTCTCTCGGCGGAATTTCGCATGCGAACCGAGCGACCGAGGCAACGGACTGGTAAGCCGAGCAAGCTCGAGCTGACTATCCCCCCCGTCGCTTCACGTGCATAATGCACCGAGCACACCGGGTTATACATAATAATCGTGGTTAGAGAGAAATAGACGATGGACCGCGGGTACCGCGTAACATCAAGGCTTATGGGGCGCGCAACACGACGAGAATCATGTGAGACTTGTCGGCATTCGCGTGGATCTCTGATCTTCGAGTACTTGTGTAACATTTTTTCTTGTACTTCATGATTTTGTTTTTTTAATCGTCAGAACTGGAAGCAAACTCGATTTACCCCTGGGGAAGCGAGCCGGTCGAAGCATCCGCGAGTCTCACGAGACATCGACGGGTACGGGGAAAGGTGGTGCAAAACGAACCGCTTTAGCAATACAAGCAGTTTAGTCGATATACACAACATTTGGACCAATATAGATCTGTTTCGCCGCTTTGGTGTATTGAGACGAAAAAAAAATGAAACAAACATCTTTCTACAGGGGATGAACCTATTTTTATAACAATTTTTGAACATTTGTTCGTCGGCTCCGAAAACAAAACAAAAAGGTAGTCTATAAAGGTTAAACAGCCGCAACGTTTGAATTTAATTATCTGTAGAGATCTGAAGATCTATTTCCTGGAAGACGATGAAAAAAATTCGACGAATTCCGGGGGACATTTTGCTGCAAAATTGCTGCAACGCTGTCCCGTTTCGCCCCGCCTTCCCCTAATCGAGTGTTTCCACATTGCTGTCGGCTCTCCTCCTTACAAGCCCGGATTAGATACTGCGAAGAAACGATATTAACCCAGCTGTGTGTACATATTTGCACGCAAAGAAGCTCGTCAGCCGGGAGAGATCCGCCGGAGAGGATCCTCCGCAATCGCGTGGCTACCATTATTATGCATTAACCGAACGACGATACGTACTACAGGACTGTGCAAGCAAAGAAGAGAAGAAACGAGGCGCTTGCTCTTGGGTATTAAGCCGTTCGTGATGGAGAGGGAGTCAATCAAAATGTTCCCACAGTATTATAGCCATACCGACGGCCCATCGACGTCGTCATTGTGTCGTCGTCGAGGAACGATCCATTCGACGCGATGACCTCACGGGCTCTCGGTAATAATACCCTCCCCGCAACAGTTACATAATCTCATTTTTTTCACGGTCACTCCACAGAGAGTTATTCTCTCTCCGATGCGATTTCGTGTCGCGCGTGCTGTGTTTCTACTTCTCTCTGGCGCACTCGTAAATATCCTCGTTATAAAAAAAAAAAAAAAAAAAACCTCTGTGTCTCTTTGACTCTGAAGCTTCACTCGTTACTACGCTGACCGAGAGGGATCGTGAAATAACGAGCCTCACCGTTGTGTCCCTCCACCACCGGGTCGAGGTCACGGCAATCATTATTCCCGTACATGGACCCGTATAACGTTATCCTTCCCATTGCTATGCGCGCCCACGCAGAAGACGATATAGCACGAGCGAATAAACGGCATAAATCATCCCGTGATTTACTGCCTTGACGATCTAATCATTGCGACAATGGAGATTAAATTATCATGAGATAGGAAGAATCAAAGAACATTTGTGTTATTCATCCATCCCCACAGAAATGTAATACATGGTAAAATGTGTTGTTTATTATTTATTATTGTTATTGTTCATTTCGAAATATCTTAGTTTTGATAGTAGAATGTTTTATTTATGGGATTTGAAGAAAAAAAGACATTCAATACTGACTGTAAATTATCCTGAAATAAATGTACCAAAAAATATGACAAATAAATTATCTATCCTGCGGCAAAAATCGATATCTCGCACCGAGCTTAATTTCTACGCGAGCCTGGAAGAAAGAGAATGTAGGGAGGGATATTGAAAAACAAAGCGACGACAATGAAGTGGAAGCGATAGGATTGAAAAGATAAGGCCCTCCGTGCACCCTTCTGTTAGCGATGGTGTCGAAGCGCAGGTCCGTTCGTATGTGGGAAGTAGAAATGACCAGACCTGACCCAACGTGACGTTCACGGAGCGTGGCGTCGTCCCGTTGTCGATCCGCCTGGCGAGGTCCACCTTGTGTTATGGTACGTAAGTACGGTGCGCAACGTGGACCGGTCGGTCGGCGACATCCGAGACTCCGGGCTTCCTCCTTCGCCGGGGACTGGACGGTTTCCTCATTCCTCAGCGAGGAGGATACACCGATAGTTTCGTCCGCGTTTTTCCCGCGTGTCTGTGGGCACGCATGCTCTCGTGTGTGTGTGTATAAACACGATGCCGCGTAGAGAAACGCGTCACCGCATCATCGGGGCGAGTTCTCGCCCCGAAGAACTTGCGGCTGCCTACGAGCATGCGGTTGAGAAGTTGAAACGCTCGTGCACACACACGAACGCGCGGTCCACGCTCCGGAGGTCTCTTCTTCCCTCCCTTCTTGTTCCCCTCGTCCGTGTTGCTCGGGAGAGAAGACTGCGCCGATTATACTATGCGAACGTACGACAGACTCGCGGTCATTTGTCAGGCATCCGTTATTGGCTCTTGCGCGACTATATAACTATGGATCGGGCTTACGGCATGATGTAAAACGACCCGAGGATATAGCGACTATAACGCACACGTCGATACGACCTCGATGCCCGTAGGTACTACGGGACTCTCGGCCATTAAGTTATCCATTATACGGTGTCCGGCTCAAGATGGGCGTTTAAACTGACGCTCATCAGAAAATCCAAGGAGCGAGAATCGCCGGACAAGCACAAATTTGTATTCGCCTTATCGTCCCCATCGTGTGATATTTTAATACTTAGCGATCTTCTATCGCGAGATAACGAAATGATGGTCTGCAAGCTTTTAGATTTAGGCCAGACGCGCCAGATAAGGATGATTTAATCGTCAGCGATCAATTAAACCGAGAATACTTCAAGCGATCGCAGCGCTTGATCGATATTTTCAAATGATTTGCGGTACAAGACTTTCTTTCACGAATTTCATGATTTCATGAAGTGATCTTGAACATTCTGCAAGTCCCGGAATGACTCTATCGAAAAATGGCCTAGAAATATTCTCAAAAGAAGAAAGAAGGCAAAATCATTTTTCACCACTTTTCCAGCCTCAAATAATTATCGAGCTCTGGTCTCGTTCGCACAAGACGTATAATCCATCAAAGTGGAACGTTTACTTTCGTTCCCAACTCTCTTTCTCAGCCGAGCGTTCGCCTCTTTGCGCTCCTTTCTTCTTTCTTCTTTCGCGAAACTGGCGAACTCCGGGCTCTCGGAGCTCCGTCAATTTGTCACGTCGGGAAGTACCAAAGTAGAGCCTGACGCGAAATCCACCGTAAAGTGCATACTCCCGAGAAGTGGAAGAGTACGACAGTCTTACGAGACGAGCAGCCGTGCGTTTATAATTCTATTTGTTCCTCTTCTGCCTCGCGCTCGTCTCTGCAACGATCCTTCTATCTTCATCATCGTTGCGTTCGCCAACTTCCACTCTTCGTCTCGTCTCGCTTGCGTTCCAAGTGCATCGACGTGTGCCCATCACGATAGAGATCGCGTGTGACGCTTCGCTTTCTTTGCTTCTCTTCCGTCTACTCTCATCCCGCTGCTAGGGTGGGGATTTTGCTTCTTCGTCGTCCACATGTTGGGACTCGACACCAGCGCTTTTTTTTTTCATTCTCTTCGTCGCGACATTTTTTTCATCGTCACCATGTGTCATTCGCGATACCGAGATATACATTTTTTTCGTATCTCACGACTGGAATTTTCTCTCCGCTTCTTTTCCGTTTCTCATCGAACTGTGAGCCGTGAGAGAGGCGCTCGCGCGGTCATCAAACTTCGAGCAATCTTAGGGCGTTCGTGCGCCACAGCAAGAAAATGACTATCCCGTAGAAATCACTGGAATCAGGCAGGCGGCTCGAGAAGATAGGATGAGCTGTTCGCTCCTCTCTGCGTTCCGCGCGCCCGTGTGCCAATGAATCCTTCGTCTCTCAGGATCCTCTTTAACCATTCGAATCGACTCTTCCGGATAGCCAATTACTCTTTTTCAACCCATCGCGTTGTTGCCTCTCCTCCCGTCCAGGGCCTTGAGGTAGTCCCGGTGAGCCCGAAGAAGCGCGAACGAAGCTCCGGCAGCTCTTGCGTTGCCTTTCCATAAGAAAAAAAAAAAAAACGAGCGAGGGCGTCTCGAGGATCGCTGGCAGCTCTTCTCGAACTCTTCGACATCTTTCGAAGTAAGGTCCAAGAGCTTAACGATTCTACGCTATTGGACTCGCCGAGGGCGATCTCAAAAGCAGCACCAATTATTCCGCGAATCGCCGCATAGGAGAAGTTCTCTCGTTGCAGCGTTGGGGATATATCAACGGTTGTATCGGTGGCGGTAATCCTGGAAGGCGAAAGACCCCAGCGAGAACGGAGAAAATGATTCCGCACGTCGTGACGACGTCGCGGCGCGCGGCCCCACATCCCCCGTCATGAAGATGCCACGGAGGCACCAGAAGCTGGAGTGGCAACTCCTCGTCGTCCTATAAATAGATACTACTCGTTTCGCCGCTCGCGAGCCGAGCGAACACCGCGATGACCTTGAAGCGAAAACGCCTAAGTTGCTCCAGTTCGTTCGGGGTGGTAAGTGAACTCGTAAAAAAAAAAACAAAAAGTAACGAAGCTGAAGAGGGATGCTCATGTCTCGAGGATCGGTAGGCAGCCTCAGAGACAAGCAGTTACCGAGGGGAGAGTTAAGCCTGTAATTATCCTGACTGCAGAATAATATTCATAAATCCATAAATAGACCAGCCGCAATTTTTTCGTGCATACACCTTGAACAATAATGACAGACGAGCGCGAAATCTTTGACAGAAGATCCACGAAGGATAAACTCATGGGAATACACGAAAAAAAAAAATCCAATACATGCATCGCCAAGAGGTTGATAACATTTGAAACGGGATGACTCGAGAGAAAATCGAATCGAAGTCACCAAAGACGATTTAAAAAAAATTCCTAATAATAACTAGATGCCAATAATTCGATAGCGTAAATTTCTTTGTAAAACAATCTCGCATTTCGCTTCGATTCTACATTTTTATCAGATTTCCACTTTGCAACAATAATAATGAAGCTTCCCTCCCGTCGCCGGCGTGCGCCGACTCTCCTATCAATCACTGTACATCATAGAAGACAAATCATCAATTTCGATCCGATCAAGCCTATAATTATCCTGACTTCGTAATAACATTCATAAATCCGTCGATAGACAATTTTCAACCTTCTCACGCGCATACATTGAATGGTAATGACAAACAAGTGTAGAATCTTCGAGTACAGATCCGCGAGGGATGGAGTCGTGGAAATAGTTCCAAAGCGACTGTGGCTTCGCGGCGACGTTGATATAACGTTCGAAACGAGGTAAATTTCACGCCTGTTCGCGTACCGATGGATTGTTCCGAAGGCTTTCCCCGGAGGATCAAAAGCGCATTACTGAATACGTGTAATATATCTTCGAGGCTCGCATGCATGCTCGTCGTCGACGCGAGCACTGACGAGGTTGGGAAGAGGAGAGCTTCGCGGGGCCCGGGCGTATTATATATTATGCTGGGTTATATACTCGGGGCGCGGGCACGTTCCACGACTCACTTCGCCCAATGAAGTTAATAACAATAATTACGCGGTGCAACGATCCTTGCTATCGTGCAAGCGTGACTCTTTCTCTATCTTCCCTCCCCGCGTGCACTTCGAGCATCTCCCGCTGCGCTTCTCTTCCCTGTGTATTCCGCCTTCTATGTGTATACCTCATCCTGTTACTCTCGTTATCTCGACTATATCGTTCCCTGTCGTTGCTTCCTTTTCGCGTCTCACGTAGAGAGAACTCTGTCGTCGTGCGTCCCCTCGTCACCGGTCTTTCGTTTTCCCCCGGCGCGTTGCGATTCTCTCGGTTCCGAGGAGTATAGGCGAGCGGAGTGAAGGCGAACGAACCGACGGAGGCGCTCGCTCGGCGAGCCACGCAAGGCGAGTCCTTGACCGACCCTGAACCCCGAAGAGCGGCGACCCCCGTCGGGGAATAATAGTTGTATGTACAGATATATATGTATATAAAAATAATATATACTATCTGTGTATATAATTAGCTCTATGGATTGCTTTACATAGATGCTATGTATGTACTTGCATGTAACTGACTATATATAACGTCTTACATAAACGCTATTGGAGTTACACACGTTGTGCGTAGAGTACATACGTTGCTCACGATTATGCGCCGAGATACACTGACTCGTGGATTTCTACGGTGAAGGAACCCCCGCCCGTGCGTCTTCCCCCCTGCGCGCGGGTTAGGGACACGAACCGAAGCAAAATACAGTGATTACGTCGAGGAAGGACGAGAAAAATAGCGCGAATAGTGGGGATAAAGTTATACGAGGGCGGGCGGAGAGAGAGTCAATGATTCTCGGTTACGTGGCTGTTGGAGTCAGAGATGAAGAACCTTCGCCTGTTTCCAGATATGCCGCACGAGAGTCTTAGGGGTATGTGCACAGGCGCAGGTTCGAATCGTTTCAGTAATGAGGATATCCGCCTATCTCGGAACTCGCGAGGGTTTCCGTAATTTTTTTCGTCGACGAACGGGAATGCAACCAGTGTGGATGATTGATTTTTGTTTTTAGTCTTTTATCTGTGAATAGCCGCGGATGCGGGGCGTCTCGAAAACGATTGAGAACGCGCGAGATCAGGACGAAGCGACTGACGATTCGTCGATGAATAGATGCGCTCGTGCCGGCGAAGCGGTGAACGTGTTTTTCTTGTCAAGTCGACGGAAGAACGTTGTAAAAGAAAAAGGGAAAAAAATTATATCTTCTCCTCTATATTATCTGTGCTATGGAGAATGAAGTATACGGCGTTGTAAGAGATTAAAGAAAATTGCGTCACGGCTCTCGGCGCGATCTGGAACGAATCGTTACAGTCTCTCTATCCCATTCCCTCTGCGTGACTCGTCCCCTCCTCGTCGTCTTCTCCTCCTTCCCCCCGCACTCCCGCCGGTATTACGAGAGTACCTCGAGGAGATGTTATAGTTATAGATGGGGCATTGTCGAGAGGTTGGTGAAAAGATATATCCACGTGGAAATCACTTCCTTAATAAGAAACTGAAGAGAGTTACACGACCGAACGGATTGCTTTTCAATCATCCACGCCTCTGATCAACGCCCTCACGCTCGCATACAACTGGGTATAACCATCGCGAGTTGATTGACGTACAAAAGGGTTCGCGGTCGCTCACGTACTCACGGCTGGGATGCTTCGCTCCGGATGCTCTATGGGGCTCTAGTCCACTACTGTAACCCGACGTGGGAATTTCATTCTATTTGTCAGAGACACAAAATGTGCGGCCGTTGAACGAGCGACAGGAAGAAGAAACCCTCGGTGAATGAGACACGGAGTTCAAATTAATGACTTTTTTTTTTGTGAAGATATAAAATCATCATGCCGATCGAAAAACGCGAATTTTATTGCTCAGATAATACCGATTCTTGAGCAACATAGTCCAAATGACTGCTGACATTGCGATAAAACGATATTGCAATTGATAGAAGTTTTTTCTACGGGAAACGGGACCAATCTATAGATAGCTCGGGAAACTTTGCTAAATGGCTTAAAAAAAATAAATTAGATTTGAAAGGCTTGGTCAGAGGTGCTAAGATAGATGATTATTCATGTTCATATCGATGCTCAATAAAAAAAAAATCGACCCGATCGATATCACCGATCCGCCGGTTTTCATCCCCGCTCTCCTGTAATTAATCTTCGCGCGATCCGATTCAGCTGTCCGGTCTATCGACAGTCATTATCTCGCGTTCATTGTAATCAATTGCGGTTCGTTATTGCCGCCCGTAGTATAATGCGAGTCAAGAAGATCTACAGTGTGAACGTCGCTTAAGGTCCTTTGCCTCGGCGTTTGTGTTCGCCACACGGCTTCGCAAACGAGTCGAGTGACCGATCCAGAATGAGGCGAGAGCTGTTATCGTAAAAGCAGCCGGGAGCCCCCCTCGGTGAGAGCGAGAGAAACTCATTCCCGACGAAGTTTCCTAGACTTGGCGCTGCGGCGCCATTTTCATCGATAAATCGTATCGAGGTAGCGCAACAGGCTCGACGAGGCCTTCTGGCTTTCTTTATATGCCCCGTTCGATCTTTCTCCAACCTCCGTACGATCGCGGCGAACTCTCCTTGTTACGTGCCACCAGACACTGGCCACTAATCACTATAACTCCCGCTGATTGGCGAACGAGAGGCCTCGACTCGTTCTCGCGCCCGATCTCCCTCGTCCCCTTATCTTCGTCCTTCTCCCGTGCGTTTCCTCTCTCTTCATTCACTTTATCGCTCCGCGCTATGTATATCCTATTACGACCCCCGAGGGCACAACGATGCGCCGCTGCGGGTCTTCGTCTTCTCTGCGTCCTCGAACTCGGTTACTGATCAGCTTTGGACCATTCTCGGGATAAGCTCAATCGAAGCGTCCGATGTAGAAGTAACCGTGGCGCGTACGTAGCGTAAAGACCATGTACCAGAGATAGACTCGATATTCTTCAACAGGCATATATTTTATATGTATCGAACCGATCGTTGTGGGCAACTGTAAAAGAGCACGGAACTTCGAGGCAAAGGTAATGCACGATGTATAACCAAAGTTGCATACCCAAGAGGAGAATGAGAACGGAGTAGAAACGGCACGCTTTAACGCCTCTTCAACGATCTCGTAAAGTTCACGATCCCTGCCGGTCGGAAAACGCTGAACAAAAATTCTAGCGTGTTTCACGAGTGCACAGGGATTTTTTCATTCCGCAACGTGGGTGAGTTCGCGTTACGAAATGGGAGT
Source organism: Ischnus inquisitorius (assembly GCA_963924025.1). Taxonomy (NCBI): domain Eukaryota; kingdom Metazoa; phylum Arthropoda; class Insecta; order Hymenoptera; family Ichneumonidae; genus Ischnus; species Ischnus inquisitorius. Next base: position 5,913,615 of record OZ001245.1, on the reverse strand, counting down.
GAGAAAAAGTTATTTGGCTGTTGGGTATACAACTTGACGAGGGGTGATCCATATATACGAAGAACGGTTCATAAACGAGGGCCTTCCGCGGTTATACCGTATAATAGAGCGGAAGGGTTCCACGCTGTCAGTATAAATTTTTCGGGCACGTAGACCCGTTTCGTTGATGCCTCGGCAAGTATTACCGATCAACAAAGCGTTCAGGCAAAAGAATTCATTATACAGCCCCGGGGGCAAAACGTGAGCTTCCGCTAGTCCGGCGAAGCGGAGAGTGTTAGGAAGATGAAGAGGATCGTAGATAAAAGAAGAGAAGCAGGAGGAATAATCGTTCTGGAGAGGACCGAAGTGTACGCGGTCGAGTGCGAGGGGGAGGGAAAATCGGTACCGCTAATGACGTCGCTCGGCAACAGAATGAGAGAATAGAGGAAAAGATCGGGGAAGGGTAAAGAAGAAAGGACGCAGAAGAACGCCGTGGCGCGCAAGTTGAATAATCATCAACGCGCCTGGGCCCGGGCAATATAATGGCGCCGACGCCGACGCCACGATACTCTTCCCTCAGGGTCGGCCAAGAAGTGCCTGACCGCTGCGACCCTAAACGCGAATACTCCTAGCTCGCCGTCCCTCTCCTTGTTCTTCTTCCTCCTCTTCTCCTCGAGCCTCTTCCTCTTCTGCTTCTCTTCCAATTTACGCTCCTCACGACTCTCAATCCAGGAACTTAATACAATAACGCCGGCCGGAGGGATAAATGTAAAACGGAATGACTGGGTAGAGTCGAAGGAGGAGAATTATCCGGAGACGATTGCTTGCCGAGATCATAGAGACGACTCGGTTTTCTGTTTCGCGCGTTTCCGGGAACGCCGATTTCGCCACTAGACATTATTAGCGACGATGCCATACCGATCAAATTGAGAGTTCTTGCTCAGTCTTTGGAATATGGAATGTTTACAGTAGTAATCGGATTTCCGGATGCCAAAAGCTTGAAGATTCTTACCTCGTCGTCAAAATTTTTGGGTTGTTCAAGTAGAGCAAAAAAATCGACAAATTGCCTCTGGGTCTTCAGTATTCAGGATTTTCAGCCCACCCCAACATTTACTCTGCAGTCAATGGCTGGCGTTTATAGTCCGACATACAAGAAGATTACAAATCACCGATCATATCGCCAATCGCGCATTAATAATAATGATACGAAGCGATAAGTATCGTAGAATCGTATCAATCTAGCTCGATTAACCGATCAAGCTCTTATCGCTATCAGCCCGTTTAACGGATCCCGGTAGTCGTCGAGTTATTTGTGAAGCGGTACAAAGGAGCGGAGGATCGGAGACCGAGGGAGTCAGAACAGGTGGTTCGACCAAAGTGGTTTCATTTCGCGTACTGGCCCATTATAATGGTATCCGCGTCGATGCTCTCGCTCTAACCGGGACCGCGAGGTTTACACCACGGTATCGGTATCCATCTCGTCCAATCGTCGTTCGCGGGACGAAGTCTCGCCGAGCCCGCGCGCGGAGCGGCAGCGACTGCAATTGGAAACTCGGAACAGGCGAGATACCGAACCGAGGAGACTCCGGAGTGTGCATCGGCGAGTTGGTCATTCGGGGGCTGTTTGCCGATGTTTGCCGCTGCGGTTGCAAGCTCTCACTGTTGCTCCCGCTCGGGCGAGCGAGGGCTATCGCATTCCGCTCTAACGATCCTATCGTGCTTCGTGTAACAGTTTCACGGTTCAGCGATTTACCAAACGCCATTACGGCGAGTATAACGTTGCCTCGGTGTATCGGTAGTTGGTTGTTGTGTACAAGAAAGGGTGGGGGAGAAAGGCGGGGGTTAACACACCGCGCCCGCGAAGTTAAACTACAAGCGAGAGATCTCTTCTCGCCGAGGCGAGCGAACGAGCGAGTTTCAGCGCAGAGAGAGATAAATTCTCTCTCCTTTTTCTCATCGCTTCCTCGACTCCTTCGCGTATTCTCCATTTTCCTCTACTTTTATTTTTATTTATGTCTTTTCATTTTTCTGTCGGTTACGGAGTCGTTGCGCGTATGAACTCTGGTATTGCCACTGCAGTTCTGCAAGCCCGGTGGATGAGAATGAGATGAGAAACGAGAATGAGCAAGCGCGCCGGAGCCGGCGAGAAGCCGATGGTATATAGCCATGAGAAGTATCCTCGCTAACGGCTTCACTCGATCATTTCGTGTGTATAAGCAAGAGAGCGAGGCCATGATGATCGGGTGAGAGAGCCAAGGGCCAGTAAATGGTACCTGAACTCTGTACGTGCCAATTCACCATTCGTATTCGAGCCTATCGTACGTTTATTGGCCTACGTATGATTCTTTGATTAAAAGCAATTATCCACGATGCCCTCGAGGGCTACGAGTGATAATCGAAGAAAAATAAGCATCGAGGTCCCATTTTTAAGGTACTACGGGGAAGCGCATAAGAGCCCTATTCATAGGAGAAAAAAACGAGCTATGAAAAACAGGTGCGCGCGCGATGCCGTTGGCGATCGCTGTTCGGTAAAAGGACTCCGGGAGAAGGCGAGAGGAAACGAAAGATCGACGTCGTCGGGACGAGAGAGGAGGAAGAGGAGAACAAAAAAAACGGTAAAATGTCAATCTTCCCTAATTACATGGAGTAACTAGGCGGGCGCGCTGTACGTGCGTTCCTCGCCTACGGTTCCCCTCCCAGATCTTCGTGGTCTACGATTCGAAGAGAGCCAACGAAGAAGGACGAGCGGCAGCAGCTCTTCGCATACGGAAGGTAAGTACGAGGCGTCGGACGAACGCGCGAGGAAACGACGAGGCGCGGAGAAAGCGAGAGACGAAGAGGATCCACGGCAGCGCTTACAAGCGCGCGCGCGCGCACGCACACATGTGGATTGGTTTGTAGGGAACGAGATGGGAGCATAGGACGGTGGCGGATCGACGGACCCACCGTCCGCGTCCGCTCGAGCCGCGCTGAGAGGCTCCTCTGCCAACGGTGTACCGCTACTCGGCGAGCCAATCGCAACCGATACCCCAACAGAAACGGCCAATCGCGACGCAGCTTTGGAACCGCTAAGGCCCCGCGATAGACGTCCACCTTGGTTTATAAAGTCAAGCATCGTAGCGGGCCCGAAGACAGAGCCGTACCGACAGCCGAGCCATCAGGACGTTTTTCGAGCCGGCGTGTGTGTGGTCGGGTCCCCGAGGTGCTAGTTCTGATACGGTCGTTTTTCTGTTTTTTCATCATTTTTTCAAAACCATTCTCGCAATATCGAAAAATTCCGAGCTTGAAAGAAAATCGATTTTTGCTTTCCTTAAACATACCGAGTTGCGATTCTATTCAATAACATTAATCGCGATCCGGCCGAGTGCGAAGCATCGGGAGAGACACAGTGTTACGAGTGATAATAGAAGAAGAGATTCGTCTCCTTGGAACATTTTCGCGACAGTCGACGAATTGAATTTGTTTTTGTCGAAGTGATATTCCTCAAGGTACGTGCAATGTTTACGGTGTCATTGTTGTTCAACAATGATTTGTTATTGTTACGCATAAAACATTGTTATGTAGATGATTATTTATGTAAGCGACGAGGAAGATAATCGCGCGGAGAGTTTGTATGCAGCGCGCTTAGAATCATTATTCCCACGGTGAGAGCGCGAGCAGTTCAATGTCAGGGTCCCTGTTTAACCGTGAGTGTTGCCGCGTTTCCTCGAGCCTGGAAGTTGCTCAACTCTTCGCGGCCGCCGCGAGTCTCGAGAAAGGCGTACTTGTATATACATAATTGTCTCTCCGCTGAGGAGGCAGAGACTTCAAAGTTCGAAATGAGTTTTGTGTCTCGAGCGAGATATCGCGAATCAGGACAGATCCGCGGCGTGACGACCTAGACCTCGCTCATCTAGAACGAAAAATAAACCCCGAGTCACGATTCGCTCTACATCGATCTTCACCGATATTGCCTATTAATTTAATGAATGAAAAAAAAAAAAAATTGAAAATAATTTTTACTGACAATTCATGCATTCGAGAGAATCGCGCAAGGATTGAAAGACCCGAGAGTTCGATGCTCGAGCAAACTAGATAATCTCGGCCGACGATGAGCCGCGCGAGTTCGATGCCTGGAAGCGCGATCTCGATACACGAGAGAAAAGGGAATGGAGAATTTGAAAAAAAAATATATAAAAGTGCGATGAGCGCGCGGCGCCTCACGCAGACCGATCGTTCCTCCTTCGCGGTAATTTTTTTAATCACCTTAATCACCGACACTTTGCTCCCTTTATCGTCACGATCATTCCACATTGCCGCGTTATAGCCGGATCCCCATTCACTGTGAATTCATATATATATATACGTGGATGCTATAAAGTTCAGTCTTCTTATTGCTTATCATCGCGTGAATCTCCTCGTAACAAGCTCGCTTTCGCGACGGGAACAAAACTGAATTTTACGAGAGAAAAAGATTTATGTCGAGAGGGATGGATGGAAAGAAGAAAAGATTAATTCGGGACGAGCAGACGGGGAATTTAATGATAGTAAAAATTGGAATTTCAAAATCTTAGTGCGGGGATCCAATTTTTATCGATGTTAATATTCGTTGATTTTTATCAAATTATTTAAAGAGTATTTTTATTAATATATTTTTTAAATATTTTGATTGGTCCATGATCTAAAAAGCTTGAAAAGTAGTCATGGAGAAAAAAAAATTTAAGAATTTGGAGTACCTTGAAATTATGAGAAAGATTTGAATATTCCATTCCGCAGATAAAAGTTCTAAGAAATCAGCGCCGAAGAATTTAATAAATTAATGAGATCGATTTATCGCATTAAATCTGACGCGAGTTAATTATTCCGTCCCGTAACAATGTATGTGGTATAATACTTGATAAATTTCTCGTCGAGTTACGCCACGACCTGCCCCACTATTCATCCGGTGGCCGTGACTGTTACGCGCCTTCTTCCATCCATCTATATGTTCTTCACCTTCGAGGTTCGCTCGACTATGGTCTCTAGCGCTGCGTGAGCCCGCGAGGAGCACACTAGCCTCAGCGTAAAGAGAGTCAGAGCCTCTCCTCGGCTCCCGGTCAGGATCTTAGGCGCCGCCTGGGCATTGACCCTCGGCGCGCTGTTTCTCCCGTGGCACCGCCTTAGACGCTACGAAATACAAGTGCGCGAGTAGCCCTGACCGAGAACTCGATTTAACGACGAATACCATTTATACTCGAGGGTATTACGATTCGCCTGTGTATACGCCTAAAGGCCATCTCTCGCTCTCTTTCTATCTCTCTACCCACAAGACCGCGTTATTTAACTCGCTACGGTGTTATTACCGCAGAGGAAGGAAAACGTAGAGCGCGAAAAGCGTGCGAGCACGCACGCAGCGCGTTCGTCAACAAGACTGGACGAGGCTTACATATTTATTTTTAAACTTGCGTGCAACGCTTCGGTTAATGAGCTACGAGAATAAATCGCGAAGGCTTAATATGTAGAAGCGGTCGATCGTACGCAGAGTCGTCGGATGTCCTCGCGTCAAGGCGCTTCCTGAAAATAAAACCTCGCGGGCTTATCTGCCGGATGGGAATGAACCGAACGCATAGAGCGAAGGAACAAGGAAGGGTCCCCCCCTCTCGACGTCGCTCTCGAGCAACGGTGCGTGCACCGGGAGAATCCAGCGAACCCACCTGTCCTTTTTTTTTTTTCTTCTCTTTGGTTTATCCTCGTTTTTTACTTTTACGCTTCCCGACCGTTCTTCCTTGCGTCTCGGAGTCGGAGAGCCCGAAACTAGCGGAGACGGCGGATCGGGTCAAGGTTCTCGGGCGCTATCGAGTGAGACACAGGTGCGCGCGCTAATGCTTAGACAAACAACAGGTGAATAGTCGACATTTCGGGAAAGGGAAAGGAATTCCATAATTTTTTTTTTCGACCTTATTAATTTTTTGTTTTCATTGAACTGTTAAATTTTTTATTTTATGACGCGAAGGAAATTTTTCGTTTATTAGTACGATAATTCGGTCTAGTTAAATCATTTTGGAAAAACGTAAAAAGTCGAAGCGGGCAAAAAAGATCTCGTCAATTATATCGATGCCGTCCGGTCGGCCTTGCGCCGTCGAGCATCGCGGTAAATTATATATCCCGTAATTCCGGGCGCCACAGAATTCCAACTTGAAGATTTTTTTTTAACCAATATCTCACGAATTCTCGGAACGTTCGGGAACGCCAGACAAATATTGAAAGTCTGAAACCGAGGAAGATTAAACTCGTCTGCGAGGTACATTTTTCACGCCCCCACACGTGTCTCGAAAGAAAAAAAAAAAAAAAAACTTCGCTAACGAGGTCAAAGCACCCGCTTCTGCGTGCGAAAATTTCGAGTTAGAGCCGAACGCACGGGCACAGGGGCCGCGTTTAAAATTACACGCGAGTGTGTGTGCCGGAGAGGCTCGCTGGCTCGTCTCTCGGTCAGTCACACTCGCGTCGACGCGTCACCGCCGTGTCCCGCGCGACGTCGGGATTTGCACGGAGCAAAGATCGCGAACGCTACTTCCGGGCCTGCGAGAGGCGGGAGGGGCGGGCGAGGGGGGCGAACTCCGGTCTCTCGCGATAACGAGCGTTCCCGATCCTCTCTCGTGTCGCGGCCTGAACTTGATTATACATCCAGCACGAGATGCTCGTATTACCATTACTATCCGGCGATCGTATGGTTTCCCTAATAGAATAAAAAAAACCATTGCATGCGTCTTGTCGGTGCAACGAAAAAAAAAAAAAAAAAAAAAAACTTAAATTCAATTTCACGCGAATGGAGAAAAAGCGGCTCATAAGTAGCCGAGGCATATTTTCATAGCCTCGATAAAGGCATTCCACGTCGAGTTTTTATACCCATTTTTTTTTTTTTTTTTCAATTTCCTGTTCGACGTTCCACTGAAACTAAAATAATATTTGGGTTACCGGGTAGCCGATGCCGCGGGCCCATTGCTCCACATTCCCTATCGTAGTTCCATTATCTCATCCACGTACAACCTCGAAACAATAACAACGCGCGTGACGCGCCGTATTAGCCGGGGAGTCCTCGGGGTTCGAGCGCGGAGAGCCGCACAGTCAAACGCGACTAGTTCGAAATTCACTCTCACGAGAAGGCGCGCGCGCGCGCGCAACCGTACATGGGCTAGCGCGAGTTCTACTCGCTCGCATACCTCTGCAGTAGATTCGTTATTATACCCGTGCCCGCATAATCCGCCTTGAACTTTATTCGTTGGCCACGGAATAACGTACGAGCCTGCCACGGATTCCTCGCGCTTGGCACGTTTCACGCATGTGTTACTCTCACGTGTGTGTCTGTGTAGGAATGTACGAGCGAATTATAACGGTGAACGGGATGACTGAAAGAAAGAAAGAAAGAAAAAAAGAAAAATTGGGAGGTGGTGGCGGCGTGGGCGAGAACTGAGCCACGCCGTAGTAACCGGCCGCGCTATGTAACTTCTCGCGTTGCTTCTGCTTTTGCCTCAACTGTGCCCAATTGTCTCAAACGCGACCGTTACGACGAGCGGATGGGAATGCGCTCAACACAATCTTTTCTTTCTTTCTTTCTTCGCTTCTTGCCTTTTTTCTTTTTCTTTCTTTCTTTTTTTTTCGCTTTTATTATTTAACCTCGCACAGCTGCGCGGAGTCACGTGAAAGAGGCATAGAGGATTCTACGCGAGGATAACACGGAGAAAGGTCCAGGGTCAGTAGCCTACTCCCGCGCTCTTCGTATCGAGACACAGATAAACCTATAAACTTTGTAGCTCGCGTATATACGTATGTGCGCGAAGTAGGCAGTGCAACTCGAAGCGATAATAAGGTCAGTCAGACTGGACCCCTGTCGTGGATCTCCCGCCGTGATCCTCGGCGCTCCTGGGAATTTCATCCCGGAATTTCACGACGCAGGTATTTCCGGATAATCTCACATAAGAGCCGATCGGTAACACGAGATCGAGAGATAGATTAGAGTAAGAATGGAGTCGAGTCGTAGAGGTGTCGGATAGACGAAATATATATACGAGTTATATGAGTCAGGTACAGGCTATGTATAACTTGTACATAAAACTTCTCATGAATGATAAATATAGCGAGTATATATAATTTTTATTTTTATTAAAAATAAAAATTATTATTAAATTAATATTGTTGTCAAAATTTAAATAAAAAAAAATATATATATATCCAACGACAAATATTATATATATTCAGGATATATATAATGTGTTATATCGAAATTATTCTATATATAAATTATTCGCGCCAAATTCTTCCCATAACTCGTATTTCGTCTATACATAACATTTCCGTCTTGTGTATATTTGTATACCTGTGTATCCACATGTATAAATTTATACACAGATATACATACCCGCGCGGGGTCGGACCGCGCGACGGTACACAGTAAAATCTCTCGGCCGCGGGATCGCCTCACTGACTTCTCAGACTCCTGAGAGAGTTTGTGGACCGGGCAACGGTATAACCGGGCGCTCCGAGAGCTCACTCGGGCATCCTTCGGCCTCCACGGCATTGCGTTCGAACACCGTTACACTTATGGGTCCGACGCGCCGACGTCTCCAGTGGCGCGTTCATAAAAGAAAAAGAAAAAAGATCGTCTCCCCCACCCGACGGCCGAGGCGGCGAGCGGCGAACGAGTTCGTTTGTGAATCGACGATAGCCCTCGTGGCCCATTGCGCGAGGCATCTTCGAAATCTTCGTTTCCCATCCGCGCAACCCCGCACCTCACTCCGCCTCGCTTCGAAATTTAATGGTCCACCTGGACCGGATTCCAGGGCACCCCACGAGCACGATAAACACCGTAGCCGACCGAGTTCCTTCGGGGCGTTCTTCAAAATCTTTCACGTAAACGTTATTCGATCTCCCCTTGACTCTATTTTTATTTTTTCGCTGCCCTCTCAAATTATTCCCCCCCGTACGAAAATGGAGCGCGTATAGAGATATATAGAAGATACCGAAGTTTTCGCCGCAGGGTACGAAATTTGTGTATAATTTTTCTTGACATATATATTTTGCATATCTGACGTATATATAGCCCAAATATCTCGGCGATTTTATAGGCGGGATACGTGAGATACATACGCTTTTTCTGTTTTATTTAACGGTATATTTACATAATAAAAAATATAAAAAATACTAATATATAAGAAATGTATAATATATTTTTATTATTATGAAAATAATAAAAATTTGCCTCTTATGAAAAATATCGATAATCTTTATAGTTTTCATTTCTGACATAAAAATATTTGCATCTACATTCACTCATATTGATAGTAAGAAATTGCAATCAGCATTGTTATGCTTAGCGAAAAAGAATTAATTCCAGAAATGTGCATCGAAAAAGCGATTGGCGCTCGCTCGTTAACACAGATATGTACATTTAAATACACATACAGTTTTTTTCCTTCGTACTTCGCTTTATACCACGAGAGTATCTTCCGGTGTGCGTGTAACGAACCACGAAAGTCGCAAGACACGCTATAAGGTTGATGGTTGTTTAACGACGAGCATTCAAGCTTCGAGCACTTGGTAGCCGTTCGTTTGCTTCGTCGCGAAGGAGAGAACTAGCGGCTGCACAGTTAGCACAGTCTCTGTCATAGTCACGGACTGCGCGAGTACTTATGTTACACCGAGGAGGGTAAAGCTTTTATGATATAACGTCGCTCATGCATCTGGCCGAAGGGTCTATTAACGATTGAATACTGTTGCCGGCTCGTGTGTGTCTCGAGCGCTCGCTCTTCTCCGCTCTCTTCTCTATGCCTGTGGTCCGAAATGCGCGAGTCGTAAAGTTTGCGTCGCGAGAGAACGATCGCAAAGCGTCTCGGATCAAAACGTACGCCGAACGTTTCGCGTTACCGTGACGACCGACTCTCGACTATAATCCGAGAGATGATTCTCCGGGCCTCGAACAACCATACCCACACAGTCAGCCGACCTTTCGCGTTCACTTACCCCCCCGCAACCGGAGAATGTATCCTATTCGCGTGCATAATTTTCCACGAAAGATTTCAACGCTCACGATGAAAGAGCGAACTATCAGCCAATTAAGGAGCGCTGAAGATGTCGGAGATTACAGAAATAACGAGGATAATGACACAGCAGCGCAAAACTGCGATGGTTAATGTACCGACGATGCTACCGGTCACTCGAACGACTCGTTCCGACGACCAACCGTCAATGAAGTTGTCACGAAATAATTTTTATCTATACAATATCAGATTTTCGAGATTTTCACAAATCTGAAGAATTCTCACGGGAGTCCGTGATCTTTTCAAATTATTTTTTTGCGAATTTTCGCCGGACGATTTTGTTTTTTTGGACTATTTGGCGAACTTGCGCTAATTTGATTCTGATATTTAAAAATTACGCTCGCCCTGAATGTAAATCTGGAAAACAGTACACTTAAACAAAGATTCCTTCGCGGGTTGAACAAAGTTGTACACGCTGAGTCAATCGATCATATTTAAATGTCGATTACCTCCCCGGAAGTTCAGAGGCCTCCGAAAGCTATTTCGATGTCGAGCGTTGCAGGAAGACAACACTGACACAGAGCGGCGTGTGCGCACACGAGAGATGTACTGGCAGCGATCGTAATGCACTTATCGTTAAACCGCTAGAATGGAAAATTAACATATTTACCGAACGAAACGTTCTGCCGTCCCGGGATAGGAGTTCGAACCGTTAGCTTCGGGACGGTAATTTTCATGTGCATGTATAATAAGCAATATATACCCCTTACGGGAGAAGTTTAGAGAATTTAGTATTCCCGGGAGAGGAGAGCGAGTATTCCTACTACATATTACCGAAGTACCATGCACCCGATAAACGTAGGTGGGCTGGAAACGACTTACACGCGCGGGATAAGATCCTCCGGGCTCGTACAGTGTATACGGATCGTTTGGCATATCGGCGGAAAAGTCGGAAGTCGCGGAGAATATGTGGCTCACGTGAGATCGCAGAGACGAGGGAAAAAAATAGAAAAACGAATAATAAACAAACCAGAGTCATTTTACGAGTGCGTCCAGCGGAGTACGCCGGAGTATGCGCTCTTAAGCGCCATATAGGCAGAGCTCCAACGACGTATGACCGGACACCGTTACGATCTCGATATCTCGATTGCGATGGTTCTCCTGCGCGAGAGCCAAGAAGACACTCGGGCCAAGGAAGCTGACCAGCAAGGAGGAAAGAAACGATTATCTCTCCGTCCTCTCCCTCGCGTTTCTCTCGTCGAGGAGGAGAAGAAAAATGAAGGATAAAAATGAAGAATGAAAAAAGGTCGGATAACGCATCGGTAACTCCCGCAGGATGCCCGCTTCTACTTCGTCTTGCCGTGCGCTCTTGTCCCTGTGTGTTTATCATATTATGCGATCTCGTTCTACGTCGTTTGCACGCCAGAGAGTCGGAGGATGACCCCTAGAAATCTCTTCTTCCGATACATACGGGAGACCTTGTCGTTTGTCTGTATCCCACTACCACCGCCGTGGGTAATAGCTATTATAATGCAACGTTACGTGCTACGTTACGCTCGGCGCGGAGGCGGACGCTCCTCGATTCTGCCGTGCATCGTCGATACCCGACTGTGTGTGGGAAATTGCGCTATAAGATGCAATGTCGTAGCTCTATCGGATTCGGAATTCCGAGAAGATCCGGGATGGGAGGAGATCCCATCTCGTGCATTTCCTCAAATGGATGCTTGTTAATTTTTACGGTGAGCCGGCGAGGTTCGATATTACTGCGAGTTACGTTGTAATTGATCGGAAATGATCGATATCGCGCTCGATCAATTTCAAGGGCTCGAACTATCGATCTTTCGTAACTTTTGATCGTCTAACGGTTCTCGACCCTGAAAACATTCTCCCGGTTGATTAAATCAGAAGAGAAGAAAGAAAATGGATGATCGATAATCGATATAGTTCCGTGTGTACGCGTCTTTCAAATATATTTTGATCGAATCGGAGCGTGATTGAAGGGTTTAGAAGTGGTTCATCGCGAAGAAGAGAGCGACTGAATTTTCGAGAAGATTGCATCGGTATATTCTCTGCCAGAACGGAAGTTTGGAGAGAATCTTGAACCGTTCCGAAAGAGGGAAGAAAATTGAAGAATTTAAACCATACAGAAGGGTCTAAGACGATTGTTTTTCCATAGTTTCAAAAAGTTATCAACTAACTAGGTTAAAAAAATTGTTTACCAAAACCGGCAATATATTTTTTTCTAATTTCCGAGAATTTACTTTTTCGAAGAATATTTAATCGGAATTGGCGAGCATGTTGGAGTCTCATCCAAGCTTTGCGCCATTAACAATTCAAAGATCCGGGATGCGAGAAGGATCTCATCTCGTGCATTTCCTCTCCCGTTCGCTTCGACGCTCCCTGCTATCCGTGGCTCTCAACACTACGAGTGTACATGCATCTCGCTACCACAATTCCGATGTCCTTCTCTCTCGCGCTGGTTCGCACACGGCGAGCGAAAAACCGCATGTAACGGTGTGCCACGAGCGAGAGATAGAATTCATTTCAATTTACTGTTACGTAATTCGATTTGCCGTGGAGCGTCGTGAGCTTTCCTGGAGGCTGGAAGCGAGCCCGGAGCATTTCAATTCCTGTTTTCTATCTTATTGCCAAGAACAGCTAGAGGGGCGAGTCGCAACTCTCCGGCCGATAGATAGTTGATAAATCGATCGACGAGACTCTTTGCCTCCCCCTTTCCGTCCCCTTCACCTGCATAAGCATATCGTTACCTTGGCCCACTTGGCTCCTCCGGATATTTCTACGCGCCTGCACGAACGGCCCACGAGACACGCAACGGGTCTTAGCGGTTTAGCGATGGTGAGCCGAAAGAAAAATACCCCATGAACGACACCGTTACGCGTTACTTATGGTACGACTCGTATGCACGCTTATCCGAGCCCAGAAGAGTCCCAGCGCCGCGCGGCTCCGACTCGCCGCGCCAGTTTCAAGCACATCTCGCGGAAACTGGGTGAAAAAAATCATCGCGATAATCTCGGACGTTTCACGAAGGAGGAAGGCCTTCGCGATCCGGATTCTCCGGGTGTTACGGTATATTATTTTCCGTCTTTCGCCGTGAGACAGGCACTAATGCAATAACGCTGCCACGGTGAAAAGCCCCGCGCGTATCGCCCACTCGGGGGCCTCTATCTCGCCGTGCGCGCATATTAACTTACGTTACAGCCGCGCTATCACGATCCCGATCGATAAACTCGTGCGTGAAACGAGATTATATCGAATCATGCACACATTATTAGTCCACTTACTCGCGTCGTTCCCGTTCGATTTTGCTTTACACACATCGGAGTCGCTTCTTTTTTCAGTACTATTTTGCATACCAGCTTCCTGTCGCGATGGTTGTAGGAGAATTCATTTTCTAGCCTTTTTTTTTTTTGGTCCGCGGATGTTTATTGAAACGAGAATGTTTTGATATCTTTATATCGAGACAGGAGAAGAGATCTACCGAGAGATAAATGGTAGTTTCGATACCGTTAATTGTCTGCTTAACGCAGCGTGGCTGAGCACACAAGTTTTCATTGCATAGCGAGGAGGAAGAAACGAGACTGGATCGAAATATTTTTTTTTTCTTGCCTCACTGGACGATGAGTAGGAGAGAACACGGACCTGTGTAATAGACGATATTTGTATATTCACCCGGGGCGATGGTTATCGCTGAATTTATATCGTGACATGGTTCTTCTTTTTGTTCGTTTCGTTTTTTCGAATATTCTTTCGGCCGACAAGGTCGTAATTATCAATTAGGATTAACGGGGGTTTCGATTAATCTCGAAGGGAAATGATGCGAAACACTTTGCGAGCTCGTTTTTAGCTGGTTGGATTTCATGTCCTCGTTATTCTTGCCGGTCGAGATTATGGTACTTCGTTCTTTAACTTTTTTAGTCGTTTTTTTATTTCTTTTTTGCATCGTTTTATCGTTCGGGGAGTCGGGGAAGGATATGCACTTTATATACGTGTACATTCCTTTATCAGTCCTTTTGCTCTTGTTTTGTCTCGTGTCCAGACCGCGCCGCCTCTTCGCGTCTCAATTTATTATTTCCTTCGGGCCTAAGGGCGAGAGGCAAATAAACAACGCTATAGCCCTGGCACCACACGTACACACACTTTTCTCTCGTCTCGCATGGGCTACGTTATTTACGGTCGATTGATTTTTTTTGTGTTATTCATCCTATTTTTTTTCGCTCATCGCATCGCTCTTGAGCGGCGTGTAGCTTGGGCCTTTTCTCTATGGGCCCTTTATTATACACACCCTGCTAAAAATGCCCTAAGGCTATCGCGTGTGCATCCTCCGAAGAATTTCGTTTCGCGGGCTCGCACGCGCGCTGGTTTCATCGACGCGAAATAAAAATTCGAATCGGCGAAGTTATTATTCACTATAATGCGATATTATTTATCGAGGCGATGGCGGAGTATCAGCGAGAATTATATATTTGCCGACGTGTCGTCGTGATCGTGTTAAATGAATATTAACCCTTTGTAAAGCAAACCGCCGGAAATTATGTCTCGGTGAGATTGCGGGGAAAAAATGTATCCCAATTTTTTGTTGTTCCACAACCGTTTAGAGGAGACATTGCCGTGACTCGTAGAGTATTGAACTACAATTGATTGGTATCTTATGCGTTTAATTAAATCTGAGCGCTCGCGTCGATCGGTATTAGAATTCTAATCGACCGATTCTAATCTACCGATCGAACGCCCGAGCTATCGGTATTTCGTAACTTTCCTTCGTCTAACGGTTCACGACTCTGGAAGCGTTGTTGCGCTTGATTAGATTATAAACGGGAAAAAAAGATCAAATCGAGTCCACGGTACCCGCACAGAAATAAATTATGTGCCGGAATACACAAGGATGAATCTTTACATAAAGCAAAAAATGTTCTAAAAACATGATTACAAAATAATTATTATTCAATTGTATCTAAAAATTGTATATAAATTGTGTTGCGGCGAAAAGAATATCTCAGCACATACTTCATTTCTATGAGGGCAAAAATATTTTCTGAACGCATTTCAATCGAATGGGCACTTACCCAATCAGCCCCGCGCGTGTCCCATCCCGAGTAAAAGGGGCTGCCGGAACCTGTGACAGAAAAAAAACCAAATTAAAATTCTCCGGTCAACTGAACGCACGGTTTCGTAAAATGTTTTTCTATCGAATCGTAATTTAATTGAAGGCTTCGTCGGTGTTCCGTCTCGTTTAAGGGACGGACTGAATTTTAAGTAGAAAAAGAAAGGAAAACAAATCCGCCGTTAATTTCGCTCCTCTCCCGATGGATAAACCGACGAGCACAGTTGGAACGTCCATCAACGGTGGTGGAGATGAACGTTAGCCCGAGGATGTACGACCACCCGTACCCTCGACGCAATTAAATACCCCGAGGAACTTACCTAGGATGCTAATAGCCGCGTAAATGTACGCGCTACTTATAGTCAGATATAGCGTATAAGCGACGGGAACGAACCGAGGGAGGGAGAACTCGCAACGGCATGTTAAGGGGGGACACGGCAGGGACTTTAAAGTCTCGTGTACACGGGGCCCCGTACACACTACTTGAGTAACGAGTACAACGTCGAGCTTATGTTGTTGCTCGCACTAGCGCGTGTTTTCAAAGGCTTTCGAGAAACATTCTCGTTTTCGTCGTTTTTCCATCGGCGTTGAGTAGGTACGTACAGAACCGCGGGCCTGGAATCTTCATCTTCCTTGCCCACGGTGCTTCGCCTCATCTTTATAATTTTTTTCACCAATTTTTTTTAACCCGATGCGATTTCTCTCTGCGTAGAATCCTATCGAAGGGCTTCGACTGTATTTTTCTCTGGTTTTTTTTACATGCAATTTGTACTTTTTTTGTTGCAAAAAACCTTTCAAGAGCAAAAGCGATCGAAGGGAGACAAAAAACGTTGCAACGTAGAGCTGAAGAGAGCTCGGAAGGAGCCGCGATAATGATTCGAGGACTGCGGGCAAGTCGGTGTACGCGTCGAGCGAAGAATCAGCGGTGCGGAGACCGCGAAACTCCGCACCGCAGATAGTTTTATTCGCTCGCGAATAGCATCCGAGAGAGGTGTCGCGCGAGAGTGTACTATACGCGGAGACGTTGAGACTCGCCACTATCAGGGCAACGAAGAGGCGAACGAGATTCCTCGCGCCTCGGGGCTGCCGTGAAACAAGTCGATCGTGACACTGTACTCTCGGATGCTCGGTCGTGAGGAATTCTCGAGATATCGACGGAACACCGTCGAGGCATTGAAGCGCAAAGACGATTTATCCTAATGCCCAACTTCCTTCTCGACATTTGTATTCTACGAAAAACCAAATTTTTCAACGAAACATTTATCCCACAAAATAATGCAACAATTACAATATATATTATTTTGCGAAATAAAAGCGAGTCGAATTTTTGGTATTTCAAAAAACAACAATGTAAAAAATATTTATACATATTTTTGTAAACCTAAATAAGCATTGTTCTTCGAATGAGAAACATGTATAGCTTGAATTAAAATGTCTCAATTACGAAGCCGAGTTTTATAGTTGAAAGCGATGAGTCACGAAGTTCATGGAAAAACAATGTTCTCGAGCGTGTTACCGTTATCGAGTTCTGTTCGCCTCTCGACTCTCCGTGGCATTTCAACGGCGAGGGACTGAGGAATACATATATATATGTATATACACGGGGCCAGTACGAAGAGATCGAAGGAAGCGCAAAATCACGAGAGAGTCCCAAGGAGAGTAGAATAAGCGAACAAATACGAAGTGAGGAGTCTATATCGGCGTGACGTAATTCCCGGAGCCAGTTATCTATAATACCCAGCAGCAACGGCAGCAGCCACCATTCGCGCCCATAGTCGCACGTAATAATTAATTAATTAACGGAGCAGCTACCGCGATAGGTAACACACTGTACTTTCTCATCAGCGGCACGAATCTTCATTATACCGTTAATCACGATTTAATATCTCGTTAATTTTTCGAAGCATCGGGCTGAAATGTTCCGTTAATTGATAACGTAGAAATCGTCGCAAGGCGCGCCCGGCGCGTGTTAACAGCGTCGAGATTGACCTTGTCGATTTTTCATTTGTTTCAATCCTTCGCAAAAACAATTGCATCGACCACGAAGATTCTGGTCTTCGTCTGTTTCTCGTACACGAGCTATAACTATATTGGCTCGTAACTCACAACTCGATTTCTTTCGACTTCCGGCGAGTTAAAAATGCTCCATTTTTTTGCCTCGTCGCGAGCCAATCCTTTTTCGAAGCTATATTTCATCTTCTGCCCCTTCGCTTCGTCTCCTTCGAAGTCGCCGAGCGCGCGGTACGAGTCCGATGCTCTCCCTCGGTGGATTATTATCCTTGGTCACGGTTCTTCGTGTCCAGTTGTTTCCATTCTTAACCCTCTCTCGCTCTCCCCCGTTTTTCTCCTCGGTCGTTAATTCGCAGGACGCGCGAGCTCGCGCCGTAGGAAAGGACCGACGAACGGCGAAGTGGATACAGCCGTGTTGTGTCGGCCGGGCATCGTCGTCCGGTCGAGGGGGTGTGGGTCACTTCGGACGCGCCTCGCGCCTGATTACAGGCTCTTACAGGCTCTCTTCTGTAACCCTCGGTGTACCGCCACGAGGCGGTACACACCGAGAACGCCTAGAATACCATCTCCCTCTCACGGGGAATCGTCCGCAAAAGCTAGAGAAATAGCTGCGAGCTACAAAGCGGGAGGACGGAAGACACGTTCGTTCACCGGAACATTCGCTGCAATTCAACGCACACGGTGCATCATTTACCGGGAAACAATACTCGCGACTTCGTGGAAATAAATAAAATGTGGGGAAAAAAGAAAAAATACATGAAACAAATAGTCTTGAGAACAGGATCCTAGATTCGCTCTTATCGCGTTCGTTTCCCTCTCGATCTTTCCCTTCATTTTCTTATATCTGTGTACTTTTGGTATATAATCGAGCGATCGAGATAATATAATATATACTTTATGTATCGATTATATTTTTCCGATATTCCACATAAATTTCGCGAGTATACCCATAACTTTACTCTTTGGATATATATTTTTTTATAAATAGATTACATACGTTATACATACATATCCGTACATACCGTATATACACTCTTTGTATATAGCGTGGCAACTACTGTGCGAGAAATCGTTTCGCGTTAATGAGTTTCGGTTGACGAACGAGGGAACAGTAGTTGAAGAGTATGCGAAGCCTCCCCAAGATTGCACGCGAGTCATTCCACGCTCGCTGGTCTTTCGACGTGCCACATATTATTATAGTATATACGCGGGCTATCTCGCTGGGCGTCCTACGCTGGTCCCAAGCATCAACGAGATGCCCTTCCTGTGCTTACCACCTGTGTTATTCTTGTTTCCACTCTTGTAAATTGCATATGTAACGTAACTCCGATGTATGTACAGATGTTGGAGAGGCCGAGAGTTACGAACGGCGAATGAGTTTCGCCGGTTATACGGGCATCGCGATAGTTTACCGAGAGGGATTGTATATGGTGGAGATACTCCTGGATTCCCTTCGCCGTATAGTCGAGAGGATTCGCGAGCCCTCCCGCTGTTGTTAGTCAACTATCCCGGTATGCTCACTCTACTGCAGTTCCACTAGGTGGAAAGGCTAGAGAAGCAGGCAAATATATGCAATATATATGTACTCTATACGTGCGTGCATGCGTGCCGGTCACGAATCAAGTATAGCCTATCCGAGCAGAGGAAATACGCTGCGTGAAAGTGTTCTTCTCGGCCACTTACCTCAACTCGCCTATTACTATTATTCACGTGTATCTATTCGTGTATCTATTTATGCATATATACTATATATATAGATAAATTTATGTACATATATACGTATGCGCGAGAGATGGAAGCGGCCTTGAAATCGCACCACGTCACTGCTTACGTCCGAGCTAACGTCCGGATGCCTTTGGATTACGCGCAAGCCCAAGTGCGAGAGGGAAAGGCATCCCTCTGGCTTTTCTAAAATTGCTGCTTTCTGCGATCGGAGTCTTGTATCCCATTACATGGCATCGTAACTCTTACTTCGCGAGAGGCCGGGGAACTGTGTAACTTGCCAGATAACTTCACATTTTTCTCGCGAATCCGTTGAATGTACACGGTAAAATAGCATCGCCAATTCGCGAATATTAAGCATTTTTTTCATCGCCGTTTCGAACAAATTATCGGGTATGAGATTGCGCGGACTTTCCGGAAAACTTGAGACGAGGAGTTTCAGCGGATAGCCGAGATACAGAGACGATAAGAGTCCATTATCAAGGATCCCATTAAGCAGGTCTTAAAGCCAGTTGGAAAGCGATCTCTGCACAAAAATGTTGTTGGAGCAACAACAGATGTTCCTCGAATTGCGTACCAGCATGCCGTGGTATCGCGATAAACTTTGCACAATGGCAGTTTTATGGAAAGAGTCTAATGACGAAATTGCCCCTCGTAATGCTGACATTGAATGTCAAAACGTGGGAACGGCATTTTCTTTTCCATCTTAAACGATTCGTGATTTTTTTCCAACCTCCTTTTTCTTATTGTTTCGATCTTTTAACCAAAGTCCATTGCTCTTCGGATCTTGTCATTGGATCGTGCTGTCCTTCGCGAAAAAGAACGCAAACGAGAAAAAAGAATTGGAAAGATCGGCACGGGAGAGTAAGAGAGGAAGAGGAGTAAGAAGAAAAGTGGCTCCCGTAGCGAAACATGTAATTTAGTTGGCCAGCGATACCGAGAAGAGAGTTACCCCAGCGCGAGAGCCTCGTGGAGTGGAAGTTTCTCGTTGCAGTGTCCGCACCGAGAGCAAGAGAGCCTTCTCGTACAGTGGAACTACTCGACTACCAACGCTTGTGTCCCTTTATCATCCGCCTCATCTTCCTGGCTCCTTCGTCCTAGGACCCCGTCCTTGTCACGAATCTTGTCGTTGAGGTAGATCGTGTCCTTGGACCTGGTACCATCGTGTAACTCCTCTTCTTTTACTTTCTATCCACTCTCGAAGACTTCCCTCCGTACGTTGTTCGCTGCTGTTTTGCTCCTTCGTCTCCTCCGACTACCGCAACCCTTCTTACGGCGCTGCATACTCCGAAGCATAGAAACGTGTGGGTTACTCTCCGTGAGCCTTTGATGCCTGATTCTCCTCGTTCTCCAGTCTCGACCACTCCATTTGCATCGCAAGCGCGTACAGTCGCCCCCGCCGGCCACGTTCATCCGGCCAACAAACAAGACGAAGATACCACCGGGCTTCGTTCGCCAACCTCCGAGGGGAACTCGATACAGAGAACTTGCGATACATACCGAGAGAGTCTGCTAAACAAGAAGCAGAAAGGTGTATCCGCTTAAGCCGGCAAAGATGAAAAATCGAGAACACGAGAGCTCTAGGCTCTCGTCCAGCGACGACTCGTGGGTGCGCGAGATCCTCTCCTCGTCTTCGTGCGCATGTGTGCCCTTGCAAGCGCAAGAAGCAACACCAGAAGACAAAATGCCTCGACCTACCCTTACGGGTTTATGCCTCATTTATATTCGATTCCTTTTTATCACATTTCAAATAGCCCGTGCAGCCTCTTCGGCTTCTTCATGACTCTGCTCGCCGACCAAAGCTATTGAAGGGAACCTTTTTCTTCTTCCGCTTCTTCTTCTTCTCTATGAATCTTCTGGTACGCGGGTACATGGATGATCAAATCTTTCACAGTTTTCCACGAAGCTAAGGTTCTATTATTTTCATTATTATACGCGTATCTTTTGATAGTTTGCGCAATGTTAAGGCGGCTATGTGTGTGTGTTCGTGTTCTTCATATAGCCGGTGCGCGCGAACCTCGCCGTCTTTATAATATATCCAAGGGAAGTCAAGGGCTCCTGGCCCCGAGTGAGGTCGTTGCACTAGGACTCCGTCTACGTGTTTGTAGCCCGCAACACGATGAAGAATGAGAAAGATAGACCTTTACCTACGAGAGCCATTATCATATTTCTTCCTCCTTCTTCCTCGCGTCCTTCATCTTCACCTCCGCCAACTAACGCGAACGCCCTCTCCTCAACCTTAACGTTCCCCCTTTGCCCTTGCCATGTTTCGCTGGTCGTTCTCGCAGCCGCCTTTACTCCTAAGCAACCACACCGCTAATTACTTTCAAGATTTATGGAGATCGCGTTCGATCCTCTGGTATTCCCGGGGATCGATCGATCGTTCCAGAAGCGCGGCCTTCCTCCTCTTCTTCTTCTTCTTCTTATTCTTCATCGGGTGGACTTCAGGTTTATCGAATCGAACGCGGAGTCACGCGTTGCAAGCACGAGACGGAGTAGAATCGCTGAGATTTATCGAACCCCCCGCGCCATCCATTAATATCGTTGTCAATTTCGAATTTCTTCCTTTTCTTCTCTATCTACTTTTTCAAATTTTCTTTTTTTTTTACCCTCGCGCTTCGATCTATAAGACGCGAAGATTCCCAGCATTTAATTTTTGTTCACAACGCGTATCGCATACGTAACAGCGAGAGTTCTACGAACCGTAATATCCGTTTCCACTCGACCAGAGGAATTTGCATGACCAGAATCCGAATCGCGCTTCCGAAGGGCCGGAGGGGGTGGGAATTCAATGTTTCAGTTTCACGCAATAGTTTCACGCAATTTTCGACGGGCGCGGCTTGCCTACCAAGGTGTACTTATATTACTTTATGAATTTATGAATATTATTTCAATATTATTTCAACGCTTCGCTCGTTTACTGTTTTCCTTTGTTCACCCACCGTGAACGTATTCCGTATAAATACGCTTCGCACATTTGAATATTGTTCATCGGAGAATTTTTTCTTTTGCTTCCTCATAAAGAACGCTTTGTTGTGAATTAAAAAAAAAAGATTTTCCACCATCTGATACGCTGAAAATAGCACATTTTTGTTACCATTCCATCAAATGCAATTTTTGGGATGTCGACCTTCAATTCAAACCACAATTAAACCGCTGTTCAATTTGGTTTTGGACTAAATTTGATGCGAATTCGTCAAAGCATAAAAACGTGACGTTTTGAATTTTTAGAAAAACTCGTTTTTCCTGTTTAAAATCTGTAAAGTTGAAGTCACCGATCGTGTCCCGTTGAACTTTGGCGAAACTGCAAAGCGTATAACAAAAGCGTTAGCTCGACATTCGTTCGGCGAGAGTTCCGTTAGTCCCTCTTCGACTCCAGAAACGCAGTCCGCGGTTAGTAGCGACTGGTGATTTCGCGTACCCGCGACTTCTCTGTGGTATCCTCGTCTCTATTGCTCCAACTTCGAGAGATATAGACAGTCAATGTCGTGGCGGGAGCCTCAGCATCGGGCAGAGACGAGTTCGAACGGTCGTTTATTCGCCTCCTGCTGATGTTACTGCTGTGGCTTCCTCGAACGAATTCCTGCGTAACCGGAGACACGACGAGTCACGGAGTCACTCGCGTAATGGTTCTTCTCTCGTTGTTACCCCCCCCCCCCTTCACTGTAACTCGCTGCTTGGCGGCGCGAACTTGCCGATTCGCCAATATATGTATTCGTGTGTGCACTAATACAGCGTCGAGAACCAGGAAAAGCCCGGTAGTCGAAGAAACCACCTCGCGTTACGTGTATCTCGAATGTACGAATAGTTCGTACAACGTAGAAACGTTTGTTTCTACGGCGAGCCGAGCCTCGTCGAACGGTACGAAGAAGACCGGAACACCGTTTTATAAATTCCCAAGTTTAATGTAACCCGGCGATGTTGCGATTCTCTCTGGGCTCGCTGGATCGTCGTACGAATGCGAGAGATCCATGAAGCGCGGAGCCATAGATCTGGCTGAGAGAGAACTGATCAGATCCACGGAGTTAACGGAGTCACGATTGTCCTGGGATGTACTGGATCGAGGGGGATGTACAGTAACGTCGGAATGATCGGATCCCTGGGAACTTGGCAACGCAAAACAGCTACAACGTTATCGATTCTCTGGGAGAATTATTGATAGTCGATCCTCGCCTCCCTTCCTCGCCGCGCCACGATCTTTTACCCCCATTAGTTCGGTCACGAAGCCAGCATCGCCGTAGTCAAAGTCTCGTAGATTATTTTGTTCTATTTATCTGTCGAGAATAGTTTGTATTCAGTGGAGCTCGAGAAGCTCCACACCCCAAGACAATGACCACTTTGCTACACGATGATTTTTGTGTTACGTGTGGTCCAGATAATCGCGGAATTCGTTATGCCGTTCGGATTTATATTCAACGTCACGAGTTCAACTTACTGTTTGACTCGGCGTTTGTATCGATTGTTGAGGAATACAAGGAAGTATCCTGGAAGGTTTAACTCAGAATTATGTTATATACATTTCGTTTTTACCAGAATGTATGTTATATAAATGATTATATTTGTAATTACTTTTTTACTTTTACCCCGACATGCAACATGTTTGATGTACAAATGTACATCGCGAGAGATTCGCTTCTAAAAATAATTAAAGTTTGATCGTCCAATCTCGGCGATAAGTGCGAACGCGTAACGAGTGCTCGGCGCGACATTGCGTATGTGTAACGCACGCGAAGCTCGAGTCTCTCGCTCGAATAGAGCAGGCCCGTGGAGATAAACGTCGAAGAAACTGGTTTTCGCGAACGAGAGTAAAAATTCTGAAAACGAGCGGGGATGAACTGCAACTCTCCGCGAGTTATTCACGCTCGGAACACGCCAGCATTATACGCTAATGCCTCTCGTGCAGAGGGCTCTCTTCCGCGACGAGACGTAACATCTCGACGGACTCGTTTAGCGCCGATGGAGGAGTTCAGTGTCTCCCGACACGCACTCGCCACCTGAGATAGCGCTGCCGCCGAGAATGAAAACGTGTAACACGCTGGTAGTTATTTAAGGCCACTCGAACGCTATCGCGATCTCCGAGAGCACAGTCGTGCACGCATAACTCCCCAGTCACCACGAACGTCCCCACTATCGCCCCTTTTTTCTTCGCGATTCCAATGCGAAAGAACCCAACGGTTGGCTGATAAAAGCGCCCGAAAAGATCAAACAAGATAATTTCGCGCGAGATAAATAAATGGAAATTCCAGAGCGAAGTCTCGGGGAGCGCGCGAGGAGGATGTCCCGAAGACCGGAAGCCGCGTCATTTCGATAAAACGTCCCCTATAATAATCGTCAGTATATTGCAAAAGGGAAGAGAAGTCCTGCCGCGCGAAGATTTTTCACCTCTGGAAAACCCGTCAACCCGGTTCTTCATCCTTTTGCGTTTTACAAGTAAAACTCTCGGGGCATACGAGCGGCTCGAGGCGCGGAATCATGAAAACCGGTCGTGACGTAAAGGTCGAGGCGCTAAGCTGTATAAATGTATAGTTTAATAGCCTCTCCGGCGTTATATATAAATGTATTCGATCGCACAGGATCATCCTTGCGCGCCTTGTATGCAACGCTGCTTCTGGTATACACACTCTCTATTATAATATTTGAGAAACTTCGTAGCGTTGGGAATGAATGTAAATTGACCATTGAATCAAAAGACTTCCTACATTTTAAGTCTCTCCCTCTCCCGAGCAGCATGGAATATATTATCTGCTGAGTCGACCGCGAGAAATTATATTTCAATGTCCTTTATCTGCGCCATGGACTGCGCGGTTTCTTCCGGTAAAGAGTCTCAAACCACCTGCAACGCGCGATGATCAGTTTAAAAAGCTTTGAAAATAATAACTCTCAAAGACCTTCTCATTAATTAATTTTACTCGCAAAGTGCGCACCATTAGAGTGCGTTTTTAACAGTTCATTTTCCTTCTTTATGGAGGAAGTTTCAAACTATCTCCACGGTAACTCGACTTGATTACCAACATTCAGCTCGATCTCTCAATATTTGCCCCGGCTGTCGTGTTAACGTCCTTAAGGTACACACAAAACAAAGTATTTCGACGAGGAAGTAAAAGCTACGCGATAAGAAAATCGTGATAAATCAGTAGCGAGGGAAGCCAGAGGTTGGATTCCTCATTGTTAGCGAGGGTGAAGTTCTTGACTCGGAGGTTTCGCGGCTGTTAGCTGGGAGGAGATGATGACCCTTACGACCCTTTCCGGCTGGGACCTAAGCAGCCCGCAGCAAAAGGCACGACAGGACGCTCGCCTTCTTCTGCTTTTTCTCTATTAAGTGCATCAAGCCGAGAAGTAAGAAGAAGAAGAAGAAGAAGTCGTAGTACGTGAATACACGTGTGTAGATAGAACGCTTGAATTCCGCATGCACCAAGGAAGCTCAAGACAAAAGCACGGAGAGAGCCCCGCTTGCCCCAGCGATCGCTTATCGTGTCCTTTCGCCTTTCCGGAATCGCGGAATGCCCCCGCGGGGGCCACCACGCGTTACGAATGCTTCTTTCAATCTGGGATCGCACTCTCTCGCGTTCCTTCGCCGAGCCCTCTCCGCTCGCTCATGTCCTTTGCCGTCTGCGCAATTTACCGTAGGCCACGTCGTTCTCCACGGTAATGCGAAGAGAAGCCCTCGGTTTCCCTAAACCAATTATGCGAAAGGAAGTCAACTCCGCGACGCGAATAAACGCACGTTCTCCTTAACGTCGCTGGTACCCAACGTATGTGGCGAGCAGTGCCCACGTACAGTGAACCAGGAAATTGTGAGCCGGATGACGGTAACTCTCGCGCCAGAAGGTCCGCGGAAAAAGGGAAGATTCTCCGCCGAACCGATAAAGAATAATAATAAAAACGCGCCTACGAGGAAAAAGACAGGCAGGAAAGTCAAGAATTTCCAAGGGTCTACGAACGGATGAATGAAATAGGATTAAATGAAATGAAATGAAATAATAAAGGGTGAAGCAGGAAGCACGTTCTTCTTCAAGCCGCAAATACTAACCGTGTTTATATACACACACATATATGTATACACATATAAACCTAGAGTCTTGCGGGTAAAATTGGAATGCGGTATTATTATAAAACTACTCTCGTAATCGAAAAGAAGAGGAAAGAACGGTTCGTTCGCCTGGCGAAATTATCCGCCGATGCGTGTGCGAGAAACACTCTTGGGCGTTGAAACATTTCGTCCGTGAATTGCTTTTCTCGTGTTTTCTCGGCGAAACTTCCTCAATATTCCTGACGAACAAGACGTACTCCGGCCAAGAGCTAGAGGCGAGTACTATATACCCGATGTATATATGTATATAGACGATGGCGAGCGTGGCTGAACGACCTCGACCGCCAGAAGCGAGTCTTGGCATCCCAGGAATCGCTTGGCTTCTGCACTTTTACGTATCAGGCGCTATTTCTTCGTTCGAGAGGAGAGTTGCTGCTCTGGTTCGTTGAGCTCTACTGGATATATAAACTTTTATACTCTTCGAGAAACTATATATATATATATACCGCGCGGTCTATCGTGCATCCCGCGGTCGATCAAGCGAGCAACGAGAGACTCTCGGGTCGTTCTTCTTTGCCGTCGGAGCACGAAGACCGGAAGCGCGGAAAGGAACCACACCTGCGCGATCGTGCCGTTACTTCGAGCCGAGCCACTAGATAATTATTGTTATATCGTTCGCCGCGTATACACTATATAAACGGTTCGATGAACGAAACAGGCGTATGGATGGGAAGAGATTGAAATATCGAGGTAAAGGTGCCGGGAGAACGATTAACAAGGGCCGGCAAGCCGGCCACCGTGCAATTATCGCTTTACAGCTATGTTATTGACTCGAGTAATTTTTTTTAAGTCCAATGAGGAATCATAAAGATTTTTTTTCGTAACGGTATCGGCTCGCTATTTATTTACTGTATATACATGCGATAAGTGAGCGAGGCGAAAAAAATCGGGACTCCGCACGCACGCGAGTGTTCCCTTCGACGAGATACTGCTTGGTCGGTATTTCAGTTTCGTGAGAAAATATCCGTCCGCGTGCGATCCCGGTGCGAGAGACTGAACTATGCGCGGCTCGATTGTTGGTTCGAACCGCGAGAAATAGCGGGAGGTCTCAGCGTGCGACGGGGTAACGAGGATTTTTCTTCACTATCCTCGTTCACGGCGGGAATGAGAAATATATAAAAAGTAGGACGCCCCATAGGCTCGTTACGTTGTTATTGTCGGAGCAGTCTCGGATCGACTCGCGATACGCGGAGAGCCACTGTGTTAAATTATAAATAGGATGCTATAATTTCTTCCGCTTTGGTAATCAGTGAATTAACTCGGTGCTCTTCTTTTTGTGTTTTTTCAGATGGCCTCGTACGCGAATGGCTACGTTGCCACGGGGCTTCTGCTGGTTCTGGCTCTCGCGACCGGAAGTCAGGCTGGATTGGGTAAGCGAAAAAAAAGAATAATCGGTTTCACGAGCTTCAAGTTCGTTCGGAACAAATTGGTTCTTAATGACTGTGGAAAACAAAGAATTAATATCGTTCTTTTTTTTCGTTTTGTTATTAATTGGTTCTTCAGCGCGCACGGCCTTCGAGAAGCTCACGGACTTCGATTACAGAGGCACGACTTACTACAGCGTGAGAAATCTCTCGCTGTACGAATGCCAAGGATGGTGCAGAGAGGAGGCCCAATGTCAGGCGGCGGCGTTCTCGTTCGTCGTTAATCCTCTGGCACCGATGCAGGATACCCTATGCCAACTGCAGAACGAAACATCGTCGACTAATCCCTCGGCTCAACCCCAGAGGGCAGCAAACATGTATTACATGACCAAGCTGCAGATACGATCCGGTAAATAAGAAATCTATATCTCGATCGAGATCGCGAACTTTCGTCGATCGTTAATCAATAACATCGATCTCGCTGTTCTCAACAATTGAGAATAATAAAAACATCGATCCGTCCAGATGTTCTTGATCTTTCGCGCAATAATAAATAATATATTTTTTTGATGTAAAAGTATCGAAAGCGGTGCGACACGAAAGATTACCTGACCTTCAAAAATATTGAAGAGTATCAAATATGTTTTCGAAAATCGAATCACAAATATTCACATTTCGACTAAATAACGATTTTTCTTTTTTTCAAATTACGGGTGAACCTAGTCTTAATAATTTAAAAATATATACAAAATAATATAAAAATCTATATTTTAAAACACTCTTTTTTTTTAATATTTGCGTAACACAATATTGAATTTCATAAAATTAATAATATCGGATATTTTCATTATTATAATTTTTTTTTTTTCGAAATGGATCGAAGAACGCGTCACCGCCATCGGATTTTCAAATCAATTGTTTAGTATCTTCGGATCGACTTAACAGAATAGCTTGAAACTCGACACCTGCCGCGCTTCTTACGCCAATTTTACAATTTCGAAAGGTCGCCGTTGTCCTACGCGAGGCGACAGAGAGATATAGCGGTATATAATAATGGTATTATACCTGAGAAACTGTTCATCGGACGCGTATCCATGGCGCGAAGCGGATAAACGGTGGGTGTGCGAGAAAGCGAGAAAGGGCTGGAACATTTGCAATAACCGATTATACTCGCGCGTAGGCCGCAAAAATCGTAGCTACTCAAGCGGCGCTGCAGGTATAGAGTGAGAATCCTCGGACCGTACGAAATCGTTCCGAGCACTCTCGGGGGGCAAATCGCCGGCGAGACGGAAACAGAACTGTTTAAAAGTCCGGCGAGACAAAATCGAGAAGGTTTAGGAGGATGAACTGCTGCTGGTGCCCGCCGTGTATACACATAGTATATATATATATATATATATATATATAGCGTAAAGCCGTACAGAGCCGCCTTATAAAACTTGGCTGCGTGAAAAATGTCTGCGTTGCGGTACCGACGCCAAGAACAATGAAGAGGCTCCTCGGCTCTTGACTGGTAGTACAAGAAATTTGCACCCCCCTAAGCTCCGTACCCCGAAGCAATAGAATAATGTTTCGGTGAGGCCGTCGAGACGGGAGGAGGAAAGGGAAAGCTGTGAGTCCCGAGGATCTCGAGGAAAATAATATAAAGGCGTTAAGTACGGTCCTGCCGGGGCGGATAAACAGGTACTGGCGAGACACCCCCGTGAGCTCGGGCGTCGGGCAGAATTTTCGCCATACGCCGAGGAGGAAAGAGGACAAACGGTCGAGCGGCGCGAGGGAGAGAGAAGAAAGAGAAAAAAAAAAAAGAAGGAAATTCGTGAAACGAAGGTGGTGGCAAAAAGGTTAGCTCTTAGGTGTCGAAAAGGTCGAGTTCGCTCAAAGGAAAGTCCTAATATTGGTTTTGACAGGACTTGCTGGTGCGATCCTCTTGTTCTTTATATTTCTCGGGAACCCGAAAGCGGGCCTCGCGCGCTTTTGTGTACGCGACACCCCTATTCCCTATTGGGTCTCGTGTATACTGCCTGGCTAGACGGCCGATGAGTGGGGGAGAGGGGTCGTATAGTACCGAGGTGTGTAAAACCTTTGAGAGTGCCGAGGCTCGCGGAGGTCCTCTGCGAATATAGACTCTCTCCTCTCCCCGATCTCTTTCACACTGTGCCGATGAAGCCCGCGCCGTACCCTTTCCTACACTCGATCTGTACTACTCGAGAGTACAGTAAAACTCGTTAGGACTGCCAACGCGAGGAACACTCGAAGTTCCAAAGCCATGAATAATACGAGACAATTTTCGTAACGGGATCGATTCATCGATCGTTAAGATTTCGTAGGAACACAAGAATCTCTCGCGAGCGCCACGGCCATGGACTTTGGTGGTTTTCATGATCTTTTACCGTAATACCGAGAAGTCAGACCTGAGTCATTCCGGCGATAAAGAACGGATGGCACGAAATTGCCGAGAAAAGAAAAAAATAAGAAATGATAAATAAAATGAGCCGAGTTTTATGGTACATGCAGAAATGATACGATCGTGAGTCATGAGACCCCCGCGACCCGTTTAACCGAGGAGGCCGATAGAATCACGCAACATCCCACCGAACGGTTCGTTGGCACGACACTCCGTAGAAGCGCCGGGGCTTAAAATCTCTTTCTCTCGCTCTTTGTAGCCTCCTTAATCTTCGTCGCAGTAAGCTGCTACCGGACCCGCCCCCTCTCCCTCCCCCGCCGGGCGAGCTTCGAAAAGAAATAGAACGCGCAGGTGGACAACGCCACAGCTAATTCGTCGTGGGCTTGTGCCAAAAGGCGGAAAAAAAATAAAAATACACTCGCGCAGACACATACGCGCGATTCTGATGAGAGACCATTGCCAGCGGGACTCGAAGCGCTCTACGAGTCTTTCGATCACTCATACCGCTACCGAGAATTTGTCACGTGGGTGTTCTAACGCGAACGTGATCTCGATGAGTCGTTGACGATGAATTTATAGATCATTGTTTTCTCAAATGTCACGCGACAATTTTCTACACAATTAATTTTAGATACGAGTATAAAGTTATTTATGATTCTGTTTTTTTTCCTTTCAAGGCGCGATTAGAGAAAAATTGCAGAGGGTGTATGAATATATTTTCGGCAAAAAGGGCAATTTGCAGAGAATTTCAAATATTTTTCAATGGGATGAAAAACTGAACACATGCAATCATGTAGAAAATGATGAGAGTAGTAATTTTGGATAATTGTAATGTCTATAAAACTATTTAACGCATTGTGAATGCGAAACTCGTAAGCCTCGTCGATCAATTGTTGTTTGTTTTTTCACAAATTAACGATAGCATCCATTCCTTGAATGAATTAGTCATTTGATTGTTTTTCTCTCTGGCAGAAAACGTTTGCCTGCGCCCTTGGTCGTTCGAGAGAATACCAAACAAGATGATTCGCGGTTTGGACAACGCGCTCATCTACACGTCGACGAAGGAGGCATGTCTTGCCGCTTGTCTCAACGAGCATCGTTTTACCTGCCGTTCGGTCGAGTACAATTACGTAACGCTGCAGTGTAATCTATGCGACTCCGACAGAAGAACGACCGGTCAATACGTGCAGTTCGTCGACGCTCAGGGTGTTGATTACTTTGAGAATCTTTGTTTGAAGGGTAAATAACGAAAATAAAAATCCCACGAAATTTTTTTTTTTATAAAAAAAAATTGAAAATTTCCCTAATGATTTATTTCTTTTTTTAGGCAAGGACGCTTGCAAATCGCAGAGAAATTTCCTACCACCGAGGATCGGCGTCGCCGACGACAAGGTCGCGCAGTACGCGGGTCTTCACTATTACGCCGACAAGGAGCTTCAAGTGCAGAGCGAGGCCGCTTGCAAGCTCGCTTGCGAATTGGAGAACGAATTTTTGTGCCGATCGTTCTTGTATCGCGGACCGCCGATCGGTACGTCCTACAATTGTCATCTTTTCCATCTCGACCATTGGACACTTCCCGACGGACCGTCGACTTATCTCAACGCCGAGAGACCGCTCATCGACAACGGCGAACGAGTCGGAACGTACTACGAGAATTTCTGCGAGAGTAAGAATCCAATACTTCTCATTCTCTTTCGACCTTGAAATCAACGAAACTCAACGTTCATTCGCAACTATTCTTGGGGAAGCTTGAACAGACTCGTGTAGTTAGTAAACTTTTTTTTTGTAACGATGTTTCTATTGTTCATTACAGAGTCTGATCAGCCACCCGTCGAGGTCGGACCAATCTTTCACGATCCCGATTTCAATAACAGCACACGCAATACTGCTAATTGCGACAATACCGGAACCTGCTACGATGGTAAAGTATTGATCGATATAAATCTATTTTAGAGAATCAGCAATTTTATTTTGGCCTAGAATAAAACTTCTTGAGAGTGTTTTGTTAAATACCCAGCCAAATGCAAAGTTTAGAGAAAATTCAGATTAATTTTGAATGAGATGCAGATCGCAACGTAATCAACCGTATAGAAGCTGTTAAGAGCATACATTTTTATTTTTATTAAACAAAAATTGTGTCGCGAGTTATTCTGTGACCAAACGTTTTTATAGCAGAATTGCTTTCGTTCATTCTTCCGAATAGGTGTAACTAATTCTTCTTTCAATTTCATCATTTTCTTCATTTTATTTCCACAGTTACCGTAGACTGCAAGGACACCCGAATCGCCGTTCAAGTGAGAACCAATCTGCCGTTCAACGGTCGTATCTACGCTCTCGGAAGATCCGAGACTTGTAACATCGACGTCATCAACAGCGATCTCTTCAGGCTCGATCTCACGATGAGCGGTCAGGATTGCAACACACAGAGCGTGGTAAGTACAATTTTTAACCTTATGCTCTATTAAAAAAAATGCTTGCAGTCGATTGTTCCCTTTTCCTCGTCGTGCCATGAAAAAGTAACTGTTCAAACTGCAGCGTGACGGTTTTCAGACTGGCGTCTACTCGAACACGGTTGTTCTGCAGCATCACTCGGTCGTGATGACGAAAGCCGACAAGATCTACAAAGTCAAGTGCACCTACGACATGTCGTCAAAGAACATCACGTTCGGGATGATGCCAATCAGAGATCCGGATATGATAAGCATAACTAGCGCGCCGGAGGCACCGCCGCCAAGAATTCGCATCCTCGACAGTCGCGCAAGGGAAGTCGAGACTGTGCGAATCGGCGACAAACTCACTTTCAGAATCGAAATTCCCGAAGACAGTGAGTTTGAAAGTCACTTAATTATCGCGCTATTCGTTTTTTTTTTTTTCGCTATCCGCGCGTCAGTTATTATATCAAATCGTGCCAATTATTCGAACGTTTAATTAACCGTATAATTTATTCGCAGCTCCTTACGGAATTTTCGCTCGCAGCTGCGTGGCAATGGCCAAAGACTCCAAGAGCACCTTCCAGATAATAGACGACGAGGGGTTAGTATAATGCTTTTTCTTCTTTTTATTGCCGAATCACCGTCGCGTCGTCTCAGTGGGAAATCTTCATTGTCGTTTTATTGTTTTACAGGTGTCCCGTTGATCCTTCGATCTTCCCGAGCTTTACTCCCGATGGCAATGCGCTACAGTCCGTCTACGAGGCCTTCAGGTTCACCGAGTCTTACGGTGTCATCTTCCAGTGCAATGTCAAGTACTGTCTTGGACCTTGCGAGCCGGTACGAATTTTATCTTTGTGTTATTAATGCTTTACTCGCACAATGGCGTTTTTAGAACAGATTGGAAATTAAAAATGGAAAAATTTGCTATAACAAATATATTCAATATTCGGTTTAATCAATTATTGGGCTACGAGACACCTTAAAAATTCTTGATAGTCATTTTTTTTCGGAAGCTCAGAATACCTCGAAAAATAAATTATTTACGTGACGACGAATCTTTCAGGCTGTCTGCGAATGGGGTCGTGAATCCGTCGAGTCGTGGGGCAAGAGGCGTCGAAGAAACGTCGCAAATTCGACCGAGACGAAGTCCGAGGACATGACACTCTCGCAAGAAATTCTCGTTCTCGATTTCGGCGATGAGAAGCAATCCGAGTTCTTGAAGAGCGACGCTAGCATAGACTTCAACGAGGCCGGTAAGCGAGAGCATTCGAGCCCAATCGAAACGATCGGATTCGCCGATGAATCGATGTGATAACAATTTTTTGTTTTTTTTTGATCGGCAGACAAAACAGTGACCATCATCGAGCCGTGTCCCACGAAAACTACCGTTCTCACATTGGGAGTCACATGCGCCCTTCTCATTCTCATCTACGTCTCGACCATATTCAGTTACTACATGAAAAAGTGGCTGACACCGCGCAAGATGATGCCCTAAGCGTCACCGTGATTTCGATGTTATCGAAAGTTCGCACCGCGAAGATGAGTGCCCTCTGAGAGTTCAGATAGCCGTTCAAACGTTCGCGCGCGCGATTGCAAGGGAATCACGACGAAGAAAAATGAAAGAAAAAGAGAAAAAAAAAACGAAAAAAGAAGACGAAAGTAGTAGAAACGGACGAAGGACTGAATCGACGAACGCTAGAACTTTTTTACAGCTAGCGTAAGACGAGCGAGATTAATCCATCTCGAGATTCTTAATTTTTTTTTATATAATCCCTTTCGTTTCTGCGAGTCTGGCTACTTTTGATTGGGTTGCAAGAAGCGGGTCGCTCGCGATCGAAGAATCGCGTGCGACCATAGCACTGTGCCGCGATCGATTTGTCAATTTTATTATAATTTTTTTTATATAACAACTTTGTGCGAATGGCCGTTGATTGATTTCGCGGGAGTTTGTTAATTTTTTTTCGAAAGGCTCGTCGATCGAATCCTCGTTTTAACTCTCTCGGTGGTTTTTTTGTTTACAAAAAAAAGAAGAAAAAAATGCGGAGAGAGTAACGATATTCATCGAGCGATTGAATTTTGGAATTTTGTTGAAAATCGAAAGCGAAACGTGATTCGATGGCGGCGCATGACGACTTGTAACCCGCATCAAGACTAGCGGTAATTAAAGGTTCACGCTTGACTAACGTCTCTAATGGTACAGAGCCCTCCCCCTCCACCCCCCTCTCGACCTCGTACCTCCCCCTCCCGTTAAACCGATTCCTCATCGTTCCCTCTCTCCCTTTCGTAGACAATAAGATATAAACTAGGATAGCGAAATAAGCGTAAGCGACAAATAAAGCTACTGCAACGACGGCATTTAAGATAATCATATCATATTGGGGGGGGCGTCATAAAACATACACACAAGTTCGAAAAAAAAAAAGGAAAACACCGATTACGCGTTTGTTTAGCTCAAATATTCGCGATAAGGTCGCGCGAGCTCGCTCTGCCCGGCCGAAAAATATTTTTTCTCCCGAACGTCCGAGCGGCGCGGGAAAAGAAATGAAAAGAAAAACGTGAATCAGGATTGTGATCATTATGATTATGTCTCGGGTGGAAATATTTGTACAGCTGTTGTGTGCTGTTGCCCCACGGCAAAGTCCCGTCCATACACATATTTTCGCCTGGTATACATGCATATTCATAGGTATAACATTATTATAACAGAGTAGAGAAAACGATATTGCGAAATAAGAGAAGCTTGTGAATGGTCGGGCACGGCACGATCGTACGAGGAATTCGAACGGAAAAAAAAGAATCTTGCGATCGAGGTGGAAAAAGTATGAATTGAAATTCGTAGCGAAATGAAAAATCATTAGAACGACAAAGAAAAAACGCGTCAGATCCGAGAATAAAATAAAGAACGAATGTATATATATGAGAGCATGAAAGAAAAATTACAAAAAAGAAAAGACAATATTAAGGAGAAAGCCCTTGTTCATTCGACACGCATATGGAATCTCATCCCGATATCACATCTTATTTTGTACTCTATTTATATGTATAATGTATACTACAATTGAATGTTTTATTAATTAAACGACATCGATTTTGAATCAACGGCAAGTTCCTTTTTGTGCAACGGGATATCGTCATTTTTTTTCGTGCAACACATCGTCGAAATTCGTATTGAATTCGATTATAAACGATCGGTGCGCGATTGTCACATGAGAAATCATTGTCGTCACAGGTCCGTATCTCGTGACGAGAGCTGTTCTCTCACTGAGGTCACGTGAATTATTTGATCCGATCCATTCCTCAGCTTCCCTTTCACTCGATCGCTCTATTTGTGTTATATTACTTATGCGGCAATGGAGAGCCGAGGAGATCTCGGCTTGCCGGAGCTCGTGCGCGCTCTCCGGCCCCATCGTCGTCGTCGACACCGCTTGACCCTACCCGGACGTTGGCGATAAAGTGGATAGAACCCGCGCGCCGCGGTACACGAACCGACGGACAGGCGGAAAGACCGAGGCGACGTACCCGAAGAGAAGAGTGTCGACCGCACGTGACCAGTTACGCAAACTCGATAGTTTCGTGACAAAAGAGCTTCCTGCGTTTTAGTCTCGCACGTTCGTCGAATCCATGCAAAATTGCCGGTTACCCCCGTACAATCATCATCATCATCATCATCATCATCATCGCCATCATCATCATCGTATCGCGACTGTGACGCGATTATTACGATGAATGAGAGACCGAGCCGCGATACTTCACACTCGTCCGACGCACTCGATTTATACTATTTATAATACCATTGTTATGTTTCCGAGACGAGACTTATCGAGCAATCGCGGCAGTCTCGTGGAATTACCAAACGGCCATTTGCCGATTTCAGAATCATATAATCTTTCAATTGTGATTTCTCATAATGCGCAGTTTAACAATGGTCGGTAATGCTGAAAAATTGTTATTGTTCTTGAAAAATAATTCATGATAAAAAATGTACGGAAACAATTTAAAGTATTTCGCGCAGATTTAATTCGCCGATTGACGGTCGAACGGGACTAAAACCAAAAGCTGTTAGTGTAGAACCGACATCAAGAACAAAAAGTTACTGATTGCGAAAGTTTGAATTGACTTGCGCAAAACAAATTTTCCGTAACATTTTCTAGTTTGAAAAACGAATAATCGATTAATAATCGCTAAATTGTAGCTGTCCATAGTCTACTATTATCAGTTATCAGTAGAGCTAAAATACATTAATCGAAAAAATAATCATACTTCTATTTATACATTACTTCTATAGATATATTTTTATTATCTGCGGATATATTTTTTGTAGATTCAATCGTTAGATGGTTAACTGCTTCACGAGGCTGGATCCGGAAGCGCCGAATCGAAATCGAGATAAAAAAAGGCAGTTACTTAAATTCTTATCGATCCGACTTTCGCCCACCAAACTTTCCATGGCATTTCCATGCTAGTTCGATTACCTAAAAGGTGTAATTTGAGAATCGAACGATCTTCGATTGCATTCCATCAATGACCGGTAGACCTAAGGAATAATTATTTCTATTAAAAAAAATCTCCCGATCGAAAACAATGGAAGGAGATTTGTCGATGCTATTTAAAAAAAATCGAAACTGTGAAAGAAAAATTGGCAATTAGCAAAATTCTGATTGTCTTTCGTGCGCGAAACGTTCTGCAGTGTCGATGCTGGTAGTCCAGTTAAATGGAAGCTGCCACAGCGAGAACGCGGAGATAGATTTATATCGATAGAATATTATTCCATGCTACCGAGAAGTACACATTTGCATGTGTAGATATACTGTGTACACATTTGCATAGTGTACAATCACTCTCACTGTACGTCAGCCGCCCTCGCCCCTCTTCTTCTCGCTGGTCTCTATCGTTTCGTTCTTTTTTTTTTTTTTATTCTTTCTCGAGGCTCTATATACTCTCCCTTCTCTCGCGTTTCCTATCTCCCGCGTGCCAGAAATGAAAACTCGTGATTGACAAGCGCAACGCGGCGGTTGCTCGAACGCGCGTGACTAATCGATTAAGGCTCGTACACTGAATGTGTATTGGCTCGTTTGCATCGCGGCACTCCGAGACTCGATAAAACTTGGCATGCCATCGAGAAACTATCCAATCGCCCCCTCGGCCAAGCACTTCCTTCACCGAATTCTTCTTCGCGATAACGACGCGAAGCGCACTTTCAATTACGATCTCACCGCGTGTTAACGACGCGCTCGAATTTCGAAACACAAATAAAAATTTGGCCACACGTAAAAGTGTGTTGTGTGTCGTTGACGATAAGGCGAACATTCTGGAATCGACTCGGCTAACGATTAGGAGACGATTTCGGTATCGGTCTTGTGAACCCGTGCGATCTATTGATTCAAGTGAGCGCGAAATCGCGAAAGTCCAATTAATCGATTCCCTCTCCGATTAGAGCGAATGGAATATTTCAATTGGCTACATGCGAAAAAAAAAACTTTCCAATGTCCGTGAGACGATTGGAACGAGACGAGCGTAACGCAACGATGTATATTTATCCCATTACTTCATACGGTATTTTATCGTCGTCCCCAAATAAACAGCCACCTCGGTCCCGATCGTCCCAACCGCCGACTCGGTTCCTCCGAATCGATATCTCGTTCACGAAACGCTGACGTTCGCAAGGTAAGACAGAGCTTGCCCACAGTTGAACTTCACGCGAGAACTATCCGCCGAATAACAAGTAGCTTTATCGCGCCACCTCGCGACCGTCGAGTTGCAACGATAATGTTTGTGTTCACCCGTTGGGCACGCGGGGGTTGCTGAAAAGCAGCGAACGGGAGTGCGCCTTCGCGTCATCGTCGTTGTCGGGGGCAACGCGTTTTCATCAACTTTCATTGTTTTCTTTTTGTTTATTTATTTTTGAAGTTTTCTCGGCGATAAGAAGGAATTTCTCTGAGCACGGCGGATACGGGGATGCGTTTCGACGAATTTTCGTCTCGTCAGCGCAGTCTCGTTTCCTTCGGCACAACAACGTCGGGGCGTTCGACACAACAGCGTCGCGTGTAAGCCGAGTGCAAACACATGGCAGAGCCCGGAGGCCTCGATACGCCTTCGCCAATGATAAGATAAAGGTACGAGAGTTCGTCAGTCTTTGAATATAATTCATGTCTGTTTTACACCGCGTCTGTTTCGCTGTGCTGTCGAGGTCCGCATAATATTAGTTGTGTTATACTGCGCATACACGAGCGGCCCCGCCGGGCTCAACGTTATATTCCACTTGTCGCGGGTATTGGTGAACCTCCGTGCTCGCGTTTGTTGTCCACGATCCGCTTCTATCCTTCTTCTCCCTTCTTGCCTTCAACCCTTTGCCCGCACTTGGCTGCTTTCTCGCTCAAATAGAGTCGAGGCAAGCGTGGGCGTGCACCAGCCCGCCTATGCGTGCGACGCACTGCACGTGTATCCCACTCTTCGATTGTGTGCATAGGCCGTGGACCAAGTGATCCGAATACGTTAGACCGAACGGAGCTCCAAGAGCGATTGCGCTCTCGTTTCCACGATAAGAAGTCGCTAACTCTCGATGCAGATCCTAACTACAACGGACTCTGTACCTCGCCTTATCTATTTCAATTTAAAAAAAAAATCCTCAGGTGTCTGAATTGCCAGCGCGATGAAATATCGTTCGAGCGATCGCGAAAAAAAGCATGTCTCGTGATCACAAAGTATTTTTCGTACTTAAAATGAATACAATATTTACAATGATAAATTATTATTATTATTTACCGTTATAATATTAGTATTTGGATATTTATGATAACAATATTATTATTATCGTTAGTATTCATTCATTTTTTAAGAAAACTTTCTTTTCCGTTATTTCACGACACCGGCAATTTTTTTCGATGATCGCAGCAATGATCCTTTATTTTCGAGAATTTCCGGAGTGTTTTATAGTGTACAGTCTATGCCTGTTGGTTGCAGGTATGTAGCGATGAAGTATACAGAGTAGGCGCCGCCGTGCGAACGCCCACGGACTCACGGGATATTTCTGTACGAAATATACGTGGGCAACGAACGAGTGGGTTTGCCTCGTGCTGGTGCGCACAGCCGAGAGTTAACCGAGGCTTAATGCGTAATTCGTACGAGACGAAGAAATTAGAGAACCGACGAATCGGACTATGCTCCAAATTGCTGAGTGACGTCGAAAGTCGATATAGCCATAATAATGTTCGTTCCAAATCGGCTATTCGTAATAGGAAGAGGAGAGGGCCGACGACATTGCGATGATTAAAAAGTGATTATAAAAGCTTGTGGGCACTCGGTCTCGAAGCTGGTTCGTTTCATCGTTCAAGCTTCGCGTTCGTTTCGGACGAGTCCGCGTCTGGAATTCTACCTGAATCTGATGAACGTGTGAGCGCGTAGCCCGACCACCCTCCTCGCTGCTCGCTTCGTTCCTTCGGCTATTTCCACAGAGTTCTCCAAGCTTTTTATTCTCCTCGTTCCTGTCGCTTCGAGATAAGTCGATCCAATCAACGATCGGAGCTACGTGCTTCGCGCTTGGCGCGTACCTTGCAACGCACGGATTTGCAACGCGCGCTCGTGTGTTCACCTTTCCAGTTGGTATAATTCATGACTAGAGGTGCGTAGGTGCACTAGTGGCGAGTAATCACTCCTCGCGTTTTCTTGTAGTAAAACTTCTGCCTACAACAATCCTATACTCGGTTGCTGGAAGCATGTATCCTACATGGATGGGAATACCTCGCATACCGTCCGCGTGCATCCAACACGCGCCACTGAACCCAACTGTGAAAATATTCTTACACGGTCCAATCGCGCAGCTGTATTAAGTGACAATTCTATCGAAAACCGATCGGCCGAAGAAAAATTTCAAAACACCGTGGGATATTGCTGTTGCTTCGTTCGTTTTCAAGAAAATCGAGCTTTTCAAAACATACAGCTCGGAAAAAGTTTCCGTCGTTCAGTAATTAAAATCTGCGAGATCCGACACCGTCGTTAAACAATCATGCTCCGAAGCGAGAAAACAAAGAAACCGATAGACAGAAGAACCGGAACGAAGCGTTATAGCTCAAAAGTTGTTGAGCGTTGGCCTTAATCCAGAACAGAAATAAAATGCTGGCTCTCCCGATCTCGCCTTTTCTCGCGTGTCTCTCCGCGATCCTCAAAGGAGCGCCGATTTACCGGGGGTAAAGCCGCGAAAGAAGAAACAAGCAAGAGATAATAAGAAAGAGTCTGGAGGACTCAAAGTCGAGCGATATAACAGTATGGAAAAAAAGAATATATATATATATATATGCAGACGGTGAGAATGCCAAAGAATACCCCGAGAAACGACTGGTGGCCCAGGACAGGAAAGAAAGAGAGGGTGCGAAGGATGAAGAAAAGAGTAATGTGATCGAAAACAAGGCTAGAGTGACTGAGACGCAGAGTTAGGCCGGAGGAACGCAGCCGTACCCGTAGAAGCGGCAGCAATAGCAGCAGCGGCAGTGCAGTAGATCATTTGGGCGCCGAGAAGTCTGGTACGACCACGCCGGGACGGTCGAGACGAGGCGAGAGGAAAGAGGGATGTGGAGGAAAAGGCGAAGGCGAGCCGAGAGAGGCCAGCCACAGAGGCGCGTCTCTTGTTACGCGACCATTTGGGGCGCCAAGCGAGCCGGGGGTCCGAGGGGAAAGTACGCCAGGGAGATTTCGGGGCCTCGAGAGAGAAATATTGTGAAGAATATGCTTGAAGGAAGGAAGGGAGGGAAGGGGGGGGGAGGGGCCCCCGTCCGAACTCAAGAAACCTCACAAGAGATCGAGAAAGCCGGGATGATGTTCTCTCGCCGTAGCACATATCTACACATTCTCGTAGGTCGCCATAGAACAAGGCTAGGGTTTCTCGTTCCGAGGGGCACCGTCGGGATGCAGGATGCGCGGCATCAAACTGGCCCTCGCGAACGAACCAAGCACATTCCAGCGGGATCGGAGGAGGTTTTTCAAAGATGGCGGAGCCGCGGGGACTTCGTGAATGTAGGTCCTCGACCGATCCCTACGGGCACGCGGTATATGCGCCGCCGTCTTGCCTCACCGCATCGACTTGATATTCTCTCAGCATCTTTCATTTCTTTCTATCGTTACTATCTTTCGCCTCTTCGTCCCTCGGAGAGGCCCGTATTCCACGCATGGAGTCTCTTTTCTCTCGTGTGCTCGCCACTGAGATGCCTCCGTTGACTTCGCGTTTCGTCGTTATCCTTTCTCGTCTTGCTTTTTCCATCTCCCTTTGTCGCTATCATGTTTTTTTTTTCATTTTTCTGTTCAACGTTATCATTTCCTCTCTCTTCGACTCTCGAAGTTCGCTGTCGCGTTGTATCGTTTCTTCCGCGTGTGTGTTTGTAGTCTACCAAGGAGTCTCTCTTCGTGCACCGCAACGAGTTCTCTCGGCTTTCTTCTCTCTCTCTCTTTCTGTCTCTCTTCCTCTCTAACTTACGAGGCAGCGAGTTTCTCACATGGACGGGGTTCTCTCCGGGCGTTCGTAGACTTCCCTCGGTCCCGCCAGACCCCTCGGTATCCTCGCAACTCGAGCGGCCAGGCCGAGTCGAGCTGGCGACACCCTGTCTGGCAAAACCGGCCGTCGGACAAAGGAGGGGAACAGCCCGCGACGTTGCCACGTTTCTCTCATTCTCGAGGCGATAGCGCGCGCCCGTCGCGCGCGCTCGCTCGTATGTGTACAACAGCGATACATACTACTCGTGCCGCGCGCGCTCGCCCGATGTAGCTGTGGTTGCGCGCCTACCTTCGGCCCCAAGGACAAATCCGACGGTGCCAGCCATCGTGGCGACGACGGAGAGTGCCCGCCCGCGCGCGCGCTCGTGCGCTCGCACGTAGGTCGTGGAGCAAACGACTCTGCCCTCTCTCGATGTGTGGTGCTGCTGCTCTCCTCGTGGACTCGTTTCACGGATCTTTTCAATCGACGATCTACCACACGCCGGAGTCGTTACACAGCACCGATCACAATTTCTCTACAACCATACACCCTAATCGAAAATTCGAAAAAAAAAAATCAAAGAATTTTAATAGCAAATTTGTGTCTATAGCATCCTACGTACTCCGCTTGTCGTACATTGTACGCGCTGTCGCATTGTATTATATTATGGATGATTTTTGTATGCTCATAGCAAAGTTCTAATAATACAGGCGAATTCGTGGTAGCGAGTTAGAGGCTCGACTCTTGGAATTCCATTCCTCGGATTCACCCTTCTCTCTTTCGTGATGTCAGTCTCTATACCGCCTTGCGCACTATAATAAAGCGTACATAGGTAGAGGAAAGTCATAGGGTATTGG
This sequence comes from Ischnus inquisitorius, assembly GCA_963924025.1. Lineage (NCBI taxonomy): Eukaryota > Metazoa > Arthropoda > Insecta > Hymenoptera > Ichneumonidae > Ischnus > Ischnus inquisitorius. Next base: position 5,871,183 of record OZ001245.1, on the reverse strand, counting down.
TATTACCAAGAAAGAGAGATAGGGTTACCCACAGTCTTGTTCGTACTCGGACAGCGGGTGGCGTGATGGAAAGCGCCACCCTTCTATACGTATATACCAATAAGCCAATGTATATACATATGAAGATATATCTTTAGATATATATGTATACATGCAAGCATAGTGCGAAGCCTCGGGCCGAGATGTATGACGCAGATAATGGAGGATTCCACTGCGATGAGTCGACGTGGAGAGGCACTCTGGCACCTCTCTGTCTCCTTGCCCCGCTGTCATTCTATACTTGGTTTATGGAGGAGAGCAGGTGCCTTCGGGATGATTGCCAACGTTGGCGTATTGGCCATCCCGAGAATAAGAGTGACGAGGACGGAGTAGGCGAGAAGGCGAATGATGGAGGATCCGAGGGGTTCTCCTTTGCCCGTTCGGGGCATTGTTATACTCAACTTCGGTACCAGCAGGTTCACGAAGGTTCATGAAAGAAGAGAGAATCCCCTTTACCTTCTTCTTTTTTTCTTCTTTTTCCCTCAAAGAAAGAATATGACCCCTCGCTGGCTATTATAATTCTCGGCAGCCAACAGGAGTTCTATCCTTCAGGGTTTTCTTCTAATTCGAATATTCACGTAGTTATAGATTGTTCTCTATAATAATGTAATAGGAATGATGGAAAAACTCGAAGAACTTTCCGCGAGCGTGTCTCTCGTTCTTTCATATGTACGTGAAACAAGTGTGCGCAAAGGAAGCTTAGTGTGCGTGTGTAACGAAGCAGGCAGAGGCTTGCGTCATGCCTGCTGGTGGCGCGGCTTGACTACCTACACAGCGAAAGACTTAGCTGACGAACGAGAAGGTAAAAGAGCGAGTCAGAGGGAGACGGACAGAGACTTGGCAACCGCGCGGGAAGCTAAACATATTAACTGTCGGCTCACGCCACAAAAACAACATGATCTCATTCCGTGGCGCATATGCGAGGAACTCAGCGCAGCCGGGGCCCCGGCGCGTCTGTATAAAACGGGAGCTCGTATGAAATCTCATTGAAAACTTCGTGCGTGATATAATGCATGAGGGGACTTCGAAAAACTGTATAAAGCAGAAAGAATAAAGTGTCGCTGAAAGAATGATTTGAAAAATTGGCGATAACGAGCTAAAAGGGAGTCGGAGGTGAGAGAGGGAGCAATGATGATTTACAAAGAGTGCGAACCTCTAACGTAGTTAATGGCATGTAAGTATAACGAGTAGTGGAAGGACACGAGACTCGGAAATAAACTATAAGCAGAAGCGAAAAGAACCTTTAACCCAGTGGGTGACTCTTGACCCGCTGGGTAGAGGTGGCGCAGCAGCGAAACAACTTATAACTCTCGCGGCCTCACGTAGGCCACAGTAAGAGATTTCTCGGAACTCGTGGAGTTCTAGGTATCGTACAGTATAAATACTGTATACATGAGAATATAACGCAGATTGTCAGGCCGAACGGGCGCGTCACTGATTTTGTGAGGCATACAAGATAAAAACAGTGTTAACCTTCGTATCTCGTTAAATAATGTTGCAAGTACATTGCGTATCAGTTGTTTGTTTTTCCTTACTTTAATATCGTTTTTGTAAGGTCATTAAAGTAATTTGATGTTAGAATTGCATTTACTCTTAACATGACAATTGCGTATCCCATAACGTGTATGTGCTATGCGGTTCGTTTTAGCAAGTTTAAATGGCATTGCTGAAAGAGTTGAAAGTGCATTGTAAGAGGAATCTAACACGTTCGAAGGGCTCGGAAGCCCCTTGTCGTCTCTAAAGAAGCGGTGTACGAAGAAATTGTAAAATGAAAAAGGAGAAGCATCAAGGGGTTATATGTGTATAGAGGAGCGAGAGAGTGAGAGAAGTCGAAGAAGCGAGCAAAAATCGAGGCTCCGCGCTGGCTAGCAGGCCCGCCGCCGTTCTGGCTGTGCTGCCGAGGCAGTCAGACGTTCGTGGCAGACAACATGGCGCCGAGTTTGCGGCGGCGGCTCGACTCGAATGCTCTGTTGAGGCCGTGCGCACCTCGCGTCGTCGTCACATCAGCGTGACGTTTCCCGCGCGGGCTGCTGCGCCATGCTTGTACATCCCAAGTCCATATATGCGCGTTTGGTATATATAAACGCGTTTATGCTTGTGTGGTGCGCGGCTCAGAGCTCGCGCCCGCGTCATTAACGGAAGTGAGGCCACAAGATGGCGGATCTTTTGGTAGCAAACTGACTGGCTGCTGCGTCTCGTCGTCCGAGGTGTGAAAGCGTGAGAGGGGGGCGCCTACACGCCTCTCTATCTATCCCACATCCTCGTCTATACCGTGCTAGAATCCTTCACAATACGTGGAAGAAGAACAAAGACAGGGAACAAAAAGATCTACGGATCCAGGGGGTAGACAACGCGAGAAGAACCTGCGGGTGGTACTCGAGAGATTCCCCCCAAACTCGACTGTGCGAGAGAAATGAACGCAAAGAGAAAGAGACCGTTGTAGAATGTTGGTAGTCGTTCTTCTTCTTCTTCTTACTCCAGTAGATTTATACTCGGGGGCCAAGTTCCAAGGTAGTAGTTCCTATACGTACACGTGCAAGTTTTCTACGTATGTAGAGGGTAAGGTTGGCTGGCGCAAAGAAAGAAGAATGACTGGTGGCCACCGCTGTTGCTCGCTGATGGTAGAGCCCGTAGTCGTAGCGCCCGAGAGAAATACACATTAACGCATATACCCATACACGCAGAGAACTCGAGGACAGTGGGTCTCTACGCGTATCTGTGAGCCGGGTGAGGTAAGGGGGAATTCCCGCTGCGACGAAGACCAGCGGCGCTTGGTGGAGGGAACTGTCGACGAGCGAAAGGGGAAAGAGGGGATCGTTCGGTGTTGCTGCTGCGGAGAGCGTCGGGACGCCACGAGAGAGAGACAAGCCGAGAGGGGCGTCGGCGTATTTCATTGCGGGGAGGGGGAAAAAGTTCGTAGCAGTGGGAAGCCGGGGAGCATTGCTGTATTGTATGCGTGCTGTGTACGTGCCTGTGTACGTGAATTGCTGGTGGCTCCTCGCTTCCCTCGGCTATACTATTCAACCTACCTCTACAAACGTTCCACTCGTTGTCGAGTTGCTTACTTGTCTTTGTGGTAGTCGTAGTCGACGTAGTTCCCCGAGAGCTCGACGAACTGACTATCCGAGTGTAGAGCGCGCCCGGAGAAGGTAGTGGGGATGAAAATTAGTTACGGCATCTACCCAAGAGACCTAAAAGGAACTCCGTCAGCCGCGCTCGGCCAGGCCACACTCCGTGCAATGTTACGCGTTAAGGTACCCCCGGTGCGTCGATCGCAGTGCTCGCCGGTCCTCTAGAAACGAGAGACCGCAGTGGAAACAAACGTGTCGCGTAGTGTAGCGAACGCGACGAGTCTGTGCCTTTTGAGTGTGTAACTCTTAATTATATGTGTTTCTCATTAAAAGACATGAGGTTTAACGCGAAAAACAAATCGTGAAATATTAATAAAGATCGAAAGAACTAAACGACATTGTAAGCACATTGTACAGTGTCTTATGAAGTGTATATGTGCGCGCGTGTGGTTTTTAACATTACACATTATTATTATTTCATTTAACTTGTTCGCGTAAATTCGCTGAAACAGTTTACGCGTTTGATTCAGTTACGCTTCATTTAGAACGCGCGTATTTGTGTTTGTGCTCGTGTACGGGAGTTAAATATATACATTTTCACGATAACGCTGAAAAGTGTTGTAATAATTTTGCTATGGCACACGGCGTCGGTGAGGCAGTCAGGGACGGTAGCAACACGATGAAAATGAGCCAGAACAATCATCACTGCTTACAGCAACAGCAACAGCAGCAGCAAACGAGTTCGCAAAATTCACGCAAGAACGTCGGCGTGATGGGAAGCAGAAGAATTTTCGCTGCGGCCTTCAAACTCAAGGTTCTCGATTCTTACAGAAGCGACATAGATTGCCGTGGTAATCAGCGCGCAACAGCGCGAAAATATGGTATTCACAGGCGTCAGATACAAAAGTGGTTGCAGTGTGAGGACAATTTGCGAAGTAGCTGCGCGGAGAGCAACGCTACAACGACTGTGACGAGCAGTGGATGCTGTACAGTACCGGTGGGTAGTGGCAACACCAGCAGCAACGTTGCTACGTCCCCTGCGTTGAATATCGTTGCCCAGAGTGAGATAGTTTCGAAGTCGGATGTGACGAATACAACATCGTCAACGGCGTCTTCCCCGTCAGCTTCGTCTATAAGCAGCAATAGCAATAGTTCAATAGCAACGATCGGCATTAGTGCGTGTGCTGGAACGCCTATCGCGACTCCGGTAACAGCAACAGCGGCGCCGGCCTTGAACCTCAGCCTCGCCAGACTGCACGGCGACGAACAGCACCAGCAGCTCACCGCCCGGCAAGGTCTCCCACCGCATCTTCCATCTGGGACTCCTGGAGTACCGACAGCACCTATTCACCATTCAGGACGCCGTGGATCATCGCCCACGTCTCCTCAATATCTTCAACACAATAATAATCAGCACCCTCAAGTGCCTTCGTCGTCATCGCCAAACAGCGTGCGAGGTTTGCTCATCGGTTACACGGAGCATGCGGCGCAACAAGACTCGCTTCATCATCAACGCGACAACCTGACGGTTCAAGAGCCTTCGAATTCACCCGAACGAAAGTATTCTTACGTTATGAATAGTCGTAGCACGAATTACGATAATCACAACATTCTGCCTAGTACGGGATCAATGCGATCATCGAATTCCGATACGTACTATCAGAGTCTCGAATCTTATCACAATGGCGCCGCGTTTGCGGTGTTGAGAAACAATAACAATAATAATGGCAATGTAAAAGAGATCGGATTGGGAAGCGCCATATCGCCGTCATACCGGGACAAGAGAAACAACGTGGAATCGGCCGGAAATGCGTGTGAGCCTCTGCAACTACAACCACAATCGACCTCCTTCGCGTCCTCGTCGTCGCCGTTGCTGTTGCTCCACGCAACGACGATAAAGTCGGAACGCGCTAGCCCAGACTCGTTGGCGACGCCAGGGCCGTGCGAGACTCCTGGCTCACCCGAGTCCGCTGCATCGTTTCCACGGTCTCGCGTTCACCATCAACACCAGTACAATCCGCCACAGCAACAGCAATCACTTGTCAAGAGTCTCAACGACACGAGTTCCGATACGTGTAACGCAAATCGGTATGATGTGTGTAACACTAATACGAATAAAAACTTGGTGAACGGAACGACTGTGGTAGCCACATCGGCGACGGCCATAGCCACTGATTCTGCTGCCGTTCACTTGAACGAGACAACGAGACCGTTGGCGCACGTGCACGTGAGTGTCGACTCACACGCGTTTAACACACAAGATTCCGAGAAACAGCAACGGGAGAGCGAACAGCAGCAGCAGCAACAGCTACATCGGGATAGCATCAAGGTGGAGTATGAGGAGAAAATGAGAAGGAGAGTCAAGGAAGAAGTTGTGGAGAGGGAGGAGTTTGAGACGACTACGAGTATGAGTCGCAATGGAACACCGCCGATGTCGATGATAACGATGATATCGAGAGAGGCCAAGAGAGAGATATCTGAAGAAGAAACTATTGACGAAGGTTCCAGGTACCACCGGGAGCGTACAGCGACGAACGCCGTCGTACCGTGCACCGACTATCAAGGAGTTACAGCACAAACCGCATCGACTGGTTCTGGCCCTGTGAGTCCAGTCATAAGAGACACCGGTGAATCTTACTCGGGCCTCTCGAGTCCACGAGCCGCATCGAGTTCCGGTATATCAACGAGCAGCAGTTGTTCCGATAGCGAGATCGATCCGTTGGATTACTCTTCGTCGTCGACGAGAAATGCGATAAATGATTTGTCGAGAAGACGATCGTTTTCGTTGAGATTCAAGCTCGATGTACTCGATGCTTTTCACGGCGACGTCGGCGTTGCTGGCAATCAGAGAGCTACCGCGAGGAAGTTTGGTATCAACAGACGACAAGTACAGAAATGGCTCGGTCAAGAGAGCGAACTTCGGGGAGAGATTGCTCTTCGCGGTGGAGATCTACGTCAACGTTTGGGACCCATATCGGAAGCAAACAGCACCGAATCTCCATTAGCGGTCGACTTGAGAACTTCGTCGACGACGAATTTTCCCATTTCCGTTATGAGAAGCGACGGAGACCTCGACCACTCCTCGCCGCCGCTATACTGTTGCGACGTTGGCTCGTCTTCTCAGAGACTCGGATATTATCATCAAGGAAGTGTGGCCGAGTCTTCGGAGATACCACCAAAATCTTGCACGCTTTCTTGCTGCGTGGACAATGCTAACGCTGCTGCAATGATTTGCTATCAGGAATCGGGAACACGGAGAAGATCGTCGACCGGTTATACGGAGTCTCAGGGTAGCCTTTACTGTTATTCACCCAGAGATCCTCTGGAAAACGGTTTGACCGCCGAAGGTATCGACGCCAACTCATCGTCGTCGCCTTTGAAGCGGTACGCTTGCACGCTTACCTATTGCTACGACACTATGCCATCGCCGAAACGTATCTGTCTCGAGAGTGTCGAAGAACAGCAACGTGCAAGTCCTGTACCACCTCAGGAGGTTCCACTCTGCCTGGTTAAACCGAAAAGAGGCCTGGACGAATCATCGATGCAAATCGAGCCTGTTACGAGCACGGTTCCTACACCGCCGGCTCAGCTTGTGGTGGCACCAGTCGCGACACCCGTCTCCAAGAAGGACGCCATTCTCTTCAAGCCTTACTTGGATAATCCTGTGAGCAAACCTGCCGAGGATACCCGGTTAAGTCCTCATCCGACTCATCGGGGCCTGTCGCCGCTCAGCGCTCAGAGCGTAATCGTAAATAACAACAACAATTGTCACGGTATTTGCAATTTGAACGAGGAAAGATCGAGCGTACCCATCGGTACGCAACACGATTACGCCCTCGAGCTGAGTTTGAGAGTTCCAGTATCTTGGAGAACGCATCACGGAGGCTACAGCGAATTTCCGGAGAGTTTGAAGAGCGCGTTTGTCAGGTATCCCGCGAGTCCGCATTACACGTGACTCGTACGAAAAATTCGATAAATTATACAAATTTTATCGTCCGAAGACACTTTGCCGGGTGTTCGAGAGAAGAGTTCGAAGGTTGATATTTATTCTCGGACAAATTTCGTCATTCGATTGATACGTGATAGCCAACACGTCTGCGGCGTGAATTTTATCGCGGTAGAAAACAATTTAAAAAAGTGTTATCGATTAGAGATACATCTACAATAAAGTCACCGCCTATAATCGGCACGCGGACGTTGCTCGTCCGAACATTTACGCGAACGGCCTCGCGGAATCATTGTAGCTTCGGAGCATCTTGTTTCTCTTCTACACTTGCGAATATAACTCCGTTTCTTCACTTTTTTTCTCTTTACATTTCTTTCTCTCGAACGCTCTCTCGGCGGCTTATCAAAGCGAGATTAGCGGACGGCGAGCGTCTTATCGCCTCTAGGCCGTTTAGAGGTCGTCTCACTTGCTTGTAGTCGGCATTCGCTACGATTACGAAATTGCACGGACGTCCATCGGTGTGTGAGAGTGCCGCGGCTAAAGGGCTTCTCGCCGGACGAATCTTTGTTAATCGAATCGCGAAACTATATTTATATACAAAATGTATACGACGAGAAGGACAAAAGGAGAAATAGATCGGAGGATCGTTGAATTGCTCAAAGAATTGCTTCCATTAATCGAGATATAGATATTGATTGATAAAACAAATCGTAACTTTCGTAAGATTATCCTAACGACACTTCGGAGTATTAGCGAAACGAAATCACTCGTTCGTTCAATTTTTACACTCTCTTCTTAATTTTCTTTTTTGTAAAATATATATATATTCGTTTCATTAGTTGTTTAGTCGGTTGTAAATATGTAAATAGAATGTAATAATTGCGTTCATTGATTGGAGAGTTTAAGCGGCGAGAGAAAAAAAATGAGGGTTCCGCGAATGGGAACGAATCTTGATAAATTGAGGGAACCGGATCGTGTTCCGGATTCCGCGTGTGTCTCCTCGTGTGCCTTCTCGTTTTATCGCTCAGGACATTGAATGAATTATAAAAAGTTTCTATATTTATGATACATATCGCGCCCGTGCCGTTTAAAAGATTATATGGAGAACGTATATGAATGTTTTAACAGGCACGTATCTCTTGACGCGGTCAATCGACGATGAATGAAAATAATCCGGGTGACGCGACGTTTAATTTTTTTTTTTTTTTTTATATAAATATGTCTAAATTCGTGAGAAACCGGTGTGCCTTGACGTTCACCGATATCGCCTTTACTTGAACCGTATCGTCGGTTCCTCGTTACGCAGTCGCGAGATAAGACATACAGGGACATAACTGTAATTATTAGATAAATTATGAGACGAGCTCGGGATAGTTCGAATTTGAAACCACATGACGCTATATATACACATATATATATATTGCAACGTTGCAACGCACCGACGGAAAAGGTGACGAGACAAATTTATGAAATCCAAGAGCCTCGAAAGCTTCGTAGTTTATACGAATCGTCCTCCAAAGTAAACAAAAGTATTGTTCACACCAATAAATTTACGTCCATAATAAATATAAAAGGAAAATTAAAGGTAACGCCTGTTTCGTCGCGTCGAGGCTCGTCGATTTTAACGTCTAAAAAACAAAATTGTTCTTTGGATAACATATTGCGTTAAAAACGGAGATTTGAGCCTCTGCGCCGAACGAAGCACGTGTCAAGGTGGCAATGTACAATAAAGAACATATTGAAAGATTATCGCTAATCGTTTTAAGCCATAATGAATTACATAATGCCATAAAACAATTTTACATAATAGCATGTAACTCGACGAGTAAAAGAGAGGGATGCTGATGATGAAAGGAAGAAAAAGAGAGAGAGAGAGAGAGAGTGTGAGAGAGAGCGAAATCCTGCAAAGTCGAGTAGTTAATTCTCGACGTCACGGCGCTCTGAGCTCGCGTGCTCGCCGGCCCACAAGAGTCTATTAACGTGTAGTATACTCGAGAGAGTTAGTATACGACGGAGAATAAGCAATATTTTTAAACTGCATAAGAGGCGAGGTCCTTGTGGGCGAGCCCACGATTCTCTCTTCAAATCGCAGGCATATTATATTATTATAATACGAAATACCTACAAATACAGATTTATTATACACGATAAAATTCTTTTTTAAATGAAAGAAACAACAAGGCAAAAATAACAAGAGTTATGTATACACAAATGAAGACAACGATGTTCATAATGTTAAATGTACAAGTGCATCGCGCACGTATAGAAAGATATTAAACGTATTTATAGAGTTCGAAGCGATAAAGTCGAAAACGAATTCGTAATTATTGTGACGACAGAGACGAGGGACTTGTTCCGTGAACGCGGAAAAAACTCTCTATCTTCGCGTGCCTTAATATCTCAAGTAATATCGAAATATTGTAATGTTAAAGAGTTGCTTACGAGAAAGGAAAACAACGAAAAGAAAAAAAGAAACAAAATTAAGTAAGCAAAGGACCACGAAAGAGAGTTCGGAAAGCGCGAGTCTGGTGCTTTTCCACTGTCATCGGCTGCTCAATGTGTGATAAACGAGACGAACGAAAGCGCGAGCGATCGAGTGACTACAGAAAAAATTGTGAGTAAAAAAATAATTGTGTTGAGCGCGCGTCTTCATCGTGTCGTCATTACGGAAAAACTCTGTTCCCGTAATTGCGACGAGGAGGTAATCGCGCTAAACGACCATATCCGACATTTGTGATTCATTCGACTAAATAAAGACAGACAGAATTATGATGAAGCGTTAGGTATTTTGTGCGTTCGAGCGAGATCGAGTGCTTGAGAAACATCGTCATCACTTTTATATATTTATGCTCAGAGACTCAAGAGTTATTGTATTAAAAAAAAGGAAAACACAAAAAAAAACGAATATTGTACTATATACAAACATAGATTATATATCTCCTAGACTTTTACCGAATTTCAGAGAAAATATAAGAGATTATTTTAAACGAATCGATTGTCGTTAATTCGCATTCATCCCTTCCGCATCCCGAATCATTCACACCTCGATAAAAACGCCGAGCGCGGCCAATCCGGCTATGACGAATATTACTCATTCTATTGGGAATAAAAGCGATAAGATTCGAACAATGGGATAGCAAAAGAAACGGCAGTGGGGAAACTACCCGAGAGTTTTACAAACACTCGTTAACGTTGTAATAGCTACTCGAGACGGCTCGTCGGTTAGACTCTGCAGTCGGGACGGGTGCATCCAGTAGCGGCGGGGCATTGTTTCCGTTATCGGAGCGGCAACCGATTGCCAATTGGCGGCGAGTACGAGCGCGAACACACACGACTCCGCGCCTCGGCAGGCCTTCTCAAACTTTCTAAGCACGCAACTACTCTCTCCCGATGTGTGTGCGTCAGATTCGTTCGCGGATTCGCGAGCAAAGTCGCGCACTGCAGTCTCGTGTTGGACGTTACTCGGTACTTTATCATGCTGCCTCGTAACACCTGGTGTACACCGATTCCGTTATCGTCGAGGGCATAATTAAACGATGAAAATTATATTCTCATATTTCGATCTACACCTGTGACTATAGCCAGTTATTTCATTTTTTCTTTAAATCAATTCCCCTCTCTCCTTTATCGCTCGTGCACGTGGCAAATGAGGAAAAAAAACGTGCCAGAAGCGGAGAGTGTTCGAATCTCCAACGCGGGCTGAGCAGCGCTGGTCAATGAAGTAGAGAACCCGTTTGTCGGCTTCGAAGCCCGGAAGTTGGCTCGGTAGAATTCTACACTCTAAAAAGCCTGCATAAATTTAATTTACCCGGAAATAAAAAATTGGGTACCGACGCACGTGGATTGGAAGTTAAAATAATCTTACCTATGAATGTATAAAACATTTTCAAAGTAAAGATACGATCAATATCACCAAATTTGTCGTTAAATTGCGTTGAAGCGTCGTTAAAGATTGTCCGAAATTTGAACACACGTTACTTTAAAATTATCCCGGCGAAAGACTGAAAGCCCTAATTTTTGGAGTACAATGTAACGAACTTTTAAGAATTCGTTCAAATTTCACGATGTTGAAACAACGTTTTGGTTCCTTACGCCGAAAATTAATCATTAGAATGGATACCGCAATTCCGGATGAGAGTGAAAAATACTCGATCCGTGTATCGTGACTCAATGCGGCTTCATTGAGTAACCGGAAACGAGGGGGTTACTGACAGCGACGGTAATCCGCTGGACAGCCAAGTCCGACTACTTGGTGCACAACATGGTCTACAACACAACGACACATTGAGCGCGTCGGGCGCCCGCCCCCCTGGCTATGATCGGTAATATAATGACGAGCCGTTGTTATCGAGGCCATTGCAGCTTGTGTGTACATAAAACGTTCGACGAGTTCTCTCTAGCCGCGAACCGTCGGACCTTGAATCGATGCCGCTCTGCGTTGCCCGATGCAAGGCCCGTACGCGCCAATCAGAGCCAATAAATTCTATCGCCTGATGCAATGCAATTAGGAGGGATGCGCGAGAAATCTCGTGATTACCGCGAGAGAGCCTTCGAAAAATTCCTGCATACGGAATTCCTAGCGCAATGCGCCGATGGAATAATACTTAATGAAAGGGAACGTAATATCCATTACTCATTGCACGGGAGACTCTTTTTTCTCTCTCACTTTATTATCATTATTATAAATGTTGAACGTCACGAGCAACAATTTTGCTGACCGTTAAAGTGCTTCGACGAATCGACGATCGTTACGGAAAGAGGTATTTAATGAGCAAAAGAGATTGCGATAGATTGCGCGAATGAAAAAAAAAGTGAAGCTTCAAAGATACGCACTGCAAAAAATTATGATAAATATAGTGCACTCGGATATTAAAGGATTAAAACCATATTACATCAATCGCAACTTGAAGTACTATGGAAAATAAATTTACCTGTGAATTTAGAAAACATAAATATAAATGCTTGAAGAGATACCGTCTTAGAATTACCAAGTTCGTCGTTATGATTCAAAAAGTTGAAATAATGTACTGGTACTAGAAGCTGTTGCACGCAAACTAGTTAATTTAAAATTGATGTACAATTACGATGAGAAATTAATGTATATAAAGACCTGTAGAAATAATTTCAATTTGATAATTCCATTTAATTATTCGGTAAAAGTACATTCGTTCTTTATCACTCTTACACGTTGAATGCAATGCGCCGATTTATGAATAACAACTCCGAGTACGAGTACATTGAATTGTTGAATGTTCAAGTTTCTTACGGCGCAAGAAGAATCGAATTGATTCTGCGAGATCTTTTTTCGTTTCGATGCAGCGTTCAAACCGGAAATTAAAAAGGGATTCCTAAAGTCTATTGGATCCGGGCCAGAATTCGAGCAACGTGACTCGCTCGATCCGCGGTTTGGAGAGCGCGCAAGCACGGCGGGGACAAAGGCCTTCATTCGATCGATATTCGTTGCTCTCGATCTATCCGCGTTTTATAAGTACGATCGACGGACCTCAGTCGAGAGACCAAAACGTATCTGTGATCAAAGCTTCGTCGATAGCTCCGATCGTTTCGTTGTTCAAAAATTTATTGTTATTATTTTGGCGCTTAATGCTGTGTACGAAAGTGTTTGCCGACGCCGACGAGCGCGAGCGCGCCCGCTGACTGTTTTGAGACAAACGACACTGAGGTAATGAGAGACGAGTTGAGCAAAAACCGAACGAAAGACCGCTGACGTAGTGGCTTCGGGGAGGAAAATAAGGCGAGACTGTATACTATATCGCGGGGACGAGTCACACACATTGTTTCGCAAGAAGGAAAAAAATCACGCTCGTCATTTGCGAAAGGCCAATCCGACGTATTTTTATCTTGGCGTCTAAACGACTCGTCTCGACGATCCACGCCCCTCTCGTGTCTTCCGCAACTCGCGAGAGACGAGTCTCTCGATTTGGAACGCGCTTAATCTTATCGTCTTAACAATTATAACGTTGATTTTTTTTTTTTTTTCGGGCACCGAAGACCTCCTTCTCGTGAATGAAAGATTCTAACGATTATTCGGTGTTTTGTTTCAGAAAGTCTCGGCGAGGAAGAGGAAACGAGGCACAGGTACTGTTTGTAATTCCCGCAACGGTAAATGACTGCGAGATATGAATCGCCCGACGTTAATATCGAACTGACGAAGGAGGATATTCACCGAAGATATCAGGACACGGCGATGGTTATATTCAAGGTGCATATTTTTATACGTTATTTATCTAATCACGACAGCGGAACAAAAATCTAATGATAATTCAATAATCGATAAAGCAATAGTATTCAATAACTTTAATTCGTTGTTTGAAAAACGACTTTTTTTCCACTTTTCCGATGTAAAGATAAATTTTCGAATTTTTTATGGGAGTCTATCGCCTAAACGACCGTACGCATTAAATACGGAAATGTTTCTTCAAATTTTTCAGGAGCATCAGAAAAAGACTGAAGTTTCGAACTATCTGAGCTTCGGAAACAGCCGACGCACTATCGAGTACAGCAATTACGGCAACCAACCGGTAATTATACGAAGACCGACGGCGGCGATGCAAAACGATCTGACCTCGCAAGTTTTGAGGATATATCGAAAACCCCAAGAGAGCTGTACGATAAGTTGATACATGTAATTAATAAAAAACTGTGTTTTTCCGTACTTCGGACGACGCAAACTTTCCTCGCGAACGCGCAACAGTTTCGCACGAATATACAAGTACAAAGTCGTAATCTTACACGATCGTTTATTTTCGTTTTAAAAGCAACAAATAACAATGAGAATGAAACGAAGAAAGGTGTTTTTTTGTTGTTTTGCATTAATGAATCTCAGGCAGCCTCGATATTCCTTTATGTACACGTATTTTGTATATTATTATCTATTCTTATAATTTACGAATAATTATATATACTGCAATAGTTTTTTTTTTTTTTTTTTCGTTTAAAATATACCTTTTTATCTCCGTTCGATCCTGGCGAACGTGGCAATAGAGATCGAAGCGCGAACTTTGAGTATCAAATAAATATAATACACGATGAGGGCGGGATGGGAGTAGGCATTAAGTTGCCGAACGGCTACGAGGGGACGAGTTTGATTGTAGAAAAGTAAAAATCTGTTGGCTCTCTCTCTCTCTCTTTCTCTATCTCGAAGAGTACTCGCCGCGTTTCGTCGTTCGAAGCGCTGCGAATAATCGAATCGAAGTTTCACGAATATACGTAGGTCGAGAAAACGCGTTTCCTTGAGCGCGTAGCACCAATTCCGTCCAATGCGTTATGACGTCGTCATACACAGATGAATAAAATTGTCCGGATAACTCAAGTGCTCCGAGAGCCATTGCAGCGGCGTCTCGAGGGGCGGCGTTATTCCGTGAGTTCTTGCTTCCACTGAAAAAAAATTTGAAGATTAGTCTCATCAGCGAGAATGATTTTTTATCGACCAAAGATATTTTATTCTTGGTTTTTTCTTCCTCAATGATGTACAACACATTATTTCTCGTAAGAAATAAATGAAAAAGAATGTATTTATAGTAAAAATGAACAAATGAATAAACAACCTTTGTTATCCTCGCCGAAAACTTCGTCGAGCAGGTGCTTCAGAGTTTTTCTTTGTCCTTCTTCGTTAACGGGTTTCACCAATTTCTGCAAATACTTATCCTCGCTCGTGTAACACCTGAATGGAATATACTTGAAACCCTCGTCCGTGTTGTTAGTCTCCATGAGCCTCCTATTCACCGCCCAGAATTGATCGAATTTGTCGTTCAGCAAACCGAGCCACAGTTGATTGTGATCCTTCTTCTGCATACTGGAGACGACTTGGCCTCTGTGCTTCAGAACGTCCGCCTCTTTTATGCACGACAAAAAGTGCGCTTCGACAATTTCTCTGAAAAAAAAAAAAAAAAACCCCCATAAATCCATGTGTCTTGCGAGACGAAACTTGGAAATACATTTTTTTCATACTTGCTGCCGCAGTGCATGAGTACGTTCTCCGGAAATTTGTCAAAATGCACAACGATGTTCCAAGGCAATTGAACGTCGTTGGCGTAAAGATCCAGCAAGACGCCTATCGGAAAGTGCCATTTCAACGGCGTGCCGTTGAATTCCAGCCACATCTCGTTCTCTTGCTTGTCTTGCTGTATGTGCCGCATGAAATGTTTTCGCACCTGCCGATCGATTTGTAGATAAATTTAAAAAATCGTTTTCGATATTCAACAATAGACGTTCGATCGGCGAATAATTGAGAATAAAATTGACTTTACCTTGTCGGTGCACAGAGGAAAATAGCTCAATCTCGGCACCATCAGATAAAACGGATCCGGCGCTTGAAGCTCGCAAACTTCCTCGGAATCCAATTGGAAGCAAACGGGTATTTTGCCCTCCCATATTTCTCTCAACACTTCACGATCGTTCGCCATCTCTCTATCGTATCGCGGATAGAGAGAATTCAGCGAGTAACTATTTTATCGCGACCCTTCGGCTCGTTCGATTTTTCGAAACTTTTTTTTTCAATGTCAATGCGACGAAGAAAACACCGAACAGGTTATATTTATCGTTCAATCGTCGAGTGCGCTATACTTGTCGCTACTCGACGGGGGCACGCGCGGCGAGACTGAGAATCGACACGAGGAACCACAACAACGTGGGAATTTAACCAAAGCAAGCCGGTAAGCGGCTCTCTCACGAATCGATCGAAAACTTTTGTGCATCCGGCGTATAGATAGTGAATTAATTGCAACCAATACTCGAACGAAGTGTTCGAAACACGGGAAAAAAGTATTTTTCACTCACGAGTCTCCGAATCCATCGGCGGCGTCGATTGACATACCGAATGCCGAATAACCGGAAATTTTCCCGCGTCGATTATTTTGATCGTCCGGAATTCGAGTTTGGCGAACTGAGAGCTTCTTCATTATTCTACCGTCAGTGACACGAGGTTGCACAGAAAAAACATTCATTCGTGAAGAAATATTGTCGGGTTCAACGAGAGTTATTCACGCGCGACCGAGTTTGAATGGACGTTCGAGGCTAAGCAGATCTAATCGCGCAAACGACACCGCGCGGAGTGTGATACATCGATGAATTATTGTTCACTGTGTCGGGCAAGTATTTATCTTCGAATATCCACCACTACGTGTAAATGTCAAGAACTACAGACCGAGTAACATTTGGGAAACAACGAAAGGGATGTACCGGCATCCCCGCTGGCGGACGTTCATTCAAACACTAACGGGCGCGAGGCGTGCGGGACTAGCGAGTGCGCGTTTCCGACGATGGTGGCGCGTCGGTAGTGTGAAGAACCGTGCACGCCCGACTTGAACTTGAAAATACCCACATCGCGTAGTTTTCTCCCGGAACGCAGATGCCTCTGTAGCTTACGTTTTACCATTCGAATGCTAAATTGTAACGCTTGAATGAATCATCAAAAATCCATTCACTATCAACTATTGCAAAACTTTGTGATACATTTCAGTAAATGTGTCGGCAATATCGAGTCTGATTGTATGTTAGTCACGGTAGAGATATTTATAACGTAAATACAAATATCGCGTACTCTTTTTTTCAGAATTTCATGACCTTGCTATTTTTTTAGGCAACTTTTTCATTATAATTTCGATCGCTGATCCAACTATAGTTATATTTGAACGCTTTTTTTAGCGAAATTAATGGTGTTTACTTGATTAGATATTTATAGCGACGCCGCTTGCGATAAATCTTTTGTTGAAGGAAATAAACTCGCGAATGTTTCTTTGACAATATGCACTGTAATTAAACTGGATTAATAACCTCTCTTAATATTATCAATAGTAATAGCTCTTCTTTTTCGATTCAGACGACGGATAATGTTATCCCCTCGTGACCTACTAACGTCATCTAATCACACCCACAATTTCTCTTTTACGTTTGAATTCCCCTCCTCGCCGATCAGCCCCGCGCCTGTTGATAACGACAAAAGTCCACGTTTCTCGAACTCGGCGACAGATTAATCGCGCTCTCTTTCCCGTAGACCGATAGAAACCTCATGATTCTCAAAACCATTTTATTTTTAAATCAATCGAGTCAATCGACCGATCGAACGATAATAGAAAAGGGTAAGATTGAGCCAAACAATATCGCGGAGAACAAATTCTTCGCACAGGCAGGGGCAACGAGTACGCCGAATCGTATTGTTCTTATCGATCATTATCGATCGAAACTTTGTACTTTGCAACGTGACAATAGAACGAAAATTCTGTTAACGCTTATCGATAAGACATTTCTGCTGCGTAGAATCGAAACTGCATAAGAATACCGGCTTACCGGCAAATCGCTTTATGATCATCGCACACCGCTTCTTTTTTCCGTCCATCGATATAAGTGGGTTAACGTTAAAAAAAAATATATGTAAAAAATGTGAAAAATTTCTATCGATAGTTTGAACAACGAAAGCATTGTTGTATCCGCCACCGTGGAGCCGATAAAATATTGTACTAATATGTTTATCCCCGGTCGTTATCTTTCTCTCATTTCTTCTGGCTGCGAACCGCGCGGCGCACGAAGCGCTGCACTAATCCAGACTATACAGGATTGCGAGCGAACGTTTGATTGCGGGGTTCAACGTTTGTGTGGATAAAAAAAATCGCACGTTCGAAGGCACGCACGGCAACGGCGATGATCGAAGAAGAAGTGACCCGTTTTGCCTCTCTCGCATGGCGAATATCACGCGCGCGCCTCCCCCGTCGTCATTGTCGTTGTCTTGGTCGGCCGTTCCTCGATAGCTTAATCGCGCGCAAACGAACCGTGACGAGTGCCTGGTCGAAGGTGCCTGTATGCGGTGACTCGGGAACCGCTTGCTCACAGAGATAATGATAATAAAGTATTAAGAATAAAAAAAATGTCTAAAAAATAAAAAATCAAAGAGAGTTATCTGCTATAGTACACATAAGTGAGCCGAGTGAGTGGAGAGGAGCGGTCTCTTCGCGATAATAATACAGACAGCATCAAAATCGAGGTATTCTCTTGCAATTATTATCTCTGTGTATTATTGCATTTAGTTATTATTACTTTACAAATTACAAGGATGAGAACACATTTTTTTTTGCTCATCGAGACTCCAAAATTGTTGCGAATAAACGAAATTTTAGAGCATCGCTCACGAAGGCAATAATAATAAAATGTTAATAAATAAAAATAAAAAGCCATCATGTGAGCGCTTTAATCGAGTAAGAATATTCTCCTCTTCTCAAATTGATGCTTTTGCAATCTTTATCTCCATATTCTATTAGTTTATTTTCATTTTTATGAATTACAAAAATATCGTATTATATTTTCCTCGACGTAGGAAAAGTGTGACGAATGAAAAAATACAATTTCGCAACGTTGCATCCGCCTGTACGCGCATCTCGAGCGCGAAGAGGCTCAATAATCGGAATTTTTCGTCGTCGAATGGCCGAGACTCGTGGATAGTAAACGGCGTCGAGAGACGCGTTCTAATTAGCGAAAAATCGCTGTCGTATCGCCGAGACCGCGAGCGAGGGCAGTTAATTACTGTTCGTTTGTGAGGAATCGACAATATCCCATATCGCGTCGGCCGAGCGAGGACTCTCAGATCTTCGTAATTTATAACATAAACTTATAGCATCGCTTTACGCAGCAAACTTTGAACCCATGGCGAAGACTCCGCGTTTAAATTGTGCAGCGTTATATCTCACGCTGTGCTGTTTCGAGGAGTGTTAAATATAATTTTTTTAAAAATGATATTCAACTATTATATTAAAATCATATTATATTTATTTATTTATATTATTATCATTTTTTTATTTTTTTTCAACAGAAGTCTGATTTAGCATCAGCCTGAAAAGACGTGGAAAAAAATCAAATGTTTCTTAAAATAACAGACATGTCTTCATGAGTCGGTGGGAATCTTTTAATTTCCCATGGCGCACAATTATAATCTAATTTTATGAATAGCCTTCTATATGTTATTACATTTCAATGATGACGCGAGTGTCTCTCGATAGCGCGAAATTACCTGGCGCGCCCACGGAGCTACGCAGTTATGAATATGTAAAGGGGCGGGAGGGGGGGGGGGGGTCAAATCACCCGAATATGAGAGTTGAGAGTCCGCGCTTCCGGCGGGTTCTCGGGACCGGAACTCCCCTCGGAGGGCGTATAAGCGCGCCGCGACTTTGTCTGTGTCCGTCGCTAATACAGGGGGAAACATCGAAGGGGGATAGGACGGTGAAATCGTCAGCTCACCTCGTCAGTGCCCCCAGCGTGAAACTCTCTCTGTCTCCTCTGGTCGAGTCATTTCACGCCTCGCGGAGCGCGGAAACGGCCGTTTACTCTTTTCTCCTCTCCAGATTTAACTCCGTAAATCAGACGACCCCCCTTTCTATACGATTCCGTATAATGACGCATTAAAAAAAAGGAATTCTCGAGATAGCATTTAAAATACACAAACCAAACACGAGGGGGTTGTTAACCGAGTTATGCGATTTAATATATTCCAGTCGCACGGAAATCGATCGATTCAAAAGCGAGGCATTGCACTTGTCGTTTCATTCAGAAACTTTTCACTCGAATATTGAATGGACGGTGCATAGCCGCGCGGAATCGACATGTCGGAAGTGCAGAGAGCATGAATTATTTATTGCCGGCACTTATGACGCCTTTATTTCCCCACTCGGAAGTTGGCAAACGATTTTGACTGGTGGAATATATAAAAATATGTGTATATGTGTGTATGTGTATTATTAAGGTTATAAAAAAATTAAATAATAATAATATATCATAACAACATAATATTATGATATTCTTATTATGTTATTTATAACAATGTTATTTGTAATACTATAAATTCTATTAAAATTTCAATAATATGCCAAATATTTGTATATATTTAATAATAATAATTATTATTATTATTATCATTACATATTTATGATTTATTTTTTAGTTAGATTTTGTTGCCAATATCTATTTGTATAAATATAAAAATACTAATTGCAGATAAATTATCTTGTATGAAAACCTATTTCGCAATCGAATATTTTTTTTATCGAGATTCCTGAGATTTTTTCGGCTATATGACACGGTATCGTCAACAGGTGAGTCCGACAGACGGGTAGCGTACTTATTATTGTGGCCGAGCGAGAATTTTGGCTCCCTCGTCGGAAAGACCGAGCAATGCTCAACTCCGGAGGATTATAACTACGACGAGATACACACACACATATACATATATATCTGTTTCGTACGTCTGTTCTTTGGGCTGTCCCGAGATCGCGAACGCACGCGGGGATAAATGTTGCTTTCTCGTTGCTCGGTCTTTCTCGAATCCTCCGGTTGCGTTGCTTGCGCTCGCGACGTGTGGCATATGCCCGACGTACGCGAGAGGAGCCGGCAGATGGGCGAAAAGTGTTGTTGCTGCTGCTGCTGCGAGGTCTCAACTCGCCGGGAGAGAAAATACGAGCAGCAGCGTGCAGCGGAGACGATTCGAGGATCGAAAGGTCTTTTTTAAAGGGCCGGGCACGGGATAATCTCGTCGGCTTTATAATGCATAGCAATAAAAGAATTCAAAAAAAGATCTCGATCATTAGCGCAATCGTTGGGAGCCCGTATGGACCCTTGACTGCAATATTAACACCCTGACTCGAGAGGCGAAAAAAAAAATGAATAGAAGAACTATCATCAAAGAGTCGACGCTATTTTTCCTCGAATGATCGGGTTTCCGGTGGACCAAGCGAAAGGGGACCGAGGGGTAGAAAAGCAACGTTTTATTCGAGAAGAAATAAGAACCAGATGGACCTTGAATGTTGGGTCAACTCTTCGGGTTACATCGTAAAATCCGGTAGAAATTCGTTCTTCGTTCGTTCTCGGAATCCTTTCGCTCGAGAAAAAAAAGAATGAATATTAAAGAGACAACAAAAATTCAATCTCGCCACAGGAGTGTGCGCGGGCAATCAATCAAGCCTTCCACGGAATCCATCGCCTGTCCCGGCGTTGTTCGTTTCAATTTTCTCTACTTCTATAATATCCATGCGGGAGACAAAGAGATCGCCCGGAGATCGCGACGGCGAGCTCCCCCGGAGCACCTGTAGAGTGCCGCGGCGGTTCGACGACGAATGGGCAGAAGACGAAGGACGCCGCGGCGGCAACGAAACGCGCGTGTCTGCCCGCTGGGCAGAATATACAACGGCGTGTACGCGTGTGGCAAGTTGGGCGCGAGGGGAAAGATAGCCTTTTGCGGATAGCTGGTGAAACGGTTACAGCTGCCAGCCGGGGGGACTCACCGAGACGCGCGGTGCGGTCGCGTCCTGGCGGACGCGACGAGGAGAAAGGAAACCTTCCTCTTCTCCGCCTCCCGAACGCTCGTTGGGGCCCCTTGCTCCCGAGGAAGGTGCATCGCGCGGAGCTGCAGCGGTGCACCGGTCGCCCGGGGGCAAGGTGCATCCTCGATCATCGTTCGCCTTCCCTTCTTCGGACGATAAGACCGAGAAGAAGACGAACGAGAAGCGAAGTCGAGATAATGCGGGTCATGTAATGCAGGACTCGTATGTTTTCATTAAAAATAAAATAAAATGTTTTTAATTCGTCGACGTTATAGCGTTCGGCACGTCCAGTTGTGCCGGTGACTCAAATTACGGAGACAATTAATTCAGCATAAAAATAGTATCCAAAAAAAGTGAGTTTCGTTTGAATAACGACTAAGTGGAAAAAAATCTTTTTCTTCATTCGATGCATTCAGTCAATAATATCCGAAATTATTCATTATTTTTATTTATTATTATTACTTTTTTTTATAACGATTACCCGCATTATTCGCCGACTCTCGTTACCCCTCGTGTAGGTTGAAAAAAAAAAATTCAACGGCATTTCGTAATGAAAGGCGCGCATTCGCGGTCGATCGGAGTCGTTTGAAGCTCAAACGAACTTTCCGACGTGTACAGTGGTCGAAGGTGGGAGACGAGTCAGGCGCCCCTGTTCTTCCCCGTTTTTCCCTCCCGTCCGATATATATACGTGTATAGTGGCTACGGGTATTAGCAGGTATAACTACAACGTGTCATTAAATCGAAAAAGCACTTGTAACCCGGGTTCCTCTCCCTCTCTCACGACGCGGCTGCACTTGCCGTCCAGGAAGAAGCACCTGACGCGCGCGCCCGACGACCGTTCGAGAACCGACGAACCTCGGGAGCGGCAGGCTCGCTCGCGAGGGCGAGGGTGCACACGATATACTCGCTCTTCCTACTCGTTTATCGACCAACGGTCGAATACAAAAAAAAAAAAATAACCCGCAAACGCCTGTTCACTGGAACGTTTTACAATACAGGTGCAACGAATTTATAGTTTGATTCGTAATAAAAGATATACCATAGTAAATTTTTGAAATATTATAAATAATATTACATTGTTTAAATAATACTATATTATTTATAATATATTGATATATATAATACCTCAATCTACTTTAAAAAAAAAAAAACAGGGTCGAAGTTTTTTCTCCTAAAAATTCGGCCGTCGAGCCTAAGTTACTCTCGATGACTTTGACGAGCGTAGGTCCAAATGCCTCCCTTGGGAAAAGCGACCCCGATGAAAATTATAAGGCCGAGGCCCCCGCGCGGTCGATGGAATTTTCCGGGTAAAATGGATCTTCCGTTGGCAGGTTGGCGAACAGCCGTCCAGCCGGGAGAGAGGACG
Source organism: Ischnus inquisitorius (assembly GCA_963924025.1). Lineage (NCBI taxonomy): Eukaryota > Metazoa > Arthropoda > Insecta > Hymenoptera > Ichneumonidae > Ischnus > Ischnus inquisitorius. The sequence goes on along the minus strand of OZ001245.1, from coordinate 5,848,442 downwards.
AGGACGTCGCGCGTTGGCACGCAGGGTTGTTGCCGGCGGTGCTTGGGAACCAGGGGCAGAAAACGCGACGACCGCGGGGTAAAAGAGACGGCGAGCGTGGGGCTCCCGCGCTCTTCTTCGTCGATCCAAGAAAACGACGGTTACACCAAAGTCCGAAGAGAGCCGACGCACACTCTTTTCCTGCCCTCTTCCCGCGAGCCCCCCTCGCGCACGGTTCGTCTTCTTCTTCTTCTTCCTCCTCCGCGCTCCTCTCTCGCGTGGGACCTTCGCGTGGACATGAAACTTTTTAACTCTCGCACAGACTCAAGACGCGCTGGCGGGGTGCACCTGCTATACACCTGTTGGCCGTTGCGAGCGCCTCACGAAACGTCGTGGGGCTCATCGTCTACACATTCTATAATCCTTCGTATCTGTGTGTATTTTCGGCGTTTTTTTTTTTCTTTACTGTGGTATAAGAGAAACCTACACCTCCGGCATACATGTATGGTAACGGCAACGATCTTCGAGAAAGAACGACTTTTGGCAGCGGGCGTGCGCGAGTTCGGGCCTCTACCCGGCAACCGTCTGGAACTTCTCTCGTTCCTTCTTCGTCCTCTTCTTCTTCTGGACGAATAAAAAAAAGGGAAAGAAACAAACAAACGTAGTCTTCTTCAATGGTAAGAAGTACATAAGGTAACTACTTCAAGCTCGCTCCTATCACCAAGCTGTCGCGGTATCGGAGAGGAAGATGACGAAGAAGAAGAAAACTAAAAGGGATATCCAGAATTTTATTCCCTTTTTTTTCTTCGTCCGTTCGTTTTCATTCGAAGAGGACTCTCGCGGGCAGGTATTTCTTGGCGGTGGTCGAGGGTGGCGAATGGAGGAGGGAGAACGCGAGAGCGAAGGTGAAAGGCAGAGAAGCAAGAGGAATAAGAGGAGGGCACACGAAGTCGAAGGAACGAAGGATGCGAGAGGAGGGATGCCTTCTGCTGATACACTTTTAATACGGGACCGCGAGCGGCACAGTCGTGCGAGCCGCAACGGCCACGAGGAGAGCCCCCTGCGCAGCAGGTGCACTGCAGGTGATTCTCTCTTTGCTGCTCGGTGTGTTCACCACTGTCCTGAACTCTGCTCGGCTCTTCTTCAAACGTTTTTCTCGCTCATATGCCTCCTTGCTTGTCAGGACGAAAACGTTCCTCTCGAGATCGGGAACATCGAGTCGAAGTCACCTTCGCCCAAAGGATTCTAGGATTTTTCTTATCGTTTCGTAATCTTGCAGCCGGTGCTTTCCTATCCGAATTTCTCGTCTCGAGTTTTTTGGCCCTTTAAACTTTTTCTCTGCCGACTTCAAATTCACGCGTACTTCGATTGGCGGAAGAAATAATGTCTTTAAAAAAAAGTCTTATTATTTGTTTCCCGTTTCATTCGTTCAAATTTAATACTATTCGAAACTTTCGTGTTTTTTTTTGCCCTTTAAATATCCGTCGCAGCATTTAATTTCACTTTGGCCGCCCGAGGAGCTCGAAGTTACGTAATAGTACAGCGGGAGTCCTCGGTGTTATTATTGAGAGCGGAGAAAGAGAAGGAAATGAGGCACACAGAGGGCGGAGTGTTGAGATCGGTCCATTGGGGAGCTCCGAGGGTCAAAAGTCCCGCAGGCAGAACCCCTCGGGTCACTGCAGCGGTTCTTCCTGCCTCTCGATCTCCTTTTGGTCCAGACCGCGAAGTCCCCCCCTCTCGTCTCCCTGACTCTCGTTCGTACCCATAAATTTACGGGTTCTCGTGGATCCCGTCCGAGGGTTTTTTAAAAAAGCCGTCCGGCAAAGTCGTCCCTCGGTACGAGTTCCCAGGGGTGCGCGAGTTCTCTCTCCTCCGGCTTGCGGGTCGAGACCACGACAGCGGCCAAACGTGTGGGAAGACGCTGGTCAAACAACCCTTTGCGCAAAGCCGCTATTGCTTCGACGACCAGCATCGGCGCCCGCTCGAGACAACAGGGGGGCTGCTCGCTCACTCTCCTCCTGAATTCGTAATTGATACGCCCTCATCGCATTTCATTTATTTATTCCTGTTCCAGTTCTAATTATAAATTCCACCGCCCTTTATTCCCTTTCTCAAGATCGAATTCGATTCTATTGAGGAACTTTTGGTTTTTTTAGTTCTTCCCTCTTTATTTATAGCAAAAAATTAAATTTCGTGTTTATACTAAACGTGATATTGATTTCAGTAAATAGCTGGGAAGGCTAAATAAATTTGAAGGTAATTAAAAAAGAGCTTTTCGTAACTAAGGACAAAAGTAGTTGAGAGAAATAAGTATGTATCTAACGATAGCACACGTTAATTGAGCCAAGTATAATTTGTTAATTATTTTCTAAAATATCCATCCTCATTCGGCACTATAAAATGTAACGTTTTAATTGATATTTATTAATAATAATTTTTAAAAAATCATTTCGCAACCTACAAACTTAATACCTAAAAATAAACTCTCTTCTCAGCGTATTTCTGTTTCAAATTTTATCACGTTATTTCGGATAATAAAATTCTCTCCCTATATTGTTTTTCGATTCCAGTCCGAATTTAATATCATCGCGAAGTCTTCGAGTCTTCTTAGTCTAATCCCCAAACGGCTTAAAGACCCGAATTCGTCAGAGCGGGATATAAAAGTTATTAGTCATCCGCAAGAGCGGAGAGCGATCGCACGTGCACCTTCCGGCCGGCGCGTTTCCCTGTTTGCTCTTTCACTTAGGACGTTGCGTCGTTGTCCATCTCGCTCCTGCTCTCGAGGACGACTTTATGTCTCCGCGTGCGTATACGGATATGGACGGAGAAGAAAGAGAAATATAAACCGGTAAGGACGAAAGAAAGAAACGAGAGTGGGAGAATTGAACGAGGTGGCACACGCGCGGGCTCGCGCTTGATCCCCTGATGAGGGCGAAGAAACGCGGTTCGCGCGCGCGACTCGGCGGAGGAGTTGCGGAGGTGGAGGAAGAGGAGACGAAGACGAACAAGAGGGAGGATGAGGAGAACGGAGGAGGTGGGTAGCAAAGCAAGGTGCTGCTGTTGCTTGCTGCTGCTGCTGCTGCTGTTGCTGCTGATGCCAAGGTGGCCGTTGAGGCAGCTGATCTTCGAATAGCAGCAGGTGAATGCGGGGAACGCGCGAGAGCGCTCTCTTATATATACTTAATACATGCACGGGTACACTAAAAGCGACTATATCGTGTATAATACACGAGGAAAAGAGCGAGAGGCTCTCGGTTGGCGCACATTCGTTGCTTGAAATCAACGGGCCGAGCGAGTGCGCGCGCGCGCATAAAAGGTGTTTCGTTATTGTTACCAGGGGCTCTTCTCATCCTGCAACCTTGCATCCCTTTCCTTCCCGCGTATCAACTTATTTCTTCGATCTCCGAGAGCAAGTCTTTCTTTTCGAGATTCATAAGATTCGTAAGATACGAGCATTTTCATCCACGGTTAAAGCTCCACGGCCATTACCGCGAGAAGCTTTCACACCTGCTTCGAATTATGGAATTACACCTTGATGCATAAAAATGCAATCATGCTCTTCTGCCTTTACAGGATCTCTCGGAGATAGTATTTCATTTGTTTGTTTCGGATTCGGAGAAACGTAATATATGATATTTCGTTTTACGAGGGATAAAAGTAAAATCGGGTGAAATAATCTCGTCTGGTACTTAAGAGTCGGTAATGTAGAACCCAACCCAGCGTAAAAGTTTTATGTAGACTATCTGTACAGTTAAGATAAATAATTGAGTTCGTGTGATGAAAGATTAATTTACGATATATTCAAAACTGTGCTCGATATTTCACTCGCAATATTACGATAAAACTACGCTCAATCCGATAGTCTCCTCGAATTTTATTCTAGAAATACGATCACGCATTTCAATCACTATTATCACGTACAATTCAATATGCTTGTACATAAAAACCCTGCATAAAAAATGCTAGTATCATTATATTGAATTAACGCTTTTTTTCGCAGTGATTGAACAGCGTCAACACAGCGACAACGTGCCCTAAGAAAAAAGGAAAAAAATCTGTGGTTTCTCGATCGAGAATAATCCGTCGAGTCGATCTATCTGCAACATAGTATGAGATTCCACTCTTCAGGGTCTTCGGGGAGTCGCGATTTCTCGCGCCTCGTGCACACGGCGCAAGAAAGAGAATCTCCCGATGGGACTTTGCGGTTTGGGATTTTGCCAGCTAGTCTCGCTCTCCTGCACACCTACGAGTGTCCAGCTCGTTGTTTTCTCATGTTTCTCTCCCTTTTTTTTGCTCGTCTCTCTCTCGCTCGCTTTCGTGTAGGGGGTAAGATGGGGGGGGGGGGGGGGGGGGGGGGCGAGGAGCGAGCACGTAACAGCAAGAGTACTCTACCGTTCCGTGTATAGGGGCGCGGCAAGAAGGCGTAGGAAGGCGAAAGAAAGATAGAAACACACTTCCTCGATCGCGCGCCAACGCCGTTCCTGAGGACTCCGCCGGTTCCCATGTCTTTGCTCGCTCGTTTCGTTCTCGTCGCTACCCCGAAGTGAACAAGCGGATCGGCCGCGCGCTGCCCGCTTATACGCTGGGTCTTTCCGTTGTCGTTGCTTCCCATGGACTTCCTAAACATTGACTTCCTCGCAAGAGTCCTCCGCGCAGTCGACGTCCAGGCGGCAGATGGCCTATTAATTCGAAGACGACGACGGTGAGGGCCGAAACGTTATATACTTAGTCTCCACGACTCCTTTGCCCCGTCTTGCATTCGTTATTCCCGATACTGTATTCCCCCAACGCGCCCTCTCAGAAAGTCACCTCCTCCCTGCGTATTACACTTGGCCACTTGTCTCTCCCCACTTTCGCGCTCGTTATAATCTTTCCGTTACTTCCGGTTATTTTTTTTTTTTTCTTTTCTTTCGTACCTCGAAGTTTTCGTAAGTCTCGAAGGGTCACACGGTGCTTTGACCAGAGGAGAAGACGATGGAGAAACTATAGCAATTCGATTCGCATTCATTAGGATACCTCTGCACCGGGCAGAACAGGTAGATTTTTTTTCCCGGCGCCAAGGATCTCAGACATGGGTAAAGCTGATCCAATGGTCGCGCCGTTTTGCTGAAGAGTACCAACGTCGATGGATGCTGCACCCCGTTGCGGTCCAGTAGCGAGAGATGCAAGCTCGAGATGAATCTTCGGAATGAAATAAAGGGGGGTGTGGGGACCGTCGAGTCTGCTCTAAGTCCGCGGCTGCTCAACGCTCGTTCGCAGACACGGAGAGAAGGGAACGAGAGGAAATCAGTGGAGGAAGAGGAGACCATAGAGATAAAATGAACGAGATATATAGCTGAACGAGAGATAGGATCTCGAATGGCTCCTGTCTTCAGCGTGACTGGTAAGACTCTTTCTCGCTCTCCCGCTATGTCCGTAAGACCAACGGGAGCAACAGAGACGAACAACAGAGAGAGCCCCGCAGGCTCTTTGATAATTGCCGACTCTCGTACTTGTATACGAAGACACGGACGAGGGCGCGCACTTACGCGCCGGTGTTAAAGCCACTCGGCACGCACCCACAGACAAACCGGCACAACGAGAAGAATATTGTTTTGACGTTCAATTACCCCTTTTCTCATTCTCATCTCGTTATAATTCTTATTTTTTTTTTCTCTTTAGCGTTCCCGGGCTTCGCGCCCCGATGCTAAACCCGCAGTAAATTTGGAACGACGAGCGCGCGGGAGCCCTTATAGTAGAGTCTTTTAAATCACTTTGCTCTCTCATTTGTTTCAGTATTTGCAGATTGTCGTTGGATTTAAATGGAACACTCTTAACAATATAACCATCCTGAAGAATTTCAACGAGTACGGCACTCACCCTTTAAACGTGTTGCCTCGACTTCTGCATCCGGTGCTCGAGGAATCCTTGAAACGCGACCGGAAAAAGAAAGAGAGATCGAAATTGAAAAACGATTTTTCTTCATCTTCGTTGCTGCTTCTGCCAACAATAAAACGTTCGCGAAGAAAATATATCCTGAATATCATTATCCCATCATCGTACTCAAGGTCTTCGTCTTATTATTATTTTTTCCCTTCGCTACCTGCTTATTACTATTATTATATTCTTTGTATAGCGCGTGGGGCGCATGTGGAACGGGAAGGTTGAATTATCAGTGGAGAAAAAAAAAAAAAAGAAAAATAGACGTTACACAGAGAATCGTACGGGGGGGTAACAATGGGTTATGCGAGCACCCGCGCACCTATGTACATAACGCATACGGTCCATTGCGAACGGCGAGAGATGGGAAAAGCGAAAGGGGAAGGGAGCGCGGACGATGGAAGGAGCGTGAAAAAAAAACTCAGGAGAAAACCTGGTCGCCGTGTATTCACAATGCATGACCGGAGGGATTACGTAGGCGCCCTTGGGGAATCCCCAGCCTTTATTCGGGATAGAAATCGACGTTGAATAGGATCTTGGAAAGGATAATATCCTACGAAGAAAACCAGGGCAAGCGGGAGGTGGCAAAAGAAGTTTTTTTTCATCCTCTCACTCGATCGAAAATACTCGGATTCGTATCTGCTGTAAGATAAATTAAAATTCGTTCAAATAATTATCCTTTGCGCGATTAAATTCCGCTGGGATTTTCTTAAAAAGAAAATCAAACTAAATAGTTTGAACATTCTTATTACATTATTACTTTTAACATTAGTATGAATAAATTATTTACATAAAATTTTTTTTACTAATTATTATTGTTGGTTTTCTATTTTAATATTTGAACAAATAATTTTTTGTCTGTTCTGGAACAATTTTGTTGACAGTTACGGAGTGATGTAAAAAGGTTAAATACAAAAGTCCGATGAAGAAGAAAATCTGGCTGTTCTTTGCGTTGAATTCACGATGCTCCATAAATAATTCGGCTCGTAGATTTGGTATTCTCCTTTTGCGCTGAGTGTGAATCAGCTGTTATATCTTCTGTACAGAAAAAAAAGTTTTCATACCGGTATTGGAATCTTTTATGCATGAACTATGTAATAAATTTCATCCGAACGTGTGTTAACACTAGAAACAAATTTTCGTGCAATATCTGTTTTCAATTTCAAGAATGTTTTGCAAATTTACATACCAGGCTATTTTAATTTCCGATTAATGTACGACGGTCGTTAATTTTTTTGTTACCAAGCACATTGAATTAACCATTCTTTTCGACAGTGTAAACACAAACGAAACGCGAATAATTTCGAAAATAAAATGTTATTTTTCTCATTCCAGCGGCCTCGAGGTCTCGCGAGAATGACTTCCGTCTCGGGAGCACGTGCGTTGGGTAATCGATAGAGCAAGATAAATCGGCGCCAAGAGGCACTTCGATGTTTCGTAACATTTTTTTTTTCTTATCACAATTTCGATTTAGATCGAAAAGCGAGATGTGTGCCGTCACGCCCAGTAATATCAGGTGCGATATGATTACGAGGTATTTTTCCGTTCATCATCGTATTCTGTACGCTTTAAAAATACATTCTTTTCTCTTCTGTGTTCCTCATGACGTCTGCCGGTTTTCTGATATGAAAAAAAAACATATTTAAAAATAGATATCAAAAGCCACACATAGGCAGTCCCTGGGAGACTTCTATCGCGTATCTAACTATCGACCAATCTTTTCGCTCCAACGAAATTCAGTTCGCATGTGAAAAACACGCGTAGGTATGGGTAAACATTACTCGGTCCGCCTATATCGGTGGATGCGCTCGTATCCACCTGTTGCCCCCACCACAGAACGAGAGCCTACGCACTGCGTACGCGCTGCGCGAGGCTCTCGCGAGGAAAGCGCAGGCCTGCCCTCGCGAGAGAGGGATAAAGTATCGAGAAATCGAAAGGAATGGGACGACGGCCGAGGGACGCAAAGGGATCGCAGTATGCACGCGCGTCTCTTACTCTCGGCGGTATATCCCCCAAGAAGAGTATCTTCGATGCGTCCCGCTGGTTCTTCGGCTTCTGAAGTTCTTTCTCTCGTATCTCGCTCGATGTCTCGCTTCGCCGTCGATTCGTCGGGATTGCCGCAAAGTATAGGACGAGCGAGAAGGCAAACAGGCGAGGGATCGCGGCGAGCATATGAGATATATTGAGAGTTAGGTACAAAAGGGCGAATTTTAGGTTTATTATAATGTTAAATAACGTGGGGTAGGCCCTTCTTTTTTGTAAACGATGATATAGGTTCAGAATATGGAAAATAGTACATAGTACATAGTTTATATTATATATCATATAGTACATACTGTACTATATATTGTATAGTATATAGCACATATATAGCAGTTGAAACCGAGGAAGGCACGCAACAGGCGAGGAAGAGCGAAAGAAACGAAAGTTATTCGAGATGTATGCGCGCGTATCCATACGGGAGGAGAACAAGAATGACGAACGAGTGGGGATAGAGATCGAGAACAGAAGAAAAAAAGCTGACCGAGGGGCCCTGGAGAAGAAGACGAAGACGAAGAAGGAAGAGAAGGAGGTAGAAAAAAAACGATAAGTAAGCCGCCCCCAGCAGAGCACGCAGCCTCCGTAGTTCTCTCGTCCTATCCCACGCCCGAGGCTACACTCGACTCTTCACGAGTTCCTTTTCGTTCGCGACCGAAGTCGTACGCAACGCAGCGAAGATTCGATGCTGCAATTTATTGGCCACTATCGAAATTTATGATAGCTCGGAAACTTCGGATGGAAAATTTATTGATTATTTTTTTTTTTTTCGGCTCGACTGGTTTAAATAATCTTTTGGTTACGCATATTGGGTACGCGGTTTTGCATGGGGCATAGTCCGATCGATGGAAATCCGAAACGTCTCGTCGCGGTGGTCAAGGTCCGGAGACCCCTGTGACGCTTCGGGTCTCGATACCCCACGAAGATATTTCTACACTCTCTGCCTCGCCACCCCGCCCCACTCGTTTCCCATCCGCGGTACTCAGTACGTTGGTATTTTGTAACGTAGAATCATATTCACGTATCGTATATCTTCGCTTCGTGTCGCAATAATAGAAAATTTGTCCTTCTGACTCTGAGGCAAATGGTATTGGGAATCCTGCAAGTTGTGCACGATATTATCGCAACTTTGTTGCATCGAACGTTGCCGGGAGGTCAATTTTTTTTTCTGCAAATCAGTAAACAGACTTCGAACGATCGGTTGTCGAGAATTATCCATACTCGGTTGTTTATGCGGTCATGAAAATTATTCGCTTGGCAACATTTTTTTTGTCATTCGGCGGCTCGTGCCACTTCGAGACACGGACGACATTGAAAAATGTTTGCACGAGTTTTTTCTGCGTGCGAATAACATTGAATAAATTGTAAATTCCGGTGTATTTATTTAATCGGTCAGGCTTCAATTTTCGTATTTAACTTTTATTATGTCCGAGATGATGCGAGAGTTAATCTATGAACATGGCAAATACTCAACGATCCAAAACGATTGGATGATCATCGATCGCTTCGGGAAATAACGGCGCGGCGTGTTTGTCTCCCACGAACATCGCGGAAATACGGAGAAGGCAAAGTGATGATTTTTTCATCAAGTTCTTGCCCTGTGTTTCGTCGCGTACAGCAAGTGTAGTCGATCGGAGCCTCTCGGCGGGGCCAAGGTTTCGTAAAACCGGATTTTTATCGAAGGAAAAAAACCAAGAAAATCGTTTCGCTCGCGCCTAACCCGACGTGCGCACCGAAGCCGCGTTCTTCGCGGGGGTCGGCGGTGATTAGATAACGTATCGGTATGGAAACGCGATACGTTTCGCGCGAACAATCGAACAAATAAGGAATAAAAATTTTTTATAAAAAAAATCTGTTGCAGCAATGTCGCTTCGTGGCTCGAGAGACATTGAGACAGCCAATCCGCAACGATGTAATCATTATCCCATCCCATTCGAAAAAAGTCCCGGGTTACCCGTGTGGTAATTCGAGCCCTTTTTCGGCATTCCGAGTGACCTAATTGGGACCACCGGGGTCGTCGGAGTTGCTTCCCCCCCCCCCCCCCCCCCTCTCCCTCCCCCGCCCTCTCTTCGCTCTTGAAGACAAACCAAACCAAAACCACCGAGCTAAATACCTATAGCTCGTAGCACGAGAGTTCTCTGTACTCCGTACCGCGATACTCAGACCGGGAAACTTGCTCTTCTAATTGGACTGATTTACAACCGAACCGATTGCGCATTCCCGCCTTCGCACGTCCGGTCATAAGTTCCGGAATTGATCCTCGTTGCATCCATGCTTTGGCGACAACATTAATTTTTAAAAAATTGCTTTATTATTATTAATTTATTTATTGTTTATTATTATTGTAATTATTATTATTAATTCATTTATTAATATTATTCATATTACTATTACGGTTATTGATTAATTATTTATTTATTTATTTTAAATCGAGTTCGGTGCGAGATCACCATCCGAGAAGGCACGCTCTAAGCGGGAGGCTGCGAGTGAATTCTCCCCATCGAGTCGAGAAGACGACGGGCACGGAGCCACGCGCAATGCGAGATCCCGTGCGTGTGCAACGTGCCTCGTTGATACCTTCTTTCTCGAATTTTTTCTTTTCCTTCGCCGTCCTTGCGCGTACATAACCATCGTCGTCTTTCGGCTCTCGAGGATCTTACAGGCCAGCACCTGCTCTACTGTCTCGCTCGCGCCTCCACGGTTTTCCCATCGGGATTCACCGTCTTCGGAGTTTATCCCTGCGGAATGAAGAGAGGATCGAGAAGTTGGGCAAAGGAGAGAGGACCCTTTCGGATTAATCTATCCCTCTGTGCGTCCGTCCGTTCGTCCGTCTCACTTCGCTCGTAATGTCCCGCGTCGTGTGCGCGCTCGGTTCACGTCAATAGACACACAAAGTTGGGCACCACGCGTGTCGAAGAGCCCGACCTTCAATGGAACTCGATCTTACGATGAGCTGAGTGTACGCGAGAGCGCCTCACACCGAGGATCCGCGCGGACTTCTCGTATGCGCGCTAAGAAACGCTGCTGGTAGTTTACATGCGTATGAAACTAACGCACACGCGAACGACGAGGAAAACCAATACACGCAGATGAAAAGCGTGTACGAGAGCTTCACGAAGCAGGGGGCAAGGCCTCTATTACCTACGGGCTGCTGCCGCTGCTGTTGCTGCTCGCTTACTGTCCCTTCTTCTTCTTCTTCTTCAACCTCTTTTGCTCTTATCTTTCACTCGCCGTACATCATGTATCGTATACCCACGTGGGCCATGAATCTCTCGACTACTCGCTACCGGCAATCAACGCAAGTCGGTTGGCACAAACAAAAAAAAATTTCAAAATCGTTTCAATAGATTTCAGTCATGATGAAAATTGTATTTCGAGAAAAAAGAACTTCTTGTAGTTTCATCGACCAAGTGGCGATAAAAGAATATTAATATTTCCCATCTTTGCTATAAATAAAAGAGGTTTTAAATAGTGAACAGTATTTTCTTTGTGTTAAAAAATTGCTGTATTGAAAATATTAAGGAATTTCAAAGAAATGTGTATCGAAATTTTAAACAGATAGTTAAAAAAATGTTGAATCATTTGCGGTGAAAAAAAAATTACGAAAAAAAAACTGGAGTAAACAACTATAGGACGGTTCCTAATGCATATTCGTGAAGTGACGAATACGCTCATATACGAGTGGTACTATTTTTATATTCCTTCGCTGGGAGCCGACAGGGCAGAACATCGTTGGTGGGGGGCTAAGGGTGAGTGGTAGCCGGCATAGTGGCGGGGGGAGACTTTAGCTAAGGTAGTAGTCCCCCTTCTCCACTTCAGGGGCCCGTTCGCCTCCCGGGGGCCCGTAGAGATGCCCATGGCCGCAAACGCCACACCATCGTCCCTGACGAGGGATAGAACGAGAGAGAGCAAGTGGAAAGAGACGGAGAGAGAGAAAAAAAAAGGGAAAAACGAACCGAAAACCCACAGCCGAGCCCAGCCGCGGGACTTCTCCTCGTAGTAGTCTCAGTTCGTACCCATCCTTGGAAACTCGCGGTTCGCAGCCGCCCAACGCTGTTCCGTGTGAAACGCGTGTTATTTCGTCTTCGGGCTTTACCAACCGGGGACAGAAGAACGCACGCGGTTTTTGTTCATAAAAATAAATAAATAATAGCTTTTTTCATTATTGCACTGTATTTTTTTTTTTACGTCGACAAAGTCGATAAACCAAAAAAACGGCTTAACTATAACTTCGTTATTTATCTTGTGTGATATTAACAAAGTTAGTGCTCGGAATATCCAAAAAAAACTCTGTACAACATTGTTGTATTTTTTTGAACGCGATAAAGTGCGATCTCGATCGATCGATAATGAACTATTATTGATCGGAGTGTGAAAAACTTTGTTTTTTTTTTCGTCTGTGAGAAGAAACTTTGCGGCGAAAGTGGCCACGTGGGTTCGCTACGATCGAGATTGATCATCGGACTCGCCGCTACCTGTTGCCGGGAATATACCGTTTGCGATACGAATAAAGTGACGATAAAGAAAACCAAGCAAAACAACGAAACTTTGGATTGCGGAAAAAATTTCGTCGTCGATCGTGACAGCCGAGGATCGATCGAACCGGCTGATCTGCCGTTGGTGAGTTTCCTCGAGAGGCGTTCAGCATTTATTTTTCTCATATATTTTTCTTCCTTTCACTCTCTACGCACAAAGCCACTTCCTGTGGGGTCACTTCTTCTCGTCGGGGATTGTGTCCGCGACAGGTGCATTATCGATGAAGGAACAATTCATTCGATCATTCCGGCGACGAGCTGTCAGCGTCGGTGTCGCGAGAGATCTTTATCGGCTTTATTATGCCTCGAATGCACTTGTCGCCGGATACTTCGACTCCGAGAGAAGGGATCCCCAAATAATGGTCAGAGCCGCGATTTAATAAATAATTCTATCTCAAACATTCGCCAATATTCATGAACAAGGAAAAAAACTATAAAAATAAGTTGAGAAAAAAAAAATCTCTTTTGACTTTTAAATTCACTCGATCAGGGCCCATAATGTGTCTCGAGTCCGCAACCCGTTGTCGTTGCTTTAATTAACGAAGATCGACAGGCAACGACGGCGCGATGGTTCGCCGAGCGACAGATAAGAATTGAGAATGAACAGCGGGGGATATACCGTCTAAAACAAACCTCTAAAGCCCCCCTAATAAATAACAAAAACAAAAAACAATAAAAAGATTACACTAGAAATCAGAATCGCCACTAATTCGACCGAGAATCGAGAGTAGGGTCTCGATAGTCTACGATGATCCTAAAAAAAAAAGGTTCCCACAGACACGAATAATTTCGCATCGTATTCATTCATCCGTCGCGTTTCCGTCATTTCGAACTGGTACATTTTTTTGTCAACGATAACCATGCGCTTTCGCATGAAATTTGTGAAAACGAAAAATAAAATGAATCGTTCCGTATGAGCAGCGACGAGTACGGGACAGAGATTCGCTACACCGTGGCAACGAAGCAAAGAATCACATAGGAAACGGACAAACCCCGTGCGACAATACCGAACGAGGGGGGAGTCGCCCGTGCACTGGTGGCTTTTCCATCCCTTGTGTTGTGCTGCTTGCACCGTAGTGCGCACAAGTCCGTGGGGGAGCGAGGATAGGATAGTTATACGAAAATATAATACCGAAAGGCGAGCGAGAGCGAGAGAAGAAAAAAGTACATTTTCCAACGCGGACCAGGACGAGATGAGGGAGAACGGTGGGGCCCTTTCCCGGAGGATGGGATTATCTCGGGGACGGGCAGGTATCCTAACGCTTCTGAATCGAATCGTATCGTCGGGGTCTTGCGAGCCCCAATGGAGATCCTCGCTGCACACTCCCCGCCCTCCTCCGTTCTTCCCGGCTGATTTTACGACAATGTCGCTCGGGGAGCCAACGAATTCAATGGGATTGCGCAAAAATCTTGTGCATTCGACGGGGAACGACATGCTCATTGTTCGCCGTGTGGGAGTCCTCGGGCATCGCGAGGGATTTAACGTTGAGGGAAACGAGATTCCCTCACTTGCGTCACACTTGGCCCTTTGCTGTGTATCGGGACTGTCGCACAATTGTGCGTAAGCGGGCTCTCGTGAAAAGCTTCGTGAAAGGGAGAAAAGTACCCGGCGAGCTCTCGTCGAAAAGAAGAGCAAAAGATTACGATAGATGGGAAGCCAGTGGAAGGGAGAGATCCCTTTCTGTGACCCGAGTCGTCCAAACACCTATAACGTATTTCTTTTTTTTTTTTTCGTTCGGTGTTTGTCAACCGTCGTGGGGTGAGACCGTGTATCGATGGTTCGGGTATTTTCAATGTCAATGTAGCGTTTCTGGGTTTGGAACGAATCTGTAATGAAAAGATGAGTTTTCTCGCTTTTTTTTACATCGCGAAAGAAATCAGTCATCAAGTATTATTTCGAGCGTGGTTCACTTTTTTTTCCCACGCGAGCTTCCGTATGCAATATCGAAGCAAGAGTAAAATAATTTGATTCGTGATAAACGGGAAATTTAATCTTAAAATTAGTTTCCAGTCGAATTTGAAAAAATATGCATTTTTGATTATTTCTGAAAGAAAAATCAAAGAAACCCAGATGTCCGAATAATATTAACAAAATGGGACAAACGATGTTATTTTTAAAAAATTGTTTGGTACAGTGCGATTTAAATAACATATTTCGATGAATTTGCGCCGGAGACAAACTGGGCGATATTCTCTCTCCGATATTCAAAATTCGAACTGGAAATAATTAACGTCGAAAAATGTATTTTATTTTCGTCAGATATGCGCCAAAAAATAAAAAATTCATTCGAAGACAAAAGAGAAACGTAAAATCCTGCCGAGTTGATTCCCGCGGATCTCGTTCCGAGAATCGTTGGAGAACGATCCGGATCCGCGTAGTCCGTTGGTCCGTTTCTCAAAGATCCATGCAAAACCTCCCTCTCGTTCGTTGTGCCGGGCTCGGGGGATCACCTATGAACCTTCGGTAACCGTTACGCTCCAACGTTTCTCTCGTCTCCATCTCTCACCGTTGCTCCCGTGAGTCATTTGGAACGGTTCTAATCTCGCCGCGTAGACAAAGGGGAACGTGAGAGTGAGGCGAGAGAACGAGCGGAGAGACAGCGGAACGCTATGGTTGCTCGCTATTCCATCGGTGTCTCATCCGCCGCCGGGACGAAACGTCCCGTGTAAGAAACGGGATAACCGGTATCCCGTGGCAGGACCGTTGGCCAGGACGACTCCGCGAGAGAGAAGTGCCCGTGGAAGAAGCGCCAGGGTCCCGCGGCACGTTATTCCTCCTGGGGGACCGGATAAACCACGGAAATATATATAAAGCTCCCGAAGCTCGACTCGCGCACTCGCTCGGGCTCTTGTGCGATGTCACGAACCCTGTGCACACACGAGCTCTCGTAGAAACGCGTCAGGAGCGTTAGCGAGAGGGGAAAGAGAGAACGGAATAGGGAGTCGCTTGGCGCACGGTGTTCGGGCGATTGTTCATTGTAGGGCCCGGCTGAGGAGACAGGTTTTCATTTATGGGCACGTATGCTAATGAAGTGAGAATTTTCAGGCTAGTGCAGTTCGAGAGATAGAAGAGGGGTTTCTATTCCCTATTATGTCTTGTTTTTTTTTTCTCTTTTTCTTCTATTGCCCAGGGGAGGAAGCAACGCGACAGAGAGTGAAAACGCGCGCGTGTGAGGATAAAGCCCCGTTGCGGAATCGTTCGGCTGTATTTGCATATTTTCGGCCCGCATCTTTCGGCCTCCAGTAGAATATCACCACAGTTGCGCGTACCGTGAATCCCATTGTGAGAATGGTCGTTTCTACGTTTCGGAATTTCCTCTCTACACGTTCACTTCTTCGGACTGTCGTTCTTCAACGGTTCGCTGAGAAAACGTTGTTCCGAACGACCACGGCGACGCGCCGGGTTTTCGATGCTCGCATAGAAATATATATCGACTTGGGAGCACGCGCACTGAAGCGCCGGTTTGAATTTTAACCGGACAGAGGCGAAAAAGAGAGAGAGAAAGATCGTGCCAGAGGACGGTTGGAGAAGCGACCTTGGAGGTTTTTCCTTTGTTGACTATGAGGATAAACCTCGCGGGGGACCCAAAACACACCATAAACTCGAACAATAGTTGTTTTGGTTGCTGCGCAGCTCGAGCCACGATTATTCTTGCGAGAAAATGCGGGGTCTCCTTTGGAGACGTTCGTTCTCTCTTCACTCCCCCCCGGCGGGAATACTTCCTCTATGTTTTTTTTTGTCGTCAACATTGAAAGTTTCACGTGCACTGCGCGAAGACCGCAAAGTCCCGTAGTGCGGGTGTGGACCTCCACGAGTAAGAGGCCAGACTTCGACGACAATGGACCACCACGACCGGAGCTTTCAAACATCGAAGCGATGTGCGGCAATTAGCAACAATGCGGGGGAAACCCCCCGCTAGGACGCCGGCCAGACGCTCCTCGACAATGTTCTTCGTCTTCTTCAAAACCCGCATACACATTTTTGTCTCGAGACCCGTATTTCTTTTCCTTTTTTTCCAATTCTTCCGGCGTCTTGCGATCTCATCTTTCGAATATCGAGAATACACTCTGTGTCAATTTTTATTTTGTCAGTCATATCATTCATTATAAGGTAAAAATTAGATTAGTCTCGAAGAATCTTTTTCGCGTGTCTAAAGTAATGAATTGTAATGAAATCGAAACGACAATCCGTCAGAAAGGCTCTCGTTAAGGCTAAATTGTGGATACTTTTAACGTTTTTCAGCAAGACTTGAAAATTCGAGATTTTCTTGAAACATCATCTGGTCCGAGTGCATTTTTCTAGGGTCAAACAATTAGGAATACCGTGACAAAAAAAATGAAAAACCTTCTGGGCACTTCTTCTTTCGAGCGATCGGAGAGAAAAAGGATACTCCTTCGGTGAGGGAGCGAGAGAGGGCCTTCGAAAGAAAGGGACGGTGAGCAAAGTCGACGAGTGGGGAATCCTTCGTGTGTGGTCCAGTGTTGCCCGTAGCAGCAGCAAAGCACAAGCAGAACAGCAGCAGCCTCGGTCACTCGGAAAGGTGTCGCATGGTGTGTGGTATGCCAGAGTGTCCGATACTTCGCCGGGCTCGGTGCATACACAACTGTCTATATATAGTCCTGCGAAGCTTTCAGGACTCTAGACGATGTGTGTGCGGCGTGCGGTTTGCGTCGAGGAGAAGAAAGAGGCGAGACGACGGAGGCGGAGAAAAAGAAGCGATCGCGAGAGTATCGCGGAGTCTCCGAGCCTCGTCAACGATGGAAGACGACCCCCTAGAGGTGTCGTGGAATTCTTTTTTTTTCCTCTCATTCTCATCGGAATATCGCTGCCGAGTAGTTTAATGCAAATTTAATCGTAAATAATGACTTTTCTTTCGATCGAGGAAAAAAAATCTTATTGGAAGATGCCTCTCTCGCCGGAGAAACAGATACGGCGAGGAGAGGAATTTTGTTTCGTTAACCGAGAATGAATTCCAACGAATGGCGAAGCCCTTTATACACTATGTGGGAGGTCCGACACCGACCGTTTCGGAGCCCGATACGAGGTGGAAGGGAGCTCGAGTTCGAGAGAATCATTTGTCAATGCGAGTCCAGTTTAGCGATTCGTCTCACCGTTACCCGCTAGTACCGCGGCCCATTCATTCAAGCCGGAGCCTTGCGAGAGCGGATTGCTCTCTGCAGAGGCTCATCGGGAAAATTTCTTCGAGGGGGATAAAAATCTTGCAACAGTGGATCTCGACTCGATTCTTTCGACCTGCTGGATACCTTTTTGTATTTGTACGGGGGAAAAAAGGATAAAAGTAGAGACGCCAAAGTGTGAAACGCGTGATTAATTATCCGCACTCTCGTGGGCGGATCGCCGACGATATTAGAACGAATCTTCAGCCTTAGATTCAAAATTATTTCTTTACGATGAAAACAAAGTCTCGGCAAACTAAAATTGTTTTTTTTTTTTTTTCTCGGGACACGAATCTTTCCCACAGTCCCTTCTCGCTCTCACGCGCAAACCCGCAAAAATTTCTTCTTTTCCCCTTCTCACGACGAGCTAAGCCCCCAAAAAAGCAAAGGCGCGTGTTTATTTTTGACCGCCGGTAAACTTGCCACATATACCCCCAATGGTTTCGAAATTTCGTCTTCGAAGGGAGTTTGAAACAATGCGGGAATTCATAAGCTAGTAATACAAAAGAGTAGCGCTACGGTGTATTATTGAGGAGTGGAAGGAGAAAAGAAAAATACGATGCGAAGCAACCGGCGCCAGGGGCCTATTAAAAATCATCCTTTAAAGAACGAATTATGGAAATGAGCGGCGGTCAGCGAGCGGCTATCGTCGCGTATACATTACTGCGTGGTGTGTTCATGTATGTGCGCGTATATAGAAAAACCTACATATATATATACGCGAAACATCAGCAGGGCCCGGAGGCTACGGCGTTGCAGCTTCGCCGAGACTCGTGGGGGCTTCTTCATCGTCTTCCCATATTAGAGCGAAATCTTTCGTTCGCTCGTCTTGACCAAATTACAGGTTTACTCCCACTCGTGCCGGACGATCGCCCGTGCCCAAAAGGGCTTTAGCACGAGCTCTGCGATCCCTTTTCGCTGGGAATACATTAAAAAGAACCGCGAATACGCGATAACTGCCGCGAAATCTTGAGTTGACCGAAAATAATGAAGACAATACAGTTATTGGCACTGAAGACAGTAATTGGCAATCTCTAGAACATATAAAACCTATACGAGAAACCCGTGGCCAATGACTGTACCTTTTCACGATACATACCGTTTTTTATTTGTAAATAAATTACTTAACTCTTCAATTATTGTTGATGAATCAATTAATTAGTTGATTATGTTGAAAAATTTTGGATATGGAAGAAAAAATTATGTTTCCGCCCGGGATCGAACCGGGGACCTTCCGCGTGTTAGGCGGATGTGATAACCACTACACCACGGAAACTGGATATTCACACACAACCCTTTCGCCGGCTTGACCGTTACATCGCCGCGATGAATCGATAAATTTAAGTCGCCTCGCGACACGAATTTTCGAGGAAAAAAAAAATATGTTTTCGCCCGGGATCGAACCGGGGACCTTCCGCGTGTTAGGCGGATGTGATAACCACTACACCACGAAAACTCGATGTACGCCACTAACCCAGCAACGAGAGTGAATGTTATTTTATCGCTAAAAAAAATTGATAAATCCAATTATTATTTACAAGTCCAATCACGTGTCGATTAAAAATATTTGGCAGTTTTCGCATTCTTTCGTTTTCCATAATTAACGATTTTCGTGACGACCTTAATTCGCAATTGAATTAATATTTTTATTCGTTGGCTTCGTTCGAGTGCTGTTAAAATATTATTGAGCGCGTTAAATTGTTCAAACCTCAAAGACGGAACGGGAGTGGGAGAAGCGAGAGAGAGAGAGAGCATGGAGCGATTACGGTAAAAATAATAAAAGAGTTTCGCTGGATGTGTTTCGTTCTCGGTAGCCCGAGAGCGAGTGGATAGGATGAGAAGTGGCGGCGACGCGAGGGAGCCGAGAGAGGTATACCCGGACCCCCGCCGTGCTCTCCCGCTGCGACCGGTAGCCATCCTCTGTCCCGTTTGTAATACGTATTATACGCGTACACGACGAGGCCGGCACGAAAGCCAGCAGCGTCGAAGCGTTTCTCCCTCGCTCCCAAGGCGCGCGCCATTACAATATTAATATTCCCGGTCGTCCCCGACGTGATTAATCGGCCCGGAGGATAGCCCGAAGGACGTCCGGGAACTCGAGATCCTCCTCGCTCTGACTCCTTCGCCGCTATCCTCATATGAGCGTATAGTTCTTTTTTATCAATAAGAAAAAAATTAAAGCCATTTAATTAGACGATACGGAAGATAAACTTGCAATTAACCGATTAGAATGCCAATGTCTGGAAATTCCAATCAATCGATTACGATAATACGTATAAAAATACGTATAAATCGAAAAAAAAATCTCAGACGAATAAAAACATCTCGAGAAGCCACGAAGAAAAAGAGACTCGCTCAATTCGTTCCATTGATTTATTTATTTCTCTCTTTTTTCCTCTGTCTTCAACTACGCACTATGTGGGATTGAATTTTCGGTGGGGCGATGATTCTCGATGGGGGGTTCGCGATGGTGTTGAAAGAAATTCTCTACTTTGGTTTCCTCTGCCATCGAGAGAACCCGGCCGTCCCTCCGATATTCTCACTCTCTCTCTCTCTCTCTCGTCCAACCGATTCTCGCACGCAACCTCACGGGATCGCGAAGAGAGATCTCGAGAGTGCTCGGTTTCCCCGATGAGAGTCGCCGCGTGGATTCCTCTTTGCGCTGCATAACACACGCACACAACACGCTAAGTTTTTCGAGAGTGTATCGTCGAGTTTCTGGCTTCTCTCCCACGGCTCTTCGGGGGGCTCTCTCTCTCCCGCGACCACTTCCTTCGCCGGCCGGGCGATACTTTGCTCTCGTTCGACTCTCGAGCCCTCCCGTCTTCGTCCTTCGCCCTATCGCGCGCGCACTCTCAAACTTTCCTCTCTCTCTCTCTCTCGCTCTCGAAAAATGAAACTCGTCGGAAAGAAGTGAGGAGACAGAGAGCCCCCAACAGCGCGAGTAAAATTAAACCACCGAAGGATTCTCCCGCTGCGTTATATACTCGCGATATATATTTTTAAATAACAAGCAAACCTCACGCGGAGTACCTATATAATTGATAAATATTTATATACAAATAGGAATCCCACTGATAAGAAAGTATTTGAAAATAAAATACGTAATAAAAAAAATAATACATTATTATTTTTGCTCATTAATGTATATTCGCTTATTATTTTCTCGTTTCTCACACTGCTACCGTGAAAAAAAGTAGAATTATTGTATTCCGAGTCAACGATTTTCGGCATTTCTCTCCATACATACATCCCCGTCCTTTCGATTCCATTGGCTATCTCGCCGGGATCTCAATCTATAGAGAACCGAAAAAAAAACTCCGCCAACTAACGGACGACAGAGAAACGAAGCGAGGAACATATTTTCTGGAGTTTAGAGTCCCAGAGAGAAGGAGAGAAGCTCCGCCGACTCCCAAGCATTGGTTGCTGGTGGTATTTCATTCTTTCGTCCTTTCTCCTTCACTCCTTCGCCCGTTCGGTTGTTTTCTCAACTCTCTCGGTTGCGTTCCTCTATACCTGGGGCCTCGGCGTTCCAGCAGCGAGGAGCATCGAGACAGAGATCAAAGAATGCCGACAGAGCGGCTCGCGCGCGCCCGCACAGTCCGTGGGGTGTCATGTAGAATGGAGGGTTGCGCGCGTTGCTTTCACGAGGGAAAAAAAAGGAAGAAGAAGAAGGAGCGCGCCTGGACCACGCATAGGAGATCGTCGTCGTCCGAGAGAAGCCGAGCGGGAGTGAAGGAGATTGCGAGCCGCGGGAGAGCGATGCCCGGAGGAGGAAAGAGAGGGTGGCACCCATATTCATTAATACGTCCGGTGCGCGAGGCGAAGGACGCTGGGGGTATTTTAGAATAGAATGTGCTATATACACTGGCTCTACTCCTCCTCTAATAGATGGACGAACCCTGAGCCTCGTTTCGTCTCTTCTCTCATTTACCCTTGTAATTTTTTTTCAACCTCCATTCTTGTTTCCTTCTCGCGGCTTCTTCGTCGCTCGCATCGACGTGAAACTCTTTTTCGTCGCCTTACGAAAAAGAAAAATTCCGTAAGCCCCGGAATCTTCGTATACCCAAAGTCGACTCGAATCTTTAACTTTTCAACGACCCACAAACCCGGAGATCGCGAAGTCGGATTTGTGAAATTCATTCCCATCACACGTCCCCGAGGAGCTCAAGGTCGCTTCCCGGGATGCTCGTCGAAAAGTCGTCGAGATCCTCGCTGATAAGATCGCTCGGACCGAGCCCGATCGATGCATCGAGCGCTCGAGAAACGGAGGGACCCTCTGTCCGATACGTCGCGTAGAGAAAAAAAACAAAGGATCTGTCGCTGTCTCGGTTCCCGGGATTAGGAGAGTCGAAGGTCGAAATTATGTTTGGGGACGGAAAACGAGCTGAGATCATTCCTGAGTTAAGATTACGTTCCGTCGACGCGCGAGCAATGAACAAGCATCCCTCGTCCTTCGCCGTGGGTGAGAGACGACGTTTTTTTTGCTTAGATTTGTTTTTTCCTCGGGACAGAGGGAAAGAAAAGCGCCTATCTGCCGTCTGGCATCGAGAGCCGCATCAACAGGCCCGCGGCTCTCTCGCTGCTTATCCCTGTATCTGCGTCTCGTTGAATTCGTTATAAACATAAATACCGCGACGTTCGCGATTGGCTTGCAACGAGAGCTCCCGGGTTCGCGATCGAATTTACATTCCCCCCCATCGTGTTACGGGTATGTTTTATATATTAATAACGCATCGTATCGCGTCGGAGTTCGCATTATCGCTTTATGCAAAAATTCGAAGCTGCTGGTACAGCCGCGCGTGAGGCTTTGGCTCGCGCGCCGAGACGCTCGTCCCGGTATTTTTCCGATCGAGTTCCGATCGTTTTTGGAGGGGACAATCGATACGTGAAACGTCTTCTGCTCACTCGCATGGACATCGAAATTCTCAACGCAATCGTACGAATACAGACGAATATTTTTTCAACCAACGACCTTTTTAACAGAATTCCTTCGCAATCGGTGGAGTCTCTTCGACGGCAGTCGAGTTTCATGGAAACGATACGGTGGCACTTGCCGAGAGATTAGACTACGGAGCCCATTATATCAGAAACGAATTTCGTCGTGTTTACTGATCACTTATCGACGACGGAGCGCCTCGCGTACACTTCTGTAGGGGCCCCCCCGCGTTCGCGTTATCTCGGGGACGCGTCCGCGCCGCGATAAGCCGGAGTCGCGGGACTCGCGCGATCCGCTCGCTCGCACATTGTCGGCGATAACTCGTTGCACGATTTGTACGCTCGCCCGCGGTCTATTCACGTGCGCGAAAACACGTACGATACCGTCGAGATTATCGGCGCGAACGATCTTGAATAAATCATCGGCGTCTGGGATCGTTTGATCGACGTATCGAACGCGATCGCTAATCGATGGTTCGTGAAATTTTTTTACCCTCCACCAGGATTAATGTCGAAGAAAAAATGACCCAATCGCATAAATCGTCGATACCCACGTAGTTCCAACGATAAATCGAGGATGATCGGCAATTGTTTGCCTATGATATATTTTTTTTCCGTTCCATGACGATTGTGGTTGACTAATAAATGAATCGAGTGTATGAATTATCGGTGTCTAAAGAATTCAAACGACAAATCGAGTGCGATCGGTAATCGAGAGTCGATGAAATATTTTTCTCTCTCATTCCGCAGCGATTGTTGTTGACAAATAAACGAGCCGGTCGAATGAATCATCGGTGTCTATATGATTCAAACGATAAATCCAGTGTGACCGGTAATCGATAGCCTATGACATTGTGTTATTTTTCTTCGTTCGCTAACGATTTTCGTCGACAAATAAAAGAGACGGCACGTGTCCCCGAGCGAAAGAGATTGAAAAAAAGTTCGACCTTGCTCGCGGCGCTTGTTGCTCTCCACCATGCTTGGGGCACTACGTGCCTCGATGTGTAGCTTACTCGCGACTTCGTCGGGGATCGCACACAGAGAGTGAGCCCAGCGAGAGTTTAATGAATTCGCGTCGCCACGTGACGCCCGCGACCAGTATCGTCCACGTGGACACCTTCGCATACCGCGAAAGAAGCGTTTTATCGCCTCGCTTCCCTTTCCTCGGTTTCGCCTCTCCTCGTTTCTCTCGCTTTTGCCTACTCGTTTCTCTCCTCGCGTACAGCCGATTCGAGAACCGGTTGGCCAAGATCGCTCGGACTTCGGAGATCAGCGCGATCGACACTGATAATCTCTAGTCTCGTTTACGGTATCGTTTTTTTTTTCGTAGCCCTTCATGAGAAACCGATGGATAAAACCTTCGCAGCCAATTAGCGATCGAGAATCGATAAAACTCAATGAGGCTATAACGCTTCGAATCTTTTGATTCTCGCAGCAGAAATGCCGAGTAGTTTATCTATCGATTCCAGCAATAATTGGGAACAAAACCGAAAAGCTTACTCTTGTTCTATTCAATCCAAGCCTAAATCTCACATCGCACGTGCTGGCGAATCTTGGTGGAAATCGACGAATCATTTCGCCGTCGATTCGTGAAGTTTACGGAATTTCAATGCAAATATTGAATGGTACTCTCTCAATGATCGATATAACCAGATCTATCGACAGGCTTATGCAAAAACACCGGTGATAAACACGTGAATACATCGTGCCGTGTTGACTTACGTGGTACAAATCGCGACGATGACGATACGGCGTGTCGTCACGGAGTCTAAAACTCTTCTATTCAACCGATAGACGAAAATCGAAAAGAATCTACGGTAACTGTGACAAATTTGAATTTGACTGGAGAAAGAAGAGGAAATTAAAAAAAATAGTTACTCACGGTAGATAAGTGAAATGACACAGATTGCACAAATGATCACGTGAAATTTTAGGTTCAAACTCCAAGAAGGGTTAGATAACGATGTACCAATAGGTCTCGATAAAAATACGAATGTATCGTTAGTGCACACACGCGAGAGAGCCGGACCGTGCAACGATGATTTCACTGACACAATGACGAATTAGCTCGTTTCACATGTACGTCACGGTCTCGAAGCGAACCCCCGCACTCTCTCGAAAAATAAAAAAAAAACTGTTTATTCGACGAGTGAACTGTGTTGAGGGTCGCTGAGATGTTCAATAACGATGACTGCATTCATTGCGTTGGAATTGGAACGACTCGAGGGAATACATCGCTTCATTACTAATGGTTTTTTTCATAAATTTCTTTTTTCTTCTCATTTGCAAAAAAAAATCGAAAAATACCAGGTCCGTTTTCATTCATGAATAAAGGCCCAAAGTCTCTAAACATCGTGCCGCATAAATTCACATCACGTGCTTTTGAACGAAGCGGAAAAGGTATGGAGTCGGAATAAAAACCGCTCGATGCATATATCTATGTCTCTGACGTTTTGATTCGGAATCTCGAGACTGGCGCGCACTGGCCGTGCTCGACTCTCGGAGATAATGAACGATAAGAGACGCGGAGTGACTCTCCGTTATTCTCTCCCTCTCTCTTTCTCTCTCTCTGAGAGAGAAAAAAAAAAGAACTGCGTTCGATCGGTGTTTGCCGATGGCAAAACCCAATCGATGCGTGTTGGGCGAAGATTCGAGTCGTTGACACACGCACACAAGCGCCCTCGAGAAACGATCGACTTGTCCGGCGCGAGCGAGGCGATAACAAACGTCTGGAATATACTTGAGACTTTGAACCCTCGTCTCGTTGCTGCTGGTGGTCGAATCGCGTATTGTCTCCGGGACCTCGAGATATCGACAATTTTCGCGATGCATTTCTGAGGCCACGACGAAAACGTCGCTCAAACGTCGACGTTCCGAACGAATGAAAAATATTGAGAAGAAATCGAAGAAACATTCGAGAGGAACGATAATCATATTCCCAACAAAAAAAAAGTCCACACTCGTCGCTATCCGGTTATAACTGGATCTCTGGTTTTTTTTGGGTCATTCGAAAAGTCAGCCGGGAGTTCATGTAGTTCACGTACTACGACGTCTCGGTAACACTACATTATTTTCTTCTCTTTGATGTAATTCTTCTTCCTTTTTTTCATATTTTTTTTATCAAATAAGGCCAAAGCGACCGAGAGTCAAAAATAGAAGCGTCACCGAAGAATTCCGAAATTCTTTCCGGTGCGCCTCGCGGAACAAAGTACGCTCGAGACGGTAAACAAAATCGTTTTATCAAACGGCATAATTGTGAGAATTCCGCTATTGAGCTCTCGATATAGCGACAAAGTTTCTATGCGAGCATTAGATTCCTCGTTGGTGCAACCGGTTCGATCGAGTTTCCATTGGTTATTAATCTCGGGGAGCAACAAACAGACGGAGAAAAGCGTGTTAACGGGGAGAGTGAAAGTAAAGCGTTTTTCCCGAGATTATCCAACTGTTGCGCGTTCAGCGCTCTCGCATCGGCGCGTGGTTCCCGATAGGTCTCCAATTGAGTGATGACGCTATTCGGGGGTCCGCGAGTCACTGTCTATTCTCTTGCGTTTCGCGTCAGCGCTGCGATATCGACTGATGCATCGTAAAAGAAAAAAAAGCGTCCAATAAGGAATATTAACGGTCGCACGTTGGCGAGCGCGCGCGCAAGCAAACGTCTCCTCTGCCTCCTCTCGCTGAGCGGCGCGCGGGACTCGCGCTCGGTCTTATCAGCTTAGCTGCCGGCAACGCTTCGGTGCGAGAGATATTGAGAAAAAAAAAGAGAGAGAGAGAAAAAAAAACGGTGAAAGTGGGGGCGTCGGTAGGATAAGAGAGGAATGAGGAAGAGAGGGGAACATGCGAGAACGCGATTAAGTCTGTCGCTGTATAAATAAGAGGCTACGAACCGCACGAACTTTAGTTTGACGACATTCGTTCGCTGCGACGAGCATCTTTCCCGGCAGTCGTTGTTGTTGTTGTTGTTTCTCCGGCTTCGTCTGGCCTTTCTTTTTTTCTTCCCGCTCTTGTCCGCGACTACCATTTGCGCATCGACAAACCGCATCGTCACGACACTGAGAACGGAAGGTTTTCGTCTCTCGAGAATCGCGACGAGCGAGGAAGAACGGCGCGTGGTGCAGAGGCTACGGGTCGCGTGCGATTAACCGATCGAGTTTCGCTCACGGTGCAAAAGAAGGCTCTGGTTATCTTTCGCGTTGCGGAAGCGTGAGAATTTGCCTTCGAACCGACCAAAGGCAAACGTTATAGACCAGATAGCGAATTCGGAAAAAAAAAAGAACAACACGTTCCAGTGCTAGGCCAGCGGTTCAAAGTTCGTTCTAAATCGGTCGTGTAAAAGACGACGGGAAAGATTGTCATAAAGAGAGAACAACGACTAACCGAAGGATCAACGATCATGGAAAGCTCATTTTCCTAGCAGCGACTAATAATATAAAAAAATAATTATAAACAATTGGATACGCGCGCGTGATTGTTAAATCGTCGAGCCCACCTAAAAGAAACAATACATATATATAACGACATATATTTTTCTTGGAAAAGTGACGAATCCCGCGATATTTTCGATAAATCGAATTTTCATTGAAATTCACTCGACCGAGGCAACGGCTTCGGTTTCAACGTTGTTTGGATCGGCGTTCAAACTGTTTTATGAACCAACCAGTGACAAAAGGCCCAGTTATGTTCTCGATCGAATACAGCAAGCAATTCCTGAGCTACCGCATACTCAAGTCCAACCGTTTCAAATATATCTGACGATACGAACTCGGACTAAGTGCTGTTGAAAAGTTTTTCCGTATAGGTTGTGGCAATTTATTAATTGCGTGCAGTGGAGAGGAGATAAAAGTGCGATCGTGTGCTGTGCACAGAGAGGCGGCTTTGCGAGCTGCGGGCAAGCTCAGGAATAAAGAGATCGAGAGAGGGAAAAGGGCGCCTCTCGGCTCGAGATCCACTGGGATTAATCGGCAAGACCTGGAAAGTCTTGCTAACGTCGAATGACCTTGACGAGTCACGCGGAAAGGAATTCACGAACAAGCATGAAAATGAAATAGAAAAACAGTAGAATAAAACGGAAATATAGAAACCAAAGCGAGAAGAGAAAAAGAACATCGAAAATCGTCGTAACGACGGACAAAAAAAATTAGAAAGAAAGATTATTTCCACAGTCGTCATGAGACTCAATTGATATCCCGTCAGCCGTTAGCGCTGCTGTTCTATAAACAAAACAAAGAATTCTAAACACCGATCCTTTCCAACGACAGTCTTATATACTACCGATTGCTTCTGAAATTGTATTGCTGCATTATTGAACAACGAATAATAATTAATAATCTTTTCGAGAGTATAACAATAAAATTAATATATACCGAATCGTCTCTGACCATTGAAAGCATCGTCTACTTTCTCCTATTTCTATTCTTTGGGAAAATTGTGTGGAAAATATTGAAAAATTCGTGAAAATGATCGTTTACGTTCCTGGCAGAATGCCAAGCCACGTTGGTCCGTACGGAGCCGCTCGTTACCCGGGCACTCTCCTGGGCGCCGCGGTACCGGGTTACTACAGCTCGTCAACCGGTTACACGACGAGCAACAACAACAACAACGGCAACAGCCCCTCGACGCCGGTTAGCTACTACACCGCTAATCTGAATCTTCATCAACAACCGCTGGACCTTCCGGTTTGGCCGCGAAGGATGCCGGCCGAGGACGAACTCGGTGCATCGCCAACAGCCGGACTGGGAAGTCTCGGCGTGTCGCCGGGTGGTCTCGCGAGCGGCGGACCGCCGAGTCCTGCACACAGCGATTCCGATGCTTCCAACTCCAGTCTCGAGCTCGGCTCGATAAGGAGGGGAGAAAACGCACAATTGAAATGCGGGTGAGTTTTCCCAAAAAAAAACCCTATTCTTTTTTTTCATCCTAAACCGCGAGATCTATAAATTCCAACATAAAATTGTAACGAAATACGATAAAACAATTGCGATAATAATTTTACTTTCGAGATTACTTGAAAATATTTTCTCATAATTGACGAAATGTTTTCTATTTTTTTAATACTGTTTTTTTAAGTCGTTGAATGACGATTAAAGACGTACATTGGCGAGCTAGCTCTGCAATCTGAATCGCAGGAATGTAGAAAAAAAAAAATTCCAAAATTATCACGAATTTTTCCACGCTGATTCGAGCGCTAATTCGTTAGTATTATTTGCCCAAAATCAAGCTCGATTGACGCACATCAATTAAAAGCAGCTTGATCAAACATTAGAACGATGAGATAACCGAAAAAATTGTTACAATTGACAATCAATCGTAGATCACTTTATAATCGCTCTGCGATAACGCGCCGAATTAATCGTTGCGAGAGTGTAAAAAAAGACGCTGTATTCCGGTGAGATAACATAGACGCATCGCCGACAGTCTGATATATCTGGCGCACGTGTTCCACCAGCGCCCGGTCGCGTGTTTAAACGAAAGGAAAAAAATCGCGCGCGAAT
Organism: Ischnus inquisitorius; assembly: GCA_963924025.1. Lineage (NCBI taxonomy): Eukaryota > Metazoa > Arthropoda > Insecta > Hymenoptera > Ichneumonidae > Ischnus > Ischnus inquisitorius. The sequence continues at coordinate 5,819,371 of OZ001245.1, read as the reverse complement.
TTAGCGACTCTCCTACGATGTACGAAACCGGCGGCAATTCATATCTGCTAAACGCGACTCTCGAGCCGGCGCATCGAATAATTCCCCCCCGTTTAATTTCGTCTCCCGATGAATTCAAAGACTCCCTTTTATAACAATACGCGAGACGAATACAATGGCGAGCGAGAAGATTTACTGCGACGTATGAACGGCTGAGCTAAGCCGCTGAAGCTTTCGATATTGTTATCCTCCGATAAAGTGCGCGCGGTGCATAACTGCGCCTTCTCGCCCCACTGTGCGGAGCTATCCTATATATTAAATCCATCTCCAATGCTGTGTAATACAGTTTGTACACATATTTGTAATACATAATAATGAAATATCTCGATAACGCCGTCTCTCGTCTCGTCTCAAAAAAAAAAAAAAAAAAGGAAACGCTGTGACGTTAATTTATCGCGTTTCGGCCTCGTGTACTTAGGACTCTGTTATCCAGCTTAAACCGGAGTATTGGGCCCCCCTATCTCGCAGCGATATCGAAATAAATAGACTTCGTCGCGCGGGTTCTTTGGCCGAGATCACGAGAAAGAGAAAAAAAAGTCTTAGAGCAACATTCCGTCCACGCCCTGGGAAGCAGAACGGTAATTCAATACAGAAGCTATTTCTCTGCTCATCGAAACACTTTGTAGCTTCACGGGTGTCCTCGCGAGCTTATCGCGTCGGCGCACGCGAGCGCGCGCAAGATGACGTTCTGTGTGCAACGATAGCGAGCGAAAAAAAAAAGAAAAATCCACACCAAAGAATGGCGTTCTCCGTTCACGTTGTCTCCTCGTGGCGCAGCCGATTTGAAACACAAAACTCACACGCGACCAGTTTCCTTATCCGCTATCTTCGCGCGGTTATCTGTCTCGGGGTTTTCAACGATTTTCATAATAAAATCGTTTCGCATAGGTGCGAAGACGATACGCGAGCCGCGAGCGCGGCAACGCCAATTAACGTCCAGCGACGCGCACGCCGTGTTTGGCTTCCTATACACCGTAGAGAAGATAGTAATATAATAACAGAGCGTGACGCAGATTAAAGAGAATTCTCTCGCGTATGCGAGGCGATATGTTCTCGTCACTTGCGTAAATCGAATGCAATTGCGCAGTTGCGAGACATATATTCTTATTCCTTTTCTTGTTTTCTTTTTTTTTTTCGAGAAATTCCCTCGTTTCTATCGCACACACGCATTCGTCGAGGAGGTTACAACTGAATTGAGAAAAGGAGAGAAAAAAAAAGATAAATTTCAATCGACCAAAGAAGTCTACCACGAGGTCGTGTTTATCTTTCTTCTTTCGCGTGGCTATCAGCAACCGCGAGGCTACGACGGCGTTACTGCAGACGGAAATAACTGTATCGAAGCGTTCCGTAGACTCTGCGATTCGCATCGCCTATATTATTCCGGGCTATACGAATCGCGAGGAAAATTGCCGAGTTACGCATTGAACCGCCACCCCTGTGGGGGTCGCGGGCAACGGGCAAAAAACATCCGAAGCTATTTGCAACGGAGGCGCATCATCAAATTTCTTGTATTTTTTTCTCCGGCTCGCATCGACATTAAACGATAGGGGAGACGACGGAGCGATGAATCGCAGCGTGGAACATTACCATGTATCCATTAAAGCTTCACAATTCGAAGGCGAACTCGAGTCAATAGACGAGAATCGTCAATTGGCCGAACGATTGACTTCAATTCGAGGTTCAAGCGTGCCAAGTCGGCGGGAGCATTTTATTGCCGCCGCTGACGCAAATCGACGATTGGTCGTACATCGAATACACTTCCATGCCGTCCAATGGGACGATGGAAAACTAATCGTGAATTCGACGTCGTTGGTTCAATGAAGATTTATTGTCGAAGGTAGACAAGAAATATTCGAGTAATACTGTGCACGTGTGGCCGCCTCGAAGGAATCGAAGTATGCAAGTTTCAATGATTCGTTCGATGCCTCTTGGTCGGTCGCCCGCAACGGTGAACTGACCAATCCCTCGCATTCGAGAGAATCGCGCCGAGCTTACCGAGATACTCGTTGTCGGGTACCGGAGCTATTATTCCATCCTCCGCCAGTGTATCGATCGTATCTGGCGGTAAAAAAAAACAATTAATCGATAATAATTACTTTAGACGAACGTTTTTAGAAAATGTATTCAATTAACGATCATTAGTTAGGCCTCACCCAAGAGACACGCCGAGAAAGCCGTGTCCTTGAATAGACTTTTGCCGCTTTTGACTTTTTGCGCCGTATAGAGTGACGCCACTTCGCCGGTCATGTACTTTCTCAGAATAAACATTATGTTCTTCGTTAACGATTTTCTCGCATCGTACTTCTGTGCCAGCGAGTTTTTCTGAGAATAAAAGAGAATTTCGCGATCAGCGAATAAGAATCGGCAGAGAAATTGAGCGATTGAGTGATTGGCTTACCAGCGACGCTCTGCAATCCGCGTCGCTCGCTAGTTTTTTGTCGAATCCCACGAAGTCTTCGCGGGTCGCGAACGGTATCGGAAGATTGTACTTTTTCTCGAAAGGCTCGCGCTCTCGTTGAAGCACCGCGGAAGACAGACGCGCTAGAGTATCGTTCACACGATTGACTGCGGCGGTCAGCCGGCTTTGTTCCGAGGATAACTTGTTGATAGCGCCGAATAATAAATGTACAACTGAAAGAAATAAAATTAAAAAACAGATCCCGATTTTTTTTAAGTATAAAAACATATCATCAACTAAACGTTTTTAACAAGTCAAAACAAAGTCATTTTAATAGAAACGTTTATCATTGTCGAAAAATATATTTTTACGGTAACTTCATTAGTACCATTTGCATCAATGGGAATGGGAATCTGCCGGTCAATGTCTCTGGCTGCGTTACAGGAAGCACATGTTGATTGACCTACGATGATCAAAAGAATGAATACATTTTCAAGTATTAATAGGTGGATTCTATTGATGTTACCAATTCTCACTTCGAGAAGGGTTCTCGTCGCACGAAGCATCAGAGGTAACAGAATGCGTGGGCGAGGCTTTTAGTTTAAACGTCACTTCTTCGAATTCAAATCGGGTGCCTGACTCTTGTTCCTCTTGTTCTTTTTTTATCATGATTTCGTTAAAAGCGCATACAGCGTCAGGTTGATCTGCGCTTTCGGACATAGATGCGTCCTGCCTGGACTCTTCGTACAAAGAGTCGCTTCCCTGAGGTTTCCAATTGTATGCACCAGCGACTAAACAATCAGTTCCTGTGTAACAATCAAGAGAATAATAATTGTACGTTTAACAAAAATGAATGTCAATCACACCTCTATCAGATTGAGTCAGAGATGAAGTTTCCTTGGCTGATGCGAACGCTGCGCGATGCCTTCGTACTCTTTCGCGATTCAGTGCGCGCCTTCTTTCTATATTTGTCACTTCTATCGTGATTGCATATAACAATTATAAAATAAATATAACTGGGAAAATAACAGATTAGAGGAAAAAAAAGTCGAAGATAAGCGGGAAAAAAAAAACGGTGACCATTCTTCCTACCTGGTTGCGGCGAACCCGAAGCTTTTTTCATTAGCACGCGTGTTGCGCGATGCCTCCTGACCCGTTCGCGATTGAGTGCACGTCTTCTTTCTATATCCGATTGTAGCATCATTACACTTTACAGCAAGAAATGTTGATCTTGTTTTGTATAAAAACAATATACGGCGTTGTTGGACATCAAGAGGTTACGGCGCTTTCTCGGTGTGTTCTGGCGTGTAAAACCGGCAAAGTATTGGCCGCGGTACATGACAAGTCCGGCGCCTCGTCGGGCTGCCCACTCAATTGCGACTTCTCGACACACGTATCAGCCAATGAGAGCTCGCGAATCAAGTTCAAGGTCACTCGAAAGGAGAATTTCGATATCCGATTGGATGAGAGAATTTCGCGCTATCCGCGAACTTTCGCGGCTTTCTCCAACGCACCTTGCCGTAGCTTATCAGTAAAAAACCGGTTAGATCCCGATTTGTTATTCCGAAACCAATAAACTAAACAAAAGCTCTCGGGTAGCCGAATAGCAGTGTAAAAAGACTTTATAAATGAAGATAAACGATAAGACTCTTAGGTTATTTAATATTGTTTGAAAACCGATGGAATCTGAAGTTGTGGTTGCCGCGCAAATAGATCAAAATAGAAGCTCTCAGATTGTAACTGAATATGAACATGAAAATCTTAATTAATTAGAATAATAATAGGAAAACATTGGTAAAATGTCACTTAAAAGTTTGAAGAAACTCTCCATTCATAATCAAATTATGTACAACCCGAAAAAGTTGAAAAATTCGTAAAATAATTAATAATATTGCAATAATAATTTTTCTAAACGAATATCCAACTTTTCGATTGTTACAGATGGCTAAATTGCGGAAGATGGTTCACATCGTTGAAACAACTGTCAGGACACATAACGAGACTCCATGCCGGTCCCGGTCCCGGCGGATTATTTTACTGCGGTTGGGAAGGATGCGCGCGCGGCGATGGTCGTGGATTTAACGCCAGGTAAAAATCGGCGCGATTACCGCTAATTCGCAAACAAACGCATCTCAAAAAACGCTTTAACAACATTGTCCGAATCGACCGTTCATTATCTTCCTCCGTTTCCAGATACAAGATGTTGGTACACGTGAGGACGCACACGAACGAGAAGCCTCACCACTGTTTTCAGTGCGACAAGAGTTTCAGCCGCGCCGAGAATCTGAAGATTCACGCGCGCTCGCACACCGGCGAGCGTCCGTACGTTTGTCCGGTCGAGGGTTGCAACAAGGCGTACTCGAACTCGTCGGATCGTTTCAAACACACGAGAACGCACGCGGTCGACAAGCCCTACTGTTGCAAGGTGCCCGGTTGTCCGAAGCGTTACACGGATCCTTCGTCGCTCAGAAAACACGTTAAAACTTACCGCCACTACGTCAACAACAACGACAAGCTGCAGGAGAAGAGCTTCGACGAGAACAACAGCAGTCAGGAGAAGGCGAGGTACGACGTCACGCCGGAGAAGCGCAGCAGCACGGAATCCGACTCGAAGAAAGATTCCAGCATCGAGAGCACAACATCGTCGAGTCCGCGCGCGAGCAACAGTTTCGAGGAACAACGCAAGTTCGTCGAGTGGAACAACATCTACAATCTTCACGAGCAACGAAAAAAGGAACACGAGCAATTGACACCGATAAAGAGTTACGAGAACGACGCTAAAACATGCTATCCCCGTATATACGACGAGAGTTACGTTACACCGGAAAAAATGCAAACGACACCGTTGTTCGCGCTCGGCAACGCACTGACGAATGACGCCTCGGCGACGAGCTCGCCGCACACGAGCCCGCGTCACGTGACCGAGAGTCTCCATCCGCGAATCGGAATGCAATCGACCCCGATCAAATCCGAACAGGAATACAACGAAGTTACCGAAAAAGTCACCACCGTCGACTACAGAAACATCGAGTCGATCGTCAACAGTACACCGTGCAAGAAAGAAACCAACAGTTGCAATCCCGTGAGGCATTCGGTGATAAAGAGAGCCGAAAATCTGAAGATGGAAGTGGTCGAGAGTCCGAAGGAGGAAACTACCAAAGCCACCTCGGAGGCTTGCTGCTGTCGTCACAAGTGTTGCGTTCACAACAACGACAATATATTGGAAAAAACAAAGATACTGTCGGATCTGATAATGAAAACGCAGAATCCATTGTTCCGACATCTTCTCGGCTCGGTGGATCTGCGATACGAGTTGCAAAACATGTGGACGAATATCGGCGACGACGCGACGAGCGAGGCCGTCGGGGAAGATTTGAGGGTCAAGGTCAACAACAACGACGGAGTCACGGAGATGGAACAAGATTTGCCGCTCGATCTGACGATACATAAGTGAGGGAAACAACTTGCGGTTCAACAGACACAAATAAAGAAAATACACACATCTATACACACACACGAACACACACATACACACACTCGTTAATTGCCAAATATATAAATATCGCGCGCAGGGTCTTTTTCTACAGTCAACGCGTGAGCTTTAATCCGGGAGATTCGTCTAGCTGGTCTACGTCTTCGTTGCTCGGGTTCGGCTCAAACGAATGACCCGGGCAACGATTACCTGGTAAAGCCTCGGTATCGTTTTTTTCTTTTGTGATTCTCGACAGGTCGATGAGGGGAAAACGGACGGAAGAAAAAAATGAAGAAAAGTCGGGAGAGAGAGGGGAAGCTCCGTTCTGATCGGATCGCAAAGCCAAATATGTTATTCTAGTACGTCGCGAGTGTGGGAAACCAATGAAAGAATGATAGAATAGCGTTGAGTTAATGTAAGATCGAGAAAAATACGAAGTATGAAAACTCCGCATTGAAGCGTCGAATCGATGTGAGATTTGCTCAATTCTCTATGCCGTTAAGTTTTATCAACACCGATATGTTGCCTTTGAAATCCTCCAGATGTTCTCGTTAGATACGCCTCGTTCGAGCGGACCAATCGCGTTTCCGCGTATGTACATATATTTAAAGATGAAAGATGAGAAGTAAGGAAAAATCAAAAAGATCGTGTTCTAAGAGCGTGTATTCGAGTCGGGTGTGATCGAATTTCGTCGTCAGCGTTTTGGGCGAGCGAGGTCGAAGCTCGGCATCGAAAAAACGAAAAACAAAAAAAATTAATAACGAGAGATCATAAGTTGAATGTCTCGGTGTCGAGCTCCGAGCCGCCCGATCGCCGTGTGCCATTGCGTGTATGTACATATATCGATCGAAAATAAAAATAAAAAAAAATCCGATCAATCGCGTACCAAAAGTGCCTTACCACAGCGTGGAGTTAAATAAAAACAAAAAAAGAAGATGATAAATGAAAGAGGAGATACAGCGAAATTGTTAAACGATGTGAAGCTTATTCAATAAAAAGAACGAAATACATTATTTATACGAAAAGAAAAAACATTTTATTTATTTAATCTCAACGAAAACGTGCGCACGCCCACGCGCTTGTTTCTTCGTTGAGCCGTCTGCACGTTTCTTTTTTCTCTCCCTCGCGATGTCGTAACAATTCGGCCCACATTTCTTCGATGATAAGCCGAAGAAATATATAATCTGTCGCAACGTGGAAGTAAAAAAAAAACGGTAGATTCGTGTGTGGCGCAGCCACTGTAGAAAAATCATGGAAGATCTTTTGACGGCGCGAGACGAGGCGATGATACAAGTTTCCCTATGATTCGTGAGAGATTATCGTGTCGGCAGTTCCGAAAGATTTCGTTCTCACCCCAAGCTCGTGTCTCATTGGTTCGTCTCACGGAGAAACTTCGGAGGCACTTTCATCTTCTATTTTCCGCCGCTCGTGCTATCGCTCCGCCTTATTTTTTTTATTCATTTTTTTTCCATTACAAAAATATATATCGTCAAGCTCGCGCGGCGATCCGCGGTCTCAGGATATACTGTGACCCGTGAGAAGATCGGCCATGCCGTCTTTGATGATTTTCAAACTTTCGAGATCGGCGTTTATCGTATCGATAAGCTGGGCCATGCCTTGCTGCTCCATACTGAGGTACTGGAAAAAAAATTGGAGCCACGAGAATGATTAGAAAAATTTCCGAACGCGCGATCCGAATAGATCGATAGATCTGTGTGTAGATTGTGAATTTCAGTATCGAGGTCAGTTCGATAAACTCACCACTTTGATGTCGTCTTGAGCGATAGGATCCATCGTGTATCTCTCCTGTATCTGCATGTCCACGTGTCTCCTCATTCTCAATTGCGACAGCATTTCGCTTATTCTTCCCTTGAATTGCGTCGGTGCACTTATCTGCGCGTGCATCGCCTCGAATCTGTTGGTCAGTATTTCCTCCTCCGGTTGCAGAGATAGTCCAACCTTCCGCGTGACTTCCTGCTTGACGAGAACCTGCAATACCCGATGTTGAAGTTCGAGCAAGGACCGCCGATGTTCCTTAAGTCTGGCCTGTGTCGCGGTGTGTTGTCGCTGCAATCCTTGTATCCTATCCGCGGCCATGTCGAGGAAAGCTCGATGTCTCGCGGTTTCTTCCTCCTGGCACTTGAGACGATTTTTCACCTGTTGGAAGCCGATCATCGGCACGGGAATGTACATCTCCGGATTCGGATTGTCCAATTGCGCCTGTTTCCACAATCGCGGATCTATCGAGCACGGTGGATTGTCGAGATACTCCTTCAGCTGGGAGGGTTCGAGTTTAACTTGCGGAAATATATTGTCGACACCGATTTGCGTGAGTTGTTGTTTCTGCACGGATTGCGATAGATAAGCGACCAATTCGTTGGCCGGTATCTTCCTCGACGTTCCGGTCACTCCCTTTTCCGCGACGAATATCGTCGCTTGACTCTTCGTTTCGCCGATCGATTTGACGCTGTCCACGGTGACGGTGAGATTCGGCTTGTTGCCGAGTATACCGTTCAACGATCCTATCAACTGTTGCCTGCCGTCTTTGATCTCCTGTTCCTTCTTGTTGAAGCAAAGAACGACGAGGCCATCGTTGTTGTCCGCGTTCGGCATGCAACTGTAGCCGATCGCTTTGAATCGACACAGTGGATTTTCCTGGGTCAGCTCGATCGGCTGCGCGTTCGACGAGTAATAAGCCTTTCCCGTGCCCCACAGAGCTTGAATGAGATTCCAACGCGCGATCGTGTTGTCACGCTCGTCGTTGAACAATTGACAATTGAACACGGCGTTGTAGAGCGCTTCGGAAATCGCGTTCGCCGATTGTTGCTGCTGTTGTTGCTGTTGCGCTTGTTGCTGCTGTGCCGTCAGGCCCGTACCGAATCCTCCGAAGCTTCCGCCGGTACCGAAACCCCCGAAAGCCGTGTTGGTCGTCGCTGGCGCAGTTCCGAATCCGCCGAATCCACCGGATGTACCGAAAGCCGTTGGAGCCGTACTCGTCGTGCCGAAATTACCGAAGAGACTCGGTGCCGTTGTCGTCGCGGTCGACGCGAAACCACCGCCGAAACCCCCGAAACCCATGGAACTCGTCGTCGCGGGTGCTCCGAGCGTCCCAAAACCCGTCGACGTGACCGGGGGCGCACCGAACCGTGTTGTGTTACTTCCGAAGCCGAAAGTGGTTCCCGGCGTGCTGAAGGTACTCGTGCTCGTCGACGTCGAGCCAAATCCCGTTCCCGCCGGTGCTCCGAATCCCGACGTTGTTCCGAAACCGGTCGTTTGCGTCGCCGGGGTGCCGAAGACACTGAGAGTCGGTGCCGACGTCGCTGGCGTGCCGAAACCGAATGACGGTGTGGCGAAACCCGCTGAAACGGTAGAAGATTCTTTCGATAACAAGAAAACATTTTTTTTGTCGCTACCGTCGAAACAAACGAAAAACGATGCGGAACTTTTTTTTAACTCTGTCACGTTGACGTTTGTCTTCACGCGATAAAAACGAAGTTTTTCTTCGGGGGAAAATAAATATTTGGCAGAGGAAAGGAGAATTTTCTCGAGCTTGAAATGCAACAGACCGCGGATTATTTCGCGGCGCTTCTCAAGGTCGCGAAAGTGGATTGTTCGAGCAAGCGAAGAAGCGCGAAATTTTAGCAGAGATTTGAGTGCAACAAAAATGTATTCGCATTACAAACGCCATCTTCCACGTTCCTATATCATGGGGACGTTGATAAGACGCAGGGAGGATCCGGAATACGCTACAGAGATGCTGAACGAATTTGGAACAACAGACATTGCTATCGGAGTAAATAAATACATCCTTTTTCGTTTTTCATTTTCTATTAATCACATTTGTTTTATCAGGATGCTACGGCGGAGGTAATGTTGACGACAATAGGAAAAATACCGAATGAGATGTACGAACTAGAGGAAACTACTGTCGGTTCAATGGCAATGGCGGAAGCGCATCACGACGCTGAAACTATTTCGCACGAAAAGTCTGCCGATGACGGATCCGGATCCGGATTTGCCGCTCATTCTACTCTATTCATCGTTTTGACCGTAGCGCTTCTGCTGCTGTTGACGATTTGCTGCGTAGCGGCGTGCGTCATAGCCAGCGCGAGAAAAAGATTTTTAGATTCGAGCGACGCCGAATGCGACCCTGAGTGCGACAACGCGAAACGACCTTTGATCAACTCCGATAGGATTTCAGAGACCACAACCAAAAGCAGCGGTACATCCACGAGGAATTGAGAGAAAAAAAAGTACGATTTTGGCATAAATCGATTTGTCATCGACAACGAGGCAAAGTGTGGCGACAATTGACATTTGTCATTTAACAGGTTTGCGACGGTTCGCGATTGTTAAACTCCGAGAACAAAGGAAAGATTGAGCGAGTGCGAGTAGTGATTATTGCGACGTATTTGCGAAGAATTGTACGCAGAGATAAGGATCCTTTTGTGACAAACAAACACGGCATGACATAACCCCAAAAAAAAAACGTTTTTGTTTTAACGACTTACCCGGCTTGACCGGGGTCGCCGCTGTCGAGGTCGCCGAGCCGAAACTGAACGTTGACTGCGTGGCCGGTGCGGACCCACCAAATCCCGCGCTGAATGACATTTTAACACTATTTTCTAGCAACTATTGACAATGACAAAAACACGCGCAACGCCGGACCGCGATTACGCGCGCCGACGACAGGACAAACGTTTTTCCGTCTCTGCGCATGACCGAAGCGAAGTTACCGACTACACCGCGAGAGCGTCGTTCGCGGCTCAAACGCGAAATTGAAAAAAAAAAACGTAAACAATAAATACAACACTGAAGGTCGGGGTTGATAGAGTACAATCGTGATGTTTTTGAACCGAACACTTTATTCGCGTTTCGACGCGGGCCGCATTGGCAACGGATACAGTTTTTCGTTTCGGTTATCGTTCGTTTTTTTTTCTTTTTTGATAAATTTTTATAATTCAAAAACTTGAATAAACATCTTCCATTCACTAACTAACGTATATAGATACGATACTTTCTTTAACGTTTTCAATTTTTTTGTTTCTCGATAATTTTCTCTATGGCATTTGTGTTATTACATTTAATACGTTTTTTGGGCAATGTTGTACAACGCCAGCAGTGATCGCTATGAACGCGGAGCGCGAAGTTTCTTTATCGTGATACTTTGTTCGTCTCTTTGTTTTCGACGATGAAACTCGGCGTCGATATATCTCTCCACTGTAAACAGCTGGGTACCGATCAACGACAATTCTCACGTGTTGGCTGGACTGCGTATTACCCACACTTTGTGCGGCGAGCATAGCGGAGTCAACGGCATTCTCGTTTACGTAACAAACAAAGACGGTAAGTCACAATAACTTATCTCACATTCAACTATAACACCGATTAAATTATTTCCTTCATTGCAGTCAAATCGCGTTAAAATTCGCATGTTAAACATCGTAAATAATAAGACACCACAGCCAGACGTTTCGTCACTATAGATATCCCGGATTTTCGAACGAATGTGAACAATGTATATTCAACGGATAATATAGATTCGATCGCGCATGCCTCTCTTAACAGCGTAAAACGGAAAAAACGGTGAACGAGTGTTAACGATTAATCGATAATCTATATCTCTCTATTATTCGTAATAAATCATTTATAGCCCTCGTCTGTGTGTATCGATATATTGCTTTACGTTCTAAAGATTCTCGACGCGTTGCCCCGTGCGTTCAGCCAACGTGGTCCGTCTCTAGAATCAAAAAGTCAAACACGACGCAATTGAAAATTCACGAACTTAAATTCACGTTCCATTTGGCCCATTCATAAATAATCGTTGATATGAAGACATTGACACCGTCATCGTAAACCCGTTAGGTCGTGTTGCGCGTGAAATCGTTTCTTCGTTAATACTATGAAAAATTAAGTACACATTTTCGTAACAAGGCAATCACCTCATCAAGACTCCCAAATTATTTATGAATGGTATTTAGTTCAATAGGCGTTTAAATCTCGTTAGCATGTTTAGTTACAATCGTCTGATGGATGTTAGTTGTTTTCTTTTTTAATTCACATTTATGCACGATAAAAATGTTATTTTACAGCAGAAACAATTTGGGAGCAGACTTAACGAGGTTTCACATCGAGGTTTTTCTTTTTTGTCTAACGAGATTTAACTGCAACAATCTTAGAGTTTCTACTGATGAGAGAAACGGAAGACGGGAATGACTGAAAGATTACTTTTGTAATAAATTCGTTGGAGAGTTACGCCCCTATCTCTTGGACCCGAATCGCGCGTATCGACGATATACGTTATATAGGTACTGCGTGGAATATGCGATTGAAACAATAATCTTTCCTTTTTTTCGTCTGGATCGTTGTAGAAAATGAGCAAAAATACATTAGGCCAGTTTCGAACTATTCGCCCGTTATCTCGACCGATTACAACGACAACACGTTTGTTTTTTTGCTTCCGTGGACATTTACACATTTACACGTCAATTACAACGTTCGAATACTATCGAGTTTTTTTCGGAACAATCGACGTATCCGGTACGTACGAAATGGTTCTTCAAAACGAATATCTTTATCTCTATATCTTCATTATCATTAATACGAAAGTACACAATTCATGCAGTCCCAAGTGTTATAACAAATTTGTTTTTCCATCTAATTTTGATACTTCCTCGATTGTTTCATCAAAGCATTGTCGGCCTCGATTTCTCGTTATTTATATGAAAACGAACAAAAGAAAAACGAAGGAAATGAAATACTTTACGCGTTTATAATGAGAGATCTCGAACTTGAAAAAGTCCGAGATTCGTGGGGTCCCGAAATTTTTTTGTTTCTCGAAGGCAGGTGGGTTTTGAAAGACATAGTTTTTTGTTTGCATTTTTCGTTTGGATTCGTGCTCGACTCCGATAGATTCGTCAGTGGGACAAACGGAGACAGAGTTTTCTTTCTCGGACAGAAAGTCGTTGTGTCGTAGAGGATATTAGATTAGAGATAGGACTCGGAGAACTCAAAGTCGGAAGCCGAGGCTCGGGAGGATCTCGTGTAAACGGATATACCCCCACCGATTGCGCTGTCCGAGGTTCCCTCGCCGGTCACGAAATCGGCTACTATCAACGAATCCTTCTGACCGCCCCCCTTGAGTGCGTCGCGTTCGGCCAATTTTTGCTTCAGTGCTTTTATCTTCTCTTCTTTCTGCAAAAAAAACGAAGACTATTGAACACCCGTTTGTATAACTAAATAAATAAATAAATAAGCAACGAAATAAATAAATAAATAAATTAATTAATAAAACATGTTTGCAATTATAAAAATCAACCGACCGTGGCGATTAATTTCTGCAGCTCGTCGTTCTCGCTGACGAGTTTTTGATATCGCTCCTCGTCCTCCTTCGACATTCCAACGTCGGGATTGTACTTGGACTCGACTTTGTCCTTGGGGTGTCTTATGACTTCGATTACTTTGGGCACGAATATAAGCGCCATGCTCAGGAAGCAGCAGAATATTATAGCGAGCGCCACGAAGGTGAAGCTCGCGTCTTGCTGGCTCGCAATGACCATCGTTACCGGTGCCGTTATCAGGCAAAGCACGACAACGTTGTAGATCGACATTCCGACGTATCGCGAATCGTTTATCTGCTTCACTTTAATACTGCGCGTCTCGTAAGCGAGGAACAATCCGAATACCAAGACGACTCCCTTGTATCCGTAGATTAAACCTGACAAATATTAAATGAAAAATTAACATTGTCATGATGATAATATTTGATATTTGAATAATATTTATGATATGTAAAAAAATATGTGCTTCACGATTTTTTTTTCACGATTAATCATCTTCGTTGAAAATTTTTTTATTGCGTTTGAGAAGAAGTTGCTACCGAGCCATATGCTGTTGTGATAACTCTCGCAGTGCTCGAGTTCCGGCCGAATCCTGGCATCGTCGTCGCCGTAAGGCGGCAACTCCAGTGGAAAAACCTCGATATTTCTCTGCAGCGGATCGAGACCCTGCCAACATCCTAGTAGCACGATATCGATTGCCAATAGCGCGCTTACCATCGTGTACAACTTCCACGGTTGAATGTTCTTCTGTACAGAGGACACTTTCTGTTTTGCCATGAATAACTGCGCAAAACATTATTTATGGGGATGGGGGAATGTTGCGAAATCGTGCGGATTTCGCGTGGTCCTTACCTTGGCCTGATCGGCTTTCGTTTTCGTCGTGAGACGATGAACTCGCCACACTTTGCTGAACATCGCGCCGAACGCGAGGGTGAAACCGATCGAGAGCATCCATGCCCGCGCTTGACAAATTCCAGCGTATTCCCAAGGCTCGACGAATCGACCGTCGATGCCGAGCAAAAATACCGACACGAAACAAGCTATCACACCCACCAACATGATCGTGTTGCAAACCGGATGCGAAGACTGTATAACTCTGTAAGTTGAAAAAAAAAAAATTATTAACAGCATTTTCGAAATGATAATTACAATATTAACAATAAATTTTTGGGCTCGTGCAAAACATTTTTTTTACTTCACCTTCTATGCCGGTTCCAAACGTTGAAAATGATCAGCAGAATAGCAAGCACGATTCCCGTGGAAGATATAGTGCCCATGCAAATGAATAGCGGCAGCGATACAGTCCTCAAAACGGTTCTGACGATCGTTCGATCCTGGGGCACCTTCCCGGCTATCCATCTCTCCATATTCTTCCACGTGAGATTATCGCTCTGCGTATCGTAGTAGCCCAACTTGACGTACTTTCCATCAATCACCTGCTCTATCTGGGTCAATGCTATCCTGTCGCCCTGAGAGCTGAACGCTACGTAGCCCTGAGAAGAAAAAAAAAGGTATAAATTAATTTAAAAAAAATTTTCAACTAAAATTTTGATGGGACTTACCGATATACCGAGGAACTGAGTCGAATTTATCGCCGAATAAATCTCGTCGGCGATCTCTTTCTCCGTGTACGTAAAGTTTTTCAAACTTTTCCCAGTTTTCCCGAGTTTTTCCATTGTTTTGTTGAAAGCTTAAAATTTTTGAGATCCAGTTTTTTTTTTGCTTGGATTTATTGTTCGTTATTTTATTACAGGTAGATAATTACCCAGAGCAACGGACCAAACGGCGTCGTATGCCAGCGGAGCCTCCTGATAGCCCTCGGGATATCTATTGTTGTCGATATCGTAACCGTCCTCCTTGAGCATCTTGTTCAATCGCTGCCTGAAGTCCTCCGAAGTCATTCCGCTGATGGTCGTGTCGTTGTTCTGATTCCACATCAACGCCTCGGTCGTTAGATGTCCCTCGGCCGCCTGTCTCATCTCTTCCTTCGTGCAGCTGATACCTTCCTTGTCGAGGTTCACCTCGAACCAATTGTCCTCGTACCATCCGATGAAGAACCACACGTAACTCTTGCCGTAGAGCTTCTGTTGGAATACCTCGCACAACACCCGACGCGCCGCGACGACGTAGAAGAGTCCGACGATTATTCTCGCATCCTGACGACGAAGATTCCTCACCGCGTCCGATGGATCGGAGAGAAAACTCTGGCGCGTTACTATCTCGATACCGGCCTCCTTACAACGAGCCTCGAGATCCTCGACCGTCTGCGTGGATCATTAACTTCTTAGCGATTGTAACATTGAATTTAAAGTAGTCGTACTTGGGAAATTCGGAGAGAATTTTGAATAATTCTCAATAGGAGGAAGATCTGAGAAACTTCTCTCAGCGACCGATTTTTATTTAGCAGAAAATAATGCGTTAATATTTTTTTTACTCAAATTTGAAAGAATTCTATTTTTTCTAAAGTCTCTCATTCAATGATTTCTTTTGCCTTACCGACATGAAAACTTCCTCGGCTTGTTGCAGAATTGCAACTCGGGACCAGCCGAATTTTTGGAGCAATTTTATCCTCGTTGGATTGTGGACCGTCGCCGATGGATGAGTCCTGAAGAGGGTGGGAAAACGATTCCTGTCCGAAAGCGCCGGTGAGGAGGCTCCGTAACACAGCTAATACGATTCGTATATAAATAATCAGCGATAGCTTGAAAAAAAATTGTTTTTTGGTATCCGCGACTTACTACAACTAAATTCCACATTTTGGAGGCCTCGGCGACGGTCGTGCAGACGGTACTGCAGCCGGCCAGTAACATTAATTTTTGCGGAGTGTTGTATAACAGATCGTACATTACGGAAGCACCCAGACCTTGTTCGCACTGAAAAAAAAAAAAATGTATCCATTCATCGATAATTTTCTTTTGCCATTAATTTTTACAATTTTTTTTTCCAGACACACCTCGCTGTCGTTTGAGTGCAGATTGAGGGTGAAACCCGGCAGCAAGTTTTTCTCCCGATTGACATCCTCCAGAGCGAGATTCGCGGCTGGCATGCAGGCCTTTCGAGAAGATATTCAACCAACGATTATGTCGGATTTTTTAGTCTGCCTTACGGAAGACAAAGTGCGAAAAATCTATTAATCATCTCACCTGCCCGCCTTGCCATCCGCCTTCGCCAGCGATCGGAAATATTCCGCCGATATGGAGCACATTGTCGTCAGATTCGGGCAACGATCCGTAGATCGGCAGTGCGATCGTCGCGATCACCAACAGCCACAGCATCTTATCGTCGTTATTCGATGATTCTCTGATAAATTGTTATTTATCAGAGCTGAACGCAAGCGAGGCCCGTGGATCGTTCTTCGTTTTTTTTTCTCTTTCTTTGTTTTTAAACGATTTTTCGTAAATTCATTCTCGCACTGCTGTCGCACGCTCGTTCAGACGTCGGTGGAAAACTCACGAGTACTTGATCCATGTATGACTCTAAAGGGTTGAGCAATCGTGCCGAGGTCGAGAGCTGTTTGGAACTCGCCCACCGTCCGAGAAGTTTCACTGAGACGATCGCATTTTTGTCTTCTAACGACGAATCTTCGCGGCGCAAACTTTCCTCAGTTTCGACGGAGCGAGTTTTTTCTTAGAATAACACCGATTGATTCTGTGAAAAAAAAATAACAATGATTATCACTGTTTTTCGGGTGAAAAAGCGTTTTTTTCGGAGCGCGGTACGTACGTCGCGTGCGAATCATATTGATCCCATCCCCGTGACCCGAGGCCCGCGCGTAGTGGGGGATGAGGGTGGTCCTCGGCCCCTACGGTTTGCTCTTCTCGCAATCAATAAACAATCCTTTTGGACATGTTATTCTTATTCTCGAAATAAAAATTCTCGCCATGACCCGGATCTCGCGCTAAATCATTTCGTTACATTTTCAATTTATATATTTCCTAAATTATAATAAACGAATAATCCGAGATGAGGGGATGAAATTCAAGGGCGTTTGAATATTACGCCGCCAAACGCTATTCATTCGTTTAAATATAGAAAAGTTTTTTATCGGTTGAAATTCACTTTCAATCGAAAAGAAGGAAAAAGTACAAGAGTATAAAATTACATAAAAATATTGTAGCGAAAGATTGCAAAAAATGTTGAAATTTGGTGACGGGAGAAAAATTGCCGACGGAGTAGAAAGCATCGATTCGACCAAGAGAGATGCGGGAGATCCCGCGGCTCGTCGACCAGCTGTTGACCGCGCGCGTTGTTGACGCCATGGCGGCCTCCTGAGAACGTTCGGCTCTCTACAATAAGAAAACTTCGTTTTTCATCGAGAAGCCCATCGGAATATCGAAGAATGGCGGTTCAGCGCGCGTTGCCGCAGAGCAAGGAAGCTCTCTTGAAATCCTACACGACAAGATTGAAGGACGACGTGAAATCCATGCTGGAAAACTTCGAAGGTATGTTCCCTAACCTCAAATTTCGTGCTCTTGCGAAAAGGAAACATTCTCGTGTATCAACGTTACATTGACACTAAACAATTTTTTTTTGTTTTTTTTTTCGAAGAAATCGTTAAATTAGCCAAAGGCGAGAATGACTCTCAATTGTCACGAATGACGCAGTGCGAACAAGACACTTACGAGATGCACGTTCGCGCCGCGAACATCGTGAGAGCCGGCGAGTCGTTGATGAAGCTCGTCTCCGACATAAAGCAGTACCTGATCCTTAACGACTTTCCGTCGGTGAACGAGGCCATAACGACGAACAGCAAATTGTTCCGTACCAAGCAAGCCGAGTGCGATCAAAAACTCGCGTCCCTGCGGGACGATATGGCGGCCGATCTTTACGACCTTGAGGAAGAGTACTATACGTCGATTTACAAGTGATTATCAAAGTTTCGAGATTTTCGATTCGAACGAACGGAACTGCAAGTCATCGAAGAATCGGACCATTCACGCTCAATTGTGATCCCCCCCCTTCTCTTCAAACTGTATATTTATTATGAGAATAAAAGGCAATACTTTGTATAATTCTTCACGTTTTTTCGCACATTATTCCGTTGAAGGGTTCGGTAAAATGGAATGATACGTTCGAGGAAAGTTTTATTGATCACGTTCACTTTTGTTCTTTTATTACTTCGAATATTTTTCTTAACACACAGATTATACATCACACGATACTTCTAGCTGGTAATAAGTATGTATATAATAAGGGTAGTGGTTTGTTTATTTCTTATTGTTGTTTATTCGTATTTATTTTAATAATGAATTCATAAGTTTCTTGGAATATTAAACGTAATCTTACGGGTAATACTAGTATATCTGCGTTTTCTTTTTGCTGCTTCGCCTCTCGACTCGTTTTTATCCGTTTCTCGAAAAGAAGGAAACCAACTTCGATCATTACAATTTTTACGATCGTCTCTCCCTCGCGGGGATAATGATACAATTACGATAATAACATTAATAATAATAATTTACAGTGAAACACGAAGAAAAAAAATGAAGAACGATCGCGTTTTAATGAGCGGACGCGAATCTGAGTCACCGCGAAATTTCGGAATGAGAAGTTCGTCGTACGCGCGGGTTTCATGAGCTTGGCTGTCTATCGCGACGTATGCTACTTTCGCGGATTTACGAGAACGCGGGAATCGCGGGGACAAATAGTAACCGACAGTACGAAACACTTCGAATGTTAACGAACAAAAAAATATCACATAGGGGCGATACACTCGACGCCGAGAAAAGAGACGAACGTTCCGAACGAAAAAACAAAACGGCACGACGAACCAACGATGAACATTAGAATATCGCGACGATTCCAAGCGTCAATAAATTATTTCATTTCACATATTCGGGTCCTTCGCGAACTTCTTTACAAGAAACCACGCCAAGTAACAATAATTTTAGAAGGAAACTCGATTACACAGTAGTAATGATGTAACAAAGAAAAAATACACAAAAGATGTTTCCATATACTTAAAAAGAAAAGAAAAAAAAAACAACGTGAAAGTTCCCTCCGTACGATTCTTCGAGACTAAGGCGAAGAAGCCTTCGCATCTCGATATTCTAACGCTAGACAATAATTTAGTATTTACACAATTCGAGTTTACCTTTCTGTTTCTCTCTCTTTCTCGCAATCTCTCTCTCTCACATACTTAAAATTAAACAGTTACAGACAAATCAGGCTTTCCAAGCTTCTCACTTGTTATATCTCGCGATTTCTTCTTTTCTTTCCTTTTTCTTTTACCCTCTCTCGCGGGCCTTTTATCCTGGCTTTGAAATCAACTTTTTGGTCCTCGTCCAGATATAAGAAAACCGTAGCGTCCAAGTGACGATCGAAAACAACATATACGCTACTTACAGGTTTTTTCTTTCTTTCCCCGTCGTTTAAACAAAGTACGATCTGACCTCTCACGACCAACCATGGATAGCTCGATCCTTACGGTGCGGAAGTACGAAATTGTTGGAATGATTATAATTTTAGTGGGGATTTACAATTCTTACACTCGTGTCTTTTTCATCCCTTTCGCAACTGAAACTGAACGAGACAACGTTATTATCCATTCCACGTTACAAGTTAATCTTAGTGCACTTACGCCCTACTTTGGCAAAAAAAAGAAAAATTCTACAAATCTATTACTCGCGCGACTCACAAACAATTTTCTCAAACTTTTTTCTTGTCTCGTTCACCTAATAATCGTGTCACTCTTTTTTCTTTATGCAAAACGCTCTATTTTCTCGTTTATATTAATTCTTATAAAGACGCTTTTTTATTCTCACCAAAAAAAACTGTCACATGGAAAGGCTTTCGATACACTCATTACTTCTCAGTCCTTGCTCAGTCGTGTGGTTTCTTATGTCATCGCGTTATCCTACTACCTATTATTTTTACGCATTGTATAAAAGATGTTGAAAAAATTGGGAAGGGCAGCAGCGGCGTTTGATATGCTATTTGTTTGTTTCTCGTTTTGCTTTGTTTCTCTTTTTTTTTTTTCTTACGCCGCGACCATTTGGCGGGTTTAACGATCGTTCGCAATCTCTTACTCGAACGTAAAGTCTCACGGTTCTCTCGGCAGTTTAGTTTTATTTTTTCGATGATCAATATTTCATTGTACGCAGTAAAGTTTCCGTTGCGCTGGCTCGATCGTTCGTTCGAAATGTCTGTTCTCACGTGCGTAATATTGATTTCTGTTTTACCCTCCCGGTTTTTCTTCTTTCTTTTCTCGCGTAGCGAGTAGAGTAACGCGAAGTAAATGCAATTTACTTGGAATGATACTGGTTTTGTATTTTCTTTCCGCTTTCTTATTTTCTTTTTTTTTTTGCGAGTTCAGTTCAACGCTCGGGCATAACCGACGGGGACCCGCAGGGTGTTCATGGCCGGTGGAACTTTTCGCGCGAGTTCCAAGGATCACCCTGCGCGAGATTGATTGTGTTATTGTATAGCTCGTTTTCTCAGAGAATCCCGTAGACGGTGCGAGAGCCGATTTCTCACATCTTCGGCCGCGCATTGCCGAAGAACGAATATTTCTTCCTCTCCTCCACCGCTGGGACTGCAGGATTATTCGGAAATCGCTGATTCTCCGGAGTTGCGGATGCGCCGATTTCCTCAGTAGAGAAGATCGGCTGTTGCTTCGGCGCCCCAGGCCGCGGCGTCTTGTTCAGCATTCGCGGATTCCTCGCTTTCCTGTTGTTCGCTGACCGGAGCCGGCGCGACCGCGGGTGTCGTGGTCCTCGTGACACCGAGCTCGAAACCTTCCGAAGCGAGATCCATCTTGCTCGGTGTGAAACTCGCCAGTCCGCCACCGCCTGTATAGAGACGAGTAACAAAAAAGAAAAGCACTAGCGTTAAGCACACTACGGACACTACCGAGCTGAAGCGTCGCTCTAATCGGATCGTTATCTCAGAGGGAGATTTTTTCTGTTCACTATCGAATGCGCACATTTCTAAACTTTGAGCCAAAGCGAAGTGTACTCACTAAAAAAAAAATAAACAGAAATATCGGCGATAGGAAATCTATGAGGCTTCTCAGGTAAGAACCGTATTAAGATTAATTGGAAATAGAAATAGGAAAAGAAAGAGAGAGAGAAAAGAATAGAGAGAACTAGACTAATGATTCTTCGGTAGGATCGTAGCCGAGAAACAGTAGACGTCGTCTCGAATTATTCAGAGCGCTTGACGACTCTGAAAAATATCGAAAAAAAAAGAAAGAAGGCCCAGATACTCATAAAGGACTCGATTACTCGAAGGCTTGAGATTAGCGACTTCCGTTTCGACGAGGACCGAGTGATTTGATTGTGAAGAAAAAAAAAAGAAAAATAATATAGATACGATAAGAGAAAAAGTCGGTTGTCGATACCTGATCATATCTTACCGAGTAGAGCGGACGACATCGTGGCCGCTGAACTAGCGGAAGACGATTTATTGGCTCCTTGAGACGATTGTTGCCCGACCGAGGAAGTATCGCCGTCGACGCTCGTACCCTCGTCCTCGAGCAGCGAAGCCTCGCTCGGATATTCGAAGGTTCTCGTCGCCCCGTCGTCGAATTGTATCCGGAACTGTAACGAAAGCAAATGAAATCGATTATCAACAATGAGAATGAGAAGATCTTGTCTATTTCGTGACTCCGGGCAAAGCCACTGGCGGCTCTCGACGTGGCTAATTTATAAATGTGTTCTATGAGGAAGCGAGAAAGGAAACAATGCCACGGTTTGTAAGCCCGGCATAACAGTAACCGGTCACACTCGTTGACTTTTCGGCTGCGTTACTGCGTCATCTCTCGTTTCTTCTCCGCGTTGACGATGAACGCGAAAAAGCAAGACTCGCGATATCGAACAATGCGGCTTCTCGCATAATTCTATTAATAATAACGAACGAATGAAAAAAAATGAAAATTTTACGATCGCGACGAGGGATCTCGAGCGATCGATCAAAATTAATTATAACAATTGCCAAGATACCGAGGAATCCACGACGTCGAATGCTACTTCTCGATAGAGCACGCGTTCCGCTTGAGTTATGCAGAAACGAGTACGTCAACGCGAATCGGTTCTGAATATCTTCGAGCGACCGCGAGTTTTCCATCGTCGTTCGGTGTGTCCCGGCAATGGATTCGGTCGTGATCACAGACGCGACAACCGTTCATTCGACAACCTTGGGCGACTCCCGAGATGAAAGAGACAAACCTCGAGCGCGCTTTTGCCGATCTTTCGTCCCTGTCGAAGCGTCGACGATCGTTAATTCCCGTTCGCGAAACCGGCGGCCTCGCGAGCGTCAACGTTCTATTTTCAGTGCTGAGCTCTCGCGATCGCTCGTCGATCGATCACGCTGAGAAGCGCTATCGCTTCATCGAATCGACGCGCGCGACGATGATTCAGTCATATCGATGACCGATTTCATTTCGTATCGTCGATCGCGCGTGAGAGAAAAAACGCGAATTTCGCGAGAAACTCTTTTAATCTCTTTCGCGCTGAAGCGCCAAGGGAAATTGTTGCTGACCCTCCGACTTCTGTGTAACAGTACCGACGATTATTTCAAGCACGGGACGACGGGCTTGCGGCCGTCTAATTACGTGTATACCGTTCACTACCGGCCAAGAGATCTACGAGGCTAACACCCCGTCATAACAAAAAAAAATATGGCAGGAAAATCGACCTCCGTCTCGACCAAACTCCGACGGATTATGAATTTCATGCGCACTCGAGAATGTTTCGAGTATTTGCGGTTAACGAAGGATCTCCGCGCTGTCTACGAGAGATAATCCCTGCGTATCGACGGAATCTCCGTTGTATAAGTAGCTCGGCTCTGGTGCTGAGAGAAACGAGTAGTAACTCGAAGACTACCGGTTCGTGTAATGCCTTTTCCATGGCTGGTCAGAGATCTTTTTTTTTCCTTCGTCTCACTCTATTCCAAGTTGGGCTTTTTTTTGCTTTCCGCGGCTAGGCTGACATGGAGCTGGAAGCTGTGCGCGCGACATTCTCTCTAGCGGTCCAGCGACCGCGAGACTCTCATGCCCCTCTGGTCTTTCGTGGAATCGAGATGTCCGTCGTCGTCCCGACTACCAAGGATTAACTTCGAGTGATGCTGTTTCCATGTTCGATATTGAGTTCTTCTTTCTTTCTAAACGAGCCGCGACTCCTCGGCTTCTCGCAATCGGCTGAACGATCGCTGTGAATATAAGGAAGACAATAAGCAGATGAGGTACATTTGAGAACCGTGCATTCCAAGCCAAGAGTGAGACTGAGAGAAAATTTTTAATACTTGCCGATTGAATAAAAATAAGAACTTCGTAGCAGACATTAATTCGGCATTTTTTCTGACAAGACACATTTTTTTTGGGCATAAAGGCTTTCGTTAAGGACTTCAATCTTCAGGAGTCTCGTCCTTTCTATTCTCTTTTTTTCCCCAGAACAAGTACAATACCATCTATTAATATCCTCGAATTAAACTCCGTCTATCTCCATCAGCTCCAATTTCTAGCTTCTATTTATAGTCAGAAGGCGGCGAAGCCTAGAAAGCCGTTCACTTTGTTCTGATTTTCGTGAAACGTTGATCGAACTCTTATTCGTGCCTCACGACCTTGGAATTGGTCACGATCCTTCGTTCCTCGCTAACTCCGGCCGAACCTTGCAACAACGCCGGGGAGTGTATCTTTCTCTTCGATCGCGTTTGCCCGTAACGATTCTATTTTATTATTTTCTTCTCTTCAAGGCTTATTAAAATCGAGACGAGGTCAGAAACGCCGGCTGCATTCCTTCGCGCGAATAATAAATTATCGAGGCCCTAAAAGGGGAGGGAGAGTCATGTCGCTCGGGCCCGGTGGAAACATCACACATGCGAGAGCTATGGGAGTAGATATCTCGGTGGCAACGGCGCCGCGACCACCAAAGTCCCGTTCTCCGAGGCCCCGTGCCGATGTGTGTATAGAAACAGCCTAGACGCGATTACGAGAAGACTGCCGGAGACGCGCGCGCGCGCTCGGCCCGTTCGTTCCTGTACCCACATCGCGCGCGGTGCCTCAAACTTTTTTCCTCAAAAAAGCGTCTAACACATAGTCACGGAAAACTGTAAGCCGACACAGTCGTGTGTTGGATAATACCGGGAAATTAACGTTCCGCGGCAGAAGCGTGCGTGCATTCCCGCCGAAGACGAGAAACGCCGGGGCTCAGCGCTGCACCACTGACAAGTTAAATAGCCCGTATAAAGGTCACGGATTACCTTGCGAAAAAACGAAACACGTGATAATGGTAATAATAAAAAAGGCGAAGAGCCGACGCGGTATCTCGTCGACATCCGTTTTAGCGGCTGTATGACGCGATACTTTTTATTTTTTTTTTTTCATCGACTCTTCCCCGTCACAATTATGCCTGACTCTATGATCTCGCCGTAACACGAGTAGCAATTTACTTGTTTTCACGTGCCATCAACTTCGAACGGAAAATAAATTAATAGCAGAGCAGCGAAACATCCGTAGGTCTTCTTTCCAACAATCTCGCGGTCGTAATGAATTGTCAGAAAAATATGTTCGAACTGCAGAATGCGGCTGTTTTTTTATTTATTTATTGTTTTTTTTTTTTTTTTTAAGCACCGGAAATTCCAACGCGAGGCACACAAAGCTCGCTGCCGAAAGAGTTATCGGACTCGTGTGAGTTATACTATCGGCAACCGTTACTACCTGGAAACTTCGTTGATGCGTTGGAATAAAAAACTCGGTATCCTCACGCGTCGCGCCTCATAGAGGATCGCAATTATTTTTCATTATTCCTCAAATTCTCTAACGCCGAAAGATATCAATTTAAAACTGTGAATTTTGAATCACAAGTTGTAAATTAAATATTACAAATTGGGAATTTAAGATTACAGACTGCAATTTATGAATTGTAGTAAAGTTCCGTTTGACTTTCTTTTGTATGCACTTTTGTTCGAGTTCTACACTTATCCCCCTCCGGTGCGCCCGATGCACTGCGGAGGCTCAACGCGGGGCACGCTCACCGCGAGAGAAATGAACGCGATCGTAGAACGCGGTGTAATTATCACCGGTAAGCAATTTGCTTCCTGAAATTAAACAATCACGGATTTATCGCGGCGGGACGAACGGGGAGAGAAGGGCCCGGCCTTACGCTAGAGTTAAGCGGATTATTTGGCTTTCGTAACAGCGCAATAGTTGCCCCAATCGTTCAGGAATTTATACTGTCTCCATTTTTCTGTCATGCACTCTTTAGTGCTCGTCGACTATGAGTTTCAATTTTGAGCCTCAGTCGTGTCTAAACATTTCCGGCAATTGAGAGAAATCCTTGCCGGAAAATCCGGCCGAACGGACGCGATCCGTGAAATCGTTTCGGTCGTGAATGAATTTCTTGAGGTAGCAAGTCCGGTACAGTCCGGCCAAACGTGGGATTTGAGAAAAATTTCGAACACTTGCCAATGGAATAAAAACTGAAAAGATCGCTCACAGAGTGCTGAAATAATTGATTTTGCCTAATAATAATACCAAAATGTTATGAATAAATTGTTCGTCAAATTACTCGGCAACCTAACGTTTTTTTTTTTTTCGATAAACAAGGTTCGTAATTTTTCTGAATACCTATTAATTTGTCCAGAATTTTGTCTTTGGTCGGACTGTAACAGAACCACTGCCTTAATCTCCGTTGCTGATACGGCATCGAGAACAGAGTAAAAGTGCAACGAGGCAAGTGCGTTCTGTAATAGATAAAGATCTATTATTAAACACGCTTTCGAGAGTCTTCACGAGCATGACACGGAAAATTTCCGCAGATAAGATAGTTGCCATTTTTTTCTCTGTTCCCTTATCATGGCTTCATTTTTATTTCCACTGATTTTTCCGCCTATTGTAAAATTGATAAAAGTGGAACTCGAGTGAGTTAAAAGTGGAGAAACACCGGGAGAGATTCGACTCGTTTCTCCGGTCGCACCGGGGAGGACTTATTATCATCGAGGAAGATTCCCACGTGTCACGAGACTGATTGAAACTTATACCTGTTAGGTATGCGCTGTTGTGTATCTTCTTCGGCGAACCGACGATGCGTGCACGATACCTCGCGTAGCTGGTTATATTAACGCGAACCGTGCAATCTACACGGATAGGACGTACCGAGGCGACGATGCATAACTCGTCGCGAGGAGCCCACGGCTGCAATCTTCATCGTCGTGCGTTTGTGTACCGACGAAACTTTTATACCTCGGCAGTCTTACGTGAGCGAACGATGTCAGTCGGTCGTGTCTCCGTTAACGAAGCCGCTCAGAATTTAGAACTGGCATAGGCCGCGCGCGATGGCGTTTAGCGAGTAATGCCGATGCCGGTGGCCTCGGCAAAACCCTAGACCGAGACACTTGTCCGCGACAACCGTGTATTCAACCGTTCGACAACACGCTCGACAAATCGAATTGTCTCTTTTGCCATACTCGCGAACTCACAATAGTCTCGAACGCTCTTCAATGGAACACTTTCCTTCGCTTTCATTTTGCGTCATTCGTCTTTCAAACCCAAAAGACTCTCAATCATGTTTGTATACGAATCAGAGAATATCTCGCGAATAGTCGCCAGGCTTTATTCCATCGGAGCAGCGAGACCTGATGATTCGTGAAAATATAACCAGCGGCTGTAATACGAGCGGAAAGTACCGGCGGGGAGCGCGGGGGGACGATAAACCGAATCGTTCGAGCGAGTGAAAACCCCGAACGATAATAATGCAACGGCAACGAATTGGCCATCGTAAAGTAACAAATTGTTTCGACGTCGGCGCGCAAAACGACGGAGTTTATATTCCTCTCCGGAAGAGAGCCTCGCGGCGGTAAGAGTTTTCTAACTCGCCGGGGTTCTCTCTTGGGTACCCAATAGTTACGAGCGGGGGGCATCTCCAACGGCGAGAGTCAGCCAGGCAGGACTCTCGCGAAAGTCGTGCGGCGAACTATGACTCGATCCTTCGGAATTGATGCTGAAACGATCGATTATTCCGTCCATTAGATCCGACGGCCGTTTCGTCTTGTCGTGGAGGGATCGAGACAAGATTTACAATTATCACGAAACAGCAATGATATCGGTAAATACGCAACGAGCAGTTATTAACCGATGAACGATAATCAATCGGCTTCGCATTAGCTTCTCGACTTCCAGCGAAGAATTTGGAATATCTATCCCGGCGAGGGCGCGGTAGAATGAAGAAAAATATATATGGAGGAGAAAAAAAAATCGAGATTCCTACGTTGCGGCATCGGGAAGCCGTTCCACTCTACACCGTGTGGCTCCCGGAACGTTGAATAATAATACCGTGGCGTCGATGTTGAATAATAAATTATCGTAGGAATTCCACGGGCCATGGAGTCCGTTCACTTCGGCCGATTTGTCCGTGCTGTGCGCCGCCGCGGACTTACAGCGCAAAGCATAAATTTCGAACCTTCGAACGGAGATCAAAATATTATGCAGCCCGTTTCAAAGACGGGCTTGCTTGATTACATTACGATTTTGTGTGAAAAAAGGACATAAACAAAAATAAGAAACCGGGATATATCTGAAAAATCACGATCGAGCTCGGAGATATCGGTCGGGGAATCCGAGAGAAGAAACGGTAGATTAAACATCGAAGCCGCATCGTCGAGTCGTCTTAACCCTTTCGCCGGAGAGTCGAAGAAACCATAGACCATGGGAAAACCGTTCGAGAGGTTCCTAGCCGATGAACCGTAAGGACTTTTACTTGCAAATCCGCGTGGAACAGGAGAGGATCACTCGAATTCACGGAGAAGCGAAGAAGTCGGACACGCGATACGAGCTCTTCTGGAGATGGAACAGAAATGCAATCGTCGCCACGGGTGAACGAGCGAAGAATATCCTCGCGAGAACGTCGTCGAGCCCGCGTCTCGAAGAGAAACGCTCGAAACAATGAACGAATTTTCATGCGTTGTGAGAACGCAAAGAAAAAAAAAGAACGCCCGATGCGAAGGACTCTCGCGCGCAATGTTGCACTCGGCGCAACGCTTGATACGAATCAATTCGCAATAGAGTGCGTTTGTGAAAGAATGGAAAAAGGCAACACAAAAAAGAAAAGAAGAAGAAGAAATATGACTCAAGACTTCTCTCTAATCTACTTGGACTAGATCACATTATTACCGTTTCCGCAAACAACCTCGGAGGGAGAGTCTCTCTATCTCGAAGCGTGGGAGGGAAGGAATAATGGGACAAACGAGTCGCGGGATATTCGAGACGGCGGTATATGGAGCGTCGCGAATATCGAGAATGTCGTGCGAGCGATCGTTTGTTCCGCTCCCGAAGGCAAATAGACGAGAGTTAGCTATCGAATTAGATTGCCACTGACCAACCCCCTCGAAAACATTTTCGCATGGGTCTACTTTGTACCGGTGAACGATTTGCGAAAAGAGAACTCGGCTTTAACACACCGTGTCTCGTCGAGGTTCGATTGCGTCTCTTTGGAAACTGGTACAGTTCATAACACGACTCTGTGCATTGAACAATTTTCCCTCTCAAAAAGAAAGCAAAACTAGAGTTTCGTTGATCCATTAAAAAAACTGCAACGTTACTTTGTAGATTGGAACAAAATTTCTGATGGCGTTTAGAAACGCGAACGAAAAACGAAGAGAACAAGATTTTTCCGATGTGATTATTCGCGATAAATGTTTGATTGCGTAGTACGAAAAGTATGGAAAAAATTACCAAAATCCCGGAATCAATATACTCTAATTTTCACACAAGCATGAAGAACATTTCTATATTTTTCTCTCCGCGAAGAATTTAAATGATGTTTCCTCGGCTCCAAAAAAAGCCAGTTTTCGTAATCAAAATTAATCGTCTGTTTCGTTAATGAAATAGGCGCAATCAGCCTCATAGCGTTCATATTCAGCCGTGCGTTGAATGAATAACTGCAGAGCACGATAGAAGCGAGTGTGATGTTGCTAGATCTTCTATAACCATGATGATGGACGAACGAGCTCAGTCTCCCTAATTCGTTTATGTTCATCGATCACTCATCCCAATTCTCTAGTCTCACGCATTTTTAATACCCTAAGCATGTTCTCTATAGAAAAAAGAACAGAAAAAACAAGACTTTCTCGAGCGCAGAGAAACTAAAAAGAATCTTCGGCCATCAGAAAAGACGTTGGTCCCGAGTGTTCGGAAGACCGAAGGAGAGCCAAGGAACAACGAAAAAAAAAAGAAAAAACTGTGAGGGAAATTCCACAGCCACGTGGGGGTCGACCCTTTCGTGTTTCTCTCGGTGGCGACGCCGCGTGAGTAAGTCTAACCGCGTTCAGCTCGGTGCAGTCTTTTCCCACGAAACATCCTGGTGAAACATTGAGAATTATTATTATTATCATTTTTTAATCGTACACACAACATCGCGATAGTTGTACACAGTATTTCGAGAATGGAGAGCCGACGAGAGATTCTCTCGTTGTCTCGATCGGGAGAGCCACAATCGATTAGATTAGATTAGATTGTCGAGCGGTTAGAAAGCTTTACCGCCCGCCGAAGCAACTCGGCTCGACGCTCCCGCTGTCAATAATATACTGTGCAGCCGTTTCTTCTTTCCTTTCTTTCTTTTCTTTTTTAATACTTATAA
This sequence comes from Ischnus inquisitorius, assembly GCA_963924025.1. Taxonomy (NCBI): domain Eukaryota; kingdom Metazoa; phylum Arthropoda; class Insecta; order Hymenoptera; family Ichneumonidae; genus Ischnus; species Ischnus inquisitorius. The sequence continues at coordinate 5,789,554 of OZ001245.1, read as the reverse complement.
AGCGTTCTTATGCGCTGCAACGTCGAAGGTTTATCTTCCCTTCGCCAGGCTGCCATGATTTTACTCTTCTCGTCTCATTTTTTTTCTCCCCATTGTGAAGAAAAATCTTGCAATGGGTGCGCGCATTCGCGTCGCTCTCGGTTTTTCCCATGCGCCTTTAGTTATATTGCCACAACTCGGCTGAACGACCGAGCGTCTGCACACCGGTTTGTAGACCGACTTACGCAACGGCGCCTTATATCCACTATCTAATTATGATAATAAATAGTTCAAGCGAATGGAGGAACTCGCTGCGGTTCTCTCGCCAGATCTTCGCGGCGCTCTCTTTCACCACCCGCGCCCTCTTTGTGCATCGTGTCTACATACATATTCGCGTAATGGGAAACGACGGAAAACAAAGAGAAGATAAAAGTGAAAAAAAAAAAAAGGAAAACGAAATTGAAACAATGCAACGTACCTTGTGATTTCTCGGTTGTCTCGAGAGATTACTGTGACCATTTATGACGATATTGTCGTTCGTGAATGAAACGTCGCACGGCGACGGCGGACCGCCGGATATTTCCCAATCGGAGTCGTCGGTCGTCGAGGCATCGAGGGTCGCGTCCAGCACTATTACACCTCCGTCGCCGGCCTGAAAGAAAAAAGATCACATAATTTATATCTTGTTATTATGCGCCTCGGGGATTACGAATATAAAACCGGCTGGAAAAAAAAAAGATTATTTTAATTAGCATTTCTCTCAAATATCCAGATGTAACTTAATTATGATATCTCTGGGTACGAGAAACGAGAAACATTCAGGCTGGTTCAATGATCCGATCGTTGAACGTGGTTTCGAACCAGAGGTTGACAAACCCACGGGACCCCAAACAGTATATCCGGAAACTGGTTTTGTCAAAGTGCACACGTGCGCGCGGCGGTGTTACACGACTTCGTCGGTACACGAATCCGACACTGTTGCCTCGACGCACACGCGTGAGCCGCGCGGCTAAGGGATTTAACGGAGAAAATTCCTCGCGAGGATATTCTGTTCGATAATCGGTTTCGATTCTGGAAGGGGACGCACAGGCGTGCTTCATCGCTCAAGGTCGACTTATCCGCGAGAGAGTCGAGTGCAAGCGGGGAAAGGGGCGAATCTCCACTTGAACAAGTCTATCGTTATTTCACGTCGCACGAAAGAGATATACGAGTGGCACACTTGTCGGATCTCTTAGTTAGCGCTGAAACTAAGAGACGACTAGGCAAACACACTTGGAAAGCTGTAACTTTTACCGATGTGTCTACAATATCTTTTTTCAAGCTAAGAAACGTCGGCAACGAAATAACATTGCAAGGCTCGCGTTTAACATGTGCCAGCTGCGAAAATAACGTCTTTTCGAGGAGTTCCTTGCCGTTGTGTGAATGAAAGGAACGTCGATCGAGGATACCGCGCGAAGCGGCCGTAGCCAAGGGACAATGAAGGAGAGCCCTCGGGGGACTTACGACCAAGGCCGTATCGTGTATTATACGATATACACTGTATGCTAAATGAATTCGCGTCTATATACAGGGTGATTCACGAAAATATTGAAACGGTTTTTTTTCCGTTCGTACTATATCATGATAAATAATATTTTCCTACGAAACTAAGTACCTTCAATAATAATATTATTTACAATAATATACATTTTTGTTATTAAAAATTATTATAGAACATTTTTTTGTTTAAATAATTAATTGATTCGATTTTGATTTTAGGGCATTGAGTTGTGTGTATTCTAAAGATATGCACCTAAAATGGTCTTCTACTCAGTTTACTGTTCGGAGGTATTTATTCTGAATCCGTCTGTATATATCCCTCCGAAGTGGCGAGCGCACGCGAGCCTGAATTTTTTCCTTCTCGCATTCGAAGACCAGTCCACCTCGAATAAAGATTCCTCGCGAGTCTGCGGGCTCACCCTCGGCCAGGCCAAAGTGTCCAGTCCTCACTCGGCATTTCGACTCTCTTCTGGACTCTGCTATTATTTTTTTTTTCACCGAATCTTTTATTACGTCTTTATTCTTTATTTGTGATTATTTTTCTTCTTTATGTGCACTGTGGGTAACACGGGCAATTTTCTCGAGCATACAGTCGCGCGAAAGGGGAATATTTCGCGTCATAGCGGGCGATCCAGACGAGAAGTTAACGATCCCATCGACGAGGCTTCATGCTGTTTCCGAATGACCTCGAAATAATTGCGCGAACCCCGCGGACATTTTCGTTACTCAAACCGCGAATACGAGACGCACGCGAGAGTATCCGAGACAAAACGATAATTTTCATACGACACGGCATTTAATGTTGAATAAGAAAGTTTGCGTATAAAGAACGCGCTGCTAAGCGCACTAACGTGTTTGCGCAAGTACATCGAGCTTACCGGAATATAATTTGCGCGCGTGTCTGAATAATTAATTTCCATGCGTCCGTATAATTAATGACGCGTCTTTTGCCAAGTGTTACACCGGCCGGCGAGCCCGCGCGGCAAGATAGATAAAATGCGAAGAAAAATTTTGTCGCGGTAGAAACTCTCTCTCCGCAAACGGCAGCTATACTTTCCGCGCGTTTCGCCTTTGCGAGGATTGTTTTTTTCTTCTTTTTTGCTGTTTCGATGGTACGACATAGCGCACAGTTGTAGATAGGATTTGTTTGATCGAGTGTCCGTGTCCTCCGCTCGACCTCGCTCGAGAGTTTTACGCGCTCCCCGCGCTTGCAGCGCAACACGGATCCGAGAACGAGCGTTCTTTCGTAGCCGAGATAAAGGTGAGTAGCACGGGGTCTGTACGACGAGGACGAAGAAGAGGACGAAAGGCAATCGATTCCGGCTCTCTCGGGTCCGAGCGCCCGGTTGAGGAACGAGATATCCGGTCGTTCTGGGACTAAACTTGAAGAGCCGGTTGTTACATGTGTATATACCATATATACACGCGTTTATATATGTGTATGTGTTTATGTACGTATATACAACTGCTGCACTATACACTATATATGTATTCTCGGGACAAAGGAGTCCCTCGAAAGCTCTCTAGATTTACAGCAACGATGCACAGCTGCGGAATGCCGCGTAAACGCAAACGACATATATTTCAATGTATCCCAAAAAAAAGTAAAAAAAAACCTAATTAGCCTTTTTTCCCCGGGTTCCAGAAAATCGAGGACCAATGCCATTGAATTATTCGACCGTAATTTAAGAAATAACATGTATTTTGATTATTTTTCAGATAACAGCATGTATCACAATGTATCTTAAAAGCAGAAAAAAAACAATAATTTCCTTTTCATCCTACGAGATCCAAGAGCCCGAGAAGCAATTTTATCGAATTATTCGAACGTAATTTGCGAGATAAAAGAAACCAACATAAAAAAACGTTGCGGCAGGAAATGGCGAAATTGAAGTAAACGCACGAGCAGCGACGCTCGAGAAGTTGCGGGTTTGTACTTGTGTAAGTCGAGAAGACAGGCGGCAATGAACCCCGGTGCTATGAGTGCTACGCGGGAGAGGAGATGCGTGAGACTTCATGAGAAATTCCCAGGACGCTTTTCTATTATTCCATCGAACGAGAGAGACCCGAACGCAGCTTGTGTGTACACACTGTGTGCCGGCGTGTCCTCCACGGGGACCTTGAACTTTATTCCTCTACCCGAGCTACACGGTCGGGGATCTTTCTGTATAAATAAATAAAAATATACACTCGCCCAAAGCCGTTGATCTTCTTATCTTCTCGTGTCTACAAATCCAAGGCTACGCCATCGAACGAAAGGAAAACTCGGCGTTCGCGAGTTTTTTTTCCAAACAAAGTTTATGCAAATTCGGAGATCATTTCGTTGCGAGTCGTGTTAAAACTCGTCCGAGTGGCGTACACGCGTCGCGCACCTGTAAACTTCGCGCGTTTAGTGCTCGATGTACTATTCCGTGTATACATCTGGGTACACGTTGTCTTTCGCGCATAAAAAGCAGCAGCTGACTCGCGAGCGAACAACGTGCTCTCGCGGGGACGAGATCCACCGGCGAAGCGACCGGATGCCCCTCCCTTCCAGCGCTCTTTACGAACCGAATCTCCGAAGGCCCGTATTCCGTGATGTCTATTCGGAATTTAATGCCGTTGCCTATCCGGACATCTCGAATGTATCGCCGCGAAAAAAAAGTCGGCGAACTTCTCTGATCTTGGGTCGATATGTATATTTTTTTTCTCGGAAATCTCATAATCAAGCGTTCTAGATGTTCTCTTTTTTGCGATAGCGAATAAGCGGTCTATCAACTCGACGGCATATCATATATCGACCTGTTTTTTGTTGTTTTTTTTTTTCTATCAACGGAATTCTTTGACTCGGATCACACGTGCGCTGCTACTGTATTTTTCTCCACTCGCCCATGGATACGTAACGCATACTTTACTATGTCGTCTACGAGAGCTCTGCGTGACGCGCGAAGCCCGAGGGATTCTGAACTTGAGAATAATTTCTGGGCGTGTTCACGCGATCGTCTCTATAACTCATCGTTACATATCGTTCATCATCATTATGCAAGTTTTATATTTCTTTTTTCTTTTCGCGACGCCACGCGCGCTTTTTTAAACGACGAGACTTTTCATAATCGCGGTGGGTTGGAAGACGCAAAGCCCACACATTTTTTTCTGCCTAGAATAATGGCGAAGCGTGAAACTGCTTCGGTAGTCATCGCGATGATTCAATACTCTCGAGAGTGCGTCACGTGAATTCGTGTCTCATTCGAGCTCTCGCGCGATATTTAGCGTTCTGGGTAATTTAATTGAAGAAATTGTCATTTTTTCAGAATCGGATTGGGATGGCGAAGCTTGGGCGATTCTTGGCCCGCGCATTCGTCATCGGGGTTACAGCCGAAAATTTGCATTCCCACATGCTTACGCATCATATTCGGGGACAACGGCGGCCTCGTACAATTAACTCGACACGGCTGCTTGATTCCATTGTTCCGAATCTCTTCGCGTGAACGTGTCCTCAACACGTTTTCCCGCGTTGTATTTCAAAGTACAACGACTGGTCTATAATTTCGTTTTAGATTCACGAGTTTTCGTGACTTTTTTCATGTCCCCCACGAGTCTGCAACGTTAATTTTATTAGGCAGTTAAATTTCGGTTGGACGATCGAGACGAAAGGAATCGGAATTTCCTGTCGGCGATGCGGCATTCCGGGCGCGGAGTGGTTCACTGCCAACCCAAGGTCGGTCGAGGTCAACAATCTCAAATTTCACCGTTCGCTAAAAACCCTTTCACATTGTATGCTATTCGCGATGAATAGAATATAATGGCACAGCGCGTATGCGAGGTTTTGTACCGAGGACTAAGATTTCACCTTGTGTCTTAAAACGTGTGTACATGTTGGAGAACTTCTCTACCTATCGGACGATTCGTTTCGAAAAGGAGAACCATCTCTGTCTCCGTGCAAGAAGTCTCCTCATAGCTATAGATGGTTAAAGCGACCGGAGTCGAGGCTCGTAAAGGTGATAACGGATGTTGGGAGAACTCGTCGTTCCTGCTCTGCGCTCTGCCTCTCGTCACCCATATACGAACGAGTATAATCCCGCGCGTAATCTCCAGGCCTGAGCTATCTCTCGCCGTGATTTTCGAAAAAAAATTCGATTACGTTTATCGTCGCATCAACGAGGAAAAAAAATTGAAACGCATGCCGGCGGCGCGGTTCGTCGTTCGATCGACGAATCACGCGGCTAAAACTTTCTTCGTGAAAGCGCGTTGAAACCAAAAGTGAGAGGAACCGGAAGGAACGCCCGGGCACTTTGAATGCAAAGAGACGTTTCGTATTAATATCGCGCGATCTCCTTAACCTCCACGACGAGAAAGAGAGCTTTGGGCCAAAGCAATTTTGGTTATTTCGGCTATGAGAACTAAATAATTAACGAGATCCTCGCACTGGGGACGATCTCGCTCGTTTCCACGAACTTACAATGTACACGTGCGTTTCCGAACCTCCGTCAGCATATGGAGGATTTTTTTTCAGTCAAATATTTAAGTGAATAATTGGCAATAAAAAAGGATTTATAATGAAAGTTTTACCGGAAGAAATGGATGTAAAAATATATGTATAAAATATTTCCTAATACGAGTTTCAATTAATTTTACTTTAATGTACTTTACCATATAACCAATCGGCCGATAGAAAATTAATTCCCTCGCACATATTTATTACTTATACATATATTCGCTCGTGCTCTCAATAATTTATTTATTTATTTTATTATGCAGGTTTATTCAACATTCTCTAAGTACTTTATTAAAGGAGAAGCCAAATCTCATGCAAAACTCACGCGATGAGATACTAAGCATTCAATAGCTAAATTCTTTCGCTTTCACTATTGTAAAAGGAGAAATCCGTTAATGCATATGAATCTCAACTTGCAGACAAATTTTAAAAAGATTTCAAGTCCGGGCCTTCAAAACTTCAGTGTGCCGATGGTGAATACTCATGTTATTGGAAACATGACGAATTTGAAATTCGCTATTTATCTTCGAGAATATGCGGAAGTTTTTTTTTTTTTTGCGAAACGAATTTCGAGGGGAGCCGCGCGTCTACGCGTAACAGTGATGAGTCATCGTACTATCGAGTGTCGGCGAAGTTTTCGATTACCAATCGATAAAGTCCCCCTTTGGGCCGTGACTCAGCATCGATAAGGGTTCACTTATCGAAACCGTACCGGCCTATTAGTTCATCGCGAGTCTTGGACAGCAAGCAAGTTGAGCTTTGATATCGTACACTGAGAGGCCCGAGACGATAGCAAGAAAGATTAACCTTTCGGCTCGTCAACCTATTGCCCAAGAGGCTCGCATGTACGTTTGCATAGATTCGCAACGGCGGCAACGGGAAAGCAGGCAGCAAAGTGCCGAGAAGTTATCGCGCACGAAGTATGCAACGATTAATGTATGCACGCGCGAACGGCAAAACTGTTACGCCAACGAGTGAGCCCCGAGCGAACAACGAACGCGTAACCGTGGTGCACTCCAAGAGAGCAACAAACGCAGCTGAAAGAAGCAGCAACGGGCGCGCACCCGGTATAACAAGCTAGCGGTAGCCGAATGATGATAATAATTAACGACGAACGCATAGCGTTGAAACGCCGAGACGAAAGAACGATTTCGAAAGCCCCCCGGACCGAACCTTGCCTCCGCTCGCTTGACCGTCGGTCTTTTTAGCGATGGGAACTTTCTTTTTAAAGTCTGCTTTTAAAAACCTATTAAGAGGAGACAGTGAAAGAAAAAAATGTAATGAGCGAAAAAAAAACGAGGCATACGGAGAAAAAGAGGCGAATATTTAGATCTGTTAAGGAGAAACTGCAACTGCTTTATCGTATTCGCTAAATCGCAAAAGAATTCGTAAAATTCGTGTAATCTCGCGAGTCGAATTTTAATTCACAAGTAAAAATGAGTTCTTAATTGGTTAGGATTTTTTTAAATCCATTAATTTATTCGTAGCTATACCTTTGCCATTCGTTAGGATTAAGAATTGAACGAAAATGATGTATTCCGTAGTTTGTTCATATCAGGCGTTTCTTTCGACACGCGTTATGGCTATAACTAGTTTGGCTATTACTGTTTACGTTTCAGATTAAAAATTCACAAATGAATTCTATACATTCTAATAGTCGTACGGGTCGAATTCTAATCAACAAAAAATATTATTAATAATTGTTTCGAATTGGTTATTTATAAAATTATTCACAACTGTAGCTTGTTTTTCTCTAGCGAGAAACCCGTGTGTAAAAAAAATTGTATTGGGTCGTTAATTCGTAGCCTTTTTTTTGCCACTCGCTAAAACGGAGAATACTCTGGGAATTATTGTTTACGTTTCAAAATTCACGAGTTTTGACGACCCGGGGATTTTCCGTACTGGGAAAAGGATTATCATTCGCCGTCCTTGCGGTTCGCATTGCCCGATGGTGCGAGCGGATACGCCGAGCGGAAGTCGCTCTCGATAATGACGAAGTCAGCGTGATAAAGGGCCGGGGAACGAGAGCTCGACGAACGATGCGACGATGAGAGAGCCGCCGCGTTGTATCTCCGCGCAAGGATATATGCGGTACGCGCGCTATCTCGCATTATAACTCCGGAGGTTTGTGTTTCCAACAGGACGTCGAGCGGCGGGACTGACCGGATGTTTCGAAAGTTGACGACGCGAACCCGCGCGCTCAGTTAAAGAGACACGGACGAAAAGAGTTTCGCTCGTGGGATTACTCGCGATACGAGATTGAAGTTCGCGGCGTGTGTATGGAAAATCATGTTATCATGTCGCGATCTAATCGAGAGCGCTAATCTCGATTCAATTATCGCGCGAGCTCGAAGAAGCTTCATAACTGCTTACGTGGCTGCGTAATAACTCTAATGCTCGAAGCACATATAATGCAACAACTGAGTTCGCCGCTCGCAGATTGCCTGGAAGACTTCCTCTGTATAAATATATATATACGTCTATATATAGCTATATTTCATTTTTTCAAGGTCTCAGGTTCAAAGTTACGCGCCTTGTACGTTCCAAGCAACGACCTTACTTTTTTTTTCTTTCCGTTCTGTAATTCTAATCGTCAGCGCATAATAACTAGTGAGGGAGTCGACGACCTCATTATCGACGTTTCTGCTTCAAACGATTGAATATCAATGTTTTGTTCTCGAAACAGCGAAAGCGATCGGTATTTCTTTTCCATACAAATACCTTCGTTGAACGCGTTACGCTAATAATAATGTGTGTCACACGTTCGCACGTGCGTTATTTCAACACGCGTTGTTTACATCTAATCGAGAATTGCACACGTCGATTTTACTCGCGTAGAGTTGCGACGCACAGGGTACGAAGAGCTCGTATCGTTCGAAGAAGAGCCGGACACACGACACTCGTCGCAAGCGTTGCAGCGTGAGTTTTGTCGAGTTAGCGCGTCCTGGGTCTCGCGTGTTTTGAATATTGAGCGTTGCTTTGAAATTCCGGTCTTCGCGGCCGTTCGCAACTAACACAACATTCATCATCCACAACACAGACGGTGAGGGGCTCGTTGTCGCGCGTTTACGTTACATTCATTTATATATATACAGGCTGGTTCAGAATGAATACCGAATTTGCTTCTGTACAGTAATCTTGATGTATCCAGAGTGAATACAAAACACAATTTACTTGTGTTTCTTTCTAATTTACGATAAATAACTAGCTGAAATGATAGTCGAGTCAATTAATCTTTGAAATAAAAAAAGTGATTTCTACTTTTTTTACAATGAATAATTGATTTTGAAGAATAATCAATAATAAAAATTCGTTTTGTTACAATTTTTATCTTTCGATTGTAGTTCTTATTTCTTCTCTATTTTGCGTGTCAATTGAAGAAAAAAAAAGGTTCGATATTTATTATGAATCATCCTATAATATATATACGTCGCACGGTTTCTTTGTTCGAGCGATAATACGCCCAAAGGAAAGTGAAAGAAGTCCGTCGTACATTTCAAAGTGTGGACTCGAAAACTCACCTTCGGCTTCTCTCGCTTTCTTCGTATAATAAGACCGTCGTTTTCGATGTAATCGGGAACGTCTTTTCTGTTGCTGAAGTTGAATACCATGGTGTTGTTGGCTTGATTCCAGGGTTTAGTGTCCCACAGTCCGCCGCCTCCGCTTCCGGGACTTCCGCTGGTCTTCTTAACCGGCTGTATCTCGTCGGCGCTCTTCAGACTAACCACGACTTTAGTCGGTTGCTCGATGCTCTTGACGCGATTTATGAGATTTTTCTCGAGTTCCCGATTGCTCAAATTTTGTTGAGCGATCTGAGTCTTCGTCGATACCAACGGACGAATTATTCCTATCTGCTTTTGCGGCGGTGATATATCCGTCTTTTGGCTTCTTATCGTTTTGCTCTCGTTGCTCTGCGGATAAGACGTCGTCGTTGTCGTCGTCGTCGTCGGTGACGTTTTTATCAGACCGAGGCTCGAGATTGCACCTATCGGTTTAGTGTATTCCGACGAATTTACCGCGCCCGGACTCGGCGATCTATCCGCGACTTTCGTCTCGACGGTTTTTTCCGGCTCTAATCTTTCGTTTACTCTCGACAAATCATCGTTTGTAGTTTCCATCGGCATCGAACTCGTGCAATTTTCCGAAGTCGGTGACGCGTCTTTCGTCGCCGACAGACCGTTCGTGGCTTCGGTCTTTTGACCGTTGTGAGTTATCGCCGGGGCGGCAGCTGCACCGGGCAGGTAACTCTTGCCGATCGACGATTTATCGCCGAAATTGAACTGCACCGTGCTGCCGGCTTTGCTTATATTCTCGAGGGCCAATTTCGTTATCGTTCTCGAGCCGTCCACGTCTTCGCTTTCGTCGTTACTAGTTTCGCCAGCGTTCGAGTGCGATCGCTCATCCTCGACGACGATTTGAGCTTCCTCCTTGGCGATCGAGACCGTCGAACTCTCGTTGCTCTCGTTGATCTCTCGCCTGGAATACTCCTCGGCGTTTTCCTTCGCGTCTCTTTCGCGTTCCTCGTTGCGCGTCGAACTCTTCGGCGGTACATCCGGCGCGGAAGGTTGACGAAACAATTCTCTGCTCGGACTCGAGCACGGATGAACGGGACTGGAATTTTGTCGCGCTAACTCGCGTTTCGGCGAGGCCGGCGACGGTGCGCCGGGAGACGCAATTCTCGGCGACGGTGTCGGCGTTACGGGCGGCGATTTCGCGAGACTCTCGTTGCTCGTTTTGAGCTTCGACAACGGCGGTTCGGGACTCGGTACCGGCGAAAATTTGAGCTTGTACGCCGGTTCCGGCGAGGGCGAGGGTGAATGCGACTTTTCGATTTGTCGAAATTTGCTTACGACGCTGGAAACGGATTGAGCTATGGGATCGGTGACGACGCCGTCGTTTCTGTACTCGTCGAGAACTTCGGGTTTTTCTATGAGCTCCGCCGTGGGTATCTGCGGCAGGTTTATCTTCTTCGGCGAGCCGGGAGTCTTCGAATTTCCATTGACGAATGGTTTCGGTTGAATCGGCGGCTTTGGCACTACTTTCTTCAGCGCTTGAGCCTTGTAAGTGTCGTTTATAGTTTTGAACGTCGCAACTTTGACAGCAACTTCGCCCTTGGGTTTGAATTTCTTGACTGAGCCTTCGAATATTCTCATCGTCGTTTTGACTAGATCGGGCGGAGGCCTTTCGGTCTCTGCGAGGAGCGGCTTGATTCTCTTGGGTTTGTTGATCGCCGGCGGCCTGTCGGGATCGCCCAGGCGACTCTCGATCTTCACGGAACTTCTGTCTATCAGTACTATGTGGTCGTTAGCCGGTTCCTGTCCAATGCGCACGGCGAGAAAACGATTCGGTTGAATCGGCTCCTCCACGACTGACGGTGTGTTGTACCTCATCAGAGTTTCGACGCTGCGAGCTCTCTTCATCGATTCGTTGCCGCGCGACGCGTTTCTGTAACGATCCGTCTTCGGTGCGACGCCAGGTGAATTTCTCTTTGCGTATTTCCTCGTCGATTTTTCGTTGGGTTCGTCGTCGCAGTCCAACAGATCTTCCAAACTTGCGGCACGTCTGAATCTCTGCACCGAGACGCGACTCTTGTTCATTTCTCGGAGGGCGAGATTGAGATATTTGCTCTTCAACCGATTGACGATACCGGGACCGTATTGCAATTCCTCGGAGCTGTCGCTCTCGCACTCGTCACCCACAGTTTTTCCATTATCCTTGTGTATCAACGTATCCGCACTCTTGTCGACGCGACTCTTTCGCGCTTGTTCAGCGGCGAATATGCACACACCACCGGCACTCGATTCCTTGTCCATTCTTTTGATGATTCTCGACGCTCGGCCGCGCGCCTCTTGCTCGTTATCGTGCTCCCTGTTGCTCGATCTCTGCTTGTTGTTCACACCGTTGTTACCGTAGTTTCTCATAGCGTCCTCGTTCTCGTAATTCTCGTATTCCAAACTCGAGCGTTCCATGCCGCTTACCATTGCGCCGATTTGATGCTGATTGTTTCGCGCGTTAAAGTTCGGCGCGTCGTCCGAGCTCGGACAGAGTGACGAGGCGTCCGTCTCGAGGCGCATGTTGCACACGACTGACGAAACGCCGCTGCTGTCGCTGCTATCCAAAGTTCCGACATTCCCTTCTCCGTCCCCGACTGCGTAACCGTGATTCTCGTCGGTGCCGCGATTAACAACAGTGGCGCCACTCGTCGTCTGGCCTCGCGACGAGACCGACGACGTTAATGCCGCGAGTTGTTGCTGCTGCTGGCTCTGAATCTGTTGGCAGCTGCTCGAGGAATACTCCGAGGAACTGCCAATACTGTCGGGCGTGCGAGTTTTCGCGACGGCACACGATGCAACGCCACCAACGCCGACGGACTGCTGCGGATTTTGCTCCTGACTGACGCACGCTGCGTGCGAACGTTCGACCGGCTCCGCGAACGTTGTTCCCGCATCGACGGTACCAACATTGTTATTCGCGAACGTGCCCGTAACCGCTGAGCAAAGTTTAACGCTCGCGCCGTTGCTCGTCAACACTTTGTTTTGCTGTCGTCGCCTCTGTATCAAATCCCTCTTCCACTGTGGAACGGCGACGCTGTCGTTGCCACTCGAGCTGACGTTCCCGCTGCAATCGGCACTGGCGTTCGCGGAGGCCATGTTTTCAACGACGACCGTCTGCTCCGTCGCACGCGTGCACTAATGCTGACGCTTCTTTTTAATCCGACTTATTAATTTATTACTTATTTCCTCGCCGTTCTTTCCAAGCTCAGCTTTGGAGTATTATGATACTCCGAGTGGGCGAGGATTTTCAATATTTCCCTTCGTCACACCGCTGCATCATCTCGCTCGGTTGCTCGTATCTTTCCACACACACACACACACTTACGCACCGAAGCTACCGTTCCTGCACTTGCTCTTTTTTTTTATCACCAACACCCCTTACAGCCGTTTTTCCAACGCGATAAGTATTCGAAAATATTTTGTTTCTCGTTCGACGATTTTTTCGTAGCTTCGACTGCGTTTGCAGCCGGTCGATGAAATTTCGCTCGTGTGTCGCTTAGGTTAAAAACCGATGACGCGAGGTCCACCGGGCGCGATATCGCACCAGTGGAAATCGAAAGCAACACGACACACCTGTCTCGCGCGAAGAGAGATACGAAGAAAGGGGGGAAGGGAGGTGGGGGATTTCGGTGAAGAACGGGTAAGAAAATTGAATGAGACGAAAACACACACACGGGGGAGACAACACACCACTCTCTTCGAGGCCGGTCTCTCCGGCGCGGCCGCGGCACCGTGAAACCCCGAACGTAAACGCGAGAAACGCGCGACTCCGAGGTTCGCCTCTCTGGTGGCCAAAGGCACGACGGCGCATAGGCGCTTGTCCGGAGATCTTTCTCTCTTTCTATCTTGCCTCGCGCTATACTACGGCCATCGCGTTCATTTCTCTCCCCCTTTTGCTCTTAAACGCGCTCTCTTCTCTCCCCCCCGCGCGCTTTAGCTCGCTCGCTCGCTCGCTCGCCGCTGCTGTTCGTCGTCGCTGAGCGACCCTTTCGCGACTATCCACCACTCGACCGGCGCACCAGCCCTGACGTCAGAATCTCTCTGCTCCGTACGTACGAATCACGTTTACTGCTCGGCAAAAGTTCTCTATCGTACACACAGCCGTCGCGCGCGCGCACATACGCACACGAACGCGCGCACACGAATCTCCCGCATGGTGCATTTCGCCTGCGAGAGAGTCGACAGACAGAGGAAATCGAAACTACGAAACCAGGCGGTACAGTCCGACCCGTAAGCGCGCCCGTTCAGGAACCGGAGATATTATATATCCGCTCGAGGCAACGTGGGGAGCACGTCGACCCTCTCCCACGTAGATTGATTGAAAATAAAAATTCTGATTCATACACGATTCGCATGAGACCGATAAAGTACTATATCATTTTTTTTTACATTCAACATCTGTGAGCAATCAACTGTACGGACGTTAGAAAAGTTGGCCAGTTTAACGGGAAGCATCGAAATGCGTGGGGTCACGCATAGCTCGAACGCACGAGCCGAGCGGAGATAACGTTTGTTCGGAGTTTACGAAATAGTTTGCTTCCTGCCACTTTGACAGGGAGAATTAGAGCGTGCGAGACGCTTTATTTCAGAGCCTCGGGGCTACACGAACGACCCTGAATCGTCCCCGTGGTGCTCGAGGATGCGAGCACTTTATGTCTTCGTGAATAATATCGATGAGAGAAAAAAAAACGGGTTGAAAAAAAAAGATTGCACATTTTTCGTTGTTCGAGCATCGATTCGTCGAGATAACGCGGCCAAAGCCTTTGAACCTTTAACGCGGTGCACGCGACTGCGCCTCGAAAAACACATATGTGTGTACGCGAAAATATTTAGCCACGCCCGCGTGATTCCGTCGTCACTCTCGCTGTTTCTTCGTCACTCCAATCCCCCCCGAAGGCCTCGTCCTCGTCCTTCGCGACCCTTTCACTTTCATCCTCTGTGGCCTACAGATGAAAATTCATGAAATATTCTCTGCCAGTTTGTTCGCTTTTGTGAGTTACAGCGAGAGGGACACGTGTGAGGGGGGGGGGGGGGGGGGGGGGGGGGGCATACGAGAGAGATTGTGTATACAGGATTCCAAGTATACACACGGCCCCGCTGATAGCATTTACCTGACTTCTCGCTAACTCGTTCGATGTTTCATCGGGTCGTTGCTATTTATAGACCAATCACCGAGTAAACGATTTCGCGACGATCACTTATCGAATTATATCGTTTAGTTCGGCGAGGATTAGAAAGTGCACGGGACAGAACGATTGTTGCGAATCCTTTTGTTTCGAATGACGAGGAGACGTAAAGTAAATAGATTATAAAAGATTCGGGTCATCGACCAACCGAAGATTCTGCCGCACGGGGAAAGCAGTGAATGTTTTCATAGACTCGGCAAATTGCTGCTTCATCAGACGCGAGAGTATCGATTGGAATGGCACTTCCATAATCGTTGATATTTCATCTAATGGAGCGTTTTTTCAGACAAATTGAATTTATCGCGACTGCTTTAAAACTGGTTGAGACATTTTTGTATCGTTGGCAACGGTGAAAGGTTGATTACGCCGTTTCGTGTAATCTTTAAATCATCTAAATGATCGATTGAGAAATATTTTGTCGTTATTTTCACGCGGACAATCTGAGATACTGCGTTTACAGCGTCGCGATTTGTAGATACTCAATCTGAACTGAGCTGAGCGGTCGCGCGATGAGAATCATGTCGATCCGGCTCCGCGGAGTTCCAAATAAGTTCAAAACTCGTAGTAAGGAAATCGTAGTTGGCGGGACACGCTTCAACCGCGAGGTGGGGTCTTGGATACGCTAAGAGAGACTTTGTACGCCGGTTTTTCGCAACATGGCTGACGATTATCGCTCCGCGACGCGTACGGAACCAGTTCCACGAGGTACCGGTTTGGAACTTGCTATCCTTTGGTTTTTCGCTACTCGCCTCGCACGACGGATATCTCCACCGTTGAGATAGTAATCGTCGAACGTTTGTTTAGAACCGCCAGAGTTTCGATAAATCTCGAATGGCTCATAAGCGGCATGCGAACGGTGAGAACGATTTTTTTTTAAATCGCATTGACATCGATGTATCGCAATCGCGAAATTTTTGCGCGACTTTGGTTTCGTTGCAATGTCATCGCATATTATCGTGCTGTAATCCTTGCAGGAAACATGGAACCGTCAGTGGAAGTTAAAGTCGAGCCGGACGGTCACGAATTCGACGACGACGCGGAAAACGGTTTCGCCGGTTTCGAAAATACGAGCACGATCCCGTCGAGCGCCGACGTTGGAGCGTTGAATCTGTGGACCAGTCACGCCACGTCGTGCCTCATAACGCAGTACAAAAAGTATCATTCCCTAGTCGGACAGACGACGAGATTGAGAAGCCTTCGCGAGATGTTCGAGACAATATCGCTGGAGATGCAAAAATTTGGCTTCTACTTCAGTCCGCAGAAGTGCGAGAACAAGTGGCGAGTCTTGGAGAGAAAATACAAGAATCTCGTGTTCAGAGAAAAACTGAAGAAACCGGGAAGAATAAGGCACTACGGACACTGGGAGCACAAACGAGCGTTGGATGAAATATTCAACGAAAAAAATAAACACATGTATTTGAACGAAGGCGATTTTCCACCGCCCAGCGGTTCGGCCAAGATTGCGCATAAAGCCAGCGTAGAAAATGTTCTTAGCGAAGAAACCGTTCCAAGACCGGAGGAAACTTCCGTCAAACCTTCGACCCTTCCTCAGAGAGCGAAGGAAAGCGGACAGGCCAAAATTCCTTTCGCTATTTTCGAAACTCTTCTCGCTGAAATGAATAGAAATTTTGTTGTCGCTGAGACGAACAGGGAGAGAAGGCACAAGGAAGAGATGGCTATGAGACAGAGCGAATTGGAGGTACAGAGAAAGATTCTGAAACTAAAGGAACAACAGATGGAACTGACGAAGAGTCAAATGACCTCGGGGGCTCAGTATCTTCAGCTGAAAGTTGACTGACATCGAACGATCGAGATCGCAAGATTTTTGGGTTGTATAAAAAAAACAAAGATGTTCAGTCCAACGATTTTTCATGCCAAAAGAGAATCGAACGTTTGAGAATCGTTCGAATGAGTTGAGAAACAACTCGGAGTTTGAGAACATTTTGATGATGTTCACGAACAAAGTATTCTAATGTAAATAAGTGGTTTTTTTGTTTTTTTAATAAAAAGGAAATATTACAGTTTTTTTGTGTTGTTCAATATTACCGAAAGAAAAAAAACATCGCGATAAATTGAATTCTGAATATTTTTTTAAAGAACCGAGTAGCGCCATCAGACGGCGATTTTGAGAACTTCGATTCGCGACGACTTCGAGAATCTGGCGCGGATCTCGCGTAACAAAAATAAGAACATAACCTACAATAAAAACGATAACATTAATTTTCAGTCGTTGCTCGATTAATTTCGAAGAAAACGCGTTGTTTCTCGCAGTAAATCAAACAAAATGGATATGATAAAATCCAACAAGGAGTTTTTCGAGAGCTGCGGAAAGAGCGCGGCGAATATCATTTCGTACTTTGGTAAGAAAAGCCGATTGTTCGTTGGTCCGGAAAAATGTCGTATTTCGTTTTCGACAATGAAAGATAATCAGGTATGAACGATTTTTTTTAGAGGACGATTCCCGTCAAACCTTGCTGGATGAACTACGCGGCGAAGTGGTGAAATGTTGCGAGATGGAAGAACGTATCAAGACTAACGGCAGAATATTCGACGATATCTTGTCCATGTACGAGGCGGAAGCTGAAGCAGACATTGCCGACAATCATACAAGTCGCTTGGTGGTAACGAATACTTTTTTTTACTCATTCTGAACAATCGATTCATTTTTTCTAATTTCTGTTGAATGTTGAACTTTTTTTCCGCCGCCATTTATGTTTATAGTCTCGACTAACCGTTGAATTTTGCAGGACGATTACACAGCTCGAGTGTTAGAGATCGCGCCTGACACTTCGAAAAATGAAAATCTGGTAGAGTTTGATCGTATAGTCAACGTGCTCCAAGGTAAAGAACGCTTGTTGAATACAAATTTATTTTCTGGCGCAATCTACAAAACTTCATGTCATCAGGACAACAAAACAAAGGTGGAAAAGACGTTGACAACGATGACGGCGAGTTGCAACTCACTCACGACACTGTCAATCTAATCGATCCTGTTACAAAAAGGAGAATGACTGATCCTGTGCGCAATTCGGTCTGCGGTCACGTATACGATCGCGAGAGCGTTGCTGGTTTGCTGAGCCAGAATCCTCGCACTCGGTAAACAAATTAATAGCTTTAATCTTATCTTACTGTTTTTTATCCATCTGTTTCACCATCTATTGCATTGTAACATTGTAGATTCTTAAATTCCAATCGCCTTCGATTTTTCACAAGCTTTTTATAAAACTTAATTATAAAATTTCGTTGTAAAAATGTTATCACATTGTTTTCTCAACGGTTATCTCGTTTTTTCAGTTGTCCAGTTCCCGGTTGCAAAAACAAAGAATACTTGTCCATGGCCAAGATGGTATCCGACATCGTCACCAAGACTTTCTTGGATAGGAATCCCGAATAAACGCATTCCTATCGTGTTATCGGAGGATCGAAGAGGAGGAGTGCACCGCGTCTCTCCGCCAAAACGAATCGCTCCGTGTGCCCTTTGGCAAAGCACGGTTCAAAGTTCATCCGTGCACGCGCGTCACCGGACCACCTTACGCGAGAGATATTTCGACGACGCGTCGATCGTAGACTTCGTCATCGGGACTATTGGCAACCATTTGGGCAACGGACCAAAGAAAATCTCAAGGTAAAAAAGGGAACAAAAAAAAAAGTAAAGAAACGAGGCAAAGCGAGAGACGTCAGGACGTGACGCACGTCGTTCTATTCTCTGTACCAACTACGACACAATGTATTATTAAACTGCTGTGATTTCCTTAAGATTAATCCAAAAATAAACTTAATTTTTTACGGTACATCGAGCTTATTTTTGCTGAATTCAGTGAAACTGGTTTCGGGCCTCGGGCGATGCCTTGAGAAAGATTGCGTTGAAAAATGATCGAATGAAAATAATCGACAGTCGAATCGGCAACCTTCGTGTCTCATCAATTTTTTTTTCTTTGCAGCTTCGAAACTGTCAATGTCCTTTATTTGTTTTTCAACGGCTTTTAATTAAACGTACGATAATGTTAACGCTCGGGCTATGTTCGTACTGCGACTCCTCTTGATGCTCGTCATCACGGGGGAACGGTACTGTACGATTCCGTCGCATCGGCGAAAACTCTTCCGCGAAGAATTCGATCGTGACGACGATAACGCGATGTGGAACGACGCGTATTTCGATAGATTGTTCGGTATCGAGAAACGCGCCGAATTGCCGGCCCCGGTGAACGACGACAGCGAGGAAGCCGACGAGGAACCCGAGGAAGAGGAAGAATACGATGCCGAGGACGAGGCGGAGTACGACGTGAGCGACGAAGATCCGGAGGTGAATGAATACGAGGACGACGATGACGATTATACGGAGCCACCCGCCGAGTACTACGACTACGGTTAGTAATCCTCAGAACGGTGTACCCGCAACTTTTTTTCAGCCACGCTACGAAAGATCGGCCGGCGAACGTTTCGCGCGAAACGAAAATTTCGACTACGAGAAGTCGTACGCGGCGAAGCGCGATCGTGGAAAATTCAAGCGAGAGGACATCGTGAGATCCGACGACGAGGATTGCGACGACGGGGCCACGGAGGCGCTGCAGTACTTTGATTACGGTGAGGAAAAATTTCGCTCCCAAGGTCACGGGGAGGAGATTGAAATCGCGCGGATATAAAAATTCTCAAGATATACAATTTCATTTACATTTCATTTTTATGCGCAAAACTGCCAATTATTCGAAATCGGCTATTGATAATTTCCGGAAATACTATTAACCCGCCTGGTATTATTTTATCATAGCGATTTTTTTATTTTACAGATCCCTCGGAGCCGAGACAACCGAGCGAAGACGAGTACGACATGTCGTCGGGAGTTTCTCGATATTTCCGTAGAGCTTCCGAACGCACGGAGATCTTCGTCGCCGCGTGTTTTCTGTATCTCGTTGGTTGATTCGTCGCGGATCCGCGCGACGAGCATCAATAACAATGGATCGATGTGGAAGAAGCGCAACTGTGGCGATTCATTCCGCGGATCGGCGGGCAACGCCTCTTTCGAATATCAATCGAGCACGAGTGTTCGTTATTCTCGGCGTCGCGGTGACGCGATCAGCTCTGTGTCAATCTGTATCCCATACTAATACTTAATATACTGAACACAATATACTCGAATGCGTATATGTTTGACGAGATTTTTGACGCGAGCCCAGCACGCGATTTGTTTTTCGTTAATTCTTTTTACGGCGAATCGCTTTCCTATATAGTAATTACGTCATCGCGTATCTTTATTCACTGGGAGATTTCGAGCGAGGATTCGGCGTCGTTTTATCGTGATGACGCCTCCGTCTGGCCGCTGCGAAACGGGCGTGTGTGAGATCGTTTGTACGGCTTCGCGCGGCAAGAACCTTCGATAGATTACCTAGCATCGAGCGCTCCGACTGCTCTAGGTCACGCGCATTAAATTTGCGTAGACCGATTTTGACACCGATCAACGAGAACAAATCCCTTTCTCATTCGGGAGTCCTTCGTGTTCTTATCGACCTCGACGATCGGTCGAGCCTTCGTTCGCGCACGAGTCAGTGACCCACCATTCGTTAAAAACAATAGCGTTCTATTCGTCAAGGTGGCTTCATATATCCGAAACCTCGTGCTTTAAAACTGCAAAAAAATATTCATATGGTTCAAATACAAATTACAATTGAAGTATCATTGATAGTTTATTGCATATTGGATAAAAGTAATCTTTTTCGATTTTTTACAGATAACAATTTGTAACAAATAAGAAGTACGAAAAATCTTTGTGCATAAAAAACCGCGATTGAAGCTTGGACGACTCGAGCGAGTGCAAAGATAGTGGACGGCGGTACGCAAAGAGATAAAAGCCAGAGATTCGGTCGCGGCGATGCGCTCCTTTGTATCGATGATACCCGCGTAGTGGTCGAGGGACACACACGAGAGGAAGAGTCGAAGACCGAGAAGAAAGAGAAGAACGAATGGGATAGTGAAGCGCGGCGTTTGTGTAGTAGGTACCGTAGGTACAGAGGAGAGCGTGGAGTAGAGCGAGCTCGGTTGTTGCTCGTTGCCGTTGGTTCATTCGCGTTCGCGGCCCTGGTGCACGGGCCTCCACGGATTGGCCTCCCAACAGGATCACGTGGCAATGATACGTAGGTGGGGGATGGCTTCGGCTCCCCCGTAACCGAGAGGCGAAAGCCCGAGAGCCCGGAGAGTTACGTTCTAGTATTTTACCCTGGCGGTAAAGTAGCGTTTACTCTCACGTCGCGAGTCTCACGCGTTAGTGCTACGATAAACGACACGCGGATATAGTACACAATACTACGTTCGAAAGTTTCGCGTTTTTCGTATGTCCGTTCTCGATCGCGAGATCGCTTAGCTCGTACGCGAGTTCGACCGATTATATATCCCGGTTGAGCGGCTACTGGTATCGCGAGGCGCACCGATCTCGCGACCTCTTCGTTACTCCGACACAGAGGCACGCAGAGAACACGCGCGCACACACGCGCGCGAGATCGACATCGACCGGTTGACGTTTCAGCCTCGCCGCGAGTCAAAAACATTTCTGTGTGCTTCGCGAGATCGAAGCCCCCGCGTGCGACCGCGAACGCCATGTTGCCGTATGTGTCTTCGATCTTCGTCTTCTCTCGTCAGAAGAAGATGCGAATGTGCCTGCGCGAGATGGATGGGAATATAAATAAAGTTTAAACCTCCTGTGTGATTACCCTTTGCCTCGCTTCGCTGCGATCATTATATTTTTATTCGTTTCGGTGCTCCCCGATCGCTCGATTTCCCAATGTCAAACCGCGATACGCCGATGGAAAATTGTTTGCGTTCCTCGAGAGTGGGTGCCGCGTAAAGTAAAGTGCAATTTTTGATATACGACGAGTCGAAGTTGAATGTTCTTGCGGTGCGTTGGTGCAAGGTGCAACCGCGTTGCAAGGTGGCGGTGAGTTGGAAAGTCATATAGTCACTGTTCAACGAGCGAGCTGTGTAAAAGCCACAGCGCGCGCGGGGCACAGGGCCCAGGCGACTCTTTGCTGCTGCTTCGGCACGCCGTGGGATCGTGGAATGCGCGCTGACAGGTATCCGGCTCGCCGTAGCGCGCTCGCACACGAATTGTCTATGCGGCTTTTTTTTCTATACTTCACTGTAAGATCCTACTCGCCAGTACGAAACCACTACCACAACGGTACAGAGCGCATGATAGATCCGAGGCCCGACTGCATATTCTTTTTCCTCATCATCGGACTGTACCGTAGTATTTACTCCCTCGCCTCCGAACGACCGCCCCCACGTTCGCTCGCTCACTCACCATGACTCTTCGTATCTTCATCCTCCTCTGGCTGCCAACAACTCCATGGGAATTCATTCTTCTCTACGACAGTCCCGCCGACTTTTCGCTTCGCTGGCAATCCCGCTCAATGTGTGCGCGAGTCCGCGGGCTTGTGTGCAGCGGCGGACGCGCGGCGCGCGTGACTTTTGACAGCGGCTGTCATTGCCGCGCGAGCGAACCAACGAATTCGAAAGACTCGCGAAAATTTGCAAAATCATTTCACTTCGCGTTATCGCGATTTCACGAAATTACTTTTTGAGCACGTTCGGAAAAAAAAAAGAAGTACAAATAATACATTTTTATGGTGGCACATTGATTGTGAGGAATTCGCGCGTCATTCGGGATTTTTGCGGATGTAGATTGAATGAGTGGTGTATGTACGTGTGAGCTATACATCGCAGTTCGCAACGAGGATGCTCGGGAGGATCGTAAATATTTCAGAAACTCGAGTGCCTCTCTCGTCACGTGCGACGGGATCGAGTGAGCTTGGATTTTTTTACCTGTTTGTAACACTGTATGCATACTTTAACTATCGCGTATATGGGCACTTGGATACGCATTTGTCGCGGTGCATGAAGCAGACGAGCGAGACGTGACCGCGTCGACGTGCGGTTCTTTTTTTTTTTTTTTTTTTTTCTATTCTTTCTCTAAGATTGCACCGTTAGATATTCCTCGCTACTGTGCATAATTATTCCTCGCTGTTTTTTTCTTTTACGAATTGTTTTTTTCTTCTGTTTAGATTGCATAGAATGTTTGCGTAATGAGTTTTAGTTATAAAAGCGGGGCAATACACGCTCGGCAGACGCAACAACGCGGCAATGGAATAACCGCGACTCGATAAGAAACGTAATGCGCGATAAGACTTCGAGCTTTGGATCACGTGGCGAATAATAATAGCGAATTCGGAGATCTTTTCTGGTCCCGTGACCCGCAGAAATGCCGTTCAATCTTTTTTTTTCGTTGTTGCGATGTATCGCATCCGGCCGGATAACCCTGGTTGGTTATCAATTTCTCCGAATATTTATATGCAATAAAAATAATCGTCCGAAACTTCATCGCGGTCCGTTCCGATAATAATAAGATCTCCGGGGTTTCGGCGACATTCGCGCGCGCTTCCTCAAACATTATTTTCTTCTCGAAATGCGAAATAAAGATTGCGAGAGACGACGAAAGTTATTCGGTCGTTTCGGCAGGGGTGATGCACTTGAATTCGGCGCTTCCGTCAGTTCTTCGCCCAAAGGAGCACTTTTATTGCGCGGCTTACGGTAAAAAATAAATAAAATAATATAAAAAAGAAAAAAGACTCGAGTCTCGTACGGCCGAAGCTCCGCGTATATCTCGAAACTTGAATCTCCATTCGTGACGAGAGAGTTTCGTGCTTGTTCGCGTGTGTGCGTTAAAGTACTTCGGGGCTCCTTGTGGCCGGGGACCGCGTGTCAATGCCCCGTGTCGAAAATAACGGGAGTGACGAATACGCGAGACCCGCGCGAAGAAGCCGGAAAAAAATTCACAAAAAAAAACAAGAGTGGGCAAGTTGAAATAAATGAAGGAAGGAATAAAAAAAAGGAGGGTACAATGAATTGAACGGAATTAATGTGCCTGCGCGCTCACGGGGTTCAGGCGCGTAGCGTGAAATGTTTACGTCCTGTCAGCTGCACGAGGTGCTCTCTTTCGTCTCTATCCAGCTCGTTCTTTTTTCCTTTTTCTTCTCTCCCGTTGCGTGAAATTTCATTCTAAAATCCAACTTTCCTTCTGGCCTAATTATACCTGCGTTAGCCCTGATACACGTTTCCACTTTCAAAAGTCTCTTTACTCCATTTTTTTGCTGTCCCACCGCAAACCGCGCGAACGAATTGAGTCGCGGGCGTGAAATTTCAATGTTTTTTTTTTTCATGAACGGAGCAATTCCATTGAAGATTATTTGTTGTTAGTTTCTGTTTCCTCAAAGCGGAAGTTTCGTTTCATGAAAAAAAAGGGATAAGAAAACTTCATGTAAAGTAATAAAAAAGTTATCAATCTTTTCGTTTTTGATATTGATGAAATTTTCATCTAGATTTTCAAGAAATTTCTATAAATCGAATTACGCTAAAACCGATGCTTGGCGTGGACTTTTTATGATATTTTTATTGTCTGTAATTTGGCGGATACAAAAGAAAAATGGCAAATTCACCGCATTAATTTCTTTCGTCAACGAAGCTTCCTCTGCGAGGAATACACAAAATTGCAAAACCTGCTTTCTATCCTTTTGCTACCACTACGTAAACCGCATAGACGTAATCATTCGCGTGCGTACCATTTCGTTATGTTTTTTTTTGTTTTACAAACAAATACCGCGAAAGTTTCCATTGTTATTACTTACACATTTTTTTTATTTAAGATATCCATCAACGAAGAGTTGAGTGAAACAAGTGAAAGAGGGCGGAGAGGAAACTTCGGTGGCAGGAATTCACGAAAGAGGATGATGAAGCCCCTCGTGGAAAGGCGGAAGAGGGGTTCACAGTTCGACGGAGCGTCTAACGACCGGGATACAACGTCGGGTACGACGAAAACTATTGCGAGCGCTTCGCGCACGAGAGAATCGGCTATTGTCGAGGAGAGCGTAGAGACGGTCAAGAATCGACGACGAAGATGAGCAGCGTCGAGACGGCGTCGTCGACGTGCGTCGGAACGTCGACGTCGTCGATGCCTCGCAACGGTGCTGACAATCCACAACATCAGGAGGAACGGGAGCGCGAGCTTGAGGACACTCTCGAAAAATCGTCCTTCGACGGATCGCGCGTCGATGCGATAAACGACGAAGAACGGGGCACGAGCATGGCTGCCGGGGACATGGATCTGGTGAACGGTCCGAATCCGTGGCTTCCTGCCTACGGCTTTCAGCTACAGCATCAGCAACACAACCAACACTTTCAGCCCACGCACGAGGATTTACGGGCTAATGGTTCGTATTTCACGTTTACAATTGTCATCGTCATCGTACACGCCGGGCATTTTTACTCTCTCATCCTGTCCTTCACCCTTTCCTCGGCGGTTGCTGGTTTTTTCGTTGCTTCTTTTTTTTTATAGTATTGTCGCAACCGGGTTCTAACGTTACGGTCGTTGCCTCGAGGCGCGTATATCCTCTTCGCGTTGGAGTATTATCTTCTATCTCGGCTAAGAGCCAAGATATATATGCATATCAACGTGCACATGAACTTTAAAGATTATTTACGTTTATTGAAAATAATACGTGTTTTTTGATTCGCATCGTTTATTGTTATTGTTCTATTCACTTGTTTTGGTACGCTTTTTCGTAGATGAGGATTACAAATCACGAGAAGTAGGGTGAACATTATAAATAATATAATAAAGAGCGATAAACGCGTGACGAATTTATTACACGTATAACATGGAGTGAAAGTCACTGATTTCAGTACTCGATTATTTTCATCTTGGTAATATATTTGTTTTGCAAGTCAAGAAAGTTGGGAAAATTTGTTTTACATTTTAATAGAATTACTATCGACAGAACATATATTCAGATGCGCCTATTTTTTTTTCTAAATAATGCATTCATCGAAGATGCGAGTTCTCGTTAGTAGCGAGTTGAAAATTAGCATTATAATACGATAGTTACCAAAGAGTATTTTTTTTTTTAAACGCTTAATTAAAATGAAATGAACCCGGGCAAGAGGAAGGGGTGGGGATCTTGTGTGCGAATACCAGAGCGAAACAAAGTGCGTGAATATCTTTGGCGAGATGAGAGAGGCAAAAGTTCTCACGAGATCGTATTCGTTTGTGAGCGCTTGATAAGCTTTGATGCGTATGGCGTGTATTCACACCTTTAACGACCGGATATGCTTCTCCACACAGATGCTATACTATTATATATACTGTACATACAGTGCAGAGATACTGCGTCGACTATGCGAATATTCTCCTCTTTCTCTCAAGAAATTAAGCTTCTCTGTTTTTTTTTCGATGTTCTTCATCGATAAGCCAGCGAAGAGTAGTGCGAATAGCGTCTTCTTCGAGGTCAAATATTGAAATAGTCGTCCGAGAAAAACCCCCAGAATATTCTATTTCTTGGGAATAAAATAGCCATTACATCTTTACCGTTAACTTTTTATGCACGCTAGAACAAAACGTGTTACCGCGTTTTTTCATTCATATCAAATTTCTTAAATTAATTTCTTGTCTCCAGAAAAAGTTTCTATGGTCATTGTAAGAGATCCATCCACGCTCAGAAAAGATCATTTACATTCGGAGAACTCTTAGGATATCGTTTCTGCTGACAATCTGAAAAGCCAGAATTCCATATCGTTTTACCGGTTAAGAAGGGTGTATCGTCACATTCCCATCTAAACGCGAGATTCGGAAGGAATTTCAAATATTTTCCAATGGAATAGAAATCCGAAAATGTCTACCGTATAGGTAGTGCTGACATCATTGATTCTTGATGAAAAAATGCCCAAAAAGTAATTAGTAAATTTCATGAACGATAGAAGAACTTCAAAAATTGTCTGGCGATTTCTCCAACCGATTTTTTTACAGAATTTCATTCCATCCGCAATTATCGAAAACAATACAATCTTCCCAAACATTTTCCAACCTTTCGCAAACTTTTCGCCCGTGAAATTTCTCTCAAACGTCGAAGTTCTCGTCGTGAAAATGCACACTGAGCTGTTTACCTTTAATTTATATCCGGAAAACTCTTCAACACGCAAACATACGTCAATGTCTTTGAATATCGTTTCCTGAGAGTCGTAAGGGCGTGTCGAAGTCGTTCAAAATGTTGAATATCGAAAGATACGCCCGTCTGTTTTTCGCTAACCGATGTAACAATTTTTTTTCGTGTTCGCGCGTGATTGTCGTACACGCTCCAGATAATTTCTCTCTCAATGTACACAGATATGTGGGAACGTCCATGTAACGCGCGCTTCGCTTAGGATAGTTTTCATCCAACGTAGTGCCTCTTCACGCGATACATCCGTAAGGAGAATGAATTACCTCGTTCGTTCATGTAGCGGTTTGCATATACTATGTTATAGTAACGCAGAGGGGCGCAGAGGCGGGGGAGGGGTAGAGGCGTTTCGTCGTCGGGATCTGGGTTACTTTCTACCCACCCACGAGTATCTGCGAAACATAGAATCTAGCCTCGTGGAAACGAGTCACGCGAGCGCGAATCTCCCGTAATTCGCCGTTCTTAGATGCCGAGGAAGTACTAAACGACCGAATGCGCGCGCGGACGCAGAAAAAAAAAGAAGAAAGGAAAAAAACTCCACGAAATATCCCCAATAGTAAAAATGAGCAGGATATATTTATTGTTTTAGTCCCGCTCCGTGTTTTGCGCTCGTTGAAGAGGATCGGGAAAAAAGCGTTTATTGTAATTGGTAGCGAATGAGCGTGGTGTTTTTTTCACGCGCGCGGCCCGAAACGACGAGGCACGCAATTTTTTTCTCTCGTTCCCGTCGAGTATCGTTTCTACGCTGGTCGGGAGGGAACGGGGAGGGTCTCCCGAGTGAGAATCCTCACTGGCATCAGGCACGACGTCGAGAGATCTTGTGCCCGTATAACGGAATACTCTCGGTCATAATGGCCCCCGCTTCCTCGACGTGTGCGCCACGGTCATTCTGCACTTGCACGATTACTATATGGCGTTATATAGCAGACGTGCATGCATCGTGGGACGCGCGAATTCTCTCGTACAATGTACGTGTATACGCGTAATACATATACAGCGCAGAGCCGTAGTTTTACAGTAAAAGAGGGAAGTGAGAAAAAAAAAGAAGAAAAAGAAACGAGCATATGCTCCGCAGGTGGAACGCGAAATCCGTTGCTCTTTAGTTGTTGGCTTAGCGTTCCCTCGCATGGTATCGCGTTCGATTCATCGTACATCGGAGTGCTTCGCGTTCGACAATCAGAGTCTCAAGGTCCGACAAATTTATTCGTTACTCTTGATTTATTTTTTTCGATTTAATTTTTTTTTCTCCTCGATACGGGTGTGTCAGTCTCGTTATCGATATTACTTGTAACACGTGTCGTTGGCGGGAATGGGCGTTTTGAACGCGCATATGACAATGTGTGCACGCCGTGGTAAACGGTGCGTGATTATTCATCATATTCGCTCGAGTTCCGTATATCTTCGATACGTGTAACATTGTCGACCTCGAGCTCTCGCACCGATTGGTTTCTCCTTCGACGAGATCGCGAGGCCAACGAAGCTGAGTACGAGGCCTGTAACGCTCGATCAACGCGCGAGACATAAACCGCTCTCGCCGTCTGTTGCTGCAGAAATTGACGCGGAGCTCCTCCGAAACGCAATTCGTCTCGCATGAACTGCTGTGTCCGAGAATTGCACGTTGGACGCAGTTGTTCTCGTGCATATATGTATATATATGTACACATGTACATAGAAATACATAATAATAGTAATAATATACATGAGATTATTATAATTATTATTCAATGAGTATATATTATAATTTATAATATATTCACATATGTATACACATATGCAGATCTATAAAAAATAGGTATACATATGTAACAAATTCGCAAGTGTAAAACGTGTATTGATGTTGAATGGCAACGCAACACCGGAGAGAACAGTGCGAGGCGCGACCACCTGTTGCTGACCAACAGGGCCCCGGGATTACCTGTTGCTTGCTCACTCACAGAGAACCACGAAAAATTCTTTCTCCTCTTCCCCCCTCCGCACCTTTCGCTTTATTCCCGCGTGCACGCGTCATCGAGCTCGTTTTTCTCGTTCCCAAAGCTTCGACCGATAGACTACGCACAGCGCGTACCTTATCTATATATAAGCAGAGACGAGAAACACCGAGAACTCGTAGGAATTCTGTGGGGCTCTGGAGCGTGAAGAATCTGGCACTTTCCTGGCCGAGCGACCCGGCTTTCCTTCGCCTTCTGTTATGGTATGACTTGCCGCCCGAAGCTGCGCAGTAGGAAGGGACTAGTTTTACTCGCGAGCCCCGGCAGAGGACGGACGACGGGGAAAAAATGTGTGTCGAGACAGAAAGCGATAACGCGCAGACTGCGCCACCTTCATTTGTCTCTTCGATATAGACGTGTCGTTTCGCGAAGCACATCACGGCTAGACACGCGCGGCTGTTATAGACCCATCAGAAAATTATTCGATGCGCATTAAACTCGTTAAGACATAATGGAACATGCCGGCCGTTGAATAAACACTTTACGCGCGCGTAACATACGGAGAGCTTAGTCGTCGCGCACCAAACACCTATATTAATGTCTCGTTTTACGTAAGGCCCTCGCGCGAGTTTTCCCGGAATTTTTGACCTTGCGCCTCGCACACGAACGCGAAAGGGGCGGGGAAGAGCGCGGGGTGCTCGTGTCGCTGCAAATAGCAGAATGAAAACGTAACTGGTTAACGAGACAAAAGGCATTCCGAGCGTTTTTCTTAACTTCCGCATTGTTTCGAGAGGAAGAATATGAATTGTTCGATGTTTTGTTCTCGACGACCGAACGCGCTCACGGATAGTTTTCTTTGTTTTTTTTTAACATCGAAAAAAAGTCTATACAGTGCCTTTACCGGCTGCGAATCACAAAGACAAGTGTGACCCGGTAGTCGTAGTCGAGAAGCCTAACCGGGCATCAAACCCATCACGCCAAACGCATCACTGCAGCTGTTAGACTCTCGTTATTCTTTCGCGTTTCACTTCGCGTCCCGCGGGCAACGCTGTACGCTCGATTCGTCGAGCGATGCTCGCCTCGATCGCTTCCCGACACAGACTTAGATCCCACAGCGGTGGACCATTGTGCTTCGCGCGTCTCGCGAAACTCTTTATTTTCGTATTCCTTCTTCGTATGGGAAGAAGCGAAATAACTCTCCAGGATCGAAACGCAATTCAGGTTTTATTGCGCAATACTTTGTTGAGGGAGAAAAGAAAAGAAAGAGGAAACGAGAGCTCCGATAATTAACGATCGAGCCCCGATCGAGTTTCTTCTCACAAGGCGAACGGGAGATCTTCATTGAATGATTATACCGCGCCTCTCGGTTTGTGTTCGCGAGCGCGCGCGGGCTTAATCGATTCTGCGTAACACACAACGGCCCTCGCCGCAGAGTCAACGGCCACGCGATTTTATGTCCTCTCTCGTGGCTCGTATCAATCGTACATTTTTCGCAAACTTTTTCCCAGGCTACCGTTGATTGCTTTCGCGATCTCTCGATCCTCACGTTAATCTTCACGGGGGTCGCTTTGCTTTGCGTTGAAACGTTGAATAATACATCGATGAACGAGATCGCGCGGATACTCGCCCGGGGAGGTGGGGCTTCGGGAAACAAACGCCGCGATGAGACGGAACATCGAGAGGCTCGCGCGTGGAATCTTTCGGAATTCACTTCCACCGGACTCGGAGCGTTTCTATCGATTTCCTTGAAAACTCGTCAACCCGGGGACATTCGCAAGCGTTACGGATCGTGCGTCGTGCTGCGTTATACTCGCTGCATAATAGCGTAAGCGTCAGCCACTAACGAATGAGTCATCGGGCGCCGGTTCTCTCGTTAAATAGTCTCAATCGCAGTTTTCACGACGCGCCTACCTATCTACCTACCGTCGTGCATGCGATACGATATACCTGGAGCCCGAGATAAATTCGCCTCGATTACTTGAAGGCATACAAAAAATTCACGTCAGTCTCGCCTTAGAGACGGCGTATTTATTTCTATGAATAAATACAAGATAAAAACAAAAAATATTTATTTAGTATCATTAAAAAATAATATCATTTCCAATATTTGTTGTATTTGTTTACAACTAATAATAATATTATAGTAATATAATATTGTTAATAATATTTTTTTTGTTTATTGCATATTTTTGTTTTAAGATCGCTAAAGCTGTAAAATGCGAAATTGGTAAACAATTTGTAAAAATGTTAATCCTTCCTTAGAAAGGATGACGCGATGAGAATAAAAATGACTTTCAAGATCGAGTTACGTTGTAGACCGAGCCGTCAGTGGCTCGTCGACGTTGTTTCCCGGAGAGCGCCCAGTCGGCCGGCGAAAGTGAAACGGAAGCCGATGCGGCCTGTCCCGCAGCATCGTACATACGACCGTGCTGTACAGTCGACTCCGCTCGTCGTCCCCTTATCTCGATTAGACCTCGTTAAGGACTCTCGTTGATTACGTCCGCGAGCTCTCTCGTATGTACCGGCGCGCTCGTTTGATCTTCACTGACCCCGTCCCCTCTGCCGCTCGCATCTCAACGAGACCTCAATCTCTCCTTCTCCTCTCTATACGTTTTTTTTTTTTTTCGACAACGAGATCTCTCGTGTACGATAACCCAAGATCGAAAAAAAAAAAAAAAAAAAAAAAAAAACGAAAAAGAATTAACAAAAAAATTATCTCCCCGAGGAGCAATAAAATTCTTCCTGAGACATCGTGGCTAATTTGAACATGTCGTTGTTGTTGTTTGGATTCGCAGACGCGGCACTTGTGCAGCAAGTGGACTTTCTGGAAACGATACTCGAGGAGACTTCGGACGATTTGCAGAGCGACTCCGATCGAAGCGGCACCACTTACTGGCTCGGTTCCGACTCGGAAACTGAGAGCGTTATTCATATTAAATCCATTCACAGGGCAACAGGTAAAGTATATACGATTTATATAATAACGACAACAATAATAACAACAACAAAAACAACAACAATAATAATAATAAGATATTGTAAATTAGGTGAAACACTAATCACTTTCGATATTCGACGAATTATTGGAGTATTTTCCATAACTTAGAAATTCAGAAAAAACGGCGACTATTCGCGCGCTGACAGCACGGATTTACTTTCTACTCGGCTGTAAGCCCAGTTGCATAGTTCAGGCGTCAATGTCACGAAACTCTCGCTCGGCGTCTCGCTGCATCTGACGTTCCAATCGTTCATCAAAGTTTCAATAATCTTTTCACTACATCCCTCCTTTCTTTTTTTCGTAATCCGTTCGGAACGAGCAGTTAAACTGCGAATCAATTGGAAAATATCCCGACAAAATTTGCACGGAATAGCACGAACGATCGAAAGCTGGTGAATTAATGCTGCAGTCGCCCTAAAATTATACTCCCGATCTGCGTAGTTGCGCTCGATTGTGCAGCATCAACCGCACTGGATTCCCATTCACTCGAGCCTGCCTGCGAAACTTTACGATCGCGTAATCTATCTATTCCCTATCGGTTCAGTACACTACTAAACTTAGATCGGGACCAACATTGCGGCATTCTTGATTCACGATGAAACTCTATCGTCCATTGTAACTTTCTATCACAAGCGAGGCTCGCTTAGGTAAGCAATTTATGCTTCCGGCGTTTCGTGGGTATTCTCAGAGCCTTGCCTCATATTGTCGTACACTGTAAAAAATAAGGATAACTTTGATGCACTACTCGATAATCAATCAAATAGGCAACCGCGGTGCATTAATCGAAAATTCAAAGATCCCGGTTCGTAGAACGACAAAACATTCGCGAAATACAAAAAAGGAATAATATTTTCAAAAATCATTGCCATTTTTTTTCAATCGTTTTTCAAGACTTCGCTGCTCCGGAAAATTATAATACTTGGTATGCTCTCAGAATAATGGTATCTAAGTTGGATAAAATAAATAAGCACTCCAAACATATTCTAATTGCTTTTATAATCTTTTCTGTTTCAAAAAAATGGATCTCGTAGACGAACGACCGGACGGCAGTGGAAGCGAGTGCAATTCCGTGGTGCCAAAGAAGCGAAGACGAAGAAATGCGAGTCAGGATCGCGACGCCTCGATGACATTGGCCGACGAGCATTGGACATCGCCGCGTTCGTCGAGATCCTCGGAGTCGTCGTCGAGATCGAGTTCGTTGTTGCAATTCGAGTCTCTCGAGCGTACCTGCGCGACGGTCTCGCCGTCGGGTTACAGTTACGACTCTCTCGAGTACTCGAATCGTTCGAATTCGCATTTCGAGAACAACACCTCGCCGGACAGTCTCGAGGAGGATTGCGACGAGGAAATCGAGCCGGAACGCACGAACGAGACGATAAAAGATTTTCCGTCGAGCGCGCGGAACGGTTTCGCGAAGCTTCGCCCTTACAGAAGCTTCGAGAGCCTCGATACGTGTCACAAAAACGACGATACTTCGTGCAACGATCCCAGCAACGGATTTTCAGCTTCGTTCTATTCGAAGACCAGCAACGATCTCAGCGAGGGAATAAACGATCGGGGTCAACGGTGAGTCTGATCGATATACACCGAATCTCTCTTTCCGTCCTATCGGACATCCCGCGTGGTGCGAATCGTGTCTCGCTTCTCGAGACTCGTGACTGCAAAGTATATTTCTGGTTTCTAATTATCTTGGCCCGCCAATTTCGATCTCCACGTGATCTCGACTCGAAGCTTTTCGCGCGGTCCATCGAGCGAAACTACTGATATCGCCTCTTACGAACAAAAAAAAAACTCTTGATTTTCAGAGATTTTTGGCACGACGACCCGTACGAGGAGGACTACGATTACGAGGAGGACGACGAGGAGGACCTCGACGAGGATGTAACCCTGCGGGGACGAGAGTCGCGACTCTACGATCCTTACGAGGATCGCGTGGGTCTCCTGAGCTTTACCGATTGCAATCTGCCGAGCTATTCGACGTCCTTGGACTTTCGCAACACGATAGATCTGCGAGAGATCGGAATCGAGACGAAGAGGGATGCGGTGTTGGATCTAAAATCTGGCCAGGCCGCGGTAGCAGCCTTTTCGCTTGCGACGTCGGCGTCCTCGCGACTACATCAGACGACGAGGTTAAATATAGCCGACGGTTGCGGTGTCGGCGGTGGTGCTGATTGTGGTAGTGGTGGGAAAATGGCGAGCAACGGTCTACACAACGGTAGCAGCGGTTTGCTTCACCAACATTATCATCATCATCATTCTCATCGTCAGCAACATCACCACCAGCAGCACCAGCAGCAGCATCAACGAGGGTGGAGCAACTCGTCGGATTTTAATTTTAGATTCACGGATAAGTCCCGCAGCGCGCCCAGTCTGGCCAGTGGCTTCGACGAGTCGAGTTGTGACGATCCGTCCCGTCGTTCGTCGCGTAACACGGATTATCATACCTGCTCGAGTATCGGCACCGTATCGTCGATTAGCCTTTTCGAGAATTACACGAGGGTAGCGAGTGTACCGGTGGATCTTAATCTTTGCGGCAAGAACGAGCCCGAAGACATCGACGCGGACGCGACGTTAACGAATTTCGAGAATGTCGACGATTCGACAAGTCTGAAAGTCATCGTTAACGAAATGGCGGACGACTCGGGTGTCAGCGCTCAGAGTTCGATCGAGAGTTCAAAGAGTTCCGGGAGAACGGATTCCACGATGTCCTCAACGTCGTCGCGACGCCGACGCGACGTCGAGGACATTGTCGTCGGCAAAGCGTTGACCTCGTCGGTGCGCACCCAGTCGCGGCCGGAGGTCACCGAGGTCGATGACGAGGACGCCCCGAGCGTCAGTCTATTATCGACCATCGATGCCGACGCTAAACAAGCTGCCAAGATGCATTTGGATCGTGAAAAAGTGATCGTTAGCTCGACCGAAGAGGAGGAAGAAGAAGAAGATGAAGACGAAGATACGATGGAAGACGAGAGTGAGTCGGGCGTGGCGGTGAGCCCGTCCCGCGAGCTCGAGGCCCCGAGGTCCACGGTCAAGACTCAAGATCGCGGCAACAACGTCCTCGAGATGGCTATGGCAATGGAAAACGACATAGACGCCGTTGTCGACGAGGCTATAAGGCAGTTCAAGCGCGAGGTCGAAGAGGCAACCGGGGCCGGTGGTAACACGGCCTTACTCGCGATGGAAGCGATGCAGAGGCTCGCAAGCGGAAAGCAACAGCAACAACAACGAGCCAACCGTCGTGTCAAGAACAACGCGAGCTACGAATTGGCACAGCAGTTCGAGGTTGACGAGAGAAACTTTCGTTCCGTCGGAAGAATGACCTCGTGCGCCGAGGATGACGTGGAATCGCCGCCCAACTCGCCCGGTGGCAACACAACGAGACGACGAGTTTTGAACAACGCCAGTTACGAATTGGCCCAACAATCGGATTACATAAAAATGTTGCAATCGAAAGCCCGACCGTTTCAGCGCATGGACGCGTGCGACGAGCGCAACGAAGTGCCGAGGCCCACTATCGCCTGTGGGATCAAGGTCGCTGACCTCGTGCGCGAAATGAGCCGCGATCCGACCTCGTCGAGCGAGATTTTCACCGACGAGGCGAAAATGGCGGAATCGCGCAAGATCGACGAACCCTCCATGTGGAGCAGCGAGAGGCAAACATTGTCCGACGATGGACATTACGAGGAACGTCACGAGAATCGCGTTACGCCCCGCGCGAAGAACGTCGAGAGAACGGAACAGCAGCAGGATTCGATGATCGGCCAGATAAAAAAAAACTCGGATCTATTTTCACTCTATGGAGAAAATGGTAGGGGGATTGACACGGTAGGGAGATTAGACGCTAATAACGACGACGAGGTAGACTATCCCTGCTTGGAGACGAAACCCATTCTAAACAATAGCCCATTTCACGATGTTGACGTTGGTCGAGACCCGATGCTCGACGACGAAATCACGAGAACGCGAATACCCTACAGTAGCAATAACAACGACAAGAGTCCCGCGGGACCCACGAGTATCAACGAATTCGACGAAACGACGAACGACACACAGAGACTGAACGATATCGATGAAACTGCAAACAGAGGATTATCATTTCTCGGTGAATTGTATCCCGAAGCGAAACGGAAGAATCACGGTAGATTGGAAAATTCGCCGACGTATCCGTCCGACCTCGAGAGAGAATTGAGAGATTCGATTTTGAATAATAACAAAAAAATGACGTTGAGCGATAGGAGCGAGGATGTGGATGGAACGGATCGCGAACCGGCGGCCGACAGATTGTGGCGCGTCGTAGTCGAGAAGCAAGACTCATCATCGTCGGCGTCATCGACGTCGGAGGGTTTCGACGCCAAGGAGAGGGTAAGGAACGATACCGTTGACACGTTTTTCGAAGCTTCGACTGTATCGGCTCGAGCGAGCGTGGTGGAGGCGTCGAGCGTTCCGGCGGCGGCGGAGGAGGAGGAAACGAAGAGAAGGAGTAAAGTGTGTGCGTATGTCGAGAGCGTGAATGCGGGGCCCGACAGGGACGCTGCTTGTGTCCAAGCTCGTGCTGTAACATCAACGTCCCCACCGCGTGTAATAAAGCCGGAACGCATTGGTGTTGGTAGCCCGCTCGAACGGAACAGCCGCAGCAGCGACGATGTGAAACGAGAAGCGAGCGCGAATCATTCGGAGTCAGTCGTAGCGCGACGCGAGGATAAGGACGATCACGACGGTGACGACGAGGAGGAAGACGACGAAGAGGAAGAAGTGAACGTGCACGAATTCAAAACAAGCCAAACGACAACGACGCCGAAGTCGAAAACGAGTCCGGAAATGTCGGCAACGGCGGCGAAGAGGCTGGCGATGGCCTCGCCAACCGGACCACCGAGAAACAACAACGATCATTCGCCGATCACGATGAAGAACGATCTGACGCCGCAGAAGAACAGCAACGCGACAATGTCGAGCCCGGTCCACGAGAGAAAGAAGGGCGGTCTCGGTGGTTTTTTGCAGAGATTCTCGCGTCTGCGTTTCAGTGGTAGATCGAAAGTGCCGCGTTCCGAGGTGACGAAGAGAAACGACGGGGTTAACGTTGCATCCGTCGACGGTGGCACCCGCACGGTCGGCGGCAAATTGATCGACGAACAGCCCGGCACAACGAGAAGGAAGAACGAACCGGATTACATCATAATACCGCTTCACGCGCCGGACGAAGAGAGAAGAAAAACAAACGAGGACGGGCGCGACGATGCGGACGGCGAACCGAGAAAACCGAGGAGATTGTCGGATTTGGAGCGCAGCGCATCGTGCGCCAGGTAAATAAATATACAAAAGAAATTTTTTCCAACTACAGCCGCTAATTCGCACGATGGATAACGCTGAATGATCCAATGCGGAAGTGGGTCCTTTTACAGCTTGTAACCGGTGTTCGGTGGTAATTCTCGCAGGGCATTTAACTCCGAATTAGTTTCATTTTATTTTTGTTTACAACGCGGCATCGCGACGAGCGATCTTCTTCGTTGTCGTTGGGCCCCGTAGGCGGTTTTTGGAGCATTGCCAGACGAAACAAACTTTTGTCATGGAATGTTTCGAGTACCGGTGGAAGTTTAGCGTTTTCCGAGAGTTCCTCGAGAGAGGCCCGCGTCGCAACGGGAAGATTTTCGAGAGGAGCACAACGTGTTCCCGCGAACCACCCCGAAGTATTCACAGATGCGCGGAAAGTCTCGCATCGCGTACATGTGTTTGCTGTTAGCTCTTCCATCGTTTCTCCTCTCTTAGCCCCGAGGAGCACAACAAGGAGGTCAATGTAATCGACGCTTTCGTAATGGCGGATCGGCGGGGGCCTCTCTCGCGGATACCAGCAGACCGAGCTCGGGACTACGCTGTCTCGCAGCTCGCAGCAGCGGCAGCGCAAACAGCCGAGTCAACGTTGGGAATACATGCGGATACATACAGACCGGCGGGTTTACGCCGCCTACACACCCACCCTGCTATTTTCTCTCTTGCACTCGCGCGCTCTCGAATACCGCGCGCTTCCGCCGCCGTTGCTCGACGCCGCTGATGCTCGTTAGTCAATCGTTCATTTCACTTTAATCTCCCTCTCGTTCGCTCGTTACTCGCTTCATTACTCCACCTCGAATTCTTCCTTATAGCGCACTCTTCGTTGCCGCGGCAACTATGTAATTTATAGTTTACGAACATCTCACCGAGATCAATTGCATTTTCGTTTTCATATTTATCCGCATAGTTTGCGCAATTTCTTTTTTCTTCCATGACTCACTCGTTCGAGGCTCATTAAATTCTGGTTATCGGCAACGAACTCTCGCACTGAATTTGTATTTCGTATGTTGTGCGAACGGAGGCGTTTCGCTTATCTCGCGTGTGTCGCCGATGATACGGTTTTCTCGAGTGATATGCTCTCGTGAAGCTCGCGGCTATTTACGAACTTCGAACTGAGCTGTTGACGAAGTAAACCTTGAACCAATGTTCTCAAGTGAGACAAAAATCTCGATTTTTTTAATGATCTCTCTCATTTCTTTCCGGAACTTAGGTGTTGTGAGACACAACGAAAGAACTGCCTTAAACGACCGATCGGAAGCATCACAAAAAAAATTGTTTCAACACAGACAAAATATGATTCTATCGGCATCTCGGCTAGACAAAATTCATCGGAATTTTGTCTATGAAAAGACTATCCAGAAAGCTTAGTCAATGACTCGCTGTTTATTTATCATTCGGGCCTCGTCCCAAGTCTCAAACGTAAACAAGAGATCCCACGGCTCGTAGGACTAGTCCTTGTATCTTAAACTACCGTTGCTATATCTGTGGTTGCAGCTCTCATAGAGAATGCCACGAGTATGAGTGTCGAACGAGGGTCCGTGAATCATCGGTCCAACTGCGAAATGTGAGACGAGTACCTCCGCGAGAAGAGTCAAAGAGCAAAGGAGACGACGAAGAGACGCAGAGAGGCGAGTTTACTCGCGCCCAGAGAGTCACGACCTTTGCCACGGGGATAGCTCGTTCCCGATGACTCGTGGTCCTCCGGCCTCTCCGTCCCTCTGTACATACAGTTCTATATCTCCACGCTGTATGTCGAATCGCGCGAGAAACACGTGAACGAGAATGAACCTCGGGCGCGCACGACGAGCGGTCGACGAAGATAGAACGCGCTGTGTTTTGTTGTCCATCGATCGAGAGGCCGAAACAACGAGGCTCGCTCGATCGTCGCTCCTTCTATTATGACGATGCGCCGAGCGAGACAGAGCCAGCGTAGTTATCGATCGTTTGCCGCCGTACACGATCGTGGGATCCAACGAAAATTACGATCTCGCGTACTTCTACGCGTCGCGTGGGAATGACTCTATAATTCGTCATGACTACGAAATCTCCACTGTGAAAAAGAATGGTAAATTTCATGTGCTCGGAAATTGTCCATTCACAACTATCTCGGATTAGACCGAAATTTACAAAACGTTTTTGAAATAGAAAAAAATTTCTTCACAGCTTAGAGATTTTTTATAAATTTTTGGATATATTTTTTTTTCATTATAGCAAGAAACAATAATTTTTTCGCGATTCGAATCAATTGATTTTCCAAAATTCCTTCCGGGATCGCGATAATTGTTTTTCCCATTCATACGCGCGGCTGGAGATCGTGAATAATTTTTAATCGCTCTCTGAATCATCGAATACAATTAGAATACAATAGTGCGAGATTTTGTAGTATCGTCGAGGCGGGTGGGATTGCTTCGATGTTGTTAAACGCTAAGTGACTAACGTCGCGGACTGAGAAACTCCGCGATAATCCAAGGTTAACGAGGGAAGAACTCGTAGTCTATAGTCGAACGATTAATCTGCATCGCGCGGGATTTTAATCAGACGATTACGAAGCGCGAGTGCGCGTCTAGTTATCCTACGCGAGAGGCCCGCACATGAGTCATCGCTCCGTACGAGCGTTGCGAGCGTCTTCTTCTTCCCTTCATCGTAATTCCGCTCTTTACGACTTCTCCGCACCGACGGAATTCTCGAAGTTCACCGAGTTTACTGCCGTCGGGACACAGAGGTCTCCGGTGCTTCGCGGCTCGGTTAAACTTGTATAAAATTGTTTAAACGTGGGAGGTCCCTCTCACACGCAATTGCGAGCGATACGAGATTTAAAAAAAAAGCGAAAAAAAAAAGCGAGCGAAAGTCGCTCTTTCACCGAGTGGATATCTCCGTACAAAATCGCTCACGGGGCCAAAAGAATCAAGTGGGGATTCACCAGAAGCCTTCCGATGCAACGAGCTCCGAGAAGAGAGAGGCAATCGCCACGCTTTTCCTTTTCCATTTTTTTTTTCAACTTTTTTTTATCTTAACACTCGACGGACTCTCAAGAGCGAAACGCGATAAAGTGCCCTATCATAAATTTCAGCCTCGTTTAGATCCTTATATCAACGAACATTAATGACCTCTCTCAGTTCGTGCGATCGCAATCGTAATATTAATTAGCCGATGAAAGAGTCTCGAGTGATTCTTTCGAGTTATTACTTTGTGCTACCCGAAGCAATTATCTGTTTTTACGCACAAAACCGCCGCACGAACGCTTGAATGCTTTATCGCTATCGCTTTTCGCACGAAATATTTACAATTAATACTATCATTGCGAGAGTGAAAATAAGGGAATCGAGTCATCTTCATTCGTCGAAGCGAATTCATGGCTTCCTTGCTCTCACGATAAAGCGAACTCTTCCAGTTCGATCTTTAATGCGCAACGCGATAGCTCGCACACTCGACGCGAGTCCCTCGAAGAAATATCGCAAGTATAATTCGCAGTATTTGAAATTAATTTTCTATACTGATAATCGAGGATTGAATCAGAATAATTATATCATATTAAATTAATAATCAACTTGCAATATTTATGATTGGTTCCTTATGCGTGGAAGTAAGAGAATCGAGTCATCTTTATTCGTCGACGCGAATCCGTAGCTTCTTTGCTCCGAAGATAACGCGAATTCTCGCTGTTCAAACGTTTAATGACGGAAACGACGATACGACTCCCACGTAGAAATATTGCAAGTTGCCGACTTTATCAACCGACGAGCATGTTCTTCGATGGAGGAATCTCGTGAGAGAAAAAAATGGAAATAAAAAAAAACGTGTAATCTCTTGGTATGTTATCACAGTCCAAACGGGAGGCCGCCAGTGTCCAGCAAGCCGCCGCTACCGCCGTCGCATCATCAGGGTGTAGGTTGTGCGCGCATTAGCGGCGCGACGACGCCAACGTCGAGGTCGTCGTCGGGGGTTTGCGGTACGACGCGCCGGCGCGCGGCAACGGATCTGGGTAGCCCGGCCGCGATCGAGATGGCGAAGGCCCGTGCGATGCAGGCCGCCCAGGAGCCGCGTCCGGTTGGCCTCCTCGAGACCGACCTCGACGCCGCCGAGCCGGCGGTCGTCCACGTCGACCTTGGCGGTAACGGGGCGTCGTCGATCGGCCACTCCGTCTCGTCGACGAGCTGCAACAATCAGGCCGGCAAGAAGACCCGTAGTCTCCTCAATCTCAATCACACGAGTAGCCGACAGGGACGCGACGGCAATAATCATCTCGTGAACGACAACGCACTGCGAGTGCCGCAGTCGCCCGGTTCCGGCGGCAGGAACTTGTCCGATCATCAGGATCTTCATCACAATTCCGTTGGTACCTGCATCAATCAGAGGCCCCACAAATCCATGGAGTTCCTCCTCGACAAGGAGAATCTTCACTTCGTAAAGGTGAGTTCTCGGAAACAACGAATTTTCGCGTACAAACATTTTTCGTAGACGAGAGATCAAAATTCTTATCAGTAAATTGATAAAAATAAAGACCTAACGATTGAAAACGACAAAACGGTGAATCGAAATTTATAGGGGTTCGTTAGATTGACTTTGGGTAGGATTCGGGAATAGTTTCGTAGAAATGATAGTTTTGATTCCTCCTATCAGTGCTCGTGGCTTAAAATCCCCATCCAGGTGTCATGGTGGTTCCGCCAGTGTCCCCTCTCTCGTCCGTCTCTCTCTCTCCTCCCTTGAGTTCAAGGTGAAGGTGGAGTTCTCTCGCCCGGCCCTTTTTTAACGCTTGTACTATAGATTTTTTGTTGTTGTTTTTTCGTTGTGCACACGAGAAGAGCAGGAAGGTACGGTAACGCGAGCGAAGGGTTCGTCGGTTCATTCTCTTGTTCTTTCTTGGTTTTTTTTACCACGGATGAGATTGTGCGGAAGAGTGCGATCATGCGGAGTTCGAGGGGAGAATAGATCGTTCGAGGGTGTGAATGACAAACGAGGAACAAGAGTACAGTGTCATCGATACGTCACGCCGTCAGTGCGGTCGAAGCACAGAAAAACTTTATTTTTGATCGCACTACCGCGAGAATGAGTTTCGTTGAGAGGCGATAAAAAAAACTGGCAGACCACAGTGCGCGATAT
This sequence comes from Ischnus inquisitorius, assembly GCA_963924025.1. NCBI lineage: Eukaryota > Metazoa > Arthropoda > Insecta > Hymenoptera > Ichneumonidae > Ischnus > Ischnus inquisitorius. Next base: position 5,747,436 of record OZ001245.1, on the reverse strand, counting down.
CGGCTATGATAAATTCTGACCCATCGTCTCGGTGTTGTTTGGAGCATTTCGAAACAAAACACCAAAAAAAAAAAGGCGGAATGACTTTGCGACGAGTGCTGCAGAGCTAATTGACACAGTTGAAGAGTTTGCCCGAGTTTCGCGGACGAAACTCGTCCGAAAGAAGAATTCTTCGATAGCGAAGTGAGAAACGGGGTTGACGAGGAGACAGGAGTTAATACGCCGTAGGAGAGAAAACACCGCCCGGGAGGAAGCGACGCACAATCGGATTATAGGGGTGACCGAGAGACCGAGGGTGGATGACGAGTGTCATCGGTGTCATCACCAGGTTAAAATAGACGGCCGGGGAGGAGAAAAGCTTTTTTTTCTCCGTTGTCCCACATTACGCCTCGGGTCACAATCCTCCGTCACTATAATGCACAATATGACGTTCGTAACATAAATAATAGAAAAAAAAAAATGAAAGAGAATAGCTGAGATAAAAGTGCGTATCGTCAAAGGCATCAAAGTGAGAACTCGAGTTTTATTCTACAGCGTAGAGTAACGGAGTAAACTCGGCGTAGGGGCTTCGCCGTCCAAACGCGACTGGAATTCAAAATGAAACGGGAAATCCTGCCAATCGTGACGAGTTTAAATACAGTAATGAATCCGTGGCGATTACGCGCACGATGTCGTTTATCCGCACGAAAACGGAGAAAAAAAACCCCCCCCGTCGAGAACGACACCGGCGATGATCGCGAAATTTAACGCGAATTCACGAACGCCAATTAGTCGAGGCTAATCGATCAGCCACTTTGCGAAGCAGCGTGAAAACGCGACAAGGTCACTCCCCAGTTTTCCGCTACATTCGATGCATCACATCTGCGTCAATGTTCGCGATGGCTCGAGGTGTCTCGATTGCAATTAAATTAGCCTCGACATTCATTAAGGAGACTTTGCCAAGGCAATTTCTAATTCGCGTATTCCACACTTATTTCTTTGATCGTCGCCGATGAGAATTGCACGATTCGAGACGCGAGCCGATGGGAACGGTGGTCGTTAAGGCAGTTCGATCACGACTTCCGGCGGATGTTACTTCCGTCATTGGTCAGTGACACCTTGACCTCGAAAATCTCAAGCGGACTCACTAGGGAGGACTGTTACAAAATTCGATATCGTAATCTTCCTCGCCCACGAGCCTTATCAATCGGAACATCGGCTTTCACGAAAATCTACGATTATTCGAGAATTCCCAATTTTTTTTTTTTTATATCAATCCAAGGGATATGCTCGAGTGCAGGGACGACACAGAGTATGAGAACCCCTGCGGGGCAATCGCACGAGATCGATACAAGCGGAGAGTGGTGCATAGCAGAAATTCGTCTCTCGCGTGGTTCCCGCCTTGCCAAGAGAATTTCGTTCTCTTCGCTTCCTTTTTTTTTTCTCTTTTTTCTCCCTTCGTTGATTTTTTTTGTTCACCTGTTCTGTCTTTTTAGTTCAATAGTAGCGACGGTCGAAAAAGCTACGCGGCGCATAGAACTCCAAAGCTCTTCTCTGGCAGGAGCTCACGACTTGCGAAATTCGATTAGGCTTCCGCGATTAAGGGCGCGCATCGGGCGACTCGGCAATGCTCGTCGTCGTCGTCGTCGCCGTCGCGAGAGATCAATAGCCCGGACAGGAGTGAAAGAGGAAGCGAGGAAGTCTCTCGGTGGAGAGCCAGAAAGGCAACGGAAGTTTTTCAAGAGGCCTCCTCATTCCGCGTCTACCCCGTCGTCCGGAATTCTTCTTCATTGCCGCGTACGAGAGGCACGGACGAGAAGACGAGGGAAGCTACAGAAGAAAATTCTACTCTCTCGCAATTTCGCTACTGCGGTATCTCCATTGCTCCCGCCGTTTTTCGGTCGGGTCTGCATACCGAGATAGATAGAGAGATTCCTGGAAATTGCCAAACTTTTCGGCTGACTGCATAACCCAGTTGCATTACAAACTAGACGGAAAGAGGAAAGAGGGGCGGGGGGGTTTGAATTACAAAATCGTAGAGTCGAATAGGACGTTGCTGTTGGCGTGGTCGTAAGGGCAAGTAAACTAGCGTGCTCGACGAACGGTGGAAGGAGAGGAGTTTCGCGAGGGGCATTTTGTCCGACCTTCGCGTTTCTGCAAAGCACAAGCAAGAGTCGCTTTATTTTGCCGTGTCGTAGTCAGGGGCAACCGCGTGTCTCCGCGACTGCCTGTACGACGCCTTCTGGCCCCCCCGTTGTTCGCTCATACACGTATCGGAAAACTTTCGCGTTTTCATAGAGTAGTACAAATTTAAGAGTAGAGCCTTGTGCACGCCTCGGTGAATGCCGCTACCATAATACCGATCGCGCCGCGCTACCGCGTCGAGATCTCTCGCGGAGAAAATCGTCTACTCCTATCGACGATCCGAGACGGTTCTCGTAGCTTCTCGAGTGTAGTTTAACACACAGAGCACAGCAGCCAGCGCTGCTGCTTAATCTTCTTCGTGTTCTTCTTCTTCTTCTTCCTCATCCTCATTCAAGCCTCATCGTACTCCCCCGTTGGTGGGACAGTGATTCTATTATAAAGAGGCTCGTGAGACTCGTGATAGCCGGCACTCGATTCTTCTTCTCTTCTGACTCGTCTTCCAGATGCAATCGGTACGATTCTCTTCCACTATCCATTCTCTCGTCGCAACCTTCTCTTCTCTATCTTTGCATTTGTCGACATTTGTCAATCCTTTCTTTTCTCATTGATTATCCTCACGGACATTCCTCGCGTACGAGCGAATCGAAACACCGGAAGAGTCCTCGCACATTTGTTACCTTCTATTTTGCATACTCTCTCATGTTCTTTCACGATTAATTCTCGTCGCGTGTGTTCTCGTTCGGCTAAATCGTATTCACGTGTTTTGTCGAACAGTGGAACTGTTATCAGTGTATGTCGGGACTTTGCGCTTTTATCTCTCTGTATTTCTTCGCTTTTGGGGGGGAGGGGACGAGATGCAAAGTAAGTCCGGACTCGAGTCGGACTTTGTGTGTATCTCTATTCAGTCTGTACGCGTTGCATCGCAGACAGTGAATCCCATTGTACTCGCCAGATAGTCCCCCGACTGTGCTCTCGATCTCGGGGTCCTTTCTTCGTGGCTCTTCTCTTTTACTCGGCTTCAATTCATTTTCTTCGTCTCCAAGCCTCGCTCCTATCGTCGCGCGGCCTTCGTCTTCCTATCGTCGTGAATGTACGGCCCATCAAGGCGGAGATGCAAATACCTCTCGGTGGATCGTGAAACTCGTTCACATTCTTCGAGCATTCTTCATCGACTCGGGCGAGACTTCAGAGGCTCGCCGTATAAAACGCGGCGGATCTGAAGGAGCACACAAGATATTACGAGTTGTTTATATGCAAAAGAAAATGATGAGATAGAAGGGTTCGTTTACAGACTCGGCTAATGTCAAGGTTCACGTTGTTTAACTTTAACGCTCTCGTCATTCATCCGCCTCGGCATTGCACTATTAATATTCCCGGCGCGTGTACCCGATTTGTGTCAATTGCGAAGGTGCCCCCCGTCAAGTTGCTATGTTCTACGATGCGTCGCTCTTGTTCGTAGGCTCATGGAGATCGCATAGTCCTCAGCCAAATGTGAGACTCTGACATTTTTGTAATCTTTTTAACTGGATAAACAACTCGGGAAAATCTACTATATAAGTGCGCAGAACATTTATGTTGCCTTATTATAATTTTAAAACGTTACTAACATGAAAAAAAAATTGTTCAACGAGTCATCCGGCATTTTTTTAGCAGACTTTGATTTGTTGATTTTTCTGCATACATATTCATGTAAAGAAAATTATTTTCTTTCTTATCGATTTATCAAGAAAAATTACGAAAGTGTGTTTAGAAGAATTTAAGAACCGCCTACGGCCAGCGGATCTCATTTTTTGGTGGATATGTAACGATACTCGCTGCATAAATCTCTGAAGCGTACTTTTCGGAACTTTTTTTTTTCGCTATGACCGCGATTCCACACGAATTGCCTGACGGCGTTTAGGGAACGATCGGTAAAACGCTTTCGAGAAAATGGCCGTAGGTCCGGTAATGTTTATTTTGTTTCTCTTTTTTCCTCCCTCTCTCTCTCCGTCTCGCGTTATCCCACCGGAAACGATTGTGAAGTTGGCGCGACGCCAGTTGCCTCGCGCGCTGTGCTCTCTTTCTGTCTGCGTTTACCTTTGAAGAGAAACCCAACGGGTCCGACCTCCCAAAGGATTAACGACGGTACGGACATTTTTCCTACCAGCTACGAGAGAGAATATTTAAAAAGCTTCAACTGCTACTTCTCTCTTTTATTTTATTTTTTTCAGTACCTGAACAATTAAATCATGGCACTTCAGTCTCGTTCGCTCTCAAAGCGTGGAAAAATGTATGAATAACTGAAGATAGGAAGATCGTGTCTTTGACCTCCGCAGACGGTAGATTCGACCCACGCAAAATCAAAAATATTTCAAGGTATTCGGGAGGACTTTAAGAAAGAATCGCAAAATACAGTGTAGACAATATCGAGCGGTTATAAAATTCTTTTCGAGAAAGTAGTTGAGTTTCTCGTCTCGTCGAGGAAAAACAAACCAGTCTTCCCCGATAGATTTTTATTTTCGCGTTTCGCGAACGAGCGATGAATCGGTAAATTTCTCGAATCAACGAGCAACGATAACAGCGTCGATGGCAACAATACGCCAGCGACGACCCCGAGTTTATGGAGTAATATAGGAAAATGCGCGAGAGACTCGGATGAGAGGCTTCTACCAGCTAGCCAGAGATGAGGGGGTTTTTGCGAGACTAATTGTTTCATTCATCTCGTGCGAGGCGTCGCGCTCGATGGGTCGAGAGGAGGAACGCAGAAGTGTGAGAGAACCCCGTGCGCGAGCACAGCAGCATTAGCACAAGCATCGCGGGACTTTGCACACTCACACACACTGTTCGGATTCGCCGCGTTCTCTCGTTCACTCTTCCCTTTCACACGGTGAATGAAACGAACGGCGCTTACCCGCAATTTCCACTTGCGATTCGCATTTTACGCCGGGCCAGTTGCGAACAATTCGGTGCCAGGCTAGAAAAATTCACTTCGAAACAAAAGAACGTCTGTCGTCGAGCGGAATCGACGAGGGGAGCGCGTGCTCCGTCGCGACGGTTCTTCAATAATCGTCGGGCTGCTTGACTCGATATTTTCATTTCTTTTTTTTTTCGCTTTCATTTTGGCATTGATTTTCCCGGATAATTCATTATTGGAAATTCTCGTGCCGTTCGACAGAACGATATGGTAGTAGTAAATCCATTTTTAGATTGCTTTGTTACAAATTTGTCTTCGAAGCTACGGGAAAAAAAGTTGTTGGAAAAACTGATAATTACCAGGTAAAACCAATTTTTCTTTTTTCAAGTAGTTGTCCCAACTATTGGCTTTCCCAACTAATTTCATTCAGCGTATTTTGTGTGAATCTCATATTTCATCGGTCTACCTTAATACAATTTCTTCGCAGTTAAAAAATATTGGATGGTTATGTTATATTACGCTCTGAAGGCCTGTTTTTGAAATCTCATAGATCTGTATTAAAATTTATTTCATGTTCGAAAAATATTCCTAACTATTTAACGTCCCGTCGAACGAAATAGCAAATTCGAGTCTTACAATTTTGGAGTAACGCTCTCGTTCTTCGGAGTGCGCGAGTCTCGCAGTCACGTAGCTGAGTTCGATAGGTGAATATAATCAAGTTATAAATAGTAACCAGATGTACTTGTAGGATACGCGTTGTACATCTGTTATATTCTTCCTTACAGCGGCGGGCGGTGGGTTCTCTCTCGCGCAAGGTCGTACGTAACGCGAGAGGATGTAATCATGCGCTCGGAGACTCAATCTCGTGTATCGCGTTTCTGGATCAGCGAGAAGAGTATTTTCTCTCTTCTCGTGCGAAGAAGTTCGCGTGAGGTAGCGGACAGAAGTAAACATTGTGTGCACAGCGATATAGCGATATGCGCGGTAAAGTTAGACCGGGAGAGGAACGAGTTCGACAATGCTTCCTTCTCCTCTCTCTCTCTCTCTCTCCTCCACGTGCCGTATTGATCGACGTATAGCACAACTGTACGAGAGGCTACCGAGACTCCGGTGACTCCGAGAGAGTTATACTCGCCGCCTGCGGCTATGTGCAAGCTCTTAAACTTCTCTTTCTCTCGCTCCGTCTCGACCGGTGAAAAAGAAGCGTGCCTCGCATTCCTCTCGGACGATCCTCACGGGACGAGCCCCGCTGCTCCCGAGAACCTATCAAACAGACCTCCGGGATGTTTTTGCGACGAAACTTCGACCCGACGAAAAATTCTGGAAAAAGAAACGAAAATACACCGAATGAAAATCAAGAAATGAGAGATAAAAATGGAAGGTGAAAAAAGAATAGAGAACTAAAGCGGGCGAGAATGCGACGAAACGCGAAAAGGCCGAGTTTCCGTTTTATTATTAGTCGAGCGAGGCGTCGATGACGCAACTGGTAGCCACTGCTCCGCAGCAGCCGCCGCGTATATCCGCATTACGAATGGCGTTGATCATCCGAGTTGAGCTTGATTTTAAGTCGCGAAAACGAGCTCACTCGCGGCTCGTGAATGATTATAAAATAGTTGAACGAATAGTCCGACGTGAGATACCGTGATAAAATGTATTCGTGAATCCAACACGAATGACTGATAGCTATTGCGATAGGATGCGTTAACGAAAAGAACCTCGTTTGCCTTCCAACGACTAACGGGTTTTCCGCGCAGACACGCCGGTTCGCTCATGGAAATAGATGGATGAAAAATAATTATAGAGTCGGACCGTAACTTTCTTCGACTTGCTTTGATATGTGTATATACACACGGAGGAGCCTTGACACGAATGTAAAATGTGTCTTATTGTAGCTGCATTTCATTAATCATTCATTCGACCTCTGATCGATTGCTCGATCAACCGTGCAATTGGACGATGCATTGTTCTGTTCAATTTGCAATTATTCGCAAAAAAACTAATTGCCCACGAGAGTTTATCCGGCAATCTTGTTCTCCGTTCTATCTCCAATCGTTCGATGCAGATACAAATTATCCCAGATCTTCGGGAATCAATTGAAAGACTCCGAAATTTGTATTTCTCGATTCTGTGCCAATATTTAATTTAATAGTTTTATTACTCAATTATGTGTAAACAAGCAATTGCCCGCGAACATTTTTCCGCAATTTTTTTCACCATTCTATCCGAAATAGTCGAATAGTCCTATTTACTGTCCTTAATTTGTAAAAATCAATCGACTCCGAACGCTTTGTTTCTCGATGCCGGGGAAGTAAATAACGAGATATTGAAAAACAAGCGATAAAATACGACAATGGTGTCGTTCACCGTTTCACCTTACGATCGATTCATCGTAAGGTATGGGCACAACCCGCATATTCTATAGTTGCCCCTTTCCTCCGGGCGTTCTGTTATGTGGAACGACAAGTAGTACGTATATTATGTACTGAATAACTATATTGCTACGTGAACGCCCTCGCCCTGGCTTCTCTCCATCGAGTAATATGTGATCGGGTTCTCTCTGCCGCTATACCGCGACTACAGATATACACGGTAACGCAGCACGTATAATCTGTATATATATATTATGGGCGTTCTCTCCGCTGAAGCAGCTTCTGCTTCGGTTCTGTACAGCCGCTATACGGGGTACGGAAATCTCGCTGTAGGTACGGAGAGCGAGAGAAGCGCCATGGAGGAGCGGATAGAAAGAGTGATAACTGCAGAAGCCGAAGAGGGACAGAGTCAACCCGTTCCACGCGTAGCCGTCGGATTGATCGATCGCGCCGGGTTAAAGCGATTCACCGCTCATTAACTCCCGCCCGCCCGCCGGTCTTCCCCACTTTCATTAAAGCCAGCCACGGGTTCCCGAACACGCGCTCCTCTTCCCATACGGATATACGGCATATTGCATCGACGATATAAACATATTACGAAAGACATATGCTGCTAATACGATAGTCGAAGCGCGGTATGATATTGCAGAAAAAAATAAAAGTGAAAAAGGTTTTCACTACCCGGGATTACGGAGACTCGCTGTAGCCAGATACCGGGCATTAAGCACCGGAGATTCTTCATAGTCATGGAATATTCATCGCCGACGCTGATTCCTCGAGATTTCAGCGATTATGCGAGAGGCGTTGCAACTTTTCCAATATTTCGATTTTTTTTTTCTTTATTACTTATTATTATTTAGTTATTTAACGGGGCAATACTTTGCAAGTAGCAACAATAATTCGTCATTGAGCAACACGATATTACGAGCGTCAACTTATTTTTTTGTCGATATAGTAGAAACGTGTTGATGTTATTTTGTGAAGGTCGAATTTACGAGGTTACGAGGAACTTTGGCCGCGGTGGAATTTGGAATGTTTTTTGTTGTTTATCACAAATATCCGATTTGACTCGGGGCCAAACATACCACTCTATTCGCTTTCAGAAAAAAAATACACGGAAATATGCCGTTGGAATTTCCGAACATTTTTTTTCATCGCTCGGTTTTGAAAACAGGAAATAAAAAAGTCACGCTTGTTTCACTATTTTATCGTATTTTATCGTTCCGTAATAAGTCGCGGAGAAAAACGATTCTTTCATTTTGTTAGGTGTCCTACTTTGTATATTTGTTTTCCGTAGAGTACGATTAAAGTGCCGCGGTTCTACGATTATTTCACCGGGACCCGAAGATATACCTTGAAAACAAAAACATTTTTTTTACGCATTCAACCGGACGAGAACTTTTTACACATCGTTTGAAGGTTTACCTTCAACATTTTGATATCTAAATAGCAAAATCATATCGAACAGAACAACGAAAATAATATTTTTTATCAAACATAGTAATATTGAAATTATTTGCGCCATTATTCTTCCTTGAACAACCTAAGATGCACGCTATTAATGTTTGATCAGAAAAAAGAAAGTGACCGGATAAACGAATGGATCGGCTTTTGCGCTCGAATTAAAACAAGCGGAAGATTGCGTTCCGAGTGAGTTACTTAGGCGAAAAGTGTTGATCAAAGTGTGCGCGTGTGTGTCCGCGTTCGTTGAGAGCATCAAAGCGAATGGTCCAGAGAGTCGTTGGAAGGCACGCGGGGCTTGACCGGTATTTGCGATACCGTCGCGCGGTGCTCTAAACCATTGCATCGATGAGGAAGCCGGCGAGTGAGAGGTGTACACCAGTGAGAGGCCTGTGCTGCATCACACTCGGCAGTTCAACACCGAGAGTACCTAACTCTGTGCAAACACCCATGTATTCGAGTGGAGAGGGGAATTATGTACACAGGAGACTTCGAAGGCCGCGCGTCCATGTGGGCTAAACCCCAGGGCAAAGATAGCCAAAGCGAGAACGACGAAGCTCGCCCACACGCTCGCGGATTCTCGCATGCGGACTGCTCATGCACGCTCTCTCGCAGACTCACGTGTCGTTTCCTCGCCGTTCTCCCGACGATTCTCACTCACATACGCCACGCATGTGTGTGTGTGTGTGTTTTTACACATTTAGATATTCATATACAGATATATTTATATCTAATACCGACTCGATGAAGCGACTAGAAAGTTGCAAAACAAAGAACGTTGTATTACTCGGGTGCGCGCCCGGTTAAGCAGCCTACGACCTATCGGCTGTATGCGCGAGCGTTCTTCTCGCCGGGAAAACGTGCAAGGCGATATAGCACGGTGGACCACCGCGATTTATTTCCAACGATAAATCGATATAGCGTGTTGTTGTGTTTCCGTACCGCGCGGCCTGTGCTCGATTATCTTGACAAATTCGCGCCCTTCCCGCATTCCCCTCGACTTTTCCCCCTCGTCTATTTCCGTAGCGTTTCGTCACACTCTGTTCAGCCCACGTTTATCCGCTATGAGGTTCACATTGATTATTCTTTTTATTTTCCATGGAGTTTAAGAAATTTCTGTGACAATACGAAACGAACGGAGCTATACTCGGGGATTGATGAAAAAAAAAGTTTGCCTCGTGTCCCTAATCAGAGCAAGAAAAATGTACGTTACGTATGCGCATATTTGAGAACTCGGCGGGTCTGTTTCATTCGTTCGTTATTGGAGGCCGGGGGAACGCACGTATCGCGTTTCCGTTCGACCGAGCGCCTCCGCCGCGTCGCATACGCATATGCATTAAATGGGTTAGAATTACCGTACGCTCGTGAACTCACGCGCGCATGTAGCCACGAGGAACACGCCCTGGGTGTCGAGGAATCGGCGAAGCGGGCCGTATATAGACGGCGACAAAACTGATAGGCAGCGCGCACACGGCCACAGGTTCCGCTTTGAAATCCTCGTCAAATATTCAGCAAAACTCCGCGGGAACGGAGCCGCCCGGCTCGTGACAATGCAGGGCTTCGAAGGTTGAGCCCATGACCCGACGGAATGCTAATCCAGCAACTCGGCGAGGCCCTTGATATTCGATCAGGATCCGTCGAGGCGCACATGCACGATATCGCTTCCACCGCAGTCTCTGCTCGTCAGATCTAAAAACAGAATGAGAAAAACATCTTAAGTCTGGAATGGTACCATAATGACGAGCGTTTTTTTTGTGTTAATTCTACATTTGACGGATCGATAGAATTCTCAGAAATAATTATTTCTTCACGGCCACCCACGGAATTATAGCCCCACTAGGTAAATTAATCGGATCAGGTTCGGGTTCTCGTAAATCAGTTGCAGTGAGTAGGAATTTTAAAAAATCTCCTCACATTCCCAGCCAAGATAGGCTTCCGAGAGAATATTCATTATAAGAAGAATTATGTAAAATCATCAACGAAATCGGACAAAAAGTAGTGTAAAGAATTATCGAGCAACTTAGCTTTTTTTTCACAGAAGTTGATTTGTTATTTCTCTTGAACACATAGATTTTTGAGAATGATGCGCCCACCCGAAGCTCTGAAGCCTTTCAGGTCCTCGGTGTGTTTGGCTTTATCGAACTTTCAGTCGTAACGATTGATTTTGATAAACCTAAGGATTTCTGAACCCACTTCTCAAAGTAATAGCCAGATCTAGCATCGGGGCTCATCGTGGTCTCTCAGATGGAATGTGAAGCTATATCAGTAATTTTATGAATCGTAAACTACTAAACAGAAAAGAAGCAGAATGCCCCAAGCCGGGAAGCTCGGAAGAATAGTGATTTCTTTACTTCCCCCATTTACTTCACGGATTCGTTCGAATTCTCAGAAGTGCTCGTTACTTCACATCATCCGAGAGATTTCTAAGTTCATTCCGCAAACCAATGGTTACATCGCGCATTGAATTTCTTCCCGATCTCTCACGTGAGCTAAAAACTGTATCACTCAATTTTATGTACCGCTCGTGACGCCTGTATTGCTCAGTGATCATAACGTCTATGTAATTCGTGTTAGCCTCTGGCCGTTTTTGTACACGAGTCTCTCGAGACATCGAGGAGCTTCAGGGTCTTTGGCCTCGGCGAGATGATGATGATGATGATGCCGCTGGGTGATGGATATTTCTTCTGACCATGTTGCACAGCCTCGTATCTCCTCGGAGCGTTTCTCTCCTTCGTCTACGCGCTTTCCCCCAATTTGCTTCAATCGACGCAGAGGATCGAGCCCCCCTATTATAACGTCAGCGAGACGAGATGAGGAAGAGACGAGGATTAAATTGAAGGGAAGCTGCGTGCTTCCCTTCAATTAGGGAGATTCAATTAGAGAGATAGGAAATAAATGAGCTAATTAAAATTAGCTTTTCCACGTTAACTATACCAGTGCGTGAAGTATATACATATAAATACAGTATATATTGATATACTGTGGAGGAGAGTTCTGACAACTCGAGTTGTCCGCTAGAACGCATCATTATGCAACGTTCGCCAGGCGGTAACCACGGTCACTCACGCAACTCACACGTGCCCACAACACACTGTAGCCGAGGGCGCCTTTTATAGTATCTATCCCAAGCGTTTTCTACTGTACATTGACTCTTTCTTCTTTATCCTTCTCCTCTCTATCCCTCGAGTACCGACAGCAATGAGTTGTGCTCGCTGACCAGTGTTCATTCGGTCGCACGCACCGCAATGTAACGTATGCACCGTGCAAGCCTTCCTATCTTCAGACACACGAGAGACTTTCAGACGATGCGCATACACGATTCCTCTTGGAATCCCTAACGAGATACCGAGAGGCCGAACGTTGTACGGAGATAGACTTCGAGCTATCGCGCTCGCAACAGCACCTTATTCCTCGGCGTACTGTACTCACTGTGTACTCTCATTGTTTTTCCACTCGGCGCGGGTAAAAAGGAAGGGGACCCGCGCAATGTAGTATTTATACCGTTAGAACTTTGTTCGGCCGAGAACACAAGTGGCCGGCCACTCCGCAAATGGATACTGCATGGACATTAAGGAGGGTGTATCTTTACATTCCAAGCCAAAAGTGAGAATCGCGGAGAATTTCGATTAGTTAGCAGTAGAATAAGAACCTCGAAAAAATCAACCATACGGAAGGTGATAGGATCATGAATTTTGCGTTGGAATTTCAAGAAGATACGAATCATTTGATCAAAAACTGCTCAACCAATCGTCCAGCAATCCAACTATTTTTTTCTCCATAAGATGATTGATCGATTGTTTGTAATACATATACATTTTTTTCGGATTAATTTTTCCACATTTTTATCTCATTGGAAATATTCGAAATTCCCATGGAATCTCGCTTTTGGCTGAGAATGTAACGATGAATCCTTTTGAACCAAGTGAGCGAGCATTAGGGAAGCGACGGTAAGAAATGTTGCGGCTCTCTCGCGCTATGTGCATTTCTTACGAATGGAAGAAAGAAAAAAATCTTTCATTGCTAAATATCAATTTCCGTTATCGTTGGCATCTACTTCTTTATCGCCCATATGTATTCGTAGAATATTACCGAGGGAGCTCGTCGAACGTCGCGGAATGCGAAAAAGAAGTAAGAAATTGGAATTTCTAATGGAATTCGTCGAATCTCGCGACGAAGACGAGTCAAAAGATGCACCTCAAGCGCGTTGCACAAGCCCCCGTTTTCGAGAAGAAGAGAACATCTTCGAGCATACATATCGGATTTAAATATACGAAACGTTAACGTACGATCGTTGATTCTTCTCCCAACTGCGCAAATATTGACGCTGGAATAGAACGCGCCGTGTTTGATACGAAGAAACGCATCTCTCGGTCGTTATGCGATCGTGCGCGACTTTCAGATTGCGAAATATCTCTCGCACCCACACACACGCGCGACACACACGCCGGTTACCCTGACGACCGTATCTGTCTGGTAATTTACAATTTTTTTTATTTTCCCACTCTCGCCACGATCGCATCGCTCCGGTGGGGAAAATTTTATCGTGGAAAAATCATTTGACTGTATCTGATTTTCATCTGATGTTGATTTTTCAAAAGGCGTAGACGCGTCATAAGCGGAGCGTTGAAACGAACGAGAAAATTTCGAGTGTTAAATGTATATTACGATGAGGAGGGAAGACGTTAACTGCGGACAGGCGATCCTCGGTGAAGTAATAACGTCCGGTAGAATACCCTCGGTATCGACGATTATCGAAGATGAAGTGTCGTTCGTCTTCGAGGTTAATTCTTCACGCGGTACCGCAGGAACAAGTTCTTCGAGGACGGAGAACAAGGTGAATCTCTCTCAAATGCACTCGATTTCTTCTGTTTTTCTTTCTGTCTGTATCCAAGCTCCGACACATTCTGAAAAGCGAAAAAATATATATATATTTTTTTTGAATTATTTCGACACTGGCAAATTTTCGTAACACTTATTAGTTAATTGAATTATCATAGAGACGATCATTTGCATAATCACACGTACAAAGTTCGTGGAGATATTTGCTTCGAGAGCGGATTTCTTTCTTTTTTCTCGAATTCTTTTGCGAAGCATCTCGGCGAAATTCGAGAGGGATGATGATAAGTAAAAGCGGCTGTTCGCAAGCCCGCGTTTCCGTGGCGCCTTGTAAACATAAACCGCTAAATTCGTACGCGCGCCGGTCCAAGTCGGCGACGGTCGGCATCGGGTTAAATCTTTCTCGAGGGAGGAGGGCTTCGACTCCGTGTACACCACCGGCGCGGCTCCGGATGCCGGCCTACTTCTCTATTTCTCTTCTCCTTTGCCCCGTACCGCTTGCCGCGGTTGAGCAACTCTCTCTCGCCCGCCCGCGCTGCCCGACAGCTAAATTTATGTGCGACCCGCGCGCATTTCCTCTCGTCATCCAAAAACTCTTTCTCTTTATTCCGAAAATAACGTCTTATGATCTCTCGGCGCATAAGCGTTACGACCCCCTCGTGCTTCGCCGTAAAAAAATAAAAGGACTTAATAAAGTCAAGGGGATTCCCCGATATTTTCCGAACGACCTCGACTTTAGTAATTCCAGTAATCGGCCACGAGGACAATAAATATCAATTTTCGCGATAGTTTCGCGGAGGTAACTTCCGATTCGAGATATTGCGATTTTTTTTCCTTCCAAAAGAATTTACGATTCTCGCGATTCATTGCAGAAAAAGGGACGCTGTAGAGGCGCGGACGCTCCGAATTTTTCGGGATGCCCGAACACATTTGAAGTTATATTGTTTCGACTGTAAGGCTTGTATTATGTATTTGCATGCACGCGCGAACGCGGAAGAGGCAACTTCCGTTGACGCAAAACGTGATTCGTTAACATACAAAAAAAAAACACTAGTGCACCTGCACTCGATACAACTCGTTGTGGTTGCGATATTTTGGTAGTGAACGTCGATCGCTCAATTATTGAGAATTATGTTGATTTATGGTTTTTTTTGTTATCGCTTTGCAGCCACCGGAGAACGAGCTGCAGAAGGTTGGCGAGCGAGTGCCGAGCGAGCACGAGCTCAGGGTACAGAGATCTCTGCAACGTCTCAACGTACCGGATTGGTACAAAAATTCCCCGGCCGCTCGTGATGGTTTCCGCCTGAAGAGACACTCGGACGCGTCGCAACACGGTGGATGGCGATCGCTTGGGTCAAAAACAACGTCACTGTCCTCCCTCTCGTCGTCTTCCAATCGGCAACCTACCACCGGTAATTTGTCTCTCAAAATTCTTAGATCGCCTAGATAAGAAACAATCTGAAAATTGGAAAGTTTTTACTATGAGAAAGCATCGTTTTTCATTTTTTGGCTTGCGATTTTCACTTACTTCATTGTCATTATTTTTGTCGGAACAGGTGTACTTCTTAGTCCGAGTCCAACGCCGCCGGTATTTTCGAGATGGAGCACAAGCTTGCTGAACAGCGCCGGAAGTTCGCCGGCGAGTTCGGCTCGATCGTCATTCAATCATCGGCAACCGTACCTCGGCTGGCGTTCTCAAGAGCGTCTCGCCAACCCGCGTACCCCAGCGGAACGTCTAGCTCAAGGAATTCTACCCCAGTTGCAATCTACGAAGAAGGTTGGCCGAAGAATCTTGATACGCGATATTAGCATAGAAACTAAAAAAACTCCTTTCCCCAATCGAGTCCCATTGCCCGACTCGGCACGTCGCTCGTGCAAGTATCGATTATTTCGTTGCAAATTGCCGGTAGCGGCGAGACTATGAAAAAAAAAGACAAAAAGGTTCGCAAGGTCGAACGTCACGAACAGGGATTCGCGAATAGACTGATAAATTATAGATGACTCGCTGGTGGCTCTGCAGATTTTAAATGCCACGCGTTTGCCGTTAACTTCGATAGATTCAAAGCCAGCGTGTCAGCGGGGGAGTGTTTCATGGTAAATTAGATCGAGAAACAATAGCGCATTATTTATCGTTTCCTTCGATAGCGATGTCTTTTTTTTTGTTTTCTATCAGATGGAAGTTCGTTCCTCAGATGGAAGGAGAGAGGGCTGTGAATAATTTCCGCGGCGCGAAGCGACTGGCTTTTGTATCGATATTTTTGGCACACAAAAGACACGTCTAACTTTTTCACTGGCTCGTTCACTCGCTCGCTCGACCGTGCGTGACCCTTGATATCGCGATGCCCGAACGATGCTAACGCAAATGCCGTCGCTGCTCGCCTTGCAACCCCTTTCCGCCTTCTTTGTCCAATTTATTTTTAATATCCGCCAGACAGCGGTGGCGAAAAAATTGCCGTCGTCTGGTTAAAATTAGAGAGACGAAAGGGGCTGCTCTGCCAGCAAACGGAATCGCGTCTGTTGCTCGCCTCGCGAGAAAGCCCCTCGAAAGGATTCGCGTCGTTAAAGCCCTCTCGCGGAAGACAAAGCTTCGCGCGGAGATTTTCACAAATATATGACTGGATTGTTTTATTATACGTGCCTTCTTGGTTTTGTTTTCTTTTTTGCAGCAGCAGCAACAACAGCAACAGACGAATCAGCAGCTGGAGGTGAGGAACTCGATAAAGGAGGTGACCTCGGCTATTGTGCATTACGTGCAAAGCGGCCAGGAGGTCGCCGGTGGTGGAAGGCTCTCGCCTCGGCCTCGACCCGACGATTGGGACGACAGGGGCGGAGCGAGATCCACAAGCCCCAGAGGTGAGCACTAAACCCTCTGCCAACGAAAAAAAAGCAATCAATTTTCCACAAAATAAAAAAGAAAAACAAAAAAAAATACAATGAGAGAGTAAGAAAGAAAGAGAGCGATGTAAAAACAAAAAAAACCATCCCACCACCACACGAAGCAACTACCACATCATCACCAATCGCCACTATTATACTTCGCGACGAAGGTAATTTTTTTTCGTTTTTTGCAACAATTTTTTTTTTCCTTTTTTCTGTTATCGTTATATAATTTAATGAATTACTTATGCTCGCTCGCCTGTTCTCTTGAGTTCCTTTGTTTCTTTCTACGTTCGATCGTTATCATTTACTTCCGGGCATTGTGTCGGTTCTGTATTTGTTTTTTTCTTTCGAAACTGCGCACTTCGGGTTGAGAAGTTTCGAAAAAAAAAGAATCAGAACTGCACAAGACCCCGTATATTTTGTCATTATTCTGTACATTTTTTGTTCTCTAACTTTTTTTCCATTCGTCGGCTATGGAATTTTTATTTATTTTTTGCTAATTGGGCTTCGGCACACTAACCAGACAAATGTTTCAAGCTGTCGATAAAGAATCTGCACACAAATACATATAAAAAAACAGAGAAATCGTGAGGAATAAGTAACCGAGGTATATCTTTAAAAAAATGTTCATTGTGGTAATGTTTGCATATATGCACACGCACGTATCGCCGCACGTGATAACAACGAGAAGACCTTGACCCATACCACCCTTATCCATTCTCTCGCTCCCGCTATCGAGCGCTGTTTCGTCGCAACGGGAGGTGGTCGATCCAACTCAGTTGCCGAATAATCGTTGGGGGGGAAATGAAAGCTATGAAAGAAGGGCAAAGGACTGAGGGGACTCGATGACCCAAAATTCCGTTCGCTGTACAATTCCTTTTTTTTTTGTTTCACCGTAGCTTTTGTAGAGTTTTCGACCTTGCTCCTACATTTTATTTCCGTAGATTCGGGTAAAAATGGAAGAACACGGAGACAGAAGAGTTGATGAAAAGAGAATGAACGAGACTGTCTCGCGCTCGCGGATTCCTGGCTTGCGAACGATTTTCTCTCCCCCCCGGCGAGGACAGGGAGAACAAGCCGTTGTTACCGTCAGCTCGGGCCTTTTGTCTTTCTTCTCGGGCTCTTCCTGTACCCATTGTATATTCTCGTACCGAATGCTCTCGCCGTTTCGTCGTACGTATACACGCGAAGTCACACGCAGAAGAACAAGCGAATAGGCGGAGAGAGGGCGAGACAGAGATACGAGAGAGCGAGCTCGGTTGCTCGCTTCTATTTCAATCTGGTGAAGCATGGCATCACGACGAAACGGAAATAGCTTACCCTGAAATTCCGGGACGGCCTCGAATCCGCGACTTGCCTCTCTCAACGAAATATCGACGTTACTGTCGGCGGCGTTTAATTTCTTCTTTTGTGTACGAGCTTCTCCTATTCTTCGTCTGCGTAAAGAAAGAAAAAAATTCTTTGCTCTCTTTAATGCGCTTCGGAACTTCTGGGTTGGGTCATCCATGCGAGAGATTCCTAATTACCCGATGCGATGAGAAAATCGTAGCTCTTACTGTGGCAGTATTCTGGAAAAAAATGAATCCCTATCCATAGAGTCTGAATTAATATCGGGGCTGCTTCCCGACAGCAAACTTGAAGTATCCTGTTTACAAAAAACTATTTAGTCGCCTTTCTTTAGAATTTACACAAAGTAATGCTTCTGAATAAAAAAAGGCGTCAATTAACAGTTGAATTAAAAACTATTATCCTAAAAAATGCCAACTTAGTATTCGAAGCAACGAGTGAATGTACTGTCAAGTAGAACTCAAGGTTTTCTCGCCGTATTCGACTATTTCGTCTCAGATCTCAATGAACTGTTGATAGAACCAAAATTGTGGAATTCGTTATTAACATTTTCTTCGATTCGCAACAGGGAGCGTGAAGCTATGCTGGATGGAAAGTTCGTTCGTGGGTTCGAGACCCGTGGATTCGCCGGAAACGCCGATGAGTCTGGCGACCGACACGGAATGCTGTGCCGGATGCAACGCGACCGGAACTGAGTCGTGCAGTTGCGTGGATTCGGCGACCTCCGGCCTCTATCTCGACCTCACGCCGACGAGAGACGAGCCGCAGCCTCAGCATCATCAACGAGGCGGTGGCGTTGGAGTCGGACATCATCAACAGCACGGGACTCGAAGTCTCTGCCCGTCGCCCTCGTCGTCCTCGAACTATCATCAACAAATCCAGCACCATCATCATCATCTCGTGCAACAACATCAGCAGCAGCAACAGCATCAACGACATCACCGTGGTGAGTTGCTGCTCGCCTAGCGGAAACTCTTCGACGCATTTATATATGTATATACATATATATATGTATCTGTATCCTGATCCTCGGGCTTCCTTCATTCCTTCGAGACGATATTTATCAATCGTTCGGGGCGGAGATAAGCACAATTTGTCGCGTTAACGAATTATTCGAGTCGCGAGACAGAGAAGTCGCGAGTCCTTGGAGTTGCCGAGTCGCGCGAAGCCGTGAATTCGAATTGGCAAGACAAAACGATTGGCAGACGAAGTGAGATGCACCGGGCGAGCTTCCAATTATTCTTTTAAAACCGCGACACAGCCACGACGGCCACGAAAATTCTACTGCTAGACACGCGCTAGAGTAGCAAATTATATATATATATATATAGTTATATAGAATTTTATCGGATGGTAAATTTCCTAGAGAATTAGTCGAAAACGTTTGAATCGTGACGTTGTTATCGAATCGGCTGTAAATTAGCGCGTAGAATCGGAGGTGCTCTCGAATATAATTGTTGGTCGCAGTTTTCGTGCCGGTCGTCTCGTTGACTTTCGACGTTGCTCCCCCTTTCTTTCGAAACTCTTCGGGAAAAACTCGGAGAAAAAGATAAAGATAAATATCGAACCAACGTTTTGTAAATAATAAATTATCTCGTGATAAGTTCGACGATTAAGATTGAATACGAAGATATAAAGAAGATGAAGAAAAATATACGATTATAGAGATATTATATTATTCTTGTAATGATGTTATGTTTGATATGTTAAATAACGTGGGTGCTCCGCCGGGAAACTTACGGTGGATACCGGGACGTATTCTTCTCCTTTTTCTTCTCATTATTATCTCGTTAATTCACCGAGTCAGACTGGAATTTTTCTTCTTACTTCTCCATCGTCACTTTTAGCAAGGCAGAATTTATCGATTTTTACTTCGAAATATCGTTTCAGCTCATTCCATGTTACTACGAAAAAAAAAAAGCACAATAAGTCTCGTTTCTCGGTTTCTTCGGTTACGAGAACTACGATCGTGTTCCGTTCTCGAATTCTTTTTTCTACACGTCAATTTTCTTCTTTTTCAACGTTTCTATTTAATTATAAACGAACAAACAAACAAAACCTGTCGTCTCCACTTGGGTAGTCAGCGTGGTCTCCGAGCTTAACTCTTCTTCTTTCCCTTATCGAACTTATTCCCATCGCGTCGCGCGAAAAATATTACCAATATAATTATATCAAAGATTCATATCCAACGATCCTTCTCCTACTCCGCCCGTTCCATCCCTGTCGGCGCTTTATTTGCTTCGTTATCGCGTTTAATCAACCTTCTTTATATGTTTAAATGTAAAATTTCTTTTTTTTTTCTCCCGAATCTTAAGTTCAATTATTATCTACAAATGCATAAAAACAAAAAAGATATACACACACACACACACAACACACACAATAAACACCAAAACACGCCTATATAAATACGAAAACTATATTTATACATTTATTTTAGTAAAGTCTGGAGAGCTGTCCATTGTTTCTGTGTTGCGGACGAGCGCGTTTTTTGAATGATATTATTATGAATTTTAATTATTTTAATCGCGAGAGCCGAGACTCGCGGAATCGTTCGAGTTTCGTGATGAAAAAAAAGCTACTCGTTCGGATATCGTTCCGCGCGATCGGCGAGTAAATTTCACGACTCGAACGATTTTTCGAGTTTGCACGCTCGAGTCTCCTTTTTAAAGTATAAAAGAACACACAAAGGAAAAGAAAAGAAACAAAAAAAGTATTCCGTACTTATCGTTCGGACAGCAATAATTACCACCACATGTAGTATGTATCCTTGTCAGAATAAATTATTGTTTGTACCTTTGCGTTTCGCTTAGTTTCTTTCACCGGCTGTTATAATTCACAGTTTACTATATATATATATATATATATTTACCGTTTCTACACTTATCGTCACAGTATGTTCGATCGATTATTTGCTTTGTTTACGGTAAGTAAAAAATGTTTTTAGTTTCGTCGCTCGTTGTTTGCCGCACGCTTATTTATTTATTCGTGAAAAAAAAAGAGAGAAAAAGCTCCATTATTCCCACAGTTCTTTTGTTCGCGAGCTCTGTACATCCCAGTGTGTCTGTACAACCCTTACCTTCCCACCCCGGCCTAACACAGTATACTACTATCTAACACACGAGTGCAAAGGTCACACGATGCTTCGACGATCGAGAAAACAGTGCGATGTGTAATTTGAAAAAAAAACTTTACATGTGACGAGAGAAAGATTATTGTAAAATTAATTCGCCAATTCGCTGCTAGGTTGTTGCGTGCTTATCGAATTAGAAAAAGCAAAAATTGTGATAAAAGAAAACACGAAAAAGAAAGAAGAAAAAAAAGCGAAATAGTCGTGGAAGGAGGGGCGTTGACCTTTGGAAATCGTTAGGATCGGGACAGAGCGAGGACGAGGAGGCAATGGCGACGGCAGCTCTTCTTCGGAACAAACCCAGCCCCGGTTCCACGACCCTGGAGGACGTCCTTGACTCCCTCCTAGGACTGCCCTCCGCTTCGCGGACCCCAAGCCCCGGGCCTGGGCCCCTATCCGGTTCCACGTCCATCCGACATCATCGAGCGGCTACCGGTGCGGCTGTCGGTCAGTCGAGCGCCAATGCCGGGAAGAGCTGCAGCGACCTGCGCCAAGACCTCCAAGGTAGGAGGACTATGTAAGTTTCGGCTCTGACGATCCTCACTTTCGTCCATTAAACAAACCAAAAAAAAAAAATTAATCTATCTCGTCCGCTCATTCATTTTCTCGTGTATCTTCTGTATATCTAGAATTCCATTTCGAATCAGCACCAATATCGATATATTTGCCGTCCAATCATGAGTATTATTGTCTCTGCATCGCACGTTTTTTTATCTCCACGCTCATAGTCGATATTTCGATATATCGTGTATTTGTACAGTAGACGTCTTTGAAAAAAAAAAAAGAAAAAATAACGACGATCGTCGAATTGTCTTCATCGTTACGACCTAGACCTCGCCAAGCCCACAAGGCAACAGCGCGTTAATTTCATTTTCTTATTCTTCATTTTGTTGTACAAGAAAAATCCCCTGCCCTGCGTTCCATCCGAGAAAAAGCTTCGTTAGACAAATTCATCATCGAGAATAATACGAAAAAAAAAAGAATCAACATCACACGCTCTTTCACGTTCGCAAAAACGATCTTTTTTTTTCACAACATGAGTCTGTTACGTTTATAATTACAACATTTATCAATTTCACAGGTGTGTGAATCTTCAGTATTTTACCACGTGAGTACTACTTCTGTCGCAGAGTCCGCTAGGGGAGGAACCCCGGATTCGCCGGGAGCCGCGGATGCGCCGCGTCCATCGTCGTACTACGTCGGCGAGTTGGTTCGAAGGAAGAGCGAGGGTAGCGACATTGTGCCGCCTCATCGTTCGTCGTCGAGATCGTCGAACGTACGCAATCGTCGCGTGTCGTTCGACAATGCCCAGCAGAACAACGACAATCCAGCGGTTGTAACGCTCGCGGAGAAGCTCGTGCGTTGTCGCAACAACAAGTGCAGCAACGCGACGACGGTAGCCGAGGCTAGAAGAGTTTACAAGAGTTGTCACAACTGTACGTGTCTCTATTGTTCGAGAGAGTGCCGGAGGGCGCACTGGCAGCGTCATCGAAGAACGTGTCTGCATTCGCGCGCGGGCACGCTGTGTCGACAGGTTTTGTCCTCGGCGAAGGAAGATCCAGCGACGTTGAAGCACATCTCGGCCCTCGCGCAGCGCGGTTACGCGTCCCACGGACGGGGGGCCGTCAAGTGTTTCTTCACGAGTCCGGAGATAGCCGAGCAATTCGTCAGCAACGGCTTCGTCGATCTCGGCGAGCCGACCTACGTCAAATGGTCGGAATTGCTGCCGAGCGAGATGGGAGCGGAATTGTACGCCGAGGTGATGCGCCTCTGCAAATCGTACAATCCGGAAACGCGCCTCGTCCTCTACGTGGCGGTTTGCGTCGTCAGCGAAGTACCGTCCAGCGGTGCGGTGCGTTGGGAACGCCAATTGGTCTCGAGATGCGGCAAAATACGTTTGGATTCCTCGTGTCGACAACCGGCGATTCCGGCATCGGTCACGGCCTCGCCCCAAGGAAGACAACAAACCGCCTCGCCGTGCAACATAACGCGGGAGATGGACTCGCCGGAGACCCTCGTGCTCACGTCCATGCCCGGAAGCGACGGGCAAAACACTCCGAGAAGCGCGAGAGAGATCGGCTTCACGAATATCCAGAGGCAATTGAGACTTCGCGGCGTGTCGCTGAGAAGACACTTTCCTCAGGTTTACACGAAGCTCTGCTCCTACGTCGACGGTACGGTTGACAAATTCGCTCCCGTGACGATATATCCGCGCGATCAAGCGTCCGGCAAGAGTTTCATGTGCATCATAATGCTCGACGCCGAGCCTGAGAGACTACAATTATTGCCGACCGACTCGTCGAGGGTCAGAACCGTCGATATCAGCGTTGAGCAAGAGTGAAGACTGGCGAATTGAATAACGTCCCCCCGAAGAGACTCGAGGATAAAGATAATATATCGATAGGAAATTAAGAAGACGATAAGGTGATCAAAACGATCAAAAATCGACTGGTGCACGTATCAAAAAAAAAAGCTCTGCTAAACTCTTCTAGGTAAAATTTATCGTACGTAAGGTTCGGGACGAAGCTCGCGACAACGATTGGCTCGCAAGCGACTCGCGGGATTTTTGAGGCAAAATTAACGAAAAGCGAAACGAAGATCGCGGGTCAATGTGTTCGCTCAATGTCAACGAAGCTCCACAAGCCCAGAGCTCACGATTTCATTTGTTATGGAAAAGTAACGAACAAGAACAAAGCCCTATCCCCGAGAAAAGATGCAATTAAAGCGCTCACGATGAACAAAACAAAAATCGCTCTTTTCTATAAAAACTTCTCATCGTTCGCGAACTAGGATTTAAAGAAAAAAACACCACGGTTCCGGGTTTTCTGTACTATATAGTATAGATAATTACTATTGACTACTAAAAGAAAAACTATCTTGTAGAGAGTGCTCCTCTTTCGAGTATGCGCTTGATAACAAAAAAAAGAAAAAAGAAAAACCCGCGATAAGAGACGGCGCGCGCCGCCTCCCATACCTAAACGACAGTGTAGCAGAGCCTTCGAGCTTTCGTTGATATTATATTAATTAATGCGTTAAATGAAGAATGAAGAGAAAAAAAAGAAGTTTAAAGAAAATGCTCTATAGAGACCTCAGTATAATAGTAAGAGAAGAAAAAAACGCTTTATCCCTCAGAGTCGGAGTGATTTGCAAAATGATGTGCGCGAGAAAGTCGAGAAAAAAAAAAGTATACAAGTACGCATTATATACGATGAATACTATATATGAATAGTATATATGTTTAGAGGCCCTGCAATTTGATTATTGCTGGAGCACGGTAATAGCTTTTCCAAAATGAAAAACAAAGTCATGAAAAAAATGAAAACAAGCGCGACGGATGGTGTGTGCCAAAGATGAGAAAATTATGATTTCAACGTGGATATCCATGCCAAAAGAGAAAATCGAGTTTCGATGGAAATTATTACTATTCTGCGGTACGTTCTTCTTTTTCTATTCGGCCTGCGGCACCATCGCTACGTTTTGATTTGTCGACGCGCGTCCCTCGTAGATCTCTATCTTAGCAGGACCAAGATATAGTTCTAGAAAAAAATTCTTATCCGTTCTTCGATCTCGTTTGAACGTTGTTTGTCATTCAAATTAGTTGCCGGTGCTTCGTTGAGAAACGGTATAGAGGGTATATGAAAAAACAGGAAAAACAAAATGAAAATAAAGAAAAAAAAAAAAGGTAAACAAACCGTGTGCCAAGCCCCCCCAAGAGAGTCATGAAAACACCTTCGCGGATCAAATCGGCGGGGTGAAAATTTTTATCAAAGCCAAAGCGAATAACGCATAGAGAATCGACAGTTATTCTTATATGTAACATATAGTATCTCCCGCCCGGATAAATGGACCTCGTTACGACAATTTTTGTAGTGGCATGATAAAGAAAAAAAAAAGAACAATTGAACAACAGACCGCGAGAGGATCCGATCTAATCGCTTGAATTTCAAACCACGCAGACATCGTTTTGCGCGAATGAACGAGACGAAACTTTTTAATTTTATAGCAAGCGATAATCTCGCGGATCACACACACCTACTCCCCCGAGTCGACGTGCTCACGCCGCGGGGTACGACGAGCGATTCTTTATTTGTAAATACGAATCAATGAAGAAGCCGCGGTTCGAGAGTGTGAGAGTGAAGCGTTTCGTGCGAGCGCGCAATTAGGCGCATGATAAAAGAAAAATACTATAGTTGCATTTTTTCGTATTATATAAAAAGAAAAGAAAAGCGGAACGCGCAAGAAGCTCAATTGAAAATTGATTGGCGATCTCGTCTCGCGCGACTCTCATCAAATTATTCGATATTCCGTGACTGAGATATCAAGCCATTTCCGATTAGTAATGAAATGAGAAAAAGAGAAGCTGTTAAATTCTTCATAGTTCCTTTATCTGTCTCTATGAAACAAAAAAAAAAACCGTACGTGAAATGAAACTACAAAGTGAAAAAAGAGAGAAAGAAAAATTCACGTTGGACGTATTTAACGATTGATTATCTATTTACGAAATATTATAGCGTCTTATTGTATATCTCAAATAAATTATTCGTGTTGTTCGTCGCGTCTCGGCACGGGGCGAGAGGTCGAGATTATTAAATGAAAGGTGAAAACGAGAAAAAAAAAAAGAAAAACAAAAAAAAACAAAGTCATAAGAGTATTTGTTATTCGGTTTAGCCGGTTTTTATGCTCCGCTGTGGTCAAACTACATTTGCGAGTGAAAACCAATGTTTTATTATTGTAATAACGAGAACGATTAATCTACCCGAAACGTCCGAGAAATGAATTCCGACACCGATGATAGAAAATCGCATTGATTCATTCCATTGGTAGTAACTACTGCGTAACGGTAACGATATCGTGAAGGATCGTTGCGTGAAGCAAGATAAAGCCCTTTTCACGTTCACATGTTATATTTATGCGCCGGTCGCGCACGTTTTCATCGAAACTCCTTCGAGTTCAACGGAAATGTGTGGCAAACAAATAAAAAACCCAAGAAATAAAACGATCGTCGATTATATCGCATAAATAAAAAAAATAACCGCGCGTTACTTCGCGCGCGACGTAGTCACTCCAGTATCGATCTAATCTTATATCTATCGGTGCTATCGTGTGCTACCATTGTTTTCGCATATGTGTATGTCTCAATTTTTCAAATAAAATGTTAATTTTATTACAATCGCATAAAAGGTTAGGAGGTATTTACCAACCACATCCCGTGTCGCATTGTTTACCATTGCCGTGGAAAAACGAAAGAGAAGACAGAAGAAACGCGGGGAAATGAGTTCTGCTTTATTTCGGCACTTACCGATTCGGCTTGTCGCGACGGGCCTTTTTCTGTTGTTTCGTTGAGCGCATCGCCACATCGTCCTGGAGTCGAGATGATCGTTCCAGTGAGGACCTACCTTGGGTGACGATTCGTGACAATTTCAATCGCTGTAAAACAACGTCACGAAGCAAAGCCTCAAAGTGCCAACCACCTCAGTTGCCGAACACGCGCTCGAAAGACGTCCGTCAACGTACCCCGAAAAACAGTGGCGTTAAACGTTAATTGTCCATTTGTCCGTGCATTCGAAGCTTTTCAATGATATCTTCTCCGACACTTTCGTTATTCGATCGATAATTAGAATCCAACGAAAGGTAGAGACGATCAAATAAAAACTTGCATCGGAACGACAAACACCGGCTTCCACGAGGTAGCCATACTGACTTTTCCTACACCTCAGCTGATTGGTGCAACGAAGTCAGTCGAGCGCGCGCCCGGTGCACGCACACTTCGACGTTGCGTCACTTCGATTATTACATCGACAGATCGTTACGATCTGATCAATACTTCCTTTTCTTTCGATTATTAATAGTGTTTATACGGCGTACACGCCGTTGAATAATTCCAACAAGCGGTACAAACGATAAGAGGAATATAATTATTATTCGGCGCGTAAGCATTGCGCCGGCGCCACTTGTTGATTCATTATGGCCACGGTCGTAGTTGCAGGACCTGTATGTACGACCGTGATTATGGCCATGGCGGTCGGTCGCGTCGGTCGCGTCTCGAGAGCTCCTCGTTATTCTTCGGATACGACATGCAATACATTACGAACAATGGTAATTCCTCCACATATCCAAACGTAATGAACTCCGCGACTCCTGGAATGGTAATTCACACATTTTCATTCTTGTAAAACAGAAAACGCGATGATTTTGTTGTACGCTGCGGCAACACGCCGTGGCGGCAGAGTAGAGGAGTGC
Organism: Ischnus inquisitorius; assembly: GCA_963924025.1. NCBI lineage: Eukaryota > Metazoa > Arthropoda > Insecta > Hymenoptera > Ichneumonidae > Ischnus > Ischnus inquisitorius. The sequence goes on along the minus strand of OZ001245.1, from coordinate 5,720,156 downwards.
ATTGCGCCGGCGCAAGCTTCAAAAACAGCAACCACGCCATGATACTCTGAATATTTTCGATGCCGATCTCACTGCAATGGTAATCGAAACTTCTGTGCTTTATAATTCCTGACAAAAAATGAATCGATCGAAGTTCGAAATATGTTTTTTTCTCATCGCCTAGATATGCCTTTTGTCAACGTTTACGATGAAGTTCATCGATCCAGAATCCGAAGTTAAATCATCAATCAACCGTCGCTATAAGTCCTCGGTCTCCCTTCGGGGAGGGATCTCCGGGGCACGCAGAAGAGCTCCAGTTAAAAGCGAGTAGTAGAATAAGTATTTAACTCCCCAATGATTTTTTCGACTTATTTACGATGTTGCGATATTATGCGGTGATTTCCGGGAAGCGCAAAGATTCCCATTCGTGCGTAGTTTCACAAAGACCCGTTCGACGAAGTCGACTATCCCCACTCGCGTTACCCCGTTCTCCGGCGCTCGAGGCTCCGTCGATTCTGCACCAGCGGTGTTTTTAGTTATAATTTCTCTACGAAAATTTCATCATCGCGCCGGTATTGTTATTCGTTGTCATCGAATGACAATTGTTAGCTTGGTTCGTACGAAGCTTTTTGCTTATCAGGCTTAGAAGACGAATTCTCGTTTATGCGTAACAAACGTTATTCGGCTCGAGTTTCGCGAAGCTCTTGCGCTTAACCTAAAAAACGAAAAAATTCAGTTCGTTCGTTCGAGCCAATTTCGTGGGCAAGGATGTCTCGTTTGTATACCCCGTTGTTGAATCAGGTGCGTTCTTATTACGGTAAAAATGCCCCGAAAGCGTGGAAAGCCGATGGGGTTAAATACGGCTTGGTGACTTATTATCCACGGTAAGTGTAGTTTCCTCGCCGTTCGACGAGACAGTGGAAATGGAGGAAAGTTCGGAGTTTGCAATTTTTTCTGTTCGCTGTTCAGCCGACCGGGTCAAAAGGATCCTCCTATAACGCCGACGAAGCTTTTCATGGTGCAAAGAGTAAAAAACTACATGGGAAATCCGTGGTGGCATAAACGAATTCTCGATAATCTAAAACTCAACGACAAGGTAACGTCGACGAGACGCAAAATAAATTGTGTTGTCAATCGCGCGTCTTGACAACGGATACGTCAATTTTCATTTCTCAGGTATCGGACATAGCGATTGTTAAGAATACTCCGGAGAACTGTGCAATGCTCTGGAAGATCAAACATCTCATCAGAGTTTCCGCTATCAATGCTCCCGAGGAATTTCCGGAACCCGAGAAGGCGGCGACCTATCTTCACGAAAACGGCGATGTTCTCATAACGCCAAGAATCGATCCAGCAAGAGAAAAAGCGACCATAGAACACGAGAAGAATCCCAAAAGAATGGATCGTCCTTATCTCAATGACGAGCTCAGACGCAGATGGTTGTCGGGATGGAACATTTGAGAGGTATTTTGAAGTAGACGAGAAAAAAACATGTACATTGAAATAAAAAAAAAAAAATCTTGAAAGACTGACGATTTTGCTTTGGGATACTTGGGCGATAGACAATTGAACAAATAGTATAATTTATTCGTATTTTGAGTTCAAGCCTCGCGAGGCCCCGTTTACAAACTACCGACGTTAACGTTGAATGCAGTTTTCCTTTTTCCATTCTTTTTTCTGTTCGCCAAGATTGTATCGACGATTTTCGAGGAGATTGTGTGTTTTTTTTTGAATTTCCGTCTTCTGGCCGTAAAAGTAGGTGGAAGATTAGTGCCGCTTTGGGTCAGTCGTGCGGACCTATTTGATGCCACGATAATAAATACGATCAAACCTCTAACCGATAAATAATTATCGGGCTCTTCGCGAGCCCAAGGGACGCGAGACATTCCGTCGTGTTCTCGAACGAAGGAGTCTTCGCTCACGATACAAACAGGAATTCCATGATTCGTTTTTTTTTTTGTTCGTTTATTTCTTTATTTTTGTTCACTGATAAATAAATCGTTAATCTAGGCCATTTTTTTCCCCCCCGTACGTTCATAAAGGACAGATTGACTTTTATCTTTCGGTAAATTCTACGTTGCGCATAGGCCGCTCGCGAAAGTATCTCAATAAAAAAACGAAAGAAAAGAATTTTCGACGAAAAGTTTACGCACAAGCGCGGACTATCTCAATTTTAATTGTTTTATTATCTCGTCTCACGCACGTGATCTATAACTCTCTTCTATTCGCGAACTCTCGTTCTATTACTTTATTTTATCACACTACCGAGCCCTCTTCAAGCGCTAAAACTTCAACGAAATTATTATATTCTTTCTCATACACGGGGCCTAACGGAGTCTTCGAATGAGATATACGGAAAAAACACTTTTCATCATCATCTTCTTTAATACAACAACGCGGAAACATCCTGGAAGTCCTAGTTAGTAATAATAGTAATAATTGAGAGACACGTCGCGTTCGTCTCGAACACCCGAAACTCGTCGGTTTTCCATTCGTCACGCTGTCGCGAGTATTAGCTACAAAAATCTTTCGCCTCTGGACGTATCAATGCCTGTCTGTGTGTCTTGTGTCGTTTATAATTAATAATAGCTTACACGCTAATAATAGAGATTGTATTCTGCGTTTTGTAAACGAGTTAATCTTTCATTCGATAGGGTCGGCAAAAACAAATGACGTCCCACGTCAATCTTTCTTCCACCGATACACGCTTCATTTTTTTTTCTTTGTTTTTTTTTTGTGTAATGGAAGTAGGCATTATTTTTCACAGTACGCTGTCCCCGTCTCTCCTGGAACTCGCGGGTTAATTGTTTACTTTCTTCAGATCGGTTTTCACGCGGAGTTGGATTTCCGTCGACTCCTGAGCTTCCAGAATCGTCGGTCTCTGGAAGTATGATGGATGGATATAGTGTTCTGTACCTTGTTGTTGGTACCGCCTTTCTCCGGCATATACATCTTCAACAATCTCGCCGCTCTTTCCTCCTGCGATCTATCAGCGGATTTGCCGCTCAGAAAGCCCAAAAGTTTAATGCTGCGTCGACGAATCCTCAGACGTGTGAGAATACTCGTTTCTCGGGTACCACCGTGTCCACTCTCGTCCGAGCCTTCCTCCGCGACTTCCTCAAATCTCTCCGATCTTCTTCGCAATTGTTCGAGATGCCGTCTTCTCTCGAGTTCCAAATCGAGCTTTCTCAGTCGTCTCTTCTCCGTGGACGGACGGCGCTCGCTTATGTACTTTCTGCTTTCAGGCTCGAGCTCTTTGTCTAACGACGAATCGCCGCTCGACGACATACGCTCGTTTCGTCTCGCAATGGATTCCAGTTCCTTCGTCGCGTCGGCGTGGCGCGCTAGGCTTTTGGCTTCCTTGGATTCGGCGCTTGTAATACTCTTCCTCGATTCGGGACTCGACGCTGCGATGGCGGCGGATTTTTTCATCCTCGACGGCGACGTTATCGTGTTCGCGATACGTTGTTGCTCCTTGGCGACGAAGTTCACGCTGTCCTCGTCAACGTCCGACAATTTTCTGTGCAAATCGAGAATCTTACGACGAAAGTCTTCGTCCTCCTTTCCAAGCTTCGCGAAGTTCTTGTCCCTCTCGTGCTGGCCGTCATCGTCGAGTTTCCTCGAGGTCTCGACCTGCAACCTCTGTCACCACCATCCAACCTGATGCTTACCACTGCCCGGCGAATCCTCCTCCTCGGGCAGTGGCTCGAGTCTTCGGCGACCGAGGAAACATCTCAGCGAGCCGAGACTGCCCCCCGCACCGCCCAGAAGTTGATCCATACTCAACTCCGGTAGTCCGCAGTCGTCGACGTCACCGTCCAGAACGTCCTGATCGTCGTCCTGATTTAAGCTCAGCCCGTAGTTATCCTCACCGGTCACGTTGCCGTTTGTCGACGGCTAGGGAACGTCAGTCACACATCTCGGGCTAGTGATTCTTTGGCAAACAGAGGGCAAGCGTTTTTGCGTCATGCAGAGGCGTGCGAAGCTTAGTAGTTTTATACTTCGATAAATAATTTCCACGTCAGTTTATAATAATTCATTCTCCAATAATAATGTTAATAAACGTAATATCAATATTATTACATCATAATATCGTTATACAGGATGATTCATAATAGATATCAAATCTTTTCTCCGTTCGTCAATTTTATTTTTTTGAATGGCAATAATATGATTATTTTAAATAAACAACTCGAGTTTCATAGTAACGAATTGATTACTGTTGGAGACCCAAATCGATATTCAGTCTGAATCAGCCAGTAAATGATTTTATGAAATGTAATATATTGATACTATTTTATCAATAATTTTTAAGGTAATCCATAATAATTCATTCTCCTATTCGTTCACTGTGCGTCTCGGATAATATCGCGAATCGTTTAAGAGGTACCGGAAGCGTTTGTAGAGCGATGCGAGGAAAAGCAATAATAAAGTAGTATAAAAGAATTGCAATTCGATCTATGAAAGCTTGTGAGCGTTAATCCGCAGCCAGTACCTTCTAAAGATTCTCAGCGCGCGATTCAATCTCGCTTACGAGAAATACGAAGGACGAGTGTACTAACCGGACTGGCTGTGAAACTCTCATCGTCGGGTCCACCGGACGTCGGAGTGCCCCAAATGTCGTCGCCCGAAGTACCGCCGGAAGTCGTGCCCTCCTCGTCATTCGGATCCAACGAGAATTCCGTTCTCTCCGGAGGCACCGGTGGTTGAAGCAAATAACCTCCGACGCCCTCGCTCAACTGTTCCAAAAGGACCATTTTGCTGACGACGAAACTGCTCGCCCTGGCGGTCCAGGCGCGTAGACCGGATGGCGGCGATTCGAGATCGCGATTATCGTCCTCGGCTTGCTCGTCGAGCTCGTCGTCTTGATCCAGGCTACTCATAGTCCCGAATCGTCTCAGAGCCCTTCGTATCCCCGAAAATATTTATCGATAGCGTTGGACGAAAAAAAAGGGAAAAATAAACGATGCGGAAGCGTGAGAAGAATGGGCAAGACGAGTTACCTGTAGGGAGGCTCTCCGTCGCAATCGAGATCGTCCTCGCTGCCGTCCTCGGTATTCCCATCGGCCGGCGTGCAGTTCGAGCTGTTACGACTCGGACTGTCGTGAAGAACGCTGCGGAATCTGTGGCTCGTGCACAGATCCGGTGTCGGCGGTAACACGGAGATTTTTGGAGGTAGAGGCGAGAACGGATCTCTCGGCAACGGTGGCGTCGGACATCCGGATCTGAGAATCAACAAATTCAAGATTCAATTGTAATTGATATGCGCCCGAGTTCCCGACTGATTCTCAATCGGGAGGACTCGATGTAGAAAATCATATCGGCAGACGATCGTTCACCGCCAGGTGAGACTCCACCTGTGGCACCTTCTGCAGATGCTGATGGAGCCCGTTCCCGTGCAATCCTTCACGGCTCCTTGAAACAATCCGCCGTTCTTTCGGCTCGCCGTTACGCTGTTGGACTTCACCGTGCTCAGGCTCGCGCTCGATGTCGTGCTCTGCTGTTCAACGTCCGAATTCACCGCGGTCTGTTCCTCGGCGTTATTCTCATGGCTCGGTGCACCACCGCTGACCGGGGAATTCGTTTTTGGTGCTCTCGCGGCTAATTCCTCGCGCGTCCATTCCTCGAGCGGTATCTCGTTGTCGGGCGGCGGTATCTGATGCGAATTTCTCACCCACTGAGCCAGGTGATTGTTGTCCGAGTGCTGATTACCGTTCTTCAACATACTATCCAAGCACTCGCCGCGCAATCTTTCTTCCCCGCGATGCGGAGAATTCGTCGATGCGGGAATCTGCGAATGCAGAACGCATCAAAGGATTGAGGTACGATTAGTTTCATTTTTACAAATTTATTAACACAGTTTTCTTCAATTTTTTGTTTTTTTTTTTCACAGTACCTGAGGACTAGGCGCCGATTCGCAGGCAGTCGTGAAGTTGCTACCCGTGAATGGACTCTCCTCGGGACTGCCGAGGCTCGGCGTACCCCCACAGCCTGTATTCACATAGATTCTAAAATAAGGATAGAGTTAGAGTAAAACGACATGGACGACATCGACATACAGACTGGAATGGATGAGGCGAATTTACGAACACGAGAGAAAGAAAACGAAAATACACAGAAAAACCTATTGCAATGTGGAACTTACATCTGACGTTGCAAAAGATTGTGCCAGACAGCTTTGAGTTCGGGACTCGGAGCTCGCAAAACGAGGACTCTTCTTCGAGGTCTACCGTGCGGACTGCAGCCGCCGCTGTGAACGACTTCGAGATGGCCGTTCTCGCTGTTGCCGTTCGGCGTTATCGAGACCTGAAGTCTGAATTCCGTCGGTCTTTTTCTCACGGTGAAACAAGCCTCGGCGATGCTCGACAAGCGTAGCGGTTCCTCGGTCACGAAGAGAACACGATCGCGAGAGACTCGCGCGAATACGAGAAGATCCGTGAGCAAGAGAGCCCAGGACGGTTGAAGTCGACGACCCTCGACCTTAGCGAGAGCTCCGCCGAAGAGCCTGAAGAACGATATACACGATGAAACAACGATCGCCGACTGTCGTCGAGTTATTTTCCAGATAAAACTGACCATTGTCTGCCAGGCATCGCGAGAGTGAAAGGTCTGCATCGCGCGAAAACGAGACGCGACTCGACCTCTTGAAGGCTCAGCAACGGTCTTCCTGTGTCTCTCGGTGGTTCCATCACTCCCGCATTCGCCGTTGCTTCTCTGTAACCCTGAGCGAGATCCCGAGACTTTTGACAATTTCTCGGCGATGCGAGACCAACGAGCCTCGTCATTTCCCTGCGGCGAAAATATACAGACAACGCTCGAGTTTATTCGAGTAGCGGCAGAGCATTTGCTCAAAGACGGGGCGAATAAAGAGAAGCTCACCTGTAGTGCTCGAGAGGAAGTAGCAAAACACCCGTTAAATCGGGTCGTCTCTTGTGCGGTACCGCAGGCTCGCACACCAATTTGGCAAAGGCGGTGTTTCTTCTCAACGCAACGAGAAGACAGCAGGCGCGTTGCAAACCGCTGAGATATCTTCGGTAGGATGCAGTGATTCTCGGCACTCGCGCCAAGTAACACTCGACACCGCCACCCTCGTCTCTTATCTCCTCGGAGATCTTCAGTAGTTCGTCGAAATTTTGAAAGAGTATGCTGTAATCCGTGGACGATAGTACGTCGCGTCGATCGGCGAGGGGCACGAGAAATCGGGACTGACCGCTCTTGAGGGTCGACCAATACCGCGCCTCGCGAACGCACAATTCCTCGTCCGGCGATGCGTCCGCAGCGAGATTCGGAAACACCTGAAGATTAGGACATTGGGAGATGGACCTCGTGAATTCAGCGACGACGATCGGATCCTGCTGCGCGTAACTCAACGACGAGCGTCTTCGTGCCTCGGTCGTCGTCTTCACGAGGGGCCGAGCCAGCAACAGCCGCAGATAGATAGATAGAGAAGAGAAGAACAAAAAAAAATGCGGAAAAAAGCGCAAATATATTAACTACGAGAGATGACGACGATGGTATTGCGTTTCTACTTCGTGCAATGATCGCGAAAAGCCGACGAGGGCTTTGCGGATTATTCTCAAGTGAATCAATTGATTATCAACTATGTTTGGGGCGGGGAGAAGGATTGCGAATGAAAAAAAAATCAACGAACGATATTCATCGAAGTCTGAACAAAACTTGTTGGCAACAAAATAAAAGAGACAATAATATAAAAATAATAATAATAATAGAACAAAGTACAAAATAATAAAAATTAAAAAATACCGTCGTGCCGCTAATCGGATAATCGCAGGGTCGATAATCTCGTTTCTTCGTACACGTTCGGGGTACACAGCGCCGGATACAAAAGTATAATAAAAAGAAGAAAAAAAAAAAAGAAAAATCAATTGAACAGTACAATGATTAATAGTTTTCACAAGGACAGCTGGACGAAGAATGTCGAAAAATAATAATAATAATAATAATAATAATAATAAGCTCTGATAAACGCGCGCGCGACTAAACACGCGAGATATATATTATCCTCGGGCGGGGGGTGGCGGTGGGTAGACGCGCAAGCCTTCGCACTATACAATAAATATAATATACACATACGCAACGTTAAATGATAATGTAATTAAATATGTACACGAAGAGATTCGCAATAAATATCTAAAGAATAATGATTAAGAGTCGGAAGTAAAAAAAAAAAATTAAAAAAAAAAACAGAAATAACATAACTTAATCGGTAAATCAAATAGATAAAGGTAACACAGTATTTTTTTCGCATTAATAATCCGAGAGGCTCTAATAGTATTTCGCGCGCAAGCTGATCACTCGATTGTTTGTTTTTTTCTTCACACACGCACGCACACAAGACGACGTCGACTGTACACGATTCGATTTTTGCGATAATAAATAATAATAATATTGTTTATAGGTAATGAGAAAGTGCGATGTTAACGAGAGGGTGGGCGAGACGAGCGGGAGGCTGAGGGTACGAACGCCTTGAACGCAATTGAAAAATAATATCGGCTCTATCCTCATATTTCTTTCACTCTAATATGTTTCTTTTTTCTTGGTCTTTTTTTTCTCTCCCGATCTACACCAAAACGCCCGTACCGACCTCGGCGGTGAAGGCGACCGCCGGTGGCTGCGATTGACCGTTCGGATGGTCCACGGCCGGCTGTAGAGTGACGTTGACGATGCTCGGCCTTTGCGTCGCCGAGTGCGCCGCGCCCTTTCGATACACCTCGAGGATCAACTGATTCGTCGCCGATTGGATCAACGAAAGAATGTCTTCTCTCGCGAGAGTCACAACGTTGCTCGTGTCGACGAACACGACGTGATCGCCGGGCCTCAGACCGGCTCGTTCCGCTGGACTTCCGGTGTCGACTCTCTCGACTCTCGGCGGTCGTCCCCAGGATAACGAAAAACCCCATGGTACCTGCGAGAGAATATCATATTGTCAAAGCCATGCCTCCAGGAGAAAACAAATCACACCTGTCGTGCGTGTAAGTTTTTTGCGACGAATTTTATTTTTATGGGATATTTTCAACGCACCTGATTGACTCCGCTCTGTCTTATCAATCTCCTCGTTATCGTGCACGGCGTTCTACCGCCCCTCGCGGTAAACGTTGGATGAAGCGGGAGCCCGGTCAACGGATCGAGTTCTTCGAGCTCCAGATATCTCAGATACATGAGATCATCTGCCGAGTTTGAGTTGTTGTTGTCCGCCGGTTCGCCACCGTCTTTCGACAGTGGCGGCGATACTGGGCAATCTTGCGGCAGACCCGAGTACGGCGTGCTCGTGTTTCGTCCGGATCCAGCTTCCAGAGGGTGCCATGTCGCTTCCTGAGCAAATCGAGATTTCTGTGTATTCACGAAATTTTTGCCTCGGACGAGTTAAAGAAAAAATATGTATGTTCGGAAGAACAAGCGGAAAGAGAACTTGTAACTCGGCCCGATCGTGTCAACAAAACGTGAAGATCTTGAGTAACACCCCGGCGACTACGAAGGCCACGCAATAAATCGCCACGACAATCATATTACTCTCTCCCGATCACGATTTCCGTTTATTCTTTATTCATATCCGAGACTCCGACAAGTGTGAAATTCCGTTCGCGACCGTCCGACGTGATCGCCGTCGCGTAAATACGATGAAAGGTTTTGTACGCGTTAGCAACCCATCCACCCCCGTGTACGGTATTTGCCGCGACCGCACCGCCCCGTAATCGGCTTAACCCTGACCTTAAGCGGCACGGAAGACCCGCGGACTCGCGAGGTTTTAGTAACGGTATAAAAAAGAATCCAGTCTCGGCTGCGCAATTAAATTTCCACTTGTTTCTTACCGAGACCGCTCACACTTTATCGCGTATATTCTCATTTATTTCACCGGCGGAGTCACGCTTGCGAATGTAATGCGACTTTTATCATGAATCATAATGCCACGATAATAGCTACAAGTTTTTTATGAAATACGAGTCGCGAGATTTTCATATTATTTTCTTTTCTTTGCAGGCAGTCGAAGTGTCGTTAGCGAGGGAGTTGTTCGTGTGCGAATGATAGTTACCTTGTCCTGTGCCAGGGGCAGGGGTAGAGTCATGCAGCCCAGCAGCTCGCTGCGCCTGAAACACGCAAGGGACAACCAAGTCCAATGTTATATATCGGTCTACCCAGTGTACGTTGCATTGTGGCGAGGAGAGAGGCGAATATAAGGCGTCGAGGGAGTCGAAGACAGGGGACGAGCGCGTCGACGGAAGCGTTCAAAGAGACGAAGAATTTTCGAGTCTCGATTCACCGATGCACACAGACTCCAGCTCATATATATTTCTCGGAGGAAATAAAAGAGTGTACGTGTGTATGTGTGACCGGGTTTTTGCACGTGGGCTTCTCGTCGCAGGATTCGTGTAGGTGCGCAAGCGCCGTCGCAAGAATCGATTCCCCTCCCGCGTCGGAGTCGCGCAGGAAAATTTCATCGCACACACAGAACCGAGTTTCGTATGTGCGTTTCTCTCGGCTTTCAAACGAACCCATACACTGGTGGAACTCGACGTTCGGGGGATAGAAAAAAGAGATAAAAAAAAGAAAGGAAGAAAAGACGAAAACACAGTAGCACACATTGTCGTGGTCGGATGTTTCTTGTACCCTTGCACATCGCCGCGCTCGGGCTCCCTTGTCGCGCAGAGAAAAAAATGAATAAAACAAAAACGCGTCCCCGATTCAACGCGGGCGATTCATCTCTCACGGTTTTCACGGTTTACCCAGCAATTTTTTTCAGCAACCGAGAACAACGAGGAGATAGAAATAGACGCGATAAATAATGCCGTCATTCTATTTTCATGCGAAAAAAAAATAATCATTCTATTTGGGTCTCGGTGTGTCATTGTTTGTTTTCTTCTTTCTTCTTTTTTTCACATCGTAACGTGCGATACGTTTGTATTGAAGAAATAACGGAGTTAACGAATGATTGAATTACCTTGCGCGTCGATCACGGTGCCAGACAGCGATATCCAGGGACGTGGCCTTCCTCGTGGAATTGTTGTTTCCCGATGCTGGATACGGCAACACGAGGCTCTCGTGGAAAACTGGATTCGGCGTTGCTCTGTGCACCGCTGTTCTCTTGACCACGGCACCCTCGCCGCAGGGATTCTTCACGCTCGCCTTGACGTAAGCGTGAATTGGCCCCTCGTAAGTTCGTCTCAGATCCTTGCAACGTATCACTGCACAACATAGGCCGCGACGTTATTAGCAAGAAAATTCAATCTCGCGCGGGCACACTCGCACAGACACACTCTCGCGTTTCTCGCCCGATGAATCGAACCTGATTACTGATTTATGTTCGATACGGGGAATCGGATTACCGTACTCTTCGGTCTGCCCGACAACGCCGAGAGCAAAGGAAAAGGAAACCTAATCCGTCGTGCACTGGTGCTCGGGCAAGACCGAGATAAAAAGAAAACAGAGACGCGAAGGGGATGGGGGAAAAAAAAGACGAGGGAAAAAATCCAATCGACTTCCCCAAAGTAACCGGATAGCGCCCTTTATTTATATTTCACAGTGTCGAGTCGACGAGACGAATTTTCCATCGCGGTTCAACAATAAAACGCCATCGCGCTGTAAGGAGAGAAAATAATTGTCGGATGCGAGAGCGAAGGGATAAAAAAAATAGTAATTAAATTCGCGGTATCCCGTCCCTCGGGTGGAAGGCTCCAAAGGGGAATTCGTGTTGGCTCCAGCTTCTCTCGGGAGAGAGAAACAATTGAGGTCGGTTAATTACATAATTATTCCGGGTCGCGGCGTCGTCTATGCCTTCAACTTCCCACCCTCGCCCCTACCCCATTACGAGCTCTATATTTTCTAGCTATTCTATCTGTTCGCAGCGGTTGGACTATAGCTACGCTATTAACGCTCTGGCTACCTCTATCCCACCGAGATTCCTTCTGCGGGGCGGACTGTACGTCGTGGGGCTGCTCGCTACACTCGTCGCTGCACCCCGCCTTTCGACACGGAGAGCCAGAAGAACAAGCGCACGTAGGAGAGAAGAGCGTGAGACCGAGCGAGACGAGCTGATCTTCCGTCTGGCCAATGCGGCATTTACCTACTGTCGCGTCGGACTCGCTTCCTACCACTGGCCCCGAGCGTCACGCGCGTCCTCGGACCACTCGGCTCCTCTATTCGCTTGGCTCTCTCGTGCCTCTCACTCACTTCCCGTTCTTTATGCCGAACGTCCTCGCTCTACGCGACAACCGACGAGTTTCATGACAGAAAAATATCGAATATTTCGTCGAGACTCGAATATTTGTCGCCAAAGATGTTGCTCTAAAGCCTGAGAGGCGCGCGGAACGATTCCGCGAACGAAACTCCCAACAGCGGGATCTCGGAGTCTCGCGTATAAACGACGATTCTCTCGGTATTTTCATCGAGAATCGAGAGAAAATTTATTCATTCACATGATTACGTTGTACACGAGTCGTTTGCGATTTTTCTTTTAATAATTCACAACGAGCGATACACGGGAATAGATAAGATAAAAGGATACACGGAATCGATGGGTTAGGATGCACGGGGATTAAGCCTACTAACCGGAATCCGAGGAACGCGACACGTTAGGGTCTGTGGGTTACTGGCACACGGTTCCACGGGGCGCGAAGGCAGAGCCGCGGGAAGGCAAAACTTGGCGCCTGCGTCCAACTCGCGCATGTTGGGTACTTTCATCCCCTCGGTATCTTTTTTGTTCGTTGTTTTTTTTTCTTTCTCTTTTTCGTGAGAGGGAGAGAGTCTCGAGGGTGGCTCGCGAAAGCGCCTCAGCACGGCACTGGATAATACGGCTCTCCTACCAGGAACGTGCCGATTCTAACGAGTCGCCCTAATTTACATAGAGCACCCACTCGTCGAGGGGAGGGTGCAACGGGACTGGCCCGGTCCAGAGTTTCGGCTGTGACGCAAGCACTCCCACGAACGAGATTGCGCTCGTAGCCAGGATCGTAACTATTATCCGGAGCCCGATGCTCACGTTCGAGGAAAAAGCTCTGAGGGGGAGGAATCATTCAATCGGAGCGTCGAGAGGAAATGATTAAACGAATCCGGAGGAAAGAAACAATTTTGTTATTTACCTCGAACGTGAAGACTGTCGGCCACGACGTTGCACTCGATCTCGATCGAGCCTCTACCATTGCCGGATCTCGGTGTTTCGCTCTCCGGACTGTATTTCAAGCATCGCCTCACCGTGGCGACGAGCGGCGCTTCCGGTGTGTTCGTTATCGAGTTGAGAAACGATTTGGAGCTCTGAAAGTCGTCGATCAACGATGACTTCGGACTGTCGAGCTCCCACGAGTTCGTCTTCGTTATATTCTCCTCTTCCTTGCGCTCCTCGGCGCTCTGACTGAACGATATTGTTTTCGACGACGTTATCTCGCCGAACGTCGAATCGAGATCGGTCTCGAGGGCGAATTTTTTCACGTGACGATTGATCGCCTCCACGTTCGGCACTTGACTGTCGAGGATCTTTCTCTTGCTGCTCGGACTGAGACTCAACGAACGACGCTTTTTACTCGTCGAAGTTTGCTCGTTGCCGGTCTCGCGCTTCTGTCGCTTGCGTCGGATTCCGCGCTGACGGCGCAACGTGAAAACTCCCTCGGAATCGCTCGGCGAACGGAACGCCCACGACATCGGCGAAGGATCCTCGAGTAATTGACTCGCCGACGATACCGAACTGTCGTTGTGCGGGGCTTTGCCATCCTCGACGAAACCCTCGTCCTCCCGTTCCGCGATAGTCTCGTAAATGTGCTCGTTGCCGCTCGCTGCTTCGGTCGCAGTTCTCGAAACTTCGGCAATATTTTCGAGCATCGTGTCCATTCTCGCGTCCGATTCCTCGAGAACTCTCCGCCTCTCGTCGGCATCGCGAATCAGTATCTCGGCCACGCTCTTTCCGCTGCTCTCTTGTTCCCTGAGAAGAAAAAAACATTAATAATTCGTCATTTTTCGTTTATCCACAAAAAAAAATGGATAAAATTCTCCATTGAAGTCGAAACATGATCGGTTATCATGTTTTTTGAGACAAATATTGTTTTCGATGGAACTAAATCGAATAACCTTGTAAAATTGGCACTTTTAATCTGAACAAAAATTTAATAATTTTATTATTTATATGTTACCTATTCAAAACTTCCGTCACGGTATTGTCCATGTTTTCGTAATTCGGCAAGTCCTGATCGATCCTCAAATGCGCCAACCTTCCGGCCAACGGCGTTCCCTGGGACGAATCCGTTTTCGTAATCTTGAAGGGACTCTTAGCGTGTGCACCGACTTTCGTGTGATACGGAGTTTTGCATCTCGTGTGGAGTTTCGTCACTTTGGCGATTTTCGGATGACACGGTGTTCTCGTGTATTCGGCGGTGAGTTTCGTTCGCGCGGCCTCGCAATTCTGCACGAACAGGCGCGTCTTCGCCAACGGCACCGCGCCCGCCTCCATCACGTCCTCCGGACTTCCGGCCACGGATATTTGATGAAAGAAATCCGACACGTGAGATTGGAGATTGGCGCGCGCCTCGTTCACGACGTTCTGCGGCAGTTCGTTGTTGTTTCCGTGGAAATTCTTCGAGTGACTCATCAGCAATACCGTCGGATCGGTCGGTAGTGTCAGTGCCGTCGTGCATCGCGACGCTGCACTACCGGGAAAGAGCGTAAGCGGCCCGATGTCCGCATCTACGCGCGGTGTGCTCTGATAGAAACTCTCGGTTCGCGGCGATTTCGCATGACTCTCCGTTGACACGGATTGTCTCTTCGTTGACCGGAGATTCGGCTTCGTTGCCTGCAAATCCATCAAACGACGCTTGAATTAATCAAATGAATCAAAATATATTTGAATCATTCAAATCGATATAAATATAAACTATATAAAATAACATTAACAATAACAATAATTGTTATACATTATTTTATTTTACCATATGGAATATATTTAAATCCATTAAATTGATATGAATATATTTAGATCAATCGGCGTGATTTTTAGATTCAGAGTGCAAGAAGAAAAAAAATTGGTAACTGGAAAAAAAGAAATTACCTGGAAATAAGCTCGGAGATCGCTTCCGTGACTTCTGCACCTTCTCCGCCGTCCGGGTGTGGGTCTGCTCGATGAATTGTGCGTGGCTTGTTGAATCGCTATCCTCGATCTCGAGCCCCCCGTCGGCGGTGTGTTGGACAGATCGCGAAATGGCCTTCTCGACGAGGCCGACGACTTGTTGTTCATCGTCTGATGCGACGCCGCGACCCCTGTGTGGGGCGTCGCGCTCGCGGTCGACAGAGATCTTGATACCGTCCACTTCAGCATCTCTGATTGAAAATGAATGGAACAGAGATATGCTTTTAAAAAAAGGCTCGCGCAATGACGGGATTGGTTTTTTTTAGCTGTTGGAAGTTATCGCCGTTGACAGCGGGCATTCGTTCAGTTTTTTGTTTTTTTCATCTCAAATCATTTTCTTTTTTTTCAGTAACTTTAATTAAAAATTAGTTGTTCTTAATCTCTCCTCTCGTCCATCGAATATTAGCAACGTTTATATCCTTTGACCGGAAACGAAAGTAACTTCGGCCACGTTACGGCTGACCCGAGCGATTATCGGCTGTCGATGGGCAACGAATGTGTGCCATGTAAAAAAAAAATCTAACGACGCGAGAAAAACCGGGAGAGCGGCGCGAGCTTCGAACCGTCGATAGCTTTGCCTCTCTGGTTTCTCAACCGTAAATTTTCAACAGAGATTTTCGTATGTGCCAGATATTCCGTATAACAAGCCAAAAGGCGCAGCTGCAGCGGTGTTAGTTTTTTCTTTCTTTTTTTTTTTTCTTTTTAGTATATAATCTGGATAAAAGCGGCTCTGCACGCGTCGACGAAGGAGCGTTCAGGGGTTCGAATTAATTGAGGAATCGTCGAAAAATCCATATCCTCGGGGAACTAAGAAATTGATCAATGGAACACCTGTTCGACGCCTACGACATTAACCGACCCCGCGACAGGAAGGGATTAGAGATTAGGATTTATTTATCTTCTCCATTTCTCCCCGAGAATTCTAATCTCTCGCTGAGCACACAAACCTTCCCGAAGGAATAAACAAGCGCTTCCTTGAATTCCAATCCGATAAAATATCGCCTTCAGTATTCGACTCGAATGAATATTCACCGTTAAAGAAAAAAAGCGGGTCTTACAATTTTTTTCAACATGACAAACGATAGACACGCCTTTCCGTTTTCTTGGTAATCGATACATCAATACCTCGTGTATCCGATATCTCGATCCGCTTCGACGGCGAATCGCGTGCCAAGACTCCGCGATCGGAATCACGATTGAGACCGGGGGAAGAAAAAAAACCAAGAAATTGTAGTTTAAAACTGCTCCGAATGCGACGAAGAAGAGGGTGCGCGCCTTTTTCCTTTCTTCTTTTAATATTCTGTGACATATAGACGACGTTGAACAGGGTGAATTAGCCGTAACTACTACTTTGGTAGCCGATACAGCAGGTTGTTGATTCTGTTGTGAGGAAACGAGCAATCGTGTTTGTACGCGGCGCGGGTATCGTTTGTGTACAAACTTCTCGCTCGGCCAGCCCTTCCCTTTTGATACGAGCAGTTAATTATAATCGTGCTGACCCGCGACGACGATGAATATAAGGTACAAGGACATCATTCAGTCACTCCCTATTTTTTCTTTTTCTTCTTCTTTTTTTCGAGAAAATAAGAGTACTGTAACATGTTACGACGAGGACTCACAATGCGACCCACCTGTCGCGGCATACGGGAAACAGTGAAACAGGTGAAAGAGTAGAGCTCTCTGGTCGTCTTTGCCGCGCCTCCTTCGCCTTCCGAACTATTATACACCTGAGTCGTCGGTTTTACGAGTTAACACTCGTGGTCTAGCCTCGGTGCTTCTCTCGGCCGAGGCCCCTCTAACGATTCCGTTAAATGCCGAGGCAACAGCAGCGTTGTCTGCAAAACCCGGCGGCGGGTGCTCGACCCTAATAAAGAAGAAGAAAAAAACCGAAAACACCGTTGAGGCGACGTGTCTAAGAATGACTCGGATAGAATGGAGCAAATAGAACGGACCTATTAATTCGGGAGTTGAATCGCTCGAAATGAATCTCGGAATGCCCAATAAATCCGTAGAAACGAAGATTTAGTTCAACTGTTAGGGGAGAGCGGGGCAAAATGGTATTCGCGCACAATAGGACCATGGGCAGAATAGTGTAAGGGCAAAATGGGACGGCAAAACAATCTACGTCGATGGGACTTTCTCTTGTCCTATTTTGCCCTAATTCTATCATACGGGGGACTTTATTTGACCATTTCGGACCATTTTACCCCGGTATGCCATTCTGCCCCGCTCTCCCCTATTCTCATCAATCAACTAAAATGTTTTTGATCGCATCGCTTAAACGTAAATAATTTAATCCGCCCATTGTCAATTTATTTTCTATATTAAATAAGTAATTTAACAATTATTCACCTGTTTCCGAAATAATTGAGAAATAGGTTGATTTGAGAAAAATCAGAATCTCTGAATCGGAAGATGGGTAGTATTTTTTTTCACCCCTATCGACGCCCGTAGCACGAAGTGTTATTACGTTGTACCTTGCAATCCGCGATCGGGGGGGAACGAATTCCTCGGCCTGTGAAGTAATCTTCCCTCTCTCGGCGGGCTTTGCGCGTTGAATAATTCAACGATGAATCGCGAAGGGTAGGCACGCAGTAAAGTAATCCAATGGCTCGTTAACTCGTCGCGATTTGCTATTTTGCAGCGTGTAATACTCGCTCGCGATACCCATAGTTAGGGATGAGCATAACAATGTTATCCACGAAGAAAGAAACGAGTGTGTTATTCGTGATACGAATATCTGCGGGCTCATCCCCCTCTTATTATTGTCCCACCCCTCGAATTCTCTGCGAACGATTCCCGCGGCGCGCGAAGTGCATCGAGATAATTGAATCGAGTGCAACTCCAGAAGGCGTGAAAGTTGCCGCAACTTTCGTGCCACTCGCGACGACCGCGGGTGGTTTTGCGAAACCGCACGTGTGAACGAACACCAGATTTGCGGAGTATGAGAACTCCTCGTTAGTCGGGCGAATTCACGCAAGAGCGAATCCGATCACGCCAACAATTGTCGAATGCGATTCGTTGCGAAAATTGAAATATAATGAAAAAAGAACGAAAAAAAAGAATTTGGTTCCGCTGGTACGTTCGCACACTCTCTAATTCTCCGGCGCGAGTTCTGGGCACCAGCAGGTTTTAACTTTTAACGGTTCCTCTCGAAGGGGGGGCGCGCGAGCGCGCGAACGTACGTACGAGAGAGCGAAAAAGCGAGAGAGGGCCTCGTCGCATTGTGAGAAGTGGGTATAAAAATTCCATTCATTTGCATACCAGGCTGTTGCCATGCCGCGCACGCGCTCTTGTCCCTTTTAGCGCGCGTGAGACAGAGAAGCGTAGACGGAGAGACCCTTTTTACCTCGTACGCACGATGGTGTTTGGGTTCCATAAAGCTTATAACATGCGTATACAGAGGCATCGCGTCGTTTCTCTCGTTCCGTCGTTTCAACGATACACGGCAAGGGCACCTGCCCATATGGCGAGGAAGATAGAGAGGGAGAGAAAAACGTGAAACACCGAGAGCGAGGTAAAGAGTGACGGTCCGTGGCCCATCTGGCCCACGTTTGGAAAAACGCCTAACTCCGAAAAATGGCTCGCTACTATGTCGGTAGTGGTCGACGCGAGCCAAGCGCATGAGGACACGCGAAACGCATCCTGTCCACCCTCTATCGTATCCCACGATCTCCTCAAGGTAGCCAAGGGTGTCTCACCGAAGAGGGCCATCGCGTCTTCCAGTCTTCGTTTCTCTTTCGTTCGTTTCTTCGAACTCCTCGTGAACGCGTGCCCGAGTCGTCTATTTTTGAATAATTCATTCGTACTCGTAGTCACCAAATTGCTCGCTCGTTTTCACGGTAGAAAGGGCTTTGCATAATTATTGAATAGCTATAAATTCTAGACATCGAACCCCCCTATTTGGACTCACGATTGTACTCTGTACTGCTGGGTTTGTGTTCTATTTTTTTTTTCTTTTTTTTCATTCGTGAAACGTTCTAGTCAAATGTTCGCCATGGGGTGTCCGGTGAATGTTCAATTGGGAAAGAAATTCCGAGGGTTGCCGAGGCCGAGCCGGAGGGAGTCTCGAGATCTTGGTACAGCAGACGTAACAACCCTTTTCTTCGGCTCCTTCGAGAGCCTTATCGTTGGGCTTCATTCTGCGTGGTACACTCGAGGACATATCGCGATTATGCACAATAGGAATTAGGCAACAGGTTGCCCCGGGGGTTATTAGGCTGCGATGGCGAATCGGTCTCCGTGGGCCCAGTTGAATATGCGGCGTTCACGAACAGACGAGCAGTATTAACCCGACCAGCGAGCCAGACATTGCAGGGGGGGACCCCCCCACCGCCCCTTTATTTCCTCTGTCTCTCGAGTGCCCGTACTTTAAACTACGTGGAAAAGCCCTAATGGTAGCGATTTGCATAATTGCGATAGCAGCGATAAATCGTCAACTCGCCCTCGGACCTGCGGCCTCTCGTTCACCACGGTTGGGTCTCGTTCGCCAGTGAGAAACTCGGAGACTCTCGACACATTGTACACCTGTCTCGTGCGGTTTTTAATTATAAGTTTCAATCGCTGCTTCAACGGTCGCGATACAAAAAAAAATTTATATCAAATACTGATCTTTCGATAGACCGGTATCGAGTTTCTCTGGCTATATATGTACATATATCACGTATATATGTATATTGAATCTATGTGAAACAGGTTTTTTTTATACGTCGCCGCGAGGACAATTATACTGTCGCATTATAGTCGATCGCGGTATAGAAAACACAACCCTTAGGGGGGAAGCATAGAATCTTTTAATTCTTCGGTTCGTCGCGGGACCAGGTAGAGGCTCTTTCGCGAATCGAAGAAGAGACAGAGAAATATATAAAAGCATACAAAAGTACGTGTAGCACATACACGAGTGGATGAGAACCGACCGTTGGTTCTTCGGGTTTGGTTCTCGGATCTTGTTGTACTGTGCAGTTATACTTGGCTAGTATGTATATATATATAATACCGAGAATTTATCCGTCGACGGACGAGCAGGGTCACGGGTCACGCGAGGAAACCTCTCCGAAGTATCGGGCACTCGGTGCGATCGAGCGGGCTTATTAAACGATCGTTGGACAACCGCGTTATAGAGCGCCGAAAAAAAAACGGGCGGGTAGTCCTTCAGCGAGCGAGGAACAAGAGATCCCCCGAGTCCGATTCGGAAACGATACTATTACGAGCCACGAAAACGCACGGACGTAACTGCCCTCGAAAAAAAAAATTATCTGGGATTCTCACACAAGACGGTCGCGAAGGGGACGAATTCGAGGGAAGAAAGGTATGATATAAAAAAAAATACAAACACAATAAGAGCAGAAAGAGGAGGCGATACAAGTCGTTGGGAGGCGCCCGACGACAGTTGGAAGAAAAGCAGGTTGTCGGGGAATGTTTACTGCTACGTTTTCTACTCGTTGTCATTCATCGACGAGTCTTTTCCCGAGCGAGACTCGGAGCGAGCACTATCATCGCCCACTCTTGAGACTCCACCCCCCTTTCCTTCCACTAGCGGGTGTTGCTACCGTTTTCTTTTTATTTTGAGAACCGTAATTATCCGCACGTAGAGCTGCGAGCCAGTCCGAGAAGTGTAGCGAAGTAGTGAAACTTGGGAAATGAGAAAAGGGTGTCGACGGATAGGGTGGAGGTGCAGAGTTTCGTCGAGACTGTTGAATTTCGCTCATGTGCTAACGACCCCGTTCGCGCAACTGCATCGTGCATTCTCCGGGTAAGTTTCATATCAACGATCAGCAACTTTCGCTCGGTAGTGTTTCGCAAACGATAAATCGTGAAAAAAATCTCGCATTTTTTTCCGCACCGAATCTGAGTAGGGTATCATTCTCGTGGGGTAATTATCGAACGAACTTTTCTCTCGTATTCTGCATGTCTAAAGTTTCCCACCAAACCGCTACCAGCTTAATTCCCGTGAATACGTTTCCCATCACGTTTCTTCATTTTTTTCAGATCAAGGAGAACAATAGCGGCTCTCGATCCCTAACGACATCGTTCCGGTGTCTCTTGTAAGTTAAATCATAAATTTCGAGAAAAAAAAAAACAACAACCCATCGCCGAACCTAATGAGTAGGCAGACACAAAGGAAGCGTGAAAGAAACGAGATATTTAGGAGGCCAACCCGGAGTACTTGGAAGAATAAAGGAAGCTCCCAGGTATAATGATATCGAAATGATTCGACCGTTGGTCCTTGCTCTTGGCTCTTCGCGCTCTTCATCACAATTCTCTGTTACGCTACAATAAATATATATCCTCGAATAAGACCCGGGGACAACCCCGCTTGGATCTCGGTCCACGGAACAGTTTTTACCGGCTCGTGCCCTCCACGTGTACCTCGGCCAACCCTGGTGGATAAAGAACAAGAAGCGACAGGCCCAAGAGCCTCTACGTACGATCCCAGTGTCTCGAGTAACAAAGAATAGAGAAAAAAAAAGTGGGCAAGGGAATAATCGAGAAGAGCGAAGAAGAAGAAGATGTACCATGCGCATCGCGAGAAGAGATTCGCACGAGAGGGGGCTTGAAAAACACAGAATAAGAAGAGTCTGGCAGGAGTCTGCGCGAGGAATCCCAAGGACTTCAAGTTCTGGGACGTGAACCTCTCCTCCGGTTCTCTCTCCTCGTATCTCCGAGAGAACGAGATCCTCCGTTTATGGTCGAACAAGTTTTCGCGGTGCCTGTGGGCCCGAGTGCGATGGGAAGGGAAAGATCGTTTCGAGGGTTGGTGGAGGCCTCGAAGCAAAGGCACCCAGCGAGAGCCAAGTTAGAACGAGCGCATCCGAGTCTCTTTGGGATCCGGCGAGTTTTCGGTACTTGCTAGGCGGTTTTAGGGACGTTAAGAAGGGGAGGGCAGGTGAGCGATCTCTGGCTCTCTTTCGCCTTTTGCCTCTTTTTCTCTCTCGCCCGGACTGCCGTACCTGTGATCCCTTTTCACGATCCGAACGCAAACAACCCTACCGAAAAACCCCGGCCTAGGCACACACACGAATACGCACGTCTATGAATCTAGATTTTCTATATCTTCGCCGAGACTTACGACACACAGATATCGAGCCGGCTAAGAATAAATTCTACAATTGTGTGAATTCATTTTGGGATGGGGTATTTCTCGCGAGAGTCACATACACGTGTACGTTTCCGAGAACAAAAATCACGAAAGCGCTTCCGAAAAATGGATCCTATTCATTTACCGCTGGTAGTTCTTCGGTCGTGTGTTGCCGCGCCACGTTCTCATCTAATTCCACTCTCGCTTCATTCGCCCCGCCAGCGATCTTGGCCATATAGCGGTGTGTATACCGTACGATAAAACCTCGTGTGCCCTATCTCGTTCTCGCAATGCCTCGGAAGTTCTGATTCCTATTGGATTGACCCCGGGGGCACCTTTCGAGGTGCCATTTCTCTCCTTCTCTCGTTCGAGAGCCCCGCGGATCAAACTCTACGGCACAGAAACACTAGCGAGGACCCCGAGCGAGTCCGAGAAGCCGGACCGATCGAGCGATGGAAAAAGAGAGCGCGTACGAGAGAAGAAAAAAAAAGAGAGAAAGACGAAAAGGCAACGGGAAGGGGAACCCCGCAGGATTTCTAACGACTACCACAATCAAAGGTGCATTCAGAACGAGAACCCATGTACACAAGTCTATATATACTTTTTCGCAAGAGGGTCGAGATACATATATGAGAGAGAACGGTGCATTATGGAAAGGAGACGGATATACGGAGACGGCATAGACGTGAAACACGTCGTAAAGGAGACAGTTTTGCTCTCTCGCTCGCTTACACTATTTGGAGCACACCTGCCTCAATGTTCGCCGTTCCCATGCCGCAAAATTTTTGTACCGGCTACCCGGATTTCTATCTCACTCATTTTGTCCCCTCTACCTCCCCTCTCCCTTCACCCTTATTCGTTGCGTGTGTATTAGCGCATACGCTCGTTCCCCCGCGAGAAATCCATCACCCCTTGCAGTTCTGTCTTGGGCGCGACTTGTTTTTTGGCAACCCGGTTTTTTCTTTTTTTTTTGCATACGCTTGTGTGTTGCAAGAATTGGCGAATACTAAGGAGCTCAAAGAAATCATATGGGAATAGAAAAAGAGTGGAGAAGAGGGATCCGCGAGAGACTTCGGTATAAAGGGGCGGGCAAACGGTCGCGCGTGTGCACAAACCGAGAAGACCAAGGTGAATAAGATCCTTGAATGAGGTCGCTCACGCTCTACACTCCCGGCGTCCAGTCTTGAACAGATTTTTCGCATGCCTACTCACTTTCTCCTCTGCGTACCCGCCCTATCTCTTTTCTCATTCTTCGTCGTGTTTTTGGAGCTCTTATATTTTTGTGTACGTATATACGGCTCACGCTGGGTTAGCGCGTATATATATATCAGTCACCCAGACCTCTTTGATCGGGTCTTGCCTCTATTCGCGCAAGAGTTAGTTGCGCGACCAGAGGGAAGAAATGAAAACAGGACGAAAGAATCGAGCGCGAAAGGCTGCACAGGTCTGGCCGGGACGGAGCCGCGAAAAATAAAGTACGAACAATGATGAAGGCGAAGCGAGGATAGAAAAGAAATCGAGAAGGCGAGCCCGCAGTGAAACACGCCGGGGAAGCGTTTAAACGAAAGCAGAGAAGCCGAGAGCTCGACTTCTTTTTCTTTTCTCTTCCATTTGCCGTGTTATACTGTTCTTCTTCGTTGGTCCGAGTCGAGTCTTCGTCGGACTCGTCTCGGCTCTGCCCTAAGCAACGGCGCGGCCAAGAGAGCAGAACGAGAGAGGCCGAAAGAATCGAAATCGGCAGAGAAGATTTCGGAGGTGAGCGTGTGCTAAAGTATTAGAGGGAGGAGTTTGTATAGGATCCGGGTTCTTCACCGCGCTCGGCCAACGTCTTTTTGTACTTTTTCTCTTCGTATTTATCTCTCTCCCTCACTCGCTCTCTCTCGTTCTCTCGTCGAGCAGTTTGAGAAGTGGCTGCTCCACAGGCAGATGTACCCTTCGAGCGCATGCGCTCGATACCTTTTATTTTTTCTAGTTTTGCCATAGCCCTCGATTTTCTCTCCTTTTGGAAGTCTCCACAGGCGTTCGTTGCTTTACGATGCTGCAAAGACATTTTTTTCGAGCACTCGCGGAAACCCAGCGTCCTCTCCGGGAAATCGTTTCCTACATAGCCCTCGACTTCCTTTTCTCGTTCTTCGAAGCCTACATCGCGCGACACTTGTTCGGGGTCTTTTTTTTCCTTCTTCCCTTCCTCGCCTATTCGTCCGATACACGCGACACGTCCGATCCAACGTCCGATCAACGAACCGTACCGAGCCTGTCCCTCTCGCTATGTCGTTAAACTTTTACGACGACATATTTTCGTGTCATTGCGGTTGTCACATTTACTTTGACGTCCGGGTACACGTAGTTTTAATTTTTCCTTTCTCGAGACTCTCTCGTCACTCGACACGTGGTCACACGTGTTAAGTCGTCGGGTTAAACCCATCCAACTATTTGATAATGACTGACCGTTGAGTTTCCGGGGTTGCGAAGGGGTTCATTATCCCTCGATTTCTTTCGTGCCTTTTGTTCTTCCGACTTTCGTCGGGACAGAGGATGGATTGCCATCCGAGAGACAAATGATCTTCAACGTTTTTTTCTAACCCGCCGTGAAAAGTCGTCACTCGTCATCCGCGAGCGAAGAATGGGAGTCAATCGTAACACGATTTTTCAACGCGTTTTTGCGTCTTCTAATTTGCAAACGAAGAATGAACGACAATCGTAACACGATTTTTCATCGCGTTCCTTTTTTTTGTCGTACAATTTGCCTACGACGAATAATGGGAGCTAATCGTGACATGATTTTTCAACGCGCTTTTTGTTTTGACGATTCGAGCCCACTGTTTAGCCGACTCTTTTGCATCCTCGATGGCTTACCGCTCGCTACTTCGTCTCGAGGCTCTCTAAAGGGGTGTACACGTGTTTCTTTTTTTTTTTTCGTGAGCTCCGAAGACTTCTCACTCCAACTGATGACGAAGCAATTTCTGTCTCTTGCATCTCGGAGCCTGATTGATTATCGATTCGAGGGATGCATAGTGAAACGTTTTGAAAGAGCGCGAAATTCGAGCCGTTCGAGCGTCGAAGATTAATCGATCGTTACCGATTCCTCTCGACTTGCTCCTATCGGTCGATCGAAACCGGATTTTTATAGAGCTCCGTATTCTTCGGCGGAGATCTCGGGCTCGGGGAAACGCGATTGTGAGATCCGATAAAAGGAACGAATTCGTCGCGGTTCAGGTAACAGTTGCATGAGGGAATGGCCGCGAAAAAAAATAAAGACGGGACGAGCGATCGAGAACCCGCGGTTATTGTGTCGGAGTATCAGACACTCGGTGATCCTCGTGAAATCCAGATCACGAAGCGATTAGCATAGCCTCTGCGGGTTCGTGTGGCGAATGAATGAGAAAGAAGAAACGCGACTATGAAAAAGAAGAAGAAGAAGAACGACATATAACGAGAGAAGCTATACGGATAGAGCGTTGCGATTCAACCCGCGAGGGTAGGACAGGGAAAGAATGTCGGGAGAGAAAAAGGTGGAAGGCAAATCGCGCAACCCCTCTCACCCATGCGTGATAGGAGCCAACGTGCAGGTACGCCAGGGACTCCTGGAACTTACTCGTTTCGCGAGAGGATACACCACGTAACCGAGTATATAATGCACTTTTACTGTGCCCGCTAATAAGTTGCAACCGTCTTTAGGATTATTAGAACGTGAATCTGTCTGGTGAGGGAAAAATTGGAACGAGCGGCAAGGATCTTTCGCCGCGGGATTTAAATAGCCATTCTTTGGCGCCGTTATTGTTGCGCGGTTGCGAAGAAAGAAATCGGTTGAATCGATTACATCGGAGATTGCGGGTGGCGAACAAAAATTCGATTGATCAAACGAAATAAACGCCATAAGGAATAACATTGTTGACTTATTTAACAATTTGTACGACCGACTATTTATTTCTTGAGTATGCTAAGGAATTATTCCGTGCATGCGGCGTTTAATTGTTAACTATTTATCCGGCTTCAAATGGTTTTTTATGAACTAATATTTCTATCATTCAGGTGCTTGGTTTAAAAGGCTAGTAGAGTAGACGTACCGTTTTTGGCCAACTTAGGTCCGAAAAAATTATTTGAGTATGACAAAAAATGGCCACTCACAGTACATCTACTCTAGTGGTTGATAAAAAAATAGTCACTCCCAATTAAAATTTTTATCATGAATAACTATCGTGACGACTAAAAAAAGTTTTTACAAATAGCGGTACTGCAGAGAAAAATAGTTGCTGAGATTCGTCCTGTACTTATATTTATAATCTACTGCACTTATACTGTATAACTTATTCCTCTGTCGAAAATAATTATTATTATACCATTCAGAGAAAACCGATATTTTTCTTAGAGCACAAACTACGATAGTTAATGATTATAAAGTCACAATTCAATTTGACATTATTTTCCGACCTAATCGAATGACTGTGAAACTGTTTTAAACTGTTTACACTGTATAAGTATCAAATCTCCACCATGATAATTTTTTTCCACATTACTCCAAAATAATACACTTATTTTCAACGCGGATATCTCAGAACCTTTTTTTCAATCAACAAACTGTACTCACTGTGCAACTTCAGAAGAACAGCTTCACTGACGGTACATCCAGAACACGATGGTGTGAAAAATCCTCTCACGTTCACGTCGACAACACTCGATACAGTCTATAGCTTACAATTAAGTGCTCGTCGAACGATGTACGAACAATGTTAATTATCATTAATAATAATAAAACAAAAACTATATCGGGCACTCCACGATGGCGCAAAGTAGAGTGGACTAGAATGGTGGAGGTAGCAGCATGGCAACCTCGAGCGCGAATCGTCGATACGTCCCGGTCGCGACAACGGCTTGTACTTAACTGACGTAGTGGGGATTCCTTGGGGGCCTTATATAGCCTCTGGTTGTGGGGGGGGGGGGGGGGACAGAATAGGTTGCGAGACTCGCGCCATCGCACAGGTAAGGGTAGATTTTGCTTCGGGGCCCTACGTACCCATAAGCCTCGTGGCGCGCTCGTTCCCTTCCCTCGCCTTCGTTCTCTTGTCGGACTGGACCTGACCGCTCGGCCACTCCAGTCCGGCTCCAAAAACCCCCAGGTCAGATGGAAAGGGACGATGCACATCCACACATAGCTACAGAAAACGTAACAATAATCTTCCGCAGTGACTGACTGGGAATTATTATTTTTTCTTATTGCGTTTTTCTCCCAATATGCACTAAAAAAATATATATATATATATAGTATAGATTGAATAAACAACGCATGTGTCCTGCGTGATCTCGGGGTCAGGTCAATTTCGAGTACCACCCCAGCATGAATATGCATTTCTTTTTCGATCAGAAAATTTTCCGGTGGGTGGACTTGCCCCGAATGAATATTATACACATTTTTTTTCCTTTTTTCTGTACCGTTCGCTCTTGAGTTCCGTTCGAATTCAGGTAACATGAATGACGCGTTGAGAAGTTTTTGCAATACGAGTGCAGATGCTTTTTCGACTACCGATTGTTTGGATTACCGAGGGTGGAGAGTTGATTCGGTCTCGAGGACGATTCACTGGATTATTGGATCAGGCGAAGGCAATTATGTATGAGAAATCTCTCTCTTTCTCTCTCTCTCTCTCTTCCTTGGTTCTTAGCTTTTCTGGGGCACGTGATCGGCTTTGCGAAGAAACCGAAATCCTCCATTTCAAATAGATTCTGTGTGTCGCATAGAGCCCGCGGGCACGAGACCGCGCGCCTCGATGCACCCTGAGGAGAGCACGAAGACTGACACGGCCCCGCGCTCTTTCACGGAACCATCGATCTTGAGCCTGTCACCACCGAGGAAAATCCGTAAAGAAAAAAAGAGAAAAAAAATCCGGGTCTTCCGAGGTCCATTGAAGAAGCTTCAGGTAGTCAGGATCGTCGATTCCACCTCTGTGACTGCTCTTCACGGCGCAAAGGTAAAAAAAAATCCGCTCGACTCCCCCGCACGCGACCGTCTTTCCTCTCGAAAGTAAATAATGCAGTAACGAAAAAAAATTAGGATAGGCGCACGCTCCGCTAAAAAAAATCACCTTCCCGCGCAGCTGGAATCATCCTTGGACACATTTTCATCGTTCTCGACCCAAGGAAACCAAATGAACTGGATAAATTTGTGAATATGAATTTTTACACACATTCGAGATATTTCTAAGCCTTGCCGAAAAAACGGATCTTTCTCGACTACCCCGTGACTCGACACGCTCGTTAAAAGATTTTTTTTTTCTTCTCTTTTTTTTTCGACTCGACTCTCGGAGGCTCTTTATTACGAAGCTGTTTCGCGTGCTGTCACTCGTGCTAAATCAAAAGGTCTCTCTTCTGTGTGTCACGGACAGACAGCCGGGCGCAATAGACGGCAAAGCGCGGGGCACTCGGAGAGACCGGAAGTGCGAATTGTCCTCGTTTGGCCCGGGGGGCTTTCTTGCTCTTTCTCTCGCTCCCGTCTGTGTGTCTCTTTCCGTCAATCTTTCGTTGAAACCGCAGTAACAAAAGCTCGCTCGGCTCCTTACCGCCGCCGCCGCCGCCGCCGCTGTCGCTATACTCGTTTCTGCTCTCCTTTCACGACGTCTTTGGAGCGAGATGCGAGCAGGAGAGCCGCAAGCAATATCACGGCCGTTAAACGCTCCAAGGAAACGCTAATCCCTCGCGTGCTGCTGCTGGTGCGCCTGTCTGGGGTAACTTCCCTCCCCTCGTTCGACTTTTGAGCCGCACACTCGTCTCCATTCCCGCAGAAAAACCCGCCTAGCTAAGAAATAAATCGTAGAAACGAAACTCCCCCGCGCACGAGCCCGAGATTCTTCTCTTCTCGCCGTCTCCGTTTCTTCCCCTTTGCGGACTCGGGAACTTCTTTTTCTTCTTTTTTCATCTTTCATTCATTCGCTCTCGACTCCGGTAGGCCTCGTGCGCTCCGTAAGGTCGAAAGATCCAATTACTACGAAAAATTCGGAGCGAGGTTTCACGGACTCTGCGGAATATATATCAAGCAACGACAGGAACCTTGAGAAATAACCACGAGCATCGGCGAAGTATTGGAGCGTCGAAGAAAAACCACCCTCTCAACCAGCTCGGCGCTCGGCCATCCCTCACTCTGCGCTGATCGGACGCTATCCTCTTGACGGATACATCTAGGACGATCCCATTCAAGATGCTCCAACTTCCATTCTCCAACTATCTGGTACACCCTCGTGTTATCCTTATTTTGTAGGTTATAAAGGAAAATATGAAGAAAAAAAAATAAAACGGGAATCTCACTGACAGATGGTTTCTAGTGTCCTGCGCAAAATCGATATTCAATACCGCTCCTGTCGAAGTAATCTCTCTCCTTCATCTTTCGCCTTTCTACACATTTCCATCGATCCTCTTGGCATCCAATCAAACCACTCTACTTTTTTTTTCAATTCAACTTATGCCCGTATCGCGGAGAAAAAAGATTTGTCGGTTTTATCAACGGCAGGTTTAATTACGCTGGTAGGTTTTCGATTGGTTGCGTTGACCGATTAATTGATACGGTAGATCAATCAATTAACTGGTTGCACCAAAAATAGTTTAGACACATCAACCAAGTGATAGGTTTGCGCAAACCATTGATTGGGCAGATAAATCAATTCGTTCATTCCATCAATTTATTGGTTGGCTCAACGATCGATTGGGCAGGCCAATCACTTAATGGATTGCGGTAGCCAATCAATTGATCGCAGCAAATAGAGCCCGTTCGTGAAAGCAACGATTAATTTTCCTTCCCATATGAATTTTTAATACGCAATCATTAAACCCCTTTCGCCGTGGGGCATTCACCGTTCGAACTGTGAATTTGATTGAATCGATACTCATGAAAGATATGAATCCGATCGACTTTCACCGCGCCGGGATCGGCTCATACAGCATAATTTTGCCATTAGCACCAAGCGTCATAGTTCCAGCGCCCCCCTTTCGCTGGGGATGCGATTTTTTTTCCTACCCGAAGGTTTTCGGTGAAAACGTTAAACCGTGATGAATGTTCCGGGCACCGCCTCGCAGCATTGACGACTGCGTCAAAAGCGATTTGTACTCGTCAACTCGAAACTCGGCCACGCGCGCGCTCGCGAGCCTCTCTTTTTTTCTTCCTATGGTACCTCAGCTTTGAAAGCTTTCGTGGCCCCGACCACCGCAGAGATTACGCCTAGCTACTGCAAGGGTGCGACGCGTTTCCCTGGTTTGATTAATTTTAGGAGGTTTCCGATCTACGGAAACTAGGCGTAAACTCCCGTGTCCTCGCCGCCCATATGAATCCCGAATGTGTACGCATCCCCGTTTATCCAACGGCGCGGGCCCTCGACGAGGGAAATCACGAAAAAATGTTCATTCGCCTTCACGAAGCTCCCGAGGGCTGTGCCGGGCAACCCCTATAATGCACTAACCAACATCGCCGTGCCTTCGCGAGTCGCGCATAGTGAAAAAGCATCCGACAAGCTCTTGGGTGGTTCAAACAGACCGAAGTTACAAATCGAGGCGATTTCTCAAGATCGACTTATTTCGATCTCGTTTGGGATCTTGAATTTTTTTCTTCTACTTTTCACACCAAAACGGAGAAATTCGCTGGAGAGAATCGCTTCTCCATCGTTTGAAACGCAAGGGGAGGCACTTCCGATATTAGGTTTCTCTCGTTTCGACGAAGTTTATCCTCGTGGAATACTCACCCAAAGATTTTCGTCACACGGGTCGATCAAAAGTGCGTGGAAATGAATTCGGGTCGATGATGTAAACGTAAAGAATTTCGGTCCCGGGAGACGAGCTTACTCTACATTTTTGCCGCTTATATAGTAAATATAGAAAAAATAAAATAACAAGTACATACATTTTTTTTTAAATTCCTTAATTGATAAAAATAGCTTCATTATTATTATTATTAATTCATTAATATTTATAAACTATTATTAGATTTGAAAATGATTATAATAAACTTAATACTACAACTACTGATAATACTTTGAATAATTATTAGATTTTTCACATTTACGGCGAGCCGAATTAAAATATTTGTTATATAACGTAGAGAAAATTCGTCTCCCGGAATTAAATTTTTATATAAATACACACCTCTGTGCATGGAACCATGTTTGAAGATCTCTGTATGCACAGGTCTCGGAACGAATTATCGTCAAGTTCGCGCGGACCCTCGTCCGTACCATCGTTCTCTCTCTTTCTCGTTCCTCTCGTTACGTTCCGTCGCCTTGAAATTCGAAAAGAGCCGCATTCTTCGCAAGAGACAACGATATATCGGCCACGCAGCTCGGCAAATATTTTTCTTATTTCGGACACGAAGCGAGCGGGATTTTTTTCTCTCTCTTTCTCCGCTTTCCTACACTTTATTCAACGTACATGCGGCATGTACGAGGCCTTAAAATATTTTTCACCCGGCGCTTCGGGCGTGTAGGTAGGTCGTTGCGCCGGTGATCTACGCTGATGCATGCGGGACAGCTGCTACATCGAATTCGACGACCGAGCTACTCTATTGCGATTCACCGAATGTATTGGATATGTTTACTCCGCAGCGTGAAACTCTCCGAGGATCGTGAATTTTTTTCTTCTTATTTACGATTATGAGAATTGCGTAAACGGGATAAATACGGCAGAGCGGGGGCCCCGCATGATTCGATGGCCGACTGCTGTATGCAGTTGCAATTGCACATTGCACACCTTTTCAGCGTCGGTTGAGAATTCGAAGTAAATTTATTTTTATTATTTTTTTCTGCTTTTTATAGCGAGAAAATAAGTTACGGACGCGTGTCCGTCGGTATTTTATGTAGAAAAAAAAATTATAAACTCGCACGCGGCCCCGCATAGATGGATTTCTAGTAGAGAATGGTTTAATGGGCTTGTTGACGAGCGACCGGTGGAAAATGTGACGAGTAAAAAAACAATGAAAAAGAACAAAAAAGAAAAAAATTCGTGAACGTCTGGTGCGCCGAGGCACGCGCCGAGGTAAAACCATCATTGACATATGTCGGCTTTATCGCACGCAATTACATACACGCGTCGCACGTTACCGGATAATTGCACGGAGCGTAGGATAATTGTTCCCAATAGTCATATAATGACTGTGTCATTGAATTGTGTCGAAAAAAAGAAAGCTGTCGGTAGAAATGAGTAACGATTGTCTATCGAAATGAAAGAAGAAAAGGGAGAAAAAAAAAACAGGGGATAACAGTGAAGTTATTATATATCTTTAGTCTTCATCTATCGCGCACTATTATTTTCGCATTTATCTGTATTTACCCGTTGCTTATCGTTGCGTCGAATCGGTTTCTAGCGCATTCTTTTTTTTACGGTCGCGTTTAACAAAAAAACCTGCAAAGAACAAACATAGGTTCGCATCGAAAGCGTAACGGAGCGGAGAGCCGCGATGCGAATAAGTGAAATAGATAAATGGAACTTTCGGTATTTTTTTTTTCTCCGCTGCGTCGTTAGTGGCAAAAATGAGCAGAACTTTTGACTTCGGCGTGCTCGGTTTATCGATGATCTAGAACTAACTTGCCGCTCTCACTCGATGACCCCGTCGTCATCGATCAAAATCGAGGCTAATGGGTTTCGAAAAAAATGGTTTCACGCAGCGAGGCGCATCGTTTCCCAAAAAATGCCCTATGCCCCCCTCTCCCTCCGGTTTCGAGCGGCGTTTCTCGCTCTCTCGCTAACTCGTGCCTTCGTCTCGTCTTTCACCCTTGCGCATTCTCCGTCGCGGAAAAAATTCGTGAACATCGGGAAAATAAAAAAAAAAAAAAAAAAGGTTGAAACGTCCTCTCTCACCTGATTTTCTCACTTCATTTTTCATCCTTCGCTCACGGACTGCGGCGAGGCAGAAGGCGAGAACGAGAAGACCCGCCGGAGGAAAGGAGAGAACCAGCTATTTTTTACCCCAAATGAGGAAGAAAGAATCGAGTGGAAGAAAGGGGATCGTAGAATTCTCAAAATCAAAAAAACGCCAACGAGCCACAAATGTCAGGCTGACGGATTGCCGTTTTTTCCGGGGAAAAGTGTGTGTCCGTGTATATTTTTTTTGCTCTAGTTGCTCGCCGCTCGCGATACCAAATTGGAGCGTCGAATTCCGCGCATCCCTATGACTATACGTATACAACTAGCAGCCCATTGGGGATATTCTCCTCTCGTGTAACAGGCGTTACACGTCGATTGTTGGAATTCGGATCTGCGGAAGTGATTCGGAGTGCCAGAAAAAAAAATTGACGAAAAAAAAAGTTTAGGGCCTCGGATACATAGAATTTCTTTATAAATACGCGATTTTCTTCCTCGCAGACGCGCAGAGATCGACTTCACGTTGTCATCCTCCTCATAAGTCAAGCTCCTTTTTCTCATACCGATTGACGCGCTTGCCCGTCGATCAATTCGATTTATCCATCCAAATTTTGTCATTCGTCATTTTTTTCAAAATACCCGCATTCGCCATTCTCCGAATTTGCATTTTCTTTTTAGCTCCTTCGAGTGAAGCACGTGTGAGCGCATCGTGACTGCGAAGCGTATCTTTCACGGTACATAATCCGTGTAGAGCCCACTATATTGCTCGGCGAATGCAGATGAGACTCGTATGTAAAGGAAGTCGGTAGCCTCGAGAGTGCATTTACAAATTATTTTCCGAGGGCGAGCGGCGAGTCCGGCCCGAGTGTCTGTGTGTGCATTCGCAAGCCGTTCCGTGTGTGCTTCTTTCACCCCTCTCCGGGCTCGACCGCGAGAGAGACGGGTTTTCGCTCGGCCTAGTTGAGCCGCACGGTACATGCGAAATATGTACCAGTTCGCGTCGGTGCATCGCTCGTTTCCCACGTCCGTCAGTCACGTTTCTCCGGATACTAGTCTCTCCGCCGACCAACCACACGTAACGCACCTATGTCCTGCGAATCCAATGACGAAACTACACTTTCTCCGCGAAGGGCGAGAAACGACAAAAAAAACATCGACTCACGTTCTCGCACCTTTCATTCATCCCTTACGACTCTATTTGGGTTACGTTTCACCCCAATAACGAAAATAGTAGGAAAAAAAAAACTTCCACACACATGCTCTCTTTTTTTCTACGTACATATAGACGTCCATCGGGATTAGAAACACGAGATGGATCTGCGAAAGTCACGGAATTTATAAAATCTTTCATACGAATTTACTTCGCATTGACGAGAACACCTGCAGGCTCCCCAACGAGAGCTGTTTTTCTACATCGACAATAATATTTGTCATTTGCATAAGCACACGTTTTTTTTTTCTTTTTCATTATTCTTCATCTTTTTATTTCTTTATTTTTATTATTCCTCCCTCCCCCCTTGTGCTCGATAATTATTCACAAAGTAGACGAGACAAGCCTTTGTCGAGGAGAATGGAAAAAAACGCCGAGAGGCCGAAAAAGGGGTTTTGGTCTGTTGTACTTGGAGTAGTATCGCGTGTATGTGTTACGCGACAAGGTTCAGCCGAGAGACTTTCGGGCCCGATTTAAATGCAAATAAAATATGTTCGTACAAGCGGAGCGACCGAGAGAGTGAAAAAAGAAGAAGGGGGGGAGGGGGATTTTTTGGAACCCTTTGCGTTCTCGCCGTTTCGAAAATCGAGAACGAGAGTTTACTCGGGGGCTTACCGATTCCACCGGTGAGCACATCGCGAAAGGGTTGAAGAATAAGAAAGTAACAGCGGCTTCGGCCGGGGCGCAGCGAGAGAAATATATGGGTCGCGCGATCGAGTTCGATTCGAAACGAGGGTTTCGCTTTCAAGCTCTCCTCTCATTGTCCTCGCGGGCACTATGCGCTTTATATACACATATATGGGTACATGGATGCGCGGCCGACATATCCGAGACACCCTGCGTACATATTTTATCGAAAGGCCCGAACATTGAAGAAGCATCGGCAGTCGGGCGGTTTCTATCCTCGTCAATTTATATCCAACCGATCGTTGGATACACGTGCTGCATAATATTCTATTTCTCGTATCCTTCGCTATAATACTATGTACCATACAATACATATATGTGTATCGACACAAAAGGGGTATAAGCCTGAGGGCGTTTCCGATGACGCTGACTTACATACACGGCGACGATACAACGACGATATACGAAAGCGATTTACACTCATAAATTATCGATTTATTTCTCGAATAATATTTGTTTCGATCGATCAAATGTCATCGATGAATATTAATCATCGACAATATTTTTGTCGCCTCGACAAATACGAGCGGGCACCAGAAGCTCCGGACGACGTGGAAAAGTAGAGCAAAGAGAGAGACTAATAAAAATAAAATGATTTTTTTCCTTTCGGGCCTCTTAACTCAGCTTCGCGACGATATCGAACGTCATCGATGAATATCAATCCCCGACAATATTTCTGTCGCCTCGATAAATAGAAAGGGTACCAAAAGCTCCGAACGCGAAAAGAAAGAGCAAAGAGAGAAGCTAATAAAAATAAAATGATTTCTTTTTCGGGTATACTTAATTCGGATTTACGACGATATCGAACGTCATCGATGAATGTTAATCGTCGACAAAAGTATTGTCGCCTCGGTAAATACGAATGGGCATGAAAATCTTCGAAGAACGTGGAAAGTACACAAAGAGAGGTAATAAAAAATAAAATTCGGGGTCTCTTAACTCACTTTTACGACGATATCATGATCACCGCGCCCCAATCGGTTTCTCTATCTTACCCGCAATAAAATAATGGAAGGCGTAGAAAAAAATAACGATGAAA
This sequence comes from Ischnus inquisitorius, assembly GCA_963924025.1. NCBI lineage: Eukaryota > Metazoa > Arthropoda > Insecta > Hymenoptera > Ichneumonidae > Ischnus > Ischnus inquisitorius. Next base: position 5,684,212 of record OZ001245.1, on the reverse strand, counting down.
TGGCCCATTTGCGCGATAAAGTATAGAGTACGAGGATCTATCGGAGTCGGTGGTCGAAGTGTCTCTCGCGTGTCCCCTCGTGGCCAATCCCTTCGGGAGAGGCGAGTCGCACAGCACTCGACCCCGAGCCATGATTCCTCCCCTATCCCAAAGACAGAGGCAATAAAGTTTCGCATCGTCGCCTCGCCTCGACATTTTTCCGTAACTGCAGCATTCTCTCGTATCAAAACAGCGAGGCTACGAAAATATGAGCGGGGAGTAGGTACAACCTCCCGTGTGTGCGAAGATAAACATGTCAGCGAATTGAAATGGATAAAGGTGGAGTATTAGAGAGTCGGATGGAGAACCGACGCTCAGGAGGGCCGAGAAATATTTATCGATGTCCCGGAAACTCGAAAGCCTTTGGGGCCTTTCTTTTTTTTTTTTTTTTCTTTCCAGCCTTTCCTTTTCCCTTCGAGCCGCTGCGGCGTCGTCGCTACCCTTGCGCGTTCTCCTGTACTCGCCGGCGCGCACCCTTAATCGTGGCGCATTGTCGCGTTACTTCTGAGCCGTTAAGCCGAGTGAGGCCGACGCGCGAGACGGAGAAAGAGAAATATATATTTTTTACCCCCCCATGATCGGTTCGTCGCCGGGACGAAGGTGAGCGCGAAAAACCTGTGTACTCTTTTTACATTTCGCCTCCCTCTCCCCGTGGCTTTTTTCTTTCGTCTTTCTTTCGCTCTCACCTCCGCGCTTCTTTCCAGTCGTATGTTACAACACGACAGCGTCAACCTTTCGCGGCCCGCGTCGTTTCTCTGCCTAGCTAGCAGATCTAATGAGGCGTGCGAGACCGAGGAAAAAAAAACGACGTGAAAAAAATCGTACCAAACTTCCCTCTCGCTCCCCGTCGAAAAAAAATTCACCGAAGAAAGAGAATAATGAAAGAGAAAAAAGCGAAATGAAAAACTTTTTCGCGTCCCCGAAGGCTGTGAAGATACACACGGTAATTTCTTATTTTCATGCAAATCTCGTGCGCTGCACCGCTTTGCTCGTTCATCAGTGAAAATGTATCGTCCCTACTTTCTCCATCCTTCGCTTTCGCTCGTTCCCAATTTTTTTTCGCTCAACAACAGCCTTTTTTTCTCCTTTTCTTTCGTTGCGAATATCTTTCGGCCTCCTGAGAAATGGTCTCGTTTATTCGTAATTTGTCACGCTCTATTTGCCGTGGAATTACATTCGATCCGAAGAAATCAGATGCGCGTTCCGAATCGCCGAATGTCGCGATTGAATGACCGAAAGACCACCGAAATTCTGCGAAGGCGTTTAAGCAAGCCGGATGCATTGCACGCCCTTGGAGCGGTTAACCCTTCGCGTGCGCGTTTTTTTCCTCACTTTAATCAATGCAAAGTGACTGCTGATGTGTAGACAAATGTACCTTGGTATTTGGTAGGCGTCGCGGACCCCCGGACACAGCCGTTGAACAAAATTGCATATTCATGCCCTCGTCGCCCCCGGGTATCTCATTATTGTTTTTCGTTTCGGGCTGAAAAAGAAAATAACGTTGTGCATACTGGGGCATAACGTAGGAGGTGGCATTCACGGGAGAGCAGGAGGGCAGGTGCGTTGCGGAGTCCTGATTCACAGTAAAGCGTTTCGCTGTGCTTGACTGTGTTTTTTTTGGAATTACACTCGGTCAACGTTGGACACGAATATCCTAGCGCGATTCGACTAGAAATTAGCGGGCTGCGTAACATTTCGAGGGGGTCAATCCGACGATGCAGTATTAAAAAAGAAATAAAGAAGGGTTGGACAAATAGAAACTATACGAAATTGATCGAATCTTAACTCAACGTAACTTTAATCGCGGCGAGCGATCAAACGAATCGAGACTAATAGCGCGCGCACGTGGGCCTCTCCCGTTCGTTTCCTGTCTCAATATAAATCCACCAAAACGCGCGCGCGCGCGCTCGTATGGCCCTTGTATTATTGCGGTATTATGCCGTGGAATAACATAGCAGTAAGCGTAATCGAGTGGTCGTTGAACTTTAACACTTGAAAAATTTCAGCATAGGTGCCGCACACCCGCCGGCTGCTGGTCATAACACTCTCCTTTCGGTGGGCCACGGTGGAGATTCTAGATTAGCGTTATGCCTGGTTAATCGCCGCACCTTTTCGAAATTCCCCCCCGCCTAGCGTGCACCTAACTCGACGAGCTCCAACTATACGCGGCCTCGCACGAATTCTACAATCGTTGCCACACATGCAAAGTGCTCGTAATTGAAATCCAAGGACTTGGTACATGAAAAAAAAATGTTATGTTGAGTAATCAGTTTACAGAGTAATTTTTCGCCTCCGGAATTGCGATGCACTGCAGAAAATATTGGTTAATTTAATTCACTCGGGAAATAAAATTAGGAATCGTACAGGCTGGTCGAAAATCAAAACAGCCTCGACTTTTAATTTTTTTTTATTCTTAAAATAGAAAAAAGAAATTGCATTGAACTAAAATTACCAAATTTTTTGTGATGCCGCAAAAAGTTATTGTAAATTTCAACACAGATTTCATTGGAATTTAGTGCCCGATTCGCGCGTGAAAGTTCCCGATGCCAGTGTCGGAGGTGAAATTTCCATTGTCGAGAAGAATTGGGTGGTATGATAGACGCACCCCTTCCAAACATTTTGTGTGTACGTCACTCTGTCACACTTTCCGTCGAGCGGTTTTCGCGTGTGCCTTGACGAAGGGACGATCGTTCTTGGGGGATCAAAGTGTCGAAGAGGTTCGACGTAAAAGGGGTACACTTCTCCGAGCAACAGAAATAAAAGACGACCTTATGAAAAGAAAAAAAAAAAATTGGAAAAAAAAAACGGTCATATCCTCGAAGGATCAAGATCTGGGCGTGTCGGCCAATAAACGTTTCAATCGTCCTCGCAAACAATGAGCCGCCTATATATATATTATTTCATCGTGTATCGTTCCTCGAATTATATTTATCGGTAGCATCGCGAGACATATATTTTTGATTTCTTTATTTCCATTCGCTCGGGAAGCGGCGAACCGAGCGCAAGCCACACGCGTATCGCCGCTCTTTCCGCGTTCTTACGGCTTCCAACTAAACCCTCCCGGGAAATCGGACGGAAAGGCTTTTTTTTATTGCCGAGCAAAGAGAGAGAGGACGTCGCCAGGACGCCTCGAGCGATAAACTTAATGAGGCGAAAGAGTTGCAAGCAACGAAGCGCTACTGAATGGAAACAGAAGAAGCGAAAAAAAGAACCATTCTTCAAAGGATTTCTCGGCGGATCTCACCCCTGGGTGTTTTTTAGTTTATGTATTTTTTTTATTTCTCTCGAACCTCAGCACTCACTCTTTCCCGGATAATTTCGATTGCGAAAGTTCACACGACTCCGCATAGTTCTCTCCCCCGGGACACCCTTTCGTCTCTCGATATTTTCTCGGTTTTTTTTTTTTTTTTCATTCTCTTCCCTCGACTGTGTTCGGAGTCACGGATAACACCGAGTCTCGAGTGACCGTAGTGTTTTTACAATTTTTTTTCTCAACATCTCTCCATTTCGATCACACCACTCGAAAGGGAAGAGTTTTGTGTTGGCTACACGCGAGGACAATACTCACGGTTCTGTGGGGTTGTGGTGGTTTCCCGGATGACGTGATCATTCGGCGACAGAAGGAAGTTCGAAAAGAATGAAAAAAAAAAAAAAACAGGAAAAGGAGGAACGGAAAAACCAACTCACGACCACCCAGCGGTGAAGCAGCGAAGAGAGATTGATCCGCACGATATACTCCAAAATCACTGTCGGTCCGTCCGTCGGATGCCAGTGGCGCGTGAGCGTGCAGATTTTTTTTCCTCTTTTTTTCGGTAAAAAAGGGGTTGAGAGGCGTCGAAGCGTCAAGCTTGGTCTATTTTTTTTTACCTTCGGTTCACCTTTTTTTCCACCTTTTTGTCCGCGTCACAATGGAATAACGACGTTTGGGAATTCCGTGTTGGCCAAATGTGCGGAACGCGGACGAGAAAGAGATTATAGTCGGTGGTTTCCACACACAATATATATATACACACCGAGACACCCAACAAAAACGCGGCGTCGGTAGAGTTCATAGTGTATGGCTACAAACGCTGTTAGGTCTCGTTTTTCCAAAATAATCTTGTCATCGCCGATCTCTTAACCCTTCGATTTTTATTTGTCGTTTGTTAAGTTTCGTTCGAAAACGGGGGACGGCGTCGAAGTTCACATAGCTCGAGGGAGTCGGAAGGTGAAGAAAAAAAGAGATCGGATGAAAGTAGCGCCGTCATCGTAAGCGCTGCAACCGCATATCGGTAGAGTGCATGTTCCGATCGTTTTGTTGTGTGTCGCGGATGTGAGGCGCCCGGATTTCACATGTGTTTCCCCACTTTCGTGCCGATCGATCCTTAACGAATCGCAAAAGGGTTGAGAAAACTGTTTACCTCCAATGTGTGGCCACAGTGCTCGGTTCGAGCGGTGTTCCACGATAAAAGGATCTCTTTCTTCGCAGTTACATATCTCCCTTCTATTGCGCAACGATCGTCAGGGCTGTATTGGCTTGCATCGCTGTTGCAACCCTCGGACTTGCGCAACTCCGGAGATTTTATCGCGACAACGGCAGCGATCTCCCTCTGTCGATTGGTTGGCGCTTGCCGAAACGAGAGCGGAAGCGAGACGAATATAGTTTAATATCCCCTTCACGAATCTCGGGCGTTCGATGAACAACGCCGGGGCATTTACCGAGAAAGAGAGCCAAAAACCCTTCCGCGGGCGATCCCTGAAAGAGAAACAAGTTTCGGTCGCTCCGGAGAGGCTAATTATTTTTTTCGTGTATAAAAAAAAAATCATGAAGAAAGAAGAAGGGTTGAAGGCACGAATGCGAGGCGAGCGAAGAATACGAGGGCTGCGAGAGGGGCGGCCACAGAACTATTACTCCGAGGGACAAGCGCCTTCGAGGTCACAAAAGCATCTCGCACATAATACCTCTTCGGAAAAACGATCGAGATCTCGCTTGTTTTCAAACACCGTTGTATACGGCGCATAAACGCTTCGACCCTGTGCGGAAAAACCTGCCCTTTGAAAGAGCAAATCGCCGAGACGATCTCACGCTGCGCCTCATCGACAAATTTTCTTCGCTCAACCCTTTGACTCGTTGAATCTCGTGGCGCAATATTCTTGAAAACTGTTTTTTCGTTTCGTCAATCAGTTGTAGTATTACTGGAATTGGCAACAGCCAATTTGCCGATTGATTAATTATTCATCGTAATCGGACATTGAATTTACTGAATTGTTTTTCGAGTGTCCAAGTATCTAAAAAAAGTACTTGACCAATTGCGTTGGAAGAAGTTTATTCAGTGTACGGTATAAAAAAAACTTGCACACTTTTACAGAATTCCGTTTTAAATCCCAAGGCCGTTTTGTAAGTTTGCAAACCAAAGTATTTGAATTTTCAATTTTTTTATTTCTATATCCATCAAATTTACCGTTATTTTTATAGTGCAGCATTTCTATTTTACTTTTTTTTTTTTAAATCTGACTTTACGTGTCGCTTTTGACGCGAGGGTCGCGTGGTCAGTTTGAATGATCGTAATCGCGGTGGGGTCAGTGATTAATGAATTTCGGTTCGCGTCGGAGTCCAGCCGGAAGTTCAGTTGTTAACGACGAACAAAGAACACGGGAACGAAGGGAGTGGGCGAATGTTGAGTCTCTTAATGCTTACTACCGGTATTACGAAGCTGTATAAGCGCACGGTTCATTTTACGCTGAGACCGCAAGTCCAGCCTCCGCGATAGGGACTGGCCTCTCCCCCGTCGCATTGGTCGCGTAATATTCCATTATGCAGATTAAATCACTCGCCTGTCTCTCAACCCTTCGTTCCTGCTGCACCGCTGGTACGCGAGCCACTCTCGCTTTATTGTCGCGAGCCACGAGACCTTTGCCCTCCGTTACGATCTCTAGGTATGTGGTTACTACGAGCTAGGCGTCAGCTAGCACGGAACGGCGTGGAAACCGCCCCACGAACCGTGAACCCTAATTTCGGAAAAAGGGTTCCGGCAAACGCGACCACACGTCGGTTGTTTTTTAAACACGATAGACCGCGCGCACGTGCTCCGATAGGCGCTTCTCCTCGTATACGCACAAACCGTCCCAGCGTGAATTATCGAGAGAGACACGAGTCTGGAAACATTACCGGGAGACCCCTTGAGAAAAGCTCCCAAGAGATTGCCCAGACACGAGACGCAATGAGATACTCACGTTTCCGTTACCGAAATACTACTCTCCGTTCGCTCTCATTTTACATTCTCCGATTCGACTTCATGAAAATTCGAATTCGACATTTTTATACTGCGAAACTCCCGGCGTGTGAAATTTACTTTGAAAACCACCCCCGATAGTTCAGGGCAGTTATAAATTCGTGACCGCGGGAGGTCCAGGAAATACCGATCGGAGGGGTCGCGGGTTGATACTTATTTCTTCCGTTTGTGAAGAAAAATCAAAAGCCACCGAAGAAATATCTAACGCTATTAGAGGCTCATTCTCGTAGGTCACGTATCGAAGCTGCACCGACTGTGGGCACTCGTGGGGGTTGCACTGGACGACGTGGGGAGCGTGTGAAAGTACGAAGAGTATAACTATCTGTCTGTGGAGTGTGGCAGTCACTGCAGAAGCTATAAAAATCCCACCCCCGACACCTGAAACGTAAATACGAGACGAAGGGTGGTCCGTCGGGACATTAGGAAGCCTTCACGATTTTTCCGGCCTCGACTCACAATTCCCATGAGGCGATATACAGTTCGATTACTCACGTCGATCGATCAAATGTATCGACGCGAAAACCCACACGCGAGCGACGAAATTATTTAACAGAAATAAATTGACGTCGTATACGAAAGTAATATGTTACGAAATCGTGTCACATTCCAATCACGATAAAACGTGACATTGAAATATTCTTTAATTTTAACTTTTTTTTTTACAAGGGACTCATCAGAATTTTATTTTGAACTTGTAAGAATTTCACGACATGTTCATTATTGATTTTTTAATATTGTTAGTTTCTATTGCTGTTTTACAGTATTTTCATTATTTACTATATTTGTTGAAAAATATGTTTTCCTTGTCGTTGCTTTTTTGGATTTTGATCAACTCTCCTAAAGCGCTAATATGCGTTATACGATTTGAAAAATACAATTTTTTCGATACACCAAGCTCTCGGCTGAGAGTGTAGGAAAAAACCAAGTTTTTTTTTTCAATGTCCATGCGTATAAAACTGAACGACGAGAACAAGAAGACGAAGCCGAAGAGGAGTCCGTTATAAATTCACCCTCCAATTACCGAACTCGAAGCTCTAATCCCTGCGCTGAATAGAATCGAGTCTTTAAAAATCCCCGGCGCCCGTTGTCCGTTCAAGTTATAAATAAGAGCCATCCGCGATTTCTATAGTGTCTAACTCTTATAACCGTGCGACAATGCCGTTATGCCTTACGGAAACAAGACTCTTGTTAGCGTACGCCAAACACGCACCAAAGAAGCTACCGCGTTTTTCCAATAAAAATCAAAATTTACGACTTCGCCCGAACCTCCGGTCGAATTTGTTCCCGGTGTATCGCGCCGAGTAGTTTGAAATTGAGAAAAACCCACCCCCGTTCGATCGGGCCCCGAAGGCAGCGATTGTTTACCGTGAAGCCAAGATTTCTGTGGGAGTTCCGTGCGCGCACTCCAGCTGGGAATAAAGGATAAGTAGTCGTTGTGTAAGCTACGGAGAGTTACAACTGTGCGATTGTCGAACAACAAGAGGCCCAAGGAAGTTGGTCGAAGCGCTTACAAAAACGTAACGAGTGAAATGCGGTCGGAAAAGTGGCCCGGTAACTCGACGGGTGGCCGGCCATCTTCTCACCCCCTAACCCCCCCTCCCCTTACTCTTGGAAGGATGGAATATATAACCCCGCGGGCTCAATAATGAGCTCGCATTCTAAAATCAAGTCTCTCATTGTCATGGGTCTCCGGGGCATTCATCGCCGTTGTATCGTATTATCCCTCGCATTGAATTCGGCAAGGACTCGTCCTTCATCCCCTTGGACCACTCTCTCTCGCTCCTCCGAAGCTTTCTTCTCCGCTCGTCCCTTCTCCTTCCATCCCACTCCGTTCCCCATCTCGCTCTCTTGCACCTCCGCGGATCTTGCACACTGCGGTACACCTGGACCTTCCGGGCTACCGTCGCAGCGCGCACAATATCTTGTGGGAATAGTCGAGCGGAAGACGAACGTGACGAACGCGCGCCCGACACGGACACTCTTCGGCGCGCGTGAAAGCGGATAAATCGCCGGATAATTACGACGGCTCTCGCTCTATGTGCATTACAAAAAAAATTCACCTATAGAAGGAAAAAAAAATTCTCCTCAGACTTCCGTCTAATTGGAATTTATGGAGGGTGGAAAATAGCCGGAGTTCCATTCTTTTTTTGCTCCAGCTTCCTCGTGTACGATTGCTTCCTTTTTTTGCTACAAAAAAAAATAGGAGAATGGTGAAAGCGCGGAGTTGATTGGCGAGTAATTACAAGAGTGAAATACACTGCGCTGCTGATTGAAATTTACGATCGCAGACTCTCGAATATCTCCATTAAAAAAAATGGTACAAAGATTCAATTTTGCAATTTTCTTCGTCGATCCCAGAAAAATAAGTTGATTCAAAGCGGTACAATTTTTTCAGCCGACTCGTCGACATGAGTCGGACTTCGCGGCCCTTGCGCAAATAGTTGATCTCCAGCGCAAACAAAATCCGAGAGAAAAAAAATAATGTGTCCACTCATCTTCGAACTATCAGCACCCCACGCGAATCCTCCCCTATCGTATTAATCGACTCCTCTCTATTCTCACCTTTTTAAGCCTCGACTCGAGTCGCGGTGGCGTACGAGTTCATCAACTCGGTGGGCAAACAGAGTTAAAGCTCATACAATACACCCGCCACTTCGGTTAACTACAAAGTGGCTGATTAATGGTTCGAACGAATCAAATCGCGTGACTCGTTGAAAAAAGCGGTACTCGACAACTTTTTTTTGTTTCATCTCCGTTCTCCTCTTTATTCTACGAGCGGCGCGCCGAGTCTCCATATGTCGTGCTCATCATCTCGTTGTGGAGTCGCGTGGATCCCCCGTAGCATACTTTTGTACCCTTTTTCGCTCTCGAGACCCCCGTAGGGCCGGTACGAGATGGTTAATTAGGGCCCAATCGACGTACTGCACGCGCACGGAGGTACCGACGGCATTGCAATGGTCATAGAGCGTTATAGCGAGAACAGACCCCGAGTGAGAGTGCATATACTTGCCGTATAAAAAGGTAACTGCTGCAACGCACACAGTCGTACGCTTGCGCGAACAGTGGGGCGCTCGAAAAATTCGAACACGGGGGTGTCCGGCGAGTTTCGTTAAACCCCTTAGCGAGCATTACGAGACGCACACAAAACCCCGTGGAATTGCATGAATGCGTAATTATTCGTAACTGCTGCAGCGCAATGCAACGCCGAGAGCATAAGTCGAGTAGGATTCGAAGCGAGTGTCGAACGGCGTATATACGTGCATTTATATGGGGTATGGGCGAAAGGTAAAGGCAAAGCCAGAAACCTATATATGCATACTATATACGTAGTCCACGGCAGAAGGGCGTAACGAGGGGTCACGCTCTGTTAACGGGGGTGATGCATATATAGCGCATATGCATATATATATATATATATATATGCAGTGTAGCTTCTCACCCCTGCGGAGTGAGACCAAGTTGCCTACACCAGACGCTCGAACCGGCGCGGGGAAAGACCCCACGACGCGCGCGAACGCCAACGTCAGATACACGGCACCCGTTGTACCGTTGGAATTTGCCACTGCTGACTGTTAACGCATTTTTTTTCACGTTTACGCCCACGTCGAGCATATTCATTATTGTCGGGAAAATGTTGTATTCGGAACGACCGAGACGCGATTCGCTGCGGGAGGTCTGGAAAGCCTATGTAATTTTTTTTTTCCAGTGTCCAAAGCATCATTTATCTTTCGCTTCACAGTAGCGAACGACAGACTTCTCACTGGAAATTATGAATACTTTTTGGAACTTTTGAAATTTTTTTTTGATAATTGATTATCCGTTTCGTCGGCCAGAGATCGGCGGGTCGTTTTATCGAGTGTAGACTTCGAAATTTTCGAGAAAACACGTTTTTTTCAAGCCGTGAAACTGAGCGATGGGTCTTGGCGGAAACAATCTTTTGGTAAAGCTCAAAGTAAATTCACGGTAGCTACCAAAGCAGAAATAATGTATTGCACCACGCCTCTGCCGATCATAGGGAAATGAAAATTTATGAAAAAATTTGATACTCTTGTTCGATAAGGAGGAAAAGGGGTGGCGAAGCGTTTCCATCGAGCAGACTGGCACACTTCTTGACAAAGTGGTTCTCTTCGTGTGTCAGCTTGGAAACGCCGTGGATGTGCGAGGGCCGTTTATATTGTCTTGAATATATAATACAAGATCGACGACAGGTACGTACATCCAATCGTGCGCGATCCGAGACGCTCGTGGCAAGTAGCCGTGGCTCACGCTGCGACGATAGATGCGTACGACGAACGTGAGTAGCGAGCGTAAAATTATGCGTACGTTGCGCGTAGGGGTTTTACGGTTTTACGGCATCGTACGGCGTGGCTCAGACAGAGAGCAACAGCAGGATAAAAGGTAGCGAGCCGCGGTCACGCCTTTTGCCAGCTGACTAACATACAAACGCGTGTCTCTACATTCACGGCATGTAATTTCCGTCGCGACGAAATGGCCACGACTTATAACGTTCTATCGGTAGTCATAGCGATTCTATAATGCACCACGCTGCGAGCGCTGACTTGAGCGGACGCGCGAGCCCGTGGCGTATGCGTGCGGCGAACGCTTCCGCATATCGTAATTTTAATTCGAGATACAAAAAAAAAACAATATGGAATCGAAAACCGCAAAGTTATGGCAAGAACTGCCTTTTATTTAAAAAAAAATGGTCCCGATGGAAATGAAGTCATATCTCTTCACTTCGTGAAATCGCCCAGTGATCTTTTTTTGATGGCTCTGTTTTATTCTCCGAAGAATCCGAAGTGCGGAAGTTCATTCACTGACAATTAGTCGCTCGAAGATAATCCAGCGATTCGGTCGGTGCATAAATATTCGCCGGCATAACCACGCGTATTTATACAGTTCGTTGAGCTCTTCGCTCGAGACTCCTCGATATGCGCCGACTGTACTCTATAATTCTCTCGCGTACAAGACCGTCGACAGAAGTGCTCTCGCGCGCGGCTCGAGGGGGATGCGTAAAATTATCCGCACTCCGTCATCCGCGACAGAGAGTAGCGAGCTTAGCTTCTGCTCGCGTAACGCGCGCGCGCGCGCAAGGATAAGAAGAGAAATGGAGTGATGATAAAGCGAGAGAAAGCCGAGAGAGAGGGAGAGAGCGTCGTGTAGCTTAGTCGTGGAAAAAAGCGCGCACGGTCCGCTTTCTACGAGACGCTAATTGGCGGGGATGACACATGGCCCGAGTAATTGACCGAACGAAGCGTCGAAAACGAACCAAGATAAAGGACACGAGTTCGAAGAGGGGCGTGCTAGTGTCAAGGCGAGAGATTCAACAGCCGAGAACGAACAGAAATCCTGAGAAAAATGTCCTCGATCCTCCTTCCACCCTCCGCCCTTCCGCTTTTCAGTGGTTCAGCTTTCAATTTATGGGATCGTCTGCTTTTCGCTGGCGCACGGAAGAATTAATTATATCGAATTAATTAATTGGATTAGCGAGCAAAAAATGCAATTGTTGGTCCAGTCAATTAATAGGTTGAACTGTTTGACTGGTCCGAATAATTGATTGGTTGGCCTTGCCAATTAATTAATCGGTCAAACCAATCGATTTGAATATACAATCAGTGGAACTTTTTTTTTTCGTTTCTCGAGACTTTTCTTCTGGGAAAAAAAAGTCGAGATCGGCTCTCATCGAGGCACATTTCTCCACAGCTACTTGTGAGAACGATTGTGCACGCGTCCGAACGATATTATTTGGGCCTTTGTCGTTGAACAAATTTGAGAATTTTTATAGCTCTCGATGCCGATCGCACCATTATTCCCAATTTCCTCGGCGAGGTCCTAAATGTCACCGAAGGAACTAGATCGCTTCTTCCGTTGCTTCCTCCTTCACGGCCGTTTCCTCTTTCTCCACTTCTTATTTTAAGCCAACGGTCCGCTCACCCTGCCGTCGACTACTGATCTATCCATCTTTCCCTTTCGTTCTTTGTGCCACGCATCTTTTCTCTCGCGTGCATTCTTTCGTTGATCTACGTCCGCCGCAGAGAATGCGAGCCGGCCAGTCGCCATGCATCAGAAATTCGTCTCGGCGACGAGCTAAATTATATCCCACACGGTAAACGACGACAATCTTGCCGCTGCCCTTCGGCTACTCTTCTCTTCGCGCCTTCGTGTGTCGCACGTTGAGCGTTCCTTCGCCTCATTGTTAGCGATTATCGCGAAGCGCGAGCGAACGAAAGGCTCGCGGTCACGAAGACCGGGGGGTCGCCCTTTTTCTCGAAGTCTTAACCTCCGCCAGAGGCGTCACGGTGGGCCCGCAAGCATGTCCAGTCTCGGTCGCAGAGTTCGAGCATCTGCGGTCAGGCGCTGCGGTCACTCCGGCTACCCTGTTTTTCGAGACTGCCGACTATAACGAGAGGCCGTCCGGATCGCACGACAATCTCCCACCCCAGGTGAGGCGAACGACGCCGAAGAGCGATGGATAAAACGTTCCGAATACATATTTTTTCATATACACAGGCGAAAACTTCGCCGACCACACGACCGAGTGGACGAGGTGGATTTAAAGCGTCACGGTGCGTTAGCCTCGCCTTCCGATGCGCGATTCCGAAGGAGACTTTCAACTCGAACCCAACCGAGACCCCCACGACACTCGGATGTTTATCCGCGACCACTGAATATTTCATTCTCGACCTCGCATCGACGATTTATCGATGGAATTTCGGGAAAGTCACCCGGCGATCCTCGATGAACGATATTTCGCACGAGAAATCGCCTGTGAGAATGCAGTTTCACCCCAAAACCGGAAGAGAATGAGAAGCCACTTTTACGACAGTTGTTTTGATTGTTCTGCGTTGTCGCTGCAACCTCTCGGTTACGCGGCTCACAGCTCTCGAGAGGGTGGACAAATATTTGCATAACAAATCTCGACGTTACGAATCTCCAAAAAGGCTCCATATGCGTTGTTTTGCGGGAAAAAAGTGATATCGATGCTCGCTGGGGTGGAAAAGCGTAACGGACCAGTTTCGTTGCAGCGTTAAAAAAAAACACGAGTGATGGAAAAATGATTTTTTTTTTTTCGAGGTGTACCGTCGACTCTACACCCTCCGCCGAACTGGATATTCGGATGGAAAGGGATCCAGAAAAAAAAAAAATACAAGTCATTCGGCAAAAATAGTGCCGAGTAAGCGAGAGATGACTGACCGGAATGAATTTTTTTTTATTTTTATTTTTTTTTACGAGAGACAATCTTCCCCGAGTCCGAACGATCGAGAGGCTTTTCCTCGTCCGATTTTTCTCTCCGTCACTGATGGAAAAATGACAGAGGGGTGTGGCGCGGGATCGAGGCTCGGCCACCCTCGATACATAATACAGCGCGCGGACGCGCGGCAAACACGTCGGGCTCTTCAGCCCGGGCGAAACGAGAAAGGTAGAGCGCGAAGCACTCCCTCGGGGAATGATCGTGGCTGACGAGTGAAAAAGCGCGATGGGTCCAGGGGGTGCATATGGCCGTAGTTTTGTCAGTGTCCGTTCGTCGAATGACACAGACGGAAGTGAAACGCACCGGGGAAACTGTAATACTGTAACAATGAACTGGACCGAACTTCTGGGCTTATAAATGATATTCCGATGGACTCGCGCGACGCAGTCTCTCGAGAGACCATTAAACATCGAGATTTCGCCGAGTAACTGTGTCATTACGGACAATGAATACTGTACACACGTAAAAAGAGAAGAAGAAAATAATGTACCATCAGCCGAGAGATTAATCGTAAAAACGATACAAGCAAACATCTGGCGAGAGTGAGAATTTCTCGGTAAATAGTTGCAGCGAAGATTTCCGAGAATATTTACCATCATTTAAGATCGATCGGTTTACCATTCCTTTTTTTGCGTCTCTAGACTCTTTCCTTGGAGATGCATTTTTTAGAGAGCCGGTGCAACGCCCTTAATTGGACGAGACTTGGGAAAGTATCTTTTTTTTCTGGCCATCATTCACCGAAACTCCACTTTCCGGCGAAAGCACCTTTTAGCTCTCGAATTTTCCACTCTTAATTGGCTGACCCTGAACAGTGTGAAAAAAAAAAAGAGGAAATTTCGAGCCCTCGTTCAGGTAGAGGAGTCACGCTTGAATTTTCATCTCCCGAAGTTGCCGGGGATCGCCGTTCGGACTCTCCGTCTCTCTTTCTCGTGTTCAGGGCATTTTACGCAGCATCTGCGGTCAACGAAAGAGAAAAGGACCCTTGTATCCCTGTCGGGAAAAATTGGACACTGACCAGACGCAAAGCCGTAACCGGCGATGAGATGTTTCGCGCGGCTTTCGCCGCAATAATCTCGGATTGATCGAAGGGCGACGTGCACTGGACAGTGAGTAAGATCATTCGTGCCTTCCGGGGTGAAATGAAAGAGAAAAAAATTATATTAGCGAGGTATCAAATTCAAATTTCCCACGACGATGATCTCCGCAAATCCATCGCCTCGGGCCTTTCACGTCGATCAATCTGATTCCACAAACTAATTTCAACCGTCTGGAAATAAGATTCTATACCTATAGTAAAAAGGATAAATTTATGTTTGACCGTTGGAAAATAAGAGAAAGAAACCAAATTCCATGGAAACGATCGAAAAAAGAAATTTATGAAAATCGATGCATAGAGGAAATGAATAAATGCATGCTCGAAGGCTGCTAAATAAATAAATAAATAATATATTACGGTAACGAAGGAGAATAAAAAATCTCTATTGATTTGATTCAAAGCCGTATTAAACATAAAGCTCGGTAAACAAGCAACCATATGAGATATTTATATACTCTGCGGCTTTTCCCAATGTTTGCAGAAGCGGCGGGAGCGCGTCGTTTGAGGAAAAAAAATATCATATCAACTTCAAATTACATCCAAATTTCCCACGAAGGTATTTAGATAAGCCGGACGGCGACGTCTCCCCACAGGATCGTTCCAAACATTGCGCAACGAGAATAGCCAAGGGGTCGCCGGTCCGGTGTCGTCTGGACGTGGTCCGGCGATTCTTATAAATCATTTTTTTTTTTTCCCCGCTATCCTCTCTTCCCTCCTGGTACATAGTTGCGGCGTGTCTCAAAGGCACGAGCGCGCGCGCACTGCGAAGAAAAAAAGCAGCGCGCACGGCCCGCGATGCACCCCAAAGATTTTTACCCTCCGTCGTTCTCGTCTCTTTCTCGTTCGAAATATATTCCTTGCCCGTTTAGCGCACTTTTTTTATTCATCTACCTTTTTATCCCCGAAGAAATCTTTTTTTTTCCTGCGACATTAGCGAGACGCATCGGAACGAATGGCCCCGATGAAGGACGCGAATTGGGTCAAAGGAGAGCAATTTTCAAAAATCGCCGATGGAACTTTTTTTTCCACCCCGACTATAAGAGGAGAGGCGTGAGAGAGCTTCGAGTTTAGAGCCCGCTCCGAGAGAAACGAATCTATCATCGCGCATTCCGAACTGCACGGAAATAACGTGAGACTGTGGTCAAGGGATATTTTCACCGATCCGGGGGAAATAGCGGCGGAGTCCACGGAACCGTGAACCGAAAGATAAAACAAATTCACTTTTTTCTCAGTTTTTCTTTTGTACCCGTAAAAAAAAACTGGACTGCTCCCATGGCTTTGCGATCTCGATGCGTCTCATTTTTATCCTCGTCATGAATCTCTCCTTGATACAACTGCTGAAGACATCAAACAACTAATCCCGGCAATATAAAACTCACTGTCTTCGTGTTTTTATTTTCTTTCTTTTCGAAACGTGCCTATGCGACGCTGGGAATGCGCTGCATATCAATAGAACGGGTTAAGCAGGGTGTTTCGTTACACTCCGAGTCGAAAGTGAAAGTCGTAGAGAATTTGGAAGACTTTCCAACGGGATAAGAAATCGAGATATTTCAACCAAGCAGGCCGGGCGAAGAACATTGATTTTCCGTACTAATTATTCGAAAAAGTAATTAACAAATCAGTTTAAAAAAAGTCACAAAAAGAACTAGATTGCCGGACAATTCGTCGAATAATTTCTATTCGATATTAGCATTATCATTAACACTATTATTATTTTATTTTTCATTTTTACTAATTAACAATTCTTTTTCATTTGAAAAAAAAATATATATAACTGGCGATTTGTCAAATAAATTTTTTTCCTTTAATTAGTTGATAAAATTTGGAAATCATTATTGTGCAAAATGAATCTATTCAGCATCCTCTATGCGCTTGATTTTTTCCAAATTTCGATCCCATCGAGAAGTGTTCGAAATTCTCGCTGCATTTCACGTGAAACCCACTTTCGGCCGGACTGCGCGCGAGGACTACCTCAAACAATGATAAAGAACGCGAAGAGTCACGGGTGTGTCAGAGGGATCAGAGTATCATTTTCTCGTTCGGCTTGTCCCGTGAGACTCCCGTCGCTCGTCTCCCCCGAGTATCTCCCGTTTCTTTATTTCCTTCTCGCGGGCATCGGTGGGTTCTCTCGTGCGTGTCAGCGGCTGCTGCGGTCTCGTACACGTCTCGTAGTCGTCGTTGTCGTCGACGAACGAGCGGCAGCAAAACATCTCGGGGAACAAGCAGGCACGCCTAATAATTCTCCGTGGGCGTCTTTCACGACGTGTACGTGTCAGGGTGTCGCGACGCTCGCGTCCGTCTCGCGTCGTGGCACGAGCAGTCAGGCTCGCAGCGCGCGCTTTTATTGCTCCGAAAACGGGGCGGCACTCTCTCTGTCGCTCCGTAGCCGCGTGCGCGTTTTGCGGTAGGATTTTCTCTCGGTTCGCGAGCCAAAACGTCGCGGGAACGTCCCGACGATCGTAAAAGCTCGTATAAATAAAATTTGCTCTATAATAATTATCGGTACGGCGGAGAGTTGCGAACTCGAGGTTTCGGAGCACGGAGCCAAGAAGCACCGTCGCGCGTACATTTGTTCCACAATGTTGAGCGATTTGTAAATAGATAATTTGATTTATTCCGAAAACGCGCGTATGGACGATGATGACATTATGCATAATAGAGCGGCACAATTGCTACCTGCGACGAGGCGGAAGCTATATTACCGCACAGCGAGATATAGTTATCTCGGTGCACGCGAAGGAGTTATACGCTTATAGAGTGGTCAGCTGTCGACACTAAAGCCCGACGACGCGAGCGGGCTCTTTAACGGGCCAACCAACGAGACAGCTATAAGCGTGTAAAACCGATGCTCGACAATTTCTTGCACGCGAACTCTCGGGCCTTATATACTTGGCCGTTCATGGTTTTTTTTTTCCTTTTCATTTTTTTTCCTCTGGCTATCCCCGAATTTCTCGAGAAGATCGCAGCCAGAGTGGTGGACGCTTCGTTAACAGGGATAGTGTGAGAGTGAATGGATCACTCGGTGCGTAAGCTACTGGCGCATAATACGGTGTCGATACTCGAAACCCTTGTGAAAGACGATACGAGCCGCGGGTGTGTACACTCGAGACCTCAAGATCCCTCTTTAAAGCATTCACTATGTAATGCGGATTGCGAGCCATTCGATACAATGATCCTCTCCGCTTCGTAGGACGTCGCCGAAGCATCGCGCTTTGCACGCTCGAGTACAGTTTGAGACTGCTAATGGCTAAAAAGCATTTTTTTCGTTCCGTATCACATATCGTAATGGGAAGGGAATCAGTCGCAGATTGGTGATCAGGGAGAAAGATTCTTAAGATATTATTTTATTTATTTATTTATTTATTTATTTATTTATTTACATCATTATTTATCATTCATCCGTGTTCCATTGGTTGCTTCGTTGCACCAACTACCAATCATTGCGCTCAAGGTCAAGGACACCGAAAAGCTTCCTATACCATGATATGAAATTTGTGTGCATGATTTTCGTAATGAATTTGACAAAATGAATACTTTGACGAACTCGATACAAATTAGTCGGCTCGAGCTCTTTAAACCGAATACTATCGAATAAAAATAATGTTTCCCCATCACAAAGTTTCTAACATCTTCGTCATTGACTCTCGTGCGGTTTAACAGTATGAAAACGAAGCGATTGTCACAACCCTTTTTTTATCTAAAAATACGAATCCCTACAAAGCAGATTTACGTATGCATGGGCAAACTCGGTTGCCAAATATCACACGTTGCTCCAATGAGCACGGACTCGACGAAACAGAGACTTCAACACAGCAAGAATGCGGTGTCTCCGAAGAATCTTCATCGAGCACATAGTCCCCGAGGCCAATGAGAGCCTAATGAGGGTGGAGCTTCCGAACGAAATCTCCACCTACTCCGTTAAATGCTCTATTTCACGAATAACGTTAAACGATTCACGTGTGGAAGTGGCAAAGCCAAGAAGTTACTACGCGTCGCGAGGGAACAAGACGAGCGCGAGGAGGAAGGAGAAGAGAAGAGCAAGAGAGCGGCCGTTGGTGGAAGAAAGAGAGAATTCGACGAAGCCGATCTTTAAGTACGTCTTAAGTCGGCAATGTCAGTTGGCATTCTGCCTCCTTACGCACGGTCCACCAAGTAAAAGTAATAACGCGAGACAAAAATTCATCGCGACCTAACGAAACTTCGTTCGTTCGCCCATCGTTGTTCTCCTACTCTCCGCGTGCAACCGCGACCCTTCTACACCCTCCGATACACGTCGACGCAGCGCCTACCCCATTCGTCCTCGCGCGTTGAATTAACACCGTGTTAAATTCGAACCGCTATTTAAATAATTCGATTAGCCGTGAAATATATACAAGTGAGAGTCGCGCGTGTTCGCGCTAACGCGCCTATTTGCCCCCGTGGTGACTCCCCCCCGGGAGTTATGATTCAATTTGCGAAGCGTAAGCCAACAATTTTTTCTGTCCTCGCGTCTCTCGACCCTCGGAGTGCGGACTAACAACTACGAATAAATGCAAAACGATTCGAGGCAACCCTGAGCGCGCTTTCGGTGCAACGCAATTTTTCCATACAATTAAGACCGCGAGTTCAATGCGAGATCGGTACTGAAATTGGCGTCTGGTTATTTCACGTACGTTAATCAATAATTCGTCACGGTCACGGATACGTGGGATGACATCCATGAAAACTGGCTGATTCGATAAGGAGTGGGAATTTTTTTTCTGTACGAAAAAAATAAGCAAAAGCAGGACCAGTGTCCCCTCGCTTGGCTCGTGACTTTCTGATCTAAATAAACCCGAGAATTAAGATACAAAATCGAACCCCTAACGCGAGTGAATTGATTCAATTCCGTTAAAATCTCGTAGCGTGTTATAAACGCACGTTATTATTTTTGGAAACGCTATATTAAACGCGATGAACTATTTATAAAGATTGAACCTCGTTTCGATTGGCAAAGTGCTGAATCTCCGTATCTTAAGTTATCGCGATTCCCGCTTTGAAACTCCAATTGTGTTGTGGTAAAAAAGCAATTAAAAAAAAAATGTTACACACGACGGATCATTCGGCGAGTGGAGGATCGGTGATAGTGTCGCAGGTCGCGAATTCCCACGTTCCTCAAGATTTCACCGTTTCGCGTCTCCTCTCGACTCCCACGCACGCGCTCGGTAAGTAAATTAATAACTCATCACGCCGAGGGTCGTATCGCGCAACATATTAAAAGGAATAGGAGGAGGCGAGAGGGGGTGTGAGCGGGCTCGGAGTCTCGATACCGAGGCGCGGAGCCGTTTACGAATAAGCGAGGCGTTTGATTTAACATGAGCGAAGAATGGGGGGGAGGCGCGCACATAGGCGAAGAGGCAAAGAGCCTGGGCGGCTCATGCTGCTCGCATTATGCCGCTTTGATGATTGCCCGAGGACAGTGAGCTCATTCAGAAATTTGCCGGGCCGGAGGGTCCACGGCACGCGGTACATACGCGAGCGGCTAGTATCACAGCGAGAGGCCACTGTGTGTACGGGGTATATCGCGCATAAGCATCGAGAGTCCTTTTTGTCTCGGTCGACTTAACTCCACACGGGTTAACGCAGGCGGCAGACTCACGAGTGGATGTTCTCGCCTCGACGAGCTGCGCTCCCTCTCTCGCTCTCGCTCTTCTCGCCAATGATGCACCGCCGATGCTCAGTCTGCTGCAAAAAAATCAAAAGAAGGAAAAAGAGTTAATTCCATTCATCCATTCGATCGCGATTGACTGTTAATGATTCATGCGATTCATTGTTAACGAGTGAACGAATCGAAACTGTGGCTGCTCACCGATTCGAGACCTTCGAACACTATGCCTTCCTCTATAGTTGCGAATCGCTTCGGAGCCCCCTCACGCTTATTGCTCTAACGAGCTGTAGCGCCGGATTCGTATCATTAACGAATCTAACAATCCCGCAGATTGCAACGAGAGTCCCACAGCCGGCAGCCGAAGACCCCGCAGAAGCCGAACAACTTTCTCGGCTCAACAACTGGCCGCTCTCGAGAGGGTCTTCGAGAGGACTCATTATCCGGATGCTTTCGTCAGAGAGGAACTCGCCACGAGGGTCTCCCTGTCCGAAGCTCGTGTACAGGTATAATTATTATTTGATCTTTCTTTTATACGAGTTATTATGAAACCTTTTCGTTATTCGGTCACTGGAAAATCAAGTGGCGATATAATCGGTAAAAAGAATTCGTTTGATACAAATGGATTTGATAAAGTGATTTGTAATGAATAAGAAATGTTCTAGTATCAGAAGAACTATACAGAATTCAACAAGCTTCAAATAATTGATCGGTGATAACTAATCAAATATAAAATTTAAGAAATTATCGTTAACTTTGGATTTTTTAGCTGCCTTCTCGCATTACATTGATCTGCAAAAGATATTTGTTCAATTGTAATAAAATTCCCAAGTTGATTTATTTAACCGAATTCGTTTGAATTAAACAGTTCGTCATATGCTAAGTTATTTACTAAAGAAGCAGTATAGAAATTATTAATCACTTCGATAGCAATTATAGGATCAACAGCCACTCTGGTTTTTTTCTATACCGTGCAGTATTTCCTCTGAATGTACCGGCTGCTTGCTCCGCAATTACTCTACCTCGTTGCGTAATTACTGCTGGACTCTTCGCTCAATCGCGTCAGAGCTTGTTGAACGTTCGATGACTGAGACATCCAAAATTATACACTTGGAATCGGCATAACCGAGCGCGCGTAACCTTTTGTGCTTCCGCGTCGACGTTTTTGTCCTCCTCCTGCCTTTATTCGCGTTGATTCGAAGATTCGTAGGACGCACGACGCGGCACGATAGCAAGGCAGAAAATCGGAGGAGACAGGTTGTCAGACGGAGGATCTATGATTAGCCCTCGAGGGCTGTTGCTGTTTCTACTGTAATGCTCGATGGCTCTTCCAGCGCACATGCGTTCGGCATAGCGTGTCGGGGCTCATCGTCGTCGTCCAGCACGTGTGCGCTTTACGAATGTAGCAGAGAAGAAGCAGAAGGAAGAGAAGAAGAGCAACAGCAGCCCTTGGCTGCCCTGTCTGTTTCTTCGCTCGTCTGTCTATCCCGCTTGTCTTTTCCTCACACACCGCGGGCAAGCACGCAGGCGAGCAGCACACCCAGCGAGAGAGATCCGTCCTGTTGCTTCGGCGACGGCGGCGGCGTTCTGTACGCCTGCCAGGAGCCGTCACGCTGTCCCGTCTCCGGTCGCCGTATCCGTTTCTCTTCCTTCGTCTCGCACGTTGTATCGCTCCAATACTCGCCGCGACGTCAAAACGTCGCTCCTGCGTTTCAACTCTTTCCTACAAAAAAATACCGGAAAAAAACCAAATATTAAAACAAATTCGACCACAAAATAAAAAAAAATCATTTAAGGATACAAAAGCAAAATCGTATAAGAATGATTCGATGATCTGCGTTGATTTTCTTTCGCAGGTCTGGTTCCAAAACAGACGAGCGAAATTTCGAAGAAACGAGCGAAGTTCGGCGCTGAATCGCGGCGCATCGGCGAGCAGAGAAATCGAGACGACCACGTTGCCACTGAGACCGATAAGAGTCGCTCACTCGCACGAGCTCGCCAACAACAACGACGGCGGAACTCTGCAATCGGGACAGATAACAGCGTCGCAGTATCCTTACAGCGACTATTGGCGATCGCAGCAACACTACAACGCCGTGCAAGCGACAACGTCGAGTTGTCACGGTTTCGTTAACGGAAATTTGGGAAACGTCGCGTTTCCGGCGTATCATCAATCGGACGTTCATCCGGGTCTCGACGCTTCGTCGGTGAATGGATTGAACGCTCTGCGACTACGCGGTCATCCGTACGGGAGCGCTTACTCAGCGATGCACGCGAGCATGTGACCTCGGCGCGATCGCAACTTTCCGATGCCAAAGCTAATCGTTACTATTCACATATTTTTCTTTCTTATCGTACGTTAATGAAATAGGATCGAAAACGAAACAGGGTAAAAAACACGAATTTCGAAACATCTTCGATGAACAACGAACGATTGTATAGTCAAAGAAGAAAAGTTTCAGGTACTAAGACAAACGTGAATAATGTTTTTTTTTGCTTCATTCGTAAACGGTGCGTAACTCGAAGTTTATAATATATATAATATAATAGTATCTTGAAACAGCTCCCGAAAAAAACAAATCGTACCTGTTCAGATACGTCAGACACACTGTATACATTTTAATATTAATATATAAGTCGTGAGTTGTATAAATATAAATAGTTTATATTCGTAAAACGAGGGAAATTCAACGAAGACAACATTGTTATATATTCTTATTTCTTTTCGGAGGGAAGTATGGAAGCGCGCCTAGCAGCTCGAACGACTCGCTTTTTTCATCGAGTGTGAAATATTAAAAATTGTCGCGACTGTGAAAATCAGCGACGCGATTGGCACGCGATTAGAATATAATCTCACTTTTGTAGTCTTATTTATTAATGGTCCGTTTCGCCTCTTTTCTTCTTTACTTAATCATTTTTTTCTTCTCTTTCTTAGTTGAATCGGGAAATTGCTGTTGTCCGGCGGTTGTTTGACATGCGATGCTTGGACATCGTAGATTTCTGGATTTTTTGTTTTCTTCTTAAACGGTGACGAGAACGTTTTGCACGGCGTTGCTCCAATCGACCTTCGAGGGAACGAGGTAGAAAGCTGGGGCGATTTTCGTTCCGCACGGGCACTGACAACCGGCGATCCAGCTGAACGAGCCGAGCTTCGCGTCGCACTTGGGACAGTTGAGTTTACCCTCGACGTTGTGAAGTATGTCGGGCATCCACGCGAGCGGCTCAATGAAGTATGTCTTCGTGCAAAATTCAACGGGACCGGTGTCTTGCTTGGCGGGCTTTTCCGCGGCCTCGGCGAGCTGCGGGGTCTTCGGTCGTTTCGGCGACTTGTCGCGTCTCTTCGTGCTTATGTGTCGCCAGATCTGTCGCTCGCGCGGCGAGTGCGGCAGGACGTTGCTGACACTCGCGACGATTCGACGACATTTCTTGCAACGATAGACCGTTGGCTCGGGTCTGACGGTCGTCAGGGCGGGATCGGCTTTGACAAGATCTATGCAGCTTCCGGGTAGTATTCTCGCCTTGCGTACCATATCCGCGGCGATTTGAAGTCTGTACATCTTGAACTGCACGTTCGTGTTGTCGATGCTGCAGCCCATGTCCTCGTAGAGCTTCAACTGCGCCAAAAATCCTGGATTGGGACCGACGAAGCGTCTCTTTGATTTCACGATCTCGAACGCCGTCGCGAAGCTCGTTTCGTGCTTCTTCATTATGTAAGCTATAACGAGCGTCGCTGACCTGGATACACCGAAATAACAGTGCACGAGAACCCGGCCCCCGCCGGCTAGAGCGTAATCGATGAACTGATAAGCATCCTCGAAATACGTGAGAAAATCCTCCCGCGGCATGTCCGTTATTTGAATGTATTTCAGCGTGATGTCCGGCAGCAATTGTATCTTTCGCGGCAACGGGCACGAGTCGACGGTGAGTATGTGAGAGATTTTCGCTTCCTTCAACCAGTCGACGTCGGTCGCCGCGGTCAAGTTTCCGAGGTACAAGCCCGGCTCGATTTCGTCGTAGCTCGATGGACCCGCGTCGTAATCGTCCTTATCCTCTTCCTTGGCCATAGCAAATTCTTCGAGTTTCAGATATATCTGGAAACGATAGAAAAACAAATATATATCGCGTTGAAGCTGTGTGAATCGAAAATTCGTTATACGCTTCTAACAAACGAACTCTACGTTTCTGTTGTGACAAAAAAAGAAATTGAATTTTCCCGCGTCGCAAACAATCGCCGACGTTCGTTCGTCGAATGGACTACTCCGAAGCATCGAGAATTCAAGGAAAATTTATGCACTCTCGAGGCGGCGACGATCGATCGTAACAGCGCAGCGATACGCGTTGAGATTCACAAATATTGTTGCACGTTTCTGTCATAATTACAATGAATGAGGAGAATATTCTTTGAGCCCGGGAAGCGATGCCACCGGAGCACGCTAACCGGTGCCCCCCACGACACTCTCGGTCGATAAACTACTACATTATACATTTGTATACTAAGAAACACATCGCGATACGTACCGACTCCGTACACAAGCTCGCGCACACGGGCTCGCGATGCAATGCAATCGGGGAATGAAGTTTCGATGCGCGCGAGGTGTAATACGGAAGAAAAACGTAAAGTTGATAACCGCTGTGAGATTTTCGTTAAAAAGCGACATCTACACCAGTCGCAATCGATCGGTCAGCTGGGTTAAAGCACACGGCTCGGGGCTCACCTGACTCTACCCAGCGGGAAGATTGAGTCGAGATTCAGTAGCTGGCAGCTGATCGCCACTGACAGTCGTTTCGCTCGCGGCGGCGCGACGTCACGAACGGGCGGCTGTTTGTCAATACGCCTTGAAACAACAAACTCCGAGCTATCGTTACGTTGCATCGGTGATCGCGACAATTCGAAAAAGAAGCCCGTGATATCGTCGCTGAACGACAGATCAACGCGAATGTTTCGAAATACATTTTTCATTCATAATCCCAAGTGTTTTCGGTGCAATGACGGTGATCGCCGTCGACCCGACGATGAAGCTCGTGCCGGACGAACCGAAAATTGCATTTTGGAGCAGAAACGAGCGAAGACGATGGTTTTACTCGCTGATATTCGGCACTTGCATGGTTTACGCGACGAGAACCTCGGTGCCGTTGTCGATGCCGGTTATAAGCAAGGAAAAATCGTGGACGAAGACCGATTCGGGTGTCATACTGTCGAGCTTCTTCTGGGGCTACACGCTGACACAGGTCGCCAGTGGATACCTCAGCGATCGCATCGGAGGCCAAAAAATAATGTGGTTCGCTGCACTCGGATGGGCGCTGACCACTCTGTGCCTGCCGGAGATAATTAATATTTTTTCCGACGTCGAGTACTCGGTGCCAATGGTAGCGACGGTGAGAGCCGTTAACGGCGCTTTTCAAGGTACACGTTGATCTATTTTCCTTCGTTGAATAATCTGCAACAAAAAAATTATTGGTATTAACAATTCATCGTTTCAGGGATGCACTTTCCGAGCATGATAAGCCTGACGAGCCAGAGACTTCAAGAGTCGGAAAGAGCATCTTTCTTCAGTCTCTTAATATCGGGCTCGGCACTCGGAACACTCTTAACCGGCTCTGTTGGCTCTTATTTGCTCGAAAACTACAACTGGTCTATCGTGTTTCAGTTACTGGGTAGATAACGCCTTATCACTGTTCCGCTATTCAAATTGCTCCGATGTTCCGGAAACAGAACTACGTTTTTTCGTCCATATCACTTCTATTCAAATTTTTTTTAGGTGCTATCAGCCTTCTGTGGTCGGCGATACTTTATTGTCACGGTCTAACGATCAGGAGCGGTAGAAGAAAAAATGCCAATGAGCACAAATTGCCTTGGAGGGAACTCTGGACCAAGCCCTCGTTCTGGTAATTTCCGTATTTTGCTGTTTCACCGCGTTTATATAAATAGATTGTAAAAAAAACATTGAAAAGTTAATGTACTCGTACTGGACATTCTTATGCAATCTTCCAGTGCATTGAATTTACAACAATTTTTTTTAACTGCATATATTGGTGTCTTAATTTTTTAATACTCTTTCAGGGCCTGCGTGGTCGCTCACGCGTGTCAAAACAATTGTTTCTTCGTCCTGCTATCCTGGATGCCCATGTACTTTCACGACACGTTTCCGGACATCAAGGTAGCGTATCAATCGCGTTGTACAATTTTGTGTATAAAATTGGTAATGGAAAGAACGAAATCTAAAAAAACGACGACTGACTCGACACTATCTCTTGCTTTATCCCCCGATGCAGGGTTGGGTCGTGAACATGGTACCTTGGTTGTCTATGTTGCCTTGCACCTTTTTAGGTAAAGCGTTGTCAGAGAAGCTCATCAGTTCCGGATACTCCGTAACCACGACCCGAAAAATCGTTCAGAGCATATGTTTCACCACCAGTATTGTGAATCTCTTATTACTCGGTGAGCGCAGACTTGGATGCTTTTACAAGTGTACCTGCAATCGCGTTTGCAAAAAAAAAAACAAACAAAATTGTCATAACATTTTTTTCGCCTTGCAGTACAAGTGGAAACATTTCAAGGCGCGATACTGTGCCTGAGTCTCATAATCGGGGGCTCGGGATTTCACAGTAACGCGGTCGTCGTCAATCCTGCCGATCTCGCGCCTCGACACTCCGGAAGCGTTTTCGGACTCATGAACAGCGTCGGCGCTGTGCCTGGTCAGTCGCATTGCTCGCACACGGATAAATTTGCAAACGAAGTGTTTCCTAAATTTAAATTCTATTTTTTCAGGTTTTCTCGGTGTGTACTTCGCCGGTTATATTTTGCACATAACGCACAGCTGGCCTGTAGTATTTGTTTATATCGCCGCCGTCGACGCGCTCGGCTGCGCCGTTTATCTCGCTTTCGGCGGTGGCCAAGCGATAATATGATGAATCTTTCGTATTGATGTCAATTCGATTTAATAGACAAATCTTTGTAAATATAAATAATTTATCGAAGCGAGATTGTACATACATTTATTCTTAATCGCCAGTGTGCGGTAGTGTTTGTTTTCTCACATCGTCCTCTCGTCGGTCTCGTTATCTATCAGCGTTTTCGACATGTAAGGACCGTCCAATTCGTAGCCGATCTTACGATAATAATTTCGCGTCCCGACGCCCGATATGACGGCTATCTTGTGCGAGCCGTGTTCCTCGCGCGCGATTCGCTCGGCCTCTTCCATCAGCAACATGCCGAAGCCTTGATGCTGAAACTTCGTCGGATCGCGAGCGTTCACGGGAACAACGCTGCCGTATACGTGAAGCTCACGAACTATCGAGCACTTTCCTTTGAGTTCCGATCTGGAAGAATTTTTCGTTGCAAAGTATTATACGCCTTTCCGGCAAAATGAGCTTGGATTGAATTTACGGACGAAAAATACCTAAACGTTTCGTTGGAGCACTTTCGGAGCCGGAGCAAACCGACGAGAATATCTTGCGTTGGGTCCTCGTACGAGAGGAAAGTTTCCCAGCCGTTGTTCGCCGTGTAGTCCCGGCGTATGAGCTCCACCTCGTAGGGCTGTACTTTATTGTGAATCTCCTGAATACCAACCTCGCGAGTTCTCACGTCTCGGCAGTCGGTGCCGAAATCTTTCATACGCGCGAGAGCCAATTCGCGCAAGTTTCCATGCTCCACCCCGGAACTACGAGGAAGAAATGAGAAAACTCGTTAGCTTTTTGGGAATAGAACGATAGATGCGAACTGTAAGACGAAGCCGTTCTCTTTACCTGACGAGAGGCATCGGTATATCTCGTTGCACGCGATAAACTCGAGTCCAGGGCGGTATGAGAGCGAGAATTCTCGCTATTAGATCGACCAGTGTACTTGGTGGATAACTCTTGTATCGCCCGGTTTTCCACAACTCGTACAAGCCGGTGCCACGAATAACCAGAGTCGGATAGATTTTCAGGCCGTCGGCTCTGAAGGCTGGATTTTCGAAGAATTCCTGACAAATCCATATTCGATTTAGATTCCGCGCGATAAATGAAAATTCGTTGAAAATTCATCGATTAACTACTCACGACAAATTGCTCGATATCACGCTCTATGTCGACGTTCGGAAGATCGGGCATCATGTGCGCTATTACTTTGAAGCCGGCGTCTTTGGAAAGCTGAAAGCTCTCGCAGACAGCGTGAACCGTGTGGCCTCTGTTTGTGTCTCGGGCAACGTCCTCGTACACCGATTGCACGCCGATCTCCAAACGCGTGCAGCTGAGAAACAAAATGGATTGATAAATGAGTTACAGTTGCAGAAAATTGAAAAATGCGAAATGTAAAAAGTTCTTCACCCGTAACGCAGCATATCGGAGAGATGCTTCTTGAGACAATAATCCGGGCGCGTTTCTATCGTTATACCGATGCATTTCGTTCGACTACGCTCGGAATACTTGACCGCCTCGTCGACGTTGTTGCTCACATGGCCCGACAGTGCGTCGTGCAAATTTCTTATGAAGTAATCGCGGTAGTCTTCAGGTAGAGACATAAATGTACCGCCCATGACGATAAATTCGACTTTGTCGACACTGTGACCCAGTTGCTTCAACTGAAAAGACCATAAGATTTAATTAAAAATGACCTATTTTCGGTAGTTCTATTAATGAAATATAAAAATAAGTTCAAATAAACAAATCTCATTACTTCTACGAATTGTTGAACAACAAATTTCATAAAAACACCAATTTCTTTGATACAAATTTTGTATAAATTTTTGAAAAATTCATCAATTTTACAAGTTTTGTTTAAACCAAAGTGTTTTATACATTTTTCAATATTAGTTTCAAGAAAAACTTCATAAATTGAAAAAAAAAAAATTCACCTGTTCGACTCGATGTCTCGTCTGCAGAAAAGGATTGTATCTCGCCCTGATAGCTCGCATCGACGTGGGCTCGTATCCGGTGTACGATTGCGTAGAATATTCAAAGTCGGAGTCCGGTCCGCCGGGGCAATAGACGCAGATGTTTCCGGTCATGTTTATGTGAGGGCATCTGTGCGGTTTGCACATTACAGCTACTACCGCAATCTGAAAAAAATTAAAAATCGCACCATCATTAAAACATTACATCATCGGTTAATGACATTCGTAAAACTTACTCCGCTAGCCGTTCTTATGGGTTTCGCTTTCAATTTTGGAAGGAGTATGCTCTTCGCATCCGAAGGCACGGAAGCAATTATGTCGACCAGTCTCGGCGACGATTCCAGTCCGTACTTCGACGAGATTCTTGTTTTCAGTTTGTTAAGATCGACGTCCCTGCGTTGCTCGTGCGCCAACAGCAGTTCTTGAATTATCTCGCCGATTGTCATTACCATTCGTTCCTCCTTGCTCTCGGTAAAAACTGCGCAGAGAACGAGACGACGAGGTTAAACACGGCATTATTTTCTTTGCATTGATTGCATTTGTTCGTCGCCTGGAAATTATAGTCGACTCTTACCTCTGCGCTTTCGAACCATGTTGACGATAACCCGCAGGTATTTCTTATGTCAACGTGAAATAGTTGATGTTCACTGCAATTGTGTCGAATCGTACGAAACTTTGCGGTATTGACGGTTCGACGATTATTTACACGTGTAGTTGAAAACTACGAGCGGAAACGACCCGCAGCGCCAATCTGCGTTCGCGGACGACGTTTCTACATTCGTGTACCCTATGTCGGTGAAACAGATAACGATGATTTACTGAAAATATGTGTGTAAGACCCTTTATGGGTCCGAAAGCCTCATGCCCGAAGCCTTTGTTGTAGTGCGCGAAGGGCCGTGTGTCGAGTTCATTTCAGTTACTGTTTCGCCGGTAGAAGTCGGGATGCGAGTAAATTATCGTGTTTGCACATTTTTTCTTCCAAAGTCGATAACAATGATTTATTCAGATGCCACAATATATTAGGATTATACACGATCCGATTGCCGCGCAGGTAAGCGTTTTTTCCAAGTTTCCATTGTTTACATTGGTACAGTCACGGATATTGCGCTTCTTCGCGCCGTACCAAAAGTTGCATTCGTGTACAATCTTTTATCCGCGACACGCCGTCGGCCCTGATGAATAAACGCCTTCGAAAAAACATAATACAATCAACGAATCCTTCGAACAACAAGCGATCGTAGTATCCAACAGTTTATCTCGCGTTTCGTGAGGCGAACGAGGACATTGTAGCGTTTCTCGTTCTTCGTTGTATGCCTGAATATACTAATCGTAACAAACGCTCGCGACTTTGATGCAATTTATCCATAGCGACAAAAGAAAAACGAAAACTGATCGTCGTGAGCTTGTTCGTTTCGCGGCCGCTTACGTTTCCTAGGAACTTATTGTTTATTATGCAACATAGCGCTCTTGAGGAAGACACTTGCATCTGTTTTTTTTTTTTTTTTCTTTTATTCTACCGTTCTCTCACTCGTTATAACTGCCGCATAAAGTCTCGAAAAAACGATAACACTTTTCTTCGTAAATATTCATTCAACAATTGCAAACGTCGAAACATCTAGTCGTAACTACGGATAGTTAGTGTCGCACAGGCGTGCATCTTTTTCGCACTGTTCTTGCGCTCTGGCATCGGTGACTGCAAAGCATACTTGAGTGCGATTCACGTAAATTCGTACATCACAGCGGGGAATCTACGTGCGGGAGGCCCGAATAAATCATGTCTGTCAATCACTCGATCTGCGATAGTTTCGACTCGGCGAAAACATTACGGACGAAAATAAAAACATAATTCATTCGCGCCTTTGTGTAACTTCGTTTCTATACCTCGCAGTCTCAACGTCCTTTTACCGTTGTGTTTTTTTTTCTTTTTTTCGTTTTTTCTAAGCCGAAGTTACTTACATTAATAGCCTATTAATGAACACGGTTTCAAACACTTTATAGGACCGATTGAATAACTGTCGATCTCGCGATTAATCGTCAATCTGGTTTAGCGATTTTTCGCGTATTTCACACCGATAATTAATCTTTTTTTTTTTTTGGTTTTATTATTACAGTGTAAAATACGTGTGCGCGTGCACGCTAACGTATAATCACAGCCCATTGCACTAATTTCATCGTTTCATTTTTATTTTTCCATTTTTTTTTATCACTCGTTTAATGAAAAAAAGAAGCTCTTATCTGATTTTGCTTTTTCTTTTCCGTTTTTTTCGTATTACGAAGCTAATATCAAGCAGTGCGTGGCCAAGACCGTTTTCTCACTTAGAGCTTTAGCTCTGTTACAATTATTCGCAAGTCTCGCAAAGGATCATCATCGTTGATTACAGAGATTATTCTTTTTTTTAAATACGTGCACCAAGATAGAATTTGGATACCCGATGATTGTGCTGAATCGACAAGATCGTAGCTTAATCGTACTTGTGCACCTGCATATATACAGAGTGAATTTTCGTATCGTATCCCTTTTTTCTCTTCGTTTTTTAATCAAGAATCTCACATTTCAATCGCGCTGCCGCTTACATTACTGATCGTCGATCGCGCGTCTCAGCGAATACGCAATGTGAAAATTGCTCATTCACCCTGTATTATCCCCGAACGACGATATACAAAAAATGGCATAGATCGATTCTCTCTCTTTTTGGTTTTTACGTCGATTACACTTATCAATTAAGGAAATAGCAAAAGTGTTAGATATGTTTCTCGTATATGCACACTAGACTTTGGCATTTATAGTGTTCGTATTAGTTTTTTCTTTTTTTTCCTCGCAGTCACTATTTATACTTTAGATATAGCGATAGCCTTCTTTAATTAGTGCTAGAGTAATGCGATCTTACTTTCTCGATGACTGTTAGCGCTACACGCAGAGACGAGCTTACACAGATTCGATGATCGTTTATCTAGTTCGTATCGGTGGTAAGTGACGATAGTGTTTGCCTTAACGGTTCGAGTGGGAGTTAAAGTTATCTCATTCAGAGATTCTATTATCTATTCCTATTGCAATCCTCATTGCAACGACATCGCTTGTTGATTCGAGCTACGAGCTGTTGTTTATTCGAGCAACGTCATGGCTTTTTCGAGTTTACTTTGAGAGTTTGCCATAAGGGAGGCCAAATGAGACGAGGGGGGAGGAGATTAAGGTTGGCGCATTGCAGGTGCCACGGTCCCTCCCCCGCCCGCTCAACCTCCCCGCACTGTATTCGATACGCCGGAAATCGCTCGAAACTTTGTTGTTTGTGTCACTTTCGAGACCGAACTCTCTCGCCCCCCGCACCATCGATGAGACAATAGAATTTTTTTATTATTATAGTCTTCGTTGATATCATTATTAAAATTCGTTTTTTTTTGTAAATAATATAAATAATAATTTTTCAACGAAATCGTACCGCAAAATAATTTTTTTTTGCCATTCCATGTGCCGAAAAAAAAGAAAAAGTTAAAAAATAATCTTTATATTAATAAATTTTTCTTATTTTGCCTCATATCATTCATATAAAAAAATTGATTGTTTTATCTTCATGAAGTTAAGAAACTTTCTACCTTAGCCAACACACAATTCGTTGACTCGCGTGAAACGGTTTTTGTAATAGATTTCTTTTTCTTTTCTGCAGATACAACATTTAACCATGACGAGGCTATCCCGGAGATGCTCGAGAGTACTCTTTATTCGTCTGTAAACTCGATTTTCATCCATTGGAGCGTGAGGCTTGAAGAGGCTGAAACGAGGTTTCCCACGGGTAATTCATTTAGCGCGGCGCGAGCTACTCACAAAGGTAATGATGCGCGTTCAAAAGCGGGCGGGGGTTTGCCGGGCGTACAAAAGGCGAGTGAGTACCGAGAAAAGAGATCTTAATGCCGCTGAGAATAATGCAATGCATCGCGAGGACGAGTTTAACAATTTTCGGGCCGACAATATTGCTCGCGAGCTTGCCGAACTTGCTTTGTCGAACTTTTTCTTTGGAACGAATGCAAAGATGCAAAATGCATTCGCCCAAAGTTCCGAAATATTTCTATGGAGAATGGAGCGTGAAGAATAGAGGGAACGTTGCATTGTCGAATCATCCGCCGACGAACGCCCCGGCATTAGAAGCGCGGAACGATCAACGCGTTAATTACTCTAATTTGTTCGAGGCTCTCGTTAAACGTGGCTTTTATGCGACGAGCTCAATTAATCACATCGACGACTTTGCGTGGGTTCCGCGTTCGAACCGCCTCAACGTTCGAGCATCATTGGAATTGTTACCGAAGTCCTTCGATAACTGTACCAAATTACATCGACCGTCGTGGCACCGTTCCCGATGGCTTTGACCAATTCGCGGGTCGATCTCGCGCGATCCCAAGTTTTAATATGTCCCGTACAATAATTTAATACCAGTTTCGAACAATCGAGAGGCCATCGTTGCGCCAACGTAGCTCGAATCAAGATTGCGGAGTCAATGAAAACTCGAAGAAACGAAAGTGCGCGCTTTCGCTAGCGTGATCGATGTCGATGCGTGCTCGTATTACGAAATCGTGCGAAACTCTGCAGAGTCTCGCTTTGG
The DNA here is from genome assembly GCA_963924025.1 of Ischnus inquisitorius. Taxonomy (NCBI): domain Eukaryota; kingdom Metazoa; phylum Arthropoda; class Insecta; order Hymenoptera; family Ichneumonidae; genus Ischnus; species Ischnus inquisitorius. Next base: position 5,650,465 of record OZ001245.1, on the reverse strand, counting down.
CTTACAAATACTTTAAGGCCGTTGCGAAACGGAGGATTCACAGACTCTCGGGCGTTTGGCTAGTGAACGATAATCCTTCTTGCACTAACTTCATTCTGGGACGAAATGCTAGATCGAAAAAGAAAGACTGAAAATGTGCGCTAGGCTGCAAACAATGGTGCAATTTTACTGCTAGTTTCGAGCATAGTCGATGGATTCGTCAGTGCCGAACATTTCGTTTGCGAGACTCGAGTCATTCGTCGGAGTTCAACGGTCCCGACGTGAATTTACTACTGAGCCTGAATCCTCATATTCTCGATCTTTCGCGATGAATCAGGGCGAAAAGCGCTCTCGCGATAGGCAACCCCTTTTTCCGGTCGACTGCCTTATTTCTAAAACTATTTTATACGTCTTCGTTTTATCACACGTGTCTTTCGTCTAAAGAAATAATGATCAATTACGGTACAAACTACCACGTGGCGATCGATATCGGTTTTCTTTGCTCGTTATACAACTATTTCGGCGTGCTATCACTAAATACTATTATCCCCTAAGTTTACAGAAATTTTACTATCGTTTTTCTACCGAGAAAGATTGATCTTACAGATTCTAGACGATTCATACGGATATAGTATAATTATTTATTTTTTTGTTGTTTTTGTTGTTTTCTTCTTCTTTTTTCTTGTCAAGCGTGAGACTTTCTAAATAGCGTTTCAGCATGGAATTCTAATACACCGAGAGCGGCGAAATGAAGCTATACGTCGATATAAATGTTGTAAAGCCATCATAAAATTACATTTCCATTTGCAACTTCAATTGCATTTGATTGAGAGTTCATTCGATACAAACGTTTATGACAACAAATAACTCGTCATGGTTAAAGCTAATTAATAATAATAATAATAATATTAATATCAATAAAATTGTGCATATTCGATGACGAAATAACTCCGAGAATATGTCGCGCATTAAAGTAACAACGATTCTCATAAGGCTATACAAACGTCTCCTCGCGCGGAGAGCTTACTTACGCAAAAACATGAAACAGCTGCGATGCAAGCATTTTATTTATTTTTAGTAAATCTTTTTTCCTTTTTTTTTTTTTCCGTTCGCGGTATATCGTATATTTCCTCAAAAAACAACAATATAAAATATCTCGCTAACCGACTATAGCTTGTCCCAACTAACAATGTCGCCTGTGACGCGTGTGTATAATCCGCTCGTGCGTTCGATCACACAATATTGTTTTCGATCGTTCCAGCCCTGCCGGTGAACGGAAATTACAATTTGTTCGAGCTATCGTACGAACGATACTGTCAATTAGTGCATCTTTCGCGTTAATAACAAATCGCGCATTCCCGTTCGAATGCGACAAATAAATTGCTCATCTCCGTGAATAATCGTCGCTCATATGACATTGGCAGAGGAAAATGAGGATAATGAAAATTTCAGGTATACGCGAATGGGCTCTTGGATTTGATTACACGCCCAAATGTGTATATACCTTTTCGCTTCTCCTTTTTTTCTTTTGGCGTTCTAATTCGCTTTCGTGAAATTTTTTCGCAATCTGCCACACGTGTAACACTCTCACATAACCGCGAGATATATGCATTTTTTTTCTTCTTTTTTTCATCTACTAACGCATTTAATCTGCATAGGCCACATCGAACTTATCTTTTATGGTAATCATACGTTAACATTATTAGCCAATAATAACTATACATTGTATCGTTCGCGCAACTGGCATCACATTCGTTCTCGCACTCGCGACCACAGAGTTTAACGAAACAACGAAAGAAAGTAAAGAAAAAATGGTCATTGGGCAATGATGCATCATACATTGTATCCGTGTCCTATTCAAAACAGACCCTGCACACTATGGCTTAGCAAATAGTTATTACAAACTCTTACGAATTATAGGCACCGCATGTTTAACTTAGGTTAAACTATTTTTTTACCGAGAGCTATACGTACGTAACTCGAGCAAAATAGCAACGAGATTATTCGTTTTTTTTTTTCCCGCATCGGCCGATATTGCCGAGTTTTTCGGGTCTCGCCCGAGACACGTGCGAGCTTAACGTTCCAAATGTTTCTCACTCGTTTCCTACTCTTCGTCGATGCAACGATGCATCCATATCCTTCGAGCATTGAAATTACCATATTCGCCCGTGACGTCGCCGTCTCACAATCGAATCCCCTCTCCGATTTCCAATAATCCCAACAGCCTACGTATATCTATGTCTCTAACGCTATAACGGTATCGATAAAACTTCTGAGCAGCTCGTCTTACCTCGACGTGTGTTATAATAATTATTATTCTCTTGTTTTTTTTTTTTCGTGATTGTAGTCTCGCCCGATGAGTAATCCCTTCACTTCAGCAGGTTTTCTCGACATTGATCGAGATAGAATCTCGACGATACTACTAAAGCGCGAGCTCTAGTACGTTGTTACGATTAATTATACAATATATAATTCACCATAATAATATCACTACGTGTTATCGTCCTGGGGGACTTGACTCGCGGAGGATCTCGGCGAAGGGTACTCGGTTAACGTTAAGGCGGATTCAGATTCGTTACTCCGTACCCTAATCGGCGAGATCGTCTCCTTCTCGCATTATCAGCAAAGTGGCTCTCTGCGCATTCACATTCGGTCGGGGTATATGAATTCATTATTATTTTATCATACGCGCAGTGATTACCGTAACGTATTATCGTAGCGTGTCGCACCGGGGCTCGGTGCCGCTTGTGCGATTTTATCTCTTCGATAGCTCCATCAGCGGTTCTATACTGCTTTTTAGTTTCCGCAGCGCGTGGCGTCGTTGCCTCGGCGATTCGATTGGCGCCGATGAAACTCTCCGAGTCCGGTGAACACCAGCGCCAACGCGAATCGCACGGATCCATTGGTAGATCCCGAGAAAGGATTGTTCTCAATTTTCTTTGTCTTTTCGTTGGAGGGGCATCGTATAGGGATTAGTCCTACAGGTACATTTTGTTGTTGGTTTTTTTTCAAGTTCTTCAAACGTATATACGAATATTTATACGTGGGTCAACGACGTCCGCTCCATCGCGTGCAGAGGCAGAAAATGCAGTTAGCCGTTGTTCTGTATTATTGCGTGCTGATGGAGCTGTTGCTGCTGGTCGACGCGTCGGACATGGGTGGTTCCTCGTATTGGCGAACCCTCGGGGGTGGCGGAAGTGGCAGATTACCGCAATCCGGTAGCGGTGGCAAAACGTTCCTCTGGAACTGACCGGACGTATTGCCGACCGGCTGATAGTTCGCTACGACGATGATCTTGCCGCTTCGGCTGCGCGCCTTGCCAACGCCGAAGCCGCGGCTGCTCGCCCATATGAGCTGCGTGAAATGACCTGCGCACACGGGACATCTGGATCAGGCGAACAGAAAGGCCTCGCGAAACTGTTGTACTACTATTAACGCGATACGGGACAACGCGGGCTTGGATACGCCTCTCACCCGTACGGAATAACGTAACTGCTCCTTTGCGCGCGCTCGCGAATCGTGCAAACGCGTGATAATGCATGAAGCGAGGAACGATAGATGTTGCCACGCGTCGTATGAGACCGCACTTGTCGAGTGAGAAGGGGAATAAAGTTCCGTATGAATATTCGAACGAAGTCAATGTCGGAGCAATTAAGATAAGGATTGCTTATATCATTGAAATTATTGCAAACTACTTGGAAACAGGCGTTTTATGATCATTTAGAGACAAACACTACCAGCGATTCCTCATTAGAATAACAAGGAATGATAACGCAAGAAGGGAGATTCAATTCTGTGTATACTTTGGATCGATATCAATGTCAGAGTAATTAAGATAAGGATTATAGACTCATTGAAATGATCGTAACAGACCTGGAAACCAGCTTTTTCGGGTTTTCTAACCTTGAACACTACTAGATGTTCTTTATTAGAGAAAATGTTGTAATAACGGAAGCTTTTTCTAACGATACGATTGCTTTTTCAGTATAATCATAGTAATAGCCTCTGCAATAGCAACAATCATGAATGACGACTGATAAACCGACGTACCGATGATCCATTTTCCGGTCAAGGTTCAGCTTCGAACTCGATTCTAGATTGTTCTGTTTTTTTTTTTAATTCTGTATTACCAACACGCGGAGAGACGGAACACCGACGCGGATGATACCCGGCGTTGCAGGTGCAAGCGGACCGAACTCGATCCGGTATGCGAGAAAATAATTGGACTCGCGGTGCAGCACCATCGATTCCCACGGGAGTGATGGGGCGGGAGGGGTAAGGGAAGAGATTGCCGCTATAGGGTCAAGGCCGGGGATACACGATCTCGTGGAGCTTTGATTTCCGACCCTGCGCTATGAACCCACCACCGCCGGGTCAAGGACCCCTTTGTGCGATAGACGACGAGCCCCTCTTTCCGCGGAAAATTCATTTTCGCCTCTGTACAGGCCTTTTGGCACGGGACACTTCTAGTTTCCTTGAAAATTTAAACGATTCCCCACACCTTCGATCTCTCGAAGTCACGCCGAACAGTCGGGATAACGAGTTTACGTTTTGTTCGAGACGAAAAAACGGGTTTCAGAAAGTATAGGTAGATACGAATCCCCGCGTGCAGCGCCGTGGGTGTGAAAAACATCAACCAAAGGATTCGATTTTTATGATTTCTTTTCATGGACTTAACGTCATTCGATCTAGTTTTTTGCACGACTATCGTTTTCGAAAAATCTTTGACGCTACAGTGTTTTGCTCTTAGAAAAAATAAAAAGAAAGCGGGCTCAACCGGGATTTGAACCCGGGACCTCTCGCACCCAAAGCGAGAATCATACCCCTAGACCATTGAGCCGATCTTGTAGTATTTCGTCCGATTGATCGGTCAGATATTACAGAATCGTGCTACTTACAAAGAAATTGGTGATACGCGCTTCTCCGCTTTAATCCATTATCGAACGCTTGCGATTGCCGTTGCTTACGAACCTGCATTGACGTTCGCGTGTAGAACGTCCGGCTCTTTGAGAAAGTCGTATTGGCGAACGGCCGAGTACCAGTACGCTGCTACCTCCTGACCGTTAACGTCGCCGGGCACAGCACCGCCGGGACGACAGTACAAGTTTTGTCCAACTTCACGATCGTTGCGATAGTAAAACGTATTCGTGTGAGCCAGGTGATTCGCCCACGTTTGCGCGTACTCGCACAACTGTTTGTAACGCGTTTGCGAAAAAAGAAAAAGAATGTTCAGGTGAAGACATCAATCAAACGTACGAGGAGTCGATAAGCAATTTAGGTGGTTCTTTTTTTCTCATTTTACCTCCGGCGACATGGTCAAAGGTGGTGCATTGTGCCGTTGCCGGTAAACGTTGTGCCAGCAAAGGCATTCGGTTATAAATTCGCTGTCCCTCCAATCAGTTGCCAGGTCACTGCTGTCGTGCGCTATACTCATTGGCCTGTTACTCAGGATCTGCGAAAAAACGAAAGAAAAATAAAATGCATCACACTCCCGTCGACTGAACGATCACTGCGACGAGAGACCGTCTAGACAGATTATTTGATTACACAGCGGGCATTATATTACAAATGACGACGAATCCGAGCCTCTATCGATATTCGAAAATAAATGCTCTCTTATCCTCGCAAGCGTATAGATATAACAGTGATGGCTCTAACTCGACTCTTCCAATCACGATAAGTATGGAGGACAAAGCGTATATTTCGCTCGATAAATTTTGCGTGGTCGCCGAGAAACGAAGAGATAAATCGGAGTGTCTTTACTTCCATCTCATCAATTTATTTCGATGTCTCTTCTTACCCTCCCGTCGTGTCGCTCCTCTTTCTCTGTTTCTGCGCTTCCGTTATTCTCGATGCGTCGAGTTATGTGGTACATCAAGATTGTGCAACAAAGTTTTCAGTCTCCGTTCGTGCCATCCGAAGCTATTGTGCATCGAATACGTAGAATTTCCGTTTTGGCTACGTTCTACCGCAGCGGCTTTTGTACGACGATATATTTGGCCGAGCGCGGGTAGCCGTTGGCCGCAATATCTGTACAACTCAACTGTTGCGGTACGCTGCATTAGTCACAGTCGCGAACCTTTCAGCCATTGACTCTATCGTCAACGGTTTCCTGGCGGTCCTTGCGCGGCGACCGCGCTAGAGGCCGATTCGCTAGGTTTACTTCGCAATTTGAACGACAGATGGCCACGACATTGACGAAGTTTCTCGAAAACGGTCCGATACCCAAGCGATTCGTATATAAGGAAGATCGATCGCGGTAGTTCTCGTACTTGCTTCGGCAGTACATATACTAAAATTGGAACGATACAGAGAAGATTAGCATGGCCCCTGCGCAAGGATGACACGCAAAATCGTGAAGCGTTCCACATTTTTTGCGACATGAGGAATAGAGCCGATGTCCCAGTTATTGACCACAAGATGAATTTCTATTATTTTTTCCTCTTTTGTAATCTCGATTTATATTGTAGGTCGCAACGAATAAAGACCAAGGGTTCGCAGAGCTCGTGCGTTAAGGGTTGCGTTTCTTCCGCCTATATTATAAAAGTTCTTCACTCCCCCCGCACCTACTGTTAACTAATTTTCGCTTGTCCCCATCATCAGGATGGTATTAATCAAAGTCTCCCGATAAGTTCCCGAGACTAATATTAACATTCTCTGTATAACACAATTCTCTAAGAGGGACTTAGACTCTGCGGCGAAGCACTCAAGGGCTCAGGGAGTCTCACTGATCGTTCAAAGCCCTCGAGTTTTCCAATGTAACGAAACAATTCAGGGCTCAGGGGGTCTCGCAGACCGCCCAAGGCCCTCCGAACTCTCGAATGCAGTTAAGCGCCACAGGGCCCAAAGAGCGGTGTCGTCTTATGGGGCGATCCGCCCCAAAACCGAATATGTATATAGAGATATATCGAAACCATAAAGTTTTTTACGAATAACACGTTTTCGCCGTTGTAAGCCGACAAATGCGTCGACATTCGAAGCGGTCAGGCATTGGGACACTTTTGCCTCAGTAATTCGATAAAAAGCGGTTTATACGACGTTCATGCAAATTGCGAGTATTAGTTGGGCCAAGGTTGTCACGAAGGAAATGCGTGAACTTTTCTCGCCACTAGAATCTCAAATAGCATGGCAGCAAAGGAAAAAAGAAAGGCTAAAACGTGAATGGAAGCTACTCTACTATTCATAGCGCGTGGAATTTCTTTTAAATCCCTCATCCCCCGCCGCTTGTCAGCCCTTTTCACTGAAGGACTTGGGTGTGGGCCGACTTCCCGGCAATATACGGTTACGCTCCGTTGCATACGTATAATAACGTGCTATCGTCTTAAAATGATTTTTCCTGATGAAACTTCCGCGGAAACAGATCTAATATTACCATAGAAACGTGGTCTATTTGATTTCTCAGTCTGGCATCGCTATGCATCGACGTTGAAATCTCTTCAAGAAACGCTTGACGACCTTTCGCTCCGTAAAACGCCGAAGTCTCGCGTTGCCGATGCCTCCGCTGAAACGCGAAAATATATTCACAACGAGACTCATTTAACGACCCCTCGGTGGTGAGATAAGCTATCGGCAGTGAAAACATCCACCGGGTCGCAAAGTCAAATGTATTCTCTTCCCTCTCTCGTGCTCTTTTTTTTTTCTAACATCCATTTTTTCTTTTTCGAGGCCAAGCGACGATATATTTCGCGCGTCCGGGGTTCTCACCGTTATCACCGTGTCCGCGGCAGTTTCCGGCGGTGCGACAAAATCCCATCAAGCCCGGGGTGTAGCGCCGGGGCTCTCGTCGTTGCGTACTTTTCTCTCATCCCCTCTCGCATTATCTCCCTCATTCTCACTGGCGTTTATATGCGCTTTGAATTTTTATACCCATTCCAAACCCTTCTTCTTTGTTCCACCGACGAGTGCGGCGCGCCCGTCGAATCCGTTTTAACGTCGGATTTCAACGGCTCTCCACGGTCGGACATTAAAAAATCACGGCGCCCGTTAAAAGGCTATCGAGTGCCATTCGAACTACTGGGTCACTGCGTGCTACGAGTTTGTCGGAAGATATTGTGCCGATTGACTTTGATCGATAAATGCACGATGCAAACTCATGTTCCGATCGGCAATGCTCGTATTGGTAGCCTTTCGGAAAACTCGCGATGTTGCTGATCGATGAAAAAACAATAAAACTATCCCCGCCGACGCGATCCGTTTCCTTTAACTCTTATCGCGAATGCCACGTCCATCATTCGTCCCGTTCGCGCGCTTTCCTTTGTCTCGTATTCTTGGATAATCAACGATCCAACGGCAGACAAGCGCGGCTGTCGCGAAACGTGCACCCATTATTTATATGCGTGTCGGACGTCTGAAGAGACGTACCACTATATTCTTCCCTTATCGATCTATAGTCTCGTTCCTTCTGTGCAAACTCCGTCTCCGCATAGACGGCGCTCACACGCTCACGTACACATACCCTTTCTATGCAAATATCCTTCCGTCCATGTATATCTGCATACAGTAGACACTGCCAAGGTCTTATCGCCTTTCGCGTCGAGTCAACGGTGTATAAAGGAGAATTTAATATTCCCTACTAGACTGGCCTTTCTCTCCCTCCACTTCTCCTTTCAGCGGGTCTTTCTTCTTTCTATACTTCAATGCCACCCCCCTCCCCCATATTCGTATGAAGTACGTCCCGTCGATAAGGATATAAAAATACCTGGATCTCTTTCCTCGTCTTATCAGAGGCACTTTCTTCCTTTCATCTTCCTACTCGAGAATCAAGGATCAAGTATCGTCGTTCTTTTATGCGTCTCCTCAAATTACGAACGGTGAATAACTTCGGAAACGAATCGCTGGCATCGTTTATCGTGATTAAGAGGATCGATCGTTTATTATTCGTGATAGAAATTCTCAACCTGCACAGCAGCTGCAGTCAGCGCTTTTCGAACACTCGTAATTTTCATACTTGTCTGAATAAATTTTGATATTGTCACACGTTTTGTTTATGGACTATCCATTGTAAAAATTGTAATTTCACTTATTATACTTTAATAAAAAAATACCGTTTCAATGATAAAAAAATGACTTGTACAATACGTTAGTACGAATACTGAGCATAAATTTTCATTGAAGTTTTTTGTTCAATCAGTCATATGAAATTTGCATGAAAACGAATTATACGAATTCCTTCATTATGGATAATGCTTTTTTCTTTCAAGTTTTATTATAAATTTTTGATCATCTATACATTTTTCAAATTGATCACGAATGACATACGATTGTACATCATTAATATAAAACCTTCACATTCCATCACAAATATTACATTACGTTTTATTATACAATTTCGATGAATAAGTAATTTTTGTTTCATTACGAATGATATACGATTAATTACACAATATCTCTTATTGATCGAAAATGTATATTGAGCATATTTTCGCTATTTTCGTAAAAGCTGAAATCCTTCAATACATATCGCGTAATATCGCCATGATATGAAATGCTATTTTGGCGAGAATCGAATTTGCGATGAATATTCGAGCGTCGGCTTTACTGACTGTGTCAAGCGTTGTAGGTGGCGAAACTGAAGGGTTGCCCATGTTTCGCGATATAGCGCGCGATATATTCGTCGAAACGGGAGGGGATAATAAAATGACGCGAGACAGTGAACACCGGTAGGTTGATGGCCAATTACCGATAGTGAGAACGTCACGATCTCGGTTCCCGAGCGCATGCATGCGATACGGTCCATGCGCTGTTTCTCGGTACAGAGTACATATGCTATATCCTGCCGTACGATTTCCACGAATGATGGAAACGTGGAAAACCGTCGAAGTTGGGTAAATGTCGAGGGCAAAATTCTCCCGGCGACTACGTACCACGAAATGCAATGCAGCGCGCAGGTATAGATGTGTACATTGCTCGTGGTATATCGTCGAAGCTGCAAGAGTTAGCCGCTGGGTCAACGAATTAACCCGGGGGGGTAAATCAACCCTTGGAGCTGGAAAATGCAACTGCCGTATAAAAGCAACGGGGAGCGCGCCCCGCGCATCGAATTATTGACACAATGGTTTAAACGAAACTCGGGAGCGCGCGAAAGGTCCAACTGTGAAAATTGTTCCCTCCTATCTCTGATAGGGGAGAGCGGGGCAAAATGGCACACCGGGGCAAAATGGTACGAAATGGTCAAATAAAGTCCCCCGTATGATAGAATTAGGGCAAAATGGGACAAGAGAGAGTCCCATTGAAGTAGATTTTTTTGCTCTCCCATTTTGCCCTATTACCATTCTGGCCGGGTCCCATTGTGCGTGAATACCATTTTGCCCCGGTACGCCGTTTTGCCCCGCTCTCCCCTACACCTGACACACACATATGGAAATACACGAACGTTCACTATCACGATATATGGCTCTGTTTCCCTCGATTGTAACCGTGGACAGAGAGCCCGGGATTCTCTCTTACTCGACGCTCCGTCGGCTCTCCACCGCACGTCGAAACGTAGCCAATGTAATCCAGCCGACAGACGACTAATTAGTCCCACGCAATGCATAGGCGCTTTTATCCACCCGTTAAATGCCTACCACTCGAGCATTCGATTCCGCAAATGTCTGTCGCGCCTTGCGTTATTCACTTTGTTTCGCACACCCGACCGTATAATGCCGCATTGTGAAATTTCATTCACTCGCGTATTCGAGTGAACTCGAATGAGCTTTCTTCTACCTTCGCGAGAAATTTTATTCCGAAACGATGAAGCGCGTAATTCATCCTTTGTGCGAGAACAATAGGGAATAAAGACTGATTATGCACTTGGGCATTGTTTTATTTCTATTGAACGTTAGCACGCATATTTATAGAATGTTGCTCAAGTTTTCGAAGTATTTCGGGCTTTAATTCGATTTTTTTTTCATTCACGGAAACTTATGTGAATTTTAGAAATGTTTATTGATGAAAATTGTAGTTTTTTGACGATTTGTCTTTTCAAGGTCGACCGGCCTTCAAGTCTCCATTGTGCTGAGGGTTCAGGTCTGAAATCTGTAACGAGTGAAGAAACTTGACCGTACTAGTTTCAGATAAAATGTGCTAAGGGCTCAAAAAAAATTCAGGCTGATAGTTTGGCATATGCATTTTATGAGTGTGAAACGCAATTTTTATGTATAGTAATGGAGAGGGCAAAAAAAAGTATTTTCTTTTTTTTTTAGGCGACTTCTGTCACCTTTATGAACAGTGCTTTTTAGTTTCGCCGAGAAGAATCACGAAAATGAAAGATTACATGTCGTTTTGGCATCGAAAAGAATTCTTCTTTGTACACGTGCAAAGCGATATTAACGTTCGGTATGAGAAATATGTTTCGCTGACGGGTTTCCTCGTTAGAATTTCGATTGTTTGCGCGACGCTGAATTTCGCCCGAGTTTATAATTAAAATGTCAAGTGCCTCGTGAGGCGGGTTGGCATTGGGCGAGGAAAACGTGTATAAACGGCCATATAATAACGCACGATGCCTCAACCGCGGAACGGAGTTTTCGTCGTATTTCCCCTCTCAATACAAAGTTGAATAAGAGGCGAACCCACCTATGTATATCAACACATTGAAATGCCAACCTTTGACTCGCGGTCGCTTTTGAATCGCGGCTTCCGAGCGTTCGCGTTTCCCTTGCGTTTTGTGGAAAAAATGAGGAAAACAAAACAAAAAAAACAATTTCTTTCTTCATTCATTCCAAGAAATAAGAGAAGCTTGCCTTGTAATGCACCGCTATTTCACTGCCGTAAATAATCCTTTTTTCATTTCGCCTATCTTTTTTCCGTCTCTCGCGTGTTCCTTTATACCCGGCGGGTTTTTTTCAATTACCGCTTGCGAAAATTAGAACAAACTGTGCGTTACGTTCGGTGCTCCGAACGATGCGGTTCGAAACGCCCCGCATAGTCGACGATTTCTTGCTTCTCGAGCACCGATAATAACAACGTCGCGTTCCGTATTTTTTCATTTTCGTCTGTTGGAAAAAAAAAAAATTACGCTCTACCGAATGGCCTTTTTGCTTTTTGCCGACGCGGTTCAACCGGGGTTATCCGTGCAAAGGTTTAAATCCTCCAAAAGAGTAAAACCTTTTTCATTTCCCATTCGCCAATATTCCGCTCGAATCGAGAAAAAAAAAATTATTGAATTCGCACCGAGCGCGAAAAAATACGTTCGAAATGCGCGGCAGAAACCAAATATTGAGCCTTCGATTGGTTTTAAAACTAACTACAAATACAATCTTCATCGACCAAAAGAATAATTTCATCATGAATCGAGATTGTTTAAAAATTCGAAAAATCGCTAACATTTGAAAAAATGCATTGGAAGAAATTGTAGTTCTCGATTATTTCGTGCTTCACCATCGGATCGGCTTTTTACCGGCGACCCTGAAACTAACTTACCCCAACTGTCGGATCAATATTTGATACAAAAAAGCCCGCTTCCCGAGTAAATAAGAAATCATTATCCCCCATTATCTTCCGAGGATTATTCTCAAGCTCTCGAATCGTTCCGGCGATTGTAATTATAAAAAAACAAAGGAGCGAACGACGGAAGAACGGAAGGAGTAAATAATGACAATGGAAGAATTGCATCCAAGACTAGCGGAGTCCGTGACCAATTCCAGTTGCAATATTGTCTCGCGTACTCCGCATCTGCTTCCCGCTCATGTTTATCCAACGCTACCGGAATCCGAATGAAATACGATTGTCAGGTGTGCGTCGGGCTATCGTCATTATCGTTGTCTCTTCGTGTCATAAACGGGGAGCGAGCATTGTCAACATCCAGCGTAACGTTCCGGTGAACAGGTGATGGGAATGTTCCGCGAATCCTTCGTTCCCCATCAAGGCTCCGACGAGCGACCCATTAGAGGGATACGTGTTATGATTTATCTAGCGGCAATGCCGTCCACCCGGCGAGTCCGATGCGGACCACACAAACACACACACCGTCTCGTGTCTCCTTCCTCGCTGCGTTATCGCAACACAACAAGCGTAATGTAGGTGTGGAAAGTAGGATGAATCGCCAAAAGCCGAAAAATGCTGTTGGACCCGGTATTGCGGGGAGGTTTCAGAGGGTTCTAGCATTTCGGCGGGCCGCACCTGAAGCCAAAGTATCGACCCAAATAGGTCGCACTCTCTCTCTCTCTCTCGTCTCTCCTCTCCCGTGGTCCTCCGTCTCTTCGTTCGTTGGCTCTCTCACTTCGCTTTCCTGGTCGCACTATCGCCGGTGCATCCTGTCGCTTTTGGTACCTATCTGACACTCGACCCGCTCCTCGTATCTATGCCTCCCTTTTGTTCCCGTACCCCGGACGTCCACTTCAGCCCAGACATCGTGGGTTCACCAATTATCCGATAAACAGCGATTCCACCGGTCTAACTATTAGCAACTATGGCTCTCGTAGCAAAGCCTTTTGTCCGAAGTATCGACAAGCCCGACGACAACGTACGGCAGCATCGCGTAAAATGTTCGGCGACAGGCAGATGTACCGTGCCGAGGGAAAAGTTCGATCGACGGAAAGTTCGTTGAGTATCGTCGACGTACACGCTGGAAACCGTCGATGTCAAGGATTTTTTCCGTCGGAACGAAGAATGTGCCCGGTAACAGCCGTAACAACTTCGGCGAAAATTGGATCAGACCTTCGACGTCCTTCGGCGCAAGGACTTTCCTCTCTCCGACCCTTTTTTTCGTTCCTCCCGTGTTCCCGTCCGTGGGCTCTTTGTTTTTATTTTCTTTATAAGGCTCGTAATTACAATTCCAAGCGAACGTGTGGCCGCCCGGAGTCTACGTGACATTAATTAGCTTCTTAGCGCTAATTGCAAGTTCACGTGGAGCTCAAGGCGCATACCGTGCACATAAAAAGGGTAGACTTTGCGAGAAGCTACAGCGTTCGAAGCACACCGAGGCCTCTTGCCCGCCGCCCACTTTTGCGCTAACTTGGCGAACAATTATATAATTTCTCCGGCTCGGCCCGCGTCCGAAGGCCTAGAGCGGTTTGACCTACTGCGGAAAGTTTTTGATTGCGCAACCTAAATTCGTGTGATATTCCCTAGCGGCGTGCCGACTCGCGCGCGGAGAAGAAGCATCTCTTGTCGCGACGTTCTTCGGACAAATCGTTATTTTCTCGTGTGCGACGAGTGTGAGGCGCCGAGAAAAAGTGCCCTTCGTGCACTTTGGATTGTCGCCAGTGTCGGAGGATGCCAAGGAGCCAAGGTTTTTGGGACACGCTTGACTTTTGGCCCTCGTGGAACGAAATCTCCGCCCCGGCGCTTCAGTCAATAAAACTTTCGGTGTCCCGATTCCGCTTCTCCTCCCTCTGCCCCGTGAGATATTTTACTCTCGTTCGCGTACCCGGCACGAGAAAAATAGACCAAGATTTTTCATAACTCTCTTTTGTCTCCTCTAAACTATCGACATGAATTGGCGTAGCGCGGTCGCACGGAATTCTCAGCCACGCGGAAGTCGCGTGAGAGTTTCGAACACTCGCAATAATTTTAATAAGACCCACGACCACTGGAATCGATTCGGGAATCGAGGTCAGAATCAGAACCGCAATGCCAAAGCGATTGTAGTTCTCTATCTTCCATTCAGCAATTTTCGTCCTACAGCGGAAGCGGGTCTAGATTCGAAATGTTGTTTTTCTGTTTCTCGCGATGCTTGAAAAAAACTGTTTTCCCACGATGGGTAGACATTCAACTATCAATAACTAGATTTATGCAATCCTGACGGTTACTATTTTGTTAAATGAATTTCGATACTCTCAACGATAACGATAAAATTACTTAATAGATTGATCATTTTGCTTCCTCATTTTCAGATTTTCATGAGATCCAGTCAACCACTGCAAAATGCATCCGGCAGAAACGACGCCTTCTCTCATCACGAACGAGCGGCGAACCCGGCCGATTTAGTAGGCCAGGACAGCGCGAGGATCAACTTTGACGAGCTGACTACAGTCCATCCGCGGCGGAAACTCCAGAGACTTTCCCCAGCGTCCGGCCCGACTCCGGCGGGTCATCGCCGAGTGGAGCAGACACAGACAGTTTCGGCCCGGTCGTCGGGAGTTTGAGCGAGGGATACAAGTCGGCGTGCGGTGCACCAGTGCCCCTCCGGCTCGTTTCGTCCTCTCGTACCTCTCGCCGCGTTGTTTCGCTTTCTCGGCTAACATTGCGGAAAATTGAGCAATGCGACACTTTGTAAATTCGCTGCACGAAGCATTTCGTCGTAGCGCCGCAAAAGCGTGGCACACGATATGGCCCGTGCGTGGGAAGATTATTAGAGCGGAACGAGGAGGCGGCATTGCTAACTTTCGAACATCCAGTTAACCCGACTCGACTTTCCGTTATTTTTCGCATTTATATAAAAAAAAAAAGAAAAGGCATCCGTCGTTTTCAACCGAGTGGCGCGGAATTATCGGAAGAATCGCGGAAATTTTTCACATCACCGGTTTGTTCTAACGAGACGATCTATTTTCATCGTCGCCGACGTTTCGTGTCCGTGATCCAGAAGACCCTCATCTCGGAACTTGATACCCGGAAAAAAATGTATAAAACTCACCGCATGAAAATTTTTAATCAATTTTTTTTCTGTTTTCTTTCGGAGGTGATACTCCCACGCGCAAATACATTTTATCAAAATGTTGCAGGGTTCGCGCGTGTGTAAATGCGATATAGAACAGAAAAGGATAGAATAAAGCTGAGACGAGTGAGAGACTATCTCCCGCGGGGGTAACATCTGGTCGGACATTATTGAAGCCTCTGAGCCGATTAAAAAACGGCGAAGGTGAAGGACGGCACCGGTGGTGCTACTTGAGAGCGCCACTTTCATCCGGGCTCGTGGGAATGTCCTCGTTTCAAGGACCCTCTCGCGACTATACATTTTATACGGCTCAACGTCGACTGTACGTTTTTTTTTTTTTTTCAAAACTTCATTCCGTACGACGATTACATCGGTGCTCATTCCAGTCGCAAAATGTATTCTTCAGCCCGCCCCGGCTTAGAATGATCGATCGTTCTCGTTCTCGTACAAGATAACGCAACCGCGCCTACCCGCAATTACAATAAATAATCATGAATAAGATAAAGCAGTCGTTTAAAATACAAATCGTGCGACGATCCGGGCAATTTCGCCCGGTGATAAAGACAATATAAAACAAAAACGTGAACAGATACACACAGTCGGCGAAGCAAAGCCCGGCGACAGAATGGTAAAAGAGAACAGAGAAAAAAAAATTAGAGTCGCGTGATCGTTGACACGCGACTAGCTCATAAATATTCATTCATACGGCTTTCTTACGTGCCTCGAACCGCGAGTCATACGTTACGAGAGGACGTTGGTCTCGAAAAGAATAAAATAGCAAAATCGACGGGGTAAACAAAGAAGGGCATTTTCTTACAGCCCTCCCGCGATCGTCGATGATTTGGCGTGCGCTCGCATTCGTTGTCACGTCGTCGAGCCTCGTGCGACACGCTCGCCTGCGCACTTATCGTTCGGGGCCGATAAAAGAAAAAGAATTAACATTTCGTGCTCCGACTCTCTCGCCGCTCTACCGCGAAAGCCTCTTTCTCTCGCTTTCCGTTTCGTTGTAATACGCTCGAGCCGGGAGATGCGAGAAAAACGCTGCGAAAATGCGAAAGGGCCACCGTAGCGGTACCGGAAGTGCCTGGTACACGCGGGACATAAATATTCATTTAAGAGCTTTTCTGGAGCACGCTAACACCATACTCTCTCTTTCTTCATCATTCTGTCCCGGTGTTGCATACACCTATATAGCGCTGCGACGAATATAGTGGAATTAAAGTTCGCGACGTAGCGAGAGGGAAACCCAGGCGCGTGTAAAGTGCATACAGATACTTGAACTCGCACAGAATATATATATATATATCCGTACACCGCGGAGAGTAGAGAGTTGTACGAGGTACATGTAGTATTCTCGCGTTCCAATGAGAGCCCGAACCGTTGGAGGGTTGGTTATAGGGTTACACTTCCATGTAGGTATCCACACGGTGCGCGGGCAACGCGCAAAGTACATAAGAAAGATATATAGGTTCACTGAGCCCGGACAGGTATGCGTTTTGCCTGTACGTAGTGTCTAGAAGGCTCGAATGCTCGTGCAGTTAGAAATACGCGAGGAACCCATTTTCGTTATTGACTCGGCCTCGCGCTATTCGCCGATGCTTCCTAAAACTTCTATCTGCTCTCATAATATTCGCGCGCGTACGAGGCTACAGAATCGTTTGCATAATCAACGAGTCGCGACCCTTCACACACCACGGGAATCGTTGAAATTTCTCTAACCGCCCCTCTGTGTCTCGTATACGCGATGCACTTATCGCATTGCTTCGCTCGAACGTCCTCACCCGGAATGTCCCGCATTCATATACTCCGCGCGCGGTATGTTATTCGATGAGAAATACCGATGAAAACACGGGCCATGCACAGTTACGATTTTATATTCCTTTTTGCGTCTCTCGGCTTCTCGATAAAGTACGAGTAAACCCTTTTAACTTATATCGCTTTCTTCGCGAATCCTTGAGAATATATGTTGCGGACTGGCTATCGACCGTTTTTCCGCTTCTCCATGCGTTATATGCGCTCCTCTGGATAACAGTAATATATTTTCTTCTCTACAGCTATTGCTACTTTAACCCGTTACATTTTACACGGGTGCACTCTCGCCGGAAGGAATAAAACTTGCCGAATTTCTTCTTTTTCGCGGGTCAGCGTGGCTCGTCCGCGATGCCTATGGGCTTTACCTACTTCTCACGAGGATGGAAAAATATCGGTACGAGGGAGAAATGCTTCTTTACTTATAGCTCTTCGTGTGCTTCATCTCTGCGTGGATACGGGGAAAATTTTGCATTCTGCCGCTGTGTGTTGTACGGTTCACGGTCTGCAGGATACGACGGTGTACCGGATTGAAATAAATCTGTCCGGGCAGCCGAGAACGCAGCAGCTCAGAGTCCCTCGACTTGATTCGGTCAAGGTCCGAGGAAAAATAGTGGTAGCGGACAGGTAGCGATGCAAAGCAGTCTGTTACCCCGGGAGAACGATGGCTATCCTTGGTTCCCTTTCGGGATCTGCACTGAGCTCGAGTCTACCCCCGGGGGCCGAGAGAGTCCAAGCTTTCGATAGGATCAACACGCCATTCTACCCTTGCCGAGCGCTCTCTATGGAAACAGCCCCTACGCCCACCCGTTCCTCTAGCCTCGTATTTATTAAGCCGGATAATACTATTCGGCACAATTCTCACGTTATAATCGAAGCTCCGCGTAGATGCGGATAAAATAAAATACTCCGCAGGTCTGGAGGTTTATTCACGAAAGAATTAACCGCGCGTGGGTTAATTCAATCTCTCATCTATGCGACGTGATTACTCGAAAAAAAGCGTTCATACTAAATTCAGCTTCTATTAATTAAATTTTCCATACTCGACTTGTATCGCTAATTATCCCGACGAAGCAATATTATAAAATTTACATTACGACGGTGAACTTTGAGATTCGTAAATTAATTGAATTCAATCGGTCGAAGTTGGCACGAATCTCAAAAAGTCGAGAGTACGGCGGTTGGAAGTATCCGGCGGAATGAGTTCGGGGAGAAAATCGACGAGCGAAATAATGAAGCGTTACCCACCAGCCCGACGAGGGAAGACGGCGAAGCATATATCAGAGAAATGATGATATTCCGCGAAATGAAAGTCAAGTATTAACACTTTTTTTTGTTTCAGTCGCGATGTAACGCGAAGTTGGCGCTGCGAGACGATAAGATTATCAAGGGAGCTTTGAGACGTCAAATTATAATTAAAGAAAAAAAAAGTCTCTTGAAGAAAGGGCGAAGAAATATATCGCTGGAGTAGAGCCAGTGGACGAGGGGAATGGGCGACGATTGCAATGTAGCGGCTCGTCGGAACGAGGATTCACCCTCGTCTTCGTCACCGAAACTCGCAGCGGCTCAGCGTATCAAAAATCTCGAAGAATCGCCTAACCGAGAAGATACCCCGTCGGAGGAACGCGACTCGCTTCTGGCCAGACAGCCCGGAGAGCCCGACGAAGGAATGCATAAAATCACGGATAACAAACGCCTCGTCGAGGACATTTTGCCCGAGGTTCGTAACGAAAAAAATTCTCATTTTTTTTCTCTGCAGCACCAACTTCCGTAATTCGCAGTTTTTTTTTAGACGGATCTTTTTTCTGTACTCGTTGAATTGAAATTTACAGCACCACGAGATCGGAGCGACAGAGCCACTTCTCTTCGTCCCGTCGGGAACGCAATCAGCCGTCCAGGGGTTTCCCTACTCCGAGACGAAGTTACGACCAGACGCTCCACCGTTCACACCGGAATCTCTAACGAGAAGCGGTCCGGCCGCTTGCGGAATCAGTGGAATCATTGATTCGGTTTGCGGTGAGCCGAGTTACGTATCACGGGGGAAGGTCGACGAATCCTGTTTCGTGAACGTTGAACTACGAAGCCCCGCGGGAAACGAGGCGACGCCGGTATCGAGGGGTAAGCAACGTTCGATAGCGGCACCGAGGACGCCGCAACCGTTACCGGTCATCAGGGATTTGAGAGATCCCATCAGAGATCCTGGACTGAAACCGTTCAGTCTCACGTCGACTCCGCGGCTCAAGAGATCGCCGCCCAAGGTCGAGGCGTCGCTCGACTCGTTGCATACCAATGTGGACATGAACGAGACCGTAACAGCCGCCGCCGAATCGGGCGCTAACGAGCCGGAGATCAGTGAAAATCCTCCGGAATCGGCGGAGCCGCGCATCGTTCGCGGACACTGGAGAATCTTGCGAACCACCTTTATCATCGGGAACAGAATTCAAATCGCCGTTTTCATAGCCAGTATCGTACTATGCGTCGTTATCGTTGTTTACGTGTTTGTTTGATCATCATGGGGAAAAAAGCCAAACAAACAACGAACGCAATAACAATATTTACAAGTAGTATTTGCTTGAAGGAGGAAAGAGTTTCTTTTTTCATTGAGACTAAGTTTTTTTATCCACCGCCTCCGGGAAAGTAACACGTGGAAAGACTTTGGGTACTTTTTTCGTCTGGGTGTTTTTTTGTTTTCTTTCTTTGCGCAAGAATCTCGAGACGCGAACGAACTCGGCGGAGGGTCTAAGCGAGCAAATCTTTCCTGACCTTCTGCAACGTTGCGAAGGGTCCGGGAATGGAACAACTCGCGGAGAGAATGGGAACGACGGAGGACGGGGCCGATATAAACCGATGGAAAAAAGTACGGAAGCTGGGTATGGAGGAGCGAGAGGAGAAAAAAAACAGCAAAAAAAAAGGGAAGTCGATAGACGAGCCCGAGCGCCGAGTCTCGTCGAAGAATGCTTCGAGGAGATTCGATGAGGGGGAATAGAGAGTCAACGAAAGAGAGTTTCCGACTCGGGGCTTTCATGACAAAGGCATCGGTGAGGCCTCCAATGCCAAAACGAAATTCGGCGAGATCGCGGAATGACTGGCACACTTCCAACTCTCCCCTATTCTCTATCATTCTTTCCACCCACCCTTTTTGTTTTCTATCCACTCCAATACCATCCTCCGGCATGTAGAAACGTTTTGTTAAAAAAAGAGGGGGATAAAAAAACAAGTATCGATGAATAAACCACACCGAGCTGGTTCTATATCTTCCGCATTCTCGTTTTACTTCCGCGTTGTTTCTTTTTCTTTTTTTTTTTTTCACGAAACTCTCAATACGCTTCCTACCTATGTGTATTTTACCAATACGCGCGTCACGTGTCGTTCCACGAGCTTCAGAATATCTCATAGATGAAATATTCTTCGCGATATCGATCAAACCCCCAATTTAAACGGAACGCTTCCTCGAGACGCGCTCTCGTTCGTCTCGGAGTTTGAATTTTATCCTCGATTTCCTTCGAGGGAAGGGCTCTGAGATATTCAACAGCGAACGAAGCTGCGAACGCCGAATTGAATACTACGCTGCCCCGGTCGGGATTAAAGGAAAAAAAACGTAAACTCGATCTCGTGACGAGATCTCGTTAAGGTACATGCACCCCGGGGTCGAGCGAACATTTCTCTACATATGCGAGTTACCACACTACGTGCTTCGAAGGCATCGCGTGCGAATTCTAACTCGAAGAACTGTGGAGCCCGTGTGGGAAGCAGGTGTGCGTTATACACAGGTCTCATCCCCCTGTCGCTTCTGCCGCTGCTGGCTCGCGATTGCATTTTGGCCAAGGTCAGGATCGCAACGAACCGAGGGGATTCGTCCGGTGCGCCCTGTGCCAATGCTATCCCCGTGCCAACCGGAAGTTCGTCGGCGTGCCAAAAATAGGAAACGTCATTGTTAATTAATACGACGAGAGAATTTTTGAAACTCAAAAAATCTCTTTTGGATTAATCCATCCATTTTTCATTTCGCAGTATTGATCTGCACCCGAGTGTATCTCGAGGAAATAGCTAAAAACTCCTTTAGTTATTAGACAATCGTATCCGGATGAATCCTTGCTCACTGCCGGTTTCACCACGAAGATAACGTGCACGTTGCGAAATGCATCTTGGGGTGCGATAAATCAGTATGATTAACGTCTTAGATCCTCGATGAGTTATGCTCTCAAGACAATGCCATTAGCCACTGTGCGCGCTATTGTACCGAACTAAAACTCTGTATCGTGTGATATTTACGAGACGCGTAATCACGTAGTAATAGTGCCCGCAATTACGACTTTATTACACCCAATCATCATTTCGTGGATAATTGGCCCGCGGCCAATTTTCCTCACGGAGAATCGCGAAACAGTTGTGTAGCGAGCCAAAGCGAGTCTTATCGACAATAAGACCGAACGACGTGGCAGTGATAAGGATTATGCATTTTTTTCTTCTCAAACGGATTACAATAGCTTCGTGTCTCGCTGTTTCAATAAATCGATTTACGATAATTCCATCGAGCATATCAGATTCGTCCATTCGTAGTTCCTTGCGCGCGAAGAACTTGCAATTGGATCGATAACATGGATCCTATTATACATGCACGAATGTGTAATATCGCGAATATCTCCAATCTATAGTCCATCTACTGTTTTATTATATAGCCACAGTATGTATATACACGTATATAAAGCATAGCTGGCAAACGGAAGCTCGCATATATCGATAATCCTCCACCTCTGTCTCTGTACACCGCTCTTTACACGCTCTTCTCCATCCAATTTCTCTGTGCATCGTACCGGTCCATTCAGCTATTCCCGCACGTGCCGCCAGGACCACCAATTTATGCATTTCGACAGTGGCGGAATAATTATCGTATGTAAAGCTTCGGCTACGCAACTACGAGAGCTTATTGTACGTGTCAACATATAATTCAGTCCTGAATCGTGCTCCGATTCGAATTTGCGGTGATTGTTGGCATTTTCATGAAAATGTTGATAGAATTGCAGTTTCTTCAAATATATATTATGTATGAAAAAAATAATTATTATGATAATAATTATTTTTGTTTAAAAAAAAGGTATTTTTTTTATATATATAAAATATATACAACTATACTCTGTATGATTAAATAATTTACGCGAAATTTTGATTGTAAACATGTATATGAAAAAAAAACTAATTTACTCACTTTTTTCAGGAGTTTCGGCCGATTGTCAAGCTGCTGGAGTTGTTCGTCGTTGAGCTGGGTGGTAGTCGCCGGTCCTCCAGGATCCGAGATCTGATTCGCCTTGAAGAGCTTCGACTGTTCAACGCGTTTCCGAAGATTCTCCAATGCCTTGGCCTCCTCGCGCTTACGCGACGGAGGCCAATTCGGACCGGATGTGTGAATGAAACTGATGCACGGCAGTTCCTGGAAATATCAGTTTAATGAAAGCAATTTTTTTCGGTCAAGGACGATACATCGATTGTGACGCCTTGCGTTTTGCTCTTTTTTTTTTTAAACACATCGAACGAGCACGCGAATGCCGGAACAACGAGTTTGTTTGATCGGCAGCTTCCACGCGGTTCGCCACTTTGGTTTTCGAGTTAATCCGAATTTTTCCTCTTTTTTTTTTCAGTGTTCAACGAATCCGGTTATGCAAAAAGTTACATCGTTGCACGCGCGGATTTACTCGAAATAGCTTTCATTTCACGGGAGTGAAAAATTCAGTAACCGACGTTGAAGTAATTATTTTTTCCATTATTATTGTTTTGCCAAACGCAGTTAAAGAGCGGCACGTGCTCTGCGCTTACTGCTCCGAGAATGTCACGGCCCGTTATTCATCCGTCTCGTTCACTCGTTTTCCGCGCAAAATTGAAAAGCAGAAAACAGCCGTTGATTCTCAAGGACCAATGCTATCACATGGAGGAGCGAAAAAGGTCTGAAGGACCTCCCCGAGGTAGTCTCGAGATGTCCTTAAAGTGCACTCTTAAGGCAGCATGCGAAACCGCGGTGGAACGGTGGTAATCACAGATGCATTACTCTCGTTAAATAAAACGCGGCGTCCGCTTGCCGATGATGCAAATGATAATAGCCAGGCTGCGTATACAATTTGTCTGCAGTGTAGTGTCAACGAAAAAAGTAAAAAATACTCTCAGACGATAAAATTGTCATTCAAAATTATAGAATTTTTTAGATACTTTTTCGTTCCTTACGAAAGTTCTTTTATTTAATATTTTTTTTGTTGCATGTGACAAATAATAAAGTCAGCGATAAAAATGCTATGAGCAACAGCACCTATTAATCTCCCACCTTTTGATGGTGATTGCTATTCAGTACGCTTAAATCCGGATAATTAGCGACATGACTGAGCAATCGACGACTCGCCGTGCTACGATTGCGATTTATAATTTCTTTCTGTATCGCGTAGTCGATGAAATAGCTCTCGTCGTCATTATCCTCGTCAGCCTGATTCGGCAGGAGTTCGGTGGTCTCCTCCGCGGACGCGACGCTCATCTCGCGAAGCTCCATCGCAGCGACTGGAGCAACCGAGACTCCAGCAGCTGCCTCGAACCTCCCCGACGCAGCACCAGCTTACTTTGCGATTCCGAACGACCCCTTCTAACCGCCTTTTCGATTCCCCCACCTCGGGCCTCCGGAGTCTCGCTGTCATACCCGGCACCCTAAACCCGCTGTATATTCGCGTGGGAGGGCCACGACTCGACTCCCCACCGTACGAGCTCGCGCTGCGGGCCACCTGCGCAACCTCGGAAAACCCGCATAGCATCCCTACATCCGATATTGAAAATAGTTTGTTTTCGTTGGGCTTCCCGAAGGTACGATGAAAACTTCCCTCGCTTCCGGTGACGAGATAACTCGCATCGACTGTGGGGGTTTAAATCCTCTCGACAGACCACGCTTTTATCAGTTGTTGCACTCGGAACTATGCCGCGATTCCTGTGAAACATCTGTGATACTTTTTATACACAAATAAGATTTACACACTTTTTACACAATAAGATTTTCTCACTAAAGTTACGGGTTTGCATTTGTTGTTCGAACGTTCCGATTCGCATATTCGTCATCGTAATTTGCGACATCAATCATATCATTAATTATCAGTGAACTTTTGGTCGTTAGGAATCGGCATCTTCGGCATCTTGATAATTGCATAGTCTCACGACACTCGACAGCATTTATCAGCTGGTTGTCTCTAAAGCAGCATGGGGAATAAAAAGAAATCGACGATTCTTGTGAGAAAAGCTTATTCGAATTTTTGTTCTCGAATATCAACGTTCGAGGCACTGTTTTAGGGGCGAAATCTCGATTCATTTAGAGCGTTCTAGAATCTCTCGCGTACCGACTTGACGCGACCAAATTCCTATCTCCGCCGCGGTTCCATTTCCACACGGCAGAAACCAGCTGTTCGAGACGGCGGCTCCCCGACGTTAACGCGAAACGTGCGCGTTTAATCACCGAACGAATGTGTTCCAATAACAATTGATAATTGCGACGGAAATCACAGAAATCTGTATATTCGCAATTAAACTCTGGCGTTAAACATCGACGAAGTGTACCATAGAAATTTCGATCGTGAAGGTTCGCGCTGACACTCGGTATTACGCGACGGTACCGCACTCGCGAGTGCAGACGAAAATCGCGCAATGAAAAAGTTTGGCAGCATCTTGAAAATATCCAAGGATGCAGAAAACGTGTGGTACATGTTGAGCGGTGTATTCACCGTCTATAAACCGGCGGGAGAACATTTTTGCCAACTTGAACAAACGTTGAGACTTCACCTGTGCCGAGGTTAGTTTGCTTATCGAATGCAATAAAGCGAAAAAAGGCCCGTAAGTTTTGGTACTAACGTAAACGTTTGATTGCAGATCTGAACAATCTAGCGGTACGTCCTCCGGGAGATAACGTGTCGATCGAGGGCCCGACTAACAAACCGATGACGGTAGTTGTGGGTCCGAGCTACGCGGATCATCCTCTGCTGGTTGGCCCTCGTTATCAGGCCGAGGACATAAAGTTTTACTTCGCCAACCATCTCTCGCCCGACAGTTCCGGAGTCATGGTCTGCGGAATCAACAATGGTACTCGCATCAGTCGCATGATACAGGAAGCTCGACCGACGAAATTTTACAAAATCAAAGGAATACTCGGAAAAGCGACGGATAATTATTTCGTAACTGGCAGAGTGGTGGAGAAAACAACGTTCAGGCACGTGCGAAGAGAGCACATAGACAAAATATGCGCATCCATGCAGTCTTCGCATCAGAAAAATATGTTCAAGTATGCAATTCTTTTTTCTTCAACTTTTATTGCATTTTTTTTTTAATAAAAAAAAAATGAACTTTTTTAATTCAGGGAAAAACCAGTTTTTCTAATTATAGATTTTTTTTTTTTTTTCTTTGTAATTTTTATTTCACTCCTAAGTAGGTTTTTTAGGCTGGTTTGTTTTTTTTTAGCACATGCGGCTTGCCGATCCAGAGCCAAGCGGCTTACGAACTGGCGGTTCAAGGCCCGATCCGACCGGCGACGAGCAGAATTCCGATGGTTTACTCGATTAAATGCGTGGACTTCAAATCGCCGGAATTCACTCTCGAAGTGGTGTGCGTGAACGAGGACGAAATGTTTCTCAAAGACATCGTTCACACGCTCGGGCTGCAGGTGCGATGTACGGCCGCCTGTTCGCAGATACAGTGCTTCAGATACGGTCTCTTCACGACCGCGGAGGCGTTGCTGAAGAAACATTGGAACCTCAAGTCGATCGCGGACAACATGGCTTACTGCAGAAATCTCCTGGCCCGCAATAAATTCATGAAGAAACCGAAGGATCCGATACTGAAGGAATATTCGGATATGGAGCAAATAGAATCAACGACGAAACCGTTGATACCGGCTTAATTTGCGCAGCGAGACAAACGGCGTTGTAAATATAGAGATTAATAACCGCAGTTTGTTGTTGGATGAAATAAATTTTTATTGATCAAGCGCGATTGAAGATATGGAAGTAAATTCATTGGCATTCGGCGATTTTTCTGTGCATGCGAAAAACGCGTTGAAACTGCGTCGATTCATCTGTACAATATCCGCGAATCACGATTTAGATTTCTTTTCCGTTTGATTACTGAAATTGCTCGATCTGTATTGCTCCGGAACGTTGTCGTCGTCGCTACTGTGTTCCCTTCTATCCGTTGAATGTGTGCGCTTTCTTCGCCGGTTGGCCGACTTCGATTCCTCCGAATCCGCTCCTCTGTCGAGGCCCGAAAATCTATTGCACTGACGCGAGTCTCCCGTCGGTCCTGCGACGTCCGCCGCGGACTCATTCGAGCATTTGTATTCGTCGCGCTCGTGATTTCTCCCGCGATCCGCGGAACGCCCGCCCCGTTCCTCGTTTCTTTCCGGAC
Source organism: Ischnus inquisitorius (assembly GCA_963924025.1). Classification (NCBI taxonomy): domain Eukaryota; kingdom Metazoa; phylum Arthropoda; class Insecta; order Hymenoptera; family Ichneumonidae; genus Ischnus; species Ischnus inquisitorius. The sequence continues at coordinate 5,623,692 of OZ001245.1, read as the reverse complement.
TCGAAAACTTTTTTCGCGTATCGTTTCGGTGCCTCGGGTCGTTTTCTTCGTACTTCCGACGATCGGAACTGTCGTAACGATCTCTCGAGTGTCGATCAGACGTGTCGCGATCTCGACTACGACTTCGGCGCTTGCGATTTTGCGAAAATTCGGTCTCGTCGATTTTTTCGTTCCTCGACGGCCTTCCACGTGGCTTCGATCTGTTCGGCCACTGCTGCATCTTCATGCTCTTCGCGATCACGCGCTTCTGGTGATCCAATTGCGGGAAGAGATCTGCGAATGGTGGATAGATTAATAAACCGAAGTTCTGGTACAAACGAGGATTGAGGTTTTTTTACCCACCCTGCGATTTCTCGAGAGCTTCCTTGGCAGAATTCATCTCCGCTTCCTGAATACTGTGTCCCGATGCTTTGGCCAAACGCTTTCCTTGGAAGTAAACGGCGACAGTGTAGACTCGAGTGTTCGTCGGGCCTTTGCACTCGATCACTCTGATGATGAAAAATACAATGATTTATCGATTAACTTATAGATCTGGTTTTTTTATCGAAAGATAAACATACTTGTAAACCGGAATATCCGGTTCCCCGCCGTCCATCGTTCGTAGTGTCAAGCAGCATTGCTGCAACTTGCTCTTTGGATCGTTCCAGTCTTGATTCATAATGAAGTCTTGCAAACGCGGGAAGAAACATACGTCGCAAAATACGTGACAATGTTCCAAGCCCTTGTCGACGTAGAGAGCCCCCAAAAAGGCTTCCAGCAAATCGGCTCGATCCTTCGTTTTCAGTTCGGCTTTTGGATTACCGTAGAGCGCGTACTGCGTCATTCCCAGATCGTCGCAAACGACGGCTTGAGTCTTGTTGTTGACCAGGGAACTTCGCAAAAGCTGCGGGAATTATATCACAAGCGTTAATAAAATTTATTCCATTTTTTTTTATGGGGCATCGATTCAATATTCACCGATAAGTGACCCTCGTGATGCTCCGGGAAGAATTTGTACAGATACTCCGACACAATCAGCTGCAATACCGTATCGCCGAGAAATTCGAGTCTCTGATTGGATCCGAGAGTCAGATTCGTGTAACCTATACTCCGATCCGTGAAAGCCCGAGCCAGCAACCGTATGTGTGTGAATTCTATGCCCACGGATTCCTCAAACTTTGTCAATTTCTGAAAGACAAAACAGAAACAGACATTAGAAAAGACTATTACAAGAAGATTAGATTTTTTCCGGCTTATTTTTTTCGCTAATCGATATTTCCGTAATTTAGAAGGCAAATTTTCCAAGGACTAATGTTTTATTGCCAGAATAAGTTTTGTTCTTTGGTGAAAAAAAATTTCGGAATACCCATTGTTCGTTACCTGCAACAGTTCGAAGCTGGGAATCCACTGCCGATCGCCCGTAGGTTCTTGCTCTTGAAGCGGATGTCTCGGATAATTAACCCACACCTTCGATAGATCGACTTCGTCCTTGAACAGCGTGTCGCCGAAAACGTTGTCCGCGACGTTGATGCCACCGTCGAGGAAGAGCGAGCCCATCAGAGCTTCGAAGCAATTCGCCATGGCGTGTCGCAGCTCTAGATCGTGACAAAGATCGCTGCCGTGCGCGTAGAGCATATACTGTTCGAGGTTCAATTTTTTCGCGAGTACAGCCAGATGCTGATTTTGCACGATAGCCGCCCTATAAGTGGCGAGACCGCCTTCCTCGAGATCGGGAAACATGTGAAAGAGATGTATCGAGGTGAGAAATTCGACGACAGCGTCGCCGAGGAATTCGAGCCTCTCGTTGTGCGCTATCGACGATTCGGTCTCTCGTCGAGCTCCGAATCGCGACATAATGTTAATGAGGGTGTTTATACCCCGTTTTCTCGTGTTCATGTAGTGAATTCTACGATCCCCGTACTCCGGTTGACGAATACCGCAGTTGGTCAACGAATTTCTCGCGTGATCCGGATTCGTTCCGAAATTCTCGCGATAGCTCGGATGCGTTAGTGCGAGCTGGAGCAAATAACGATTCTTGAAATCGTAACACAGAGTCTTCTCGAGATTGTCGAGAGACTTGTGAAAGCGCAGATGACAGACGAGAACGGGAATCAGCATCGCGTGCTGCACGATGTCGCACATTATTCCCGTTCTGTAGAAACCCTCGGCGCTGACGTCCACCGTAACGTCGCGCTTCATCTTGCTCTGGGTACGCAATTCCTGAAGCTTGTTCTCCTTCGCCTCGAGCTTTCGTTTGTCCTCGAAACTCGGCTTCGGCATGTTCGCCAACAAGTGGCGAAACTTCACGTAGTCTCGCCAAGCCTTTTGGTAACTGGGAAAAAATGAGTTGATTGTTATCGATCGATCTTGATGACAAAAAAAAGTTATTGATTCGATTTACTAACTCGGCATTTCCGGCGTAACTGAGCTGCGGTGGACGAATGCCGAAATGAACGATTTCGGGATAAGCCAATACTCCGGGTGGCTGATCAGTCTGGTCGCGATCCAATTGATCGACTCTCACGCTACATGGCTTCTTTCCTGGATACGTGACTACCATGCCCTTCACCTCGTCGGCAAAGTTTTGCCACTTGTATTGCGGCATCTCCACCAATCTCGGTAGATCCTCGGGTTCGATGAGAAGATTGCTGCTCTTTATCAAGTAATTCAATACTTCGTTCATTGATAGTATTTCCTGTCCCTTGTCGGGGAGATCGCGAACGAATCTCGGCATGAAGTGGAATTGACCGCAACCCGAAGTATCCTGCGCGGCGTGGAGATCGAAATCCACGAGTTCGAGTATCTCCTTGAACAGATAATCCTCTGAAACCGAATGAAAAGCAATTATTATCATAATATCCCATTCTTTTTTCTTCGAAAAATCAGGATACAACGAAAACTTACGAAAATAATCGAGTTCCTGAATCGTAAAATTTTCCGGCAACTTCTCATCGATGTAGAGAATCGTGTACTCGATGTTGAAGCGTATGACTTTGCAAGTCGGCAGTTTGACGAGCGGAAAATGCGACAGCATCGAGAAACCCTCGAATATGAATTCGTGCTCGTCGTGCTTTATTATCGTCGGTGTTTTCGTAAGAAAATTCGTCGGTGGACTTATCGTTATTCTATAGTGATGCAGTTTGTCAGCGTTGTTGGAATTCAATTCGCAACGATTGATGACACCCTCGCCAGCGTATATTCCGTGCCTTATGCCGGAACGTCGAGATTTCGCGCTGCAACGACAAAGCGGACCGTCGTTCATTTCGCCGGGATCGTTGAACCACATCTCCGGATGTAGCCTCTGGGGATGTTGCTTCTTCGCCATTAACTCCTCCATCGTTCTGTCGTCCTCGTCCATCGAACTGTCGCTGTCCGACGACGAACTGCTGCAAGCCTCCGATTTGTGCCTGCACAATCTTGCTCGAGTTTTTCTCGGCGGCGGTACGTACGGTGGCTGTAGAAAGTATTAAAAAAAATGAAAAAGCTCTTCCAAAAAATCAAAGAAAGCTACGACTGCTGAAAATCGCGAAATAGCTTAATAGATACAGTGACTTGTATTCTCTGAGCAATAGAAAAAATTCCCTGGATACCCGAACTACTTTTTTATTCCCTGCTTTTACTACCCTGATTTCCAGATTGACCTTGACCAATGGTCAGAGCGTGTAAAATTATTCGTCGCGAACTCACTTGGCCAGCTCGCGCTATTTCGGCTCTGTCGAGCAACAGGTGCTTGAATATAGCGCACAATTCCTTCAACTTCGCCGTGCCTTTCATGATCTTGTGATTGTTCTCGTCCCTCGTGTAATACAAATCGGCGGGTGCTGTTCGAGTCCAGACTTTGCGCTCGTTCTCCATTATCCCTTCGGTGCCGATCGCGCTCAACTCGTCCATTCTTCGCTCCATGTCTTTGCTCGTCGCGCAATAGTAGCGCCGGTATTTCTCCAAAAGTTGTTCCCTCTCGGTGAGACTCTTTGATTTCGCCGGCACGACAGCCGTAGCTTGGATCGGAACGACGCTCGACGTTTTCGAACTGTGCGAATCTTGAGATCGAGACCTCTTTCGCGTTCGGCTGCTGGTTCTCGATCTCACGCTGCTGACGGAACTCTGGCGCGAACAACCAACGTCGCGTCGGCTCGCGCTCTTCCTTCCGATTTCGTCGTTTTCGCGCGAGATATCTCTCGTCGTCGAGCGCCTCTTTCCGTATCTGTCGCGATCCCGATCGACGTGATCGTCGTGCCGCGCGGGATAACGCGATTTGCTCGAACGCGATGCGTGCTCCGGGCTTCGCGAACGTTTTCTCGCCGACGCGCTGCATCGCGACGATTCGCGCTCGCTCGATCTCCAATGGGATTTTCGACTGTAAGAAACATCGTTTTTCGCCGTGGGTGCTCTTCGTTCAGAGTCGCGGAAATTAGCGGGTTCGTTCCAGGCGGAATTCGAAGATTCGTGAGACTTCCAACCGGACGAGGGTGGGCCGTGCCATTCGGAGTTTCCGTGATTTTGGTACGAATTCTTCGAGTCCCAGTGGTAATTGTTGCCACCGGTCGAGACCTGGGAGTATCCAGGATTGTAGTAATTGTTGTGAGTCTGAGGGGGAGGTCCTCCTTGGTAAGGAAACTGCGGATAGGAGGAATTGTTCACAGTGCTGGGATAGTGAGATTGATTAGAAGGAAACTGGGAAATCGCGTTAAGAGACTTGTCATTGCCTAGCGAAGGAGGAGGGACATTGAAGGCCGGAGGCGGCTGGCTCAGGCTCGGAGGAGGAAAATTTGGCGGTGGCAGGGAAAAGTATCCTGAATTTTGTTGCTGCGGCTGACTAGAGTCCCAGTAATACATTTGGCCTGGATTCGACGGTGGATTAGCCATCTTTGCTCCGTTCAATTATCTAAAAAAAAACAATAAATGGAAATTGAAAAATTATAATGATCATAGAGATGGAGTCTTATCAATAATTGCCGCAAATTTGAGGTTAAACACGCACACATGGAAAAGAAAACAATATTTCGTTACATCATCGGCGAATCACTTTTTTAACGCGTGTCGTTAACATTGTTTACAACAATTATTTTTTAACCCGTATCTACTTGTAACGGAGTTCATTTGCACACGCAATTGTTTGACGCAGCGATTCGGCAACAGCTGATCGCAACTCGCGCGATAATAACAATAGGTCGAAGCTACAGTTTATTCCGGAAACACCTGATCGCCGGATCCGTTCGCTCCGAGAGCCGTTTTGAAAATGTTTCCGGCATCGCATCTCTTTAATCGCGATGTTCCCAGATATTATCGATCGCTTTGGTATCGAGTAACTTTTGTGAAGACGCAAGCGTTTCGGTACTGGCGAAAAAGGTGAAGTTCTCGCGATATCGAGAGCGCGGAACAATTCGCGCAGTGTGCATTTCGGTCGTCGGTGCGTAACGGTAGCGCGGTCGAACTATAGCGCTCGGGGCGGCCGGGACCGCTCTCTCTTGAATATTCGTTCGCGCGAGATAATAATAATAACGGATGAGGAATCGCCTACAATACGATGGAAAGCGTGTTTGTTTGATAGTGAAAGAAAAAAAAAGGATCGTCACGTGCTTCCATTAATCGCTCGGCGCTCGCGCGCACCGCACGGGATATACACACGATAAACTATTTATATACCGTGCGAAGTCGGCCATATTGAAATGAGTCGCGAGACCATGGGCGTTCCTTCTGTCGTCTGCAATGTGTCAAATTATATCTCTCGTTGCTATACGAAAAAAAATGCTCGTTTCGCAGTGACATTCGGCGAGCGCAACGGAGTCGGTGAACAATAGTGTTTTAGCGCGACCGCGAAGCCGCGTAATCGCGATTTGATCGCTCGAACGGATTCGTCGCTAGCCGCGACAAGACGATACGAGTCTCGGTCGGTCGGTTCGAAGTTTTCGGAGAAACGTCATTGGAAACTTTGCGCGAAGGTAACCGTGAGTGTTTCTTTTTTTCAACGATTACGGGAAGAAGTTTTGTGCGAATCGAAATAACGGAACGTCGATGCGGTGCTCGGCGACGGGGAAACAAGTGATATCGAGTTAACCATCGTTGCGAGACGGTAACAATCGTCGGGTTCGCGAATAGCGGTGACTAGGTTAAGACTAACGTCACACGCTCCGGACTATGGCTGAAAGCGGCTTTGATCGCGATTGATCCTTTGTCCCAACGAAGCAGCGTTGATTAATCATGAAAGCATTCTGGATGTACGATCTCGGTGCCCAAGAAGTCGATGAGACAGTCACGAGACGCAGCTGAGAAATCCCTCGTTGTTTATAGCCAAGATCTTGGATATCAAACGAATCTTTTGTCTGAACGTAAAGAGGAGCGACCCCCAGCATTACGGCGGCAGCAATAAATATCAGTGAAAAGACGCAAGTAGATATTAAAAAAATATTGTGATCGCGTAACGAATAAACGAGAGTACAAGTGTAACAGAAAAATATATAATCTTGGTAAAGCGTTACTGAGAAAAAAACTTATTTTTCGAAAGATCTTAGAAACATTTCTCGTACCACCGAAGTTTCGATCAACGAGACAATTCAGAATCGAAGAAATGTCGGGAAGCAATACGACGATGAGCGGAACGCCGAGAAGCGGAAATTCGTCGAACAGGAATTCGCAGCGTTCGACGCTGTTGAAAGTCGTTATATTGGGCGACGGAGGCGTAGGCAAATCTTGTCTAATGAACAGATTCGTGTCTAATCACTTCGACGAGCACAGCTTCCACACAATCGGCGTCGAGTTTCTGAACAAAGACATAGAGATAAACGGCGAGGCGTACACGCTTCAGATATGGGACACGGCGGGACAGGAACGATTCAAAACTCTTCGCACGCCATTCTATCGCGGTTCCGATATTTGCCTCTTGACCTATGCGGTTGACGACAGAACGAGCTTCAGAAACTTGGCTCTATGGAGATCGGAGTTTTTGTACTACGCCGATGTGCAGGAAGGGTCGACGTTTCCCTTTATCGTAGTTGGTAACAAAGTTAGTATCTCGTCCTATATATAGAAAAATATTACATTCTTTTTTTCTATAAAAAATTTGCATGAAAAATACGCGACTATTGAAAAAAACATGAAATGTCAATTTTGAGATTAAAAAATTGTAATTTCTTAGGTCGACGTAGCGGATTCGGATAAGCAAATATCGACGGAGGAGGCTCGCGCCTGGTGCGCGGAAAACGGTGATCCTCCGCTCGTCGAGACATCGGCGAAAAACGCGACGAACGTTGAGGCAGCATTCGGAGCAGCGGTAGCGGCGTGGGCGCGCCTGGAGGCGAGATTAGAGCGTCCTTTGGTCGAGGACACGGTCGATCTCTCGAAGCAACAGTCGCCCCATCGTTCGAGCTGTTGCATGCCGATATCCGGGACTGAGTAGGTTTTCTCCTTGCCAGACGATAAATATTTCGATAATCAATATTACACGAATAATTTGAATATATAAAAGAAAAAAGAAAAGAAAAAAGTAATTTTTACCGCGAATATTTGGAGTTGCATGCATGAATATAAAGGTATATATTTTAAGTGGATCGGTAGCGCGAAGTTGTCGAGAAGGAGGTGGATAATTTCGATGGGTTGTGAGAAAGAATGAGAGAATGTATCTGTGGCGCGAAGCAAATTCGAAGAGAGGAATTATTGTTATCTAGAAAGGCTTGTTACAGTTGTGTCGCGCGAGCAAGAACATTGTCGAGAATTTCCGAAGAGACTGGATAATCTATTGTTTCCTTTTTTTTTTTTCACAGTCTTCACGATTCGAGAGATATGAATTTGTTTTTTCTTCGTCCCGACATTTCGTTGATAGGCGCTTGAGATTGCCATCTTCGCATTGAGAAATTATAATCCCCTTTGCGATATTATTCGACGCGACGACAACTCCATTGACTGATAAATGTGCGTTCACCGGTAGATATAGATATTGTGCACCAGTGTTGTTTTCTTTCTCTTCTCTCTCGTGATTGTCCCACAAACTAATTCGCAAAGTTGCAAGTTTCATACGCAGCCTACGTTTTTCTTTCTAGGTCTAACAGAATAATTTGAGGGGAATAGCCAAAGTATTCTTCGAACCACGCAACAATAACTCTTGCAGATAATTGAAAAAACGAAAGAAAAGAAAGATTGAAAATCGACCATATTCCCCGTGTCCCAGAGCCGAGTTTTGCTCCCCCTGTTCAAAAAGAGCGCCATATGGACTATTTTATGACAACTGTATAAATAATCTACCGTGGTTAGAAATCGGTTTATCGAATCTAAGAAGATAAAAACATTTTTGCTATTCGTAAAAAATTCACGGATCTCAACAGATTGTTCGTATTGAGCATATTACATCGCTTACGAGAATGTATTTTAAGAATCCTACGCTCTCGTCGTCGATTGTTTTCGTGCATAACGTTCGGAGCTGCCCGAATTCATTGCGCTCGAGGGACGGCTTCGCTTTCCCGAATGACGACGAGAACGTACGATATACCGCAGTGTACTATGCTTGGTCCGCGGCTCCTGAGGTGTTCACAGTATTAAAGGAATTAATCAACTGGTACACCATTGGCTTGTGATAAACTAGTTATGATCGTGACTCGCTTAATCGTGAAAAAGAATGTAGGCCTAGAGACTCTACATTTGTTTTTTCTTTTCGGTAGAAATAGAAAAAACATAGCTTCGCAACGTGAAACATTGCCTTGTCCTCACACGGAGGCTGTGAGGCTGAGAGCAGTAGCGTTAATTCATATTATTTCGCAATTCATTGAACTTTCGTAATATTCGGCGTCCGTCCCTCGGTGCAGTAACGCGGATACGATATCCGTACGAATAATTAATTGTAATGATTATAATGCTGTTAAGCCCGCGCGTACTCCCGACACTGCTCTCAGCGAAGAAAGAATTCAGTGTTAAGTCGTAAACAGTGTTCCTGGCGAACCGAAAGATACATCGAAGCAAGCTTCTTTGTAATAAAGAAAAAAGAAAAATCTGATACGTATACTTCGTGTATCTAAAGTGATGTGCCTCTATCGAGCGATCTACTTTGGAAACGCTCTGTATACAACGGACGTTCGTATCCCAACGTCGTTGTGATTTTATTTATAAAAAAAAAAGTGAAAAAAAAAACAAACAAGCAAACATTCAGTTCAATCAACCTCTGCCAATTCAATTAGTCAAGAGATTAACAGTTTAATGGTGCTTTTTGTATAACTTAACATTGTAGGCCATATGGATTTTTAGAAGAACGATTCGCATCGTACTAACAATACTCTTCGATAACGAAAAGAACAAACGAGCGTTAAGTGTGAGAAAAAAAAAGTATATAATAAATCATCATATCAGAGCGATCAGCGTCGCTCATTCATCTCTTCGTCGGTTACGAATGGCTTTTCACCCCAGGCATCGAATCTTCTGTGAAGTACATTTTGCAAACTCTAGCGAGTCGCTAGTGTAGTCCTCCGAGACGTTGCTCAGAATGACCAGGTTTCCGCCTTGAATTACGAGTCTAAAAACTCAATATTTCGGACGAAGCCTCTCAACGATTTGAGAAGAGTGTCGATCGCAGTGGAAACTTCGTCATCAGCGCACACGTCGGACTCCGAATGGAAGTAACTTTTTACGATAATGTCATATAGGTTGTAAACGATGTGTTTAAGTATGCCTTAAGGAATTTTATATAATAATTGATCGTCGATTTTGCAGAGAAAAAAGAAAAGAGGAAAAACAAAAGAAAAAAATAAAGATAAACACATTGTGCTTGTTTTCGACGCGAAAAAGTGTATTACCAAGTGTCAACACGTGGTTCACAGACTTATCATTAATTCCTATTATCAATTATTCATTATTTTGTATCATATATATATATAATATTTATAGTATCTCACACTTGAGCGATCCTGTCTCAATTTTTTCGCTTGACGCGCGCGCCCGTACGCCTTCCGGTAACAATAATTTATTCAGCTTATTCTCGTAACACATAAAATCTACAGCGAGGTTACATCATACGCTCGTTTTTTTTTTACATCCCGAATTTTTTATACAAGGAGCACTCTCTTCCCGACTATCGTGTTTAAAAACAGTAAAAAATCAAATGAGCAACAGGAGCTTGGCGTAGCAGAATGAAGATTAAATCGCGATAAATCGTGGAGTATACCGTACCGCAGTATAAAAAAGAATTTTTATAGCTCATATATGCCGCGCATCGATTATCTATTCAGCGACAATACAAACGTCAACGATATTTACAGTTTTGAATTCATCGCGGTCGACAACCGTTGGAGAACATTAAAAACCATCTAAAAAAACGAAAAAGAAAAAATTTCGAATAAAAATCTTACAGCGAATTGGTTTTTTTCCCGTAGAATAATACTGCAAGACGTTCAGGATAAGATCTTACAGCGACGTGCTTTCCGCGCTTTTTGCGGTTCTACACCCCGATAAGTATTGAAAACGATAGATTTTTCTTGTCGGCCACTGGACGCAGCGAGCGGTTGCGTCATGGAAGAATTGCAGCCACTCGGAGCAATAAATCCTTCGTAGTCGTGTAACGAATGTCCAGTAAGCTCGATCACAAATAGTTTAAACGTGGGTCCATTTTAATGGTCAGTCGGATACTTTTCGATTCGTATTTTCCTATCTCACTTTGTAAATCGCCGTCCCGCGTTACGTCCGGTCATTAAGTGTTTTTTGCAGCCCGCAGCGTTTAGCGTCGAGTAAAAACAAAAAAATTGAAATAACTTTACAAAATTTTCGAACTAAGTATCGTTAAAAGATGTTGATTATTTAACACGATCTGTTGGTTCTCATCGACATAATTTTCTTTATTTTCTTCGTGGAAGCGCTAGTGGCAGTGTTCCGTAACGTCGACGATGACGGATTTTTTCCAACCGAAGAGGAAGTAACCGATCGCCGCGCCGAGAACAACGGCGAAGCACAGCCATACGTTGTACGTCATGAAGATCAACATGAGAAAGTACGACAATACAATCTGCACGATGTGCAGGAAAGTCTGGAAGGAATGCATCCACGAGAGCATCGTTGGCCTGCGACAAAAACAGAGGAAACGAACGGAAAACATGTCGTTAGATTGAACGTTTCATTGCACGGGCTACGTCGAATTCTACCGAGTGCAAGTGCCATTTACAAATCCATGCCGAACAGCTGAATAAAGAAACAATAAATACGTTCACAGTAAATAACGAAGCCTCGAGAGCCGGACGAGAGAGACAAGGAAATGAAAAGCTAAAAATGTGACAAAATAATCGGTGCAATGAACATGCCACTCCTAACAGAGAAATAAAAGAACTATCCGAGTTCAAAGCGTCGTCTAGACGAAGCATCCGGATGCGGCATGCTTCGCGCTGCAAACTAGGAAAACGAAAAATTCCAAAGAAAAGCAAAATCGCTCAACAGGCTGCCTTTACTTACGGCTGCTTGTGGATAACTTCGCCAACCATACTAGAAGATCAAAACGACATATCCCTATTAATCTAAAGACTCTCTATGCACAATCTTTTCGTTGCTTTTTGTTTTCTCGCAATCGCGCTAATCTACAAAATGCAATCTCGACGATATTTCGACACACACGCGAGTTGCTTCCGTGTTTGACAAAGTATCGTTATACTTACTGCACGACTCGATTATCTTCGGCGACGACATTCTTCTCGGGTGGCATGGACACGCTTCTGTACTGCAGCGAGTTGTAAGTTTTCCAGAAAAGATATTCGCGATAGTACTTGAGACCTTCGTAAAGCGCAGCCATTATCATGATACCGATGATAGATCCGACCAGTCCGCCGATCGACGATATTTTCCATGTGTCGAAAAGCACAGTTTCGCAATAGCCGCCGTGAAACACCATCTGAAATCGCGATACGTGCGTTAGAGAGACCTTTCGCGACGAGCGAATCACCGGAGCGTTTCGTTACTCGCGGCCTGGAGAGACCGATAACGCCCGGGGGGTCAGCGCGGGTCGTTCCGGCCATTCTCTCTCTCCCCATTCCCGTCCCGGTAACGTTCTCATTACAATGTCATTGAATCGCCCCGGCGGTAAACTCGAGCGAAATGGCCCTACCATCATTCCGTGCGACATGTGACCACCGTCGCACGCACCGCCGGCCCCGGCTGCTGCGGCCTGATGTGCACTGTGATCCATTCCCGAATGGTCGGGGCTCACGCCCCCGCGATCCATGTGATGGTTCATACTCGCGTGATCCATTCCCTGATGCATCGAGTGATCGTGATGGGGATCCCCCGACATATTCATCATTGCCATGTGATCGTGATCCATCTAAACAGATAACAGTCAATTTCAATATTATGATTATTTTTTTCCATCAATATTATCGATTCAAACATACTACAGTCCTCTCAATATGTTTTTACTCATTTTTAGAACGACTATAATTACAGACTAAATACTTTTTTATTAGTATTTATAATTTTTTAAAGGTTGTTTTTCCATTTATTATCAATATTATCAATTAGAACTTTATGTTTGGAAACCCGTAATATGCTTATAAGCACTTTACTAACGACTAAATGTGTAGGTTTTTTTTTTTTTTTCGGTAATACAGTACACATATTTTTTTTATTAAAAGGAGAGCATTTTTTGTACCGCATACATCGATACTTCTTTCTGGATAAATTCACTGTTAGACGAACGGCAAAAGACTGCGCACAAGTTGCCTCAGCGTTCTTCCGGCCTACTGGGAAACGTGAAAGTTTCGCGGAGCGACTCGAAAGGAATGTTTAGCGCTAAGGAACTTCGGTGGCGCGTGTCTCGCGAGTGCTAAGCGATTTGTGGAGAGAAAGAGACGTATTATGGCCTATATGCCCCGTAGGCTCACTTGTACATAACGGGCACTCTCCAGTCGTTCAGTCTCGCCGGCGAGGCCAATCTAATACTGGAGGCTCCCGCCTCTCGAATTCTTTCTTATATATCACCCTAGTTCCATAGAACGTTGCGGACAAAATTCCCACTTCCCTAGTCACCGCGGCGCGCTTCATATCCTCGGCGAAATAGGAGCGCGAAGTGGAGGGAGAATGGACGTTACGTATCGCCTTCGTTAACACGGAATAACGAGCAATTGTCTTAGAGGCTCGAGATAAAACATTCTGAAGCACGGGGACTCGCGCAGATCGATTAATCAAATTGGGACGTTTTATTCTCGATCTTTAAACCCCATTGCTGTTTTTTTCCTGCCTCGTTAATCTAATTAATGAGAGTGTACAGTTACGTTCCTAGCCAAGAGTTAGATTTAGAGAGAGTTTCGAGAACTGGGATACAGACCTGAAAAATCGAAAGCATAGAGAAGCTGCCGAAAACATTGATTTTCGATAACATAACTCCAAAAAGTTATAAATAAATTCTGTAAAGAAAATTGTTCAATGAATCATACGGCAATCGAACTGTTTTTCCAACAGAAGTTAATTGGTTAATTATGCGGTATGATTTTTTCTCAGAATTATTTTCTTTTTTACTTAAACGTCGTTTATAATTATAATAAATAATATTATTATATTTACGCAGAATTAATCTCGTCAGCAACTCCTAAATGGTTTTTTTTTTTTTTTTTTTAAGAATTCAAACCCTTTGGGGAGTACGCGAAATTCTCGGGAGAAATTATTAAGTGTAACATTTTTCTTAAGATACAAAGATTAAACAACCGTGAATGCCGTTTCTTGATCTCGAATTCAGTAGCAAAAAATTGTCGTTCCGTTAGGTAATACGGGTTTTTTTTTCTCGTGTATCTTCAACTCCGCTTGTTTTTCGACCGGAAAGAAATAAACGATCAACAGTACTTCTGCGCTGGATAGTCACTGTTACCCTTGTGGAATAAAGGCCGAGATTGAGAGGCGGGGATCGACGGTTCACAACGAAGTCGAGCGTAGTTCTGTGAGAAGCAAGAAAAAAAGGGACCATGCAGTGGACTTTCTAATTGGAGCGCCAGCGTTCTTTAACTACTAATTCCGAATGCTGCTAACGAATTTCCGACGATACGTGCCTTGAATCGCAATTCATCAAGCGTCGATGCGTTTCCACGAATCCGCCGGAATCCCCGTCGCTTCATAAAAACGTTCCTCGATTTTTATAAAAAAGAAAAAAAAATAGGAAAAAAAAAAGACGGACGTTCGATATCCTGTTTGCGAAGTGCCGCAGTTCGCAGACCGCATGCGCTCGATTAGATTAGGCCACAAGTTGTCACAACAGAAGCGAGTTTCACGGTCAAAACAAATATTTTCCTTGTTCGTTACCGAGGCGCTTCCGACATTCGCCGTGACGAACGAATCGCCGCACATGTGCGCCGGATAATATCCGAATAAACGACGAAAATGTTAATTTATCTCGTCTAATCGATCGAGAACTCGGTCAAGTATGTGCAGCGTGCACATGAGCGTCGGTTGCGACGCATCGGGATATCATGTACGTTTCATTAATGCTATTCGCGAGCGAAGTGGAATTCGCGTCGACGCGTGGGAAGCGCGATTCTTCGGCGAAGAGTTCGAAAGCGGCGAGGGCTCGCTCGACGCGTCGCTCGATCGATCAGTTTTCCGATAACAAGCCACTCAATGCCGGCGCGACGAAGAAAAATACAATTCACCGACACGTTCGATAAGTTTACTCGAATAACAGTAACGGCGATTCGTCCGTGCGCCGATCTCCCGAAATCGCGAACGATCGGCGGATCGAATTGCAAACTCGTGCCATTGTCAGTAGAGCACTCGACGTCGCGTATGGGTAAACGAGACGACCCGCAATCGATTATGTATCGCGCATACGTGAAGAAACGCCGAGCGCGTAGCACGTGTTGCTTACAGTACGTAAGTAAACGAGGCATTGTCCCGACGCGATTGCCCGGTCAACGAAAATACGATATTGTCGCGCAAAAGAATCGCGTAGATACGAGCGCGCTCTAAGCGAAAAACAACCGAGAAAGAAAGAAAATTTCTTCGATTTGTTTTTCAAGAAACATTTTTTTAACTGCCAATAACTGTGCGGCAAACGATAGACATTCGCAAGAATTGCATTGATAGGCTGACGAATGAAGCACGACACGACTGAGAATTTTATTCTTTAAGACTTTTTATATTCAACGACTAATCACTGTGTCGCCAACGACCGTGAATTTTTGGATAACGTTACACGTGCGCGCGCGTATCTTAAAGCGCGGCGCCGCAAAATATGCCAATATGAATTATGAGGTTTCGCTTACCTACCTAGAAAAATATGATCAACATTGTGTAGAGAAATAAGAAACTCGTCTGTGCGAGAAATCCGATATACTGTGTGGATTCACGCGATAAAAAGCCCTATCTTTTCTATAGCAGTGAGCTTAGTTCGTCGTAAAAACCGCAACGTAATCGCGGTCGTTGGAGAAACTGAAAAAAAAAAAAAAAATGCTTTATGGTTCAAACAAATTCGAACGGGAATATATTTCAGCGAGGCCCGAGTGAAGCTCGTATGCGGAAAATATGATTAAAGCCCGTGTTATCGTTGGCTTTGTATTCATTAATGATCTTTCGGTCGATTTATCTCAAAAAGGCATCAATTATCGAGTGGATTATCAATCCGCGCCGAGGCCCCTTTATCCTCGTTTGTGCCACATACAGATATACGTTAGGTACGGAGATGCTAAAGTTTCTGCGCCGCTACGACCTCGAGAATTTCCCCACTTGTACGGAATTTTCTTTATTGGAATTCTCGGAAAGACGGCGGCCGACTCTCGATATGAGGATATTTTTCGATAACCGGACGGAAAGTTGAATCTTGATTTTCGCTGAAAAGTTTCGCTGCGAAACTCAATCGTCTACCTCGACATAGTTCCGCGTGCAACGATAATCCCGATAATTTTAAGGTGGCGAGAAAAAAAAAAGCAATGTGTACGAACGCGTGAATTTGAACGACGTCAACAAACAACTGATAACAAGAATCGCCGGATGTACAGTTTGTGGTGTCAGCTGTTGCGTTATCGTTGCTGAAGCTTGTAACCGATTCGTGTTGTATTTATTCGATCGTTATTCTTCTCGGCACACAAAAAGATTGATATTTCCTCGTGCACACTCATGACCCTCGGATAATGTCCGAAATGAGGAAATGTTCCGGGATTTCGGTCGCGCAAACGACTCGCAAGTAGGGACAAAATACTCTATATCATTTTCGAGTGTCAACATTTCCGTATCTCGCGTGACTTTTCGATTGTGATTTGCCGATGTACCTTCGCGAGCCTCACGTAATTGGTTTCAATTGGATCAATAATCGCGAATTATTATGAATCAGTATAACGCACAGGGGCAGCATCTGTTATGCATGGACCAGTTCGCCTTTATATATATATTTATAAACCACTGCTATTCACCGAACGCAATCGTGTTTCAGAAGTGATTGTACGGACGTATGGTCGTCCATAGTGTCGATAGATGTAATCTTGCTATTCGGTGAGAGTTCGAATTTTACATGGTTCAAGGACCACATGTATCCGGCAATGCCCCCTCGAATGTTGTGGGGAGATAGAAAGTAAAACCAATTTCGCCGTTGTGCCGCTGCGCTCAATTTACATCGTACCTCGAGGCTGTTAGACGCAATAATCATTTCTCGCGAAACAGTTTTTCGCATAAACGACGTTCTTATTGCCTTCGCTATGCATTTCATTTTCTTTTTATTCTCGTGTGAACGAAATTGAAAAGGCACTGCGGCGACAACGTTTACGCGAAGATTGAACTCGGAAATTTATTCATTTAACCAAAGAAAACCACGCAATTTGCGAGTGGAAATCGTCGAGAATAGTAGACGTTATAGGAGGATAAAACATTTCTCTTTTTTCAAGGTCAACCGGTATCAATTAGTATATCATCATCGGAAGTTATAAGGAAAACTGGAGATTCCATCAAGCATCGCAGTGCACAAAATTCGCAAAAACGACAAATTATCGAAAACATCTGTCACAGACTCGTCGACGAAAGGAGAAAATACGATATATCAATAAACCGATTATCGAAGAGGTGACTGTCCTTGCAAGGATTAATGACGTAAAGAAATTCTTCTGCTAACGTCCGCGAGAAAAGGGCAAGACTGCATAACCAGGAAGGTCAGTTCATCAGCCAGCGAGGGTTATCACGTTTTTCACGACTCACCTTTCAATAATAGTCGAAGACAACGCTGCCACACTGCGTTTTCGTTCCGAATTCACGATTGTCGCCGCGAGAGTTATTCAATTTCGTCTCTATATCGTCTCGTTCGCACGCAGAGCTCGAACGCTTAGGCAACTTCCGAATGAGTTCACTAACAAACTGCACGCAACTTTCTCGCTCCCGTAGTACCGTCATCCGTGTGCACGCTAAACTCATTGAGATTCGTGGACTTCGACGTTTTTTTCGCATCATCTCGCACGGGCACGTGACGAAAGCGGTGCACTAACGTCGCGAGGTCATTCACAGATGGCGCAATGCGCGATTTCTCGTGTCTGACGTAAACAATAGAGCTTCGAATCTCTGCGATCGCGCAGCGAGTTTTCCGTCTCGTGCGCATAAACCTTGGCGTAAAAACAGTACGAGTGCGCACGCGCGAGCAGTCGCTTGTTTACGTTCAACGAACGATCGCGTTTCACGAAGAAGTGAAATTCTTTTGAGGCTTTCCGTTGGTTTTTTCGAAAGATATCGCGATGCCGATAATGCCAATGTGGCCGAATCTGCAGCCGAGAGCTACCGATCCTTTGTGGTTCAACGCGGACAGACCGTGCGACGATGAGGCCGACGTTTTGGCTCTCGAAGCGGAACACGAAGCCTGGGTACGCTCGAATTCTCGATCTCTTTACTGTCTAACTTGAAAGACAATCGTTGGAAAAAGCATTAAATCATCGACATGGCATTTTTACAGAAGGAACAGACGCGAAGCGTCGGCTGCGAACAGATTCCGATAGGAAAATCTGCCAGTGACGTAAGTTAACCTCAATTTCTACTCGTCGAGAAACAGAAAAACACTCGTAGCCATCTTTGCACTCGTGCGCGGCTGGTTGCCAGCTAGCCAGGCGCGCTTCGATGCGATTCGAATTTCTGCCATATCTACGGATCCGATGTGTCTTATTTTTCGTCGTTTCCTTTTTTTCACAGTTCCGGGGCTCGGAAGAGGAAGAAGAAGAGGAAGAGGAGGAGGAAGGCGAAGGCGAAGAGGAGGAAGAGTCCGACACGCACGAGGAGGAGGAGGAAGAATTCGACGATATGGACATGGAAGTAAGCTATTCCCATCAGCAGCAAAGATCAAGTCCGACGGACACCGTTACAGATCCGGTGTCCATTAGGATGGTCAGCACGCATCCGTATCGACATTCCTAAATCTTCACCGATATTATTTTTTTGACGAAAATGATTTTATTGCCATTGATTAGTAGATTACTATATTATCGACACCGTTGTGCGTCGATGCATTGAGAAAAACAAAATTTATTTATTTGGCGTTATGATTTCTTGATCAGGGCGTATGACGAACTACAACGAGCACTCTTCGCGACGCCATCGTGTAGGTCACCATCATCGTTCGTTTATTTTTTACATTTTTTTATTATTTATTGTACAAAATATAAGATTAGATAACAAAGATTGTTATTCACGATCATTACTGAATATAAGGATTAAAGAAACATCGAGAGTGTTGAGATTGGATTTCAAAATTTGATGAAATTCCAATTTTATATTTCCCTCTGTATTCATCATTAAGGACCTTGTAGCTTCAAATTTTACATCGAAACTGACATAAAGTTTCGAATGTAAAGTCAAAAGTTCATATATTTCCATCGAAAATAGTTTTGCGTGATAAAATTCCTTATTTTTCCAGCAGACAAATTATCCTGCCCAATCCCCACTGACGTCGAGAAGACGCGAACCCGATCCTCCCGAAGTCCTGCCGGAGGAGCCTGCACGCCGGGAAACTGCACTATTTCCGTAGAAGCAACGATCCAGCGTGTGTGAAAAAGAAAAAAAAAAAAAAAAAAGAAACTGCATACACCGTGAAGACCGCGGGTGAGTGTCTCTTCATCGATTCCTCGTCGTTCGGCTTCGTTTGCATCGAATAGTCAGCGTTTTCGTTTCGAGCGTCGTAGCTCGCACGTATGGGTCAAGAACCCACTCGTTATTTCCACGTTCGCTCTGCGAGCTAGCAATGAAACGAAGTGTACGGCTCACGTGCGATTCGCGCTCGAGTCCGGCAAAACGCGACGGATCAAGTCGCGTTCCACCGATATTTCTTGAGAACTCCGCAGCGAGGAAAACGTTCGAGTCTTTCGCGAAGCATCGATCGAGCGCACTATCGTAGGAAGATTAAGATCCCCTCGATCGTTCGCCGAGTTGAAACCGTGAACAAGCGGTACTCGAAGTAATCCCGAACGATCTCGATCGCGGAATCTTGCACTCTCGAGATCGTTGAAATTCCGATAAAGCCCGAAACGTCTCTATATCGTCGCGATGCTCTCTTCTCGAGTTAATACAGCACGAAATGATCCTGCATACAGAATCGTCACGAAACAAGCGTAACGCTCGATTAAATACGAAATCTCTCGTACCGAACAGCTTACGGAGTAGCGAAATAGCATTGGAGTAACGTGTAGTATAGTTTACCCAGTATATAGCGCGTTTAATTATAGTTTCCGAGGCTCTCTCGTACAGCTTCTTACACCACACCCCTCGCTCTAGCTTCCTCGAGTTTTCTCGCTCGCGCCGCGTAGAGGTAGAGAGCTCTCCCCGCCGTCTCGCCGCCCCGCGCCGCGTTTCTCCCCGCGACCGATCTATATCGTTTACATAATTGCGACGAGTGCGACTGACTCATCTGAAACTCAATCATGCTAAAGGGGTACATAATCTTTACGATCGGTCATCCTCGTCCTTCTTATTCTTATTCCCTCACCGCATCGACGCTTCTACCTATTATAAGTAAACGATACTCGAGAAGATGAGGATATTATACTCGTCGAACGGCGGGACTATCTGCTTCTCCCCTGCCGATGCCGTTATGGCAAAAACAAAAAGAAACGAAACAAAAAAAAAAAGTAATCCTATACAAGTTGCGTCGCCGATCAATGAATCGAAGTGAAATCAAAACCAAGTTATACCGCTCTTCGGTAGTTCTTCTATCTTTTTTGCAACCCGCGTTTTTTTTTCTCACACTCGTGCGATCCCTGCACACGTTGCTTTCTTGTACCGCTGCGGTCTGCCGATAGCACCCGCTCCGCTGGCGCTGCGATGGGCAAAAGGGCCAAGACATCGGCACTGCGAGCGGCAAGGATAGTAGCGAAAGATACTCCCGCTCGGAGAGAATCTCTTTCTCTCTCGCGGACGAAGCGAGCGCGCATCGAACTCGACCGGGACACAATCTGTACGCTTCTTCTCTGCCGCTCTCTCGCGAATCCCCCCCCCCCCCCCCCCCCCCCCCCCTTGTATTGTACAACCTACACGAACCGACTTTGCGAAAGTATATAAGTATATAAATATGTGTATATGTGCAGTTGGAGTGCACAGAGCCGGCACATACACACCGAGAGAAAGGGGAGGGAGAGAAAGAGAGTTGTATAGATGGTACATGGGTACATACATAATATATATACTATACACAGAGTGGAGAGCGAGTACGCGAGCGCGGAGGCCGGCTCTCTCGGCGCGAGTAACTGAAGTAAAGCCAGGTTGGTGCCCCCGCTAGGGTGAACGAACGGGTACGGCTCAGGCAAAAGCGAACCCGCCTGGCTCTGTGTGCGTCCACGACTCTCTCGCACACACACAGACGTACACACACTCACTCTCTTTCTCTTTGGTACATAACATCGTGGCGAACTACCGAGCGCCTTTCTATCTCTTTCTCTCTGACGTCATCGAGGAAAACTCTCTCTCGCGCGGCCGCGGCGCGAGCGAGAGCGAACGCCCGTCCACGGTAGCGATGAAAAATAACAGAGCAAGTCTGAGAAACTCGCGGTAAGGGAGATGGCAATACTGATCTTGGAAATTTCGGTGATTACGGGCGTCCCCGTGACCTGGACTAGTTTCGATATCTCGACGATATTCCGGGGTTATTTACGAATGTTTGTTCTAGAAAAGCCTTTTTTTTTGCTGATTCTTTTTTTGGCAGATATTGTAGTAGTAACGGTATGTTGATAAGCATTCACGGGATTCTGAGAAGTCGATGCGATTAAAATGTGGTGGGATGGACAATTTTGCAAATCGGTATTTTTTAATTTAACTTTTCGCGAAATGGATAAAAGTGATTTTAGAAATTTCGGTAATTAACAGCGGCCGCGTGACCTGAGTTAGTCTCGGATTTCGATGTTTTTTTGGCGTTATTGACCAATTTTCTTTCTATGGATTTCATTAAAAAAATGTTAATACATAAAAAAAAAATTTCTCGTTATTTTATATTTTTTAATATTTCGCGAAATGGATGGTAGGCTCGTGAAATTTTAATAACGCGTCAACCGTGAGAGGTGAGGCGGTCGAATGAAGGTACGAAACATTATACACGTGATTATTCGACGCACACGCGATTTCCCGGTAATTCATCGAGAATTAGATACAGATAGATTGTGCACGGATACGGCCAAGAGTCTCCCCCGGAGTGTGTTATATGGCTGCATACATTTTATGTTTATATCGTTTTATGTTATACCTATTTTAATCGGATGGAGTATTATTACGATGGGAGTACACCGCGAAACGCGTTTTCATTCGAAAGTGCGAAGCTGCGGTCGCCCTCGATGGTATCGCGAATTAAATCTACCGTATCGTCTGTCATTCGTAAATATCGATGTAACGCAAAAACCAGCGGAAAAGTATTGCCGCAAGACTCAATTCCTTGTAATTACAAAACATTAATTTTTTTTGTTACTTTTATGAATTACGTAAACGTGGCGCAATTCATTGGGATTTACGTTTCGGACGATTATTGTTGAGTTAAGAGCCCTAACCTTCCTCAAATGAAGTTACGACGTAGGAGATAATAAATCCGAAGGGGTTTGCCCTGGCCGCTCAAGGCACAGCCTCGCGCACGGTGAGAAAAAGAGCATGTAAATCGTTGTACGAGTGTATGGCTCGAGGATATTATACACATAATCGAGGGTTGTTGATGCAGATGAGAAAAAGAGCTCGAAGAAAAAAGTGGCACGGATAAGAAGGGCAAGTTAAGGTCGTGAGATTGAAAACAGATAGTTGCAATACATCAGACCGATAGGCGCGCTAGAGCCTAACGTTTTCGATATCATTATTCGCTCTGAGTTCTGCCAAATATTGGTAATTCACGAAAAAAAAAAATATCGCCGCCACGGTATTTTAATCAACAAACGAAATTATCGAAAACGAAACTTTAAATAACTTCGATCCATTCGGAATCGCGTATTTACCGCAGAGAATGAATAGCAAATGAAAAGAACGGGAAGAAAATATGAAGACGCGAGATAACGTTTGGCTAAAAGAACGATTGAGATTGCGTCAAAGCGCGTAATAAAACGAAAGACAGATCTTCGCGGTTCGATTGTAATTGGAGCAAGTCGGAAAGAACGAAAAAAGAGCCTGCGAGAATCGAGGGAAGGAACGTGCGAGAAGGGTTAAAACGATCGCGCGAGAAAAGGTGAGAGTACGGTCAAGTACGCGAGCGAGGGAAAGAGTGGAATATAATATGACGAAGGTAGGAAAAATGAGAACGGCGCGCAAGAGGGAAAAGGAAAGCGATTGCTTCGAGGGAGGGAAAAAGTAAGTGAGACGAAGAAGCGCGAGGCGAGCGGAGTGCGCGCGAGCAGGAAGAGTGCGCACGGCAGCGGCCAGCGGGCACAGCAGCGCGCGAGCTCGGCGAAGCTTCGAGTCTCCGGTGTTCAGTCGAACGCGGGTTTACAAGCAGCACACGACACGCGTGGCTCGGCAAGCCGAAAGTGTCGCCACGACCACGTGCCCGCTTACCGAACCGCGAACAGTTAATATTTCAACCTACCCTTGCCCATTATCGCGATTTACTATTTATATCGACAACTAAAACACAGCGAGACGAGCTTCGCAGTTTAAAAAAATTCTTAACCTCTGCCTTTCGCCGAATATAAAAAAACCGTTAGTTACTTGAAAAAAAGAGAAAAAATTGAGTGCGACGTATTCTAGAGCGAGATAAACTTTTCCGTGTGATATTTTCGTTTTTTCTTTCCTCACAAACACGATGGTGCGACGATGATTTGACGCGAGACACTTCGACAGTTGAATAATAATAGTTCGACAAACGAAAGATCCTTGTGCGAGTGACCGATCGGAGGTGGGTGACTTATATTGTTTTTGTTTTGTCCCTTAAGTGAAAATAAACGAGGAAGAAACTGCAGTCGCGCGAAAAATCGTTTCGACGAAGACTCGGCGAGTGGATCGCGAGGCTTTCATCTCCGCCGAGCGCGGACCGAGACGACGATCTGTTTCACGAGTTCCCGTCGTTACATTGGATTCCGAGGATATAACCTGCGTCGTCGGTGAGTGAAATTCTCATTGTTCAATTTATCCTTCCGCGGGGATGCGTAAGAATCGCAAATACTTTTCGCCCGCGAAGTGTATCGCCTGTCATGTGCGAAAGAAAAATCTCCGAGTCTCATTTTCTATCGATCGATCTAACGAGCTTCGTAACCGTTACGATTCCGTCCCTCGTTACACGTGCCCCGACTTCGGAAGGAGAATCAAATTAACCGTCTATTTCCGTCTCTTCGATCGGGGTGGGAAAAAAAAAGAAGAAGCGATGAAAGTAAATAATGTTCGATCTAAAGAAACGCCGAGGTCATGGTACTCGCATTTGTATCGAATCTCAACGGCTATATATATATATATACACGTGTGTACGAAAAAGGGGAATCCGGTATAGTGTAATTCTCGTCTCTCGGCACGCCGCCTGGAAACGTAGTCGTCTAAGCGCGTGGGAAGTCGCTAGTCTCCGGCTTGGCCGATAAGAAAAGAAAAGCGCCGGTGAAGACGATAGAGCGAAAGAGACGCGAAATAAGAGAGCTTTATTTATATTCGCGTTAGCGCAGGGGACGGGGCGACGGAGAAACAATTGTATCGAACACACGAGAAGAGGAGAGCGTGCCTTGGCGCGCGCGCTCGCGCTCGGGTCTCGCGCGCGCAAAGTGCATAGTCAAAGGAACGATAGGAAAGGAGAAATTACGATTCACTCCGGACTGCTAGACCGGTCATCCCTTCTCTCTTCCCTCTCTCTATTTTAATCTAAAATATCTCTCACGCTCATTCCGGGAACGCGCGCACTTCTAATTGACTGCATAATTAATCTGAATTTTCCAGACGTCGCGCTGCGCAGCCAACAGTATTGTATCTTATTCCGACGATTCTGTTTTCTTCTCTCTCACCTCTCGCGATCTTTCGCTCGAGATTTTTTTTTTCACGGCAGACTATGCAAACTATGTTCTTCTATCGTTTCCATTGCGCCTGGTCAATTTTGAGTATTTTCACTGGGAATAAAATTTAATAACTGAAAGAAATTCTTTTGCCCGAAATTTTTTTTTTCGCACACGATTAGTTGTTTTTTTTACTTCACTTTGTGAGATCTTGAACCATTTTAAGATGAAATAGGTATAATAGCAAATGGAATTCTTACCGTTTATTTGGTCATGCGAGAAATTTGATGGAGATGCGAGAAAAAAGTTCTTCGCCAGTTTATAGCCCTTTTCTTCGACTGGAAGCTGCGATTGGTATAGGCAATCTTAGAGTACACATTCGATTCGCATTCGAGCCGAAGATTCACAGGTAGTAGAGGTACAAGTAGTGCGGTTGTACATGCGGCGTTAGAGTACGGTACACCGGTGGACGAGCCGCAACAGCAGCAGCGGGGCAAAGGCATTATTGAGCATTGTTGCCCGGTCCAGGTTTAAGATAGCAAGCGAGCGAGCGAGCACGAACGAACGAACGAACCGAGCCGCGAGTGGGTAACGCTGTACTCTGTGTTTGCGCCGGCCCTGCGGGGTCTCTGACCGCCCGTCCGCGCCTCTCAACTCGCGAGAGAACCTCGCCTGTGTGTTTCGCCGCACACTCTCGCTCCCTCACTGTCGGTCACCCAACTTCGTTAAATTATATTATTAAAGTTAAGAATAATAAGCACGGAGATATGTATATATACAGATATATTGCGAGCGAGATATTCGTTGCTCTCCTTCGGGCACCGCGCTTCGGTGTCTTTCCAGCCTTTTCGCGATTGCGATCGACGAAATTTTGCCGGCCGGCGTGTTACGTAATCGTCGAGAGAGGCGAAGAAGCGAAAAGAGAGCCCGCGGAGGTTTCAATCACGCGGGACTTTGTATCTCTTGCGACGCTTCGGGACAAAACTCCTCGGCCGGTGATTCAATTCGCGATACCTCGTCCCGAGTGAATCACGAATTCGAGAATTAGCTTGTATATATATATATATATATATATGGGGTAACAAAAATATATTTATAATATATATTATGTATCAAAACTTGAAAAAACATATAATATATTTATTATATTTACATAAAAAATATAAAAATATATTATTATGTTTTTTTTATATATATATTGTAAATATATATTATACACAACGAAAGATCGGGATACGTTTAACTTTTGCACGGAGTATATCCTCAAGAGCCTGTTATCGGCGAGTGGCGAGTTTTGCCGTCCACGCGTCTGACCGTGTACCGAGCGTTTCTACTTGGAGCGATACCTACACGCAGCATCCATCCTAATGTCCTGTCTGCGTTTCTATTCAGGCGTAGGTGCATTTACCGTAAGCAGCCCAACACATTTTTCTCTGAAATGTACCCAGAAAAAAAAGAACAATAACAATTAAAAAATGTTAGCAGCGCAGAAAAAATGCACAAACAGGAAGCGAATTTCGATTTTTATCACGTTCATGAAAATGGAGAATCGTTAACGAAAAAAAAATGAAAATGCGAAGGAATAAATCCAAATTCATTGCATCTTTTTACGGGTCACCGCGTGACCGATAACAAACCCGGGCCATTTTTTTTCGACGCATTTTTTCGTTTTTATTTTGCAATTATACAAGCGCTGATAATCGAAATCGTGATATCCGGGTTCCCTTTGCAGTACATTTTTATAGTTTTGTTTTGGTTTTTTTTCCTGTATTAATGACGCGCTTTTGAGAATAAAATGAAATTTATCGGTACAGGCAAGGTCGTAATCCTCGGGATTATATTTGGTGAAATACGCTTTTATTGTCGCGCCTCCTCCCCCCTCCGTCCGTCCATCCTCGTCGCGGTTACATAATCGAGGGCAGGAAGAGGAATTTGCCTGGAGTGACTTGTCGTTATGCGTTATACCGAGCGCGCGAGAGGGAGACGCGATGGTCGCGTTGGTTTTCATCGTCGCCCGACGAGCCCCGCGCGGAGTATGGTTTCACGTACAAAATCGTGTATAGACCGACTGTATAAACTCTAGGCTTCGCGGACTCTACTAGGTACGAGAATAGAACGCACCGGTTACCCAGACTTTCGAAGCCGGAGAGAACCCGCATGGTCCATCATTTATGCTCCTCGACTTCTATCGCTGCACCGGGACACATCGTCGTTCTGTCCATCGGCTAAACGATCTCCACACGCGTTTCATCCGATTTCGAAAATTCCTTAGAAAAGGAACACTAAAAAGAAACTCTGCTTGATTGAATCTCGTTAAAAAAAATACACCAATAATAATCTACTCCATGAAACAACATCAACTTTTCAGGAAAATTTTCTAAAAAAATAGATTTTTGACTTCGCTAAAAAAAATTTTTTTTGCACGGAGTTTTGATGAATCATTTACTTGACTCAATGAGATTCGATTGAATGGACTTTTGGTAGTCCACGATCGCCGACTTTTCGGAAAAATTCGATTTTCAAGAGAATTTCTTAGAAACAAAAACTTTGGGCAGTTTTTTTTTGCGCGGTCGGGTGGAATAATTGTTTCACGGTTGTTTTCATGCGACTGCCGAGACCCGAACGAAATTTCTCGCGCGCAGTCGCTGTATCTCCAGACACCCGGTATTTTACATAGTGTCTTAACGCGTGCACGTAAAGTGCGCCCATATCAACACACGCAACCCCGTGTGCGCGCGGTACATTTAATACATAGAGAAAAGTGTGTTCGACCACGAGAGTCGTCCGTGGCGCGTACGCTCGTGCCCTCGCTCACAACTACTCGGCAAACCTGTGCAAACGGTGCAAAGCACGCGACTCGAGCGCGTCGTGGAAAATTGCGCTAGTGTCGGTGAAGAACAGCAGCAGCGGCGGCGAGCAGCGAGCTGCGAGCACCGAGCAGAAGGCGAGAGAGTACCCGACCGGCAGTATTACAGTATAGCGTTCAGCGCTCGGGTACATAAGACTATAGTGTGCCCTGGAAGAAACGCCGGGGCTGGTGCATTGACCGCGGTTGACCACACGTCATCAAATGAGTGACGTCACGGGTGCACGCCGAGCAGAGAGTCTCGGCACGTCACGGTTCGCCGCGCGTACACCCCGAGGAAGAGCCCGAGAGAGAAAGATAGGACGTACGAAATTCCTTCTTCCCTTTCTCAGCTCCGCAACTTCTTCCTCCGCGGTTTTGCTTTCTTCCCTTCACCGACGTTTCCACCCCTTCCTCGATATCTTCTACGACTTTGCGGAACGTTCGAGAGCTTCGTCGCTCCGTCCCGCTTCCCCGCTTCGATATAGTTTTCTCTCTCGTTTCATCCGCGTCCAACGCATTCCTCGCGATCCCGGCGCCGCGCGAAATATTCATAGGCTCTTTCGAATTATTTTCCTCGCGATCGGATGAAATTAAATTGTCAGGGAAGATACAGCGGCGGGGAGCGAAATTCGCGCAATTTCGAAGTCGTCGCTACCGAGTTATGCGCGGAAAGAGTAACGCAGCGGCGATGAATTTGATGCTCGAGTGAAAAAGTTGCATCGAGTTGCGATGCGTTCGCCGTCTATAAAGAGCGATGACGAGTGTTTTGCTCGTATCGCGAGCGGAGAAGAGACTTCTGTTTCATGATCTATAAAAACATCGTCGAGTAATAGAAGAGACAAAAAAACGGAGCGACTAACAAGTATCAATTTATTGTCGAGTGGAATTCGAAGCCTCGCAATATCAATTGGCGTGATTATACGTTAAGAGAGAAACTGAAAAAAAATAAAAATAATTTTTTTAGCACAGCTTAAATTTGTCGAGTATTTTTCAATTTGTTACCAAATCCGCTTCGCAACAGTAAGCTTGATGTTGAAATTCACACGAATTAATTCTTCAGTATGAAAATCGTCTCCTTTACCCATCGAAATTATAAAATTATTATCGTCATTGTTATTATTAATATTTTTCTTCTTATTATTATTCCGATGATTTTTCTTCACGTATGAGAAGAAATCTGTTAAGTCGACAAATAAATGTAAATACAATTTTCTTACCAACGCTCATAATAACAACTCCAAGAATTTCGATTCAAGCCACGCAATATCCATAGATCGTGATTATTATTGCATATCACACGTTCGCCATAGGTTAAGTTTGCCGAAAAAAAAACAAAAAAACATTATTCTTGTGGGCGCAAGAGAGAAATTTACCGTTACTCGCTCGTAACTGCACCGCGAGAGAGGCCTGGACGGTTGGCTGCTGGACTTCTTGATGCCGGAGGTCGGTAATGGCCGTAGGTCCAGGCCCCGTCCGAGCACGGAAATGTTATAGTCGCGCGGTGGACGGTTGAGATACACCTCGCTGTATCTCTCCTCCATACCTTGGGCTACATAGTGTACAGTGTGCTTGCATATCGTCCGGGCAGTTGCGCTCGAAGAGAGGCCTCATGAAGATTCTACGTCGCGATCTCTCCTAAACGAGTCTTTTTCTCTCTCGGGGCTATCGCGGCAGGTTCGTGGGTGTGGAGAGCCCAGAGCGCGTAGTCAAAGCCGTATAACTGCCACTCGTTCGACTTATTCAGCGTCTTACCCGTGTATTCCCATCCACTAACACAAGCGTCGCGTAAACGTTCGGCTCGCAATTTATCTCGAGCTTGTGTTATTTAGTTAAACGCAAAATTGCGTTATTTTCCCAGGAAAATGAAGAGTTTTTCAGGGGGTTAGATGGGAAGCGAGAGAACGAGATGTTGCGACGAGATAGAGAAGAGAAAGAGAGGAGGGCGGGAGAGAATGGTCGAAGCGGAGTTGCATTCGCGATGCACTTTGTACGATTCAGCTACGTCCGTCGATGTCTGCGAGCAAGTTTGTTTCGCTCGGTGTGTATACACCGGGTCGATATAAGACTGTTTAAGCGATTGCATCGGCGAGCCACGCTGCAGGAGAGTCAGCAACGGCAGCGGCATCGAGAAAGTCCCGGCAACTTTCTCCGCGGTACCGAGCTCGCGGGTTCTGGGGTTTAGCTTGCACCACGGGTCACCAGGCACGGACATTAAGAGCGAACGCGCGCGCGAGCCCGGCCGAGCACCAGGATTTTGCGTCGTATCGTAAAGTGAGAGAGGAGAGACCATCGTCTTGCACGACGAGTTTTATATCGCATATACACACTTGTAAGTTAATAAAATGCTGTGTGTATAAGTAGATATGAATTAGATAGAAGAGAGTACGAGAACACGAGGCAGTTGAGTTTCATTGTACAGTATATTGCGACTATAATGCACATAGCTGGGTTGGGCTTCTTGCCGGCGACGATAATGATCTTGAAAAAAAAAAAAGTACGCTCCGCGAATGGAGGAGAGTTGAAAAATAATTTGTTTTTTTTTGTTTATGAAATAAGAGGCATAGATATAATATGAATTCTTGAGGCTGCTGATAGGATGAGTTTTTCGACCGTATAACCCCTCAATTATTTTATTAACATCGCATGAGACATGTGCATATTCGCGTCTGGCGCATATTGCCCACGTACGATTAGAGAAGAAGTCGGGAAATGTGAAATAGAAAGCCGAGCGGTCAGGCAGCTGCCCCATTGCGATGACGAACGCGTGCATGAATTGGCAGCTGTACATATCCGCGCGATCGTACGAGAGCTGCTCGCTTGGAAACATTTTTTTTTTCACTAAGATCGAAGAACTTTCGACCGATAAAAGGAAACAAAAAGAATTGTATCGAGAGGAGAAATGGACAAAGAAATTAAGACAAATAATACTTCATTTTCTTTTCTTTTTGGTACAATTTTTTTGTCGTGTTTTTGGTCGAAGGTTCCTTAGTCTTTGAAAAAATTATTTTATTTTATTTGCCGAAAGATTCTTCGTCGCTTTCAGAAAACTCACTGAAAAGCTTTCGAGGCGCGACCTTAAAACCGATGTCAGCGGGTGACGCCCTTTTTTTCCTTATGCAGAAAATCGGGATATAAAAAAAATATATGTGCTCGAATTACGTGAGAAAAATCTCCTCAACCTTCACGTGACCTCTCGAACAGTCACGTTTGGTGACTATTCAAAATCAATTCGTCGATACCGCCGTATTTTTGTAAATTCATTTCCATTGAACTACCAAAAAAAACTATTTTACATTGGTTTTTTGTGCTTTCATTTTTATCAATTACATTTCTTTCGTTTACCGATACGAAATAGCATTGAACGCGCGATGAATCGATGTAGCGACAATTCGAAAACACTCAATACAGATTATGCAATTAACGCACGAAACAGTGTCCTTACTCGAGCGCACAGCTCGCTAATCGAATAGCGCGCGGCCAGCTGCAGAGATATCGATAAATCGACATTATCGATATCTGTGCGCGTAATCGTTGCGTTGCGTAACTACGCTCCAAAATGTGCCCTTCCTCGGGAACATAACTCGCGGTAACAGCGCTGAAAGTTGACATTAGGCAAGAACGGGCAGCGACGCTCGCGCGGTGCGGGGGTTTCTCGTCGTCGAGACGCCGTGAGCGCGGCGTAACATTGGCCCAAATATTGGCCAGTGGCCCCGTTGACTGCCTGCCGAACGGCGAAGCGTTTCCTCCACGCAACGGCGTCCGCCGGTATCGCACACATTTCTGACTCACTGTATATATTCGGTGGTCTTTGATACAAACACCACAGTCCCGAGATTGTATAACTATATACACTACGAAATCCGTATAGTTATAAAGGCGTAGTGGCAGAGCGACGGCGGGGATGGCAGTGTCGTTGACTGACACTGGCCCACTATCCGTTCGTTAACACCTGACTCTCTGTAGGTCAGCAGCTATTCGAGACCGCGGGTACCAGAAACGAGGCGTAAGAGAGACGGAGAGAAGACAAAAAAATATATAGAAAGGGAAGATTGGAAGGTGAAAAGTGAGAGTGCCGCATATCGCTGCTCGAAGATCAGACGCGAACGGTTCGCTTTTGCATTACCGAAAAATCTTTACCATTACCTCGCAAGACCAGCTTGTGCGCGGAAAAATAACGTCGGGATTAACCTTTCGATGAATGATACGCGGGACGAAATAAATATACGGAAAATTATGGAAAAGAAAATGAAAAACCGAACTTTCCACTTGTCGGCTTTGCGAGAGCTGCGTGACGGAAGAAAACGAAGAATTAGCCTCGCCACTCTCATTAAAGCTTCTCGTCTTCGAGCGATATAATAATAATGTTGAAAAAACAAGGGAAAAAAAGATACAACAAAGTCTCGAGCGAGAAGAAAAAAAACACGAGCTAGGAAAAATAACGATGATGTATCGTCGAGATATGAATGAACGAAAGTCCATCGGAGATGAAAAGCGAGAGTAGACGAGGCGTCAGTTACATACCTAGACAGGCGCTTAGTGTGTGGCAAACAGTCGCGCAAACCTATGGACTCTACGAGCAAAACCTGTGCCAGGAAGCAAGAGTCCGTCTCGTTCGCGTTCCGAAGCCGTACGCGTGCCTCGCTCGCGTCACAGACACCCAAAGAAATAAGAAACACGACGATACACGGGTCTGGTCAATTTCTATATACGCAACCCATCGTTGTGAGACGCGAAGGAGAAAAAAAAAACAGAAACAATTTCGCAAAATTTCGGGTACAAATTTATTCAGGATCACGGAAGTCCTGGAATGTTCCTTAAACATCTTCGTTGGTCCTTAATGTTTTTTTTCCTTGGGTTTCAAATTTTTTAATATATTTCGTCCCTTTTTGAAAACCTTTCCTCCTAGTTAGGCTTCTAGTCCTGTGATGCGTATTGAATCGATTCAACTGCTTGGTATTAATATTTAAAAATATACATTATTGATTTATAATAAAATAATGATGTATTCTTACTTTTCTTACACTTCTCCGACTATCACGAAAATGTCCCGGAAAAACTTTCGAAAATTCTTAAATTTATTAAATTAGTTCATTCTTTTCTTCCTCCCGTTTCGTGTTTCTTTCCCTCATCTTGCCCATCCAAAGCATTAAAGAATAAATTTCTTACCGTTGCAAAAAAAAAAAAACAATCTTAAAAATATTCGAGTACAAATTTATTCAGTATCTTACTACTCGTACTGTTAGAATTAGAGACGAGAGGATCGAACAATCCCGCATATGTTTTATTACGAGCGTCTATAGCGTAGTGAATTATTTAGCGACTTACGTAAAATCGGCATTGATCTTTATGCATATGTATGCCAGTGTGTTACATCGGATGAATTCATCTTCGCGCAAAAATGGGTATACACCCGATGCGCGTTGAATTTTTCAGGGTCGCGAAATTCTCGCGTTTCTCAATACGCACACTCTTCGCAATACATCGAGAAATCCTGTGGGCGCGAGGGACGACGATTTTTCAATCTTATTCACGCGAATGAGAGTCTCTTTGAAGCTTTTGTGGGCCTCGATTCTAGCTTCGCCGATAAGCAAGCGCGGCGAAATTAACGTTGAGAACCGAAAGAGTAGAGCATGGTCCTCCCCCTCTCCGCGGGCCCCGTCGTTCCGTTCACGAATATTGTACGGTGTGTTATGTGTGTCACGGCGAGTCGTTGGCAGGGCCTTGACTGTGCGCCCGGGGCACGAGCCGGGCCTTCGGTGGCCGTCAAACTCAAATATTAGGAATTTTTGCCTGTTACCCCACCGAGCCCCTCCACGGCTCTCCCAAGTCATCGTCGTAATCGACGTTATGCCCAGTTATGCCTTCCTCGAGGATCGCCAGATCTGGATCCGAAGGTCGAGCCTCGACGGATCCATCGAAACTTTCGATTCTTTTCGAGTCAGCACGCGACCTTAGGTCTCTATCCTCTTCGTTTCGACCGACTAAGAGGAACTCGAGAGATTCCTCGTAAACGTTCGCGATCGCGAGAAAACTATCCTGTTTACAAAAAAAAAAAAAAAAAATACGTTTCGTTTTTTTTTGCAACACAAAATCGAAGAATTTTCAATTGCGCAGTGTTTTTTGTTTCGACGTATCGAATGCTCTTGTCGGAAAGGAGATCCCCCTCGTACGAATCTTTCGACGAACTCTGTGCGCCACGAGTCGTTCGTTCCGTCGGCTTAGCGGGCGACTCGCGCCGAAGGACGCTCGTGTGAGTTATTCTTACGCAATCGGGCGAGCCAAGTTTACAGTGTTGTCGAGAGAATCGAGATACACGTATATACACACGAAGTAAAGACGGAGACGCACATGGTTGTATGCGAGACACGCGTGTTTAATCGATTTCCTATAAAATTCATTAAAAACCGGAAGCGAGCATTGGCAGTCGTGGAGACTAAATAAAGAAAGGTAAAGAAAAAACATTGAATCGAGAGTAAATCTTGCGTGGCGCTCGATTCCCTGTACGGCAGCGCGCACTCGTGTGCAGTCCAGGGATCGCCGGAAAACCGCGGGAAAGTTGCGAACGGCGTCGTGAGAAGTCTCGTCGCGTCGCGAGCGGGGCAGCATAAAGAGTAATGTACTGCTAGGTTAGATACAACCTAAGCGTACCGCGGTTACGCGGAGAGGCTGGTTTAAAAAAGCACTTGCACTTTCGTTAGAAAGTGGAGAATCGTCGGTGTCGGCCGCCATCCGTGGCGCGTTCAGCGCCGACTGACTGACGGACGGGAATGCCCTCTCTCGGGTCTCTCCCCCTTCCTCCCTCCCCCGCCTCGCGCTCATTTCTTTCGTTACTTCTTTCTGTTTCTTTCTCACTCTCGCTTATTCGCGATACGAGCGACGAGCTCGTATTCCTGATACCTGTCTAACCAAACGCGGTGTCTAACAACACCTATATATATATATACTCGCTAAAGTCATCGCAAACTCGTCCTCGCGTCGTGAGTTTCTTTCATTTTTCACGGTGCTCCTTGGTCCTGGAAATACTGGAAGTCTTGGAAAGTCCTTGAATTTTTCTTGTCGTAAAAAAGTCCCAGAATTTCTTTATACACATTTTTTATATTTTTTCACATAAATTTCGATTTTTCTGTTTTTTATGCTACATTTTTTAAGTATTTTATCCTAGTTCGTCCTTCCAGCCCGTCGCGTGATGCATACTCAGTTATTTATCAATCCCTAGAAAATGAAATACAAGCACAAAAAATGTCCCGGAGAATTCTTGGAAAAATCCTTAAATTGTTCGTAGGTTTTTTACTCGGCACTATATTTTTCTACCGGAAGACAGGATAGTGTATCAAGATTAAAAATCAGATAAATACAAATTGCATATCAATCATAGTCAATATATGCGTTAACTTTGTACTCGTACTACGATAATTAATTATCCCCACTAATCTATCCAAACCGGCGACGAGTGCGTAGTTGCAACTATTGGCCTGAGATAACGTTTGACAAAGAATGGAAGAAAATCGTTATAACCCATTGGCTTAACGAGCTTCGCTGAGCTCCAATGTGCTCTTTGCATATTAAAAAATCGCAAGCAACTCCAAACGCAGCGTCGCAGGCGCGCGACTGATTGTTACCGAAGCCTCGCATTGCGTATTGCGTACACACATATAACTGACGTACTTTGTTGTGATCGTTCGAGTTCTTACTGGGGGTACCTATTCCACACAATTGCACGTTAATCATCAGCGGCGCTATTATTAATTATCACAACAATAATTCCCCGCTATCGTTGTCGCACTTCCGCGAGCTCGCCAATCTCTTTTCTCTGAAACAATTTTTCTCGTCCTCTCCCTCTGAATGTATTTTCCTTCGTCTATCATCTCGCTCTTGCGAGATATTTCCATAATTCCCGTTAGATTTCTATTCTGCAGCATGCAAACTATCGCGCGCACGCGGCTATCTTGGCCACGCATCGAGAGGCAGATATATAGAATAAAGCTCGCCAATAGAAGCCCAGCGTGTGGACGTGCGTCCGTGTTTATGTGCGTTTAGATGTGATATTGCAGTGCGAGAGACGCACGCGTCCATCGCGCGAGCCACGACCTTCGATAATGCGTCCATAAAATTCTGTTGTATGCAGAACGCGCGCGCGAACGATCGTCGAACAGGCTCGCGTGGCCGAGCGTTGCGACGCTTCTTCTGGTTATTCTCTGGCTTTCGGTGATAAACTATAAAAAAAAAGCATAAAAACGAAAAAAAAATAGAAAAATCGATAGCGCAATAGAGCGCGATTTGAAAGGCGGACGATGCAGTCTGCCAAATACGCGGAGAGGCGACGGCAAAAGCCGAGGGACCGCCGAAGGCTTTCTCGCTCGGACGAGAGATAGGGACAGGCTCTCTCGTACCTCTCAAATATAGAACGCGCACGTATTATGCACGGCTCCCGTCGTGCACGCCCACGGGTTCACTCTTTGCTCGTTTTGTTGCCTACAAACAAAACAAATAATTCCTCGCCGTCCGGCGTGCGCCAGATACCGCAACCCTTTAACTCAACGTTCCCATAAATCTTCCACTAAAAGGGTTTCACAGTCGCGTGAAATTTTTATTTTTTTTCAATCAACCATCTCTCGCGTTAATCAATGATTAAAAAAAAATCGAAACCGTAACTCGGATCTTCGAAGCCTTTTTTTTCATCGTTGATTTCTCAAATCAAATAACGAATATAAATAGACAGGCACTGTTTTTCAAAACCTTACTGTAAAATCATCCATTGCAAAAATATAAATACGTGAGTTTAAAAAATCGATGTCCAAATAATTCGACTAATCCGAGGGGTCGAAATGAGAAAAATATTTATCTATTTTCAAGCAACGTGTTAAACGCACAAATATAACATCTGAAATAGCGCTGAAAGGCCACGACGCCTTAAGTCTTCTTAGTTCCAAGTTTACGTGCGATCTCGGAAGAATATGTATAGCACCTAGTTTATGCTGTGCACACCACTAATACTGAAACCCCCGTGAATATATAATACATACGTACATATGTACCTGCGTATATACAAAATAGTAAAGTGTCCATGTGTCGGTGCGTTATCGTGGGTGTGCTCGAGGCGGGCTTGAGTGTGTGATAGAGAGCCTCGCGAGCGCGACTCGATGGCCGTGGCTATGGCCTTACGAGTCCCCTTCCTCTCCGTCGCGCACCGAATCCACGCGGCGTGTGTATCGCGCTGGCGACGGCCGCCGTGCTCTCGAGCTCCCGAGAGTGGGAGACAGCGCTATATCCTCGACGCCGAGCGTCCGACAGAGAAAAAACACTATCGGCCGAGGTGAAGAGTGGGAGAGCTCTATAAGCTTTTGCCCGTGGGTGCGAGCGGGAAAGATGGAATTTGCAGAGTCGAGTGTTCTAACCTAGGATAGTGGTGTTTAGCGCGCGCTGCTCGAACTAGCCTAGGCAAACCGAGAGTCTCGCGTCGAGACCACGCTCAGTGCTAGTTCGCGCGGGGGACTCGAGACACGCGAAAGGCGACACGCTCTTAAAACCCCCCCACGAGATAACGTACACACGGTCCGTCCGTATCAACCCTTCAGTGTTTTTTCTTTTTCGTCTTATTGTTCAACGAAAAACAGAACGAAAAAAAAATTAACCTTTTTTTATTAGCATATGTGTTTAAACTACGCCGAGATTATTATCGTACTTTTGCGAGAATCGGAAGTCACCGGCAAAAACCGACCCCCTTGCGACGATAAGAATTTTTTTTATAAAAATTCGAGTGTATTTCCGGATCATTGGATTCACGGCAGAATACTGAGGAAGTGCCGAGACTGTTGGTCGAGTGCGTGGCCGCGTGGCGCAAGGGATGATTCGCGCAAAGTGAGAACCAAAACAAAGAAATCAACGAACTCGAATAGAACTCCGATGACCATCGAAATCCAAGGTCCCAATACCCGGATAACGAATTTTTTGTGAATCTCTCTGAACCGTCGTGCAACGATCGTAAAGTGCAAGCTCAGAGGTTGTATTTGTAATTTGTGCATCGTTCGTGTTGGATTTTTCGCGCTTGTGTGACGTAAGCATAATCGCCCTCTCTCCCCCTCCCCCTGTTTTCTCCCCCCCGGTCGGTCGGGAGAACGAGCTGTCGCAACCGGAGGAATAAACGCCGCGAAGTTTCTTATAACAAAAAAAAAACATTTCTTTTTGTTTCTCATATTCTTTTCTTCTCCGTGTAAACTTCGATTCTCGGGTTTCGAGCGCGGGGTGAGACGATTGCCGCATGTGACCGTGAAGGATTTCGACAATTGTTGTCAAAGCGGCGTCCAAGTGTTGATTAAATAATGGAACCTGGCAATACCGCGCGTTGACAGAGCGAAAGAGAGAGAGCGAGATTCTTTAAAAATAATATCGATACTCATCGCGCGACGGGAAACGGAGAGCGAACGAAAGAAAAGACCGGGTAGGCTAGTACTGTGGTGAGTGCGAACGTGAACAGGTGCCCATCGCTGCATCGCGAAAATTAACGGTTGCGAAAAAAAAATACAAAAAAAAAATTTGAGTTATCCTTTGGGATTCACTAATTCGCATCGGTGATACTTCAAGGCTCTCGCGATCCGATTTCGGGCACAGGTAAGAAACCGAATTGAAAAAACACTCTTTCATTGTAAATGCATCTCCGAGATTTATCTGAAACGAAGTTCATGGAAATTTTGTCACATCTCCGCCAGTGATACGGAATAATTAATGCGCAAATGCGAGTCGCTGGACGCATCCACCCCACATCGTACTAACACGTGTTTGTCAGCCTATCGCTCTAAACAAGGCGACGTCACGAAGTCTCGTCGAAGGCCGCGCAATCGTAGAAATGATTTCGTTCGAATTGATACTTTTTATCGAATAGAATTAGCTCGGGCGGTGTTCCGAATTATTGTTCATTCGCGAGTCGGAAAAGTGATCGTTGCCCTCGATCAATTAAAACGTAACAGACCTGTTCTATAAAATCATTAAAATTAATTAATATAACTTCTGCACCTCATAGGCCGATATTGTTATTGAATAAAGCGGTCAACCATGAAAGAAAAATCTGGTACAAAGTGCGTAAAATTGATAATAGTTAATCATCAAATTATTATCACGACGAGTGTCTAACAGACAAATATTGTGAATGAATGAAATCGTCAAGCCAGAAGAGACAAAAAAAATGGTACAGAGCGAACACGTTTAACGTATAAACACCAGTTGTCAAAGTCATTGCGGAAGGCGTGTTGCGAGTTAGCCGCAGCAGCGGAGCTCAACGAACAAGCCATTTACAAAGGTCGAGGCAAGGTAAGATAGAAGCTGCATACACACAGGCAGGCTAGCAGCGTTGATCTATACGAGGCGCGCGTCGTACCGGCTATCCGTGTCTCCCGGCGAGCGTTCCTACGAAGCTCACCGTCGTCGTTTCTTTGAGCTTAGAAAAAAAAAAAGATAAACAAGAACAAAAATAACGAAACCCGTAACGAAAGGGAAGCTTCCGCGGACGAGCCCCGGATTCGCGAATGCATCGATTGTAGAATAAGTGTGAAAAAGTCAAAGGTCCTTCGACTCTTTCCCTCTCGAGATGAGGTATACTATAAATTCTTCGCTTCCAAGGCTGCGCGCATCAATCGAATACACGCGAATGGAATATCAACGGAAGTCCGACTAACCGAGGTGATTCCGGTTTTTTCTTTTTTTCTATATATATAATGTTTTTTTAATGGAAAGCGACAAACCCGTTAAAAGTCGGAGACGTAAACCTGTTTCGATTGACTGATTTACGATTAGTTCGTTTGATATTAAAATATGCTCTCTTCTGTCCGGTGATACAGTACTAAAAGGTTATGAAAATTTTATCACCGATCGGGCATTAAATTTTCATTTGTATCCGTATCTCTAATCTGCACATTTCGTTCGATAACCTCGTCGTTATGTTCTCGTCACAGTCTCTTGGCTCGGAGGTAAAAAAAAAACACGCACTACTCGTTCAGATTCGCGTTCTCTCCCTTCTCGATTTCTCTGTGTACCTCTCGCGGGTATAGGAAAGATCGCGGCGAGCGGGGACGGCGAGGTGAGAGTCGAGGAAATTCCTGGCTCTCCCCCGGTCGGTCGAGAGCTTATGAATGG
The DNA here is from genome assembly GCA_963924025.1 of Ischnus inquisitorius. Lineage (NCBI taxonomy): Eukaryota > Metazoa > Arthropoda > Insecta > Hymenoptera > Ichneumonidae > Ischnus > Ischnus inquisitorius. The sequence continues at coordinate 5,584,410 of OZ001245.1, read as the reverse complement.
GATCCCTGTGTACCTACGCGATATCTCTCGCACTCCCCTCGGCGGCTTCCGACCCGCGAGCGTGTGCCCACCGCCGCTTCTGCTGTTGCTTCGGCCGCAACGCTCTTGCGTTCGCTGCCGTAAAGATCGTGTCACGATACAGGCTCGACGCATAGAACAAAACCGAAGAGACCCAACACGCTTGCTATTCGCGACCCCGTCGATCAAGATCGATCGGCGCGATCACAGACGCGCGCGAGAGCGTAACGCTTCAACGAGCTCCCTCGAGTCTCTTCGCAGCTACTCGTCTCCTCTTCAGCCTTCTGTTTTCACGCTTCCGCGTTTGTCTCCGGCTACACCCCGCCAATGAGAAGATATCTTCATCGCTTCTCGCGCCACGCAGTCTTTCTGGTCGTACAATTCAATAGCCATTGGATTTTTTTTTCTTCACTTTTTTTTAACAATGCGTTTGAAATATTGTGACTTGTAAGGATTTATGTATTTATAGGCCATCGGCTGCAGTAGCAGCGAAGCTTGCAGACAAGGCTCGCTTCGCGAGCTATAGTACTCTCGCTATGTATAAAATTATTTTCAGTCTAGGTCAACCTTCGTTTCTATCCTCTCTCTCCCTCTCACTCTCTCTCTCTCTCTCACAGTCTCGAGACCGATATCTTCGAGAGTGTAGTGTTGTATACACATGCATATAGATATATGTCTGTCGCTATAGCGTCGAGCGATCAGTGAGCTCGACTATCTTCGCGCTAATATAGTTAAGAGTTCTCTTCCACGACAACGCGCCTTGTCGTGGAGAGTACATAACGCCGGGGGGGAAGCTCACCGCGATACGTGGTACACACGCACCATTCTCACTCTCACGATCTCCCACGTTAACTCTTTCTCTCTCGCAACTTTATTCTCTTGTGCCCGGTTACGTGGCGGCCTTCGTCCGTCGTACCAGGGCCGAGGGCCAAAACTGTCTGGTGTTTAGTATTGCGCCGGGTACGTTCAATAAATATCGCTCTACCGAGAACGATGGCGCTCGAGCTGTTGCTGATGCAGAGAGCTGGAACTAGTTCTGGTATAAGGGCCTCGTAACCTCGCCCCCCTCCCTCCTTGTCTCGTACTATCTCATTCTCTATTCTCTGCCCATGAGTGTCTCAAGTACGAATCAATGGAATTTCACGCCTAATATCATTATGTCCTATCGTCTCTATTAAACAATTTTCTCTATTTGTAGAAGGCACAATGGAAATGAACAAAATTTTGGTGAAAAGAACAAATAGCTGGAAAAAACCATGTAAATAGAAACGTACAAATTTACTATTTTTTGCGATGTAAATTAATACATCAAATTGCTGCCTTTCTTTTCTAACGTGACTAAAAAAATTGCTAATGGAATTTAACGATAACTATCGTTGTATTTCTTTTATCAATTAATTTTCTCGAGTACAAGCAAGAGCCTGATTTATACTGAAGAAAATTGAGTTCAAAAAATGAAAGGTTAGCCGGAGAAAATAATTTAATAGAGTCCAATATCCAATTTAATATCCAATCGACGTTTCAATCTTTATAGAAATCTGTCGCTATAAATACGAAATACAGAGCGCCGATGAAAAAGAAGATTGTGATATCGCGATGGTAATTATCGTGTATACAGAGGCGAGAAGTTCCTTGCGGAATCTCATTAAGCCTGAATCAACGAGCGTCCTTCTACGTCATCATCGTCGCTTCTCCGGCGTTGGCCGATGCCGTCGCCTTGTAATACTCCGATCTCGGGATGTGTCCGCTTTATATCTATTTTACTCCGTGCGTCTGTATCCCGTGCACGTAGCCTTTATCAGTTACTCTCTTTTTTTTCCCGCTGCATCGCTCGATATCTGTACCGTGTACCAGAAGGATCATAGAGTGTTGGCGGTGGTTATACTCTCGTCGGCACGTGGTATCGCTACTTGTGCGTGACTCCGCGCTGCGGCACACGTATATATATATATAATATATACCCGTATATATATATTGTATAGATATATTTACTGTAGAGATTCACTGTATCTACCTCCCTCGCTCGTTTGAGCTCTCGATCGGTACACATGCCACACGCGCGCGGTTGCTGATGGAACGACGACGAGTAGCTCCGCTCGCCCTACGTTTACAATCGCCACCGGTCTATCTTCGGTCTCGCCTAACTATAGACCTCACAACTGCTTTTTCCCCTCGTTTCCGCATCTCGTTGTTTCGTTTTGACGATTACAAAAAAACGTTCCTACAAATCCATCATTTCCTTTTTGATCGTAAAAAAAATTGTCGATTCGAATCATTTTCTTTATCACTTGGGTGGATTGAATTATGAGAACGGATGAGAAAGATGATATAATTGGGAGGCTCGGAGGACCGCTCGGGCTGACCTTTTTCTGACTCACGCTCGACCTTCGTAATTTCCGAATTGTGTTGTTTTCGTTAGATAGTGTGAAATTCAAGGACACTGAGAACTCGTGTCCAGATCGTGCCGCGAAGCTCGAACCATCGGGTCGCGGGGTTATATGCAAGAATTTAGAAAGGTTTCAAGATCACGATTTTTGTCCGCTGCAGAAGAATGGTAAATTTTCTGTTCTCTCACAATTCATTGAAATTTTTATATAACTTGTCTATACCAATTATGTTTTGTGAATGAATTTCAAATTCTGATTAATTTACGTAGATTGTCAATTTTTTATTTCCGACTATGAGCTTGCGACAATTTTTTCGAGTGAAATTTTACCTTGGCAAAGTCCGAAATCGATTTGTTTTCGCGTGGACAACCAAACAGTGATTTCGAAGTCTTCGGTTGTGATTAACTCGTGTTCGTCGTCGCGTAATCATTCGTGCGTGAGGTTTTTTTGTGCGTGAATGCATGGACGCCATGCCGTTGTGCAAGGAAAAACGTATCGGGCTCGTCTCTGGGTTCCGAGAGATCGCAGCGGATAGTCCTCAGCAAGAATCAAACTCTCGCGGTTACGAGAGCGCCCGCGTGAGCCTTGAATCTCTTGTATTCGCCGTGCCGGGCCGGGTAAAAGTACGAATGACCTTAAGATTCGTCGACGACGAAGACCCCGCCTCCTTTTTTTTCCTTACCCAACTCCTTCGCTCCGCCGATGTGTAGAAGCTGTGTGACCTATCCTCCGGTCCAGTGGGTCTTCGAACTCGAATTGGAACGGGGCCTTGACTCGATCCCTCTCGAGCTCGATTTGCTCGGAACGCCCCGAACATCGACCATTTTTCGCGAGCTCCCGTCAACGTTGCTGCTTCTCACCGCCGAATAGATAATTCCCATTAACAACAACTTAGATTCGTTGTTTTACCATCGCAATGCGCGTTGTTCGCGTTATCGAAAATTCGGCCACGTAACATTGCGATCCGACCTTCGACCAATACCGCGAGTACATAATATAGAAAACAGTAGCAAAACGAAGGGCGCTACGAGTCCGAGCTGCCTTGAGCCTTGAGAAAAAAAAGTCTTCAGAAAATTCGGTCACGGACCCCACAGTGAATCAGGATTCTCGACACCGCTCTAAGGTCCTCCGAATCTATCAATTTTTCTCCCGACTTTTTCTTCGCCTCTCTATCTCCGGCCGAGACCTTTCAGCCTCGTCGATGGACTAACGAGTGAGAAAACTCACGGAAGATACGAGATGAAATAAAAGGAAATAGCGCGTGCTGAGCACGAGACTCGCGAGCGGGCACGCGCGGCCCAACGAGCGACGAGACAGCGTCACGTTTATATTGCCGAGTGAACGACTAACACTCTGTCGGCTAGTACTCATGTACACGATACCAGCGAAGCCTAGCAGCTATCGTTATTCCCCGGGCGTCTTATCCCGTGGATTAAGTTGTAACCTCGGTGAGTTACGTATTATATAGTGTAGTTAAAACACTCCTTTGCCTACACAGCTATATAAATAGATACCCATATATATATATATATATTTGCGATCGTTGGAGTTAGCTGAACTAACGTATTTTCCTCTCATTGTTACGTCTCAAATATGAAAACAGCGAGGACAGATAATTACGAATAACAGCTCTATCAATTCCCTTTTTTTTTGTCCCGATACATTGGATTCACGAATTGAGTTAGCTCGCGAGAGTCCGTACTTGTGGATAAATATCGTGTATTTACGGCGGGTAGCTGACAGCTCGTTACCCGTCACCTATAGATATTGTTGTAAGCCAGTTATTAGTGTAGTGCACTTTGCGCTGCAATGTGTACAGGAATATTCTATAGAGAACTCGGCGTAAGGCTCAACGTGACTCTGCCGCTATTATATGGATATTTATATGTATATGTATATATACATATACACAATATGTATAAATATGTATATATTTCGTCTGTGTGCACGTCGCGCGGTGCTGGAGAGGAGAGAGAAATTATGGCAGTCAGTCAAGGTGCAACTCGAGCGCTCGAAGGTTGAAGCTCTCCCGGAGTGTATTCGTTGAGGTCGTGATCGCGCGCGAACACAGAGAGAGCGTACGCGAGAGAGGCCGGCCGAGTAGTAACGTCGGACGAACGAATGAATCTCGGGCCGAACGCGTATATACAAGCGCGCGCGAGCACTCGACTACACGTGCGACCGGCATTCGACTTTTCACTGATGCATCTTTTCGCCGATTTCTTGACCGACTAACGAGCTAGCTTTTTTCTCACTCGCGATGCGTCGAGGCCGATCTGGTGAGGAATTTTCTACTTGCGCGTTGAAAGCTTTGCCGGCGATTCTGAATACGCCTACGCCGCTCGAGACAGTTGTCGAATTCTCGGCTCGGCGTGTCTGTCTAGTCGCCGCTTTTTCCACGCCCTCGCGGCTCGAGTAGGATTCGAGGAGATAGATAGAGAGAGATGCACAGGCGCCGAGAAACGTCACTCGCAACGCAATTGCGGAAGGCTGCGGAGATCGAGGAAGGCCGCGCGCGCGGCGCGCTTCAACCAATGCTAACATACACCGCGTTCGCGGTAACTTCGCCGTTCATAGAAAATCACAATACTTCATACGGTTAAACGACGAAGCAAATCGCAATAATAAAAAGTACCAAATTGAATTAAAAAACATACTTACGATAAATAAAATAATAAAAATAATATTATATTTCTTTCGCTCGCGACAATAATATAATCGATTATTATCGTAACAAAAAAATCCCTCAAACGTTAGATAAATAAAATCACGGCAAGTCGAGCAAATCATAACTTAGTATTCGTTAAACATTGATAATTCTTTCTAATATCATTTTTTCATCGGACTCTCGCCAAAAGTTGTTCTTTTTTTAAGAACGAAAAAATTGAATGCTAACACTATTTTTCAATTAATAAATACAATGGGTAATTCAGATAAAATTATAATCGAATATAATAGCAATAACATAAGTTGTTCTCTTAACCGTGAAAATCTCTCTCGTGAAATCGATTATCGCGAGCGTCGTTCGAACGTACGTCGATCCTTCCGATGCACTCGAGCCTCTCGCACCGGTAGCGAAGTCTCGAGTCTCGTGTCGCGCCCACGCAGCCTGCTCCACTTCCGGCGATCCCGTCTTCTCGCGGTGCAGAAACTCGGGTCCGATTTCCCTTCGGCACGAACGCCTGGATTCTGCACGATCATGCCCGTCCGCTCGTGTCCGAGAGCGAGAAGCCCCGGACAATGGAAAGTTGTAAAAGAGCAATAGAGGCAGATAATTTAAAACAACGACGACGGGACGATGGAGATCTTTCGCCTTGCCCGGGGCACACGTACCAAGGCCCTTCTTTACTCTCTCGCGAAGGCCCCTTCCCCGCCGCGCGCACGCATGACTCAACTTTATTATTATTGTCAGTTTCGTGCGAACGCAACTGCCGGCCCGAGATTATCCCGTGTATCGAATACACGCGGGATGAAAAAAAAATAAAAAACAGAAGTCGACCGAGAAGGGGTAAAAATAAATCTCCGCGATGATGCACAGGCTGTAAAACACCGGTCGTCTCTTCCCGTTTACTTGGAAATTTCTGCGTTTGTGAGACGCGCCACCGACTGAATTTCAAATCGGCTCCGTTCACTCGAGCGCTCGAACAACGAGCTTGAAAATAAGAATCTACGAGCGTACGCGCGCGGTCTTGCGCAGGTGCAGTAACGAGGCTAGAAATGAATTTGTGTGCAAATGGCACTTTGGAGCCAGTATTATAGAGGGATATAAATATATACAAATATATATGTGCGTGTATATATTTATATATAGTACCAAAGAGTTCGCGGTACACGGCCGATTCCGCCTCTCAGTTTGTCCGCGCGCAAGTAGGAAGTGCAAATCACGAGCACCAACATACCTATTCCCGGCAAACTCAACATTCCCACCTCGTCAGGGACGTTTAAATAGTTTATTTTCAACACTTGCTAGCTCATGTGCGAGAAAATATTCGCAGCATCGCGCCACCGTGGCGCGTATCGTAAACGGCCGTTTGGCTCGGCTTCTCTGTCTCCTTTACTTTCGTATTCCTTAATTCGCGTCGTCGTGTGGGAAGGCAGCTCGCGGCCTGATGTGAGGGAGGACGAGTGCGACGGGATCTTTCGTCGAAAAGGCCATTCGAATGAACGCAGTATCGTTGACTTTGGCTCGATAGATTCTTGGAGAAAAAATCAAATTCCGCAAAGAAAATTGCGAATTCATCGAAAAGCGATGATTATCGAATACGGCGAGGCGATCTAAACGAGCGCCCGATTAGGGAAAGCGTATGGTACATTTTATTGCGGAAAAATCAAGACAGTACGCCGGTTGCGCAACCGCGAATGGGGAATCGGGAAGAGGGATATAACATCGTCACGTACGGACGGAGTTTTCGCTGCGATAATATACAAGCACTTGAGGCACTTTTCCTCTCGATCTCGTCGATACGCTTATCCCGCTTCGCTTTCACTCTCGCGCGGGAATTGAGAATCTTCGTACCGGCGAGCAATATTAATCGATACTTGGTTACACGAATATTCGAAGAGAACTCTCTAATCACTCACGGAAATCGTTATTTTAATCGTTTCTTCAAATCGCAGCTTTTCAAGGGTTTATGAAAAAAATATCGAAGGATAATCTATCGTTAACGATGTTTTTTTCAACGAGTTCGAAATCGATATTACGAAAAATCATTGACTTAATTCAATTAGTCGAACGATTGTAGTTGGCGAAATGAGAAATCTTTAAGGACGCGATCTTCGATAGTCGAGTATCGATAAAATTATATCTGGCCCTCGTGGCTTCAGCCGTGTAGCCCGATCGAGCGCCGGTGGCCGAGAGGGTCCCCCCGGCCTCGGGACACGTTTCTACGATCGTCATTACGCCTCCAAGGCGCTCGCTCGTCGGCCCTGAATGCTCGCGCGCTAAAGTCACTCCTCGCCGCTGCTCGTATATACATATCGATGCGAAAAAGTTCGAACGAGCGCTCATTATAATTGCCCCGTGTACGAGCCAATTATCGCTAGCTTATAGTAACCTCACGGCACAACCTACTCTCCGACCGTACGAATATCTCAATCGATCCATTGGCGTCCGCGCTGAATTCGTTAGCGTCGAAATACATTTTTCTTTTTTTGAAGGAAAGAAAAAAAAGACCTACCGCAGAGACGTGTAAAGCCCTTTGACGACCTGCTAACGATATTCACAAAAGACAAAGAAAAAAATATCGATAGCGCCGTCGCACGAGGAAGCGAGGCAAATTTATGAATTTTCTTCTCTTTTTTTTAACTATCGAACCCGTGGCCATTAAATTTTCATCGGTACACAAGGGGGTTACGGCGATGAAAACGATTCCGTTGAGCGAGTTTAACCGAAGTTAAGCATCGCGAATACTCACACGCTCGGATGGTGCGTGTGTGCACAAGTCGGGGGGGCAAGTTAAACGACGCCACGTAGGTATATAGAGAGGTAAAGTGAAAAAAGGAAAAGGTGCATCGACCCAGGTTGTATGTTGCGAACGGCCTCTCTCTCGGCGTATCGGCCGCTCTTCTCTCGGTATACACGAGACAGAAAGAGAGGAGAGAAGCGCCGAAGCACGGCAATCCAGCGTATAAACACAGCGCGGTGCCTAAGCCAACTACTGCCTAGTCCAAGCCGAGTCGTAGAGTTACACTACCATAGAGTGCTCTCTGTTTTGAGCTCTTTCTCTAGCAAACTGTGTTAGAGGAAAAAAAAAGAAGAAAAAAAAAACGGCTTTGCCACCTCTGGCGGGCTCGTCGGGCTTTAAGAAACTAAGGTTATGGTTCTAGGAGTGCATTAACCCCCCGCAGCTCGGTCTTTCTCACTCGTCTTGTATGCGAGGGGCGGAGGGGGCACCCGCGCGCGAGAGCGCCCGGCTCGCTCGGGAAAAAGAAGGAAAAAAAAAACACTAAGTATAGAGTCATGGCGAGACGATCTAGCCTTCTCACTTGGTTTCGTACACAACGTACGACTCTTTTTTTCCTCTTTCCTCGAAGACCGAGTAATCGCATTTCGTTCGCGTGAGACCGTGAAGGAAGAGGCGGAAAAGTGTGAGAAAGAAAGAAAGAAATGGAAATGCGAGAGGAGGGGCACCCGGACGGGAGAGAGCAGTGATAGAACGAACCCCCGCGAAGAATCGCGCATATTATATACATTAGATAGATAGAGCGAGAGAAAGATCGAGCAAGCGCGGAGAGGTTTCCGCGAGGCTAGACTTTCTCCGAAGAGCGAAAGTGAGAGGGACCCCGGACTGCATACTCACCGAGCGCCCTGCCTGTCTGATCCTCTCCCTCAACCCCCTCCCCCACCCCACACCCCCCTCGCGCCCCTCCGCCTTTTCCTCCTTAACTTCCCCCCTTTCGTTAGACTCGCCAGTTCGAACGCCTTGGCTTTCACCGCGTGGCCCGCGCGATTGCATGCAACCCGATTGCCGGCTTTAACGCTCGCCACCGGGACGACCGTGCATTTGGTGCAAGATCGTAAATTAGAATTTTCGAAGAGATAAAAAAAAAACATCATCCTAGAACCAAACTTTCTCAGTCGCTTCAATGGAATTTTTTTTTTTCCTTCATTCGTGCCGAAGGAAATTCAAAGTTGTTCGAGACTTTCGTCTTTTGCAATTTTTTTTTTAAACGAACAAATTTTTTACACAGTTTTCAAAGTACATACCAGCAGTTTCACTCTATTTTAACTTGTGAATTTTAGTAAAATTCAGGAATTTAAGGAAATTCATATTTCATTAATTACATTTGTTTACAAAAAAAATTTTGACTTGTGAACAGTTTCGAAGAAATTCCAATCCCGAGCGCGACGACGAAGTGGCTATCGAGCCACTTCGAGTTATATGTGATTTAGAGATAACACCGTCGTTACATGTGTATCGGCAGCGCCGAGTTCGCGGCTCATCGATATAAGAACCTGAAACTTGTGTACGATCTTTTTCGCACTTTATTTATGCGTTTTACCAAACTGTAAATACCAGTTGCACACAAAGTATCGAGTAATTATGCGTCGTTGAATTTCGCAAATTGTGATACACGACTTTGCGTGAAACTCGCGTGGAGCGATCGATTAACCAATGCAAAGTGCACGGTTTTCCGAGTCGGGCAATCTAATACTTCGAGCGGTAGTCGATAATTTGTATAACTCGAGCGCGTGAAAAAGTCCCCCGTATATCGGATTGATGGAAATAAGAACTCCGCGAAGAGAAATAGCGCAATCGTTAATTTTTTTTTAAGTACTCGAAGTAGTCACGCTTAAGCAGACTGAGTCACCAAAAAAAAAAAACAGCAAAGAACATTTTTTTCTCTATCCATTATTGTACATAAAAATTGTATTTCGCACTCAAGAAATGCAGATGTTGAAAAATGAAAAAAATCTTGATTTTAATAATTTCATCCAATTATTGGACACTCTCTCGGCGTTCAACCGCGTCGCGTTTCGGAAGTATCGTTGCGGTCTCTTCGATGCGACCGCGCGCTCGAATTACGGTCGTTTTTGTTTTCAACATCGGTACAGTATTGTATAATTCGTATCGCAATCGAGGGAATACCGTAAAAGAGTGAAAACAATCCGTCGGATGAGCCGGTAACGTGCAATTACAAAGTCGCTTCGTCGTGATCGCCCGTTCAAGGCCGCAACTTTGTAGATGCAACAAAAATCGTTTCTCGCAACGTGCAACGGCATTCGGAGACTCGGCCTTTTGTTTGTTACGTTCGTTCCGCGAGTGTACGGAGTTTCTCGCTATCGAAGATTTTCGAAACTCCCGTCGACGGGGAATCGGGAAGCTAACGAAGCGAGCCCGAGGATGACGCCGAGGTGAAATATGCGATACGCGGATTTGCGAAGGAAAATAAAAATACAAAATAAATAAACAATATCGCCTCGTCGTTCGCGACTCGCCTTGAGAAACTTCAAATATAAATATAGTGCAACGCGATCAAACAAACGACGAGGCGATTGGAATGGCAAAACATCGAATTACGGGAACTTCCGCAACGTATTTACCGAGAAATCGTTTAAAAGTTTTGCGACTCCCTATTTTTTGCGACGAGGCGAAAAATAATAAAGGGGTGAAATTATGTGGAAATTTGGTTATCGAAATTCTCGAAGATACGGAGATTACGATGATGATTACGCGGTCAGTCTTCCTCGATCTCCGCTGCACATCCGAGTCTCGTGTTGCATACCGTCAATTGATTTTGACGATTATAGCTATCTGTTCTCCTCTCAATAGCATCTGCGGCACGTGCCTCTCCAAGGTCTCGGTCTTCCCGTTACTCTCCTTAACGACGACCTTCGGTACGTCCTCATCCCTCACCTCGTATTTCAATTCAGGCGGAAGACCTGCGACAACGCGACATTACATTATTCGGATGATCAAACCCTTTGACTGGAACCTTATAAAATACAATAAAGAACATCATTTTTCCATTTCGAAAATGTCGAGTAATTGCATCATCGTGATAGAACGATATTGATCCAGAAATATTGAAAAAATATCATTATTAACATGAATTTTATTTATTGAGATATTTTGATTATTTTATCAGAACCCATTTATTATCAATGTTTAATGAAACCAGAATGTTGAGCTCTGAGCAACCACTTACGAATGATAAAAAATTGAAATTTACAAATATTTGAATATATATAAATATTTTTATATTTACAAATTATGAAATTAAATTCCGTTAAATACCAATTTATCTCCCTGTTTGTAACCCTAAAGTGTGCTCGTGTTTTTGTACGACTATGTTAGCGATTTTTTTCAAGGCCACGAGAATTAATTTCCTTCCTTTTATTTTTCTGAAAAACATTTTCGAGACTTGCAAAATAAAATGAACGGGTACAAATTGTCTCCGATGAATCCGCGAAGTAAATAAAGCAATGAAATTATGAAAAAGGAGCGACCGAAAGAGTGGGATTCTCTTATCGTTAAACAATTTTGCGTTACGAAAATAGAGAAAGGGCATTCTCCGCGGCGCTCTCCGGTCTTGGGGCGCTGACGTCTTGTTTACGTCGAGAGTTTCGCCGGGATGAGGCGGTTTGTGCCTCGCGTATAAGAGCTCGAAGGGACACCATAGGGCACGAGGCATCCGAGGCGAAGGACGAAGCCGGCAGGAAAGGCGGCAAAGCCCCGTCGGGTGGGACACGTGTACCGGCAACAATCGATCCGTTCGCGCGGGCGGGCTTCAAGGTCGGTTCTCGCCACCCTCCAGGAGTTCGTATCAATGACCCCTCAACCCCGGGATCTCCGCGAAGTACGCCAGTAGGGCAAGCCCCCGTCTCTGAATTCTCTTCTTTTCCGACCACTCACCCCTCCGCGTTCACCTTTTTTTTTTTTTCTTTTTTTTTTTTTACTCTCATAACTTTTATACACCGTCGCGGTGTGTATCAAATTCTTGGATGAACGGATTCCCAAAATACTCACCAATCCTCGGGAGTGAGCGAGAAAGAAAATAAACTTATCAGGCAACTCCGCGAACTCGACAGTGACGACAAAATTACGACGACCGCGAACGCGATTCTTTGAGCAATAGCTCGTGGTATTTTTAGAATGACATTTCTTTTTATTATCATCGAACATCGATAAGAAGACGATCATTAAGTGTCACTATTTCCAGATTTTTTTAAAGATCATGCCATATAAAAAAAACGTTATTTATAATCGAACCTCGATGGAAAACGTTGATTAATTTGATTTAATAACAATTTTTTTTGGAATCGGAGTATCTTTAGACAAGACATTTTTCTTATCGAACATTGATAAAAAACTGAGTATTATGTGTGGCGTTAGATATTTTTTCAAAGATCATTGACGCTTGTAGTATTTTTAGAAAATCTTTTTTTATCCGCGCACGTCGACGAAGAGCGTTTCTTAAGTATTATTATTTATGGTTACCGTTCGTTTTTTTTCTCTTTATATTAGGAATCTGAGTATTTTTAGAAAAATCCATTCTCTTATCATCGAGCATTGATATGGATTGATGTTCCAGAGGGATATTGTATTACGAGATTGAGACACGCGTACAGAGCAAAAGCTGTCGCGTGTCGACGATAAGGGCGACAACCTCCGCGAGATCTTATCAAACGTATGGATACATATTTATGGAAAGGAAAAAAAAAAAATTCGCGAATTTCATTCTTTTTCTTTTTCATTTAATTTCGCTCATCTTCGCCGTTCCCACGAACTTTCTCTATTATGGTCGAAGAGGAGAGATAATAAAAAGAAATTAGCAATTATCTCTCGTTCGCGTGTCGGAAATTAATTCGTCTCAAAACTCTCCGTTAATTCGGTCAGCCGCGATGCGGCCGAGTGTCTTACTCGCTCATTCTTTTATCTAAGAAACAAAACATTGTTTACCCATCGGAGTTATTTATAATATTCGCGGCGCGAATGACTCGACGCAAAACTTCCATATCTCGCCGGCTCTACCCGTGTGTCTTATCGAGGTTTCTTTTTTTTTTTTTTTCTCTTTATTTGAGTTTTACTCGAACAGCGACGCTTCGACGCGAAATTCAAGGGTAAGCTTAATCGTCGCTCGACGGAACGACGAGACCAACGTACGCGGTAAGGTGGGAACTAATAATGCAACGATTGTGCCAAGCGACATTTTTTTCCACGATCCCCCGATCGGATGAGAGCGGGTCAATGATTTCGCGCTCGGCTATATTTTTATGGTCTCAAAGAGGCGTTTCGCAAAACAGGTGGCAAAAGCTCGCGGAGAGTAGTCGTAGAGTCGTTGCCATCGGCTCTGTTAGCCCGCGGGAGGGGGCGAGGGGGCTGAAAACGTAGAAGAGGGATATATCTGGCATGAGAAGGAACGAACGAAAAGGAAGAGAGGAAAGAGTTTGCGAAGGCAGGTGAAGAGGAAGAGGGGACGAGGGGTGTGATATTACGCGAGACACCTTAAGGGCCCCCGCAACGGGCAGGAGCAAGGACCGACCTTGACTACGTAGTGGAAGCCACGTTCGATACGAGGTCCACGTGCCCTCTCGGTTATCCCCACCGCCGCTCTCCAACGTTTCTCTACCGTGTGTATTCCCTTCGCTTCCTCCTTCCTTTCTTCGCATGCGTGTGACTCTTTCGCACGCACAACCGTTCCCAGTGCCGATGACACGTACGAATTCCGACGATATTTATTGCCTCGAAATGAACAAAAATCCTTTTTTTTCCACCCGTTTTTTTTTAATGCTCAGGAAAAATTGTATTAAAGAAAAAGCCATTCATCAGCGGCATAACAGCGACCACAAAATTAAATGCTTATCGAGATTTGTCGAGAAATGTAGTTTCGTCATGTCGATTTTTCGAAACGAACAAAAATCTGTATTTTGATTCCTCAGAATCGCTTTGTGAGGGAAATGAGGTAGCGATGTGCGAATACGGTTCGCAACATTTTTTTTTTCTATTCTTTTTTTTGAATGAAAAAGATACTCTCTTGAAAAAAACTTTGGATTAGCGGCGCAAACGCGCCGAAACAATGGGTAAGCGAAGCGCATTTATCGTCAAAATTATTGGGTTTTTTTTTTCCTCGAGAAGCATTATTTTTGTGACGCGCACGAACAACGTCAATTTTGCCAGCGCCGAACGATTACACTCGGGAGAGATAATAAACCGAGGGAGTAAAAAAAAAAAGGAACATTTGTTCGTGCAAAGCCGCAATTACATCTATTGTGTATACGCGTGGAGCATAGATTTCGCGAGTGTTCGATGGACGACGATGGAGAAAATAAAACGTCTCCGACCACCCATTATTACGTCAAAATAAACGACTCTAATAATAAATGAGATATTTCACCGAGAGGGAGTCTTGTGTGTCTATTCGATACTGAATTTCCGCCATTATACCGAGAGGACTTTGCCGAACAAACTTTGAATCGTTCGTTGCCGATGCAAATCTACGTCCAAGGCTATTACGGGTCTCTCCTTCGTTTTTTCCGAATTTTTTTTCTTTTCTTTTTTCTTTTTTTTTTGGTCGAATGTCCATTACATAACTTTTGTCCCTGCCGTGATTTACGATCGATACTACATTTTACGGTCTATCAAATTATTTATTCGTTGTTTCCGTCACCTTTCCTTGACCATCTTCATTCTCCGCCGATTCGCCGTGAATTCTCGCCCATCGATATTTATCGTGAAATTGTCGTAGATCAAAGATTTTTCGAGAATCGGGAGCGATTAGCGGGGAACTTTCGTTTTTAGAGATATGTGTGTGTACTCAACCCAGGGCCGGTGCCTTCCTCTTGACCTTACGCGTCCACACTTCGAGGCAATCCTCGAGAGCGAGGTTCCAATGCTTGTCGAACGCGGCCACGTATGCCTCCACGTGTCCTCTTATGCCTCGTGCGTTTCTCGTGTAGACCTTCGACATAATAAGGACGAAGAATTGCTGCTTAGATCATTATCTTATCCCACCTATATCGATTTACGATCTTTTCTCACATGCTCACGGCGGCCGGCTTCGTAATTCAATTATTCGTTAGTTAAACTTTAGCTCCAAATTTTGTTGTACAGAAACATATTCATTGATGCTACATCGCGTGAAATCAATTAAATAAATTAAATAAGTGGAATAAATTAAATAAATTAAATTAATAAAATTTATAAAATAAGTTGCTTGATGAAAAAAAAAACATTGAAACTTGTTACTCTAAATTCGATTCGTTCTGCGGGCTAATTACATTAATGAGTTATTTGTCGCCGTGGGTACTCGAGTGAGTTGGAGCTATAATAGAGACGTGTGCGAAGGGAAGGGGGACAAGATAGCAAGCAGTGTGATATACGCGGAAGTGCATAGAGCGGTTCTGGTCGAGGCAAGGCCCCCGTCAATGCCTCGGCACTGATACAGTATACACAACCAGTGCGAACTATATATATACCAGTGCGTCGCTTCTCGTCTACATACTACACCGACACGCGGGTAGTAGTCGTTGCCTCGGTAAATAGTGCTCACGCGCGAGAAGCGAGAGAGGGAAACACGGAGGCCGCCGCCGTCGCTTTACACTCGCAATCGCGTGCGAGAAGAAATGAAAAAGAAGGTACGAGGAGGAAGAAAAAGAAGAGGAAAAAAAAAGAGCGGCCACGCACAAGGAGTGCAACGCGAGATTCTCGCGTTCGCCTCATGCTCGCGTTATCTCGCGAGCGAGAAATTCCTCTCGGCCGTGCGCGTCGGTCCGTCTAACGGGTCAATGAGAGATTCAGCGATGACGTTGAACTCGGCCGTTTTTTTCGCTCTCGCGAAAAAGGTCGATAACAAAAACAAAGAAATATCGAGATGCGATTTGAAAAAATTATCTAAATTTAGAAATATTCGTGAAATGGAATATACAATTTTTTTGCTTGTCCCACGGAGTTATTCGGAACCGTCCGAGCGACACATTTTCTTATCCACTCGATTTTAATGGGTCACGACCTCGGGTATCGCCGGCTCGACAATACGAGAAATAGTGAGTTCGCGCGAGCGCGTTCGCCAACCGAAGGCTCTCTCGGCGCTCGGCAAGGCCCCGCCGTCCCGTTCCCGCGCAACTCGGCGGCTCTGCTTCTGAAATTTTATTTCAGGCTCGATCGCACATGGCCGGCAAAATCGCTAATGATCGCAAATGAAACTAGCTTTGTTTTTGCTCACGAACGAATTCACGCATTTTTGCAATTCTTTTTTTTTTTCTCTTTCGTTTTCATTCCTTTTTCGTAATTGTGCAGTTCGTCGAGTGGCTCGCAAAATTCATTGCGGAGCTTTGGCCTTCGTGAGACCGGATAAAACGCACCGGGATCGAACGAAGGCCGTCGATGAATCAGTTTCTCGTATTCTCGCTAGTCGAATGCGCGCGTTCCTCGACGTTGACACTCTGCGCGATGCGGAAACCACGCTAAATATACATGTGTATATGTATCCTTCCTTATTCACACCGTGAAAGGAGTTATTCCGTTTCGAACAGAACCGGGACCCTCGGCGCCGCCGCTTGTCGATCGCTAATTGGCACTAAGGGTTGTTACAATTTAATGGATCATAACGGACCACCGAACGACCGTGGAGCTCCGCGGTAGAGAGTGCGAAGCGAAAAGCGAAAGAAAAAAATCTTCGCGGCATGCTATTATTACAGATAGATAAAATACGAAGGTTAGAAAACCGCCAATCGGCATGTGTAACAGACATAACCGAGCGCAGTTTTTCGTCGCGCTGAAGTAGCGTTGAAAAAAAAACCGGAACGAGTATAAGAAAAAATAAAAAAGCACCGATAAGCGCGCTTGAAGAATTAAAAGTGCAACTTTGACCTTCGTGGAAAACAGTTGACTATTAATTTTATCTACTTTTTGTTTTTGTCTGTGAAAATATGTAGCCACGAGCGAAGAATGTTTGTTATGCGAGTCTTCGGCCCATTGAGGGGAAAGAACACAGTCGAAAGGATCGATCGTTGCTGTTGTGTTCGTGCGTGTCTCCTCCGTTCGTGTGTTGCTCCACGGAAACCGGGAATAGAAAAGGGCAGAGGTAACGCGAAGCCGCAGAAATAAAGCGACTTTGCCGCGAGAGACCAACGGGAGAAGAGAGACGGAATGGTCTCGCGTTATTGTACGAAGAAGCGTCGAATTCGTTCTATCCTCTCGCCGCGCTCCCCGCGAGGCACTCGAATTTAGCCTTTCTCTGTGCGCGAACATCGCGAGCAAATTATAGCGTTATTACGGCAAATGAAAAGAATCGTTCGGAACAGAGCGAACGTGGCTTCCTCGTCGCCGGGAATAAATATGCTTCAGGCTCATTTGATACAATTATTTCTGGAATAATACGATTTTTTTTAGAATAATTTTTTTTTAATTGCTTTTTGCTTCATTACTATTTTTGATCTTCCGATTGGCGGAGCGAATAACGAAAGCTTGATTTTACTTTCGATCGAAAAATCCAATTCGTGATCTCGCGACTAATAATTACACCGCGCGCCGATTGGAATAAACCGCGCGAGGGTATAGAGAAAGAAGAGCAAAAGGGGCAGAGAGACCTTTCTCTTTGCGGAGTTGAGACTCGTCGTCGGGATCGCTGAGAAAGGATCTCGGCGACGGCGGCGAAGAAGAAGAAAGTAGGTTGTCCAAAGGATCCCGAAGCGAGCTTTGCAGAGGCGAAGAGATTTTATTTTTTCTTCTTCAACTCCATATCCGCACTCGCCGGAATCGGAATCGATCTATGTATTCCGGTGAACTTTTCGTTATCGCGTGCTTAGTCCTTTTCCGATGCCCTTTGCGACGAGGCCGAAACGGGAAGGGGGCGCTTCGGTTTTTCTCCACGTGCCGTCGATAAAAGCTCGATTGATAAAATATATCGGAGGAAGAAAAAAAAAAGGTTAACGTTCCGCGCCTGCGATTCCTGTGCTTCGACGTCATCGAGTCGAAGAGTAGCAGAGCTTGAAATACCGATTATCGTGAACCTTTCGCCTTTTCTTCGTCGCAATCAACGGTGAACATTTTTCATAACATCTTTTTTATCCTTCGGTGCGTTTTTCTTAAGGTTGTTTATGATTCTCATGTTTTATATAGAATCTATGTATATTTATATATGTAATTTAGAGGAGCTCTAAACAATTGAAACAATAACCAAAATTTTACTTAAAAATAAGAAATTCCCTGTGCTGATCAAACCCCTGTTTTGAAACTTAGCACATACAAATTTTATCCACGTTTCAAAATAATGCAAGAATGCCAAAACTTGGACTTGTCTTAATCATCGATCCTCCTTAATGCGACGAAAAAAAATGCAACTGTTTTGTTAGTTCTTTAACTGCAAAAAAAAAAGGTTGTCCGGGCTTTTCAGGCCGCGATGGAGATATAGCCGTAGCTCAGGGATGTGACCTTGCCTCTGGATCATCAATTTTTCGGGCGTGAGAAAGAGGGAATCGCGTTAGTTTCGGCATTGGTGGCGGTCGTTGCTCTCCCGTTCCTTCTATTTTTTTTTTCACCCTCTTTTTTTTTCTAGAGATATACGTCAAGAAAATACGAGAACGATGTTCGGTTGGGGCGAGGCGTCGTCTCCATGACAACGAGTGTTGACCCTAAACCTCGTCGTCGCTTTGCTCAAAAGGGCCTTTCTCCTATCCTCTCTCTATCCTTCCCCCGTCCCCATCTCGCTCTCGCGGTCGGATACGCGCACACATTGCGAGAGCAAGAGGGAGAACGAGAGGGGCACACGTTTCGCGAAAAGTGTGTCAGGCGCGTGTGCTTCACCCGGCCTCTTCCCCTCCGCAGTCTCTCCGGCTCGCATTGCCGGAGAGGCTCGAGAAGCGGAGAAAGAGAGCCGAGGAAAGGAAAGCTTGCGGGATATAAGAATGCGTGGGTGTCGCGCACCCCTGGGCGAAGAAGGGTGAGCGAAAAAAAAAAGAAGCAAAAACCCGGGAAAGGGAGAATGAGGGCCTGCACTAACAACGAGCTTACCCCGGGACGTCGACGACTCTCCGGGAAGGTCACTGGTAACCCTCGAATGCTTTTTATTGGCGCTTGTACGCTTCGACGGGATGTAGAACGAATGATTTCTCACTCTCCCGCGACTCTTCGTGCGCGAGGCCAAGAGTCTATCGGCGTTCAGCCCCCGTCGTCTCTCGTGTTGCTCGCACTTTTCTCGACACATTTTTTTCTTTCGACACCACTATCGCGCGACATCGACCAACCCTTTTGTCCTCCATTAGCCGATTCCGCAAACACATTTTTCTTCACATCGAATTTTGGTTTCTGGTATTTTTAGCAGCTGGTACTCACTTTTATTCGAATTCTTTTCTCCATACACTCGAACAGCATACTCAGAGGCCCAAAGGTAGACTTCATCTTCGAGATGACATTCTTCTCGCCCAATTTCGCGAATCTGTCCCGATTCTTTCCCTGGACGGGAACTGAAAAATTAATAAATATACGGAGAATGGATAAACATCAAAATTCAACAATATTCACCTCGATAAATAAAGCTAAAAAATAACAGTAAAAAATTGATGTTGATGTGGATAAAATAGCAGTCGTTATAGCGGCTCTGCTATAATAAGTACCCTGTGCAAGCTCGATGTTTCCGAACGCTAATAGGGTGACAGCGTGTAGACGAAGGTTGAACCTACCCCGGCTTGCTATCCGTGTTTCCGCATATACACCCCAACGTTCTCGCATTATAACAAGTCTCGCCTCGCGAACAACGCGAATTTCGCGTCACAGTCTCGTATCGGCTATGCACACTCGTGCGACCCGCGTTATCGATCAAAAGCCAATTGTACCGGGGAGGAAAAAAAATTCCTTTCACTCGTGCAAGTATCGAATTCATTATGAAAAAAAAAGTGACACTATTCCGATATTATGTGGTACAGAGACACACTCGGTGTTGTATGAATGGAAAAAAAAAGATGAAAAAAAAAAATGAGATTCGAACAAGAAGAAGAGGATGAGAGGAGAAGAGGGCGAGAGCTATTCTCGTACGCGGTTATTTCTGTATATCGTTTTTGCTATACATCACAGTTCACTTCCCCGTCTATAACCGTTCCTGTAATACAATCCAACTTAGATATCGATTTATTCGATCATTCATAATATAATAATAATAATGATAAATAAAAAAATTGTGTCAATGAGTGGATTGGATTATAATCGTGTCCGAATTTAATGTATTCGAAAATGAAAGATGTCCCGGATATTACAGATAGTTATGCAAAAAAAAATTCTGTAAACTTAAGCTACTAAATTTGATCTATTTTTAGATTAATATAAATAATAAGAATGATAAGAAAGAGTAGTAATGGATGAATAATTGTATTATAATCGTGACCTAGCGCGATACATCGAGGGGGTTCCCTTTCGCTCGTCTACATCGTCTACAACATCGATTCGATGCATATATAC
This sequence comes from Ischnus inquisitorius, assembly GCA_963924025.1. Taxonomy (NCBI): domain Eukaryota; kingdom Metazoa; phylum Arthropoda; class Insecta; order Hymenoptera; family Ichneumonidae; genus Ischnus; species Ischnus inquisitorius. The sequence goes on along the minus strand of OZ001245.1, from coordinate 5,564,111 downwards.
ACGAATCCGTCTATGTATATTTTATTATGATATAGTCTCTCCGTGGTCGTGCAGCCCGTCGAGATCGACGGTGCCAATTGGCTTTCTCCGATAACTTTCATCCACCTCAAGGCTCCCGGTAGGATTGTTGCGCCAATGTGCACTTGCACGTTTGTCTCTTCGGCGTTAGTGAGATAGAGCTCAACGTATATACTTGTACATGCTCTTCGGCATCTCTTTCTCCGGTGGTCCCGATCGGGGACCGGCCGGCCGGCTCGTTACCCGCTTCTTTTCCACCTTTCTTTGTCCCATTCCGCAGTTTGAATCTACACCGGCGCAAGTGTACATAGCGCACTCTGTACATTATACAGTGCACATACCTGCAGGCACTTTCACTATCGTACGATCCAATTGAGAGGGCGAGAGTAAGAGTACGCACTTCGCACACGAGCCAACGAGAGACGTGGCTGAGCCGTGTCGTACTTTTTTTTTTCATACCGATGATAGAATTTACTATATTCCGCGGTAATAGTAATCGCGACGGTGGCAACGCACTCGCTGGCGCTATATCGCGGCGTGCAATCCGGTGTTATTGTTGCATCCGTGAGAAATTCACCAACGTCGAAAGATCATCCAGATGAGCGGAAAGCACGAGGGAGGGCAGGCCGCGAGGGGGAGGCTCGGTGTTTAGCGAGAAACGATTTATATCCGCGTATAGAGAAAACTATTGTTCTTCGGTTACTACGACTGAACGACTTTACCCCGACGACTCGGCGACTCGCGAATTTTAAAGTCAAAACGCGCGGGACTCCTTCGCCCGCGTAGTATGCATAATCGATTTAGCTGAAGGGGATTAGTCGCTGCCTTTGTGTTGGTTTTTTTCTTCTGGCTGTGCGCGCCGACGAGGCGAATAGTATCGAGCCTCGTCTAACGATTCGAATTAGACGAAGTTTCCATGCTTCGTTGCTAGAAGTTGGCGGCGAACGAGATTTCAAGATCAGTCGCGAGCCATAATGCAACGATGCGGCGAACTCGCGGTATCGGGTCGTGCGATCTTTTTTAGACGGAAAGACGCGCCGACGAGCGGGAGAAGCTCGCCGCCTCCGCATCAACCTCCTCCACCTTCGTTCTCGAGTCCCATAGGCTCATGCGATATATTATGAATAAAAGGAAACACCGTTAAGTCGGCGGGCGCAACGCAGTCGATACGAATCGAACGCAGCATCTCTCTGTGTCGTACGCGAATATTAACACGTGCATCCCAAGAATAAAACGGCATCGGTGAGGAGTAAAAGTAATCATTTTTCTCGCTTTTTTTTGTAATTAATGAAACAGACGAATAAGGTTTATTATTAAAAAATAACCAATTTTAGCTGATTAATAAAATTTTCTGGTGCATTTCAGCGCCACCCAAATTTTGCATGAACATTCAAAGAATTCAGCATTTTGAAATTTTTCCCAGCAGTAATATTTGAAAAACAAAAAAAACCAACTTCTTTGATCCCCAATAATTCGGTGACTCAAAGAGTACTGAATAAAAAGAGATGTTCCATTCCGCCGCTAGAAGCCGAAGAATCTCGAATATGAAATATTCACCGCACTTTAATATTCGTAATATATTCTCCCGCGATAAATTGACGTCTCTTAAGATTCTCGTCTCGGTCTCATCGGCTTCGCGGCCCGTTGACCACGTCGACGAAATATCGCTAGTAGCATTGCAGAAAGAAGAGAGGCGAAGGCAGAGTTCGATGAGCAAAAGCACGAGCATAGTGGGCCCCGTTCTCGGTTGCCGGTGTGTTGTATGTATTCCGCTCTATACCCGCGGATGATCCCCAGGTTGAGTCGCGCTGGGTTCAACGTCCTGGCGGGCAGCGCACCCGAGAGAGCCGGAGAGGCAACACACAGTCAGGCCGCGGCCAGCCAAGCCGTAGAGCCAGGCAAGCGGCGAACGAGGCGAGCGAGCGAGCTGTGTGCGAGCTATACCGCACACTTCTTCCCGCATGCATATACATACGTATGTACAATAAAAGTACATACATAGTATGTATGCCTCGAGGAGAGTTGTTGCATTTGCTTTACGCGAACTAGCCGTAGGTACTGTTACTTTCGCGACGAGAGGCCCTTCGGCCCTCTTCTTCCTCGCCTTCTTCTTCCTCCTCCTCTTCGTCGTCTTCTTTCAGCCTTATCTCTCTCTGCTCTCTACATTGTACACGGTATACGTGTCGAGCATCGAGCCCCGCTCGAGGGGTCGCGAAGGTGCACCTCTCTGCGGGAGGCCGGAGAGACGAAACCTTCGCGAGAATCGACCAAGATTCCTAAAGCCCTTGTGTTATTTATATATCCTCGTGAAACTATAATCCGCCTTAATTAATTAGCGATTTGATCGAGGACGCGATATTAACGCGGCAAGGTGGCTTCTCGTATCGATCAGTCGATTAAAGAAAGTGAGAGATCGCGTTCGAGTTAAATGGTGATTGATGAATGGAGCCCCCCAAGTCCCGGGGAAACCGGCAAGAATGAGTCGGGATAAAAATAAAAACGAAAGGAAGATCTCCTTTTTTTCGCGCAGCGAGTACCAAGCGGTGGCAAAGGAAGGGCGAGGAACAAAAGGGGGCCGAGCAAAAAAAAATATCCGTGAAAGAACGAGCGTGCTAAAAGAACCCGGAGGAGCGTTACCGATTCGGCGGCGTGCTCGATAGTCATCTGGGTGCGTTGGGATAGGTCGTACAAGCGTCGTTCGGGAGGCCGCTCTATACGCGCGCACACCACGCGAACCGTTCGGGAATTGGATCGTCCAGTGTACCGGGTGTCTCGTTTTAGTCTCGCGAACGAAATTCGCCAATGAGAGTGCATAGTAAAAAAAAAACCAGAGAAATTGAATAAAAACAGCGTAGAACCGGAAATTATGCGAATCCGCAGTTTGTCGACTTCCAGCAACGCGAGGCACACGTTCGGTTGTAACGAGAGCGGGAGGGGGGAGTTTTCACCCCGCTTCTTTTATCCCATTAGCTCCATTCTATTTTCTCTCGCTCGTTTGCCTCCTTGGCGCTCCTCTAGTGTAACGCAACGCGTGTACAGCTCGCGAAACGGGAAGGAAGCGAGGAAGGAAAACAAAACGGAAGAGAACGCAAAGTTCTCCGCACGCACCAACCCCCTCCCCGCCCCCCGCGCCATACCCCCCTCCCCCCCATGCTTTCTCGGGCTCGAGCGAGCGTCTGCACAAGTTATTACGCAACGAACGACTACGGCTTGTGTGTTGCCTTCCTCCATCGGGGGCCGAGAATCTTTCCGGGAAAACATCGTCATCGTAGGTTGGCCGTGTATTGCGAACGACACGCTATTTCGCTCTCTCGCATTCCGTTAACAGAATTCCAGATCCTCTCGCGAGAGAGCTCCTCTCGAAGCCCACGATTCTGCTCGACTCTTTTTGCTTTCGTTCGAAACTTTCTTCGCGCGATTAAGATGAATCCTTTAATTGTTACCGCGGTCGCGCATGCCCCCGAGACTCGACATTGTTGAAATCTCTGAATTTAGTGGGTCAACGATAATTTCTCTTTGTCGATTGTCCATTTATTTTCTTAAGGTCAAACAAGAAGTGTTTCTCGTGCTAGCATTTTTTTTAATACTAAGAATACCCTATAGATTTGAGATAAAAATCTGGAATTCGTTAGAATGGATGGGATGGAATCAGAATCTGGAAACTTGTAATCATACCGAAGGTGCTGAAAATATGACCATTTCTGTTTCTGTTCCAATTTTTTTCCATAAATGAGAGATAAATGAGGTCAAATTAGTGTACCGCTAATTCTAAAACGATTTACGGCTTGGCTTTCGAACGAAATTCTTCCGAGCCACTCAAATGGCATACAAACAATTTCGCCGTAATTTTTAGATGGAACAAAAAAAAAGTTTTTTGCGTCATTTAAGCACCAAAGAATATGAAAATAGATCGTAATCACGGTTCTCCCATTCACCAGTCTCGACGATAACATTAAGGATACAAATTACTTGTCGGAACGGCTTCACACCGTTTATTAGCGATAGACAAATGCATTTCCAGCGTTTCCGACCGCCGAACCTCCTCAAGTATCTCGAGCGATGAATCACTGCGAGCTTTCGTCGCTGATAGAAAGATTAGAAGACAGCGAAGAAGAAAAAAACTTCATAGTCACGCTGGAAATCTTGTTGCTCAGCATCTTTCGTCTGTCGCGCGGCGAGAACTCGCCGACAATCGGGGAAAATTCGCGAAAGAGTATGCGCACACTGTAGGGGTTGTGTTGGTAGTCATCGTGGCAGTAGTTTGAGCGCAGAGACGAGTGTAGATAGCGTACACGAGCGCGAGCGAGCGAGCGAGTGAACGAGAGAGAAAGAGAGAGAGAGCGATACAAAAGGACGGAGAAATGCGAAGAAGAGGCTCGACTTTGAGTTCGCGATGGAGGAGATAGAGAGGGAAAGAGATCCGCGAGGTCGACGCCCGGGCGCAACAAGTGCTGGGAGAGCACCGACGGGCGCGCGGCACGCCGCTGCGATGCTCGACGTCCTCGTCGCCGACGTCGTCGTCGTCGTCTTCGTCGTGCGTGCCGCCGCGTATCCCAGTCCTGGTGTGCCTTCTGCTGTTATTGCTCCCGCCGCTGCTGTTGTTGCCCCCGGGGACTCTTCGTCGTGTCTCGAGTGCGATGCGATGATTATCCATACGCTCTACACTCTGATTTTCGGACGGCGATTCACCGAGCCAGAGAAAGCGAAACGATTGCGAAGAAGAAAAAAAAAAAAAAAAAGAAAAAAAAAGAGGAAAATAAAACGCAACTCTCGATTTCACGTAACGCAAGTCGCGTGGACGAAAGTCGAAGTTGTATCGTTTACCCACATGCTCCGCAGCGATTGAGAATCAATTCCGATCGTTGCGCAGGACACATAGTTTGTGTATTTTGTGCGAGAAAAGAAACGTGGATTTATGAGCAATCGAAGTATTTTCCTGTAAACAGCGGAATCCCTCGAGACAATTACCGCCTCGGAGAGAAAGCAAACAAAGAGGATAAAAAAGAAGGGAAGTACGAACTGCAGAATACTACGCGATTATCTTGCGTGCGAATTCTTTTTTATCCTTCCAGGAATTATTATTCATTCTGAGGTAGTTTTTTTTTCAACACCCCAAGCTTATGTATAACACTTCGTTACACAAGATTAAGAAGACGATGTACAAAGTATGAAGTGCCTTTTTCGCGTGCCAATTTTCTTTTTTTCGAGGAATCTTTATTTTTTCAATTTTTTTTGTAGTACCCAAATCGTATGTATAACGCCTCGAGTGCGATCCCCGAGATAACCGAGGTAGAAGCGAAGCCCACAGGCTGTACAAGCTTCCGAACGAGTGTGAAGAAGCTGCGTGAAAATTTTCGGGCCATTTGGCGTTGTAAACGTTGATGTAGAGAGAGGGTGAGGGGGGGGGGGGGATGCAACGGGGAGGAGAGTGCATCGTCGTCGTCGTCGGCGTTCGTCGTCGTTTCGAAGGCAAAGACAGAGATCACGCGACGACCAGTTCTCGGGAGCCTCGGGTTGAGTCTCGAGGTCGACGCCCGGGCGCAACAAGTGCTGCACTCTCCTCGGAGCCTCCGCGGCGCGTACATACGCGCGCGCTCACGCTCGCCCGCTCGGCTAACACAGCCCTACCCCTCACGGCAAGTAACAGCGCGTCGAATACGATGTGCGAGCGTTGCACACGTACAGCACCGAGCAGTAACAGCATCGAGACTTCGTCTACTCTCCCCCTTCACCCCCTTTCGCGAGCTGCAGTGGCCGACGAACTGGCTAGCTGGCTAGAAAAGCAAGCTAGCAAGCTAGTTGGCTTAGCTAGATACTAGTTCGCTCGGAGCTAAGCTCTCTCGCCATGCTCGACGCACACTAGCTAATTCCAGCCGTTCTCGCCCACAGACCGGCGACCGCAGCGGCGAAAGACTCTCTCCCGTCGTCTACGCTCGCCACTCTCCACTTTGCCGCAACTCGCTCTATGTGCAAACGCGTGCGTTCACCGGCAAACACACGCACACATTCGTGTAGCATTGTGTGCGAATGCGCGTGTGCTACGGCGAAGTTCCTCGTGGTTATGTGCTCACGGCACACGCGTGCGTTGAGTCGCCCCGCCGTGCGCGCGCGCCCGCTCGAGAACACGCCTCCGGAGAGCACGGCAAGTAAATATAAAACTGCACTGGGTCAGGGATCCGTGATTTATCGGGTGACGCCGTACGATTGGACGAACGCCAATAGATATAACATAGCCACCATGGAGAGATGCCCACGGGGAGACGCGTAGTAAAACAACGAGAATAGTTTACGCGAATTTTTGAGCCTGAAATTATTCATATTAAAAGAAAAGCCTTCATCAAAATTTGGAGAATTTCGAAAAATTGAAACTGAGACAAAAATGTATTTGATTTTTATATGAAGGAAAAGGTTGTACTTGTGATATCATAAATATGTTAGTTTGAGAATATTATAAGGATCAAACTTTGTGTAATTTCTTTTTTTTATTTAGTAAAAAACGACAATTTATGAGATTTTGAAGCAGTAGGAAAAATTTTACGTAGAACATTGTAATGATGAGAGAATACATTTCTTTTTCCTAGATGTATTGCTGAATGAATTTCATACTCTCGGAGAGCCGAGAGTTGTGCCGGGTTCGGTATGAATGAATCCTGTATAAGACGCGCGCTACGTTTATATGCCGAGTCCCCGAGGGACTAGAAAAGCCGCACCATAACGCCATCTTCCGTGATACCGTACCGACCGCTTGTCTCAATTTTTTTTTACCCTCGCATAACCTCAGTCGAGCGGCACGCACACGCGCGGCTACGTCGAACGGTGCGACTCACGAGAAATAATGGAATGACGACAAATATTAGAAAAAAACACTCACGTTGATGCGGCAAGAATTTCCGCTCCGAACCCTCGTCCTTCCGCGACTCCTTCGATTTTCCGTCATTCTGCAATTATTTCGCCGATTAAATCACGACCGTGCAAACAAACCGTGCGCGCAATTTCGGCGCCGGTGGAATCGCCTCGTTAACACGCACCTTTGTCGGCTTGCTCGCTCTGCCGGCGAGCACGTTCTCGTACAAACTCAAATTATCGTAAACCGGCGAATCCGGGACTGGTATCAAGAGCCGACGCGAGTAAAGAGCTTTCACCGGATCGAATTTTTCGCTCGTCGGATCTATGCTCTCGTCCGACGAGCTGTTTTCTTCCTCCGCCATTTTTTTCGAAACTGTCGAACTGTACCACGTGGTCGGAACGCTCGATGACCGCCCAATCGCGTTCTTCCTTCGTTAATTATAGGAAAAAAAAAAAAAAATATTATCACTCTCTTCCAATATTCGGAGCAATTCATTGCATTTTTTCCACAGAGATAGAAAGTTATTCGTCATTGATTCCTTGCTTAATAACAATTTTAATCGAAAGTCAAAAAAGTACCGAAAAACTGCCTGTTGACAACTTTGTCAGTCGTTTTCCCGATAATGCGAAGAAAAAAATTCTTCGGACCGGTTCGTACCCGTGTTGTCTCGGTTAATAAGCGTTGTTTCGAAATACAACACGCAATGAAAAGACGCGAACACAGGGTACACGTCAGAGACATCGACCGAGAGGATGTTAACCCTCGACGCGATAGAAACTTTCTTTCTCGGTTGTCGATTACGTAAACTTCACTGGTGCAGCTCCGCCGTCTATACCGGTGCTATTAGACCGTTAGCGGTTGGTGTATAGTAGTTGCTTCGTTGAATAGAGAAATGCACCAGAAAATTCCCGGGTGCAACAGACATAGCCGGACAGATAGACGATAGAATGAAACGAGCAAAAGTTACGCTGGCACAGGAAGTGAAACAACCTACAGAAAGAAAGTTTTCACTCGCGCGCGCGCGCCCGCGCTCTTCGCCAGTTTTCACTTTCATGGAAATGCCATGCTTGCCTCCTCCCATTCGCTCTTTGCCACTGCGCTATTACATGCATTAACTGTATATCTAAACATTGGCATCGGCTACTGATCCCCTCGCGGAGAATTTCCCCACCCCCGTCCCGCGGAATCATCATCATCAACAACAAAGCGTATCCATTCCTGGGTTGGCTTCTCACAGGCTGCTGCGGACTACATAATTAAGTTGCTCGCCGAGCGTGTGCATACACTGAATACTAAGAAAGGAAAAAAAACAATGAGATGAAAAAGATTTCGCGTATCTAGCAATTAATCGCACGACGTCGTTCCATTAAGGACGTTGATCTAATGATCTAATTTCATTGTTTTCTTATTGTCTTTTTTTTTTTTGGATTTCCAGGAAGCTCGAAGGAATCAATCGAGAGACGGGAGGACAGTTTGGAAGTCAGGAAAGGGTTGGTCTAACTGACCTTGACCGAGGAGCGAAAGGCCGCGCGGCGAAGGGCCGAGGAGAGAGGAGTCAGCGAGAAGAGTAGGTGGTTTTTGGATGTTAGAAGGCGCGGAGGTGGCTAAAAAGGCCCCGCCGCAGGGTACGGGTCCCGATGCCGGTCCCCGTATCTCAAACGCTCACGCTCACCTCCACCCTAGTACCCAAGGAGGAGTCAACAATGCCCTTCATAGACGACGAGCTACTCTGGTGCCCTGACAATGACGGCAAGATGGTAGACTTGACTCAGTGCCTTCAGGTAAACCAATTAAAAAAAAGAGTTCTGATTTTTGCCGGACACAAATAATCGAACGGTTGCCCAAAGAACGTCTTTCGTTCGGCGCCCTAACTTTTTATTAGCAGGAATTGATCTGTTAACTATTTTGAAAAAATGCACATTTTTTAAGAATTTCCTCTAATAATTTTTTTTTTTCATTCATTAATTTTTACGACTCGTGAAGGCAGACGATGTAATCGTTCTTAAATTTTCTCCTGTTGCTATGACGACTAATGTTTTAATTTTGCAATTTTCCAGGAAAGCACCACAGGTCAGTCCGTGGAGTTTTCGGCGATGGAACTGAGCGCCCTTGTGGGTGCGCCAAACGCGCCAAACGTGCCTTCGGAGGACGGTGAAGGAATGTCGGGAGTGAACGAGGAACCATTCGACACTCTCGACACATTTTTGCGAGAGCTCCAAGCCGATCTCGCGGAGCCGAGTCAACCGACCTCGACGACCACCCCGACGACACTGTCGTGCAGGCGGCAGAGGTACAACATTGCCGCCGCCAATCCCCTTCTCGCAGGTGAGTATTTCGCTCGTTTTGATTTCGGGAAAACGATTTGCAGAATTCACGATTCGCATTTATTTTCCCGCGCCGAACGTCGTTGAACACGGAGCTTCTCTTTACAGAGAAGTTAGCAGCACCCGCTGCCCAACTGTCACAAGCCTCCATTCCATATCCCACGAGGACGGAGATAAAAACGGAAAGCGTTCATCACGAGAGCGGCAAAGGTAGGAATTTGCGATATTCTCATACGAAGCTCTTCTTTATCGACCGCGGATTCGCGCGAACCTTAAAAAACAGCTTACAGATTTCTGTAGCAATCGACAGTCGATAAATGACCTCCGGTCGACCTGTCGACGTCCGGTAGTTTACCGGCAATCGGCAAGAGTCGGTAAACTTCTATTTTTTGTTACCGTAAGTCGGCTACCTAAGAAATCTGACTCTCCATCCCGGCGTGGCTAAGAAAGTATTGGCAGTGGGAAACGCCGCGAGAATGTCGTTTCGCGAAACTGCGCCGGTAGTTCTCCGCGCTCACAGCGCGTTGAAAGGGAAACCGGCCAAGGCCCCAACGAATTGCGAACAGACATCCGCGTTAGCAATAATTGCGAGCGCGCGCGCGTTCGCGTACTTGAAAAAGTCATACGAAAGAACGATCGCTGGTACGACGAGAACGCGCGGTGGATGGATGGAACAGAGAGCGCAGGGGGGATGGTTTCGCTTGAAACGAATACGCGGAGTATATGAACGTGTATTAAACCGCTTACGATTGCGCTCACTCGTGTTGTCGTGAGTACATGTACGTGCGTGGCCCAATTCTTACAATTTACAGCCGCTCGAGAGTTTCGTAACTCTTGCAATGTGTGTACGCGATTTTGCCCTACCCATTACTTCCCTGCTACGTCGAACCGCCACGCATACGAGTCGTTCTCGGTCGACGACGTTGCAGTATCTTTTTTTTCGAGCTTGCAACGAACGCAAAAAAAAAATGTTCGATAGAAGAACTCTATGGAGTGAACGATTTTGAATAAGCAAGACGTCCGGTTATTTTTCATCGCTCCTAGTTTCTTTTTCAACAGGCGAATCGTGACGAAAAACTATCGTGGCGAGGATTTTTAAAAAATAAAAGAAACTAAATGGTGGAGCTCTTTCTAAAAACTTTCAATCGCCAGTCCAGAGAAACTTTTGAACCTTGCGCGACTACAGTGAGAGGGGAAAGAAAAATCCATACGTACATATATCGAGCACACAGTACGCTGAGCTCACGCAACGCTTATTACTCTAAGGAGATGAGATAGAATTTAACGGCCGTGCATAGCATATACAACTATATATTATTCATCTCCGTTGCTTTTTTTTTCTCTGCTCCAAACGAGCTCCATATCACTTTCGCCGTGTTCATGCCGCGTGACTAAATCGCTCCCTCCTCCGGCTCCAACAGGTGAGAAAACTTGTGTCGAATTCTCCAGAAAATTTCTATCAATCTCGTTGGTATCTGGACCGAATCATTCCGATGATAATTCGCCTCTCGCGATAATCTCGCGGATTTTCATTTATTTTTTTCTTCCTCCGTGCCTCGCAATATTTTCTTTTTCTCTCGTCGTTTCCGGCTCTCGACTCCTCGAGAGTGCAATCCACCCCAAGTTCTTCGCCGCTCGATGACGCTAACGTTTTCACCCGCGACACGCAACAAGTCCCGTAGAAAGAAGTAAAAGTGTACGAAAAAAAAAAGGAAAAAATTCGAAGCATAAGAAGAAGATATCATAACGCCGATTCTACGCCCTCCGGTAGCTGTATCCAGCTGTCCGTCCATCTTCCTTCTCGTTTCTCTCATTCTTTATTTCACGCTGCCGCTGCCTGCCGCGTTGCACTTGTCGCTGGCTCGCGCGCCCGCCGCTTTTACCCTCGTCGCGCGACTTCCCTTGACCCTCCCCAAACACATAAATCCTCGTGAGCGACGCCGCTTCGCTCGTTCCCTCGGAAATAGATTCACGGTATTTAAGTAATCCCGGTGGAGGGAAAGCAACGGAACAGAAGTAAAACCGTAGTCGCCGGTAGAAAACTCGCGGCAAGAGCGGATCGTTGATATCGATATCGATTTCACAGTCGAACGATCATTGTTATTTCATCGCGTATCATTTCTCACGCGATCCTCTCTTCTCTCTTTTTCACTTTTAATTCATGTACAATTTCTCTCGTTTGCCTCTTTAAAATCTTTTTTTTTTCAATTTTTTTCATTTCTGCTTCTCTACGTACACTCGCACTCTTTCGCCTCGTAAAACCACTGACCTAATAATTATATAACCGGCGCACTGTTCACCGAAGTATGAAGTCGCTTTGGTGGCGTGCTAGAAGTCAAGAGAGAGAGAGAGAGAAAGATAATTCGAATACATTGAGCAATTATGTCAATAGAGTGTAGAAGTGCTGAAAACCCGGGCGTTTATGTACGCTTTAAAACTCGTTTTTTTCCCCCTTTTTTTTAGCAGATATTTGTATACCTGTACAAGTAACACAGTTCGATACTTACATTAGAGTAATAGATACAGGCGGACAATTTTTTCATAGCGAAATGAGACGGTACATTCGCACCAGCCGGGTACATTAGCACCGGGCTGTACTAGTTAGCAATCCGCTTAGATTAATTCGTCCCAATCATTCACACCGAAGAAGTAAAACGAACGACAATTTGTCGGGAACGGGGCCTCTCGCATCAGACATAAATATTGCCAAAGGGCCGCCGATCGGATTATGGTTGATTTTTTTCTTCGAAAGAATTTTTTTTTGTATTTATAGTCAAACGCATTTATTATTTTGAAATTTATTTATAATATATTTTATTATGTCATCCCTTTATCCGAGTTCTCTGGGACTAACTAAATCTATAAATTCGATGAACACGCACTTGAAATTTTTACACATTAAAAAATACATTAAATTTAATGTCCAATTGTGATGAAAATGAACGTTTTTTCAAAGAGGAATTAGAGCGAATTATTAGCTCCCAAGTACTTTTATAGTGAAAATAAATTAAATTGTCAAAACGAAAGTATCGTCTGCAGTCTTCAGCATACCGTAGACTATTTTTTTATTACAATTGTGAATAAAATTCAACGTGCGAGTTCATCCCTTGAAACTTCGACTCTCAGTACATGAAATCTTCAGCAAATTTTTTTAACAATCTACAAGTTTCAGAGGAAACGTAAAAAAAATAATATAATGATAAATACTATACATAACTAAATATGTATAAAATATATGTTTTTTTAAATGTGATAGATAAAATCGCCTATCGATTGATATGGAATTATTTTTCCGTGCCACGGTAGAAAACCCGATTGTCAGTATTTCCATTATTATGACACGCGGTTGAGCATAACTCGCCAAAGATGCCGAGGATTGGGTAATCGGCTTCCTCGTATTGCCTCACGATTCCCGTAGAGATTCCCCGTTCCCCTCTCGTCGCCTCGAGAGACTCTCGTGTTTCCCATCTCTCTTACAAGGTTCCTCTTGACGCTCCTTCGTTCGACGGGTTTCACTGTGCGAGCGAAGAGCTCTCGGGGTCTGCCCTGTGCACGGCTCGAAAGTGAATTTCACGATGGCTACTTTTGAGCCTCACCGATACTACGATCGTCGCGGGTTCGTCCTCTCGTAACGCGCGCGACTTGTGTCGCACACGAACGATGAAGACAGTCATGCGAACGGTGGAGTCTCGAGACTTATAGCTGAGCAATCGTATAATCACGGACTCGCGGGGACTGTTGCGTCTCGCGGCTTGTATGCGTCACACCGATAGAGCCACCGAGCGAGACTCGTACACATCGACGTTTTAAACGAGCGCCAAGCCGTCAGCCTCACTGCCGGCGTACCAGAAGAGTGTGTTGACATTTTCTGCAATCGGGGTCAGGGCCCCCCAGCTGCCTTTACCTCTAACCCGCCCTAGGGCAAATATTCGCGTTCTCTCCGATCTCTCGCGAGAACTCGTCTCGTCCTCACTTCTAATTCTTGTTTCCCTTTTGATTAGATTTTTTTTTTTTTTTTGAGAGTTGTGAATCTCGGATAGAAAAACAGATGAGACACTAAAAAGTCGAAATGCGCGTGTGCCGTATACAAACGCACCAACACGCAGTGGGCTTATCTCGCGTTTTGAAACCTCGGAGATTTTACACCGTCGACTCGCTCGGCGCCATTTATACATCAAAAATACATATTCAGTTAATCCTTTGAAGAACGATTGCCAAACGCAAACATTGAATTAAACATTTCGGAGTTTGATGTATCTGGCGCTCGCACGAATAAACGTTGGATTCCCCCGAAAGAAGAAAATAAAAAAAACGTAAAAAGTGATTACATCTCGCTTTTTAATTGTTTGTACAAATTTGATCACAGTCTTACGGAGGTTCAACACGATGTTACATCACGAGTTCTTTTTCTTTTTTCTTAATTTTTTTTTTTTCGACGTTGTATGGGAAGGAATGCGATCGGACGATTATACATTGTATTAATTAATTTCGCAATTGCGAAACCGTAGTCGTTTCTTGAGAGCGACGATTGCCCGCGAAGTAATTATTAGCCGCGTGGGCGTAGTCGGCGCTCGGATGCGTTCGCTGCGCGCAATAACAGTGAGATTTGTCCCTGAAGAGGTCTCGGATTCTCTGCCAATGGGTCAGCCCTCGATACGCCTACTATGTAACACTTTGACCAGAGTGTCGCCGACTGATTCTGCGCATCTATTACTGTTGCACGGCGAGGCGACCGTCCGCGTCGCATAATATCTCCTCCTTGACTTGGTCAGTTTTTGGCAGCCGGCCTACGAGATCGACATAGCGAAGTAACGAGCATGACCGACGTTCGCGCCGTTAAAGAGTATCGCTACTGTCCCAGCTAAACGTTCCGAGCAAATTTCGGATATTTCCCAGTTGAATAAAATTCCGAAATTAATCGACCGTACAGAAGGGTCTGACAAGATTTATTTCGCACAATAATAATGACAGGAAACCCGAAATTAGGTGAAACAGAAATCGTTCAAGGAATCATTCGGTCCAACTTTCTTTATCGCAGAAATTGATACGCTAATTTTTCAGAGCGAATACATAAAATTATGATTTTTGCTAATTTACAACTTTTTTTCTTCCGAAGGTCGACTTTTTTTTCGATTTCTCTCTCAACGTTTATGAATTTTCCTCTTCTGTTTTCTCTTTTAAAAAAAAGAAACGAGGATATGACCGTTCACGATAGTTTGGAGTTTTTCCAGACGCTGTCGTCGCTTAAACTTCTTCTTCTTCTTCTTCGTAACGAAACACATGCCTCATGCCAGCGAGTTCGTTAGACGAGTGGGCGACGTGTATTCTCCCTTTTCGTATCGTTTTTCCTGGATTTGGAGAGGGATCGGCTTCGCGTCGTATGAGAAGCAACGACAGGTGGAGTGAGAATCCATCCGCCAAAGGGGTTTGAAGAAGAGAAGACGAGAGAGAAAAAAGCAACAGTCTCTTCGAGGCATAACATAACCCACATATACACGCGGCTCGAAGGAGGAGGCGCATAAAAAATGAAAAAAAAAACTAAACGCGCCACGCCTGTGCGTGTCTTATGTGTTCTCTCGTATTTATTCGGCTTGCCGTTCTTTCGCCGCGGCGCCGCGATCCGGGAAGAAGAAACACGTGCAGCAACAAGCACAAACAGTCAAACCCCTCTCCCATGAGACGAGATCGTCACGGGCTCTCCTCTCCTCTCTTCTTCAGCGCATCGCCTCATTCTCAAAGCTACATTATGTGTATATATATATTTATTCGTGTAGTATAGAAGAAACGGCGAGTATTCGTTCCCCTTGTTTATACGACTAAAGACCCGACGTTCTCCGAACGTATCCTCACGGTGTCATGGTCGCGACACCCCTTCCGGCATGGAACCGAGTGCGGATCGTTTTTATTTTTATTTACTCATTTTTTTTTTTTTTTTCGGGAATTATATTTTTCTCAACGATCCTTGAGGATGAATGACAGCGCGTATTCGGAATTCCCTCTCGGCAGTTTCGGCGAGATATGTAATTTTTTTATTTGTTTTTATAATAAAGGCTGTTCAGGTGGGCTCGCGCATCGGTGACATTGACCGACTGATGCAGACGGACAAATAATAAATCGTCACGGTCAGCGTCGACGCGCTTTAATGTTTTTCCTGTAGACGATTTTTGTTTTTCTTCTTCAAGCACAAAAGACGAAAGCAACGTTGTTTGTTGTGGAAATACCCGTCAATCAGTTTCGAAATAATGAATGAATTTCGTTGACAAACTGGTTACTCGCGCGATTTCATCACATTTCGTTACATGAATGAGCGATTCGATTTACAACCATTTTTTTCACCGGCTTACTCAATTATCTAGAAATAAATCAGGGAAATTTTTTTGTATTGAAACAAATTCCGCTTTCGCGACCCTAAGAGAAGTTCCGCTTCGAATACAAAGAGTATTGCAAATTGATTTTTTTCGCGGAAGTTAACAAATATCTCGAGTGATCAGATAGCGAGGTGAAGTAAGCTCGACTTGGCACGATTTCCCACGTGTAAGGCGCGTTCTTAGATTTGCTATAATACGAGGATACGATAAGTGCGGGCCGTCCCCTTCGAGCACCTGTTATAACCGCAGTTCCCTTGCCGGTGCGAGTTCGTACATAGCGAAGCCGAAGAGCCGGCGAGCGAGAGCTCGACGTTGCTTGTATCGAGCCGCGGGGCCGGTGGCGGGTGAAGCACAGAGGCCCGAGCAATATGCCGCTCGTACCGGCGTAGTTTCCGTGAGAAAAGTTTTCCCAAGCTCGCGCGTTTGTCTTCGGCGCCCTTCTCCGCTTTTCTGGCTTCGCCGCGACTGAGGCCAGCGGGGAAAAAGAAGTATTGAAAAAGAAAAATCTTCGCGCAGGGACACAAACGACGACTAGTGAGAGGCGCGCGGAATGGAGTTGCGAGAGAAAGATGAATAAGAAGGAGAAGTAGGTGATGAAAAAATCGAATAAGGCGAGAGGCAAAGGAGAGGACTGCGCGGTACGCTCGATCCGAGACACACCGCGCCGCGAGAGTCACTCGCCGGATAATTCTTTTTAACGCGTGTGTCTCTCGTCGAGAAAATCTCGCACACGCTCGCCGCGCACACTCGCTCGATCCGCGTAGCTTTACTTACGGTGCTCGCGACTGGCCTGTGTGTATCATAACGCGCGGCAGTCGTGCTCGTTCGCCCGCGGACCATGTAATCCTTTATCCTTGGACCTATCCTATATGCCAGCGGGTAAACAGTTTCGCAATGCGAATCGCGCCTCGATCGGGAATTTCCTTATACAAGACTGTAATAATGTACGAACGCGTCAACAAGCTCCGACCGCGAGTCATTGCCAAACTAAACGACGGCGATACTTAATTTAGCCTTAACACACGCTCACCGGAAGTATCGAGTCCGTAGTCGCGACTCGAACCGAACGATCGTAAAAAAGTTACAAGCTAAAGAATGGTGAATAAGAAAAAAAGTTAGAAATAAGATCTCGTGGAATAGAATCGTAAATCGATGGGCAAATCGTACGAATCTTATACGACACATTCCTTATCTCTCAAGATCTGTCGCGATTGATGTCAGGAGGATGGAATAGACAAATAAATAGAAAAAATGTTATGTAAAAAATCCCCGCCCGAGACCGGTGAATCGACGAATCCTGTAGTTGTGGCCGCTCGAATCATGGGAACACAAAACAGATTATTATCCAAAAGAAATCTGCATAGACAACGAAAAAAAAATTTGAAACGAATTATCGCAGAATACAGGAACGATCAATCGATGCGCAAATCGCAAGAATACCGCATTACTCATTTTTGACCTCGCAAAGTACGACAGAAGCTTGTAAGGTCCGTCACGATTAATGCCATGTAAAAAGTCAGTCAATAAAAAAAAGTCTAAAAAATCTCAACAACATTCGGGGAAAAATCGATAAATCGAGTCTCGATCGCGCGGTATGCGGCGACAAATGTAACTGGTCACCGGTCCATTATCCACGGTTGATCGAAAAAGACACCGGAGAAAAAATCCGCCGTTCTACATGCAGTATTCGGGGTATCGGATAGCCACACGTGTGCGCCACGGTGTAGTCCACCTCGTCGTATTACAGGAGCCTTGCGGATAGTACGAGCAACGAGTTGCCGATAAAGATAGAGAAAAAAAGCCCAGAAAAGGACGAAAAAACCGGGCCGAGCGGCGGAGAGAGAAAGAAACGCACGGCTCGACAGTGAAGTAAATAACGACGGCGCGGTGGGGAGAGATACACGGGCAACGCAACAGTTTAGAGTGAAGCGCGTTACGTCAGTGAAAGTGTTATGCCAATGTGGGCCGAGGCTAACCTGCTGGTGCTGGTGCTGCTGCGAGAGCCCTGTCTCTGCGCGCTCCTCGCGCTCGTTCCCCGGTGAGCGATACTGTACACACGATTACATACGGAGCTGAAAGCCATCGGTAATGCTCTCGCATACGCGCGTATCGCTTAAAGGTGAGAGACGGAGATACTGCACGTATACCCGCCTACTATGTACCGTATATATATACATATATATATATTCGGAGAAGCGAGATCTCGTGAATTATCGAGTACAGAGAACCGAATGGGTAACACACGTGCAGGAAGTCCTAGATTCGCGTCGGGTGTATACACACGGAAACGCGAGTGGGCTCCGAAGCGTTTAATACACCACGAGCGCGCGGGGGCTACCTGTTTCGTTTTCAATGATAAACACCGATTCAAGGATCGAAGCCAACGAATACCGATGCTATCGATCGACGAGATATTTTTCCATATTTTTCTTCTTTTTTTTCATTATTTTTTTTATCAGCTATAAAGCGTCGAGGCGTATTAGCACAAAACTTGCTACTATGTACAGACGAGAGATAAAAACGAGGATGCGAGGAGAAAATAAACGCACGGCTGTTCGTTGCATCGGGGGAGGGGAGGGTTAGTGGCTTGAGGCGAGTATCTTCGAGCCGATGATACATGCAAGCGTGTCATGCACCTTTTGTCCTTTGCGAACGAAACGGCCGTTCTCGAAGCCTATACATTTATGGATGCACAACGGCCATGCATCAATGTATAAGTACGATAACCAACGGTGCCAATACGCTCGCTACAGTGGCTCTTATCGGAGGGGGAGAATCAGTTTAGTCCGCGAGACATCGTAGACACTGCTAAATGCACATGCGACTCGCACGTGTGTACGCAACGCGTACGCTTTGTCGAAGATGGCATACGTGCTTCTCGATAATAATGCCGAAACCTTGCGGAATTCACTTAAAAAAAAAACATAAAAATAACGAAATGCGAGTGGAAGTTTCGAAGATTTTTTTTTTACCGGACGAAGTGAAGCGCAGGAACTTCGTCGTGGAAACTTTTCAGGCTCGAAAATCCTCGATTTTAATTTTTTTTTTCGTTCGAGTGCGGGTTTGTCTCGGGTTAAGAGTTCTCTCGCACCCTCTCGAGGCCATCTGCGAGAAGCGCGCGCGACAGACCTATCTCGAGTGGCGTGGAAAAACCGGCAACGATAAGCTTCGATGCGTTTTTTTTCTTTTTTTTTTTCACCGCTGTAACAGATCCATTATAGCGTCGATGACGATCCTTTGCGTAGAGAACGACTGCGGAGGATGGTTTCCGTAGGAAGTGCGAAAGCGGAAATGTCCTCTCGACTAGTCGAGCGTTAGCCGATCCCAAATGCAGCTCTCACACTCGGTCGTCACACTCGAGATTCGACGGCACAGCCGAATTCGAAAATTAAAAAAAAAATCTACAATTTAACGCATTTCTTGATAAATATTAAAAATATTTGAATAAATATTAAATGTATTCATCAACAATATTTGAAAACAATTTTCTGCAAGTCAATGTTAATCTAATTAACCTTTATATTTGGCTGAAAAATTCGGAAAAAATGTCATTCATAAATATTCGGAATATTTTATTCAGCCGACCATTGGATTATGAAAACCTTGAAGACTATTTCGGATTAAAAAAATATTCATTTTCGATGTTTCGAAATATTTAAAAAATCCTCAAGCGGAAGTTCTACAAAATATATGTGCCGACATAGGATTGAGTCTCGCCGGTGTTCAAAAGGGAATCACCAATTTTTTTTCGTTGTTAATTCAACACACGCGAGCCCCTTTATTCATCGTGTGCGATGCGAGGGGGTCGAAGATAAAGCGAATGAAGCGGTATTTAAAAATACGCGATAATGAACATTTAAACGCCGGCGGTGCTTCGCAGTTGACTGACATTGTGTCATAGATCCCATTGAAATTCGTACGCTCGGCACCGAATTATGCGAGCACATTATCGACATCACTATTTCCGTATTGCAGTTCATCGTCTCTAAACTCGCGAGCCGTTAAAATATATATCGTCGCGCGTTTTTAGCCCCGTTCGGTATCGATCACGATTGATCTAGCAAAATCGCAACGAATAATTCATCGCGTCAGCGATGTAAAAAGAAAAAAAAAAAAAACGAAACTCGATCGAGATTGTCGTGACAAACGTGACTTCGAGATGTTAACGATTATCGGCAATTCGATATATAGATACGAGTCGATTGCGCCGTCGACGGGAACACGAGTCGAATGAGGCATTGCCGCGATTATAGTTCGAACGAGTATAGTGATGAGCAAGCGTTATCGAAAAGAATTAACACACGACTATCGTCTCTCGGCTTCGCTCGCGGGTTACCTTTCACCGGCGATAATCGTCCGTCGAGAAAGGAACAAATAGGCGCCAAACTGATAACGAAATTGTCTTCTATTTCCGGATACGCTCAAGCCCCGCGAGTGATCTATGGAAGCGAACGAGCGCACGGTTGGCGTCATCGATCGTAATCTCGCTCGAAGACAGAGACAAAAAAATATATATCAATATAATAAAAATGAAATACAATCGACGAACGATCGCTCGTAAGATTGAGTATCGAATTGGGTCGTGTACGAGTCGCGGGGAACCAATCTGAGAGATTAAGAATTATGTTTTTTCCCCGTATATCTCACGGTCGACGATTATTTAACTCAAAAAAAAGAAAAAAAATCGAAAAAAAAATTCACTTGTGCAATCAACGTGAGAAATTAAATTAAACGGAATGAAATTTCATCCGGTATGACGTAATCCACCGGGCACGTGTGTCTTAATAAGAATTCAATATCTCTCGGCGATCATAATACATCGGGTTTCGAAGCCTTTTCCGGATTCCCTCGTTCGCGAGCTCCGTTCGTCATCGCGATCGCTTATCAGCGAAAAATAAGAGAAAGAAAAATAATGGAAAAAGGAGCAATATTGACCGTTACGTCAGCGAGGCAATATAAGTGGCCGAAGTGTATGAATTGCGAATTGGGTCGTCGCCGCTCGGAGGCCCAAGTCCGAGATCACAGAGTTTCCTTAACCGAACCGATCTCTCCGAGCGGCTGGATGTGAATCTCGGTGTATTCTACTCTTCGCCGTTCGCTCCTTCGATCCGACGGCTCGGTCGTTCTCGCTCTTGGCTTTCTGGGGACAGAGGCGACGGACGAGATGGTCTCCTTGATCCGTATGTGTGTCTCGCTCCGTCGCCACTCGATCGTCGCCACTATGCGGACGTGCAAGGAAAAAGCGACAGTGTTGGAATAGTGGAAGCTCGTAACTATCCACACCACCACGACGTCGCTTTATAGCGTAATGGAACTCTCGAGTTCCCTCGGTCGCTCACTCTTCGCTTCGCTCTACACGCGTACGGAGACAAGCGCGCACACGCGCGTTCGAGTAGCAAATAGCACGAGTAGTGTAACTCCATCTATCCATTCTCGTCGGCGAGTCTATTAGCATCGAGCGTGCGCCGGAGGGCCTTGACACAGTGCGTGTCAAGCATTGCATGCGATAGCGGAAAGCGCAATCTATTTATCGCGATTTATCGACAATTTCGCGCTAACCGTTGATACACACGACAGCCAGAAGTTCGAGTGTTATGCGCGATCGGGTGCATGTATTCAGAATACAGAAGCTATCGAGTGACACGTATTACCGATGTATACCTATATATATATATATATATATAAATCAGCAAGTATGTAGAATGTATACTAAATACTTGAGCAACGAGACGGTACGGATTTCTCTTAGTGCATAATTATATGCAACTTATCCACACGCCAGGCTATTAATACACCGAGTCGAGGCGCGTATGCAGTTTATCTTGTTCGCGATATCGATAGCGAATTCGTTGGACACAGTTTTTATTTATTTATTTTTACTCTCATTAATTTCTCGCTCTCTTCGCATTTTCGATCTTGTTTTATTCACGTCTTTGAGAATCCCAGCGTTATGAATTTTCGTGGCTTTTTTTAAGTATAGCGAATATGTTGATGCGTATTCGGTGTTTTTTCTTTTTTCGTCCCTTGACGCCTCGAGGTGCGAGATATAAACGCCGATACGAGAGAAAAAGCGGTCTAGACGATTCGAGATGGGCTCGACTCTCAGGTGGAAAGAAAGCGGAGTCCGAGTGGGAGGCGGAGAGGGAATAAAAGTGTCGCCAGAAGAAAGGGGATGAATGCTTCGCCCGGAGTGGGGTTTCTTGAACTCTGTTTTATCCGCGAAGGGACCGAGAGGGGAAGAAGCAAAAAATAAAACAAAGGAAAAAACGAAATCGCGCGGCAGGGACAGCGAGAAAAGGCACGAATATGAAATCCAATGAAAAATTGTAATGTTAATATTGCGTTTACTCGGAACAACGACCCGTTTGGCTCGGCTTTTCCAGGGTGTAACTTTGCGAGAAACGAAAAAAAAAAAAAAAAAGAAAAAAAAGACAAAACAAAAGTATCAACGTTCGCTAAGAATATTAAGGATTAAGGTGAGGCGCGACGAGCGCGCCTCGTCTCGCGGAGGTGGAAAGGCGAATAACCCGGTGACAACGACGACCCACATCGCAACGAGCAAAATTGCTCGAGCGCTGCGCGGCCGGACCGTCGGCGCGAAAAAACCTTCATATCGATGACAATCACTAATTAACGATGGAAGAATGAGAAAAGGGGAAACAAAAACGGTTTCCCTTTGTATCCGGTCCCTTCGACGTTATTAGCGGCAAAAAGCGCCGAGCGTCGAGGACGCGACGGATTTTCTTTATTTATTCACAACGAGGAGAACGTAAAAGAACTCCGACTCGTTTGATAAAACTCAATCATCGAGGCGCACCGGCGTTGTTACGAAACTCCCGACGACGAGCCTATCCCCCCATGTAATACGACAAACTTTCAAGGGCCGCACTCTTCATTTTTTTCTCTTTTCTACTTTTTATAATTTATCTTTTTCTCCCTCATCGCGCTTCGCGCCGATCGGCTTTCCTGTAATATTTCGCGCTCCCGCGAGCTTACAACGTTTGTCGCCGCGCTTGTTCGCCGCTCTTTCGCCATCGTGGATTGCACACCGGTTTAGCCGATCTACACGGAAAAGCATCAAAGACTTGTATTGCTTATTATCGGCGTAAAAACGCGGCGAAACGGTTACGTTACAGAAACGAGTCTCGTCGGTCGTGTTCCGTTGCTCGAGCGATCCGGGATCGTGAGCCTCCCGCTCGCTCAGACATGCTAATTCGGTTCCATGCTAGAGAAAACAACCCCCCCGAGTTCTCCGGTCACCCTGCGCGACTCGACGACGACGGCGACCAACCGCGGCTCTGTCGTCTACTAATACTATTTTTCTATGGTCGTCGTTGTCGACGTCGGCTCGTCGTTGCGCTCTCTCGTCTCATGTAATTTTCATCGTGAAAAACTCGCGAAATTATCCGTGAGCGCGGAGCCGCGCAACGCCGACCCAACGGCGAAGACCACTGGCTCCCGTTGTTCCCTGGTTCGCAACCCCTCGGACGGTCTCGCGGCCGCTAACGCATTACCGCACCCCTGGCCGGAACAAGAACTCGTAGACAGCGGTACAATAGCGTGGGTGAGTTAGAAAAAAAAAACGAGACCACGGAACGCAAGAAATACAGGGAGAACGAGATAAATGGCAATAGCGAAAGGTATACCTCTCATACTCGCGGGAAGTTGCAGAGTATCCTTTTTTTTCCCTTCATTGTTTTTTTTTTTTTTTTTTCTTTATTTTTATTCAGTCTATAAAGGGTTGTTCGTGAACCCCGGTCGATACTCGCGAGGTTACATCGCGGAATATAATCCCATAGGACATTTTACACTTCGTTGTATGCGCCACCGAGACAGCGGCCACTCTGTACGCTCGATCCCGCGTGTTTGCCGCAACAGACCGAGGAAGAGCAGAGAATTTGTTGAGCCCGCGTAATTAAAGGGTTGGTCAGTTCATCGGCGGTGTGGACGACGGACGCGAGAAAAGGGTCACGCCGTTGTGTTTGGATGAAAATAAAACGCGATAGATATAGCGAGTATCGGGGCGAGAAAGCTTTTGCGGGCTCCGGGTGTGAGGAAACTACGTCATGTGGAAGTGCAACGTGACTCACTCCTTTCCGCCGTTTTACCCCCTATAATTTTCCGCAGCCTGAAACGAGAGAGGCGAATTAACGAAAAAAAGAAAAAAAAAAAAAGGGAAACTTTACCAGAGCGAGAAAGAGACGTCGCGCTTCACGCGATATCCTGCTTCGCCGACTGCGCTCTCTCCCTTCGGTTATAATACCTAAAAATAACCGAATAAAGAGAGCATAAAACTGCGAAAAAAAAATTATGAAGAAGAGGAAGAGAACGATAGAGAAGACGATTGAAACGGAGCAGATGCTTTGAGCTAAAAAACGTTGAATGAGAATTGGAAAAAAAAAAACAAAAAAAGAAATACGAGTAGCACAGCAAGAAGAAGAAAACAGTGCAGCCTTGACTCCGTCGTGTTTTAATGCGCCTTCTATAACTATTATAATGCCTTTCCTGGTCTCGACCGTCTTCGTCTCCTGTTCTCTCTCTCGCTCTCTTGCTCTCCGCTTGCAACGGGTAGCAGAAACAGCGGCAGCAGCTCAGCAGCTCGCCAGTCAGTCAGAGCCCTCGGAATACCGGGCGTATAATAGTTATTCAAAAATTCAACTCTCGCGCACGGTGTACCCCACAGCTCTTGCAGCGAGCGGCAACAGCAGCGAAGTTACGAGGGAAGTATGGAGAGAGGGGCGTTTTGCAGAAAGCGGATGTGAAGCGTTTTTGCCCGGACGGCATGATACTCGAGCGAGCGAGGCGAGGGAATGAACGAATGAGCCTTCAACCGGCTACGAGACTCGAACCTGTTCGTAACGAGTCGATTTATTCCGTCTTCGTGTGTAGGGGAAGGTGGAGGCAAGATGAACCGCTTCGGCTCCTTCAACGAGTTCTCTCGATATGCGCAACACTTTTCTGCTACTTCTCAACCAGCAAATAGATCCGTCGCGCCCCTCTGAAATATTGAAATGAAGAAAATTGCAAGATGCAATCGCGTGCATAAAAATGCTGAACTCAAATTTTAAATAATTGACCATTTACAATCGTCAATTAAAGTGTTCTCGCCGGAAAATTAAAATGTTTCCATGTTAAAAGTCTTTTGGAAGAATAATCCTATAATAGTTTTATTTATCTGCATTCCTATTTCTTGTATTTTCATATTTCCCGATCGTTTTTTGGGAAAAAAGTGATTTGCAGCATTAAAAATGTCAGTGAAATTCGAAAATCGATGTTTTTCAAAATGTTGAATTGCGCGACCCATTTTTCCGATTGGTCCATTTTGCCCCATCTTCCCAGTAGATATCCTCCTTTCCTCGCGCTACAGAGCACTATACACATATGTAGTTATATATCACACAGAGAAAGAACAGAAGAGTCCGTAGAGTTGAAGAGAGTAAACTAGCCGTGGCCGAGGCAAAGGAGGATAAAGGAGAGTAGTTCGGGAAGCGAGCTTATAACAGAACAGGAGCAAAGAGCAAACGGTTGGGGCGCTCCTCCTCGGCGTTGAAGAAAACGCAAGAGTCGAGGGTTGCCAAGTGAGGTAGGCCCAGGATATGGATAGGGAAGCGAAAGCGAGACGGAAAGTTATGCCGGATAATTCTTTCCTCTTCTATCCCCCGTTCGTCCCCTTCGCCATGGCTAGCCGGGCAAGCCCACGCCGCGAGTTTTCGAGGGAGAGAGCGGGCGGAGGGGGTTGAATTGCGACGGTGTGAGGGTCTAAATGAGCGCGGGGGTTCTTGCTCTCGCGCTTACTCGCAAGGTCGTCTGGGGGGCGGTCTTATCGATTCGGCTGTGCGGCACCCTGTTTATCCCTGCTCGACTAACACAAGTCCGCGAAAAAAATACACACACACGGAGCGAAATCGTTCGCAAAGCTCAAATATACACATTGGCGAGCTCGGGGAAGTCGAGGGGGGTTGGAAAAACGGGCACATCCGTCGGTGTTATTTCTTACATATACTTTAAGATGTGACACACTGACAGCGATACACGGCGTGGTCGAAGGAAGAGAGAGAAAAAGCCATGTGCACGCTCACTCACACGGGCGCAGTTGCAAAAATTGTCGCGCAACCGTGTCAGTGCCGTCGGCCAGGACTCGATTTATTTTCCAACGAGAGACGACGAAAGCGAGAGAGAAGGCTTCTCTCGCGAGATAGGTTGGAAGGATTTTTCGCGAAGAGACGGACGGTGTCGTTGTACTCATTCGGTGAGCGCCCACAGTGCCCGTGAACCTTCAAGGACGTTCGGGCAGACTCTCGCGAACACGGCTTCTCTCTCTCACGGTTAACACCTAAGAAATTGCGTCTTCCCTTTCGCGTCGCCCTTTAGCCCGACGGTAAATATCTCTCTTCGAGTAACGCCGTTCCCCGATTCTTTTTTTCTTTTTTTTTAAAGACGCGACAGCTTCCACCCGAGGGGATTATTCTCTTCTGCGATGTATCTTCTGCAGTCTCGCGCGTCGATATTATTGCGCTTTTTTTTTTCTTCCGCGAGATGAGAATTTCATTGGCGAATGTTAGAAAAAAATTCAACGGGATGGTATAATTCCGCGACGTTGATTTGCCCTAATTTCATTATCGGGGGCAAAATCCTTGATGCAATTCCCGTGGCGGTGAAGCGAAAGGGTTGACGTCACAGGGAGGACTAAGCTCTCTTCCGATAATACCGGAGCGGCGAGTCCACAACGATCGACGTGGCTAATCCACTTGTTCATTCAGCCAGAAATGTTTGTCCCTGCGAACTCCTCGAGGTGAGAAGACCCGGATGGGTTACCGATGCGGCAATAATAACCAGTGCCTGGGTGGAATAGTTCGTTTTTCCTTGTGTATACCTGTCCCGAAGCGTTATGACCGACCGATTGACGTACTCGATTATAATGCCGTCACAGTTCTGGTGTAACCACTATTTCTTGTCCTCACCCTCGAGTCTATTAGCGTCTCTTAAAGCGCGATGGAAACGAGACTTCCGACGCCTTCGCGTTTATTATAAGTCGCCAGAAATTAAACCTGGAGGAACGATGGTCACGTTCCCGGAAGCTCATCTCAGTTAAGTTTAAGGTTAATTTCTCTGAATGCTTATGATTTTTTTCAGATTTTTATTCTATTGGGCTCGGAACTCTCTCTAAACTCTCTCCGACCATTCGGCTCGGTCGTGCTAACCAATCAATTGTTAGTGTTGCTTAATTAACTCATTGGAGCATATTTAACTATGCAGTAGCATGAAAGACGTTTCTTCTTCACGTTTTCCCAGAAGATCCACACTTCTTTAATTCCATTCGTCGCAAAACGAAATAAACGAGTTCAGCGTCCTCCGAACGCTCAGATCCGCAGAAAGTGTCGCGAGTCAAGGTCTTCGAAGATATATTAATGAAGAAGAAAAGTCAACTCCCCCTCTGACTGGCTCTTCGCTTCGATGGTTAAAGGAGCGGAAAAAAAAATTATCTTCAAGGGCGCGCGGTGGTGGTTGCGCGGTGTAAGAAAGATGGGAGGGTGGCCTTTTAAGTAGGTATACGTCTAGTCGGTGGCCAGACGGTGCAATTACTTTTCGCGGCTCATCGAGAATCTGTCCCCACTAACGTATAAAAGACCGTCCGTCTCTTCTTCTCATACTCCGTCGCGATTCGACGCGATAGTAAGAATCCGAGAGGGAGAGATGAAAATACCAAAAGAATTCGGGAAAAACCTATGAGTAGAAAATATCCAAGGGTCGCAGAAAAAAGAAGAAGAGTCGTCGGGACGTAAGTGAGAGGATGTCTGGCCGGAGTCGCCGATCGTTCAATTCGCCAGTAAAAACCAAAGACCGTATAGGAAAAGAGTCGCGATATTCGTTTCGGACGAGGGTCGAAGGAATACGCGAGTGCAACTTTGCACGGTACGAAAACACCCCATATCGATATACTCTGTGAGCGCCTTCGCCAAGGACGTGACTTTGCTAGTTCAAAAGCCCCGCTCGAGGTTGTCGAATTCATTAACGGTTAACACGCCCAACCGGAGTCTCTCGGGTTCGCGAATTTTGCTCATCACAATTTTCGGCTCCAATATCATAACAAAATAAAGATTGCTTCTCTTCTCCGCCCCGTCGTAGCCGAGCAACGACGAATCGATCGAGCGTATTTCTTAATGACAAAATTACGATGAAAAAAAGAAGAAAAAAAAATGGTACAAGAATCCAGATTGCGTCGCGGTAGTCGCTTCCAGCGGATATAAAGGCCAGACGGTGGTAGCGAGTTCTTTTCTTTTCTCTCTCCTTGGCGTATTACCTTTGTCTCCCCTTGCCCGTCTTCGCGCTCAACGGGACTGTAGCGCGAAAGGAACGCGAAGGGGGTTGAAAAGAGCGCCCAGCGAGCACCAAGAAGCGATGCGAGGAAAGACAGAGAGACGGGAAAGCGCGACACACGGAGATAGGTGAAATGGAGATGAAATGAAAAAAATAGGGGTCTAGTCGGCGAAGCGCTCGGTGTCTATGTGTGCGCGGCGGTGAGACTGTGGGTGGTCGGTGAGTGCGAAGGATCCGTCTAGACTGTTCTCGCTCGATCCTGGCAATACGCCTGGGTTCTATCGGGAGTGAACCGCGAGGCTTTCCTCGGTTGGGGTTGGGCGCGGTGGGGTAGGAGACGACGGGCTGCGGCGGCGACGACTAGGAGGGATGGAATAACGCGACATAACGGAGAAAGTTGCGAGGGCGGTCGTAGTCGATGGCGTCGCGGGGCGCGATGCCGAAGAGAGGCCATAGTGCCGGGAGAGGCCAAGAGAACAGTGAAAGTCCTCCGCGCTCGATAATCCCCCCCCTTCCCCCGGCGCCAAGGTCACGGTCACGGCCTCCGTTGCTCTACCCCGGTACTTCTCTTCTCTTCGACCTCCCCATTCCCATTCTCTTCCTTCAGCCATGTTACTCTCTCACATATCACTTCGCTCTCTCCATCGCGTCTTCCCTCCCATCCGCTTTCGCTTCTTTCCTCTCACAATCCGTGCGCGCGCGCGCGCGTTTCCTCACCCGGGCGTCCGCAACGAAACGCGGCTACCGACCCGACAACCCCTCCGCGACGTCGTGAATCCCCTTGGCAGTCGCGCGCCTTCAACGCTATCTTGGCTCTTTCTCCCACAACCCCAGGCTCTTTTTCCCTCTTATAACAGAACTCTGCCCCCGCAGACGATTATCGCAACGATAAGGAATTGGCGTCGTCCGACTGGCTCCGTTTCTCCTTCTATTTTTCGCTTTTTTTCATGGTCGTAACTCGTCTCGTTTTTATTTTCTTCCACATGTACATCCGTAGCTTTTTTGCAATCTTTTTTGCACGGGACAATTTTTTTATTTAGCTTCTGCTGAATCAGCCGTTCAACTGGCTCCGGTTCTGCCGTTTTTTTGTTCGTGCTTTCAACATTTTCTTCTATGTACTATATCCGGAGCTAGATTTTTTTTGTCACAGTCTTTCGCCGTATTCGGCGTTTTTTGTCGAATTCCGTCGTTGTCTGCAAACTTTGCGGGTAAAGGGAATCGGCAATTCAACGACGAGACACACGGTCTTCGGTAACGCTGATGAATATTATTGGGCCTATGCACGAGAAAAAAAGGAGTAAGCAGGCGATGATAAAAAAAAAATAGAGTGATAGACAAGGGGAGCCGCGCGCGAGAGCGTGAAAAAATAATCGATACGCGATATATCGTTGCCACGGCGAGCTCACTCGATCGTGAGTAATTCTCGCACGCCAGTAACAAATACACACGTCGACCTACATGCTCGGGGAGGGAATAATAATAAAGGAAAAAAAATGGAGATTGAGAATGCGCGAGGGAATCGGTTCGCCATGCAAAAGCCGAGCTGCATCGAACGTACAACCGGCGTGTATGCAGAATCGCGAGGCGTACAGTGATACAATCCTATTACGCATATGGGACAGCAACGATTGCTATGGGGATTTTTTTCTTCATGTTTTTTTTTGCGTTCCGCAGTGACCGAAGCCGTCGATGGTTCTCCGCGTTCGATTATTTTGCAACGAGAGCGAGAAGAATGAGGCGAAAGATAGAAGGATAGCGGCCAGCACCTTCGAACCGATCGCGGAGCCCCGAGAGTTTTGCTATACCTGCAACGACTATTGACCGTTCGCTATACATTCTATATTCTCTCCCTACCCCCATCGACACCGTCGTTGTTCCAGTTTGCCTGTCGACTCGCGGAATTTCCTTGTCGTTACCGTGTTAATGCTTATCCCACCAACGCCGTTACAACTCAACGTTTCTCGCAATACGAAATAATACCAGTCGCACTCTTCCAATTCTCGTCGCTCTGAATGCAATCGCGAGTTTTTCTGTTACCCGGAAAAAAAATGAAAATAAATTATATGGAAAATAGACGGGAGAATAAATTTTTCTCCAGTGAAAAAGAAGTGGGCATTACGCGGATTGACGATCCTCGTTACCCTTTGCTTCGCAATCATCGCGGATAACGAGATCTGAAGAGGCACGATCAAGCACCGAGACGAGAGGGGTATAACAAGACGACGAGAACGAAGTGGCATAGCGTTGAACAGGAAAATATAAGCCCCGAAGGTTTGGGGGCTGTAACCTTGACCCTGGCGGATCGATCGTTCTCTCGTGAGCGCGGTGTACCCGGCAGTCGCCATGACTACGAAAAGAGAGCTTGGCGAGAGAGAGAAAAGCGCCTCTCTTCGCGGCGCGAAACGATGGAGAATATCCCTCGCACGAGACCGACGCACTCTCGCGAGTAAAAGCCACACGGATAGTGGAAAGAGGCGCGGGATTTGATCCGCTTTTCGAGGGTGGACCGCCCGGATGCTGAATTTTCTATTCCTTCGGGGGCCTCACTCACTCTCGCTCCGAAAGCTCCGAGGGTCTCATCACTGTTCACTCATACGGGCCCGAGAACACGTCGTGTTCGTGTGTGTGCTCTTCGGATATCGCGAGGCTCGGGATCTCACGCGATGTAGAGAAGAGAACAAAAAAAAAAAAGAAATGGCAGACACCTGAGATCCTTGCCGATGAAAATCCTTGCCTCGGGCTACGTTTTCCTCATTTTTCTTCGCCCATTCTTGTTCCTCTTTCTCGCAACAATGACAAATTATTTATTCGTAATTTTCATCAATTAAAATGAAAACTATTACAAAATAAACACTATCATGAGGAATTTTGAGGATAGACGAGCGTGTGAAAAATACGTAACTATAAATTCGTCGAGTATTCGTGTTGAAATTCCGTTCGAGTCCGTTTCGTAAGCCCGTATACACTGTTTTTTCTTTTTTTTTACCGAAAATTATAATCATCATTCAAGCCACGGTTAGCCGTGCAACCGGTGCGATAACTTTTTTTAATCAAGGGACCTTATTAAAGTGCCTGAGAGACTGAGGAGAAGAGTGAGATTAGAATGGTATGGCTGAGGGTAGGAAAAAAAAAGAACGGAAAAAAATCGAGCGAGAAAGAAGGAGAAAGTATCCCGCCAGACATAAATTACCGGGGTCTCACAGGTGCCCTCGAAGAAGAAAGTTTTTTCTCACCCCCCTCCCCCCGTTGCGCAAGCTTCTTTCAACGAAAAGTTTCCAAGGGAGGTCTCGAGCTTGTATAGGATGTGTTCTGGATAGTTTTCCCCCTTTCCGTGGGCAACAGAGCTGCGTTGCTAACGAAGAAAAAAAGATTACGGCATACTTTGCATCGACGACGAGTGGCTTAACCTACCTTAACAGGGGCGGGGGTGAGAAATTGTGTGACTTTTCTTACATTACGAGGATCTCGAAGAAGCGAATAGAAAGCGCGAATACTTCCGATACGATGAATCGACAGGGGATGATTTTATCGATGTCCACACCCTCGAGCTTCCTTGGGAGCCAACGAGAAAAAAAAAAATCTATGGCCAATATTTATCCATCTAGCTCGCGATACTGGCGTCTGGTCACGAAGATAAATATTATTTGTCCAAGAGATTAATGACGAGCGAGTGATATAAGAGAAACTAGCGTTGAAAGCCCAGAAGAACCTCGTCATCAATAATCCGTGGTTAAAAATCGCAAAGACATTGATCGAAGGCTTCGGAAATTCGGTTCGTCGAGCACCGAATTATTCCGAACTACAGCGAATGGTGTTTACATTAACGCGATCGTTTGCGATATTTCGATCGAGGACTGTTACGAGGGGGTTTTAAAAAGCTCGAGTAGGGTAGGTCATAGCGAGGAATGGGCTGATATGAGTTGTCTGAGTACGCTTTTCTAGAGACGAGAGGGAGGAGAAACGTTGTTATTCGTCCTTCGAGCCAACCCCCCGGCTGGCTTTTATATTTCGTTCTGAGCGCGTGTTAGTTCGCGCGTGAGAGGCTCGAAGAAAAATATATATTTCTATCATATACCGCGGTCGGATCAGCGGATAAATCCGTGAAAGTTTCGCTCAGCCAGACCGTGGAATGACGAAACGATCCGTTTTTTTTCTCCGTCGAGCTCGGGGGCGAAGCGAAGGGTTGGGGATGGCTGCCGAGGAAAAATCGTCGTAACGACGACGGCGAGAGTGGAACAGCCGAGCGAGCCCGACGAGAACGAAAGCGAAAGGGGTTGCAAGGAGGGGCAACGGGAAAAGGAGGGTTTCGCGAAGGAAAGGTCCACTTTCGCGTTCACGGCGAAGCTTCAAGGGCGACCACGCCCTGTCTGCTTCCACCTCCACGGAGCTTCGAACCACCCCCGTGAGGTCACCCACTACAGCGATCTCCACCTTTCGGTAGGAAAAGCCGCTACGCACAATTCTCAACCAACCACCTTCCTCCTCGCGAAATCCACTGCGGTACTGTGGCAACAACCGAAAACCCTTCGCGCTTCACGCACACCCCGAAACGTTGAAAATTCCCAACGACAGCGTCGCACCTCCATTCGGTCCTTGAAGCGTCCTACAAACTCCGAAAACATTATACCATACGATATAACAGATGTAAAAAAGGAAAGAGGGAAAAGTTGCCTACGAGAAGTAACATACATATTCCATAAAAGGCAAACGTGAGCCGCGTGTGGTTCGGCTTTGCGTAGGAAATCGTGAACTCTGATCTTTTCGTCGTCGAAACGATAGAAGGAAGTAGAGAGGGCGGTTAGATTAAATATGAAAAATGCTCGTAGGGTGATTTCGAGTATCTCGCTTTTATTCGGACGTATACGAACGCTCTCGGATGATGTTGGCAATTAAAGTGCAAGTGTATCAACTATCACTCGGCGTGGGGAAGGTCAGAGGTCGCGAATACACTGTCGGGGAAGAGCGAGGTCAATTCTTTTTATCGCACTCGAATATTGAAAGAAATGTTATGCGCTCGGATTAAATCGAACGAGAGCTCTTACTCGATGATGATTTTTCCTTTGTCGTGCGAGAAACGGAAAAAGGGGGCCGGCACTTTGTAACTTTTTAGTTTTTTAATAAACACACATTTATATGTATTAACCACATATATATGTGTATATTGTAATATTCGCCGCATGATACGAGAGAGTTTTAATGAAAGCGTTGAAATGATGAAAAAGAAAAAAGTAATGCACGATGCAGCGAGAGTCTCTAATAGTGTTGTTTGCCGGCGATGCATGCGCGAAATTATTAGGACAGCACGTTCGGCGTGTGGGCTCTCTGCTCATCGCACAATTGTTTTCACGCGATATTCCGCATCGCTTTGTCGATCCACTTTCGAGAGGTGCACTTTGTAACTACTTGGAAAATGCCCCGGAGCGCGCGAGCCGCGAGAAGAAGGGTATTAGACGGGATGCAGAGAGAGGAGGAGGCATCGGACGAGTCCCGCGCGGCTTCTCTCTCGCAACGAGAGTACATTATAATCGCGGACGGTTGTATATTTATTATCTCGCGAGACTTCAAGGCCTCGGACGATCGTTCGCTCGGAACGGGACGGTGAATAGCGCGGAACGAAAATGAGTTTTACCACCTTATGCATCTGCACCACCCACCGGCAAGTCGTTCCTATTATTCGTGTGTTACCATTCGACGATCTTATATAGTTCGAGGAATTTCTCGTTAACATTAACCCTTCCTTAAGTGGGCAGACGCACACTGAAGTCTTTACGGCTTGGTTAGGCTTTAAGAGCATGCCGAGTTTTTGAAAATTTCTTTTTTCAAGGTACACAATTTTTTTTAATTCCTTGAACTTGCTGGATATTCAAAAGCTGCATTTAAATTGAAAAATAGTCTATAAATCTCTATAAAAAAAAAAAAAAAAATTTTTTTGAAAATAACAAACATTTTGAACACTCGCCTTGACGAACTATTGAATTGTGTACTCAGCAATGGTCTTGAATATTCGAAAATTTTATTCGTTTTTAAACATTATTTTGATGGCTATTTCCTTATTTGTTTTTCAACTCAAACCCGTAGACGTTTTTTTTTGCATTTATTCCAATGCATTTCAGTGATATTAAGAAACTGTTACTTCAGTTTATGAAACTTGAAATTCCGGTATACGAGACGTCGAATTTCTGACCTATGTACGGGAAGTACAGGAAATACTTTATTCTCAAATGTTCACGTAACGTAACCAGTTTATTCGTATCGGTCGGCGAATGTTATCCAGTGTTACTTTCCATCGACGTACAAGTAATGTAGTTACTGAAGAAAAAGGAGCAAGGCCAAAAGAAAAATCAGCTCCACTCTTCTGCGGTTTTCTGTGCCTCTTAAAAAAAAAAAAGACAAAAAAAAAACTGCGAAAACTGCGAGAAGATCGCTGAATGTCGAGGCGCGGGCACCATGACCTCGACAACTCACCCTACGGTCGGACGTCCCTTGGCGCTCGGTTGCGTCAGCACTTGTCACCAATCAGACAGACGATCAGAGAGGGGAGAAATTGTCCTCGTTCTCGTCGCGACTATTTTTCTCTCCTTTTTCGTCCTTCGTTGCTTCTCTTCCCATTGCTCTTTTTTTGCATATTATTTTTTTCCATGCAAATCCTGCGAATTGACGCACGGTGATGATTTATATTTTGTTTTGATAAAAATTGTAAAAAAGCGCAGACTGGTGTTTCGACCCCTGGGGAAGGTCACGATTCTTGTTAAGCAGGCGGACGAAACAAACGCGACACTCGATTCGTATGTTTCGCGGAAAGCCTGGTCGAGTGCTAAATTAATAAGGCTAAAAAAATATAATTGTTTCAATCTCTAACATTGCTTTTTTCGGGAACGAAGCTTCCAGGAAAAAAAATGAAGCTCGCCGACCGCTTTTCTTCCGATCTATTTTCTCGTCCGAGACTCTTCGGGGCGGGCACCTTGAGCTTGTTATTTTTTATCCCCTCCCCTTTTGTTCTCGTCTTTTGGCTACTCTTTCCATCCCCCCTCGTCTTATCCTTGAGCCGCGGCGGAACCTTCGCCGAAGGGCGAACTTCGACGGCGTAGTTCGTGACGAGGGTTCGGCGGGCTCTCGATTCCCTCCGCGAGTAACGCGGTCTTAAGGACGAGCCAAAATATACGAGAGACGGTCGGAGAAGCGAAGTCTACGCGGGTGAGGGTGAGGGCGGCGAGGGTTGGGGGATCAGCACCCCGTAGACGTGTTGCTGATAGAGGCTACGAGGCTCCTCTCGCAGAAGGGGGATGTTTGTCGACGGAAAGGAAGTCTGGTTGGGGTAGGACGAGCCCCAGAAGGTCGTCGAAAGGACGCCGCGCCGTAGCTCCTATCCTGTGGCTCTGGCCGCTTTCACCGGGGGTAGGTCAGCAACCACCTACGCGCTTCAATCAATACGCTACAGTCTTTGCCAGGGCTCGAATGCTTCGTTTGCTGGTTTTCCCTTTTTTCCCCCTTTTTTTTTCTCGCTCCCGCGGCCTCGATCTCTCTTCTCGTCTCCGCTCTGTCTGTCCCCCTTTCATTCGATATCCTACGCGTAATACCCTTTAAGCTCTCGCGGTCTTTCTGGACATGCCCTCGGAAAGAACTTCACCGTCAACTCAATTTCGTTAATCTACCCTTCGCTAATTCCACCCACGTCGCGACAGCATAATCATCCCGCTGACGCGCCCGGCATTTCAGCTCCGTCGCGATTTTAATCTCCTATCGAAATTACGCACGCTCTTGTAACCACATCAATGAAAAATGGCTTCATCAAAAATTTTGAACATAATAATAATATTTTCATAAAACGTATAGAATTTTTTTTTTTGGCGGCTGCTCATTCAAACTGGAACGCATCGACTTGAATAAACAATTTTGAAACTCTATCACTAAGGAAAAATATCGTCGTTTGAAGCTCCGTAAAATACCGAAAAACACTTTTCGTTCAACGACCCGGAACTTTTTATTTTTAGAAGCTCGTCAAATTCGCCATTAAATTCGCACCTGTCGCAATATTTGACACTAGAGTTTCTACGCAATTTTTTTCTTTCTAATCTCCATCGCTGAAACGTTTCCGGAGCGTGCCAATATTAATGGCTGCGTTAATAGAAAAGAAGAAAAAAGAAAAAAAGTGATGCAAAGAAAGCATATTGTGGCCGGAAACGAGACGCATTAGTAAGAATCGCTTTCGACGAGCTCTCCCTACTTTTTTTTCCTTCTATTTTCTACTACCTCCGTAATCCCCCTTCGAATTCTCACTGCCGACTCTCGTGAGACTCTCGCGTGTGTGCATTAGACGCGTGTTTGGAGCGCTCGGCAGGGGGGGAGGAAAATCGCGTCGTTTGCGCTCTCGTCGGACGCGCTCTGGTATATGCATCCGATAGACGAGATCCGGAGTGAGATATCCGTTGATAGAACGGGGCAGAGGGAGAGAGAAGCATCGAACGCGAGACGAGAGCCTCGGCGTTGAATGCGCCGGTGACTGGGCGGCGTTCTCCGCACGGTGCGAAGCGAAACGAACGAGACTGCACTGCTCGTTGCACCGCATGCAACAGAGAGCCCCGGAGCCGCTGGTCCGCGACATAAGCAAGAGTGCAAGCCAAGTAGGGGTTGAGGGGCGGAGGGGGGAGATGGGGGGGGGGGGGGGGGGGGAGCGGTACCGAGAGCCCCGCGCGCGAACCACGTCGACGACGACGAGCTGCATCGAGAGTAGTAGGAAAATTCAGGTCGCGCCTTGACACACTTGCACTCACCACGTGCATCGCGACTCGGGCGCATGCGTCTCCTCGAGAGAGGAGCATAGAGAGGTATAACGCGGCTCCTCGACTCTCTGTACGCTATATACGTGCACGCATTCATACCGGTTAACACACTCCTGCACATTATACTGTAACCGACCATATGCTTTTACCTTTGTACGTTTTATGTATTGTTACCACTCTGACAACGTCAAAACAATCGACTCTTCGCGGGCTCTCCTGACGCGAGGTTGTACGCGAGCTATAACTACTCCCCGGAGCTTCCTCGTTTGCTCTTCGCGATTACGTGACTACTTCCGAGTTCCGGTTAATCATTCTTTTTTTTTTTTATTCCTTTCGTTCGAAGAATTTTTCGAGGGTCGCCGCAGCACCCGAAAGGGAGATTCCGAGCGAATTCCGAGTACTTTCTAGTGGGATGAAAATCATAAAAAAATTTAAGCATGTAGAAGATTTTGAGAAGATTAATTTTGCGTAATAACAATTGCAAACGTTTCCCAATTTTGTAGCAGCAGACATTTTTTGGAATGATGTCCGTATTAAACTTTTGGAGATCGAGAATTTATTGTTGCACGAATTATTTCGCATTTGGCAAGGATCGACTGGATCACATGAATGATTCACGGAAAGAATTGCGATAGCCTGAATAAAATGTGGTACGTGACTGGTTACACGGTCATTGAGGAAAAACAAAACTAAGATTCATCGTTTTCGTAATTATCAATCGCGCCCCGAGACTCTTTAATCTCGGGCAATTGCGAGAAAAAAAGAAAAGAAAAGAATAAAAAATGATAATAAAATGCAAAGGGATGATTAAGAGTATTGCAAAACGTTCGAGGGGGCTTTTCTTTGTGTGCGAGTTTCATCACTTCCGGTTACGATAAGCGCCGAGTAACGAGTCAAAGGAAATCTGTGTACTCATTTGTTCACCGCGCCGCGAGCCTGTCTGTTACACGTTGAAATCCCTGCGGCAAACAATTTTTTTCCTTTTATTTTCCTTTTTTTTTTCATAACCAACTTCAACGTCGCTATATCTATAGCGTTCGAATTGCTTTCATCATTATCTCGTCAATGAATCACGTCTCTTGCGTATACGATAATTCTTTCACTGTCGCGAATCTCTTCTTCCTCTCTTCGACACATTTTTCTTCTTTCCTCATTATTCGCAATCGAACGAAGCGCAGTGGGTCTCTCGCACAATCTCCCTTGGTTGAATCCTCTCGAAAGACGTGTGACGCAAGGTTATCGTCGTTGCGTTGAGATTGGCGCGCGAGCCGATCGGCGCTGAACGCGACGCGACGACGCGAATCTTCCTCTCTTTCGGCCTGTAAACATATCTTTCTTTTTTCTTCTTTTTTTTTACGCAATCGAAGGATACGCGATGCAACTAACGAATTTCCTTAAGATTGCGGCGGCGAAAGAAAAGAAGATTCAACGAACATTTATCCGGGAATATTCGGTAGAAAAAAAAAATGCGTGAAAAATACATTTTTAAAAATTTAATCCAAACAATACACACATAACGTTATAAAAAATATTATTTATTCGAAAATCGACCGAATTCTCGCGTATCGAATTCGCGGCAATTGCATCGAGAGACAAAGCTTTTACTCTTCGCTCTGTATCGTCGAATAAACTCGGTACAAAACAGTATTTGTTGCCATCATAACCGTGATATTTGCGAGTTTTTCTACCCACATTGGTTGCGCAACATTTTTTCAATTTTATTTTTCATCCAAGTAACCAAATACGTGTGTTAAAAAAAAGAATTTCGTGGATACGATAATATTTTTGCGTTTCGCTCAATTCTCTTTCACCCCGATAAATAAATAAATGAATGCGCGTGTAACGAAATAAAAATGAACAAATGTTTCAACGCGAACGATTCGTCGAGTGTCGAATCTCGCTGCGCTGCTGCGCTCTCTTTTATTTGCACTGCGTAGAGCAACAGTGCGTAGTGGCAATGGCTCGAGCTATCGCGTCGAGTCAGTATAATAGGAGGAAAAAAAAAAGAAAGAGAGTGCAGCCGCTACCGGCAGTGCCGCTAGATAAATTCATCGAGGATGACTGAGGGAAAGGTGAATCTCGGGTGTTTCCATCGCCGCGTACAGCGCATCGAGGTGAAGGAAAGGAGTCGGGTAAAAAAGAAAAGAAAAAACGGCTGCAGCGTAGTGCGGTAGTAGTAGGTTTATAGTTTCACTACTGCGCCCGCTGTACTCTTACCTCCGGCGCGTTCGCCGTCCCCGTGGACTATCTACATTGGGTGCACGAGCCGTACGTATAAAAAAATGCTCTCTATAGTTTGTCGAATTTTCTCGACTCGACGAGTGAGCGCGCATTAACGCGACCTCGGGCGAAGTCGACGAGCGAGCCGCGGAATCTCGCCGATACGATTTCCTATTCTCTTCGTCGTCGCGGCGCAGCACGCGCGTGAAGCTTGTACCCTCACGGTATTATTTAAACAAAAAAAAAGAGCAACTCTGCGGCGTAACACTCAAACTGTTGACAACTGGAGACTCATCCTCGGTGCACAAAATCGATTGCACAATCGAAAGGAAATGAATAACGTTTTTCTAAATCAATGCAATCGTCCCTCATTATCTCGGTTGACCCTTTAACGGTCAGTAAAAGCTTCATATACAGAATTTTCCGTTGTCCAGAGACACAGAAACTTCGTATCATTGTATCTTTGAGCAGTTTTTTGTGTACACATATTTTTCTTTTTTGCAAAATATTATTTTGCAAAAAAGAAAAATCATCTATTGATGATAAATAATGATTTTTTTCACTGATTACTCGGAGCCTCTGCAATCGAAAAATATTGTCCAAGAACTACGATTCTGAACAGTAGGTTTAATAGGCGAAAATGAACTTCCTTGTCTTGTCGTATCTTCGGCTGACAAAATAGTCGAAGATTCGAAATCTCGAGATTTTCCCCACCGGTGTGACGTCGATATCTTCTATGCCCGTAATCTTCGAAGACTTGGCGCTCACGCGTATATAAACTCATATAGATATATATAGTATGTATATATATATATATAATCGAGATGACTACCAAAGCACGCGATGCAAGCGAACGTCGTTCGAGCGACGACAACGTCGACGCGGTTCTTATCTAGGCCATGGCTAGCCTGCACACGATCGCAAACGGCTCGGTGCTCGGAGTTGTCTCGTTGATGTGCGAAGAGCGCGCGAACGCTCGTCGAGAAACGACTAAACGTCTCTCGTTCCCCTGTGCGCCACGCCGAATGCGCTTCTGCGGCCACAGCAATGCCGCGAAAACGAATCCGCGCGATGATACTCGCTGCGTTTGATATGTCCCTAAACTATTCGACTCGAACGATCGCACGGAGCAGAAACGCTTTCGTGCTACTCGAAAAAAAAAAAAAAAAAAAAAAAAATTGTGACCAAGTCTTACCGGCACTTATCTACCTACTTGGCGCTATCTCCTTAACTAGAAGAATATCGCTAAAACACATCGGTGCGGGAGCTACCTGTGTTTGCGCGCTCCCGTGGCTACCTCGACGCCGACGAACGATCGTTCTGCACGCACACTTTGCTCACTTTCGATTTACGGCCGAGCCAAAGGCCCCCCCGCATAGGTTTTCCACCTGATGCAACGAGACACGAGATCGCCGAGAGATCAACGATATATTCGAAGGCGAGCGCGCCTTCGACCGCCGGCAACTTTTCGACCTTTCCTCGCCCCGATGGGAGAGTCTCGCGCTTCATATTTTTCTTCTTCCTTCGTTTTTAATGCCTCTTCCTTTTTTCTTTCGCGAAACTTCTCTCCTCTCTGGAGCACCTCGTCGCGGTAGCGGCTCGCGATATTCTCGGAGCGTGACGGGAAGTTACCTCTACGCGCGAGATACAACCGCGTGTTAAGTTTTTTTCAAGGATGAGAAAGGGATACAAAGTGCAATGGGAAACGGGGAGTCAGCGGGAGGGGGCGCACCATGGAGCTCCGGGGCTTTCCGCGAAATAGCTCAGAGTCCTTCGCTTTGCTCACCTTTGACGCAACTGAGGGGAAAAAAAATAGAAGAAAGAAAAAAAA
The DNA here is from genome assembly GCA_963924025.1 of Ischnus inquisitorius. NCBI lineage: Eukaryota > Metazoa > Arthropoda > Insecta > Hymenoptera > Ichneumonidae > Ischnus > Ischnus inquisitorius. Next base: position 5,523,405 of record OZ001245.1, on the reverse strand, counting down.
GAAACGAGAACAGGAATGTAAAGCCTTGTCTAAAAAAAAAAAAAAGTGTATAAATTTGCATAAATATTTCGGATAGAGGTCGGTGATACGGCGAATAATGCGTTCACGCTTCAAGAGCAAATTTGCCAGAAGAATTGCTTGTGCATTAACTACATAACGCATCGCGCGTACATAAAATCTCAGTTACAATCGACCCAGAACTCGGATAATAAAGTTCACGTATACGCGCGGTTGCGTATCCTCTATCAGGCCAACATTGACGTCCGGAGATAAAAAAAAATACTATAGATATATATAATACGGGTATAAAAAACTCGAACGGAATGGTTGATGCGAAAAAAAAAATCGTCCGATGAGCTAACGCGCGCGCATTCGCTACACGGAAAGTGAGAGTCTTTCGTTTTATTTACGTTACATTGCCACGTAGGAGCCGTTACGTCGAATCCGAACCGCGAGCCTTACGCGACCTAAATGCGAATGGATCGTCGAAGATCGTAAAAATAAAAAAATAACGGAATTGATTGAAAAGAAAAAAACAATCGTGATAAAATACAAAAATTGAATAATGAAAAAAACAACAATAATAATAATTGATAGTGAAAAGTGAAATGACTTCTTCATTTTCTCGATTTTTTCGGTTGCGTTTTCGTTTCATTCTTTTTTCTTTGTATTTATTTATTTTCTTCATATCTTCCCTTCCTCGATGCCCGCATTCTTCAATCTTTTCTCCTCTTCCTGCACGCTCGCGCGTGTGCGAGTTGTCTCCGTTCGCGCACAATTTTTATCTTATTTCTCTAACCGTCCGAGCTCTTTCGCACGCGAGAGCGAGACGGTCAGCGAAGAGGGGCGGAGAGAAGGGAACGAGAGCGAGAGCGAAGGAATTGTCTCGTCGTTGTTAGAGGGAAAAGAAAAAAAATGTTTCGTTGCAGCGCCAACGAAATTTCAAGCGCGAGAGTGAAAAGAGCGCGCGTCGAAGCCGAAGGAGGCACGAAGAATTAGGGGGAGTGGGGATTCTAATCGTGTAAGATCCGCGTTTCGCGATTTAAAAATAGGCCGCTTAACCAGGATGTGCCCGACGCGGGCCGCCTCTCGTCGTCGTCCCATAACTCCATTATTATGTTTCCTGATTCTCATTTCAGAGCGTTATTGCATCGTTATTTCAGCGCCGCGTTTCTCAAGCCATCGCCGTGACGACTGACGAAAATATTGTGTTTTCAAATATTGTAAGAAAAAAAAACCAAGGCGACAAGTCGGGGTGTATCGAGAGAGAAAAAATAAATAACTCGACGGGTTCTTCGTCTCGTTGCATAGCCCCGACGAGATCTGCCGCTGCGGTGCAGCGTTGCACAGGCGTCGCGCGGCGGCTCGCGGGGCAAGAGACGGACCGAGCCAAGCGGCAGGAGAACCGCGGATTCGCGCGGTGGGGATTAGGCCTTGGGAGAGTTCGCTGCACCTCCCGTCCGTTCTTTCCTCTTTCCCCGTCGCAGCTCGTAAACTCCCCCCCCCCCCCCCCCCCCCCCCCCCCCTTCCCCACACCGCTTTGCCGTCTCTTCCACCGATGCACCGACGACGACGACGACTCCAACTTCCCCTTTCCAAGTTGGCTATAGCGACAGAGAGAACTCGAGCTATTCACATGCAACATAAGCGCGCTGCACACACAATTGGCAACCGCTACTCAAACACTCGCGCGGATCTTTCGTTCACTACGAGTACTATGGTTTTTTTTTTTTTTTTTTTTTCACGCGTACCACACGCATCGAGAGACATTTGACTCTCGAACTCGGCAAGGCTTTTGTTATCGACACTTTGCTCGCAATTTGAACGTAAATAAACGGGCTGTTCATTCGACGTATCCGCGATAAACGCGGAATTTTGGGATAACCAGAATCGAGGCTCGATCGACGAAATGTATTCGGAGCTCGAAACGAGTCGGATGCACCAGAAGCGTGGGAGATCTCGATGCGGGCTCGTGATTCTTGCGTTTCTGTGTAACGACACGGAGGCGGTTGTTACACATATATAGGCAAGATGCAAGAACCCGACGGAGTGACAAGAGAAACGACGAGGGGAAGGCAAAATAGTCGTCGTGACACGCTTCGAAAGTGATACATCCTTGGCCGCTCTCGGTTGTATCAGAGTTCGCGCAATCCGTTCATAAATCCATCGCGTACTTTTCTATTCCGTTTAGGTGCATTGTAATTTTTTTTGTTGCCTTATAATATTGTTTTGCTTCATTTGTACTGTCTTGCGCTAAAACAACACTAGTTGGGAAAAGCCTTTTTAAAAAAACCTATATTTTTCCCCGTCGTTTTCACCCCAGAATATAGTCGAATTTGGGGCGATTAAATTTTGTTTTTTAATAAGGCGACAATGCGCCGAAGATAAATAATGCTGGGAGAATTCGAATTCAGACATTCATGAATGTGACCCAGTGATCTATCGATCGTCATCCGGTCATTATATATCCTGAACGAAACTGATCGAATCATCAAATTTTGCATGAAAATTCCCTGAAAATTTTCATCGGAACGAATCGAAAAGGAAAAAATACATTCGGAGATGAACGGATAAATCGTCCGTCGATGAGAATGCAACGATTGCGAGAGGCCATTTCAAACATTCATGAACGTGACCCAGTCCACTATCGATTTTATCAGATTCATTACATCGAGAACAAAACTGATCGTTTAATCAAATTTTTGAGTCTCGTGCATGCATACGTTCCATGCGATTATTTCTTTCTCAATTCTTTTTCCTCTCCATCGCGACTGAAACTTCTCGATTATTCGATAGCGATTGAACTGAATCCTCGGTCAGTAATTCAAAAAAGCCTCATTAATTATAACAATCTCACTTCGAAGCGCTGTTAAAATATTATCGCGATGAACATTGCGACTTCTTTTCGAGAAAAAAAAAAAAAAAAAAACACTCATCCTATATATAAACACTGACCGCGTGTGACCGCAACAGAGCGCGATCGGTCGCGCTCTCGGCCGACATTATAACATCGTAGACACAATAAAACGAGGATAAAAGTCTTTTAAACAATATAGCGTTAGCGAAGCCGAGCTCGTTTAGCCGGACGTGCGTACACTCATGCACCGCGTACTATACATAGTTACAACCTTTTTTTTTTCTTCTTTCCCCTTACGATCTCGGCGGCGTACCGTACGTGCGCACACATTGTACGAGCCGCATTTTATGCGTGACGGCCTCCCCGTGCATTGCAATCTATGCAGGCATGCACCTTCCAGCTACGCGGCATATATAAGTGTGTACTAATATCCGCGCGGCCCTTTCCCCGTGCTCGAACAGTATATGTGTTATATCGTTAAGATATATACTCGGTACACGCGAAAGGGGGGAAAAATACCGCGGGGATTGTACATAGCGCGCGGGGTTCGCGTGCACCGTCGTGAAGGAGTCGAGCGTATGGTGTGTGGTTGCTGGTTGTAGGCACACGGGAACGGACCTTGGGAAGCCGTTCTTAGCGGATCGAGGGAATCTTTCCGGTTCTCGGGGCGTCGACGGTGTGGGGCACCGGAGAAACGTCCGAGTAGAGCCCGCACTTCGCGAGCGCGTCTACCCGATGGGGGTTTCTTCTTCTTCTTCTTTTCCTTCTTCCTCCTCATCGTCGTCTTCGTTCCTTGTTGTGTCGTGCCCTTGAAGCCGCTGGTACTATACACCTCTATATATACGCGCTTTGTATGTATTTATATATACGTACGTATATATCGTATGCCAGAGTCTAAGAGCCTCGTGAGCCTTTCGCGATTCTCGCCTCTTTCCCCTTCGGCGAGTCCAGCAGCCGGAAAGCGCTTGAAAGCAAACGCGAACGAGAACTCGCCGCTTCTGGCTGCTGTTATAGAGGCTAACTCCGCTCGGGCTCTTTCTTCGCGATTTCCGACACCTTCCGACGACTCCAGATCTCCCCGCGCGACCCTATAAAAATCCCTGGGAATATACGAGGCCTCTATTGAGAATGGCGTATCGTTGCATTTCGATCAAGTGTGAAATTTTGGGAGATATTCGAATACTCGCTAATAGGATAATGATTTTTTTTTGGTTAAATGTAGGTTCGCCAATATCGATTTGGAGATGGTTTCTCGTAATCATTATCATACGAAACTAATGTGCTTAACACGCTTCATCAGGCTCGATTTTTTTAAAAATTTCATTTCATTGGAAGTAGCCGAAAATTTGAAATTTTCTCTGAATTTCACTTTTGATCGAGATCCAACGATGCACGCTCCGCGGATCTCCGCTTCATTCATCTAGCTCGGTATCGCTTTAATTTTACCATCGAGCGACCGTATTTTTTTCTCCATCGTGCGTGCGACTTCACTCTCGCGCGGAATTTCTTCGAGCATGTGAAAAATAATTGACCGAATGGCTTCCACTTGCATTTTGCCCCTTCCCGAACTCCACCGAAGGCGCCTCTTTCGGTCTCTGCGTATCAGCAAAAGCGGTAACGGGCATGAGAGACCCCGCGCGCGCTCGCGCACCGGGCGGAGAAACGTGTCGAGGAAAAGTGCGCGTTAGTCTCGGCCTGAATCGCCGACTAATGTCTCCTCCTTCCTCCCTCTCCGCCGGTCGCGGGCGAATCTTTCTATCGGTTTTCTCGCTCGCCTCGCGCCACGGTCCTTCCCGGCCTCTTTTGCCCGTCGTTCCATTATATCTATTTCGTACGTTCCGGCGCTCTTTCTCTCGCGTAACAAGAAATTAAATTTTGCCTTGTGGCGATTGCTCGCGACGGACGAGTTGTCTCCGGGCGAGTCGCCGGGACGAACGAGAATGAATCCTCCCACTTTTTTTCTCTCATTCGAAACGCTTCCTTCGGCATCGACGCAGCTCGGCAATAAAACTATTTAATAAGCGCCCTCGACACGCTTGTTTATCAATAGCCGCGGCAACGCACGCGTCGGAAGTTGATGAGCCACTTTCTTCTTATCCCTCGGATTTATAATGTACAATCGCGATAACGCGAAATTATATCGATGGAAAACGCGCGTTTCCGGTATAATAAATTAATCGAAAGTCTCGAGCGAGCCGGAGTAGGTATTCTTATCTATGTCATGTATAAATATGTACGTATATATAGGCGATAGACGATGAAATCTCAGGAAGTGTAATCGACACTGTAGCGCGAGAGATTATATTTAGTGATCTAGACTATCGGCCAGTCGCCGATTGTCCCAATTTTTTTTTTTTTTTTTTTTTTTTTTCGTTTTTAATCGCCCCGCGGAAAAACATCGTGTGCTCATTTTGTCTCGTCGCCAGCCACGAAGATGTTTCACCGCTAATCTTCGAGACTTCTTCGCGCGACGAAGGGAGCAAGAGCAGCCGGGCGCTACTTTTCGCTCGGTTTCAGGCGCCGCCTTGTTGCTTTTCCTCTCGAACAAGAACCGCGAAGGTTTTTCATGCCCGTTCCTCGCGGCTCGTTGATGCCGCTCGAAGAAACTCCAGATTGGCGGTTCCGGTCGTTCGCGTTTGGAACACAGTTACATTTTTTTTCTTCTTTTTCCTTTTTTCCTTCCTTTGCGCCACTAAGCTGTTACGAGCGATTATTATCATTCTAGACCCGAGTCTAGGCGAAGAATTATACGGAGGCCCTCCCAAGTTCGAGGCAGTGGAATCGCCCGAGGAGCTATAAAGCGAGACGCTAGCGCAAGACTCTTGTTGGCCGCGATGCAACGGTTTACCGGTGATGGATTAGAAATCGCAGCAGTTTTCCTGGATCGGGGCGTCGTCGCTCGCGTCGAACGCGGGCGCGAGCGCTCGCCACTTGTGTGTGTATGTGCGCCGTACATATCGCGCGAATCGAGGGAATTCTCGAGCGCGGCGAGAGTTACGCGGTTTTCTCTCCAGTCGGTCAACGGTGCGTTGAGTTTTTGTTCGGGAAAACTATAACTCTCTATGTAAGATTGTTCCTCTCGAATCTCTTACTTTTGCTCGACGGCCGACGTTTCGCGCGAGCGTGTTTCCGATCGGGGAAGACGAGTTTCCTGTCCTTGGGCACTCGGTGTCGATACTGCTCGATGTTACAAACTCGTCGGCCACGGAAGTGCGCCTTTTCGTTGTATTTTTCTTTCAGCCCCGCGCTCGACAATCGAGCTTCATCGATTCTCAGATTCGTATTTCCGCCTGCGTTAAACGAGAAGCAGACTTCTCGCGTATCAACCGGTGGCTTTCGTATTATGCAGTGAACGCGTATTATTGTCGATCAATATTTTGCACGGCAATAATGCCCCGCGTATTAATTCCGTCGATACGACGGGCAAACAAGACGATTCAATTGTCTCGACTGTTAGTTTTTTTTTTCTTTTTATTATTATGATTTTTTTTTTTCACGAAGCGTCTGTATACTTTGGCGACGATGCAGCGAAGAGATCTCGCGTTCGGTTGTACGGTTAACCGGGCAACATGCGGGTATCGCCGGAGAGCGAGAGATACCCGACCGATAAGCGTGTGAGGCCACTGATAACCCGCAGTTATATACTAAACACATATAATACCATTTATGAAAGATTCGTCAGCTTTTTTTTTACGGAGACAAGCTTCGCTGTGACGAGACCGGGGAGAAGTTTAAGCGCCAGTGAAAAAATTACATATTTCGGTAACGAGGAAACAATGTGTGTGTGTGTTTTTTTTTTTTTTTTTTTTTTTTCTAAAAGAGATTCCGGAGAGTGGGAGCTTTTCTCGCTTCGCTGAACGACTCGACCTTCGCGAGCGTAATCCCGCACCGATCTCCTCCCGATAAAAAACTATGCGAGAACCCGCGGGCCGTTGCATGCAAGTTCCCGGAGGACGTTGAGGCAACCGCAATAGACTGACGAGAGTCAGCGAGGGAAACGAAACGTCGGAAGTTCCCCTAGAAGCGACAAAGATCTCTGCGAGGTCTCTACGACTTTTATATCTTTCTCAATAGACTGTAGAACATTGTTACCAGCCGAATTCCTTACAGTTCAGTGTTTTTTTTGTCTGCAGTAATACACTTTCGCAGCTCTTTCATCAATCAATCAATCATATTGCGCTAAGAACATTAATTTTGCGTAATAATAATACCGAAAAATTATTAAGAAAATAAAAAATTGTTCTAAGTTGTTAATGCGTGTTTGATATTTCTCAGATTTTTATTCCATTGGCAAGTGTTCAAAATTCTCTGTATCTCACTTTCGATCGAAAAAATGATACGCGATGCGAATTACACTTTTGATTGAAGTTTTTCTCTGAAACAGCACGGTTCTGGCACCCGCATGTGTAACTTTTTTTCTTCTCTATAACTTTTTTTTCTGCAAGTATTAATATTTCTCCCCGCGGTGACTATACTACAGTCTCCCAAATTCGCTTGTAGCGCCATAGAACACGAAAAAAGACCATCGGTCTAATTTTAATATACTGTTACGCAATGTGAATCTATCTTTGCAACTGATAGCGCGTTAATAGGATTCCGCGAAAGGGGGAGATATTCAATGAGACATTACGTACGAAAAACGAGGTCAGCGGCCGTGCCCTTAACCGGTCTCGCTTCACCGGTCGCTTCAAATAATCTCCGCAAACTCCATCTGTACTCGGACCCTCGACATTGATAGCGGAGAGCCGCGTGACGTCAGCGTCGTCGAGAGCTTTTAACCGTCGTAACGTCAGAACAATACTCCGCCTGGCTCTTTGTGTCCCCAAACTTCGTGCGTATCGTCCACGTAACGTCGAAGAAGAACTTACGCGCGCGCGCGCGCGCTCCCGAGTCTCTGGCCTATCCCAATATAGTCGGGGAAAATAGCTTTTCACGGGCGACGACTACTCGCGAAGCGCCAGACGCCCTCGGACATCGAGCACAGGCAGTAGGCAAGAGTTGCGGTAGGCTCGTCGGTGGATTCCCCGTTGGCCTTGTTTTGCCTCACTTGTTAATCTTTTTTCTTTCTTGCCCCGCGAACGATTGCCAACCGCCTCGCGCCACTGTCATTGCCATTTGATAAAATTAACGGGCTCGAAAAAAATGAGAAAGCCGTGCGTTAACAAGAATGTGCTTATGCGAGAATCGATCGAACAGTCATCGGGTCGACAGTAGCGAAACAGCTGCCTAGACCGCGCGCGTCGTCTCCGGCCGATAGCGATACCGTCTTACTACGGACCGCGCTACACTATAGCGTATCAATTTATAAATAGAAACACTCCTGAGCGGGACGGAGAGAAGCCGGTGCGAGTTTGTACACGCGATAGCCCACCGCGCGCTTCGGCCGCGTCCCTCTCCCGAGCTACGACGTTATATCTAGTCCTATCTCAACAATCGTATATACTCATCAATCGCTTTTACGAGTCGTTGTGAGAAAAACAGTTTTTTTTTGTTTCAACGTCGGTAGGCTGAACTGCCGAGAATAGTCGCGAACGGCGAATAATAACACGTAGACGGAAAAGAATCGAGGAGAGCGAATACGCTACGCGGATATACAAGCCGGAGTTGCGGTAGGCTCAGGGTTTTCTCGCCGAGGCGAGGGAGTGAAGAGACACGAGAGGAGCCCGTGGAACGCCGGAACCTCGTCGCGAGTAAGCAGCGCCCCGCGCCAATGTGTCGGTGTTTCGCCCGGCCCAACACTACTTCGTGCACGGAGATCGAACGGGCTCGCGCGAAACATGCCGATACCGCGTATACGTGTACCGTATATATAATGCATGACAAAAAAAAATTCATAGAGAGCGAGAGCCAAATAGCGAAGACGCGAAGTCCGAAGCGTGGCGGGCGTGTACGAAAATTTCCGAGCAAACGCCCCGACGACTCTTGGTTTCGCACACTGTCGAGTGTTCGAAATAAGTGTGTGACGAAGCGTTCGCTCACGCGTTATGCGTGTGTGTATCATACGCACTGTATATAATACCCGATTTGCTTGCCGCGCGTACGTGCGTGAGAGCATGATTGTGTTTGACTACAGTCGAACGCGACTCGCAGCAGCGGCGAGCGACGAGTCTCTCGGCGTAGTCTGGAAGCAGTAGCGCGCGGAGTGAACGAGCGAGCGAGCCCGAGGAAGCCACCGAGCGCAAGACTGTGTTGCGGATAGCGGGGCTACCCCGAGAGCCCGGTCGTCTCTCCCGCGAGTCAGTCAGTGTGCCAACGGCAAGCGCGTACAGTCGTCCCGGGTTGAGCAAATCTCTCCATGGTGTTTTTGTCCGTCAATCGGATTTTTATTCAACTTGACAAGTAATTGCGAATAAAAAAATTTGAGATCGAGAAATAAAATTGATCGACGGAAATTCTTCGAGTTGCGAATTTGTGAAGAATACTGTGAAGAGGAAAAAATATATTCCAAAAATCGCACGATTGTCAAACCGTGCGAAGAGAATAGAGACGAGAAAATGAATATATATATACGTATATCGGGGAACGAGAGGTAGCGGATCGCGCGGGGGCCCCCGCAGAAGAGAAGCCGAGGAGTCAGTCAGTGTGCCACCGGCGCCTCCACCTCCTCCATCGGCCTCCTCTCTCACGAGCGAGCGTTATTCCCCTTACCCCCCTTCGTTTTTCGTTCTCGCGCGCGCGCCGGCTAGGCCCGGCACTCTGCCCCCTCGTTGCGCCGTGCCGCGCGCCACTGCCACGGTCCACGCTCTCGGGACGTAAACACACAGTCGAGGGTGAGCCGTCGACGAGGCAGCACGCGGAAAGGCTTCTCGTTTCTCCCTCACGCGTTTGTCACGACTTTTTTTCGTTTCGTCTCGCCTCTTTTCGTTCGCAATTGCAAATTACGAGAAATATAAAAAAATTAAATCGCGCGTATTACGTCGGGAACATTAATTCGTCACTGCTCTGTATTACTCGAGTTTAACGGTTAATGAAATACGGTATTACAAATGATAAAACAAGAGGAAAGAAAAAACAGTGTCTGACTCGATCATCGCGAAAGTGTGTTTACCGCGAATTATTATTATCATCGTAATACGTGTTAGTGTGAAACCGGAAGATAGACGACAGTTGGACAAAACAATTATCGCGTAACATTTGTTATCCATAAGGAGAAGAATAAACGGAAACATAAATATTGTATATGATAATTTTTTTGTCGTTGAAGCCAACTTTTCTCGTGCTTCGACGCAATTTTCGTCGAAGTCAATTGCCGGCTTACAAACACACCGAGCTCGGTTTCGCCCGTCGATAAAACCGCAATAACTCGTGCGACTTGTCTCCACAGCCGTAGAAGCACCGGAAGTGCGTTCGGAACAGCAAGCGACGAGGAAAGATTTCCATTCGGTGTGAAAGAAAGAAAAAAATCGCTGTGTTTAAAAAAAAAACAAAAAGGTGTTTTCGACGAGTTCGAAGAGTCTATCGTGTTAAAGATACAAATATATACGATCTCGTTCAGACCGGAAGCCGAAGAGATTCGCGAAGAGATTAGAGAAAAGATATTTCGAAAACCAGTGAGACAGTTTCGCGGATAGCCGACAAGAGCGGAAAAATAATTGAATTCGCGTACGAGGAAAAAGTCGATCTTCGGGAAAGTGTGCGACTCTCTCGTGTGTTTGGCGAACGAAAGCTTCGCCGCGGCGCGTTCGAGCTCTCACTGTTGTAACGGTGATAGACGAAAAGAGTGAAGAAAAAGCCGGTGCGCGAGAAGCCGGTACAGTGCGTTCCGTTTGTACGGCTCACTTGCACGAGCCTCGCTGTGAATCTCGACGCGAGTATACATCGAAGCTCATTTGCTAGCGGCAGCGCCGCGCAGACTCTCTCGGTATTTAGAAACGTTCTGTGAAGTTCGTTACGTTTAACTTACTGTTCGCGGGCTCGCCACCCGATCGGTTAACAATATGCTCCCGCTTCGTCGCTGCTGTTGGCCCTACAAGATGGTGGCGACAGTGCTCTGGTAGAGGTCAAGGTCCGCTGCGGGGACCCAGCGGAATAGTCGAGAGTCAATCTCTCGATTTCCGCGAAACTCATACCGGAAGTGGTGAATTCAAAGAAAAATACGTACATAGAGTAGAAAACGTATATCCATAAAAAAAAAATATATATATATATATATATACCGTGCTGGAAGCGGAAAAGGAGTGTGAAAGGAATACAAAAGTTTAAGCTGCAATAAAACAAAGCCAAAAAGATGTTGGAAGACCAGCCGTTGGACTTGAGCGTTCGCGTCGGCGACTACGCCGAATTGACGAGATCGAACAGCGACGAGACGAACAATGGCAACAGTCCGAACAGAGAGGACGATTACGATCATAGAGATCACGACGATGTGCAGGAGCATCAGCATCGCAAGGATATGATGATCGAAGATTACTCGTCGGGAAGTGCAGCAGCCGCGGCGGCGGCTGCCGCAGCGGCGATGAGGCTCAGAGGTCTCATTACCGCGACTTCGACGACCGGCGAGTACTCGCATTGCGAGGATCGCAACACATGCTCCGAGGATTCGGACGATTCGTGCTCTGACAACAATCAAAAGGACGGCGGTAGCACGAGATCTAGATCGAGGCCACCGGGCACGAAACCGTACAAGAAAAACCTCATGAGGAGATACCGTGAGTGTCGATGGTTTTTTTTGGTTGATTATTGAAACATTTTTTTTTTAATTTTTATAATGTATGACGTAAACAATTAATCGCGGTAATGGATCCGAAAATAGTTTTCTTTAACGCACATAGAATGTTTCGCAAGTTATTTCCCGTAATATGTATGGGATTTTCCGTGTGCGTTATTTCGTATCTTCCATTAGTCATGTATCGCGCCCGGCGTCGAGTTTACTCGGAGAAGCATTAGAGTCGTCTTCGATACAGCATCGAGACGGAAGTTCAGTCGACACGTAGACAAAACCGTAGAGGTCCCCGACAGCGCGTAATCGCAGATTCGAGAACTCGCGGCGAGACGCCGAAAGAACTCACTCGGCCGTTTGTACACAAGCGAGTGCGTGCGTGTGGGTGCGTAATTTCGTCGGGCGGAGAGACGCGCGGAACGGGGGGAGGGGGAGGGGGACGGAGGAGAGAGTTAGGAGGCGATAAAAAAGAAATTACGCAATCGCACCTCGCGAAGGTCGCGAAAGCTGCGATCTCAACTTCGCGAGCAGCTCGAGCTGATTATAAAATACTCGGTGCTCCTCGCATTAAAGAGATACTGTGCTTCGGCCATGTTTTTTTTTGCCTTCGCGCTTCGATAACTGACCGGCCTCCAAAGCTGCACAGCTTCGATGTCGATTGAACGCTCGGATCTTCGATTACGCATTATTTCTCTTTAACCCCATCGCTGATAAATTAAACCCGCGAATACTCGCGAAAATAACGAGTTTCGTACTGCGTTCCCCTGTGCGCAACAGCTGCGCGCTCGTACGTATATTCGCTTTCGTTGGCTTGTATTTCCAACGCCTATTGCACATACGAATTATAATCAAGCAACGAACTCGCGCCATATGGAAGAGCCTACTCGTGAGGGAGAACGAGATCAGTGACACTCTCGTCGACGATTAATATTTACGATTATTTAAAATTTAACGAGTCCCAAGAGACACGAAACACACACGCATCAGGCTCTATCGTTCGATTACATTTGTATCGTGTGATTCGAATTGACATTTTACAATTCTCTCGTACATCGTTGTTGCCCGGGCGCCGACGAATTAATGTGGGAATTTGAATAATGAGACCGGAAGTAGCCACTCGACGCGGTATTTGTACCCGAATGCGGCGCGGAATTTTCGCTACATCATCGCGATTGTATCGAGGAAAACATATTGGGCACCCCGGACACGATTTTCGTTTGCTTTTCTTCGAGCGAGAATCGTCCACAACCCTTTCGAAGGTTCCGAAGCGAACGGAGACCCGTAAATAAGGGACAGCGGGGGTCGGGGTCCTTTCGCTCGCATCCGGAACGTCCCTTTACCGGAGGTGATCCTCATTCAAAGTGGGTAAACGAGGGTGGGCGAGAGCGGTCGAGTGAAAATTCTTCCTACGTTCGACATCATCCACCACCGGGGGAGCCCCGGACTACCGGGGAGAAAGTTTCGTTGGCCCGGTTTTTCGTACACGAAAATTTCTCTCATTTTTCATTTTTCGTCACAGTACCAAAGCCGCTGTCCACATTATTATAGCAGAGGAACCTTTTTTTTTCTTTTTCACAAAAATACGCGCATCGAAGAGCATTTGGCGAGGAGAGAATTTCTAAACGGTATCTCGTCTTCGGTAACCATCGTTGCATTGAGAGCCAAGCGCCTGCGGGCTTTCCCGGCTACTTAAGACAATTTTCAAACTTTCTCTCGCACGGGCGCGCATCCATGCCGCACATTTTGCTGCCGGCATTCGCGAATCTTCGATGCGGAAGATCCTTACGCCTTCAAGGACGAATATACATTTTCTTTCATGAAAATTAAAACCGTCCGAAAAATTCGAAATTGTTTTTTCGTATAATTAATTCTGATCGTTTTCTTTAATACTTTTCGTAAAAGACAAAAGATGATATGTTTTAATTGAAAATATTCTGAAATTGTCCAGAGCTGTTTGATTTACCTTTTTGTCCATTTTCCCGAAAGGAAATGAAGATTTTTTCGGTGAGGAAAAAAAATGAAAATACCGTTTTCGATTTAACGCCAAGGGAAACCCTTTCGCCTGAGTTTCGTGTCCTCGTCGAAATTCTTTCACCGTCGTTTCGGAAGCACCGATAGACCGTGGGCGGCCGCGGGTAGACCAGGATATAGCTACCGTTTGACTCATTGGCTTTGCGGTATGGCGCTCGCCTTCCTTTCTTTCCGTTCGTTCCTTTCTCCATCCCGCGATCCTCGGAAAAACTTTCCAACAACACGGGGCGAGCGAGCGGGCACCGCCTAATTCACTCGGGGGTTCGGGTATATCTTGGTTACGCAGGTACCTGCGTCTAGCGTCAACTACCTCGGTTGAATATAAATTTATATTTACGACACCCTGGGATAAGTCGATGCACGAGACAAATTGTGTTGCTGGTTGTGTTGCGCCGAGTAAGAAAAAAAAAGGGGGCTTCCTCGACGCCCTCCCGTGACGCTCTCTCGGCACGTTCCCGGTAAACATTGCCCTCGACATCGATAGTCAACTCTTTCTCCATTATTATTTTTCTTCCCCTATTCTCCCATCTCTCTCCTTCTCTCCGCGCTCTCGTACAATCCACCTCTTTATTATCTCGCGAATCGATAATCGATCGATTCTCTCGAACGCTGCTTTATAAATCCTAAAAATAAACCCTTGTTCGCCCTCCTCGCCCTCGTCGACTCTAATCGGTGTAACAACTCCTTCGACGCAACAAAGAACGTCGAAGACACTTATAAACCGTTACGTATATTTAATTACAATTCGTATTAATAATCGTTGTGTAATATTCTCGTCCCTCGCGTGCCGTTATTCTCTCGTAACGTCGCGACAATACCCAAATGCGCAATATACCGAATTAATAACCCTCTCACCCCATTATGATGACAACAAAACCACAGTGGAGATATTTCGGAATTACGTGTTTTCGTGGATACATCCAAATTCGTTATTAATACGCGTTACATGCGTCTTATATAGACATTACAACTATAATTGGAAGATAATAATGAAAGACCGCGTAATGAACGTCGACCGGCTGGTTTTGTATTTAAATAGCTAATGGTTCGGGGAAGCCTGGAGAATTCCCGCTCGAGGCCTCCCCGTGGGCGCCCGCGCATTATACACAGCCTCATTGTAATTCAGGATATTGGCTCGCCGAGGAAGGAAGGACGAGCTTCCTGTCTGCTTCTCGCTGCTGTACAACCGCGACGTTATGTCTCTCCCACCCTCTCGTTCTTTTTTTTCTTCTCCTTTTCTTTTTCTTCTTTTTTCATATACCTTAACCTCGTCTCCTTCCGACGGGGAGAGAGAATCTCGGTATATGTTTGGACTCGAACTCCTTCGACCCCTAACCCACCGTCCTCCCCCTCTTCGCATTAGAATACAATTCCCTCCATTGTACCGATCGGGCATTACGACCTTTTCGATAGCTATACAATTTCCTTCTTGTTCTCTCACGACGGATTCGATCTATTATTAATGAAAAGTAGGTCTCTTGCAGCGCGCGTTACGCGCGATCTCGCTGGATATATTTCTGTAACCGTGAGACACACGGCTTACGTTGCCCGAACAATGAGATCTTCGCCATTATTATTAGCCCTTGGCTAGCGAATTTTCGCAATTGTGTTAGCTCTTCGAAAATTCATTTTCTCCGTTATCGGTCCTTCGCGAATTATTGACCCATCGCGATGAATTTTTTTCAACTATTGGCTCTTCGCGAATCAATTTATGAACTTATCAACGCTTTGAGAATCATTATTCTCGAACGCTCGAACTCATTCGATTCACCGGTTCTTCCATAATTATAAAATTCGTCAGATACGATAATTCTTCTATTGCCTCAATCGATTCTCGGTCGATACACATTCGATTACAGTGAGTACAATGCTCTTATCCGCGAACGGCGAGATACGATTATATACTTCGTTGAATAGTCGTTCTTTGAGCTCTTCCCTGGATTAAAGGGATAAATCGTTTTTTTTTCTCCTTTTTTTTTCATCGGCTTCGCTCGCCTGGCTCTTCCTCGGTCGTTCACGGCTGACGAATTTTCTCTCGTCGTCCAACGCGAAATCGATTTTTCCTCGGATAGTAGGCGTTGGTATAGAGGTTGTGCGAAGCTTCGCGAGGTATTTTCCACGCCGATCGGCCCGGAAGGATCGAAAGGGGACACGCGGAGAGAGGGGGATGGGGACGACTGCGGCGGGGGGGTTGGTAAGCGAGAAGGTGGAAGAGGAACGACATACAGTTGCGTGTGTGTTGCCTCCGACCGAGTGGTGTAGAGTGAGAAAGCTAAGCGGGCCGTAGGCGGCCGGCGCAATAGGAAACTGGGGTAGCCTGTCCTTGTGCTCTTGGGTGGTTATTGGAACGTTGGCACGGAGACGTTACCTCGCGTTACGCGCTCTCGCGATCTAACGGGTGTGTCTCTCTCCCTCTGTGTGTGTACGCTCACACGTACTCGAGCAAAATAATGCTGAGGGACGGGACGAAAAAAAAAAGAAAAAAAGGGGAAAAAAAAGTAGCGAAAAGAACAAGACGCGATCGATGATATCGACGATAATATCACATTATTTATTATTACTAACAGATATACGAATCGTTTTTCTTCGGGGGGTTTGCTCGATTCCGCCGATAGCTCTCGTGATTCTCGATTAAACATCGTGATATATAATCGACGCACATTGTCGCGTTCCCGTCGAAGAATGATACTTATCTTGCGTACACTCACTCTCGCTATCGATATCTCTTATATTTCTCGACAATACGGCGAACACGGACACTCGTGTCGCAACGGTATTGCGAGCATGCACAGAACAAACAACCGGGCGACGCGGCGCTTGAATGAGAGTCTCGTGTAATGTCGAGCGAATTACAACTATCGAATTTTTTTTTACTTTGCAATATTCGCACTTAATATATATATCAATATAAAAAAAATGTATATTATATAATTAATAATACGCACATACAACAATAATTTTTTAAAATACGCATCATTGTCAGACTATAGAAAAAAATATATAACGCGTCGCGAAATCGATGCAACGGCAAGTCAGATTTGCAAGACAACGCCGGCAATCGTTGCGTGTAACGAGCGCGTCGGGTTAAACAGAGCGTGCAGTAAAAGGGCGTCGTTTAAATTAATATCGAGGAAAGAAACGCCGAGAGTGATTCCCGCGCCCACACGGCTAGTTCTTAAAGACACTCGGATATTTTTTTTTTTACAAACTCTCTGCATCTATCAAAGAAGAATTCGACGTTAATTCGCTCGAAAAAAAATGGTTAAAAATTTCGATGATGTCGCGCGGACGACAATACTTTTTTTTTGAGTTCTACAATTGAAACTGCTTAGCGATTGATGTAGATCGGGCGGGGATACCGTGTCAGCGGTATTACAGCACCGAGGGCGGGGAATCAGGGCATCGGCTTTGCCTGCGAGCGCGAGGGGGGGCGCAACGGAAAGCATGAGTTCGCGATTGCACAGCAGGCATATCGTACAAGATCGATGCAATGTGCCGGCCCGAAGCGAGCCGGTGAGCTTGCACACACAGCGCGGCGCGGTTCGCAATACGCAAACGTTCTAAGCCGTACGTACGTACGTACCACACATAGGAATCGAGGAAAGGAGAACGCGCTTGATGGACACACGCGTGTATGAAGAAAAAGAAAAAAAAAGGAGACTTTGCAAATACGAGCCCGGCATTATGTTGGCAAAAGGAATCTTCAACCGGCGTGTTTCGTGTACGTCGCGCAAACGCGTTTGGCCGCTGCAAAGCCCGGAAACCGAGCAAAGGTTAACCGAGCTTGTGAACTATTGCGGCTGGTCGAGCTTACTAATTGCTCGGATCGCTATGGCGAAGTTACTGCAATGGACACCCGGTAGATCGATCGCTCGGGCAACATACGAATAGAAGAAAAAAAAACGCCCAACGAAACTCGTTCCCAATAAAGTAAACAACCGATTGGCTCGCATATAAACTATTTATAGACCACGAATTTCTTGCATTCTCGTCGACACTTGTAAACAAGCGTTTTTTTCCCCGCTGCAAATAAATAAATGAATATACGCCAGGGGAATGCGCAATTTGAATTACGAAAAATGCATCTTCTCGGAACCTTGAAAAAAAATGAGTGGCTTTTTTTTCAACTACAAATAAGTATAAAATCATCGGCTGTAGATTCCGCTATATGCAAATAGAAACGAAGCAGGCGCGAGGGGGATATGCAATTTTTATTGCAAATGACTCTTTCGACAGCTGTTCGAAAACTTGAATTTTTTTTTCTCCTGCCATAAATAAATATAAAAACATCCGTTATAGTTTGGCGCGTGCAAATAGGAACAAAATACGCGCCAGTAAAATATGGAATTTTCATTACGATGACTGGTGCATCAACCTCGCTGGTACTCGATGCCTTTATATTTCTAACGAGTCATCTGTAGAACGTTTTCAGTCGTAGTGCCGCTCGGTCGTATCACGTAGAGGTAATAGTATTAGCTATAGTACCGGTAGAACGTACGCCACCGGTGTAAGGAAGAGCCTAGAGCAGCAGCAGCAGCAGCGGTTCTGTTGCACTCGCTCTCCTGCACCGCCGAGTGAGCGATCGCTCGCGCACGCCCGAGAGCTCGTTGAATGCACCAGCAGCCCTGACCTACATAGTAAAAGCGCGTTGTGGGCTAGGCGAGCGCGCGCGCCTAGTGCCTACGCTGCTCTAGCCTTTACTCTCTCGTCCCTCCCGCCCGTCTCTTCTATCGTATGCACCGACGGCTTCCACTGCCTTCTCACTCTCCGCGTTCTCTCGTTTTTCTCCCCACTCCAACCGCGCGTCTATTATAGCAACAAGGTGTTCACATACGACGCGAAGAAGTTTACACGCGTTGAAAATCGCGTATGTCTATCCACACGCTTTTTTTTCTCTACGTGCCTCTCTACGTTTCCCTCTCACGCCCGGGAGAATCGACGTCGAGAGGGAAAATCCGACGATGGAGAGCAACGATACGATAGATTCTGTATTTATAATGAGAATCCAGAAGTTAAAGGAAAAAAAAGAATTTCACCTGCGGCGCGTGCATCCGAAGCACAGTGGGGCGCATCAATTCGCACGCTCTCGGGGACTCTCTCGAGAAGAAACGAGAGAGCTACTTTTTTTTTTTCGCGGACGAAAGCGCGAGCGAGGAAGCGTGCCTCTCGTCTATAGCGTGATGCGAGTCTATGCATCGCTGAGTGGTTCTTTTTTTCATACGTATTTACCTCTCTCGGGAGTGTATAAATATCGTTGTTTGGAATAGAATTGTGTTGTTCCAGTTGTTTAACATTCTCTCGCGCAATAGATATCTCTAGCGAGTCGCGGGCGGGGTTTTTGTGCGTTCCACTATTGTGCTGTGCCGTGGAAAGTAAATGTAGAACTTTGCGGGAGGCTTTATTCTTCGCTTCCCTTCGTCCGTTCGGCCTTGACACATTTTATTTTTCAAGATACGATTCTTTTTCCTCGTCAACCGCGTGCGTTACTCGCCGGAATCGCGCGTCATTTTGGGCTTGAAAATTTAGCGTTCGGGATTTCGCGGTTTTACACGGTAAATGATAATTCATAGAGGAAGGCGCCGGAGTCGTAGAAATATTTACGCGTCGCCGAGACCCGCTCGGGGCGGCGGGGACGACCTTTTCATCGAGAATTATCCAACTCTCGGGACGCAGAGAAGAACGAGTTCCCAATTTCGTAAGTGTCTCTCGCGACGATAGTTGAAATCCTAAATTATTGCATAAACATTACATAGACCCAAAACACATGGAAGGATAAAATAACATTTAATAAGATTTTTATAATTTACAGGAAAAAAATGCTTTAAATTTTATTTCATTCTTTCTTTTTTGTTGTCGGCCTTGTAACGCAGTTTATGCCCCGAAAATTGGGAACTCGTTTTTTCCTCAACCATTTTTTTGGTACATTATTACCAATAATAACCCAATTCGATGAAAAATATTCTCCAAATTTCTTTTCATTTGATTCTTTGCCATGGCAAACGGTGACTGAGATTACCGTTGGAACGTGACGCGACGAAATTGTACAATCGGCATCGAAGACTCGGACAGCAGGTATATGAGACGGCAAGGATTGGGAAATACGAACGATAATGCCTTAAAAGCGCTGTGGAGAAAAAGTCTCACTCCCTCGCATCTGCCGTAACAGGAGCATCCATTCCTTTCTGGTTACCGTTATACACCTATACCGATTTATTGAGAAGGCTACAGAAAAAAAAGATTTTCCCGAGGGATAACCCAGTTTCCAGACGTTCGGCCGTTTTAACGGTACACGGTCCTATTAAGCGGAGTAAAAAAAATCGTCGAAGGGATAATGCGGGAGATAAAAAAAAATCGAGAAAGCGTAGCGGATGGATCCTTGAGATGCATTTTCCAGGCTAACGAGCAAAGGTGTTGTCGGCCAACCCTCCGTTTCCTTTTTTTTCTCATCCTGATGACGATGCACATCGTCCCTCCGCACCGTGTGAAATAATCTATAATTCCGGCGACTTATCACAACAATTCTCGATTTCATTTCCAACGGACGCAACTGTTGTGCCTCCATTTTTATTCCGTTTCAACTCCCACCGTCTTTCCTCACGATATATATATATATATTTTTTTTTCTCATATTTATTTCTCATTGTCTCGCGCGATCCTTGTCGTCTTCCTCTCGATTCGAGTTCTCGAAGGAAGTAGGCGTAAGAGCGGAATATGCGTGCGCGTGTGTACGGGAGTACACGTACCGCGTACACACGAAGCGTGGCGAATTCACGAGAACGGTGGTCGACGCGAAATGACAATAGAAGGCCCCAAATCGCACGGTAGACGAGCGTCGTCTCGTCTCGGCTTTTTCGACGTCTGGGCCCAGACGAGAGAGCATTCAACGAGGAAATAGGTCAGGGCCGGCAATGCTTTCTGTCTCCGGCGTCGACGGCGTTTCCTCTTTCTTTCGTCGAGAGGGAAATACACCAACGCGCCGAAGGGGATGCCGAGACCGTTCTCCCGGCTCCTTCCCATTTTTATCCCCTCTTTCCTCGATATATTATAATAGAAATTCCATTGAATTTTTTTTCTTCTTTCTTTTTTCTTCAAACGGTAGGTCGTGAACGCCTCGAAGATTCCGGCGCTATCTTACCCTCTTTCCCTTTTCTCGCCGCCGTTCCGTCTCTCCGTGTGTCGTCCCGTGTATTTATCATGAGTTGGGAATGGTTGGAGTGCCGCGCAAAAAGGCTCATTGGGTCGAACTCATTGAAAGCGATTGACCCGGATTCGTCCCGGGCTTCTCTTTCTTTATCTTCTTGTCTCTCAATCCATTTATCTCTCTTCGCCCCGTCCCATTCGTCGCGCTCTTCCCTTGTTCAATTGAATATTCATCGCTACTCGTCAATAGGCCCACGCGACATTTTGTATTTATCGGCCGCGAAATATATTCGCCGAGCGGAATAGCTTACGATAATTCGCGCTAAAGTGCCCGAACCTTCCCCGGAAGTTATTCGCGAAAATCGCTCGCCACTCGAGCGACGTATAGTTTCGTCGAGAATGTCCGAGAGACATTAAAAGGTGGAAATAGAGAAAGAAAAAAAAGAGGATACGAAGGTGAAGAAACAAACGCACGAAGAGCGTGATTCGTGAGCGATGCGGCCACCGGGGTGATTCGTTTTTTATGGGCGGAACGATCCCGAAACAATGAGCGGTTGGCGTTGCGCATACGTAATAAAAAGTAAAATAAAAGATTCACTACCGAGAAACGGAGACACCGGGGGGTACGGCAGGGAAAAGGAGGCATTATTACTCCCTCCTCGCTTCTCGTTTCTCTCCTTTGACTTCTTCGCGTCTGCGTGCCGCCGTCGTGATTCGCACGATAAGAGCCTCTGCACGCGTTCGCCTTTCGCGCATATACATATAACTGTAGAAATACATATTTTTTATCATTGAATTTACGTAAAAAAAAATAAAAATTAAATTCAATTAATTAACGTTAGCTGGGTCAGTTGATGATTAATTTTATTATTAAATATAATCGCAAAATTCAATTATATCGAATATTAACGACCACATACATTTTATTGAATTTAATATACATAAAAAAGTAATAATTAATGAAATTTGATAGGATATACATATGCGATTATGGGTACGCGAGAAAGTGAGAAACATAAAGCCCACGGGTACATACGCTAACGGGTATACGGCGATGTATATGGCCAACAGAAGAGCGCTATATAATCGTCTGTAATGCAGGTAGTGCGGTGTAGTAACTGAGGCACAGTGGAACGAGCTCGCGAGCCCGCCAGCCCGCCGACAGTCCACTCTCGGTTTCGTCGGAGGAAGTGGGTCGCTCGCTTAACCCAGCGATATTACACGCAACAGGCGCGCGCGCGCGCCCGCGCATACACACGGCGAGTCATTGGGCTGTATGTCCCGATACACGAGCGCACAATACACCGAGACACGGACTGGCGCGTCGCTTCCGGTATCGAAATTTCCGGCTTTGGAAATCGAGAGTCTCGAAACTATAGCCAAGAACGCCGGGAGCATTAAAGTTTCCTCGCGAGTTTATTTCGCGATTAACGCCGATACAACGATCTACTTTCGGTCGCGGCGATAATTAACGTTCAACAACTTTTACGAAGCGCATCGGACGCGTAATAATATTACGGAGAATTTTACTGCCGAAAAATCGTTAAAAAAAGAATTCCAGTTCCATTCGCTTCCTGAACGGAATTCGATGTCAAGCCTGTTTTTTTTTCATTGACTCATTAATTACAAACTCGTGATTAATTTCAATTGAATTCTATAAAAAAGAAAAAAAAATAGAACGAATTAAACCTGTTAATGATTGATTCGTTTTATTTAATTTCTTTGAGTAAAATTAAATTGCGCATGAACCATGTGTTTTTTTTTCTTCTCTTATAAACCTGCCTGTTGGAAGCGTGCAATTAGGAGACTATTACTTTGTTCGCATTGTGAGTAAGCGAGTTTTATAAAAATTATGGCGGCGACGCGCGTTGCGTGTAATACGACTGTACAGGTGTTGCGCACCTGAAGACGAGCAACAGCGGCATAAATTCTGTCGAAGAAAAAGAAAAAAAATTTTAAAAAAATACAACTCGAGAAGGAGTTGTACGAACTCGGTACGGGTCCTCTCTTATTTCTGGGACGCGGCATACACGCCCGTCGCTCGTGTGTAACTCTCGGCGTACGTGTGTACGACGATAAGTCGTGAAGAACGCTGAAAGTACGAAGCTACGGGTGTGGGTACTTGAACGAACGAATAACTGAGACGCTGAGCGCGTCCGACACGTGATGTCACATAGAAAGAGAGAGTCCGTTACCGTTACGCAATACACACGACGGGGTCCCCCCCCCCCTCGGGCACGAGTCTCGATGGAGTCACGCGCCTCCTTCTTCTTCTCATCGGTTTCTCTCCCCCTCCGCCCATAGGTGTATACATACCGGACAGAGAGAATGTGTGTATACCCTTTCTCGAGAAAGTTGCGTGGCCCGTCGAAACGCTGACCTTACGTACTCCACACACACTACCGGCCGTTCCGATCGATTACTTCACGGTGAAAAAAAAAAAAAAACTGTTAACGAAACACGCGCTCTTTCTAGAGTTTTCTAATCGTCGAATCATCCCGAGTCGTAACGAACGAGAACTCGAATTTATTATTGAAGCGAAAAGAAAATGTTTTAGTTGATCGTTAAACTAGACTTTTTTTAATTCTAAATACTCGACACGTTCTAAGTAATTGTTGGGCCTCGACGATTAAACTCACGTAGATTTGGGCCAAGCAGTCGCTGGCGAAGTTCCGTTGTCGAAACTTCCGTGCAAGTTTTCGCTGCTTGACTATTAGATTATTATTGTTATACCCGGGGAAGGAGTTACGTTATGCCGGAAATCGCTCGAGACTCTCCCGAGGGTTGAATATTTTTCCACGGTCAGAGTTTCTTTCGAGAGTTTCGCGGAATGAAAAGCGACGTTGTGCTCGCGTGAGCGATAAACCTCGAGGGAAAGACACGCGTAGGTCGCGAAGGTCTCTCTTCGGTAAAGGGGGAAGGAGGAAGTGGAAACGTCTTCGCAAAAATTCCTATGGTTCGCTGTGCGGGGCAAAACCTTGCGAACAAACGAACACGACATCGAGAAAGCCCCCCCCCCCCCCCCCTCTCGAGAGGGTGGGGAGAGGTTGGAAGAGACGAGGGCGAGGCGCGCGCTCGTCGACTCTACCCGGTCGATGCGGCTAGACGCCAACCCCCTTTCCTCGCTGAAAGTCGATTCCTCTCTCTCGCTCGTCTATCCCGCTTCCCACTTCGCCAGCCGCGCGAAATCAAGGTCGCGCAAGGTCAAACGCCGCCCGGGCTAAATAACCCTCGTAACCTCCGCATCTCTATCCTCGCATGTCCTCCACGAAAGAATAATAATAATGAAAGAAAAAAAAAAAAAGGAAAAAAAATTCCAGTAGAAGCGACGAAGCAGCTACCGTATTTCGAAACTTGTTTTCGTCGTCGTCTTCTTTCCGTAATTCGTGCAGGAGACACCGAGACGGGATATCGGGTACAAGGCTGATTTGGAAAGCATTCCCGTCCCGTGGAAACTTCGTCGGCGTTTAGGAATATCACGGGAAATTAAAATAAAATAAGCGCGCGCCACGGATAGCCGTATTTGTCTGTATTTCTGTTCGAGGACACATTCTCGAAGGTGCACAACGCCGCATGCAACGCGGATAAAGGGGGATAAGAAGGTGGAAATCAACGAGATAACAATATATTTCGTTCGCCGTTGTACAGCACGATTCGATATCGAGGCTATTCGAGTGTCTCGGGTTCCGTGTGACTAGCTAGACGGAGGTGGAGCCCTCATTTTCTATATTCGTCGTATTTCCACCGCAAGTACCAGGTGCTACGCATCGAAAGTACAGAGGCCAGGGCTTCGGCCATCGCGAAAGTTATCATTACGCGCGCGGGGTGGTTCATACTGTATGTGTATAATATGGAATACTACGGTCACTATACGGTTGCTTCGAGTCCGTGTACCTTTGGCTCGGCTACGCCGCGCGTCCCGCAGCATACGAACGGCTATAATACTATACATAGATGTACCTCGACATGCATTTAGGTTATTTTTTTTTTTCCTTTTTTTTTTCTGATCCGCGACGACGTTCGGCGTGTCTGGACGATTTCGAACTGTCTCCGCGATCGTCTGCGGAGCACAAAAAAGCAACAACGAGTCGACAACGGTAACGATGAGAAGTACCGGCAGAAAAAGCCCGGACGGAGAAACTCGATCTAAAATGCACCCCTTTATCGCGGGCATGACTGCGCGCGGGACTCCTCGTCACGACGTCTGGAGTATTGGTTTCGCACGCTTCTCGCGCAGACACCGCAACAGCCTCGGTCGCGGACGTCGCTGAGAGACAAAAGTGCGATTATTATGAAGCAACAAATCGATCCACGCTCGGGACACCCTTGCACTCTCGTGGCTCTCGTTTCGTTATTTCGACGTTTATTTACTCGAGGCGTGTTTTTTTTGTCGTTCTCTCTTCGCGTGAGCCTCGTGGAAGGAGAGACGATTTTTCTTGTCACGGCCGTTGCCGGGCGAATTATTTTTTTTGTTAACGAAAGTTGATTAAAAAATTCATTCATAAATAGAAGCAAAAATAACAAAATGTCGAAGAAGTTTTTCTTTCTTTTTTCTTCCTATTTTCAATGACATTTTTATATTAAAAATTATTTTGTAGTTACTGCCAGCGACAGAGCCGGCCGTTTCCGCGGCTCGTCCGCAGGGTTATCAAACCTAACCAGGCTCAGCCGCATTTTTTTTCCCCCTCGTACTTCACTCTCGTCTCGCGGACGTCGTCGGTTAGGTCTGGGTCAATCGATAGCACTCGAGCGCTACGGAGAGAGCACACCGAAGCGTCTTTCCTCTTTTGCATCGCGAATATTACTGTATACACGTTATTATTCCTCATCAACGTGCGCCCTTCGGGGTTGGCACTCTCGCCCCGCTCTCCTCAACACACACGCGCGCGCACGCCACGATAATGTTGCCGCGAGGGCTTTCTTATATCGTATCCTTCCGCCTCTTCGACCCTCCCGACACGTCCGGCCTATCATACTCACCGTTAATTTTACTTTACCCTTACTTTACGCGCTATCGCCCTTATTGCTCCCGTTTCGCTCGTGTAACATGCGATACAAAGTTGCCGCACTCGCGCACAATGTATCGACGACACAATGTTGGGAACTTCGTCCCTGCGACTTCACGCGAGCGCGAATAATATCCCCAATTTCGCGGTTATCGTTTGACGGGAGGGGAATCCGTTGCTTTTTTTTTTCTCGTTCCGCGAAATCGCGTGGATACCGAACGACGAAAAGTCCGAGTGAATAATTGAACTTTGAGTTGTACCGGCGACGTTGTCGCGGAGCTCGGTCTAATCCCATACATTTTGCTCGTCACTCGATCGGGTCATTTTCTCGAGATTATTACTTGTTCTTCCTTTTCTCTTCGCTTTCGCGTTCAGCCGAACACACCTTTCGGCGGGTCGTTTTATTCGCGAAAGAACACCGAATGTGTTGCAGCTTTATTTTTTTTTCTGTTGTTTGATCATTCGAAAAATGAATCCCTCGTCGGGGAAGTCGAACCTTGGGAATTTGTATTTTAGCAGAGATAATTGGAAAATATTTCATTTAATTAGAATGCATTCGTCTAGCTCGCAAACCCCCGCGATGTTTATTAATAATTATAGCGTAGGAATCACAATATTCCCC
Source organism: Ischnus inquisitorius (assembly GCA_963924025.1). Classification (NCBI taxonomy): domain Eukaryota; kingdom Metazoa; phylum Arthropoda; class Insecta; order Hymenoptera; family Ichneumonidae; genus Ischnus; species Ischnus inquisitorius. The sequence continues at coordinate 5,497,090 of OZ001245.1, read as the reverse complement.
CTCGCGCAAGGTTCGCGCGCTAGAGACTTCGCCGAGGGACCCTCGCTCGCTACGGGGTTATACTTATTTTCAAAATAATAAAACCCCGGGGGTCTGTCGTCGCGGACTATCCTCGAAATAGAAACACATGTGCAGACTAGATGCTTATTCGCTCGACGCGATGCACCGTCACCGATTAATTTTCATCGCCGTTCCCGAGTATAATTTTCCAATCGTTTTCAACCCTCGCTATTCGTAGCAAAAAAATTATTTCGAAAAACGATCCGTTTTAATCATTGCAGAAAAATAAAAATTACAAGAATGCGTTACAATGTTCATAAAATAATGGTAAAAATTATTTTATTTCATAATATATTTATGTAATTATTATAATATCGAAACAATTTTGTGATTTCACAAAATTAATTAAATAATGTTCAAAATTGTTTCGATTCTATAATAATTACACAATACAATGCAAAACTTGACTTTTTATTTCTTATCTCGATCCATCGACTTTGAGGAAAGGAGAGAAAAAAATAGTACATAGATCATTTGAAATCCGAGCGTGTAACAAGATCAACAAGCGGCATCGTGTTTCGTCGATTGAAATACTCGGGAATTCCTCGGGAAAACTGGTATTGGGAATGATCGACGTGAAATTGCTTAATGAACCTGACGGTGAGGCTCGCGCCGCCGCGGATATCTCTTGCTCTTTTCTCGCGAGCGCTCTCGTGACGCGCGCCCGGCGCGCAGTACACTACCTGAAAGGAAGGTAGAAACGTTGCAGTGGGTCAAGGAGAGACTACAGCACGTCGAGCGCGAGGCGGCTTTCACTTCCTCTCCGCGATCGCGCGCCGCGCGCTCTTGCCTCTCCTTGTGTGCCTTCCCTTGCCTCTCGTGGCTTTTTCTATCGTTCTCTCCGTACTCTCGGCAGGTTGCCCGAAGTTTTATGACTCTCCTTTTTTTTCCCCATCGTTATTAGCCGATATTTTAAAAATAGTATTGGTCATCCATATGATATTTTTTCATATTAAGTTTATATACATAATGATTTTTGTTTTATACGTGAAATTATTTTTTTGTCAACTTAATATTAATTTTTTTTTCTTTTCATTTTTTTTCCAGTCGACACGAGGGAAGTACAACCGTCGCACAATGGCGACAACGGCGACAAGGAAGCCCTCGCGGGCCTGGCGACTATCAAAGCGGAACCAGGATCGACAACCGGAACTCGGCTCCTTCACGGCATTCTCTCGCAACATCCCCAGCAGCACGCTCTCGGAGCCGTGCAAAACGGCTACGGCCGCCACTTGGCCAATCATCCGCAGCTCGGCCAACCTCCATACACCTCGGCGGCAATCGCGACGACGAGTACGCCAGGTAAAATTTCGCTCGCGTTACGTATCACTCCCGATCGATATAAGCGAGATAAAGACCCAGATTATGAAAGGCTATGACGTGTGATCGATAGATCAATTAATTTACGATGCGAAACCGAAAAAAAAGAAAATCCTTCATTTTTTTTTCGACCACGTAAATATCAATGAGAAAACGAAGACCGGTGGCCCGTGCTGGGTTCCCTCGTCGTTTTCTGTCTTGACCGTCCGTGACACACCGCGCGAGCACGTATCGCGTGACCAGCGCCAAGCACCGTCGTGTCTTGACTTTCATTCAATCAATAATTAATTAACATCGTATACACAAGTAGGCGTCATCGTTGCAATGTTCCCGCGTGTGACGGCGCACGGACTTTTGACGCGTCCGACGAGCGATAAACCCTCATCTCGCCGAACGCGTGTCGTTCGTCGTTTTATTTTTCTTTTTTTTCACTCTACACTCAATGAAGATAACAAAAGACTTGGAAACGTGGACTCGAGTTCCTCGCTTCACAAATTCTCGGAGTCGTAGCTTCGGATTTTTTTTTTTCTCGTCGATCTGTTTAGAGATTCATTAACTCGTTCATTAAGAAAACTGGTCGCATCGCGCGATTCAACGACTTCGGAGTCGAGCGATCGATTCGCTTTATCGAATTGCGGATCTCGATTAATGATAAAACCGAAAATAGTTTCACGATAATTGTTTCTATTTATTTTTGGGCCCTCGACGAAATTACCGGAGACTTTTTTTCTGATAAATGCGATAATAATCTCGAGACCAGATGGTATTTTTTTTACCCCTCCTCGAAATGATCTTGTCGTTTTTAGAGTCTCAGCGTTCGGTGCGGGTATTTAACATAACGCGCGCGAAGCATAGATAAAAGACATACGAGACGGTACGATACGCGAAAAAAAAATACAAATCTTTGGGAGACGGGTTTGAGACGGTTAGACGAGAGATTCCCCGAGACGCCGGTCGAGTCTGAGCCTCTCGGGAGACCGTGGGAAGCCGCGGGGCTCTCTCTCTCCTGATACTCGCTATATACACTGTGCATAGCCAATGACCAGATGACCTTCGCCCGTTGCATAAAGATACGTTTAATTGACCGGGCACGCGAAAACACGTTTCATTATTCGAGCTCGACGCTCTCTCGGGCCCGCGTCCTGCGATGAAACGCCGTCGGGAGCAAAAGCCAAGTGGAAAGTCCGCTTATGATTATCCCGAAGTCCATTTAACGTTGTAAAGCGAGCCGAGAAAAAAAAATGAAAACGTGACAAATTTTTTAAGGATTCTTTCATGTCTTATCGTCGTTATCTTACTATCAACTAATTATTTATTAGTTCAATAGTTATTCTAGCGCTGTTGTCTTCTCCGAATAACCATGCTATTTTTTGTGTTTTTTTCGCGACGAAAAACAAAAAAACGAGATCACGGTACACGGAGGAACTCTCTCCCAAATTTTTGTTACATTTTGTCATCGTCTTCCGGGGGCTCTTTCGAAACGATCAGGAAGCGGATCACTGCCAGCGAGTCCGGCCGACAGCGGCGTCAGCGACGTAGAGTCGAGTACGTCCTCGGGCGGAAACGAGGACGCGAATCTACTGCTTAAAGCGAGGCTCAATCCAAATTCGTCACTTCAGCCGAGCCTCGCGTCACATCACTCGCATCTCAGCTCAGGTAAGAGACCTAATATTTTTCTTTTTCATCATTTTATCTCTGAATTTATTTTATACGAAAGAAAAGTAAATCCTCTGCTTCAAAGTGTCCTTAATAAAGACTTATGTAAAAAAAATTAATGAAAATGTTTATTGAAAAAAAAAAATAGCCATTGGCAGCAGATCAGCGTGTCACAGTCCCGGAATTTATCCGTCATCGGGTGGTTTTTTGCCGCCGTCTTACCACCCCCATCAGCATCATCCCTCACAGTACCATCCGCACAGAGGTGGGTCGCCGCATCACCCGGCCCACGGAGGTCACGGTATGCCACCGGCAATGGGACCACCGCATCATCATCACCATCATCAAGCGCAGGGCTTGCAACACCTGCACTACCGTCAGCCGCCTACGCGTAAGTAAAACAGATCAATCTTCAACCTGTCTTTTTTCATTCTCATTGCCATTCTCGTAACCATTAATATGCAAAGAAAAGGAGATTTTCCAGACTCGTCGAATATGGTAAAAAAAAAAAAAACGAGTTAGAAATTCCGACGCATCGAAGCACGATCCTAGTCGGTTTCGACACAAACGTTGGCCTGTAGCTATAACGAACGGTCGCCCTGACACAGCAAAGAGAACTCTGCACAATCCGCGCGGAACTCTTTGCCCGAGGTTTCTTGCGGTTGCAACAGCAAAAGCCGTATTACACAGCATTATAATATACACAACACACACACAGATAGTGTTTCTCCAGCGAGCCCACAGTTGTGAAGCCGAGGATTTTCATTCGTTCGGCCGGCGACGGTGAGCGTTTCACGGTAGACTTTCGATTCGGGAAATAGCCGCGCAATCCTAGCCTATTCACCCAATTCAAACTCTTCTCCATCGCCGTGCACATATCCAACGGAATTATTTATTCTTGAATGGGAAAATCGAGCCGATGATTTCGCGATCCCGATGAGGTCGAATAAAACGTGGGAATAAAATGCTCGATAGAATCTCATTTGTGGCGTTTGCACAATGCGAGCTCCGAGAAACATTCGTATTGATTATTCGTCCTCATTCCCTTTTTTTCTCTCATTTCGCAAGAGATTCTTTGGTTTTGATATGTAAAAAAAAGACGATTACCGCGGCTCGAGCGACGGGAAGGTTTCTCGGGTTGTGTGTTTCGAATGTAGCGTTACGGAGATCCGAGCCGCTACGTGGGTTTTCGAAGAGTTGCGGATTTCCGCGGTACCCGCGGACGCGCTCGGCTCTGTCCGTTCGTTACTCGTTCGCTCGTGACCCAGTTGCGACTCTCTGGCTCGACGTCCCAGATTCACAGGTCGTCAATGTGGGGTGCGCTCGTACAACCCTCACGTGTGACTTCGTTTTTTTTTTTTTTTCGCATTGACTCGGCACCATTTTTTATTCATAACGAAAGGAAGACTCTCGAGGTTCGATCGATGAGTCGGTGTGCTTCCGTCATTTCCGCTTTGGAACATCCGGAAAAGCCGCGGGGCACGCGAGAATTCGTGGCTCACGACAATTGGCCGCATTCGCGAGAGGTCCCACGCCAAGGTCGGATTCGATAGAATTCCCGGTGTTGTTTCGCGCTGGAAAGGAAAGCGAAAGCGGAAATGAGGTCGATAGGGTTGCGAAGGAGCAGAGAGGAGGAGGGGAGGGGGGGGGGGGGGGGGGCAGTCGAAAATGAACATCGACGATAAAGAAGCGAGAGAGATGGAGTTAAAGAGAGAACTCTCGATTCTGTCGCAACGGCTCGATATCCAAAGCGAAGCGTTTGGGAGAACGAGAGGCGAACGAGGCCGCAGAAACGATCGAAATAACTCGCATCCGGGGACAAGAGGAGCCTCGAGTGAGAGAAAACATATATACCGAGGAGATCGAGAAAAAGTAAGAGAGAAGAAATCGTTTACATGCAATTTGAAAAATTTATTACGGCGTTCCGGAGCATTGCGTTATTATACTTGCACGTCTCGGAGTCGCGAGTTGTAATTTTCGCCCGAAGTGCGAATTTATTGGGTCGATCGGGCTTGTGCATTAAATAAATGAAAAAGTAAAATGTCGATGAGAAACAAGAAGGCGCGAGGTGCTTTATCATCGCGATGAATTGAATATAATACGATCGCGTGCACGAAAAAAGTATCGATGGCCCGCATTGACGAGTCTTTAATTGCCCGAGGCTGGCGAAGGGGCGTGGGGAGTGCTTCGGGCTTCGTTGCAATCTTGGGAAATTCGGTTGGCCCGAAAGTCCACCCGGACATTGTATGCGACGCGACGAGCTCAACTCTCGCGAGCGATAATCGCGATATCACAATGCGTATACGTATCGCCGTATCCGTGGCCGAAGCGGTGCGTACGTGTAAGTGTGATGTACGATGGCGGCAACGAGGCTCGACGACGAAGAGCAGGGGAGAGAGCCCACTCAGCGGCACTTCGCCGCGGCTCGCGGGCCGAGGCCCGCGCTACCGTCGTCGGCGAGCGAGTAAAAGTGTGCCGGATTGTATAATCGAACGTGAATAAGCAAAATGTTGCGCCACCGATGATTTGGTAACTGAGAGAAGTCCTCCCTACCTCCCTCGCGGCGCCGCGCTTCGCCGCTGTGTTCCCATTGCGGGTACAACCGCCGAGCGGGAGAAAAACGAGGCGGATGGAAACGCAAAAGGAAAAAAAATATAATCGACGGAAAACAAGCAAGGCCTTTGCGAATCTGGTTATATCGAAGTCAGTCAGAAAATTCGATGTCTCGGACGCGCCAATTTTCTTTTTCGCGACTCCTTTGCATAAAAATATAACATTTTGTCGGTTAATAATTACTCTAAAAAAGTCATTGTAAATTTGATGTACTATAGTCGTACGTTAAATTACCAGAATTTTTTTTCGCCGATTAATCGAATAGTTTGATCGATGCGAACAAGAATTCGCGATTTCCGCGTTGGAGAAGCTTTGAATATCGATACAAAGATGCATTTCCGAGCGTCTGGGGAATTAAATTGTAAATAATCGAAGTTTCGCGATGAATCGTTGATAAATTCGGATTCGTTTGACGCTAATTGAGTCGCGAATCGGCGAAGCAACGCCAACATCGTCTCGTAACTTCCTGTTCGTCGATTTTTGTCTCGCTAGCCTGGACAGTGTCTCTCCGGTATACATAGGAACGGCAGCCTCTCGGCATCTCGTCGGCTTTATAAGCTGTGATTTATAATCGCCTTCGCTGTCGGCAGTCCGCCGAAAACTTTCGAGTCCATCGAGTCGCTCGATTAACTCGAGTGAGATAGAGAAGGAAAAAAAAGAGTAACGATCGAGGATACGAGAAACGGAAGAGAGAAGGAAAAAAGCAGAGGGAGAAAAAAAAGTAAAAAAGTTGCGGGGGCTCGCCCCCGTATCGTCTACGAGAGTCAGGCCACCGAGACGAGCGGCGGGCTCTCCGTTCGGCTCTCAGTGTCAAACGTTGCGAAATCCTTCGTGGATTTCACTTTCGTTACGTTCGATTATCTCGTAAGAGGCTTCGAACGTGCGCGAGCCGTTTGGGAACACCGCGAAGAATTATGTTTTTTTTTTTTTTCTCGAACCTTAGTTATGTGACTAATAATATCAAATTGGTCGATCGACGGAAGAGACTTTAATATTGGAAAAAAAATGTTTAATGATCGATGACATTTGCCTCGGGGATCGAACAAAAAAAGCGTTAATTCGATGTTGGTAATGAAACAGTGGCGGTGAGCGAAAGAGAACATTTTAGAAACGTTTGCGAGACCCGAGCGGTGTTTCGTGACTCGTGTACGCGCGGCAATACGAGATCTGAATAATCAAGGATTAACGCTTCGTGGCTCGGTCGTTGTCGAAGCCGGAGACGGAGGCCGTGCCACCGCGCGGCTTTCTCACTCAGCATCGGGCTAAACGCAAGCTGAGTACGAGGCAGCTCATGGAATTAGCGTTCTTGGCAAGCCACCGTGTTTTTCCCGGTTAAAACGCGCAAAAATGCGTCCGCGGCGGGGACCCCCGGGGTGCGTTATACCCGGGGACAGGGGAATCGCAACGAAACTCGTGTGTCGGCCGGCAACTCCGCGCCGGCGGGAATGTCGCGGGGTTCGAGGATGTCCTGGTTGCCCTAGATCAAGTATTCCGAAGCGCTCACCGACGTTCGGATATTTTTAAAAGATCGGTCCCGGCAAAACACGTAAGTCAAGACACACAAGACGTTATGCGAGCGACGAATAACCCGCTGCGCGCCCGCCACCCACTGCAGACCGAACGAATCTCTCGCTCTTTCCGCGGTACGCCGACGAAAAAATAGAATATCTCTAGGTCACTAAAACGCGAGAGAAGAATATGATATTAACTACCTTGGGTCGTGCATTTTCATGAGAAATAGCAATATTTTACCACCTCGTTTCGTCGGCCAATATTTATCACGCTAGAAGCGCCAGACATTTTTTGTAAATCTCAAAAACTCAAAGATTAATCCTTTTTCTTGCTTCTCGCGTAAATCTTTTATTCGAATATCGCGCGGGAAGTTAAATAAGTTAACGTTCTCGCGATAAAAGACGATTGGCGAGATTACGTTTTTATAGAAACTACGCATAACTAAAACGTGGAAAACACGAAATAAGTCGAACTCTTCGTGTTCAACCGCTTATCGGAAAAACGACGATTTTAATTATTAATTACAAATATCATGAATATAATTCAAGCTTTTAAAATTGATAAAATTGCCAATACTAAAATTATTAATTATTAAAACAGCGAAAAAAAAGAAATACTTGCGATCAATAATATCCTGCAATATTTGTCTACTTCACGATGTTTTCATGGGAGCTGCAATGCCGTCGGTGTGATTTAACTCGCGGTTCGTAAGCGTTACACCTGCAGAATAGCGTCGATGTAATGCAGATGACGGTGCACAATCGGTGGGGAAGCCTACGAGGGCGAGTAATAAAAATAGTAACGGATGGTAGAGCTCGCGGTTGGTGAGTCTATAGGTCTCTCTCCGGCTCAGCAGGTAGTTGTGGTGGTAGCAGTAGCAGCAGTAGTAGTACTGGATTCGCTACGCGGGACGCTCGACGAGAGTGCCTAGACCGGGTCTAGGTCTAGGTCGGCGAGAGTGGAGGCGTGGTCCCTCTCGCTTCTCTTCACTTCCCCGTTTCCTCTTACCAACCGCGACTAGATCCGTGCTAGGCGCTGCACTGACTCTACTTCCTGACGGAAGTTCGTCGGGCTTCTCGACTATGTCCCCTCTCCCTCGCATTATTCCTATACTTACCTACGAATAACATTTTTTTTTTCACTCGACATAGACACTTACAGTGCATCATGGCGCGATATACTATTAATACGCACTTGTATTCATCGCGACGTCGGACGCGCAATTGCGAGTTCAGTGGCATCTCGACTTTGCGTTCGATCGCAAAAACAGATTGCCAGCAATGTTGTTTTTTGTTCCCTTGTTCTTTTTTTTTTTTCTTTTAACATTTATTTTCGTACATCTATTCTCGACGATTTCGCCGATTTTCCCTCGGTTTCTCGCGCCCGACGCGAAATTTGGAATCGGGAAAATTATATTCCTCGCGCTGCGCTCGTCGCCAAATCTATTTATCGGATATCATCTCCCTCCTGGGTTTATTCATAGTAACTCCGCGCTCGTGTATCGTAAATTCGCATTGTTGGATAAAAGCCATTGTTTCTCGTTTTAGAAAATTCGAACATCGAAACCCAAACAAGAAAAACAAAACAACACGACGGCCATTCGTTAATTGCGACCGAACGATCGTTTCGATGAGCGCGAATCGGCTCGGGCGAGTTTCGTACTCGTTTCGCCGGAACAGAAACCGACACACGCGCGCCTCTCTCGTGCATCCATACCGGAAGTGCAAACGGGCATACTGCGCGCAGCGGAGTCGGCAGAATTTCGTATTTATAGATGCGCGCCGTAGGAAGCGAAACCCGTTGAAAAAATAAATCGCTCTTTAGCGAAGCAGGAAATAACGGTCGCCGGATAGCATTTTAATATTTATTTCGCCGACAAAGGGGGATGTGTGCGTAAGCGACGCGAATCTGAAAGACAGCGAAAGTGAAGGCACAGCGTGCGTATCGATCGCGCTGTCCTTCCCTTTCACACCTTGCCGCGCAACATAATCGTAATAATTCGTGGGCGTGAAAAAGAAAAGCAAAAGAAAAAAAAAAAGAGAGAAAAGAAAAAAAGGAATTCTTTTATCGGTCGTTCGAGTACGCCAACGCGAGTAACGCAAATATTATGCACACATGGTATAATACTTTCGCTCGCCAGACGTTTTCATTTTCTCCCCTCGTCTCTCTTCGATCATTTTATTCTTCATTTTGCTCTTATGTCGCAAGTAGGATGCGCCGCCGGTGTGTCTTTTATTTCGCGCACCGAAATGCGAGGGAAAGGAGGAATCATGCGAGAGGAATGGTTGCGAGTGTCGAGAACGGCTCTCGGATCGCTCGTAGATGAGACCGAGAGAGACTCTCGTCTTAGCTCCTTCCTTCGTCATCTTCTTCTCCCGAACTCTTTCCGTTCGTTCTCTTTACTGCCGGCGAAGTTTGCGAATAGGCACAGAGGCGAGACTCTACACTCTACGCGTTTGAGCTCTCGTGTGTGTGTCCGTCGCACTGCAGAAACTGGTGTGTGACGTTGCACACAGAAAGCTGGCAGGCTCGCTGACTCGCTGGCGGCTGCGATGTCGGCGGCGCGTCCTTCCTGGGTCTCTGCCCCTACGGAGAGTCGAGAACCGAGAGAGCGAGAGACCGATATAGAGGAGGCCCTCGTCTCTCGTTGCTGTTGCTCGCTCGCTCGCTCGCCCCGGCCTGCGCCTGCCGCGCTGTATTGCAGTATTGTATATTTGCACTGTACATATTATCAGAGAACCTCGCGCGGTTCTCTCTATGTGCCAGGAGCAAAACGCTTCTCGTCTCTCGCTGTGTGCGTCACGCACGCGTGTGCGTCGGCATAAAGCGCGTACAACATAGTACGAGAGAAGAAGTACGCCGCGCGAGCGAGAAGGAGAGCTCGCGCGGCTCCGTGCGCCGACGTCCCAGCCGCCGGCAAAAATGCATAGCGCTGGTGTGTTGCTCGCCTCCTCGAGACGGTTCTCAACCAACGAATAGCCAACGCCACATGAACATCCGGAGTTTTTGCCGTCTCGTACTTATCCCCGCACAACTCGTAGAGCTTGGAGTCTACTTTATTCTTCGTTCGCAGATAAACGCCATGGAACGACCTGGAAAGAGCTTTTCAAGGTCCGTTTCGCGAGGTTCGATCGGCAAAGTCTAAGAATCGCGCGTCCTTTTGACCATTGGAATTTCAGAGTGACGATGCTATCCTCCGGGAATTCCGACGCGAGCCTTTCGTCATTTTCCCGTTTCGCGTATTTTCGATTCTCGAGCTCGGGAACATTCAGGATCCTCTTTTCCCATTCTCCCGAAGCAACGAACGCATTTGGCTAGTCTGCCACGGCAAACGCCGAGCCGAGAGAGAACGAGATAATGCACGAAGGAGAGACGGACGAAAAGACGAAGGAATCGCGCGAGCGAGCACGGCGTTTTAGCGCGAGGTATAGACGGTGACCTTGTCGCCGGCAATTCACCCCGTCTGCGTCCCTCCCCCTCGCTGCCGCAGCGTGCAGCAGCGAGAGCAGCAGTTCTATCTTCTCTTTCTGCGTTCTTTTTTTTTTGTTCCTCCTCTCTTCGGCTTCCACTCCTCGCTGCTCGCCGCTGCTACCCATCGCCGCCCTTTATGCCCGGCTCGCGATGCCTTCCTACCCCCACTCGGCTTCCTTCTGTCGTCTCTTTCTCGATTTCTCGCTTCGTCGTTAACTCTTTCCTCCTCCGATGCAGCGAGATTCTCGCGCGAAACCCAAAGAGCTCTCACCGACGATGCCGCAGTCTTTGTCCCTCGCAGTCGAGAGTGCAGCCTCCCTTACGCGAGATTCTCGGCCCCGTTTCCACCCGTTACTTCCTATAATTCTATGTTTCTTGAGGATTTTTTGGACTCAAAAAAAAATTGTTTTCGTATGTTTCTTCGCGTCCCATATTCGCTCGCGAGTACACACTGTCGAGAAATCAATGCGTCACGGATGCTGGCTGCTTCGCGAGCCCAGTCTGCATTATAGATATACCTTCTCCCAGCTCGAGAATCGTGCGAGCGTTGAGTTCGAGATTCAATAGAGAATCTTCCTTTCTGTCCCATGAGAGGGAGCGAGAGAGAGAGAGATCCCTCTCGAGTGTTACAACCCCGGGACCGTTCGAGCTTTCGAAACTTCTCTCGTTACTTCCTGCTTTTCGCGCAAATAGAACTCCCTCTCGGGCGCGCGATAGTCACGAGCTTTCGAGCGTCTCCTTCGAGCGTTACGAAAATAGAATGGCAAATGAGTAACCGAGAGCTTCGAAAACCGAAGGCGATCCGCGCGGATAGCTTTTTCGGATTTTCTCTATCCCTCGAGAAAAAGCCCTTCGTCTACAAAAATGCAACTCTCACCGAGTTCCATTCACTTTTTGTCTCGCTAAACAATCTTACAATAAATAAAAAAATTAACATATTTACTAATTTTCTTTTGTACTTAACGTTGCTCTTAGCAGTGACAAATAGGAATAATTTATTTCCGCATGGTATAATGTGTGCTGACACGGATAGCGTATGACGCGCGGCTTTAAACACATTCGCGCTAGCTTCTCTGTACGCGGGCCTGTGTGTGCGAGAGGGAATACCTATACGCATGGTTGCGGGCTCTAGTGAGTCAGGGGTCGATCAACTATTTTCGGACCTCTTTGCTTGCCACACGTCCTTTAACCTAGACACCCTTTATTTATCTTGCACGCTCGAATGACCCCAGCGCGGTCCGAGCCTCTCGCCAACTAGCTCACCGCGGTTTGTGTTTTGTACTATAATAAAATCTCTCGCTTCGGCTTTTTTTTTTCCCCTCTCTACCACCCGTGTATGGCCCCCCCCCCTGTGACCCCGAGAGCTCCGGGGTCGAGCCCCGACAACGATAATCATACGCGACGTTAATCTCCCTCTCGACGGCCGCGCAGGAAAATTGACAATTCTTCAAATGATTCATTTCCGGTTCGTGCGCGGCTTAGTCTCCATTCTCTCTCATTCCGTCTGTTCGTCTCTACACACAGAACACACACACACACACACATATATGTGTTTTTTGCAGTGTGCGTGTTTTGCCGGAGAGGCCCGATGCAGAGAGAAGCAAAGGAGACCGGTCTCGCGGGCACGAAGCCCTCGGTTTATATGGAGGAACTCTCGTGCACGAGAGACCTCGTGCTCTTTGCCTTTGCTTCCCGTACCCACCCAGTCTCTCTCTCTCTTCTTCCCTCTCTCGCCTCTCGTTTCCCCCTCGTCGACGTTGTACTATGTGGGGCAGAAGGGTTCGTCGAGCGAATTTACACACACGTTCGTACGACGCCAGACCTCCTCGCTCTCTCTCCGTACGGAAAAAGTGTCTGAGGCGCTTGCACGACCGCGTATTATACAGTGTGTTAAGCGAGCCGAGCGAGGAAACCGACGACGACGAGAGAGAGAAGACGAAGAAGAAGTCTAAATATAATGCCGGGGAGCAGGCCACTCGGTGCTCGCTTCTCTATCCGGCTTCTTCCTTCTTTTATCCACTCTATATATTCTTCAATCGTCGTGCATCCGCGTTCGTACGTTCGTGCCTCACGTGAGAGAGTCACGGCAATCGGTTCTCGTTGAACGCACGCCGCACGTACGACGACGAAGGTATACACGAGCGGGTTCGATGGTAATTACGACGATGGAATGATGCGAGACAGAATAGACGCGTATCACGCAATGTTTCACTGTTTTCGTTTCTCTCTCGCGACTCGTCGACGCGGATAAATCGATGGAACCGGGATACAGGAGGGAGGAGGAGGCGCGTCTCGGCGAAAACGCGAAAGAGATCGGAGCGAACGGAGAAGGCGCGCACCGAGAGGCATGCAGAACACGCCTCGGCGTTGGTGCGCACCAGTATGCAGGCCTAGACCTAGACCCACTCAAGCTAGCCTAGACCCAGAGCACCCGGCAAGCCACGCCGAGGCTTGCAACGACAGAGAGGAAGCAATGGGAGAGACGGCTCTAAAGCTCTCCCGCGTCGAGACGGGCCGACGAGCGCGGGGAAACAACGATGGTGGGGATTAATGGCCAGACGACGCAAAGCCAGAGCTGGGGAGGGGCCTCTCTCGTACACTCTCGTTCGAACTCTTTCTCTTCCTCTTTTCCTCTCTGTTTCGGTTATACGCGCTTTTGTCCATGAGAAACTCTCTTACGTCGCTCGATTTGCGTTGGTAAGAGTCATCCGCAATTGCGATACGTAACTCTCTCTCTCTCTCTCTCGATTTGGCAGATATTCACGCGCGAAAGTGAAGTTGGCCTGACAAAACGCGCATTCAGGCTTGCCGCCAAATATAGATAGTCGGCAAGAAATTCGTTTCTTTCGGGAACGAATGTTTTTGTTAGTCGAAAACACAAAAATTCTATCATTCGAATTCGAATAAATACAGTTTCACGAATTAAACGCGTGATTTTCAAGCACGATATTTAAAAAAGATTTCTGTCGAGTTTCTATTTTTCAGGATGCCCGTCTCATTTTAATAAATAAATAATTTCAGTCAAATCACTCTTTTGAAAAAACTAAATTCTTGCGGATGTACTTTTATTCCAGCAATTTTGAAAAAAAATTGGAAGGCTAGTAGAGCAGTTTCTCGGTTTCTCAGCATCAAATGTCGACAGGCGATATTCTTTTTTTGTGTAGAGAAAATTAAAGGGTGCCTTTCGAGACGAAACGGCGAAAGAAGGCCGTCAGGAAGAAAAGTCTGTAGGAAGCGTTCGTTGGTAGTTGAAATTGATTCGCGTACAGTATGCACATAGCATATAATGCGGCGGAAGGAATGCAGCAAGAAGAGAGAAGGAGCCTTGATCACTGACCTCGCTCACGTCTTTTATCTTTATCTCTCTTATTCGCGCTCGTTCGTACGTCTACCGAGGAGTACACTGCGAAAGAGCGAAAGGAAAATACGTGTCACGCCCACTACGCTTTTGTGCCCGTGTATGTGTGTGTGTGTGTGTTTGCGCGGGTTCGTGTCTCTCGCGCCGAGTCTCATCGGCGTATTTCGCCTTCCTTTTGGCATGTCCATTACTTTCGTCCACGCGCGTTCGCGTTTCATTTCGTACGATGCTCGGCCGTTCTCGTACGTAAACGAGCCGAGTCGGAAAGAAATGACGCGCTCACGATATACAACGCGCTCGCCGTGTATATGCATGAGTATGTAAATGGCCTAAAGAAAAAAAAGGAATAAAAAAACCAATAAGAATGCAGACAGTGCAACGGTTTGTACCGCGATGAGAAATCTCAAACTTCCGTATAACATCATCACTGTGTTGGAACCTCGATAGCAAAGGCTTCTCGAAGCCTAAAAATTTTTTCTGGAAACTACGGAACAATTTGTCTCGCCTTTCGTGCATTTCTAAACGAATTAAAAAAGAAGCTTTACATTCTATGCGTTTGTTGCTCCCTATCAGCGACCGCGTATCGCCTCTCCTTTCATCCTTTTCCGGGTGTCGTTGCGCCCGCGATATCGTCGAATGCTGTGAACGCGAACCTCTCGCCGACGTAGCGCACCGAGCGCGTCTCCGAGCGTCGTGCGAAACGACACTGTCGGACTGCGCGGAAGGGAGGGATTTCGCGAGTGTCGGTTTCGGGGTTAAAGATAGCGAGGCATGAGGCAGTAGGGTAACATAATAGGTCGACGCTGCTCGCGAAAGAGTGAACAAACCCGACGGAACGTTATACACGGGCCCCGGTGAGACACAAGATAGACGGCAGGGACGCGACGGATAGAGAACGAGAGACGGTAGTACGCGAGAGAGCTCGAAGAAGAACGAAAGTGAGAACTGTTCCGAGCGGGACGGAAACAAGTTGGTGGATAAAAGCCGAGATAATACGAGATAGAGAATAACGAGGAAGAGGATACGTCGGGGCGGGCGAGGAGGGGCGCGGTGGGAAGGGAAAGAAAAAGGAGGGAAAGGATCGACGAGGTGCACGACTCCGTCGGAGGACGAAGGGTCGGACTGCAGCGCGAAGCTTCTTCTTTCACGGTGTAGAGTCCAAGCTCCGAAGAGGGATAGCGAATAGCGAAGCGAGGCAAAGAAGCGCAAGAGAGATAATGTAACGTCGGGAGAGTCCCCGACGTAGCGAGTTAGCCGACTCTTTGCCTCGTGTGTTCGTATCGTGTACATATATACATGTATACACATATATATATAATATATATGTTAGTATCTCTGTGGCAAAAGGCGCGCGCGGTGCATCGGGCTAGCAGTTGCGAATGGCGCGGCGGCGCGACCAGCGCTCACGGCAGTGGATGGACGAGGAGAAAGAGGGGATGGGGAGGAGAAGGATAGAGCAGTTAAGTTAGTCTGTCGGTCAGTGACTGCCTGACTTTCCCGGCACAGCTGAAGGTCAACTCTCCCCTTCTACCGAGTGAGTTTGTGGCCTCTCCTCTTCTTTCTCCTACCTCCGGCTCTCAGCCTTCCTCCGTCGCGTCCAACCCCATCTTTATCTCCTCCGCTCGTCTCTCTATGCACTCTTCTCTTCTTCTTCTACTACCGACGGTGGCGACCAATACCACTGCCTCCTCTACTGTAGACTCGGATTCGTCCGTATGCGCGCCTTCGCGCTATCACGAACACCAATGCGTCGCCGATCGTTCTCAGCTCGTTGCGTTCTCATCCCGTTCGAAGCCCAGATATCCGGTTTATCAGTAAAACTCCCGAGAGCCAAGAGCCAAGACCAGATAGCGATAGAGAAGAAATAATAATTGACTGGCATTCGACCGAGTGTGTTAAATCCGAGCGATATCTTCTCGTTGCTCTTACGAGTCTTCCCAGCCAATTATCTCAACGCACATGTATCTCTATATTCATGGATATATCTATATATAAATATATATAGGTATAGAGATTTTCTATGGTTGTTACTACTTGCCGCTACCGACTGTTTCTACTTTCTGTCTCGGGCGCCCGTGCGAAAACAGCATCTTCTCTCTGCTGTACTTTCAGTATCGCCTACTTAACTGGACTTTTTGTCTCGTTCAGATCGGCGGCAGGAACAACAGGCACTTTACCTTTTCGTGCTCCCGCGAGAGTCTCTGGAAACATCGTCCAGTGTCCAGAATCCCCCCACTGTGCAGAAACAAACACTCCGAGCTCATATCCTCCCTTGTTCATTCTCTATATCGCCTTCATGCCTAATTTTTTTCTCTCCTCCCCTCCGCTTCCCCCTCGCTATACTCGTACTTCCGGTCGCGATGGCTAACGCGAAATTCTCACAAAATAAACCATCGCGATCGAGAGAGAGAGAAAAGGGGCAAGCCTCGCGGGCATCGAGCTCGATTAGTCGAAGCGAGAGAGAGATCGGTTTCTCTATTTTTAAACACGGGCGTAGTCGTCGTCGGATTCAGCAGCGAAGCGCTATACGCTTCGAGCTCCTCTCTCTTATTCCTCGTTACGATTACACCGAACTTCCTGCTTCTCGATCGGGATAACTAGAAAAAAAATATGAAAAGATAGAAGCAGGTGTGTTATCCGGAATCGACGACTTCCTCACGAATGCGATTCCCTCGACTGCAGGGGACTCATTACATTGTGGATGACGCGCGGAGGGAAGTGCGTGTCTCCATTGTATTCCGCTTCAAATTGAAAAAAAAAAAAAAAAAATGTAGAAAACTTCGTGTCTGCTCTGCGTTAATGACTTTACGCGAATAACGAACAATCGCATGTTTCCAGTTGCCACAGCGCGAATGACTCTGCGTCGGGGATTCGATATACGCGATATCGGATAGAGTCGTATCGGAAACGTAGCGGGAGGTACGCATCGTTGATAGAACGCGAGAGAGCGAGAGAGAGAGAGAGTCGTCACTCAATGGACTCGTCTCTCGCTCGGTCTCACGCCCGGCTGTCGAGGCTCGTGGTATAGGTCAGTGAAGCTCGCGAAGTTTCCCCCACTACGTTTTCTACGCGAGATCGCTGTGGCGGCCGACGATCAACACGGCCGAGCCGCAGTACGAGCGGTCTCACTCGCCTAGACAAACGGGGTCTACGATTGACTCATCTAGCCGGAACGGCAGTCATACAACGCTCGCGCCACCGCGGGCAAGCGTCCACGCGCGTTTCTTCATCCACTCTTCTACTTCTTCTTCTTCTTCTCGTTCTTATTCTTCTCGAGCCGCGGAAGCTACGCGGGAGACTTCTCGCGATCTCGAAACTTCGCGTAGGCCGCGCCGACGACGTTCCCTTCTCCAACCGAGAACAACACAGTTCCGCGGTGAGAGGATAGACAGATCGAAAGCTACGAGAGACAGAAAGAGAGCCTCGAGGAGGATATTTTTGGATTCTCGGGCTAAGCGCAGCGGAGCCCACAGCCGGTCCTGCAAATTCGACGGAATTCCAATCCGCTTCCGAGCCGAATCTATTCTTCACTCTCACTCTTTTTTCGCCTTCATCCTACCTCCTGTATGAACCGCGGTATTTCGCTCGAAATTCCGATCTTTATCGGATTTCGGAGCGATGGATAAAGAAGATTGTAAATTATATTTTCTCTAGGCGAAGAGACATTTTTGCGATGGATTTTCATGAGAGTCGGAGCGTATAAAAATAGTAAGGCGAGGCTTCGATGATCTTACAGCCGGAGAGAACGGAGCCGACGACGCTCTCGCGGCTGAGCTCGATGAGCGAGAGAAAGAGAAGAGATACTTCGGAGCTCGCTATTATGCACTAGAAGCTGATGGCGTCACCGTGCAACCTTGGTTCGGGTCAGTCCTCTATCATACTGCAGGCAGGCTCTCTCTCCGCTTCCCGTCGACCGTTCTCCTCTCCCCACCCTCCAACCTAGAACCCCTTCCACCCCCCTCGCCCTCTTCGCCTCCCTTCTTCGCTCGCTTCTTCTCGTCTTTCCTTCTCCTCTTTCGCCTCTTGGCTTCTTCCTCCTAAACGACGTCGTCGGCTTCGTCGTCGCCGTCGTCGATCTTTTATATACACAACGTACGACGTACACAACGCTCGAGTGCTCAACACACGCTCCGATCTTGCTCTCTCTCGAACCTCTGCGAATTCACCGGCCGCGGACTCGCTTCAAACGTTTTGCGCCCCACCATACGTCGTCGCGACTACTGAACCCTCGAGACCCCGCGGTCGCTTCCCTTCTCGCTCCTTTTCCTCTTCGTGGTCTATCTTACCCTCTTTACTGGCTTTTTTTTTGGTTTATATACACCGCCAGTGCATACGTACACGCGCTCGGAGTGAAGAGAGCTCCTGAAAGATCCCGACTAAACTTCTCTTCCCCGTTTCTCTCTCTTCATTCCCGCGTTCTCTCGTTCCTTCGTAAAACGTTTCCGTCGTTCGCAGATTGCAGATTTCGAGTCTGAGCGATATAAGAACCGCGTGGAAATACCTACCTGTGTATACGATCCTTTTGTGTACTACGTCCCGAGACGACGAACGCGCGAATCCCTCTCGCTTACCAAACTACAAAGCATACGTATCTCCGCCTTTTTTTTTTATATATTATTTTATGCTTGCTCGATACGAATGGCCGCGACTTTGGATATGGAAGAATTTCGCGATATACAAAGACTTTTATCCTCCTAAAATTCTGGATTTTTATTTTTTTTCGTTGTCTATTGTTATCTCGTAACACGAGCGCTAACACTGACTATCTGAACAACAATACGAACAATACAATAATACGAATACGAATATTCCTTTTTTTAATTTTTGAAATTATTTTCTGAATTTTTTTTTCTTGCTCAATTCCAAAATCCATAAATTTGGAAAAAAAATATTTTCGTGGTAAATGGAGATTTTCATCTTCAATTGTGGATTTTTTTCTATCGATTTTTATTCATTATATATATATTTTTTTCGTTATCAATTGTATACCCCGTAACACGAGCGCCAATGCCTATCTGCATTACGAAGAAAATTAATATCCGCGACGCAATACGCTAATACTCGCGAGAGGAGGGCAAGGGGGGGGGGGGGGGGGGGGGGTGTACAAACAGGTATAGCGTGTTGCACCTGTGCAGTATGTCGAGGCCTCTATTTACAGTTGGGAGATACCGGCGAAACGTTTCCCGAGTGCGTAGGAAGTGTGCACAGATTGGAGAAGAAAAAAAAAAAAAACGAAAGCAAATGCAATCTTACTCGATAATGCAACGAAATCTGTTATGTGATTTCAATAAATCGATTATTATCGGAATAAATCCATCGCGGCTCTCGACTTTCTCAGATAAGAGATGCTCGACGACGAGCAGATCTCGGGGATAACAAATATACTTCCGGGAAACCGAAGATTAATCGACTTTTCGTGGGAGTTTCCCGATCGATTATAATTTTTTGTCTTCCTTCGGTTAGCGCTCGCGCTCCTTGCGCAGACGAGTTAGACGAGTAAAACCCGTGTGGACGCCGAGTCGTAATGCCGAGCGAGAGATTGTTGGCTTTCAATAATTATTATTTCGTGTCGAAACGACTTTCACACTTGTCCATCGCCTACTTCCACAGTTCACGCGCTTGCGGACGACTCGTGCGCGCAGATCGAGCGTTAAACGGCGCGCGGATGAGTAAGAAGATTGCCTACGTCCCAGATTTACCGACGATGTAATGTACCTACGCAACTGTTAGGCACCGTAGGTACGATTCTGCTGGCCGTTCTTTGTGGCCGATGACGTCACGATCAATCCGGCTGCGAGTCTCGTTAATCGAATAGCGCCATCAGTTATGCCGCTGCGGACTCACGAGCGCGCGCGGAACCACTCTTCGACGACTTGCCGTTGAGCGGTCAAACAGAGCAATGATCTAGGCGCGCAGGGATCTACCGAAATGAATTTATCGCTTCGACTCCCAGGGATCTGCTTCAGAAATGTATTCACAACAATTTTTTTTCAATATCAATCTTCACACAAATAACATTAAAACTAATAAGTAATTAAAGACTCGCTAATGATTCTTCTATACTTTAAGAATAGATTTTGAGCAGATTTCTTTGCATTGCCATTTTAATATACGAATGAATTTGATTTAATGATTCTTATTATGCTTCGTGTTAACGAAATGTTAATGATTTTTCTTTTTTTTATCATTGCAGTTTCGGAGAGCTACAACAGCTACGTCAATTCCATGTACGGCGGCGGCGGAGGACAATTCGCGACGCCGTGCACGCCGAGCCCACCGCGAGGACCGGGCGGCGTACCGACGAGCGTGATACAAGCGGCGACCAGTTCAGTTTCCGACGATCTCTACCTGCTCGAGTTGGGATTTCCACCGCGAGCGAAGAAGAGCAAGCTCAAGAAGCCGCGCCAGGGCGAGGGTGCGGCGGTCAAGAGGAAATCCCGCGAGGGTTCGACCACGTATCTGTGGGAATTTTTGCTTAAACTCCTGCAGGATCGGGAGTACTGTCCGCGCTACATAAAGTGGACGAATCGAGAGAGGGGAGTGTTCAAGCTCGTCGACAGCAAAGCCGTCTCGAGACTCTGGGGCTTGCACAAAAACAAGCCGGACATGAATTACGAGACGATGGGACGAGCATTGAGATACTATTATCAGCGCGGAATACTCGCGAAAGTCGACGGTCAGAGATTGGTGTACCAGTTCGTCGACGTGCCGAAAGACATTATCGAGATCGATTGTACGGGTGCGTGAGATAAGGCCTCCCCTTCGTCGAGGGAGCTCGGAATTTACATGAGGAAACATGCGAGTAGCAAGAGTAATTACTCGAACGTAAGAGCGACGTTTTCGAAGCGCGACAGATCGTTGTCGTCGAGCTCGCCGTACCAGCAGCAACATCAGCAACAAGTGCCCACATGGCACATCCCTCAAACGATGAATCGCCCTCTCTGACTCCGTTGTAACTTGTATTATGACGCTGAACGCGAAAGTACGAATAGAGCAGAGCTTTTACGCTTTTTCTTCTTCATCGTCGTCGTTGTCGTCGTTGTATGCGGGGTCGAACGTTCGATGAGTTGCGCGCGAGCAACGAGACACATTGTGATGTGAGAGACGTTTTTTTTCCGCACGCGAACCCTCGCGCGGTTGGCGCATGTGAACGTTTTTTTCCTCTTTATAATTTGTACAAAATTCGTTTTTTTTTAGATATGTAAAGAAATTTAAAACAACTATCGCGCGCTCTCGCTCGCGCTCAACGAACGTATTGTTGTATCGTAGTACACGGAATGAAAAAAAAAAAACAAAATGAAAATATACTCTACGGACAAATTACTTAACTTAAAAGCTAAAGAGAGGAGAGAGAATAGGCGAAGAAAAAAAATTGTACATTCGAAACACGATAAATTATTTATTGTACATTTGACGATTTTATGAGATAAAAAAGTAACTAGGGAAAAATTGTTGAAAGAGTGAGAGGTTGGAGGAGAGCTGCGACGAGAGGTGAAAAAAAAAAGCAAAAAAAAAAAACGAATCGAAATTGTGGGCTGTGAAAATGGTTTGGATGAAAAGGGACAAGCGCTTAAGAGATATGTTCTGCCGACGATGAAAATAGGGAAAACGTTTGAAAGTGTGTGAAAAATCGGTTGAAGAGAGGGCTCAGGGAGAAGGGAGGGAGTTAACCATATTTTTTTAAAACAATACAAAAAAAAAAAAAGAAACGGAATGGCAAACAGGTTTTTTCAATTGAGCTGACGGTCGGGTTAAACGACGCAAGGTGCTGGCTATTACACACGAGGTCCAAGAATGTTATTTAGAAAAAAAAAACCTAGCGTTACTGGTTCATAGAAATTATTGAGAACAGACATTATCTATATATCTCTGTATATAAAAAAAAACAAAAAATCTAACTCTAGCATTGATATTGAATATTATATATATATTATACAAATATCTATTGTATGTTATGTAGTAAATGGCGCGTGTTAATGTGTCTCTGTGAGATTTTGCCGTCACGTCGGTTGCTTACGATTGTTCAGGAGAAGGACTTGTTTTACTCGCTCTTGCGACGTCTCCGAAAAGGAAAAGAATCCATTAGAAATATAATTCTTAAAAAACAAGATTTAAAAAAAAGCATGAAAATCGATTCATCATTTGTACCATCGACCACTTTGTACAATCTCGTTGCGCGATCACACGCTCAGAAGGACTGGTTTATTAATCGTCCGAAAACCTTCGATCGCGCTTCATCATTATTACGAATTATAGTCGACTGAACGCACACTTTGAAAAGCTTCCAATGGGCTTATCGAGATACATTTCGGAGACGTGAATATGCAATTGCCGCGTGTTATCGGAAGAGCGAGACTCATCGTCGTTTCTCACGTCCAAACACATAAGCCCGGGGTGTGTAATAATAATACCGTAGAATAAAATTTTTATTTATTTACGCCCCGTGTGGCCGACGTGCGCGTGAAAGTGTGTCCCATAGGATATAATTTTGTATATAGAAATTTCGCTTAAAGAATTTACTTACTGTCGGAAACCATTAAACAAGTAAAGAAAAAAAAAAAGTAAAGAAGTAACTTTCGTATGTAAGCAAGTGAGAACGTTAAGAAGGAAGAGTATATAAATTAGTTGTATACTTTAGGAATATAAGGCTCAGCAGTGCTCTCTGAACACGGCTTCTCGATGATAGCCTTTGGATTTTTAAACGAAAAAAAAAGAAATATCGAAATACAGTTAAAAAAAAGAATGAAGAAGAAAATATTATTATACTACAGTGATCCAGTGCTGCCAATAAATGCCTGAGACGGTCCCTTGCATTTGCCACACAAAAAGAAAATATACTACGAAATAATTATGTGAGAAAAAAAACGCAGACGCTGTTGATATTGATACAAATTAAAAAGAATAATGTTGCGGGACGCCAGACATACCGATGATACAAAGCAAATTGCCTTTACGTATTAAACAAAGACGTGTTGCCTTCTAACGAAAAAAAAGAAAGAAATAATAACAAAACAATGTTTTAGCGATTTGTATCACGAATACTATCACACTGTCCCAGTACTTAAAGAAAAAAAAAAGAATTAAAAAATATCTCCCCTCGAAGAAGCCCCCGTCGTTTTGAAGATAGATTTTTTAAAGTCATTGACTCGTGTTTTTTGGTACATGGACATTTTGAGAAAAAATAAAAAAATAAAACAAATCGTATCTACGTTGCATCTGTGAGGAACATTATGAGAATTATATTTAAAAGAAACGTATATAAAGTATAAAAAATGTGAAAAAAAGATATTGAAAAGAAAAAGAAAAGCAAACATACATCAGAGTACAATTGACAAAAGCAAGTACCTATAAAATATACCACTTCTATACACATGATATAATAAAGAAAAAAAAAACATAAGAATAAAAATACACACACTTGTAAACAATGAATGGACACTACAAACAAGATTTTAAAAAATCCTATTTTTAGGTGAATTAAATTTACATATACATAAACATTTGATTACAGTACGAGATATTTTAACGGATAAGACTTAACTGTAATAGGGATAAACGAGAAAAAAAAGCGTATAATGATTTACTTGTAAAATATATGAGATACGATGGATTGACGTAAGGAACTCTAATGTAACGTTCTGTGATTCGTTGTTTGTAGGTGAAATTTAATAAAAGAATACTGTATCATAAAAAAAGAAACAACTTTCATTCAATATCGATTCGATTCCATGTCCTTCCTGCTCCACCGAAAAACAACCTCTCAGTTCCAAGACCTTCGTAACGACGAAGTTCCGTACAGTATATTTCGGCGATGATAACACGTCGTGCTTGACGTAACAACTAAATATAGAACGGATGGAGTCAGTTTAAACTGTGCGGTATCTCTCGTAATGAGCGTTGCGCCGCGATTGGTCGAACGTCGAAAGGACGAGAGAAGCCGCCAACCGAGTCATCGCGAAAGATTCTCAAGTGGCGAGAGGGGGGAGAGGTTGAGTGGGTGGAGGGGACGAGTTCGTGAGTCCATAGGCCCGTTAACAGTAGTGGTTGCGCCGCAAACGTAGCAACACCGCCGGTATCGAACGTTATTTCATACAGAACGAATACAAACGTGAGTAATTAATCGAAGAGGCTTCGTAGGAAACGACAACGGCGAAAAGTCGCGTAATCAACATCGACGGAATCTTTGAAGATACAATCCCGATTACAGGAAAAGTGTGCAGTTCGCACAGTACGCAATCTCCGAACGAATTATTGATTCCCGAGAGGCTATACCCGCTTGCCACACCCCACGGCCATTTTGGCCTCACGCTAAAGAACACACTCGAGTGAACGCTCGACGTTCGCAACAAACGTCGCGATGGATCAAATCACACCGAAGGAAGTGAAGATTCTCGAGAATCCGGAGGACATTCAGGAACGTCGCGAACAAGTGCTCGGACGATATGCGAACTTCAAGGCCGAGGCTCGCAACAAACGCGACAAACTCGAGGACTCCCGTCGCTTTCAGGTACGTCGATGACTTCATTCTTTTTTCGTAAACACACGCACACATTCTGTTTACCGTTATCGAAGCGCCAGTATGTCAAAATTACGTACATTACACTACAAGTCATCATTCTTGTTCGTTCGACGCGCAACGAGTAGGATGGCGTTTTATTCGCGTTGTGTTTACATTATTGTTATTGACATTTCATTCGAATTATTCCTTTCAATTCGTCAATCGATTATTAAATTATTTCTTCAAAATCATTTTGAATTGTCGAGTATTGAAATTATCTATTTAAAATTATTAAAAATCGTTGAAAATGAAAATGTTATTATTATCATTATGACAGTACTTCAAACGAGACGCCAACGAGCTCGAGGGATGGATCTACGAGAAGCTTCAAGCGGCCTCCGACGAGAATTACAAAGATCCGACGAATCTTCAGGCGAAGATTCAGAAGCATCAAGCCTTCGAGGCCGAAGTGGCTGCGCACTCCAACGCGATAGTCGTTCTGGACAACACGGGCCAGGAGATGATAGCGCAGCATCATTTCTCCAGCGACACGATTCGCAAGCGTCTCGAGGAGCTTCATCGTCTCTGGGATCTTCTGCTGTCCCGTCTCGCCGACAAGGGACTAAAATTGCAGCAGGCGCTCGTGCTCGTGCAGTTTCTTCGTCACTGCGACGAAGTCATGTTCTGGATCAACGACAAGGAAGCCTTTGTCACCACTGACGAGTTTGGTCACGATCTCGAGCACGTCGAGGTGTTGCAGCGCAAATTTGACGAGTTTCAAAAAGACATGGCGAGCCAGGAGTACCGCGTGACGGAGGTTAACGAGCTCGCGGACAAATTGTTGCTCGACGGGCATCCCGAGCGCGATCAGATTCTGGGACGCAAGGAGGAACTCAACGAGTCCTGGCAGAGATTGAAGCAATTGGCGATTCTGCGACAGGAGAAATTGTTCGGCGCTCACGAGATTCAGCGCTTCAACCGCGACGCCGACGAGACAATGGCGTGGATCGCCGAGAAAGACGTTGTTTTGTCTTCGGACGATTTCGGTCGCGATCTCGCGAGCGTACAGACGCTCCAGCGTAAGCACGAGGGTATCGAGCGCGATCTCGCGGCCCTCGAGGACAAAGTCGCGACCCTCGGCGCCGAGGCTGATCGTCTCGCGGCCATTCACCAGGCCGATCATTCCCAACAGATTCAGGCGAAGCGCGCCGAGATTCTGCAACTGTGGGAGAGCCTCACGGCCAAGGCCAAAGAGCGAAGATTCAAGCTCGACGAGTCTTACTATCTCCATCGTTTTCTCGCGGACTATCGCGATCTAGTTTCGTGGATGAACGACATGCGAGCAATAATATCCGCGGACGAGTTGGCGAAAGACGTGGCCGGCGCGGAGGCTCTGGTCGAACGACATCTCGAGCACCGCGGCGAGATCGACGCGCGCGCCGATAGTTTCGATTCGACGACACTCGCGGGCAATCAGTTACTCGAGAGAAAACACTACGCCGCCGAGGAAGTCGCTCGCAAGCTCGATTCCCTTACCGAGGACAAGTCGTCGCTGTTGGAACTGTGGGAGAAGCGTCGTATACTCTACGAGCAATGCATGGATCTTCAGTTGTTCTATCGCGATACCGAGCAAGCCGACGCTTGGATGGCGAAGCAAGAGGCTTTTCTCGCGAACGAGGATCTCGGCGATTCTCTCGACAGCGTCGAGGCGTTGATAAAGAAACACGAGGATTTCGACAAGTCTCTCGCGGCGCAGGAGGAGAAGATCAAGGCGCTGGACGAATTCGCCGGCAAATTGATTGAGGGCGGTCACTACGCGGCCGACGACGTTGCCCAGCGTCGTCAGATGCTTCTCGAGCGTCGCGCAGTTCTGCTCGAAAAATCGGCGCAACGCCGTCGTCGTCTCGAGGACGCGTTCAAGCTTCAACAATTCGAGCGCGACTGCGACGAGACGAAGGGTTGGGTTAACGAGAAATTAAAATTCGCCACCGACGACAGTTATCTCGATCCCACGAATCTCAACGGCAAAGTGCAGAAACATCAGAATTTCGAGCAAGAGTTGAACGCTAACAAGACGCGAATGGAGGAGATGGTTTCGACGGGACAGGAACTGATCGAGAGCGATCATTACGCGAGCGACAGAATTCGCGCTCGCACCGACGAGATCGTGACGCTCTGGGAGAGTCTCGCTCGCGCGACCGAGAAGAAAGGCACGAAATTGCAGGAAGCCTCGCAACAGCAACAATTCAATCGCACCGTCGAGGACATCGAACTTTGGCTATCCGAGGTCGAGGGTCAATTGATGTCCGAGGACTACGGCAAGGATCTGACGAGCGTGCAAAATTTGCAGAAGAAACACGCTCTGCTCGAGGCCGACGTTGGCTCGCACGCCGACAGAATCGAGAGTATAACGCAAGCAGCCGAGCAATTCGTCAGCTCGGGACACTTCGACGCCGACAACATAAGAACGAAGCAGGAACAAATGCAGAGTCGTTACTCGGCCCTCCAGCGACCGATGAGCATCCGCAAACAGAGGCTTCTCGATTCGTTGCAGGTCCAACAGTTGTTCCGCGACATCGAGGACGAGGAAGCGTGGATACGCGAGAAAGAACCCGTCGCCGCCAGCACGAATCGCGGACGCGATCTGATCGGCGTTCAGAATCTTCAGAAGAAACACCAAGCCGTGCTCGCCGAAATAAACAATCACGAGCCCAGAGTCGCGGCGGTTTGCCAAGCCGGCTCGAAGATGCTTCAAGACGGACACTTCGCCGCCGACGAGATAAGCCAGAGACTCGGCGCTCTCGACGAGCACTGGGGACAATTGAAGGAGAAGGCTCGTCAGAGAAAAACCGATTTGGACGATTCCCTTCAGGCTCATCAGTATTTCGCCGACGCGAACGAGGCGGAGTCGTGGATGAAGGAGAAGAGACCCATTGTACTGAACGCCGATTACGGCAAGGACGAGGACAGTTCCGAGGCGTTGCTGAAGAAGCACGAGGCTCTCGTCAGCGACTTGGAAGCATTTGCCAGCACGATCGCCGCCTTGAGAGAGCAAGCCGCCGCTTGCCGACAGCAAGAGACGCCGACCGTCGATATCGCTGGCAAAGAATGCGTCGTTGCTCTGTACGATTACGCGGAAAAATCCCCGCGCGAAGTCTCGATGAAGAAGGGCGACACACTTACGCTTTTGAATTCGAACAACAAGGATTGGTGGAAGGTCGAGGTTAACGATCGTCAAGGTTTCGTGCCGGCGGCTTACGTTAAGCGTGTCGAGCCCGAGGCCGGATTGAGCGCATCGCAACAAAACTTGGCAAGAGAACAGAGCTCGATCGCGGCCAGGCAAGCCCAGATTCAAGCCCAGTACGACGATCTCATCCATCTGGCACGCGAGCGTCAGAACAAGCTCAACGAGACCGCGAAGGCTTACGTTTTGGTGCGCGAAGCCGCCGAGCTCGCTACATGGATAAAGGACAAGGAGAATCACGCTCAGGTCCAGGACGTCGGTGAGGATCTCGAGCAGGTCGAGGTGATGCAGAAGAAGTTCGACGATTTTCAGGCCGATCTCAAAGCAAACGAGGTCCGTCTAGCCGAGATGAACGAGATCGCCGTGCAGCTGATGAGCCTCGGACAAACCGAAGCGGCCCTGAAGATTCAAACGCAGATACAAGATTTGAACGAGAAATGGACGAGTCTGCAGACTCTCACGGCCGAACGAGCGAGCCAATTGGGATCGGCTCACGAGGTACAGCGCTTCCATCGCGACGTCGACGAGACCAAGGATTGGATCCGCGAGAAAGACGCGGCCCTCAACAACGACGATCTTGGAAAAGATCTACGAAGCGTTCAGGCACTGCAGCGCAAGCACGAGGGCCTCGAGCGCGATCTTGCCGCCCTCGGCGACAAGATCAAGCAACTCGACGAGACGGCGAATCGATTGATGCAGTCGCATCCCGATACCGCGGAACAAACTTACGCCAAGCAGAAGGAGATCAACGAGGAATGGACGCAACTTACCGCCAAAGCGAACTCGAGAAAGGAGAAACTGTTGGACTCCTACGATCTGCAGAGATTCCTCAGCGATTATCGCGATCTGATGGCGTGGATCAATTCTATGATGGGGCTCGTTGCCTCCGAAGAACTCGCTTCCGACGTTACCGGGGCTGAAGCGCTTCTCGAACGTCATCAGGTATATTAAAATACGATAGAATCCCTTGCTATTTAAGATGATGTGAAAAATCTCACGCTTTAACCGAGCGCGTTCGGAAACGAGAATTGTAATCAGCTTTCTTTCGATATCCGGAAGCTTCGGGGAGAAAAATCAATTACACAGCGTCTCGGAAACTTTTTGATGAGTACCTTGACAATTATTATTTATCGCAGAATGTTCAAGGCGTCGGAGTCACTTCACATCATCTTGAAAAAAGAATATAGCCACTCATAGAAATCGAGTAGAAGTAGCGGTAGTACCATCACGAGATATTTAAATTGTAGAGTCACAGGGCAGAGATAGACGCGCGATATGGAGTACGCCCAGAGGTATCGAGCCGTTTTGTGCATGCAACGCACGGTCGTTTGAACTTGGTTTTTTTTCGGGTTTTTTTTTTGCGTGTAACAGAGCGGTTATATACACTGTAAAAAAGAATAGTAAATTTCATGTACTTGTACTGAAATATTTCGTGCAGAAACTGGTATATTGAAATTATTGTACAATAGTGATGAAAAATTAATGTATTTTTGCAGTAAACTTAGAGTACATTATTGGACTTTGAGTATTTTTATAGAAAAATCGGAGTAAATAATCTAAAATCATTTATTTCGTTAATTCTGAATCTTAATTGTAGATTAAATTGAATGTCCCAGTTTATGCACAGAAACGTCTAGTAAATCAGTACACGAAATTTCCAGCAAATCTTTTTTCCGGTGTTTAACTTGGGAACAGTTCACAAGTGGCATTGATTATTTGCTGGATTTGTAGAATATGGAATAATCGCCTATTAACAGGATTGAGACGTTTATCCGGCTTTTATTTTGAAGTATCGCGCAATAATCGATTGTCACGCGACAATCGAGCTGTGAGAAGGATTTTTTTTCCGGCCTGAATATCGTTAACGATTGTACGGAGAATTTCAATCGTCATTTTGTTGCGCAGGAGCATCGCATGGAGATCGATGCGAGAGCCGGAACCTTCCAAGCTTTCGAGCTCTTCGGACAACAACTTTTGCAGTCCAGTCACTACGCGAGCGTAGAGATTCAGGAGAAGATCGAATCGATGGCCGAGGCCCGTCAGGAATTGGAGAAAGCGTGGATACAGCGACGCATGCAGCTCGATCAGAATCTCGAGCTTCAGCTCTTCTGCAGGGATTGCGAACAAGCGGAGAATTGGATGAGCGCCCGCGAGGCTTTCTTGAGCAGCGCCGACGCCGTCGACAGCAGCGACAACGTCGAGGCGCTCATCAAGAAGCACGAGGACTTCGACAAGGCGATAAACGCTCACGAGGAGAAGATCGCGGCACTTCAAACGCTGGCCGATCAGCTCATCGCCGCCGAGCATTACGCGGCCAAGCCGATCGACGAGAGACGTTGCCAAGTGTTGGATCGTTGGCGTCATCTCAAGGACGCGCTTATCGAGAAACGCTCGAAATTGGGCGAATCTCAGACGCTGCAACAATTCTCACGCGATGCCGACGAGATGGAGAATTGGATCGCCGAAAAATTGCAGCTCGCCACCGAGGAGAATTACAAAGATCCGGCCAACATACAATCTAAACATCAGAAGCATCAAGCCTTCGAGGCGGAATTGGCAGCGAACGCTGATAGAATTCAATCGGTATTGGCCATGGGTGGAAATCTTATCGAGAAGCATCAATGCGCTGGCTCGGAGGACGCCGTGCAGAAGCGTCTCGCATCGATCGCCGATCAGTGGGAATATCTCACGCAGAAGACGACCGAGAAATCGATGAAACTCAAGGAAGCGAACAAGCAGCGAACCTACATCGCCGCTGTGAAAGATCTCGATTTCTGGCTCGGCGAAGTCGAGAGTCTTCTGACATCGGAAGACGCCGGAAAGGATCTCGCATCTGTTCAGAATCTAATGAAGAAACATCAGCTCGTCGAGGCGGACATTCAAGCGCACGAGGAGAGAATAAAGGACATGAACGCTCAGGCCGATTCGTTGATCGAGAGCGGACAATTCGACGCAGCTGGCATTCAAGAGAAACGCCAGAGTATCAATGAGCGTTACGAGAGAATAAGAAATCTCGCTGCTCATCGGCAGGCCAGACTCAACGAGGCCAATACGCTTCATCAATTCTTCCGCGACATTGCCGACGAGGAATCTTGGATCAAGGAGAAAAAGTTACTCGTGGGTTCCGACGACTACGGTCGCGATCTCACCGGTGTACAGAATTTGAAGAAAAAGCACAAGCGCCTCGAAGCCGAGCTCGGCAGTCACGAGCCAGCCATACAAGCCGTTCAGGAAGCCGGCGAAAAATTGATGGATGTCTCGAACCTCGGCGTACCGGAGATCGAGCAGCGTCTGAAGCTTCTCAATCAAGCTTGGGCCGAACTGAAGCAATTGGCTGCGAACAGAGGACAGAAACTCGACGAGTCTCTCACCTACCAACAATTCTTGGCTAAGGTCGAGGAAGAAGAGGCCTGGATAACGGAGAAGCAGCAACTACTATCCGTCGAGGACTACGGCGACACGATGGCCGCTGTCCAAGGTTTGCTCAAGAAGCACGACGCCTTCGAGACCGATTTCGCCGCTCACGGCGAACGCTGCGTCGACATCTGCGACGCCGGCGAGGCTCTCATAAAGGCTGGTAATCACCGAGCCGACGCTATAGGACAGCGTTGCACACAGCTGCGCAACAAGCTCGAACAACTCGGGGCTCTCGCCGCTCGCCGCAAGACTCGGCTCAACGACAACTCCGCTTATCTCCAATTCATGTGGAAAGCCGACGTCGTCGAATCGTGGATCGCCGACAAGGAGACGCACGTTCGGTCCGAAGAATTCGGGCGCGATTTGTCGACCGTGCAAACGTTGCTCACCAAGCAAGAGACCTTCGACGCGGGTCTGCACGCCTTCGAGCACGAAGGCATACAGAACATCACGTCGCTGAAGGAGATGCTCGTCGATTCCGGACACGATCAAACCGCGAGCATTCAGAAACGTCACGCCGACGTTATAACCCGTTGGCAAAAATTGTTGGCCGACTCGGACGCGCGAAAGCAAAGACTCCTTCGCATGCAGGATCAGTTCAGGCAGATCGAAGAGTTGTATCTCACATTCGCGAAGAAAGCTTCCGCTTTCAATTCGTGGTTCGAGAACGCCGAGGAGGATCTCACCGATCCCGTGCGCTGCAACAGCATCGAGGAGATAAGAGCTTTGCGTGAGGCTCACGCACAATTCCAGGCGAGCCTCTCGTCCGCCGAAGCGGACTTCCAGGCTCTCGCCGCTCTCGACCGACAAATCAAGAGCTTCAACGTCGGTCCAAATCCGTACACGTGGTTCACCATGGAAGCTCTCGAGGACACTTGGCGCAACTTGCAGAAGATCATTAAGGAACGCGACGTCGAACTCGCCAAGGAGGCACAACGGCAGGAGGAGAACGACAAATTGCGAAAGGAATTCGCCAAGCACGCGAATGCCTTCCATCAGTGGCTGGCGGAAACGAGGTACGCTCGCCGTTCAATACCGTTTCTATACAATGCTCATATCCAAGGTAACATTCGGTGATGAAACTGAAAAAACCGGAACATGGTCGCGATCGAAATTACCACATTTCTCATAAACTCCCACTCTAAGTTTTATTCAACTTTTCTGGCTACTTTAAATAGCCATGATTTTGGGAAAAACACGATTCATAAACAACTGTTTCCTGCGGATTTATTTCATAGCGGAAACAATATACTTGGCCAACTGAGTGCATTAGTTTCCTTTTGATTGGAAACTAAGATTGCAATATTCGAGAAATAGAGTTATTGCATCGTTTTTTTATAATCAACAGAACATCGATGATGGAAGGTTCCGGATCGTTGGAACAGCAGTTGGAGGCAACGAAGCGAAAGACGCAGGAGGTTCGCGCTCGGCGTCAAGACTTGAAGAAGATCGAGGATCTCGGAGCGATTCTGGAGGAACACTTGATTCTCGACAATCGTTACACCGAGCACAGTACGGTCGGCCTTGCCCAGCAGTGGGATCAACTGGATCAGCTGGGAATGCGAATGCAGCACAACTTGGAGCAACAGATACAGGCGCGCAATCAATCGGGCGTGTCCGAGGACGCTCTCAAGGAGTTCTCGATGATGTTCAAGCACTTCGACAAGGACAAGAGCGGTCGTCTGAATCACCAAGAGTTCAAGTCTTGCCTTCGCGCCCTCGGTTACGATCTACCGATGGTCGAGGAGGGACAACCCGATCCCGAATTCGAAAACATACTCGGTAAACTTACCTTATCAAAATTCGACAACGTGTCAGCATTTTTGAAATTTATTGCTTTGGCTTCGTACTTAATTGAACTTCGATATTTACAGATATCGTGGATCCGAATCGCGACGGCTACGTCTCGTTGCAAGAGTACATGGCTTTCATGATAAGTAAGGAAACCGAAAACGTGCAGAGCTCGGAAGAAATCGAGAACGCCTTCCGCGCGATCACAGCGGCCGATCGACCGTACGTCACGAAAGAGGAACTTTATGCAGTGAGTATATTTTTTTTCTCAAGTACTCGGCGCCGAGACGCTGTCGCGTCTCTCGACAACCGGTTGCTCGGCGTTTGCATCAATTATCTGAAATACCGTTTAAAAATGGTTGCATCAAATGTTATCATTCATCTCGCAGAACCTCACCAAGGAGATGGCCAACTACTGCGTTGCCCGTATGAAGCCTTACGTGGATCCAAAAACGGAACGACCCATAACCGCTGCTATGGATTACATAGACTTTACCCGTACTCTTTTCCAGAATTAACGAGCTACGCGCCTCCATTCGACAAATACACTATTACTTTAACTTATTTACATAATTGAAGAAAAACACGTAATGTTTCACGTCCATGCGATAATTGATCGAACAATTAGCGTTGCGAAATAAAAATTGCTTATTATTTTCATTCGTCAAAGTCTTCGTACAAATATTCGGCAGTGAATTCACAACTTATCGAAACGTCTTAACACATACATTTAATTCTATAATAATTACTTTCACGCGCAATCGAAGTGCACGATAGTTAAAGTTTTCACAGCTTCACACATTCGGGCCATTTCGGCGAGATTATATTGGCTTTATCGCAATGCTTAAATGTTGCATATATTTGTAGCTTGTTATCTCAATAAAGATATACCATAATATCGGGCATATTCAAACGAGTACGAAAGGTGTTTCCGTCTCTTTGAGCAGTACATTGCGAAGATGGCAGCTCATGTAGTAGGGTCGGGACTCCGAGCCGTCGTTGCGCTCGCAATCCTCGAGAAAGCACAGAAATATCGTGGCGGCCGCGACTTCGTAGGCGCCGAAGAATGCGGTCGCGACGATGTAGGATCCTCCAGCGATGAAGACGATTGGGAACCACAGGTGTTCTTCGTCTGTGTAAGTGTTGGCACAGATCGTCCACGCCAATATTATCATCAGTAAGACAATGATGAATTTAATCGTTCCAAGCACCAAGGCAACGACCTAGAAACATTTCCATGACGGATGAGATCTCGGGAGACACACATCGCGAGGGCGGCTCGAAGAAAAACTCACCTCGTGATGAATGACAATTTTAAGAGTATTTCGCACTACAAGGCTCATCGCATCCGACGCCGAACTGAGGAGCCCTTTGCCGTATATCGCGCAATTGATGTATGCGTTCCGGTTCATGAACTTCACGAATTCCTCAACGAACGACAGCGCATTCGCGACACAGCAAAATATCGTACGGGCCAGCGAACAGCACAGGCTGTTTTCTCTCCCGCACCGGAACAGTCGAAGAATCCGATGGATTGCGTGGCAGATCGTTACGAGCAGAGAACCGAGTGCTACGGTGCCCAAATGATATCTGTATAATGCAAATTTGTTATAGCAGGCACGGTGGAGCGTGTGTCACGGTTCGTTCGGCATCGGCACTGACCTCATCGTTCTCCAGGTGCACGTGGCTACCGTGTGGGACGGAACGTCGGATTTGTCGAATGTCCAGTACCAAGTTGCGAATGTGCCGGCCAACGTAACTTCCTCGAACGCAGCGATGAAACAATGGAGCCATATGAATCCCATAATGTTTATACCGAACAGCAAACGGAACGGCCAAGTGCCCAGAGACTCGATCCCCGATAAATGCATTGCAACGGATAGTTGAAAAGTCAGAGCGATCAGATGAAGCAACCATGGAAACAGTGGAAAGAAGAGACTCGATTTGATCGTCGTAACGGCTCTGCAAAAGAAGAAACAATTAGAATCCCAACCTGAAGTCAGAATCGGAGAAAATTTCGAGTTCTTTCCAATGGGACAAAAATCCGTTGAAAATCAACTTTTTTAGAGAATCCAACACTAAGTTAAGAACACTAAGTTTTCTAAGAACACTAATTTTACGATAATAATTCGAAAAACTTATTGGAAATCGGTCAGCAAAAAAATGTTTAACGTGCCACTGGATAAAAAATAAGAATTTGGAGAAGAAATTAATTTTCGAATGCCCGTTTTGCGACAAGCGCTTGATCGATATCTGAGAATACGTTTGATCGATTGTCCAGAAAATTCCGTGGCTTAATGACAATTAAACGCGTAACAAAAATTCGTAACTTTTCGCGCACAAAAAAGAAGAAATCGAAAGAAACGTTTGAGAACAAGACAATAGTTACTTGCTGGCTTCCTTGATAAGTTGGCATGCCAATAGAATCTTCTCCCGGCGAACCACAGCCACCAGAATGATCAGTCCGGTTTTAAGAGCAAATACGATACTCAATGCAAGCCATGCGGAATTATACTCGTCCGTGAAACGGTTGTACGAGACTATCGCGAGGAAGACGGTGATCGCGATCCATAAAATGATTGACAAACACACGAGAGGAACGGCGATCCACCTCAATAGGAAGATGCACAGCAGACACATGACCGCACTGCCGGCGATCAGTCCCAATACCACCGGGCTGAAAAATCCTTGATTAGCAAACATGTACTTTCGACATTTTCAAGAATCCATTTTCATTAAAAAACCTTGTCAATATCGCAGGATCCAAGGCCTTTTCGACTTTCTCGGTCTGAGAGGCCGAAAGCTTTTTCATGGTTCCGGCGGAAAAAGCTGAAATTTTGAAAATCTTCGATCAATCAAGTATCGAAATGGGATGAAACGTCGGGAACGCACCATAGCATGCTACGGCGATCCAGCAGAGCATAAACACTGCAAAGATGGCGAGAGAGCGCTTATCCGTGCTGACGCGTTCCTTGACCGGTCCTTTCCATTCCGGCGAGTATTCGAGCTTTATCTCTGCAATGCGACAATCATACACGAGTTTGGTTGACAGTTGTCATTGTTTGGATTCGTTCGTTACTGGTTATACGCACTCTCGTATTTCATGGTTGTTTTTTTTTTTGCACACGAAAAAAAATGGCGCCCAAACCGCGAGTCACTTTTTGTATATAGTATCAAGAGGCAATCGCGCCCGTCGCAAACGCTACGCAATACTGCGAGTACCGATATCGCGGAATATTGTCAGACTCTCGAGTAATGGAATAAAAAAATTATCGCGACGAAACAAACCACGCCCGGGTATACCCCGATCGGGTAATTTCCACTGACGTTGCAAGACAGACTCGACGTTTTCGCAGAGCCCGTCGAAGTGTTGGGTGGGGGAGGCGAGCGAGTCTTTCTCTTTTTGCATCCGCAAATAAGGTCGTGCCGTACACGCCGTATACGCGACGGCGAGGCAGCGCTCCGGTTAGCCCGGTGCGTGACGAAGATCAATGATCTCTTCCGAACTCTTCTCGTTCTCGCGAATGTGAGGGAAATTGAAATAACGAAGCGTACACCACAGGAAGCTTATTACATAAAATAATCAATATAATTCGATAAAAGAAGTGTATAATTAATGTATATCGAATTAAGTATACCGCACAAAGATTATTACACAAAATAGTTCATATAATTCGAGTAACACATACTGTTGACCTTGGTCAACGATAAACAGAATGCAAGTACAAAATCTCTGTAGACAAGATTCACACCGCTTTGAACCTTCGGGTAATTTAAACGTCGATTTTAAATCGGCTTTATCGCCATCTTTAGGCGTTATTTTATGACGAACACGAGGCGATTAATCCTGGTATTCGGAATTTTTTTTTGTTTAGATGTTACTTAATTGTAGAAAGCATTGGCAGGTTTCTCATGGAGAGAAATGTATGTTATACATCGATAATTTTCAAACGGCTACGAAACTCGTGTCCGTTTCTTTGTACAACAGCGTACGGAGCTGACGGCTCATGTAATAAGGTCTTTGTTCCGAGCCATCGTTGCGTTCGCAATCCTCGAGATAGCACAGGAATATCGTGTCGACTGCGACGTCGTAGGTGGTGAAGAACACATCCGCCACGGTGTAGGCTCCTATGGAGACGAGGACGATCGGCACCCACCAGGTGTCGGCCCCGGTTTTCGTGCTGGCGTAGATCGACCACGCTAATGTACCCATCAGCACGGTGACGCTGATCTTGACCAACCAAAGCACCCAGGAAACGACCTGAAAACGTTTGGATATGAAATTGGAATCCGAGAGACTCGCATCGCGGAATCGGTTTATTAAGAAAGAAACTCACGTTGTTCAGAATCAAGACTTCAAGAACGTTCCTCAATATGAGACTCATCGCATCCGATGCGGAACTGCAGAGTCCTTTGCCGTAAACCGCGCAAATGACGTACGCATTGCGGTTCATATACTTCACGAACCTCTCGACATACACCATCAGATGAGCGGCGCAACAGGCGATGATCCGCGCCACCAAGCAGCACGGATCGTTCGACCTTGAGGACCGGACGCTTTCCAGAAGATAACGTATCAACCGGCAGATTGTTATGATCAGAGAACCGAACGCCACTGTGCCCAAGTGGTATCTGCAATTACAAGTTTGTTATAACAGGTATGGAACGACATTGAATGGGTCGTTATACAATGAGACCAGCAAAACTACCTCATCGTTCTCCAGGTGCACGTGGCTACCGCGGACGATGTCACGTCGGATTTTTTGAATGTCCAGTACCAAGTTGCGAACGCGCCGGCCAATGACATTTCCGCGAAGGCCGTGATGAAACAATGGAACCAAACGTATCCTACAAAGTGGATCCCGAACAGTACATTGAACTGCCAACCTTCCAGAGTCTTGATTGTGAACAAATACGCTCCAACGAGTAATAGATACGTCAAAGCGGCTAGCTGAAGCAACCATGGCAACAGTGGAAAGAAGACACTCAATGAGATCCCAGTAACGGCTCTGGAAAAAAAACCGAAACAGTCGTCAATGAGTACTCAAAAAGTGTGTATCCGTACTTTCCCAGCCAAAAGTGAGATCCGGAAAAAATGTCGAAAACTCTTCAATCAGATGAAAATCTGAAAAAATCGACCGTGCAAAAGGTGCCGAGAGCACAAATTTCGCATAACTTCACAAAAATTCAATGAATTGCTTGACAAAAAATATTTAGAAGTGGGTACAATTGTTTGTCAACCGAGTGTTTTTCATTACCGGAGTAAGTTCGATAACTTTTCTGAATACATACGAACTTCCTGCAAATATTATACGAAATAAATGTTCTCAGGTCTTTTTATACGGTCTATTTCCGTCCATACTTTAAATCCATTGGAAAATATTCGACATTCTCTATTCATCGATTTTTTTTGCTGAGAATGTAAGAATACAAACTTCCCAAGTGCCAGAGGCAATGAAATTTGAGGAGAATCGATTATTACTTGCTGGCTTCCTTGATAAATTCGCAGGCCAATCGAATCTTTCCCCACAGGCACACAACCATGAGAATAATTATCGCGGCTTTGATGCCGAATATAATGGAGAATGTGAGCCACAATGATTCACCGTCGGCGTTGTAAAGTTGAGAGAAATGGCACGCGAGATAAATGGAAACCGAGCACCACGCGATTGCCGATACAATCACAACCGGAACGGCTATCCATTTCAAGAGATAGATGGACAGCAGGCTCACGACCGCACTGGCAGCGATCAGTCCCAATATCGTCCCTCTGAAAAGTTCTCGATTAGCGAATAATACGTAATATCGAAATTTTCAAGAATACATATTTTGGCACAAAAACCTCGTCGATATAGCCGTGTCGAGGACATTTTCCGTGTGTTCGTAATCTTTGGAAGTCAGAAGGCTGTTTATGTCGCCGGCGGCGACGGCTGAAATTTTTGAAAATCCCAATTATCAAACCGTCGAGAGACAAAGAAGTGTGTTGGAAGCGCACCGTAGCATCCAACGGCGACCCAGCAGATCATAAACACTGTAAAGATGGCGAGAAAAGGCTTATCCGTGCTGGAACGCTCCTTGACCGGTCCCTTCCATTCCGGCGAGTATTCGAGCTTTATCTCTGCAAATCGACGATCGTGTTACAAGCTTAGTCGATCGTTTCGACCGATTCGGCATCGTTCGCCACTTTTTATACGCACCCTCGTACTTCATTGTTCTCTTATACGCGACGAATTCGGCACAAGGCGCGCGTCACTTTTAACATACAATACACGAAAAGCGAAGAGGCTTCGCGCAACCAAAACGACGCGATATCGCGACCGTCGATGTCACACAATATCGTATGTCTTTCGGCGAGTGAAATAAAAAATTATCGTGTTGAACAGTTAGAGTATGCGACCGGGTATTCCCCAGCCGGATAATTCCCACTGGCGGCGTAAGGCAGC
This sequence comes from Ischnus inquisitorius, assembly GCA_963924025.1. Taxonomy (NCBI): domain Eukaryota; kingdom Metazoa; phylum Arthropoda; class Insecta; order Hymenoptera; family Ichneumonidae; genus Ischnus; species Ischnus inquisitorius. The sequence goes on along the minus strand of OZ001245.1, from coordinate 5,457,707 downwards.
GTCGACTCCTTCGCAGGGTCCGTCTACGGCGCTAGGTGGGAGGGCGATAAACGACCCCTTCTCCTTCGCTTTTCTGCGAACGATGCCGTGGCTGCTGCAAACGCGACAGAGAGACGATGCACCGGTCAGCTCGGTTCGCGACAAGGATCACTGGTCTCTTCCTACTCCCCTCATTCTTGTATTTGTGAGCGTCGGATATATTCCGTTATTTTGTCGTAAAGCTGGGACGGTACCATACGCGCCGGTTTTGAGTATCGCGAATACTTTTCCTGGTCTCATAAAAAGAAAATCCTTCGAAAAAGGATTTTTTTTTAATTCCCAGTCAGTAATGCGCGCACTGAGAACGGAGAGAGACCCTTTTTCAATATTTTTATATACCAAAATAGTTATGAATTTACTTTATACACATTAATATTCGTTTTTTTTTTTTCAAGAATTTTTTTTTATTTAATGAATTTAATCGAGAATCAAAAGTTTTCGGAAAATCAACAGTTTCGCGAAATCGCGACAATTAGGAATTAGAGAGAAAAAACGAAGCGCCAGGCCTTATTTTTAATTCCTCTCATTTAACACTCAATAGTGAATCAGATAAACTTTCTTCAAACGCCAGTAAACATGTTTATTTTTTCAACAGCAATCAATTTGAAAAGTAATAATGATGACAACAACAATAATAATAATATGAAGACAAAGTTTTTCGACGATTCCCTTAAACAGCAGAATATAATCTCCAATTCAATGAGTGATTAAAAAATTATGATTCACGCTACGGTGTGGATAGGATAAATTCCTGTAAGCTTAAATTACGGTTATTTTCGCTATGCACGTGCATAACCCCACCCAGGACGCGTACGAGTGTTTTGCAAAGGGGAATTACCATACGGCAAGAAAACGTGAGCAGGAGCGATAATTTCAATATACGCGGGCGTTTACGCTCCAGAAAAAAAAAATCTGAGTCATAAAATTGTTTGCACTTGCGAAGAACAGCAGTGCACTGACACGTACCAAGCTATCGAAGAACAGAGAGACTAAAAATTGGCTTGATGGCATAGCGCCTGCTCGGCTTTTTTCGCAAAAAAAGTTTTGCGAATCCCCTCTCGCTACGATGCAAAAAATAAACTTGCGAGAACTTGTATTCGAGCAAAGCGAGTGTCTCTTCAGGGAAATGCTTGGGGAGGTCGCCAGTTACCATTGACGATTTTATTTGTTTATAATAAGAATCGTTTAACATTGAAACACGGCTGTATAAAAACTCCTCAATTTTTAAACAGTAATTTTTTTAAATAGTAATGAAAAAAATCGAAAAATTACGGGCGTGCGGTCGATCTTCGTGAAACGCGATACTGGCAGGACCTCAGGACTGAATATACGCCACAGACCCTCACCGAGTCACAACACTATCTAACTTACCACAATCGAATATTTTATCAAACGCCCATCTACAATTATTATACTTTCAAAGAAAACGATAAACAAAAGTTATAACACCGTGGAATATATAATATATTGTGCAATTAAAAAGGTTTCCCGATTCCTTTCACTCGATTTAGTCGCTTATTTGACCCATGAACTCGCTCTAGACTGGATGCTAAAAACAAGGCAAAAAACTTTTACGAAACTCTAAAGGCGTGCGATTCGAAAACGGCTCGTTTATCGTATCGAAGATAAGATAATGCGTTGGAGACGCACGAAACCGGTGATAATCAATACAGTCATTGTTCGCGATCCTTGTAGGGCGAAAATGATTAAATATTCTTCTCAAACATTATCATCAAATAATAAATAATATTATTAAATATTCTCATGCCATAAAGAGTTGTAATATATTCGATATGTGAAACACCACATATTTTGTCTTACATGCTGGACTCAGATTTTACACTATCTTAATACCTTTTTACTAAAATGATGGAATCCACAGCGCTGATCTCCAAATAGCATCGCTACATTTTTATTCAATTATTGTATACATCTACTCATTGGACGATTGTTACTGTAAATTTATTATAGAATTGGAGAAACAAATGTAACTGGCTGGTAATGTAACTGGCTACGGTTGGTGTAAAAAAATAACGTTGAAAAAAGCTGCCCGCATGCTTCATTCATTGAATATGTAATCTTCGTACACACCTTTTTCTAAAAATCAAAAAATCCTATCGTTTGCAATACGGACGGTGGTTTGCAAATTCATGAAGTGTGAGTGTTTATTTATGATGAAAGATCAACTTCATCTCGTCAAGAATAAGAATATTTTTTCAAACGAGTTGGAATCGCGTCTCCGTCACGACTCCTTTGTAGAGCAGTTTGTGAAGCTGTCTGCTCATATAGTAAGGTCTTTGTTGCGAGCCGTCGTTTCGTTCGCAATCCTCGAGGAAGCACAGGAATATCGTATCCACTGCGACTTCGTGGACGTTGAAGAAAGCAGTTGTGACGAGATAGCCTCCGATAACGACGAGGACCAATGGCACCCACCAGTTATCTATCTTGTACGTTTCGCTGGTATAATGAGCCCACGTTATCACGCCCAACAATAGGCAAATACTGATTTGACCCAGCCAAAGCACCCAAGAAACAACCTGAAAGTGTTAGAATAAAAATAATGTATCACTACAGTAGTGAATGTATCTCCGTGCGCTCGGAAAAAATTGTATGTGAAAACATCTTCAGTTCTTCTAACTTCAGCATTGGAGTCAGGATGTTACCTTGAAAGGGTCGCAACCTTTTTCGAGGACACCTCGAATTTGTACATTTTTTTCAAACGGAACCGGAAAGCTTTTTCAGACATTTCATTAATTTTTTTGCCAGGAGGGTCGTAACGCATTCTAATGAAATTTGCATCGCTAAAGATCATCTGAAATCCGAGGAAAACTCGCTCTACGAAACAATGAAAAAAAACTTACGCTATTCAGAACGACAACTTGAAGCGCATTTCGGAATATGAGGCTGAGCGCATCGGATGCTGCATTGCACAGACTTTTGCCGTGCACCGCGCAGACGATGTATGCATTGCGGTTCATGAACTTTAGGAAGTTCGTGAGAGCCTCGATCAGGTAGATGAAACAGCAGAGGATAGTTGCCGCTGCACACACAGCATTGTTCGATCGCATGTTCCGCAGACATTCCATGCAGTAACGTATCAGTCGGCAAATTGTTATCAATAAAGAACCGAATGCAACTGTGCCCAAATGATATCTGTAATGGAAATTTCGGCATTGCCGGGATGAAACGCCTGAGGATTGGTCATCCAGATCCGGATTCAAAAGCAATGCTTACTTACCTTAACGTTCTCCAAGCGCTCGTGGCTACTGTGAATGATGGGACGTCGGATTTTCTGAAGGTCCAGTACCAAGTTGCGAAAGTACCCGCTAAAATCATTTCCCCGAGGGCCGTGATGAAACAATGCAACCACAACGATCCTACAATGTGGACAGTATACAAGAATGCCATGGTCCCAGAGCCTTGATTCTCGATCGTTGATAAAGCCAACAGGACGGTTATCGCGTAGATTATATTTGCCATATGAAGCAACCATTGAAATAGTGAACACAAGAGACTGGACAGGATCGATGTAACAGCTCTGCAAGAGACGATACATTTGATAAGTATCACTTAAAGAGTCGCTTAAAAAAACCGAAAATAAGTATCTTTTTTTTCCCTATTCATTACTGTACATAAAAAATGCATTTTACAGGATAAAATGCACTGAGACTCGACGAATGGAACGTTCGAATGTTCTCAAGAAAAAAAGACAATCTACCATTATTTATGATCAAATCGGATCTATCTCACGATAACGTTTAGATATTTATCGCCAGATATATCCGATGATTTGTGGAATCGCTGAAGGACACTGCCTTCAGTGCTACGAGTAATCCGATCTTGGAAAAAATGCTCATCACTTACACGCTCGCTTCTTTGATGAGCAAACAGGCTGCTCGGATCTTCCGGAACATGCATGCCACTATCAAAACGCCTAATGCGGCCATTATGCCGAATACAATGCACAATATCAGCGAGTTCGACACATTTTCTTTGGCGTAGATTGTGTAAAAGTAATACGATAGATAACTGAGGATCGAGCACCATACGATGATTGATAACATCGCCAATTGAAGGGCAACCCATTGCAAGACGAAGATATACACAAGGCACATGGCTGCACAACCGGCGATTAGTCCCAAAACCGTTCCCCTGAAATGATAACAATTATCAAAAATAGAATCTTCCGTTCGTCGAAAATAATTCTCAATAATCGTTCGCGCGAGACCTCGTCGATAGCACCGTTCGCAGAACATCCCTGGATGACGCATCGTCTCCCGGACTCGAAATAGCTTTCAAGTCGCCGGAGGTCAGAGCTGTAATGTTTTAATATTCCGTTATAATTGGACACTGGATCAGAAAAAGTCTTTGAAACATACCATAGCACCCTACGCCGATCCAACAGGCAATTAACAGGCCAAAGATAACGAGAAAGGGCACATCCGTGGAGCGACGATCTTCGACCGGTCCTTTCCATCCCGGCGAGTATTCCAGTTTCTTCTCTGCGAATCAACGATTGTAAAGCCCGCTCGGTAATTTTTATTTCCTTTTGATACGCACCATCGTATTTCATTGTGCTCTTCGAAACAGGAGAAACACCACTTTGCCAAAGTTTCGCTTCAATGGACCGTCAAATGGCAATCGTATATCGCGTTGATTGCAACGATCGCAGTGAAGTTCCGACCGCGAATGCCGATAAAAGCTTTCAATAGCATCGTCAAAAATCATCGAGTATCTACCATACAGAAATCGGTTGTACTCGACTATCTTATCTGTATTCCGCTCGAATGGGTGTGGAACACACTATCGTAGTTCTTATCTAATTGCTCATTTCGGGGGTTAATTTTTTAATTCCCAGAAGAAGCTTCGCCATTGATCGATAAAAATTATGACCGTTTTGAAAATGACGATTTATTCACCAACGAGCGAAATCATGAAAAATATTGCGCGCGGTAAAAAAAATTGTTAGAAATTCAATGTGCCCGTACTTTCCACTGGTCAGATACTTAAAAGAAAGAAATAAAAAAGAAAGTAATGTCAATTTTGCAGCGAGAGTACGATGATTTTTTAACCACTATTGTACGTCGAATCTAATGTACCAGTTTGTGCGTAAAAACACTGATTGTACTATTTTTTTTATCAGGTTATCATTTTTTATAATTTTTTTATCAGCAAAAATATCAGGAGACACGGCAGCGTCTCGACGCCAAATAGTTTGAAAAGTACAAAGTTCGCGCGGTGATTCCCCATAACTTAGCACGCAAACGCATGTTAGCACGCAAACGAATATATACAGCCCAGTACCTGCTCCAAAGGGGATAGAACATTCCGAACCACGGGGCCCGAAGGGGGGAGGAGAAAATATTTTCTCCAAGCGGGACTTGGAATATTTTCGGCTGAAGGGAAGAGGGAGAAAACATTCTTAGTCCCCTCAAGGAGGATCAGGCACGAGTCCTTTTGACTGCGTTGGGTCTCTGAGCAGTTTTTCAAAATCTATATAAGATCAAATTTCTCTGGCGTCCGGATAAATGAATCTAAGGGTAAATCGGCAGAGTCCGAATGTATACGGAGCGTGGCCCCATGTCGTTGTGCAACACCTCGCGAAGTTGATGACTCATGTAGTAAGGTTTGTACTGCGAGCCATCGTTGCGTTCGCAATCTTCGAGGAAGCACAGGTATATCGTGTCGACGGCGATTTCGTAGAGGCTGAAGAAAGCGGCTGTGACGAGATGAGTTCCCACAACGACGACGATCACCGGCACCCACCAGTTGTCGATTTCATAGTTCGTGCTGGTGTAATGAAACCACGCTATTAGAGCCATGAACGCAGAGATGCTTATCCTGCCCAGCCAAAGCAGGCAAGTAACAACCTGAGAACATTTGAAGACACCAATAAAAAGAAAAATGCATAGTCTTGAATCATGAGACTCGAGGCAATGAAAGATAAAACTCACGTTATTCAAAACAAAGATTTCGAGCTCGTTTCGCAGTACGAGACTCATCGCGTCCGATGCCGAGCTGCAAAGACCCTTGCCGTACACCGCGCACATTATGTATGCGTTGCGGTTCATGAACCTCACGAACGTTTCAATACCCGCCATAACATTCAGCATACAGTGGACCACAAGATGAGTCAACGTACGCCAAATACCGTCTTGCTCCCTCAGATAAAGCACAGCACTCAGAACGTAACGTATCAGATGGCAAATTGTTATCAGTACGGAACCGAATGCTACCGTTCCCAAATGATATCTGCGATTAATTAGAAAATAATTATCTCGTTATCATGTAAATATTGGAATATTATCATGTAAATTATCTCGAGGGTAGTCCCCTGATGTGGTCGTTACCTCATAGTTCTCCAGGCGCTTGTGGCCATTGCGAAGAGCGGAACGTCGGATTTTCTGAAGGTCCAGTACCACGTTGCGAATGTACCCGCCAAAATCATTTCACCGAGAGCCGTGATGAAAGAATAAAGCCAAACGTATCCCACGACGTGGACAATAATCAGGGCTGTGCTCATTCCGTTTCCAATCGTGTACAAGTAGAGTCCGATCACTACTGCGTAGACCACAGCGGTCAGATGTAACAACCACACGAGTATCGCGAAGAAGAAAGTGGATACCATCGACGTAACGGCTCTGCAAGAGAAAAATTGATTCTTCAGTACTCAATGGCTAGAACAATTTCGATTTCGATTTTTTTGTTTAAATCGTAACTCACTCGCTGGTTACTTCGATGAGCCGACAAGCCGTTTGAATCTTTTTCCAGAAACACACCACCAGCAGAACAATCAGTCCCGTCAGCGCGAAGCATATCATGGACGATGCGAAAACTCTGTTGTCGCGTCCATCCTCGTAATATTTGTAATGATAGTACACGAGAAAACACGCGAACGAGAGCCACGAAAATGTCGACAAGAATAAAAACTGAAGAGCCAGCCACTTCAAGAGGCATATGTAGATCATGGAAAATACTGCACCGCCGGCGATGAGTCCCAATACCGTTGTTCTGAAAACAATATTACTTTCTAGATATACAAGATTATACAAGTAAAGAAGAAATGCAATAAAAAATTTAATGTACTGGAAATTTTTATACGCAAACTGATCCACTAAATTGAAGTCTAATTGGGACGAAAACAAATGTTTTAAAAATCGGAAAAATACTGAATTTTTAAATATTTGCTTTAATTTCGCTATAAAAGCTCAGTTGTTTTTCTATTTGCCTTCAATATGTGCGTAAAAACCTGCAGTATCGGTACATTCAATTTACAATTTATTACACTCATTTTGTCAAGAGTAATTATTCATACGGAACCTCGTCGATACAATTGTGTTGAGGATTTCTTCTTTCTGAGTCTCATTGTGCTGCACATTGAAAAAAGCCTCCGGATTACCGTGGATCACAGCTGCAACGGTCGCAGCTTTCAATTAATGGGCACTGAGATCGAAAGTAGGTCGAGAACGTACCATAACATCCGACGCCGAGCCAGCAAGTCATAAGCACTCCAAAAACAGCGAGAGCCGGCAAATCTGTCGAGGAACGATCCGCGACCGGCCCTTTCCATTCGGGAACGTATTCAAACGTTTTCTCTGCAAACCGACAATGATAGAATCCGATAGGTCCGATCATTCGTACTCAATTTCGGTACGCACCGTTGTATTTCATTGCTTCCTTTTTACACGGCACAAAAAACCGCGGCGATCCACCGTTCAGTTTAATCCAACTTCGAGTGGCAAGACCACGCGGAAATGAAAACTAGGTCTTCCATACGCCCATGTAAACACATGTCTCTTGATAATTTTATCGGAGATTCAAAATATTGAAATCTGACTCTCGCTCATTGTCGTCTCTGTACCGAACAAAAGCGAATTCGCGATCGTAGTTCAACAACCCTGATTGTGCTTTCACTTCAATAATCGCAACGACTGTAAATGCATGTGGTGTTGTGCTCTCACATGCATATAAATGCTTGTAATACATAATACGCGATATATAACAATTTCTTGTATCTTGCAAAAAAGTCTCTACATAATAATACAAAAGAAAATATTTTCTACGAGGGAGTAAAATCGAACTAAATGAAGGATTGCTTTTAATGATTTTCATGATTTGCGAAACGAGAGCTGAGGACGACGAATTTTGTAATAAGATAGCAAAGGTTTTAGCACAAAGTCGCGGTAGCGTATATCTTTGTTTCTTTTCCCGTTCAGTCGTGTAAAGTGCACCATGAACTTGGATAGAATATCAGTCGGCAATCATAAATTTAACGAGCAGATCGGGAGATCAACTCAAAAGGCCAATGTCGATCTAAGCCGACAATTATTTCTAATAAATTTATCGGAAGTTCGCGATTTAAAAACCTATCATACTCGGCTATCTTATCGGTGTTTTCAACGAGTAACGACCGGACACCGGAATGATTATTAAAAAAGGGAAACCAAGATTGCGAGTAAGTTTTTTTTCGTCGCTTCCTCGTTAGAGAACATCCGGTCTGTGAGTGCGATGTAGTTCATTTTTGTACTTTATTAAATTGTTCACACGTTGCGTCCGTCTGCACAGCCGTTCATCCGAATAAATAACTACGATGATATCGGGACGAAACCGAACGAATTTGAAAAGTGACTAGTAATTATGTTTGTGCAACAATTTCCGAAGTTGCCGGCTCATGTAGTACGGTCTGGATTGTGAGCCATCGTTGCGCTCGCAATCCTCGAGGAAGCACAGGAATATCGTGTCGACGGCAACCTCGTAGACGCTGAAGAAAACGTTTGCGACGAGATAAGCCCCTATCACGACGAAGACCGTCGGCACCCACCAGTGTTCAATCTCGTATTCCTCGCTGGTGTAATACAACCACGTCGTTACACCCATCAATACGGTGATGCCGATTTTACCCAACCAAAGAAGCCAGGAAACGATCTGAAATCATTTCGAAAAACATTTGATATTGAAACCAAAAGAGTCTTGAGAAAATGACGGCCCATGAGAAGAAAACTAGCTCACGTTGTTGAGAACGATAGCGCGGAGCGCATTTCTCAGTAGAAGGCTGAGAGCGTCCGATGCCGAGCTGCAAAGTCCTTTGCCGTACACAGCGCAGACTATGTAGGCATTGCGATTCATAAACTTGAAGAATTTCTCAAGAATCCGCATCATACATTGGGCACAGCTGATGAGATGACGGCCGCATAGATTGTAGAATAAGCCGCCCTCCTCTCTCGCGGAGTGTCTCACAGCTTCCAGAAGATATCGTATCAAGCGACAAATCGTTATTAGTAGAGAACCGAATGCTACTGTACCCAAATGATACCTGCAATAAAAAAGAAAATCATTTTTGCACTGACAATGCATTCACACGGAGAATACATTTTCGCGACATTTTTCATACTTGTGGTTTAAGACGATTTGCAATCTAAGTTTCCATAGTACAATTTTGTTTTTTTCAACGCAGAGTAAAGAAATAGGAAAAGACTAAAATTTGGTACCGGAAGGTTCTCCAGGCGCTCACGATCACCGTGAAGAAAGGAACATCGAATTTGTTGAAGGTCCAGTACCAAGTTGCGAAGGTAGCAGCCAAAATCATTTCACCGAGGGCGGTGATGAAGCAATAGAGCCAAAGGAATCCTACGATGTGAATAGCAAACAGCAACCTGATTTGCCATTTTTCCTCGGTCTCCACTGTCCACAAGTACAATCCAACGACGAAGGCGTAGACAATAGCGGCCAAATGGAGCAGCCACGGAAACAGTGGAAAGAAAAGGCTGGACAAGATCGACATAACGGCTCTGCAAATAGACGTACGTATCATATAATGACTGGTTGAATGTAGCAAACAATCAATTTCCAAGAATTTTTCTTTTCAAGTACGACACTTACTTGCTGGCTTCTTTGATAAGCTTGCAAGCTAATCGAATTCTTTTCAATAGACATATCACTATGAGAACGATCAATCCGGCTACGATACCGAATAAAATCGTCAGCGCCAGCCACGTTGTTTCCTCCTCGCGTTTGTAACGCTTGTAGAAGAAGTACGATATATAACTGAAGAACGAGGCCAATACGATGACTGATAGAAATACGAATGGAAAGGCCAGCCATCTCAGAAGAAATATATACACGAGACACACGGCCGCACCGCCGACAATCAATCCGAAGACCATTCCTCTGAAAAGATATTGATTAGAAAAAATATATATACGACTTCGTTATTGCCAAGAGTAACTCATCAAACGAATACCTTGTGTCGATCGCCGCGTTCAGAATCTCTTCACCCCACACCAACGCCTTCAACAATTTCTGAGCTTCTTCCAAATCATTCTCCGACATGGTAATGTTGATGAATTCGATTGGAATTTCCTTCGGTATGCATCGGCCCACAATGGACTTACTGTTCAGAAACCATTTGGCGCATCTATTCGCATTCAACAATTCACGCAGTTCGTCTTTAGTTTTTGTTTCTACGACGATATCGATCTCGCAGATTATGTGACTCCGTATGTAATCTAACGACTGAGCATCCCAGGGTTCCCAGAACCAATTGCTATCCGGGCATTTTTCGCGGCAAACTTGCGGCGTTTTGCACTTTCTTTCGGTGTTGAGACACTTTGTTAAATCGAAGAAGACCAGATAGGGCTCGTCGGCGACTTCCACGTCGATGCCACATTTTCGGCCTTCGCTATCCCGTGGAGCTATCAGAGCTTGTACGTCCCCGTGGATCAGAGCTGCGATATTTCGAAATTTCGATTAATGCGGTTTCGAGGAGGGAATTCATATCGAACTTACCATAAGATCCTATAGCAATCCAGCAGGCCATAAAAACTACGAATATAGCGAGACACGGCCAATCCGTGCAAGAACGATCCTTGAGCGGTCCCTTCCATTCCGGTGAATATTCGATCTTCTTCTCTGCAAGTTGATTCGAATTTTACGCGATTATGAAGGGTGCTACTTTTTCAGCGAAACAGAGATTCGGAGAGAATTTTGGGTACTTCTCAATGAAATAAAATTGCGAAAAAATCAACCATAGCGAAGATGCTAATAACGTTCGTTACGCATGTTAATGATGCTAAAAAGGTACTGACAAAAATAAAAGCCTTTGCTGGATGATTCGTTAAACAATGTTATTAAACTAATTTGTTAATAACTTTCGGGAGCCATTATCATGCAAAACGAATGTTCTCAGTCCCTTTTAAATGGCTGATTTTTTCAGATTTTCATTACATTAGGAATTGTTCGAATTTCTCTCCGCATCTCAAATTCGGCGGAGAATTCGATGGATCTCTTTGGTGTTTTCGATACGCACCGTCGTAATTCATTGTTGTCGTTTACACTGAACAAACACCGCACAGAGCACCGTTCGCTTCGATACAACGTCGAAACTCAAACATGCCACGCGGTAATTGCAATGCGTCAAGCGCGATATCCTGAGCGTCAATGTAACCAAAACCCTCGCTGTTTTCTGATAAATTTATCGGAAATCCACGATATTGAATACTCTTTTTACTTGGCTATCTTATCTTAACTTTCAACAGATAGGAGCGGACACAACGTTTGTAATTATTGAGAAGGAAAAAAATCATAGCGCTTTCACGGTAATCATGGGCATCGATGATTACAGACAATCAATTAGCCCAATTATATCATTCAAAGAATCGGATGACTCATTGATTCCACGACAATTAAAGTCGTTCAATGAACCTGCATAGCGGGAAAAAAATAGATTTTATCGTATTATCGTTCTATATCATAATCGTTTAAGATAAATAGATATACACATGTATACAGTGGTCGTCGAGAGATCTCCCGATAACATTTTATTGTGAAACAATAAGCGATCAACAAGTACAAAGAGAATAAATGACTCACGAACGATTATGAGGCGCTTAATCTATCGCGTTCACTTGCGCTTCGGCAAAAATCTATCGAGCACCCCGTATTTCTCTGTATTCACTTCTTTCTCCTTTATCTTCTCGGCTGCTTGTACCTCGCGCATTTTCTCGGCTGCTTCCTGTAAGCGTTAAATTACAATGACAACGTTATTTTTAGAATCGTGCGAGGATATGATTTAGTCGAGCATCTCGAAGATTGATTCAACTCACCCGTCGGCTAAGTTCCCGCAAGATTTTCTTTGTCTTTATGACTTTGGCGGTTCCACCCTTGCCCTTTGCTTTTGTTTTGCTGGGCTTGAAGTCTATCGCCTTCGGTTTTATGTACTGTCGGGAAACGAAGGTAAAAAAATCGGTAAGCATGAGATCTAGAAGGATTGTAGATAAATTCATCGAGCATCGTTATCGTACCAGGAGCTTTTTCTTCGCCTCCACTTTGTCCTTTAGCGTGGGGATATCGACTTCCGCAACGGCCGAGGGATCGAGCGTGATGAATTCCGGTTGAATCTTGTCGAGAAGCGCCTTAACTTCGGCCTCGCGTCTCTGGCTCTTCGTCTGGAACGGATTCGCCTCGAGGGCGTCGAAGTTCGCCTCCGCGCTTCCCGGCACCAGAAGGGACGCGAAACCCTTCGCGGTTGCGATACCTAAAACATCCTCGTACGGACAGAATTGCATTCCCGACACTGCCCAAGTGGATCTGTGTCGCAGGTACGACTTGATCGAGTTCTCCGTGTCTCTGAAAAGTGACGAAAATTTAGCGAAGCAAACAAATCTCGCGCATCGTTATTGTAATATCGAGTTTAATATTTTTATGAATCTGATATTTCACCAATATTATTGTTACACAAGTATTTTCTTAAATCATTCATTTGACTCAACATTATGAAAAAATATTGAGTCTCGAGATTTTTGTACCTGTACACTTCGACGATATTTCCCATCGACGCACCGAGCAGACCTTTCTGACTGTAGGAAAGATGATGCGGAGCCGATCTCAAGATCGTCGTGTTGACGGGACCGGCGAGTTGCCTTATGTCCCAGACCTTCAAGGAACGATCCGAACACGCGGTCGCCATGTAAGTTCCGTGAGGATGAACGCACGTAGCCGTGATCGCTTGACGATGGCACAACATTTTCGCGAGGGGACCGTGACTGTTCGGCGACCACATGGACACCACGCCTTTGGAATTTCCAACGCACAGGACGGCGTTGCTGGGATTCTGTGTCATTACCTGAAAACCAATCGATAGAAATCGTTTTCTACAATCGTATAAATAAAAATATCATCATTATTATTATTTACAGAAAGTTTGCTCATTTTAAATCTCTTTCTATGTAAATGCTCTTGACGTAAAAATATATAAATCGATTTTATTCTCAAATATATCTATTGCCAAAGCCAATGGAAAAATCAAGTGGAATGAAAATGAAATCATTATTTCGTATCGTCATCATTAAATAATATTTTTTTTAAATCAATGATTGAAAAAATATTGCCAGAATTTAATTGTTTTTCAATTGAAAAATATTTTTCATTGATAAAAAATTGAATGATAATAGGTAATGTACAAATAAAGTATAATTACTTTTGGACTCAAGAAAATACTCACATTTATGCTTCCGAGTTTAGAGTCGTATCTGGAAATAACTTTGCCTATGGAAACGTCCAGCCAAGCGAGATATCCGGTTCTTGACGAGCTGGCGAGCAAAAAATGATACGGCAGAAACTCGAGACGCGTAACGCCGTTCATAGTTTTCATGCAGTGGAGCTCGATTCCCTGATTGTCGTATATGTAGACCCATTCTTTCTGCGCAACGGCGAACATTGTCTCCAAGTGCAGCCAAGCGACGTCGTGAATGGATTCCATGACGTTCATTTCGCACGAGAGTTTCTTCGTGACCCAATCGAAGGCGGCCACGTGACCACGTTTTCCGCCGACGACCAAGTGTCTGCCGTTTCTCGTGTACCTCATACTGTAAGGACCAAAGTCCATGTTCAATTCGAAGTGCTTAGAAGCGCTAGTTATGTCTACGTTGGCCGCTATGTCTTTTTGTTTGAACTGCGTCGTCGTTTCGCCAGCTTCCGTCTCCAGAAAACCATAATCTTCGGTGAGAAGCAATTCGGCGCGAGCCGCTTGCTCCAGTGCCTTCTCTATTGCTCGCTCTTTTATTCGCAATCTCTGTCGGTGAATCTTCGTCTGTATGTTGCTGCTGCCCGCTCGCAAATCGAGACCATCGCCTCTCGCGTGCTTAGCGAGCTTTTCTTTGCTTATCGGCGCTTTGCCGGGATATTTCACCGGACGACGACCTGCCGAGGAAAAAATCATTGCGAGAAAACTCTTTCGTCGTTATTACGCGAACGAACGTTGCTGTCGATACTTACCGGCTTTTCCCATGACGATACTTTTGTCTACGAGTCTGTTTCGTGTAACGAGAATAACAACACGTGTTTACAACAGGGCTGCCATGTTTCTTCGATTGACTCGTGTGCGGGTGGTTTTTTTTTTTTGGAAGGAGAGAATTGTCTCGCGACGCACCAAGCGGCGAATTTTCAATGTCAAATATTCTCGCAGTCGATGCGGCAGCAAGCGCACACACACTTGGCTCGACAAAAAGATTAGATAACATTTCCGAGCAATTGTTCGTGTGCGTTCGGTCTATTCTACCCTTCCCGCGGCAGTAGAGGATAGAGATCGATTCGCGGCGCACTATTGCATCTTGCGATAAAACACAGAAACGGCAGTTTGAAAGTTTTCGCAAAAACCAAAGAGAACTCTCTGTCTCGCGACGCTCCGCGCGCCAATTTTCGGGGTCAAATCTCTCCGCCAGCGACACAACATATATGCGCGCGCACCGTTCGCTACAGAAAAAAAAAACACAGCCAGAAAACGGCAGTTTTAAAGTCGCGCGATCGTTGTAGCTACCGAACGGATATAAAAGAATAAGTAAACAGGATAAATCAATAAATCACGGATGACAAAAATCATTCGGGCGAAATAAAACCATGAAGGTCGCGTCGAATCCGAAGGACGTGCAGGTAATTCAATTTCGCTGTCGATTAAAATGCGCGCACGAGCTAAGTGCCGGATAGGTTAAGTCTCGACGACCCGCGATTGTCGCAACAATATCTCGCGCGACTCCGAAACACTCTAAGATTATTTTTCGTTTTTCGCAGGACTTTCAATTCAAGCAATCGTGCACGCGACAGATAAGCGATGGTTTTGCGACGATACCCGTTGCCTGCAGTCTCATCGCCACCGATGGAAAGCGAGGATTGCTCTACGTCGGTCACAAAAATAAAATAACAGTGCTGAGATGCAACGGTCAAACGAGCGGCGACTGGAAATTCGAGCACGAACTACCGGCCGTCGTCTCGAGGGTTTCCCTGAGCTGCGACAACGAATATCTGTCCGTAACTTTTCACAAATCAACGGCAATAATTTATAGCGCTAGCTCGCTAACGAGAGACGTAAGTTTGCCCTAATTACATAATTATTATCATGATTTACACAACTCAATTGTTTGTCGATCTTCATTAATTTTCAATACTATTTTGTTTCGTCATTTCTAATTTTTTATTAATTATAATATAAATGTAAATAATTATATTTTTCAGACTTTGGAACCATTGCACGAAATTCAGCTCTCCTCGTCCAGCGACGACGTTTTCGCCTACGATTTGAAATGGAATCCCGCCATTCCCGGAATGTTTTGCACCGTGGCGAGCGATCACACGATAGGAAGTTTCATGGTGAAGACAGAGCGAAAGACGACGGTGAGTCTTGTAGCTTTGGAGAGAATCGAAGGCCACGAGGTACTGTGCGTCGCTTGGAGTCCGAAGGGAAAGCAAATAGTCGTTGGTTGCACGAACGGTAACATAGTACAGTTGAAGCAAGACCTGAAGATCGCTCGGACGATCGTCGGTCCGTCGCCGTCGATCGGCGGCGTGTTGGCTATTTTGTGGGTCAGTAATTATCAATTTTGCGCGGCTTATCAAGATCCCAACGATCGAAGTATCAAAGTACTGATTGTCGACGCGCCGAAGGGCGAGACGAATGGTATATTCACGTGTTACGACGATATAACGTACGGCGCGCCCGAATCGGAGCAGAGTCCGTCGCGCTACTACCTCGATCTCGTTGCCGAATGGGGTTTGATAATCGCGGCGAGCAGCAGTAGCGCCGAAGTCGCGGTATTGGGTTCGCACGACAACGGAGCCACGTGGGAACAATGGCAATTGGTGGACAGCGGTCGCGCCGCCCTTCCGTTGATGCGTACGACGGAGAGTTATCCGGTAGGAATGACGATCGATCGGTCGTCGGACACGAAATTAGCTCTCGGACCGGAAACGACACTACCGCATCCCGTACCGGTCCTCCATATCTTCGGCACTTCCGGTCAGCTCATAAGTTTCGACATGGTGTATCTGGCGCCGAATCGTCCGCCGTTGTGCTCGCCACCGACGGAAATAATCACGGCGGTGCAAACACAACCGACGAGGCTGAGTCTCTTGCCGTCCGAGATATCATTCAATATAAACAGCGGGGCAACGAGCACACCGCGAATCAAACAAGCCGAGGTTCCCGTTGAAAGACCGAAGATACTGCCGTCGGCGAATCTCTTCAACGAGCCCGCAAAACCAATCGCCGCTCCCGTGCCCGTGCAGCCTGTCGAATTGAAGATACCGAAGCCGCGACCCGAGAAAGTCGAGCCAGCTCCGGCGAAGATTGAGCCACGTTTGTCACCGGTCAAGGAAGTTAATTCGCCGGAGAAAGCGGCGATCGACGAGAGTCTCTGCCTGCGCGCTTACGTCGAGGAACAAATGTTGTTCGAGAAAGAGCTCAAGACGAAATTGGAGCCACAGACGTGGATATGCGGCAGCGAGGAGGAGCAAAAGAAGCTCGTCACACAATCGTCTATAATAGACGAATTTCTCCGCGAATTGCGCGAAACAACTAACAGCTTGTCGAGCGATATATCCTTTCTCAAAGCCTTGCTTCTACAATCGTTCGCATGGCTCGAGGAAACGAAATCCAAAAATTCGGCGAACTCGACCGACAATCCTCGCGATCGCGGCGACAGAAACAAGATAAAGGAACTTCAGAGACTCTTCTTCTACACCCAATCGCAATTGATGCAAGCCACGAAAGCCCTCGATATGGAGTGGATCGAGCATCAATCGCGTGAGAATCCAATGATCAAGATACCGAGCATAGAATTTATCTATCAGAGTCTGAAGAAGCATTCGGAGATAATAGCGAAGGAGAAGAGCCTTTTGGAGCAACATTCGAGGAAATGGAAAGCACTGACGCGCGGCAAGGCTACGGGTCTGAACCGATCGATGGCAAAGTTGAATCTCTCGTCGTCTATGGGTTCGGGTAGCAACAATTCGGACGGGGGAGCGATAGAACTGAGATGCAAGGCCATAGCGAACAAAACGCGTTGCTTCAGCGTCGAGAAGCAGCTCAGACTACGGGATGTTATTGTCCAAACAAAACCGAGAATAATAAAGGCGATCAATCCTTCTCCGGTGCAGGACCGATTGGAGGCTACTCTGTCGTCCCTGGCCGCGGCGAGTCCGGTCGCAAATGTATCGAAATCCAAACCCGAAAGGATCACGACGGAGCCAGCGATCAGCGCAGAGCAAACGACACCAAAGAGCGCGCTGCAGAGTCCTTTGGCTTCTTTGAACAGCATCGTGGCGAAAGTCGGTCCTGCGACGACGAACGAATCCCCGAATCAGAGTAAAACGCCGAGCAAAGCATTCTCAATAAGCAGCACCGCTCCGCTCTTCGGTGCGAATACGTTGCAGAACGATAAGAAACAAACCGTTGGCACAGCGCTCGTACAAGCTAAGCCCAAGCAGAATATAACAGTTACGCTCGGCCAACAGCCGAGCTTCGCTCCGCACATGCCCTCGAATCCGCGCTCTCAAGCGTTCTCCGACGTGCAAACGATCAGCTTCGGCACGCCTGAACAAAAACTTCAAGAACAATCTGCTCCCGCAGTGCCCAGCGATTCATTCACCAAAGGTCTAAAGTTGTCGAATTTTTCTATCAGTGGTTCGAGCTTCTTTCAGGATACACCATCGAAATCCGCACCCACGTTGACCGCGGCATTGACGGCGACTAGAAGCGAATCCACGAACGTACCGACGTCGACTGTAAGTAACGTGACTTTCGCTGGAATACCCGAAGGCACGACTATTCAGGAAGTTCTGCGCGAGCCAACGTCGAGCGCGTTTAATTTCGCGAGCACGGGACAAGCGCCGACAAGCGCTCAAGCTTCGTCGACCGAGGTGGCGCCGCCGACTTCGAGCTTGCAGAGTTTCTCCTTCGCTTCGAAGCCCATTGAAGCACCGGCTTTTTCCTTCGCCCTGAAGGATTCTACGCCGGCGAATCAGACGCCCGCCGCTCAAGGTAGCTCCGATCTTCCGAGCCTCTTCGACTTCGATCTCGCCTCGATCGGGAGTCAACCTTTCGGCAAAGTTTCAATACCAACGTCGACGCTGAATTTCGGCGAGGCATCGTCCGCGGCTTCTCCGAGCGCGCTGTCGACTCCGCCGAAGACGACTCAGTCTACTCCGCGATCCGAAGAATCTTCGGCGACTGCCGCCACAACGAATATTTTCAGCAACGCCAGTCCCTTTGACAAAGTTGCTTCGAGCACTCCGAGCGCTTCGATCTTCGGCGGTGGTACAGCAACTTCCTCAGCTCCGACGAATCTATTCGGCGGCGGATCCGCTTCCTCTCTGAGTAATTCGCTGTTCGGTGGATTGTCCACTGGCGCGAGTCCGTCGTTGCCGTCGACTTTCAACGTCGGACAAACCGCTGCGACGACCTCGAGCAACGAAACTCCCGCAGCTTCCGCACCTTCGTCGATCTTCGGTACCGCTGGCGCCGCGGCGACTTCACCGCTCGCGAAGACATCCACGGAATCGAACACGCCCTTCGGAAAATCGCCTCTGAACTTCTCGACCTCCGGCTTCGGGGGAATACTCGGCGGTTCATCGGGACCTCTGAATTTCGCGGCAACGGCAGCAGCCACGTCGAGTCCACCGGCTTACGACAAAGCCGTGGAAGCCACCGCAGCCACCAACGTTTTCGGTCAAAGCCCCGCTGTTTCCTCAGCGAGTCCGAACGTCGCGAAAACTTCTGTAGCTTCGCCGACGCCGGGACTCTTCGCCGGTGCCGCTGGCGCAACGTTGAACAATCCGGTCTTCGGAAATATTGCGACAGCACCGGGATCAACGATATTCGGCGGTGGATCATCTTCCAATGCTCCGGCTACCTCGGTGTTCGAAGGAAACACAGCCCAGATCGCGCCCTTCGGAAACCCCTCGACGGCCACGATTTTCGGCGGTGGTGTGCAAAAATCGCCGACATCCGTTTTTGGCGGTGGAACCGCTACTCCTATGTCGGCTTTCGGTGGAGCCGTGGCTCAGACTGCAACAGCCCCGGCAAGTACATCGCCTCAAGCCGCTTCACCTTTCGGACAAACCGCCGCTTTCGGCGCTAAACCCGCGTTCGGCGGACAAGCATCGGTATTCGGGGCCGCGAAGCCCGAATTCTCGAATCCGTTTGGTGGCACGACCTTCGGATCGGCCGCGTCCGCTCCAGGTAATTTAGTACATCGAATCGCAGATATTCGCTTTATCTATAATTGAAGAAAAAAAGGGTCAAATAAATTATTGTTTTGTACAGGATTCAGTGGCCCACCAGCGATGGGCGGTAGTCCGCCTCCCATGGGAACTGCCTCGATGCAGAAAGTCTTCGGCAGTCCAGTCGGCAACAGCACCTTCGAATCGCTGGCCGGCCAGAACGGCGGTCTTACCTTCGGTAGCCTAGCGCAGAAGACCCCGGAACCCCAAAAACCGCCCGCATTCTCCGGGTAAGCGCACTCACACATTTTTCCATTATTTCCAACTCATACGCATTTTTTATTGGTGTGAAAACATTTTTAGTGAGGTTCTTTGACCCAAATGTCCCCAAAAACCCTTGAAAACGCTTTCGAATAATTAAAAAAACCGATAAAACACAAAGTGTAAGAAATTTTTTAAATATGTAAATTGTTACGACACTGTTGGAATATGAAGGGAAATAATGGGAATGTCTTCAAGAAAGCGTTACGATGTTTCTGGAATACGATTCCGATGCCAATTTCCGAAACCAGTACTGAAAATGTTTTCACATAAAATTTTCGCGGGCGTGGTGGGTGGTATTTTTTTTACTCGTGTAACTTGCGTGATCCTAAAACACCACGCGGTGAATGTTAAACATAACGCATTCTAAAACTTTCAGTGGAAGCTCGTTTTCTAGCTGGCGATAACCAACCGGAGCGTCCTGTGAAAGTGTTTCCTCATCGTACAAGCATCTATCAACGTTATACACGATCCAACAGCACGAAGGAAAAAAAAATCATTGTAATTTATGAATCATGAATATTGTCAATCCCTTTTCGAGAAGTTTAATATAGAGACGTATATTTTAATGATACTTTATTGTTGCGCTAACACTCAGAATTCCCGTGGGTAAACAGTGTACAAAAATATACATCCGCAAGGCTGCGCGGACTCGGGGAAAAGTTCATATTCCACGTTTTATCGGTTTCGGTGCTATCGAAACTTTCGTCGGTTTGCTGAGATCGATGACGCACGGATCGTCGGTAGGCGAGTGACTCGACGACGGTACCAGAAGAGCAATCGATATCTCGACGTTGCAAGCTTCCATCCACACCTGATGCGACAGTAGCACCGTTGTTCGCAATCGGTAATCCGTGCCTTCCTGATTCTGCGGACGAAGATCGGACTTTCTCGGCAACAGTAGTTGCACCTGTTGATCCGGATGGCGTATCTTTATGCGCAGCGTGCTGGGATCTCGTAGATTAAGAATCTTCGCCGTTAGCGGAATGCCGAGTAGCAAACCGCCGGTGAATTTCAACGCCGAATCGGCATCGCCGCGAGGTTCCTCGATTATCGCTCGGCACAAACGCGTCGACGTTGAAGGTCGTGGAAGTCGTTCCTCGCCGGGCGCCGGAACGCCTGTGAGAAGCGGCAGAAGAAGACGCGACAACGAGCCGGGTTTCGCCTCGCCGAGCGCGGGTATCTGGAGAACGAGAGCTCGCGAGAAAGGTGGGAGATTCGCCGTATCGTCCGGAAGGGCATCAGCCTCGGCGAGAAAGTGTCTCGCCAATGGCAAAGCGCTGCCTGTTGCGCTCTTGGTTATTCTGATCAATTCGACCGCGAGAGCTTTCAGCCAAACGTCATTAGCCAACGCTATCTCGGTCTCGTCGAGGCCCGTGAACAATCGTTGCAATCTAGAAAAACACGAAAAAAAATCATGAGATAAGTACATAGAATCATCCAGAAATCGATTTAGAATTTTTTCAAAACGTACTTTTGCGTGTGCCTGATAAGAACGGCGATATTGCTCGTTGAGTTCGGTGAGAAGCTCGATATCGCTGTGTTCGGTTGATTTTCCGAAATTTCTTTTATCACAGTGCGGAGCAACAGAAGACAACGAATGTATAGAGCGGTGAAATGGGCAGCGCCTTCCATGCTGCGATCCATTTCCGCCAATCGATCGAGATCGATCGCCGCGGCCTCGAGAAGTTGCGTGTGAACTCTGCCCCCGGGTCGAGCGGCTTCGACGCCGGCGACCATTCGCTCGAGAAACTCCCGACCTCGACGATCCCGCGTTTCCTCGTCGTCGTCGTTCTCGTTGCGTATACCCGGACCGTTCGCCAGAGCTGGTCTCAAACGCGGTACCAGATGGGGCATCGTATCGCGAAGATAGTGATAGTGCTTCGCCGCGTGTTCCGAGAACAACGCGTGCATGCTGGGACAATGCAGAGCGGCGTTGAAGATGAGAACCAATACGCTCGCGTAGGACGGTTCGTCGACGTCGGGCTCCGGTGTATCGAAGAACGGATGACGACCGAGAAGTTGAGGCACCAACGGCAGAGTAAGATAAGGATGAGAGGCACCCAGTGCGGCCAAGCAGCTTCTTATACTGTCCTTGTCCTGAGGATATCGGGTCAAATTGTCGATCAAACGATTGACGCACATGTGGAGACAATTTCGCGTCGCCAAACGACTAGCCGCGAGTGTCGCGTGCAAGCCTTCTCGGACCTCGTCGGAGAAATCTTCGAGAGCGCACAGAATCGTCTCCAACTGATCTTCCTGAAGCGTCACGCTCGCGGACATTTTTCTCAATGACTCGATGGCGCGTATTCGCACGTCCTGAATCTCGTCGTTGAACATATCCACCATAAAGTCCAATGATATTCTCGCTATGCTCGGCTGTTCCAGCGATAGTTTGCAGAGAGCTTCCACCGCCGCTGTGCGAACCTCGAGAAACTCGTCCTCGAGACCGTGAATAAAAGCGCCGCAGGAACCGCTGCGTTCCTCGATCTCCGAACCCTCGTCCTCCACTCTTTTTTGCTTCTTGTCCAAAGCCTGCTCTATCGATCTACGGGATACTCCTTTCATCTCGCCTAACAGCGACATCACCGAGGCTCTGACGCGCGGCGAAAGATCGCCCATGAGGCCGCACATCTTGGAGAACGCGCAATCGACCATTCTCACGTCCTCGCCGTCCGCGCCGACGATTATATTGTCGGGATACTCGTTTCCCAATATCCATATCAGTCTCAACACCGCTCTTCTCACGATCTCGTAATCGTCGCGGACGGCGCTGCACGCTTCGGCGAAGAAATTCGGCGGCAAACGACAACCCCGCTGCGAATGGAGCTCGGCCATTGTCTCGAAGGCTCCGGCGCGTACTCTGGGATCTTGCGAACGGGCGTAACTTCCAACCAGTATCAGCGTATCGTCCGCAGCGTTCGATGACAAATAGCGTCCGATTATCGAGAGACATCTCGTCTGCACACCGTGCCATGTATCCGGCAAATGCTCCCGAGCTATTCGTAAAACTGCGGATCTGCAATAATAATAATGATGTAATTAGTTCTTTAAATAACAGCGATTTTATACCGAATCGAATTCTTTTTCAAGAAAATTTTAAAGATCAGAAATTGAAGTTTTTTTCATGAAATTTCAAAACTTACAAATCGAAATTTTGTTATTATTTTTAGGTTTTCTTTTTTGATTTTTATTTTTTATTGCTTGAAGAAATTTGACGATTAACATTTTTCATATAAATTGTTTTTTCATTTTTGTATTGGCTATTTATTTATTTATTTATTTATTATGTTATGATTTTCATACCTGTGGTGATCGCCCAATTTGAGCAGCGTAGCCAATCCCTGACTCTTGACCCTGTGAGATTCTTCGTTTCTCAACAGCTTGGCTGTTTCGTCGACGATCCTCGTTTTTTCCGCGGAATCCTCGGTTACTTCGCCCAACTCGGCGAGAACCCACAAAATCTTTGCTCTAACCGCAGCTTCGGATTCTATGGAGAATCTCTCGACGAGCTTCGTAACGGCCGCCGGCACGTCCTCCGGCGATATTCGAGCGAGAGTGTCCGATATGCGCACCAGCAATTGCAACGAATCGTTGCCGCCTTTGCATTTTTCCAAACATTCGATAAACGCCAGAGCGGAACTGCCGTCGCTTGTGCCATTTCTGATGCCGCCGATTGAGGGATTTCGCAGTAAACGTTGTCTTTTCAATGGGGGTTCGGTTAGCACCTTGAAAAAAACAAACGAAAAACTCGAGGGATGAAAATTTTCGATTTTTGACAACATAATTTACCGTCGTCTCTCACCTGCGTTTGGCTGAATTCGGCTAATACGCGCTTTTTTATGAGCGCCATCGTTGTCAAATTATCGCTTCACTGCGAAATGTATCATTCTACGAACTAACAACTCAATCAATCACGAGAATTGTTGATATTCATCCGAATTGAGTGCCGCTCCTAACACATTTTGTGGTTATAGACAGAACGGCTGGTAACGCGAGTATCGACTAGGCGGACGGCCGGGCGTGCCGTCACTTCAACAAACATCAAATCAAAACACCGACCGTACTAAAAGGCGCGAAAATACAATTCCCGAACGAGAGACGAATAATCAATAAACCGACAAGTATACATCAAATATATAAATATCGAGTAAGCGGCTATAGGAAAAAACGAAAAAAACATTCATCGGCGGCCGAAGAGTTCATTTTCTGGGATTGCGAGACCAAGCCATAAGCGGGGGAGAAGTCCTTCCCACCGAGCGTGCTGACTCGTGTTCACGCCCGAGGCGATGATCGCAAAATCGAGCTTTCAAGGTCGCCGCTGCGATTCAGCGCCACTCATTTGGGTATAGGCTGGATCTTGAGTCTTTGATATCTTAAAATTACGCGGCTTAGCAGCGTTCGGTATTTCAGTATTCCGCATAGGTGGGGGCAAGGAGCTTCCGACCAGTGTCACCACCTCTGCCGCGATCGTCGAAGCCGGTTCGTTTTATCGTGCGCGCTATCGCTGGCAGATGGCCCACAGTCGTTGCGACAAACGGGCCGCGGCCCGCGCAGCCGAGTTCAGCGCGATGAGCACACGGTGGCTCCGTTATAGCGAACTAAAGGAACATGGCGGTACTGCGGTGTCGCGCCGAGTGCGAGGCTCTCGCCTGATTATTACGACGCTCTTCAGTCTCGTTTTTTCTTTTTACAACTAAAGCGTCGATTACATCGTCAATTAGTAACGCGCGTGAATTGTGATATGTGCAGTGTTTTATGACGAACGTGTCAGCCCTCTGTGGCAAATATTAGTACTCTGGATTATTGGATTATCGGACGACGTGTCATCGGTGGTGTCCTCGGCAGCGGCAGGTACGTAAGCCCCCATGTTGCTACTAGTCTACCTACTACGAATGATCGCATGAAATATATGTATACACGTATAGGCATATATATATATCTACATATATATACAGAGATATTCTGCGTTATACTAGATTCGGTCTAACCCAAATGTCAAGTACGCATAAAAGCCCACACTCGTTCTAATAATATGCTGGATGCCTACGAAATATGACTTTTTTTCCTTTTTTGGAAGATATTTACTGCCAAATTGTAATGCCCATCGACGAAAGAAACAAAATTGAAACTATTAGTCCTGTCATAGTCGTCGAATGTGTCGCGAATGTATGAAATTCTTGGGAAAGTGATGAACTCCGAAGGATGCGCAGAGAGACGATTATATGTGGAAGGTCGGGTGCGTTCCCTGTTGTCATCTACAGGACATTGACTCTCAACGCTACCTTCTGGCTTGTCACCACCCCCCGCCCCCGAACCCTTCCCGCCTCTTTCTTCACCCTTGAGCGTATCTACACTACTAGGATCTTTCACGCACGAAATTTCGGCGGCTTCTGCGCCTTCTAGGCCTCCACTACAACGGGAACGATTGACTTTCTTCACCCACTGCTCCGGACTCCTAACCTCGACACTATTCGCGAAATATCTTCTCCCGAGTTTAACCGTTGATACCCACTTGCGCGTTTTTGCCCAAATGCGCGGCGTTTAACGCGAAACTTCTCGTATTCTATTCATTTCGCTATTCTGCGATCTTTGATGATTAAAAAAAAATGTATTTCAACGGGACAGAAGTTTTTTTTTGTTGCTGTCAACAGAATTTTTTTTAATACATCTTTTATAGTCTCCAAATGGTCAATGAAATATGCCGCGTGCATCAACAACGATTTTTCGAACAAGTTTTGACGGGGATGTGACGAACGGCCGGTGACCCATTTGCAAGTCATACTGCAAAAAAAATGCTTTCCACGCGAAAAAAAGTTTATCCAACAAAGTTTACAGTCTGTCACTGTGAATATCGATTGAGTGAATCCTCGTTGTTATTCATTTAGTTACTTTGTTTTTTCTTCGTTTCGAACACAGATACAAAACTAACGATAATTCGATCAAGTTGGTTTCATAACGACGATCTTATTATTAGTTTTTTATATACACGATAAATGGCGCACCGTTTAAATTGTTGTATGACGCGAGAAAATAAATAAGACGAGATGAGAGATAACCTTGTTACTATTAATACCGATCGATTTGACCCAACCGCTTCTTTTATAAATAACAATTATTCAACTCGCGATAGGTCAATGAATGATATACATTTTTTTCAATCGTCCTTCAAGATATAGTGTGGCGCAATTTTGTATCTCGCGAAAACTCGAAGCCAGCTGCGCCTTTTTAAAGATATTTTAATTAGCGACCAATTAAAAAAAATTTCTCGCTAAAATAATTTTTTCGAAAGTTTAATGCTTTTGGAAAAATGTATTTTTTTTTCGCTATGCGAATAAACGTGTCTCGTAACGCCTATACATCGACGACAGGTGGAAAGATGTATTCGCATTCCCAAACCTCGTGCACAATGGTCGTTACTGTTCGCGATTCCTTCTATGGAGGCTCGGATGGCAAATATACGTAATTTGCGTCGCATTTTTTCTATTTTTATAAAAAACGTGTTTTTCTTTTTCTTTCATTCATGCTGATCCATTTATTTTAGAAACAGTACAGTTTCGGTTGCCCTCAAGAAATGACTTTAACAAATTTGTCGCCCGAACTTTAGAGCTTGCACATCGACTTATGAGCGGCGCGAAGCGAGCGTGAAATTGGGTTGAATATTAATTTGCCATTTTCGTGCAAATGACGAAATAGACTCCTGAACGATGACGTTCTTCTCCACTTGACTGAATTATTTAAATGTTGCGTCTAACGAAATACGCGAAGCGAAAGTGAACACTTTTGTCCCTCGTATTCGATAATTTTCTTGGTACAGATGCCAACGAAAATTCAATGCACAACGTCGTTGGATGTATTGAGCCCCCAATGTTTTCGATATTTTGTCCGTGATGACCCCTCTGGCCACAAGCGGTGAAAGTTTATCGGCAGTATAATCAACTTGCATATATTCCCAGCTTGCGAGCCAACTCTCCGTCTGTCCTCTGGCGTTTAGCATTAGCTAAAAAAAAAAAAAATTGGATTTCGCGAGAAAAATAAGTTCATTGATAGCATTGTCTTGTAATTTTTTTATTTTCACTTGCGCCATAATCTCGGCTCGCCGAATATCGGGTTTATCGTGCTGGGCGATACGATAAAAGTAATTCGGGCGAAAGTTCTGAGGACCGCGAAAAATCAAAAGTTTCGATCGGAGAATTTGCGACTTGATGTTTGAAAAAAATATACATGAATACCGAATTAACAAATACGAACAAATTTTTTTCTAACCCACGAATACTAAATTCTAACTATTAATCTAATGAGAGCTAAGAAAAATTGTGTCCGGAATGAAATTTACCGTCGCAGAGGTCGGTCTATCGGTAACTAAAGTACGCGCAAAGACGCGTAAGACGAATCGGTGTATTATTATCATATCAATTGATAAAAATCGCATTGAAAGTTGAATGAAACTATAGAATGATCGGGAGGAGTCAGAGGTCGGCTGTGGTAGGCGGGCGGAAGGTTTCGTCTAAACAGAGTTCGCAGTCACAGTCTCGAAAGCGTTAAATACGCTTATGTAACCCATCGACGAGGAAGCGGCGAGCGTTAAAAGTCCCGAGCGTCGAAGTTTTTTTTGTTTTTTTTTCCTTTACTCTTGATATCGACCATGAAGTGCAGAATTTTGCCTTTTACTTTCGCAACGCAATTTTCAGGCGCAGGTGACTCTCCGTAATACAAAACTCGCGTTTGCGTCAGTGCCGAGCGACGATATTATTCATTAACCGATCCCGTACATCCATACTCGCGGAACTTGCATTATCGTCGAGCTCTCGATGTAATGTGAAGAACAGCTGGGGGACACAAAAAAAGAAAAAAATAGCAAGTGTTTCGTCTCCGGGGGACTTTGATTTGGACCTTCGAACCGGTGTGTGAATCATTTCTATTGTAATACCTCATTTTTCTTTGTTCGACCACACGAAATAACGTCGAAATATTTATCTTATCGAGAGCGAGGAAGACAGCGACGGCGGATCTAGCTGAGACGGGATTTTTTTTATGTATATGTTATATATATATATATATGTATACATATATATGTGTGTATATAATGGGAAAAGCCTCGGCAAGGTTCGCCGTCCGATCGATACGTCCCCCCTCCTCTCCGCTCCCTTCATTTCGCGCTAGAGCAGCGAGAACTCGATTTTACGTAAAAAAAAAAAAAAAAAAAAGAAGGAACGCACCGACTGCTGATTTCTCAGATTAGCTTGAAAGTTCCGTGGATAGATATGAAACTTGTTTTGTTTTTTACGACGTCGCGACTACACGTCGGAACGCGGGGTCGTATAGACCTGGCTTGGCCTCTATCAAACTCCTAGAAGGTCTCTCGCGGGTCTCGAAAAACCAGCTGGGAAAAAGAATGGAACATTCGGAGAGGGGAGAAACCCGAAGTAACTTCGCTCGCAGCGCCGATTCCGATGGACCGAAAATTCCAGCGAGCGCTAACCCTTTCGGTAACTTTTCGCGTTCCTGGAAAATAAAAGCCACTTCTCGACTCGAATATGAGAAACGTTTGTTCTACATTCGATAGAATATCGAACACTAAAGAAAGTATTCATGTCGAAAATACACTTTTTTAATACTTATAATTACATATTTTTTATTACAATTTATATACAATTTTTATTACAAACATAAATATTAATCTATACTATTGATATTTATAATAATGATAACATTAATAATTTTTCAATGATCATTGCAAAATTATAAATAAGAAAAAATCATTGGCCGACATTAAGTCCGAGGGAATAAAGCGACCGTCCACACGATTGGGAATTATGGTTGGCACCCGTCGCGTTGAATGTAGCGACTTACAACAAAGTTTTCAACGCTCAGCTCGCAACTGACTGGTTAGCGGCTTTCCTGTTTAAAGACGTAAGCGGTAATGTGTACGATTATTACCCGTTCGTCGAGAAAAGCCTCTTTACATAGTGGCGCAACTGTTATTTGTTGCAAAAAAATAACAATAATAATATAAATTATGTAGCTGTTGCAATGGAATTGGGTCAGGGTCGGAAAATAAAGCGTTTACGTTACAAGCCGTTCTCTCGGTCCGAAATGTGTAACGGCGCCGATATCAATAGCCAGAGAAGATCCGAACGGAAGCATGAAAAGCTGAACGAGTCTCGTACGGGGCTTCGATACGTTACGATCGTGCGCACAGACGCGAACACACACGTGTGAAAGATAGGCCGGTGGTGTGGGTGGATCGTCAAAGACCATCGGTAAAAGACCAAGCACAGACATCAACGACTGCGAGCACGGCGATGAAAAAAAAAAAAAAAAAGAACTAAGAACAAGCGAGTATAGGCTTTAGCGGGTCGCAACACATATGCACGCCAGTAGGTAGGCTTCGTCGTAGCCTTTGTGGTAATATGGGTCAGGCGCCCCCCAACAAGAAGGTCATTGCCCGAGGCCTCCCTGCCGATAAAACAGCAACTTAATTTAAGAGGCTCGCTTTTTTTTTCCTCCTCTTCTACGATTCGTCGTGCTCTCTTCGGCGGATCGAAGCCGATCCCACGGTCGAGAGATGTCGCTTGATGCTCACCGAGACGTTCTTATCTCATCTTTTTTTCACTTCTCATTTCCCACTCGATGAAAAAAAATATCTATTTTTTCGATATTTATTCTTGAGCTTCCGAAAGTCGACCTACGCTGCAATAAATTTACTCGAAAGTATTTTATCTGTAGATCACGATTTATTTTTCCATAGATTCATAGCACGATAACAAGTATACATTTGAATATTTAAATTATGATGCAGTTAAATTTAATAAGTACTTAATTCTTATATTAAATGCAAAAAAATATCATCGCTATGAGTGTAATTTCCTCTTAATCATTCTCACGGTTATTCATTTCAAATGATAATAATGATAACGAGTACAATGCAATATAATCTATTTGGTACTCGTTGCTCGATTCAACCGAACAGTCCCTTAACAGTCACTTTGGTACAATAAATTTTCATAAAGGATGGTAAACACGAGGGAGGGGTTTTTTTTTCGAATTAGCTACCACCGGACGTGCGAGCTGCTTTATTATTTATTGTCGCATCGAGTTTGAAAAAAAAAGAAAAACAACCGCCGCGGTCACGCAAAGATCCACAAGATACTGATGTCGTCGCTGTACACACGCCATCCGATCTCGATTGTATTGGTTCGAAATTGTACGAACCGTGGGCATGTGTGCGCTGAATTCCTCGTCGCGACGCACAATCAAGTCACTAGGTTAATAGTCGTGCCCGAGCCATTCCAGTGCAATACAATGTCGTACAAAGTCATCGCTATCGCGAGACAATTATTCATCGTGACGGCGGTGCTAGTACATTTCTTGCTTTTCGCTGTTTTTTCTACTTTTTCTATGAATTTTTTGCTCGCCGTTCGTTGCATGCAACTCATCCGGTTCTTTCTTCGATTGCCTCTTTTGTCTTTTCCATTCCCATCGGGCGCGCTTATGCGGTTCTTATTTTTTTTCTATTTCTAGTCGTCACTGCAATTGCATATTTTTTTACTCACGCAACTACACTCGCGCAAGTGTTGTGATTTATGCGTCAATCCGGCAACTTTTGCAACCCGGAAATCTGTTGCAAATTAATACAAGAAATATTTATTGAAAGCGACGAGCGATTTAATCGATAGGGCCATTTGGATTTGTAGGGAATGAATTAGATTCGTTTGATTTTTCTTTCTTTTTTTCTGTTTTTTTTACTGTGTTTTTTTTTGTCGTCCGTTTATCGCGCTAACGTATGCACGATGAGAAGTCGGATGCGCGGTTTCGCCGATGTTTATTTACATTTACGATTGACCGCGAGGCCGGTGTGGGTTAAGCCGGACAAGAGCAAAAGTCTTCCGGTTAGTTCGTAAACATTATTAGCTTCGGCTGTCGTCCTTTTTCTACACGTTAACGATCCTCTTTACGACTGCACTTACCGCGCAACATGTTTTTCCGATGTCCCGCGCTTCGTCCGGCGATCTGTCGAGCGTTAACGTGCGAGCAAGTCCAGGTGCGATTGCAACATAGTTCCTTTTACCTACCTTTCCATTCGTTTGTTTACTCGGCGTGTCGCGACGCCCGTAAAATTACGATTTCTCGCGAAAAACAACGGACACACGAGTGAGCAAAATTCCGAAGGAGAACATAAAAATTCGACACGTATTTGGCGCTTCATTTCGAAGGAAAGTTTTCATTTTTTCAAATTTTATCCCAATTAGAAAGGGCTCTCCTTTTTTTATACTCATCGGTTGTAAAATTTGGGAAAAAATAAAAATTCCGCCCCCACATGCAACAAAGTGCATTATTAATATCGATACGAATGAGACAAATTTATGGACCGTTCGGGGAGCAAAAGAAACACGCCCATCCCCATTTATCGGGCGAGTTAATCGTTGGGTGTGGTCGTATTTATCGAATATTTATTGCGAATAATCGGCAAGGCTTGCGTGGGCGTGATTGCATTCCTACAACAATGTGCAGCAACAGGTAGTCAATTGGGTACATTTCATATGCCTTCCCGTGATGCCCAGTGGGATGGGGTTCAATAAAAACTTTGTCGTAAATATCTGCGCGCCCAGCGATCGAACATCTCATCCGCCGCTGCAGTTATCGTACGACCGAACTTAAATTAATCGATAAGCATGTACGCCTCGACTAAAATATCGCGACTAACCTTAAGATTAATTTTTTTTTTTTCAACAAGGATCGGTATCAAAAGAAGCGTTTTTGCGCGGACTCCAACACAATAACAATAACGTTTTACTATAACATCGCAATGGTCTCTACAAATAACAAACTTCGCAACTGGTTATGACGGTGTGAGGCGTCGATTAAATATAGAATTCATATCAGCCGCAATCGCGAACGGCTAGGTGTTTCGATGCCTATTCCAGCTTTAATTTATCATTGCTTATGCCGTTATCTTATCTCGCGACTCTCGCGTAATCATAAACACTTCGGCATATCCGAAAGCCTCGAATTCTTTCGTTAGCCAATCGCCGATGAAACATTGCGCAGAAAATAATTATCAGTTGCTCAACGTACTTACCGAATACCGTCGAAAAACAAGAATTTTTTTTACCGTATCCAGCTATCAGATTTGACCACAAACTGTTTTTATTCTTTTGTCATTTTCTACGATTCATTGATTTTATCAATCATTCATCAAATTAATTATATCATGTCATAAATGATTGTCAATTATAACATTATATAATAAGTTTCCATTTATTATTAACTGAATTGTATATTTTATCGATGAGACTATTTATTTATTCACATCGATGGATTGTTGCCGACGGCAAATTATTTTCTTCTCAATAATTTGTCGAAGATTTCGTTACATATTCCATTAAATCAATTTTAATAGTGTTCAATGATGATTCGGAAAAAAAATGAAATTTTTATACCAAGCCTAATTTGGCGTAAGATTCTCCAGTGAATATTGCAGTCCCGAAGCGTCGCTCAGGACATCGCGATTCGCAATAGTTTCGCGTTGCTGCGCACAGGGATATCGTGAAGCACGGATTTAATTAACCCGAAGGATAGTCGCGTATTAACTAGGTCAGGCAGCGACGTACTTGCACGGCCGAACGGATGACTCGTGTATTTTTAGTTCACCCTACGCCTATCCGCGGACTCGAACGGGGGTATTGGAATCGAAGGGGATAGAACTTCTAGTTGGTCAGTCAGGAGGTGCTCGTCGGCTCGCTCACGAGTGCATCTCGACGCCCTCTTTACCTTGCACTTGACGAGCTCGACTATTACCGATTGAACGCCCGCATTGAAAGAGCGCCCGAGATGGGGCGGAGGGCGGAAGGGATATTCGCGACACTTCTCACGTCCCGAATTCGCATCTCTCGATTATTATCGCACGAATATAGATTTTTATACGAAATGCGCGCGCACGAAGCCGGGTATTCGCAAATATTCGTCGGGAATAAGAAAGAAAAAAAAAACGAAAAACCTTCGAGTCGATATTCATCGTGAATATAAAAACGAGTTTGAAGGGCGTTAGACTATTATTAAATTCATTGGATAGGTCGGCTTCGATCTCTCGAGCACTCGGTCGAGGGTTCAAGTATACGCGGGGTCGCACTGTCGCGGACGAGGGTTAATTTACCGTCTTCAGAATTCCCAATCGCCAATCGATCGGATCCCACGAGTAGTTCAGTTCGCGTACCCGACGGAGCGCGGTAATATCTTTATTCACTTTTGCGCCGTCGGATCGAATAACATTCAGAGTAATCAATCGAATAATTCTCAATATGCACGGTCGCGATCGCACCCTCGGCAGACTGCATTAGACGAAGTTAATTAACGATGAATTTAAACATCAATGGCTTTGAAAAGAACTTGCCGTTTGGTGCTCAAATGAAATTCATTCAAAGCAAGAGAGTCGAGTTGCCGCGAGTGGTTTTTTATTTGCGATAAATGAATAACGTTTTGCACGAAATCGAGTTCGATGAAAGTAGTTTTTTCGTTGTTGTTTGTTTTTTTTTTTTTCTCAGCGCAATAATTTTATGCAAAGGATCCAATTTCGAAATACAAATTTCGAAATATCGATCATTTCGAAATTCCCTTCAATTATATCGAGAACCAAAGCTTTTGGAATGATACTAACCAATGGCCTCAGCCGACAAACCCGACCCGATGTTTCGCATCATTTTAATACATCTTAAAGTAAAGTCGTCGAGAGTTTATCGTCATGGTCGCAGATAGCCACCGAAGACCTTGTCCTACCCTACGAGATACGTCGATCTGGCCCCGGGAAACTACGTACTACCGAGTACTTTGGCCCCCTCGATAAAGCGTATCGCATGAATCTCGTTTCGTGCCACTCAATCCTAACGAAAACGATCAGTTTGTTAATACAGTGCAGCCGAACCGGCAAGGCAACTATCATTTTATCGATCGATCGGAAGATTTTACGATCTTTGCTCGAATCAAAATGTGCCGAGCAACGACGCGTAAATTTGAAACAGCTACGTTTTATCTATAAAAGTATAAATCGATGGCTTTTTTGTATCGTTTTTTTATAAGACTTCCAATTCATGAATCAATTCAAGTAGAGTCGCTCATTTTTCGTTATTAATCGGTAGTTTTCTTTCTTATCGTTGCAACTTTCAAAATTCTCGGTTCCGCGAATAGGCATGAGAAAAAAACTATAGCAGGTGTTTGGAAAGCTAACAAAAAAACTTGTATCTACGAGGGAAGCAAAATCGTGCCCGGATAAGATTGTGTCGTCGTCGATCGAGCTGGCCTTGCACGCCGAAACTCGAAAAGCACACGACGAGGTTGATTCTTTCTTTTTTCAAATCACTTCAATCATTGTTTAAATAATTTTTGTTTTCCTTTCCCCTATTACGAATGTTCGTGTATTCCTATAAAATGTATCAACTGCTAGAAATCGCAACAAAATTACCTAGCGCTGAGATATGAAAAATTGCATTTCATCTTGCCCGTCGCATCCGCGAGTTTCATCTCCTGCGGGCAAACGTCTTCGCTATGAAAAATAGGTAATACGCCCGCGCGAGTGGGCGAAACGTCGACATATTTTCTCGATTCTCGAAAACGCTTGCGTCGCGATTTTCATGAAAAATAAAGAATAAACGGAAATAGACGAATTTCTCTTTTCAATGAAAGAGTATGAAGCGACTGAGGCTTCGATGAGATCATTCGAGCTCGTTGAACTTTTGTTCGGCCAGTTGGAACGAGATTATACTTGACGGTTGCGATACGAGAAACTGTCATCGCTGCCGGTGGCAGAGTTTCGCCTCGCGCAACGTCAACGTCGACGACAAACGCATAGGTTTGGCTTTGTGGGGCTTTACGACGATACGGAGCGCAGCGAGATTGAAGCTCCTTTCCGCGAGGGGATATCTCGGTGCCTCCGCGGGTTCAAGACAACGAAACGGATGCTGAGCGCCGGGTGGGTGCCGCAGAGGAGAGGCAAAGATACATCTCCGAGAGTTTCCAGGCTTTGTATGCATGTGCGTGTGTGCGACCCTATCGCGGGCGAGGGGATCGTGTTCCAGTGCAGAAACGCCACGTGCGAGAGTCCTGTCGAGAGAAGCGCGATTCATCGCTCGCTCGCGCGAGGCAGAAAGACGAGGAGGTCGGCTCGTCACGGCGTTCGACGTCCACGAGCGTTTCTTAACCCCGCGGGGCTCGCCCTGCGCGGGCAAGCGACGGGCGTCCGTTCTTCGAACTATTTAGGCACTTGAGTCGTATCCGCTTATCACGAAATCCGCTATCAATGTTATTAATTCATAGGATTACTGAAAAAAAAAAAAAAAAAAGGGACAAGAGAATGATTGGCGAATCATTCGGCAGTTTCAGAAAGGATTCGTCAATTTTTCTTCATTTTATCAGTTAGTTATCAGTAACTTCCCTTTATTATCCTTACGCATGCGACGATTTTCGAATACCCGAGGCGACGAAACTCGCCAGAGTTTCTCGGCGGGATGAAAGAGAAGATCATCGAAGCGCATTTTCCATTCGTTGCTTCAAAGTCTAGAGCATAATGTTCTCGGTTTGTCCATCGTTCCCTTGTCTTCTGTGCTCGTTCGTTCGGAATGAAAAGAAAGAATCCGCGCCAAAGTCCGACGGGCCGCTATTTCTTTCTGGTCTCAGACACGCGAATATCCTGCAAAGGCTCACATCATCCGTCCACGAGACTGCCAGCAAGTTATTTATTTCCTGTATTTTTTCAAATCTAAATTAAATCAATTAAATATTATTAATTTACATAACTGTCTATAAGGGATATCGCCAAACACCTATTTATAATATAATCAAAGAGCAATGCGAGCAAAATTCATAGCGCCGAAAAAAACAGCGAGACATTTTTTTTTCTCTACCTTGAAACAAATCATTTCTTTCAACCCGTCTTTATCGGTAACCGTACCTTCGTAATCGCGCAGCGACTCTTTACGCGTTGTTAACCGAGCGAGTAATGCCCTCGGCAATGTTAACTGTTCCAAGTGCTACGCGGAACGTAAGTATATACTTCGACGAGAGATCGCACACTCGCAAGAGAATGTCCACGAGAGAGAGTTATCTAACTGAACGCGAAGGATATACTGTATATCTCATGAAGCGCAGCGAAACCCGTCGGTGATAGCGGCAACGAGAAGGCACGGAGTCGTCCAATATGCCTTCCTTTCCCCTCTCTTACCCTCCCCTCAGTCATTTCGTGTCGACGACCTTCTCTACATAGTACACATGGACCTGTACCTGACGCCACTGTTTTTTGTTTTGTTTTTTTTTCCCGATTGTTCTTTGCATTGACAGTCATATAAAAAGCGATCATAATTTTATTTAATAACGATTTAAAAATTATTATCATAAAGATTTTTCTGGATTCCGAAAAATAAAGTAACTTTTTCTGTAAAACTTTCAAGTTACCTGGTGGATATTTTTTTTTTTTCGAAATTCTCTCCTCGATCGTCATTTCTTGGTTCGACGGTGAGAGAAAGAAAATTGTTGCAGAGTGCGAACGATAGTTAAGCGTTATGTTTGTGTACGATTTGGCATTCTGGGACGAGGGGATGTCGCGTTGGGGGAAGCGAAGGCGGAGCGCGAGCGAAATCGTTGCGTTCGCGTCGCTGAAACGCGACGAGCCTGTCGAAGATTCCTTTTATTAATTGAGCTACATCGCGTCCCGTGGTTCGAGATAAATGACGATTCGTACGTGCGCAAACAAAGATCGCATCGTTGCCTCGTACATTGTACACATCGGAACCCGCAGGACGAGAATGGCTACTCGACTTTGCCGGAGACAAAATCTCACATGCGTCGTCACGAAATAGAACGAAGACAAAGAACTATCCGGCGGTTCTTTCTCGTGGGAGGTGAAGACTCTCGCTGTAGATTCGTACGAGAACGTTTTACAAGTTCGCGGCGAGAACTTGGCAAAATTTTCTTAACATATTGGAAAACGCGCATAAACAAAACAAATGAGAGATACATAATTGTGAACGATTTTTTAAAGCCATTTTTTTCCGTACACTGGCTCGATTCGCAGACGATTCGGTTGAACTACGAGAAATCAGTGAACGTGCCCGGCGGGCCGAGAACTTCTAACATTACTCCACGGTCGGCTCGCCGCCGGTATGCTCGCCCGAATAATTCGAACGATACACATGTACGTATCGGATAGTCCGACTGCGGTTCAAGGAATTCGAATTAGCGGGACGGTCTTCGCCTTCGAGGATCGACGACAAGAGACGCGCTCTTGCCTCCGAGAGGCCGTCACGAATTTCTCAATGTCACCGAAACAAGGCCAATATTTCGAGACCGGCCGTCGCCATTTTTCGTCCAATACAGCGGAACTTCGACGAGTTCGGATCAACGACTATTTATTGAAAAACTTGTTGATATTCAAAAAATTATACTACTTAATTGCGATACAAAAATTTGAGGAAAAGTGGAATATCCGGATCCTTACAGCGATGTAATGCATTGTTCAAAATTTGACTCTAAATAGCGGAAAATTCGTTGGAAGTAATCTATTGTAAGAATACGAATTAATGTCGAAAGAAAAATGATTTCTAGGACACGGGAGGTAGAGATGAAATTGCAGTATTTTGAGTTCGAAATGACATAGCCAGGAGCCCTTAATTATTCTTTCTGAAACGATGATGACACTCGAATGAAAATAGGTCGCGGATCTTGTGTCTCGGGGATAACCGCGGCTACCCAGCTGCGGCGATCTTTATTCCGTCACACACGAGTATATAATAATAATGTATCATATTCCTGTAGGTACACAAATACTACCCTAGATTGGCCGACTTGAAGAGTCCGTAAATAAAAATAATCTCAAGTTTTTTTTTTTTTTTCTTTTTTTCGAGATTTCGCTATAACGAATTTATTATGACGATATATCAGCGACCCAATTAGATGCGCGAAAGGACATGACGAATTCATTATGCGAACATTATCGTGTTACAGGGAGCTCCGTTATTCAAAATGAAGGACGACGTTGAAGAAGATGAGATCTCGGGTCCGGCGTCGTCGGGATCGATACCGGAAAGCACCACTTCTTATGGGTGAGTCGAATCATTTATGCATGCAACCCTTTTCTGGCCCACTACGTTATTTTTGTCGCAAAAATACAATAATCTCCATAAACTCTGTCTTTCAAAATGTTCAATAAAATATTTTGTAATACACAATAAAATGAAATTTGACGACGTAATAAACTGCGGTACATCGAAATCAGAACTTATGCGGAAAGTAAGGAAGGCCAAAAATACAACTCAAACTCGACCCAGTGCGACGTTCCAGTCCCTTGGTTCGTCGCCAAAATCGTTCGGCGGGTCATTTCGGACCGGATTGACAGCAAAGGGCCAATCCTTGATGCCTAGCTGGAAGTACGATTTCTCGCGACCTCCAAGACCCGTTGTCGAATTATTTATCGACTTCATTCGCGGGAAAAAAAAAATTCTCGTAAATACATACGACCTTTCAGCCGGCTATTTATCTAGATCCGGAAATCGCCGCGCGTAAAATGATGGCTACGTGCGCATTGCGTCAAAAATCATTACATTTTTCTACCTTTTCCTCCCCGAAGTCGTCGCTCTTTCGCGAAATTATAACGCTCGGGAATGAGCAACCACCGAATAACGATGGAAATTGAAACAATTTTTTCGGTAAAGAAACATTCCTAGTTTTTCTTAATATCATTGAAAAATAATAACTAATAATATCAATATTATTTTCTTATTGAAAAAAATGCACTATTTCGTAATTGGAGTATGCGTTATAATTTGCCGATTTTTATACTTTTTTGATGAAATTTCACCGTTCTTTCCCTGTACTATATTTACGTATTTGCATATGTATTTTTTTCCCGCAAATCCGTTGCCAGTACGCTCCCCCTCGCACTCTCATTCCTCGCGTATATTTTGTCGAATAAGAGATAGGAAAGAAAGAGCATGACGGAGACGGATAAAAAAGCCCAGGCATGCTGAGCCTCTCTGTACAGCCCCGGCCGCCCGTGGCAACGAGAATTGCGACGGCGGTGGCAACCGGCGACGACGACGACGACAACGACGGCGACGACGGCGACGACGACGATGGC
Organism: Ischnus inquisitorius; assembly: GCA_963924025.1. Lineage (NCBI taxonomy): Eukaryota > Metazoa > Arthropoda > Insecta > Hymenoptera > Ichneumonidae > Ischnus > Ischnus inquisitorius. Next base: position 5,418,736 of record OZ001245.1, on the reverse strand, counting down.
GACTCCGAACGATCCAAACGTCGAATGAGCGGGGAGTAGTGTGGTCGGGCGATGGATAGGGAGAGCGTTGGGAGAACAAATTGGTGGGGGAAACCGGCAGCCGCCAGTCCGCGGCCGACCGCCGAGCTGAACAAGTCAGGTTTACGATTTGCCTGTGTTCCTCAGCGCTGTTAACCGCGTATTCCCACGGTTTCGAGCCTCCCACTCGATCCAACTTATTCACCAAAGCTACGATAACGCAACGATAATATTCGAGTGCACATCGAGTACTTAGCGAAACGATTTTTCAATAACGGAAGAAAGAAACAAAAAAATCGCGCGTTAAAAACTCTCTATTTATTGCGCGGCATGCGTATAATCGACGAAACTTAAAGAAATTCTGACGAGTGACCTGGTGCAAGCGGCAGATGGATTATGAATAAAAACGAGAGTTCATCGAAAATAAGATGAATCATAAATGCCTCGAGAATCGACACTTGGCGTTAAAAAGAAGATTTTACGCAGTGCTCGTTTGAATTGTTTACAATCCATTTGTACATTCTAAACGCTACTTCTCTCATTACTCGCCGAGCTCCAATCGAACGCGAGACGATGGAGGAAAAAACTGTTCAAGCGCGAGATTACCCGGGACAAACGGTAAATGCGAAGATTCTTACGGATATGCATATTTTTTAACGACAGAAAAATATATTTAAATCTCTACAACGTCGTCGGTTTTTGTGCGATATTCCGAAACCTGCGCAGTTCCCGCGCGTTTCTCCCTCCACCGGCTCGCCTCAACCATCGCCGGCGCGATTGTTTCTAAGCGCGGGACGAGCGGAGTGAAACGTCGAACGCGGCCGCTGTACATGTCGCTTCGCGCGGGGTTCGCAACTGTTGCACGTTGTCAAGGTCAAGTCTCGACGCGGTTTTGTGACCGCAGCTGAAGGCGCCAAGAGTCCCCTACCGAAGCTTTACGACAATTGCCCTGACGAAGAATAATAAGTGACAAATGTCAGTGAAGTAAAAAAATACCACGCACGCACATCGCGGACGACGGTTTTCTTCTTTTTTTCACACTCTCGGAAAACTTGTGCAGCGATCTCGATCGTCGTTGGCGAAGATTTCTTTCGCCGAGAGATTCTTACGATATTTTCTTTTTGTTTTGTATTTTTTTTTCTTAAACGAATAGCACCGATTCGTATCTCACGATTCTCAGGCTCTCGAAACGATCGAACCGGGGCATCGCGAAGAGATATCTGGATCAAGGGAGCTCTCTGACAGTCTGAGCTCTCAAGTTCTCCCGTTTACAAGAGGCCGGCGGGCGCGACGGGCCGCTACCTCGTATAATTTATCCGCCTACAGAGGCTTCCAAATCTCAACCGGCGAGTCCGTCGTTGTATTATACTATACACCGCACTATTGTCGTATCGGGAATACCGTTTCTCTACTACACTACGCCACGAGTATTCGCGTGACGAAGATCGAACCGAGGGATTAATCTACCCGGACTGCAGTAGCGGCCACTGGAGGACAAGAACGAAATAGAGCGCACGAAGGAAAAAGAAAATACCTCGATGACGAGCGATTGCTGATTCTTTTTCGAGGCTTCATCGCGTCCTTGACCAGAGACAAACGAATATTAGGAAACAAACAAACGAATATTGGAACGTCGTTTACGCGATGGATTGTTCGAATTCGAGAGGAAAGAACGATAATGCGAAGATTCCCGAGTGATCCCGTTCAAGAACCAAGTTGGTGGAAGAGATAAATATAAACACAGAGGAGTGGATTAAAAATACGACATTCGACAGCGGAGGAGAAAAATAAAAACTGACCAAGTCTCGAAAACGTAGCAGCTGCGTTCATCGATCAGAGAGCGAAAAAATAAAAAGGCAAAACCTGATCAAACATTTCATATAAAGAATAAATAAGCCGAAAACTCCGGCGCTCCGCGCGTCGACTGAATCAAAAGCTCGCGAGATGGATACGTTATTTGCAATCGGACGCCGATAATACAAAGCGGTTTTTTTCTCTCTGTTTTTCTTTATCGCAGCGTTCTCTCGTACAATCGTAACCCGAGAGAGTGACGAGAGGAGAGATTAAGTCACTCAGTCGCTGGCTTCGCTAATTTCGATGTGACGAAAAACAAGACCGTTAACGATTAGTGCGTTCCTCTCTTTGTGAAGGCCCTCGTCCGCGCGAGTGTTTGTTGTCCGAAACGGTTGTGTGTATTCGCGTGTGCGTGCCCTCTGTGTGTTGAAATAATAATTGATAAATTAACGATAAGCCGCAATCGTCGACGTTACGCGTTCGCTCTTTGATTTCATCTCTCTCTCTCAAACTCTCGAAGATAGCCGGATCTTTCGGTGGCGATAATACGAAGAAAAAAAAAAAACCAAATAATTTTCAGTCAATTACGAGACGGGCAAAAGTGAGAAAGACCGACAAGTCCCCACTGTGCGCATAAATTAAAGCGGCGGATTAAAAAAAAAGACGAGAGAACAACGACGGAAGGAAGAAATGGCCGCCAGTACTGGCGGCGAGGCCGCTGTTTCGCCGGGCGTCGTCTCAGCCGGCGTCTCGTCGGCGTCGAACCGCCTGCTCGACGTTGGATCTCAATGCTTTCGTCGGAACAAAACTTTGTGCATCTCGTAAAAGAGACAACGACGAAAACAAGCGAGCGATACATCGGCGCGAATAAACGGTCCGTTGTAGCGCGAAGGAAAAGAATTCGATCGATAATCGGGAAAAACAAAAACTTGACGGAATCAACGGAAGGAAGAAAAATTGTCGCAATGTGGCAACACGAAGATTACAGGGGCGGCGGAGCCTCCGGCTCTCAGCAACACCCGATGCATTCCCCTGTCGGAATGTCGAATATTCAACATGCACCGGATAATCTTCTTATTCCCGGCGATCATCATCAGTATCGTCAGTCAATGCATCAGCAACATCAACATCAGCAGCAGCAGCAGCAGCAGCAACAAATTCAGTCGCTGCATCGCGCCACCCCAATGCCCTCTTCAAGGTCAGTCGCTGGGCGTTACGAACCCGGGAGAAGCAACGAATTGCACGCGACACATGACGTTGCTCCGTTGCTACTCCCGGTCGATATGGAATTGGTTCGATATTTAGCTCTGCGTCTATAATGAAAACGCGTACGAGACGGGAGAACGAAGGGATTGAAGGTTCTATCAATCTCGTCGCTTCGGATTGACGAACAGATATTTAACGTCGGCACTCGGGATGTTTAGCCAACGCGAACTCACTACCGGCTTACTTCCAGCCACTTTACGATGGGAGTTTGTCAAATTTAGGATTTTGTTACTTACATAATAATTAAAAACATAATTCAAGTATACTTCAGATAAGGAGAAAAATTGACCGATTGATTTTGCGTAATAATGGACAGAGTTATCAACAAATTGAGTGGAAAAAAATAATTATTCAATTATTTACTCGATATTCTCGATTTCTCTTCGCAAAAATTTAGTCATTAATTCTTTTGAAAGCACACACAATTCTTTTCGAAATTTATCCTAATTTTTGACATGTTTGAAGAGAATAATAATTCGTTAAAATCTAAAGTTTTGAATTCGACATTGTAATGTTGGCTTGATAAATGTGATCTTTGACAAGTTTCCATTGTTCGAACATTAAAGATATTTCAATGGAAAAGTCTCTAACACCGAAAGATTTTTCGTTCGATTCGCCAATTGCTGGACGAGCAAATCAGAGTCTAAAAAATGTTTAATCGTCCCGGAGAGAGTTTCACGAATGCGATTTGTTATCGTAATTGATAAGGAAAAAACCTCCTTACCCAGTGTTCGTTGTCTCCCAGTCGTTTCGGATAGCCGGGCCAGACTCGAGAGTGTTCGAGACGTCATTAAGTACGTCGTTGGCGGGCCGTCGTTGTCCTTGCCTCCTCTTCTCGTTTCGGCTTTCGACGTTTTACTACTCTCGAGTCGAAAGTTGTTCCCGGTCTTGACGATGATGATCGCGGCGATACGGTCCGCGCATCGCTAGACACACTATTCACCGAGTAATTCCCTTCTTTCTATTTCTTTTTTCGGAACGTGAGTGGTCTCGAGATACAGTTAACTCGCTAGACAGACCGACGGCGAGCTTCGCGAGTCTCGCAGCGCATTGGGCTTTGGACTACTATAAATCCCACTGTCTACGCTGACCAATATGACAAGATCGTGTTTTATTCTAATTCTCGTAGCTTCTTCGTCTCTCGCCCGTTCTCTTCGGCCTTTCCTTCTTTCGCTGGCTCGAACTTGCTTTTTTGTTCGGCTTTTGACTGTACCCTTGAGCTCTCGAGACCGGCGAATTCGCAAAATCATTCCGTTTCTTGCGTAATCGCCGTCGCCTTTTCTCTCTCGCTCTCTCGCCTGCCTCCCCTCTCTTTCTCGCGCCTTTTCTCGCGCAACGTTAAATGGCCAGATGCTCGGCTGGCTATCGTGACGAGTCGCGTCCGCCGGAACGTCGGCAACGTTCGCAACGAATACACAGAACAGACGAATAATACCTATGTTCTATACACCGGGCTTCGCTTCATTTTCCGTCGTTTCTCGGAGTTTCGCAATGCCGAGCCATCGCCAAAGAATTTCCCGCGGTGCTTCTGACCATCGGAAAATCATGATGCTAAGATAAATTAAAGGGTCCGCGTGGGTCGGAAAAAAAACGAAATTAAAAGAAATCGAAAAAGTGAGTCAGAAAAAAAATGTGATCGAATAAAAAGTAACTCCGCTACATTGGATAGTTATATTGCAATTTGAAAACCAGGAACGATTTATGCAAATAAGCAAAACGGGTATTTAACGCACGAAATTCGTGAAACGAGCAACCTGCCCTCAAATTTCCAAAATCCAAAAGAAAAAGAACTTTCTTGACGATAAGTGGGCGTACCGCTTTGAGGGCAGCGAAATATTCGATCGTGTATTGCAATGGCGGGATACGCGCCGCCGGCTTTATCTTTAACTCGTGACGTCGACGCATCATCGATGTTTTTTTTTCCTTTTTTTTTTTCTACCGTCTAAACGATATACTGTCGATATCGCGATGGCAATTGGAGCGCTCATTTGCCTTGCATCGCGTGTACACTTTTTTTTTTTTCTTCGCGATTACGCGGGTCGCGACGCACGCGATATATTACGGAAAACATTGTCGACGAACAATGGGTATCGGAAGCGGCTTTTCTCGAAGGCAATGTTGTCTGAACGACGGGCATTCGAGTGGGATTCGTTTATACTTCGATCGCCTTTGCCGCGAAGCACTGTCCTAACTTTGCGGAAATCAAGAAAAAATCACAAAAAAAATTCAAAATTACAACTAAAATTCAATTTCCATCTTAGCCTTTATGTCGCCGAATTTCCAACGCGCGCCTAACAACGATTTATCATGGAAAATTTGTCTTTCGTGTTAATTTCCGTCCTGGATTCCAGTTAGCCCACCGCGTTCGCTTTTCATCAGCGTCGCTGTTAATACACTTTGTCGGGGACGATTTTAGCGGCGACGACGACGGCGGCGTCGGTGTTATCCGCCCACAAACTTTATTCTATCCGGTATGCCACTGTCTCATCGGCACACATACGCAATTTTCACGGTCCGAAGGTCTCTTCTCCGTCTCGTCCCGTCGTGTCAATTCAACAGGTGTACATCTCGCGCACGGTTGTTTATTGCGTACCCCCCAACGGCGTTCCCTTCCAATTTCATTCGCGCAATCTATCTCGCTTCTTCGCGCCTTCACGCTACTCCACTTTGTTTTCTTCGTCATCTCGTGCCGCCCGAGTAGACACGAATATTACGAGAGTCGAACGGAGACGGGCAAGATGGAAAAATGTTAAAAAAGAACGAATGAGGCGACGGAGTCGTAGCTCGAGCGGCTTGGACAATAAACTTGTGAGTGTCGCGTTACACATCGGACTCGATATTCTCGATGCTCGTCGGGCGTCTTTCACGCTCATCGCGCAAAACACGCGTGGTTAATCGAAAATATATATAAAAATATATTTCCTCCGTGTGCGTGTGTGTGCGCGGTCAAAGAAAACCAAGAAAAGAGGCGATGAATATGAAAGCATAAAGAAAAAAGCGAATTTTCGTCAGTTTGAAGCCGCGCGCGTAGGCGTACGAATTTACACAACGCGCACGATACGAAACTACGACGATTTTCCCATTGGTTAATTTATTACATTTTCTTTATTACACATTTTTCATTCGTGTGCGAGCGTATGTGTCCCGTGACATAGACGACAAATGGGCGTCTTTTCACCCTGGCGCACTTATCCCACCCGTTCCGCCCCTTAGTAGTCTTAACGAGACGCCTACCGAACGACGGCTTCTTCGTTCTTGATGATTGCCATTTATGGTAATTCGCGATGCTTCAGAAAGCGCGACTGATCGACCTATCCCCATTTCGTCTCCTTTGCTCGTCTCGTTAAGGAGTAACGGGCGGACGGAAAAAACACGTCGCGAATTTGTTTCAGCGACAAAAAAGAAATCTAAACGCCTCCACGTCTGTACGACGTTTGCATACGACACCAAAAGGGAAATAAGAGGACCATCGAACTTTTATCAAATCACAGTTGGCCAATATGACGAGTGGTTAAATTTGAAAAAAAAAAAGAAAACGTATGTCGTAGATTGTTAAAAATGCGGCTCTTCGATTTTCCGTCTTTTTGTTTCGTCGTTCTAATAATAATTTATGATATTTCACTTATATTCTCCAACTTCATTTGATTAATGTCGATTAGAGTCGATTCAAATTCAAGGTCAATTTTCGTTGACTCGATAGAATTTCGAAGATTAAAAAATACATCGCTATCGTCGCGAGTGCATACTCAAGTCGTGGAAAAAATCGGTTACGGTGGAAAAATGTGGTAATTTCATTAGAAAAATCGGTTTTTTTTTCTCTACGGATATTTTGAAGGGAAATGTCGGTAGGCTTCCGCCACGGTCTTGCATACAGAATATATAGTGACTGACACGCAAACGCGCACATGAATATCGAGTGCCGGCCGCTCAGTTTATTTCGCATCGAGCCTAGTAACACGCGGGGCGACTTCCGTCTCCGTCATTTCGTAGCCTAGTCTTGAATGGACGTCGCAAAAGATGAATGGGCTATTCGCATGCTGACCGGTGAGCATTGCGGTGTCGACCTCTCTCATGCGCACACACGCGCGCGCTCGTGTTTCTTCGGTAACACTCGCTCATAATACACGGCCAATATTCCTCGCTCGTGAGCGTGACGAAAGTTCGTGAGTTTCGAAGGATACCACGCGCGCATGTGTTCAAGCGGTATTCTCGAATTCGTCGGACAATCGAAGAACTACTTTACGTTCGTCGCGAACCCGCGCGCGCGAATAGACCAACACCGGCGCGGTGAAGTCTGTTCCGTTTCTTTTTATTTTCGCAAGAGAAGTCTCCGAAGACAGACTTTCCAAATTCTCGAGCCGCGGCAGTTGTTCCGCTCGTACTTCGAGCCACTTTCGTTTTTCTCCCTGCTCGCATACTTTTTTTCCCTCAACTTCCAAAGCGTTCGCTCTCCTTGAACATTTATAGATTCTCTTATTTCACTACACGCAAAACTCGCACACTGAGGCGAGTGCGCGCGCGCGCGCCAACACACAAAGCAAGGACGAAGAACTAATGTACGGCAGAGTTAAAACTGCGCAACAGTCGATACCAATTAGCATAAAACAAAGGCCAACGATCTCTCCTAAGGAGATGTTTATAGCGCGCCGCTGCTCTCGTCCGAATGACCGATCCTCCCGAAATATACACATCGTCGAAATGAAATGTTGCAACAATCGAAACAACGAAAATAGCATCGTGTAATAAAAATCATCGGAATCGCGACGTGCGCCCGTTGAGACGGGGAAATTTTTCGCGCGAGGATATTCCGCTGTCGGTTATTTCGTCAACTTCGAATTCGGCGCTAGAGAGCCCTCGAGACAGAGTGAACTCACGAGATATTGTATCGGAACATCGTGCCGTTATTTATTTCGGTATTGCGACGGATATAGATCGAATCTATGCACTTTTTTCAGTGGCAAATATTATCACGATACAAATTGTTTTATTTTTTTCTAATACCAAAAATTATTGATGAGCTCGATTCGTTTTATATTTGCAACAAAATATTTTTTATTATTTAATAAAAAATGTATTATCAAATAGTCATATTATTATCGCGAGCAAATAATGGTTCGGAATTTGATAGAAATTTTATTGCATAATATATTTTTTGTTATTTAATAAAAAATGTATTATTAAATAATCATATTGTTATTCACAAGAAGATAATCGTTCGGAATTCGATAGGTCTATAGAGAATGTTGATAAGCAAGCGGTGGGTGGATACATTCACGGTCAGTGGGTGATTCGCTCGTCGCCGCGCGTATCCCGATAATCCGGCTCGAAATTTTATTCAACGTTTTAAAATACTTGCGAGACTCTAAATCGACTTTCGCGTTCGAGATTCAAAAGACGAGATCAAAAAGGGAACCACGATAGTTCAAACACGCTGTTTCGGAAGTTCGTACTGCAACACGGCAAACCTAATTGCAAACTCGCGACGTGTTTCAATTAACGCCGCGTTGTTGTCGGTGAAGAGTTAAAGCTAGCTTCGAAACCGAAGAATGTCTCGTTCGCAGACAAGCCCGACGACGAAAGCTCGCCGACGGAAATACAGCAGCGAGTCGCTGCATTGCAGTCGCCGAAGCTTCACTTTGCTTTCTCCGCGGGGATTTCGAGTGGGTAAACTAAGTCAGGGAACTTTTGACTTGCGAATCGAATCCTCGTCGCCGAGGGAACGGATTTCTGTTCCGAATAATTTGGAATCCCGCCCATTCGAATTGACTCCGAAGGATTTACCGAGGAGCAAAGAAAACCTCGAAAATGAGAAGAATATTAATGTATGAACCTTCGACGAATAGTGATTTTTTTTCCTATACTAGTCAACACAAATCAACTGCGGAGCTGCCAAAGCAACGTTGGTCATTGATGTGGGCTCTGCAATAAAAACAAAAAAAAGAATAAAGAAACAACAAAACTGGTCAATCGATGATGCGGTTGGGGAAGTCGTGGGAAATAGTCACGGAAAGCGTCGTATGCGACCGCGGATACCGCAACTAGATATAAAGTACAAACACGAAACAAGCTTCGTCTCGCTCCGTTCCGTCGCGCAGAGTTTTTAACTTATTTTGATTACGATCGGGTGACACGCAACGGAGCTAACTAAAAAGCGTTCGCGGAAAACCTACGGGGAAACATTGGTCACTTGCGAGCGTTATTGTCGTACGTCGTTGATGAGCGACAATGATTTGAAGCTGATTAACAATTGCAAAAAATGCTCGTGTTAAGGAGTTTCGCGACACTGATCGAGTTATATCGAGTTATATTTGAAAGAAATTTTGTTCAATGAGAAAAAGTCATTTAGCCGTCAACTTTCGTCATCTATCATTACCATTTCGCCGTAATTCAGTTCTTTTTTTTTTTTTTTAAGCGTCATGGATGCAAATTTTCAACGAATGTATAACCGCGCTCTGGAATCTCGCCTCAGTGATTGATAACACAGCGGTGTCGTTTTTGGCGCGAGAACCCCTTCGTCGGCATTGCGGTAATTAACGTCCGACGATTTTATACCATTTTTACTTTTCGGTTTGTCCCCGTTGGTTCTCTATGTAGCCTCGAACTTCTTTCTCCGCCGTGTGACTCTTGCTCAGTTTTTTTATTTCTCCAAGTCTCTCTCTCGCTCGCTCCGTTATTTATACGACTGGCCAGTCTCTATGGTCACGTTCGGCTATCCGTCGGGGCCACCCGGCCTTGGACATAATTTGCCACAGCTCATGTAAATATTTGGTGTGTGGCGTCACTCACTATTCTCGTATACGCGCATTGGTAGCCGTCGATTCGAAAATGGTGCATCATCCTACACAATCCACTCGACAGATTCCTCCTCGTTGCGATCAAAACGGGAGTAAATTCGACATCAATTTCGACTATTTCGACGAAAAAACAAATGTATACCCTCTGGCTATAGATCGGTGGCGAATAAAAATAAACCGAAAAAAAAGAGTCATTTTATTATAACGTCGATTTATTATTGCAGATTTATTTACGAAAAAGAAAAATGTATTGCATCGACCGAATATCGTTACGTCGATGAAACCCTTCGTGTGTGCCGTCGTTCGCGACACAGAAAGAAATCACGGCAATTTCCTCTCGACGATTGCCCGGAGGTATCCGAATCGCCACCACTGGCAACATATTAGCCATTGCATAAATACATTCGTCTCTCGGTCGCGTCTGTCCGTTCGTCCAACCGTTCGCTATAATCATAACAAACATTCCGAAGAGCCGGCGTGACGATCGTATGTGTAGAGAGAGAGAGAGAGAGGGATGCGTGGGGGCCGAATCGTGGAAGCGAATAACCGCGCAAGCGCGAACAGCGTTCGTTATCGTTTTTGCGAAGTAGACATTGCGCCGTTGTGAACGAGACTCGTTCCATCTCGACGCGCTCACGTTACTACTGTACCGAGGACCGTTTCTCATGCAGCAAAGGTTGCAGTGGATGTGCAGTCGTTTCCCGAGCTTGCGCGCAACGCGTCGCCATCGACGCTTCGCGCTTCGTGTCTGTTCCTTCTCATTTGTTTTTCGGCCCTCTTCGGCGTCGCTTCCCCCTTTGGCGCTCTCTCCCTTCGGCGAGCCGAGCCATCCAAGATCACAGCCGTGGTTGCGCGACGGTGGCAGTTACGCCGCGGGCTTCCTATTTATGACGCACTGCCTCTGACCCCGTTGTCCTCTACCTAGGACATTACTTTCCGCGTTGCTCGTACCGCGCCCGGGTACTCTCCCTCTCTCTCTCTCTCGCTCTCCGCGCCGTTTGTGTACACACAACGCGCACTCGAGATCGTAGTGAAGAAAAGAAGAAACCAAAAAAAGCGCGGGCATCCGCGTTGCGTCATCGTCGCCGATGCCAGCCAGAATCAAACTCATAAACACGAGCGCGATCCAGAAGACTCTCGGCGATGCTAGAAAACGTGAATTGATAGTTTTCTCACGGCTCGGTGACGAAACCACGTCGGGCAAACGGTCGAAAAAGATTGGTCGACGGGTTTCAACTTACGATCACCTGTTCGCGCTGGCGTCTTCATCTTCTGCATAGAAAAAAAACACCTTATGCCAAAAATATCTGAAATACGACGGCTTTAGATGATTAATATGTCGTTCAGACAATTTGTCATATATTTTGATACAATGAAAATAAATAGTACCATATTTTGTGAAATCATTGTAATAAGAAATAGTTATAATTGTGGTTATTATGCTTAATATTTTTATTATTATTTTACCATTTATGTCACGAAACATAAAACAAATTAAATGGTCAATTTACGAATTTTCGATATATTTTTTCGTACATGGGTTTTTTTTCTATATGAGCTCCTGTTTCATTCTTCGTGCTCGCGGAATGTAGAAAATAGGAAATCGAGCTTCGAAATATTCGATATGTTTTTCGTTGTCTATGAAATGGCCTCCGAGCACTCGAGTGGGAGGAGACATCCACGACTCTGCGATAAAAACGAGTGTGCATATTGTGCACAGTAATGTATGCGAGGCTCGTGACCTTGGGGGGGCCGGCGCGCAATCCAGTGCCACGTTCAAAAGATGCTCGCAGCCATCGGCTGTTGTAACTTCGGCGTAGTATAATCGTCATTAGTGTTCCAACGCTTTCCACCGACTCTACGCGAGCGTCGCCAATTGTTTTTTTTTTCTTTTTTTTCTCGTGCGCTCGCTCCCCGACAATAGACCCGTTGCCGTGGACTCAACGAAACGCAGAAATATGAAATTCGTTGAAATATAGAATGATCGTATTGCGCGCGTCTCGAATGACAATGACGGTGTGGCGCCGTAGAGAGCGGATGGATGAATTTTCTTTGTGCAAAAGATTTTTCGTCTTAGACGAACAATAAAAAATTTGGTTACTGAGTTTGCAAAGATATAAACTATTCAATATTATTGATTTAATATAATAATCACATCATGAAGTATTAAAGTCCGGAAGTTCGAGTACGAGCGCGGCTATTAAAACTTTGATGATTCATTTGGAATCAATTAAAATGTTACAGCGCGGTGAAATAGCTTGATCGAATAGTCGAGAGTTTTCACGAATCCAACGCTTCAGTGTGCAAACTATTTCACATCGTCGTGGGAACTTTGAGCAAATAGGCAAGAATATCGGTCAGCTTTTGTCACTTGTCGACGCGGCATTAATAGTAAGTTGCGCCGAGTGGCGTTTCGGATTTGAATTCGTTGAATTTATTTACGAGGCGCGTAACCGACGTTTTTTTCGAGAATAGAAAATGTGTTACTTGCAAGGAAGAAATGAAGCAAATTCCACCAATTCGAATGCAGAAATAAATTGATGAAGAGAATTGCGCGAGCTTCGATGATTACAGTTTTTGATTTATCGCGAAACAGGCGTATAGCCGGTTGCGGTTACATCAGTTTCAAGGACAAGGTCACCGTAACTACGTAATTCGAGCCGAGTGAACGTAACGATTGCAACCGGCCGTACACGGTGTATAGAGACGGTGCTGCGTTACTCGACGGTCGATGGCTGTAGCTTACTGACTCTCGAAGAATTTCGAGGTCGAAGAAAAGTCTGCGACTACCACCGGCGATCGCTTACAGTTACACTGTAACTCCACCGTTCCGGTCGATCCGTTGTTTCGAATTTTTTTGTTTTTCTCTTCTCTTTCGCACGCTCCGCATTGTCACGTGTTTTCCGCTCTACATGCGAGGTGCACGACAGACCTTGCCATTGACATTGTCAGGCGCTGGTCACGTTCCTTTTTCCTTTATTCTTTCCTTTCGTAGCTTCGAAAAGCCATTTTACGTAACCGTCGCGCGTTACATTCTATGAAAATCGCGTGACCGTTGAATCTTTCACTTCGACCCTCTCGACTCGAGCACCGCTCGAAGCTCGCGCGAAGCACGATTAATACTTCGCGAAGGTGGCCCCGAGTTCAAGGACGAATCGGATCCCCTTGCCGCTTACACCCGGATACTCGACTATGAGGACGGTAGTGTCCGCTGTATCTGCCGTATCTAGGTTATTACCTACCATCCGCAATTTTGCAAACATAGCGACTATTCTGACACGAACTTCTACACTTTCTAATCTCGCATACGACGTTAAACTTACTTACCCCGAATCATTGGGCGCGAAACACCTTTTCTTTACGGAAAATAATCACGATTCTCGTTGCGGTTAAACGAACCAACGATGATGATTAAATAAATCCCAAAATCGGGACTTGTGACCAAAAAAGTCGTCGTAATTATTAGCGATTAAATTTTTTTCCCATTGACAATTATGGCAAATAAAATTGATTTTGACATTCATGCTAATAGTAATATCTGTTATTATCATCATAAATTCTATTAAAATTCAATTTTGTTGGTTTTTCTTCGAATTAACTGTTTTTGAAAAATCATTTACAAACCCTAGAATTAGAGTCGAACATTCGAAGAATATAATTTTTTTTTCGCCGATTACATCAAGTGTACTTGTACGGCTTCTCACACCGGGAAGTCGATAATCGCGTTTGTCGGTCGATCCAGAACAATAACCGCCGTGAATTTTATTACATTTATTCAAATCGATTCCCGACATTCGTCCGAATTCGGAGCGCTCGAATGACCCAGAATGAACCGGTTATCAAGATGAATTTTAATGAACAAAAACAAATTTAATTGAATGACACAAATCGTGTGTCTATTAGTATTTAGCATTAGTTCGCTTGCGTTACGATAGAGAGGGGGTGTCTCTCGTTCTTGCCAAAGACGATTCTGTATTGGCAATTCAAACCATGCGCTAATAGTTGGCATTAACCCTCGTCCAAGTACCAAGTTCAGTCGGAGCGCAAAACTGCTCGCAGTCTCTTCCCATGTACGCCACAACTCGCTTTCGTTCTCAAACTCTTTTCTCTCGCCTTATCGCTTAACGCTTTTTTACACCGGAGGGTTATTTTTTCTCTCCTTATTTTCGTTTGAATTCCCAGGCGTGTCAAGCGCTGCCAACGTAGTCCTATCGCATTCGAGAAATCCCACCCGCTACGCGAGCTTGATCGACGGTTGCATATCACGTACGCGGCTATGTATACCATGCATATGATAATCAGTAATGCATACCTCGACGATATGCTCATAAAAAAAAAAAAAAAAAAAAAAAAAAGATTATACCATCAGCAAACCGCACAGAGTTTATTTTCGCTGCGTACTCATATATAGCTTTTATTTCGCATATACGATATATGCATAAATGCGTACCGGTATGTATACATGTAGCAAGTAAAACGAACGTCAGACGCTTGCGCTACGGTTTCCAAGGGCCTACCTCAACGGCCCGACGTTACCACCACCGCGGCGTCCTACCGCAACGTTCGTCGTCGTTCACCGCCGCACGTCGTACTCGGCGTCCTCAGCCTCGTTAGCGGTTTAATAATTTTCGATATCAACGCGTTACGAAAAAAAGATTAAACGTAACTTACGATTTTCTTCAACTCTCATAACATTCGTATGAAATACACGAGGCCGGCAGTGTTGTCGGCGAGATAATTGTCATAGGATTCTTGCTTCTTTGACATTCTTTCCCGACGTTACAATTACTCGTTATGTAAGGCAATGCGACACACTGTGCCGCGACGACTGTAACGAGGCCGCAGTTTACTGGTAATGAATCGCTAGCGATCGCTCTCCAGGTTTGCCTAGTTTTGCCAAGCGAAAACACCGTTTCCGATTGCTTCGTCATACTCTGCGTCGCGACGCAATATTTATACAGGAAATGAGACTTGTATAACGTGGATAAAATTCTAGCTTATGTGTTTTACTTTTGATTACACAGATGAGAAACACCCGATGGGGAATTGTTGTCCTCGCTCCTTGCCGATAAATTCGATTACCTTGTAATTGAAGCCATGAATTCTTTAATTTCGAGCCAATCCACTCGTAAATGTGACCTGACAATATCAGAATCTATATAATAAACTGTATCGAGTTAAATATATCTATCAAAATATTGTAATTGCATTTTAACGCATTTAAAAGCTTCCAAATCTTTGAAAAAAGATTATCATTACTATTATTATTAAATTTGCGAGATTCTCAGAAATGTTGAAGGAATAAAACATGGTAACCCTTTAAATTAAGCTCATTTAATCGTATTGAAAAAAATATAGAAACAGAAAGAAAAGACAGTGTTGGAAGTGTTTGGGAACTGAGGCGGACTTTGGATCGCCGCGTTTGAAAAATCGTTGCTGTTAAAAAAGACATGATTTCGGTGCTTATTTGAATAGAAACATGAATAGGTACATGGGCAAGTAGACGTCACGTCACAGCGAGACGTCGAAAATTGAGCTTCGACGCCACGCGTTGTAGTCAGCGTTATGCACTTACTGCATGCTGCGCAATTCCAACTGGTCGTTTATACAGCCGCAGTGAGAATCTAGGTGCATGTAATTACGGAAAATTACACGCTTCCTACTTCCATCGGGGCGATCTGCGAGCGACCGGCGCTCTTCACCGTCGAGATGACGAGTCGAATTTTTCTTTTTTTTTTTTATCGTTTTGTCAATCAACCGGCATCGCGAAATTTTTTGTCCTCCGGTCATGAATAGCTTTATTTTAATGCATTCTGATTTAGTGTTCATTCTCGCTGTATCTTTTTTTTTTACACATAATTAACGCGCTCGAGTATCATCGTCGATTCGACGAACATTGTGCGGCTCGTGCGCGCAGCGAGTATTGTTCAGCCTACATTCGCGAGATAAATAGTCGTTCAGAATTCGAAAAAAATCATGCAAATGGCCCGCAATCTTGGCGACTTTTGGATTATACGGATTCTTTTTTTAATACGCAGATCGAGACAAACATAACGAGAGTCACAGTTTTATCGGGTGGAAAGTTTCCGCGTCCTATCGGTCGGCCCCGTTTCCTCTCGTTTCGATCCATCGACGCGCTCATAGGTAAAACAGAGAACATGTTACGGACGGCAATGGGTACATTCAACGTGACCTACGCTATCATACGAGTCGAGACTCCCGCGACTAATCGCACACAACGGCTTCGGCACAGTTGAATCGCGCTTTTTTCCCTTTCTCTCGAATGTCTCTCGCTCCGTCGACGAGTAACTTTACACTGCAATTCTGTTACGTGCACGGTTTTTCTGCGTCTTACATTATTTTTATCAAGGTCAGAAGGAAATTCGTAACGCGCTCCTCAACCGAGCTAGCGGACTTGAATGTACATTTTCTTGTCAACATATCTTTTTTTAGATCATTCGTTCGTCAAATAGCGAAGAAAAGAGTTCGAAAAAAGTCGGTGAATAAACAATTTTATTCATTTACTCGGAATTAAAAAAGCACTGCGAGTAATGTCTAAAAATATAAAATTTCAACGGGACACGAGATTTTCTTATTTTTCTCAAAATGAATAGCAATCAGAAACGAGCGAATAAGCCACGACCATGGCGCTGAGTGAACGCGTTACTGATTGCTGCCTAATCAAGGAAATCATCATTATTACCGTAATTCCGTCTACGCGCTCAGTTTTTTTATCTTTTTCTTTTTTTAGCTGTGCTCGACGGGCGGAGAGCGATAATTCGGAGAGACAAACAATTTCAGGCGCACGAATGAAAATGTAGAAAATCGCGGAATATCACGGCGATTTTTTCAAGTTGCCGAGTATATCGGATTTGTTTTTCCCGTCTCACGAAAGAATATCGTGGAACAACAGCGGTAAATTTCGCTGGGAAAACAGGTTTAACTTTAGACGATGTTAATATTTTCATCAATTACTATTATTATTATCAATTAAATTTATTATCAATCATGATTTCGTCATTCGCAGATACACTTTTGGATGTTCTGAATCGACGACTTCTCGTTTCGTTCAAGTTAGACCTCGAATGACCGTAGAACCCGCGCCGACTCAAAGAACGATCGCACTATTCGACGATCGCAGCATCGAATACAGACGTGTACCATTTTTTCTCTGGCTCTCTCCCGTCGCTTCTTCTCTCGAGAGGATTGTCGGCTTCCCCCTCTCCGGCCCCTTTGATAAGGGAAGTCGCTGCAATCTTCTCGCTGTCCGACAGCGATAAGGTCTTATCGCGGACCGCGGTAGTAACTTCTCTCCTTCCTCTTTCGCGCTTCAATCCGTCCTTCTCTATTGGCGTTTATCGCTCGATGCTCTTGCTACGCGAATCGGAACACCGGCGAATGAAAATCGGTCTTGTTGCAATCGATCTCTCGCGAAAAATAAAGAAACCAATCGTGAATTTGGAGTGTTTCCAAATTTTTCGGACATTCCTCGCTGCGATTTTCCAAGGAAAGGTTACTTCCGTTCGCCAAATTTCACGGCGATAAAAGCATTCGGTGCCGCAGTTCTGGGCTTCGGCTCCGCCGGAGCAATTAGCAGCATCCGAAGATGAGACAAACGGAAGTCCCGGTCGAACCTCGGAGCGGCTTTACGTTCTTGCGGATGTTATTAATTTGGGCCAAGGTTGCGGATCTTTTTTTCGTCGCCGTTAATTACGTTCTCGCGCGTCGTGGGACCCGAGGAATTCGCGCTGAACAACCAGACACGCCTGTCTTATCGGATTCACGGTTCGCCAGAGTCTCTCGGCGTAACGAGCTCCATTCGCGAAGCCCCCGAGACTCAAAAAGCAAAGGGATATTAGTATTTCAATATACTCAATATACGATAGAAAGATCGATCATATCGTTTATTAATGAATATAATACACGAGTATATGCTCTAAACTCATATCCGACTGAACGGCCAAGTTGATTGAAGCCCGCAAGTCCGTTTGCAGTTTCGCCAGTCGGGCCTTTTTGGTCTTGTAAACGCACGGAACGCGATTTTTTGAAAAAAAGCCCGGGGAAAAGAGAGCTTGGGGAAAAAAAGGCCGCAGCAAACATCGCGCCAAACGCACGACACACTCATTACACAAGCAGTGTATTCATTGAAGATACAAACATTTTTTTCTGGATTCGGGCGGGGTCGGCCAAACCCCCGACGGGGTTTCGCTCTTGGAGCCTGCGAGGGGCTCACACCACGAGCAACACTCAGAGTGGTGTTTCACAAGTGCTCTTCACCGCAATATAAGTACGGTCTCCGGACGAGGCGAGGCATAAAAGCGAAGATCGCTGAGTCCGAAGTATCGCTTGACGTCTGGCCCGGAGTCTGGGACAGACGGGCCGGTTAATGATGACGATATCATCCGGCGGGGATATCATCTGGCTATCTTGTTCGTTCCTTCTCTCTTCGTCCCCAACGAACACGCAAGATAGATTCGTCTGGGTCCGCGCGCTGCTGATCTCGTCCCTGTTCTTGCACATTCTCTCGTATTATATGTGCTTACGGGTTTCCGCGTTGCCCATCCTCGCTTTCAGTCTCGTCTGGGATAGCGATCGTTTCGAACATACACGCGGAACACAATCCTCGTCAAGGTCTCGCAGCTTGATCTGTCTCTTGACTCTCCGTTCTGCCCTCTGCACAGTATCATTTCGCGCAGTTCTCCCATTCGTTTTCGCATCGGACA
The DNA here is from genome assembly GCA_963924025.1 of Ischnus inquisitorius. Lineage (NCBI taxonomy): Eukaryota > Metazoa > Arthropoda > Insecta > Hymenoptera > Ichneumonidae > Ischnus > Ischnus inquisitorius. The sequence goes on along the minus strand of OZ001245.1, from coordinate 5,400,141 downwards.
TCACTCGACGATCGCGTTATTAAAGTCGCGCGTGGCGATCTCTACTCACGTTTTTTATTTCTCTTTCAAGCTCTCCGTCTGGTTTGCGATTTTTCTGCGACGATCGATCCGGATCAACCAATTTTACGAAAAACAGATGAAGAACGCTTTTCGATGGTATAAAAATCTTGAAAAAATCATGTGTTTCAAAGGTCCCGAAAAGATTAACTTGGCGCAATAATAATTTGAAAATGTCATTGACGAATTGATGAATCAAAACAATTCTTCATCAAATAGCCGATCGCGATGGGCGAAAGTGTGATCTTTGTATGAATGAGTTTCGGAATCAAATGTTTATGATGAAACATGGGTCGTTCCCTGTATCGCTGAACGTACCGGAGGTTGAATGAGATAACACCTCATCGTCCGTTACTTTCGATAATGGACGATGACCCTCACGTCCGTAACGCTTCATTTTGCAATTTATCCTTTATTGGTTATTGTTTTTCCATTCATTGTTATAACATTTCATTATTTTTATCATGTCTTTTTTTTCGATATGTCTGATTATCGGTGCGTGGACGAGCTCTACTTTTTATCAGTAGCCTACGGTCATGCCCGCAGATTCGCAAATGATTTTTTACTCCGCGAGGCCACGAGTGCAATTGATCGGAGAGACAGGTGGCTGGCGTATAGCCGTCACGGTGATTCGCGCGAGGTCGCGGCAGCGGCAAAAACCGTACGGAGCGCAACGTAGCGGCCTATTTAAAATTCTTAACCGTATGCAACGAAGAGTCTGGTGAGCGGGTAGCGATAGAAAGGCAAAGTGTTCTTGATTGCTTCATTCCGCGACCGATCATCAACGACTCTCGTTATGCGGATCGGATCGTTTGCGTCAAATATAATTGTCTCCCGAGAAAAACTTTGATCGTCGAAGTGAAAAAAAAAAAAAAACACAATCACTGCAAAATGTTTTTCCACTACGATCGATAGCGAATCATGAAAAATCAAGGAAATTATGTTGATATCAATTTTCAGATTGGAACGCTCATCGTCACTTTAGAAATTTTGCGAATAAGATCTTGAAATGAATTTTATGAACTTTCGAAATAATATACGAATATTCTTCCTTTCTGTGGATTTTGATTCTTCTTTTGGAGTCGCTAAAGTTCGCATCGAGTTATTTTTTCTGGGATCCAAAATGTTTATTGGATGCTAAATACCAGAATTTCATAAATATCGAATATTCTTCTTCACAAATGATTATTTCGCGTCTAGAAAATGTCCGTGATTTCGTTCCGCGATCGTCGACACTGCGTCGTGTTCCGAGCTGAAATCGAATTCCTCGTGTCTCACGATTGTCAAAGGTCGATTGAATGAATGGCGATTGAAATTATCGAAAGGGTATTCTCTGCGATTTCGAATTTCGAACTACCTGCGACTACGCCACACGCTGCGTATGTGCTTCACATTGAACGAGGAGAGACGAGAAATACGAAGGAAAGAAAAAAAAAAACAACTGACTAAACAAAAATTTATTGTACGGGGATACGTCACGTTTGGATAATAGTTTATCGGCCCTGGCTACGACACAGCTGTTCACACATCGTACGCACTTGTGGCCTTGTCGACCCCTCTATATGTATCTGGAGTGGCTACAACCGTACGTACACTGGCACAACACCGCGGGCAGGCAAGGAGAAGCATTTATGATGATAGAATGATTAAACGCGCCTCGGTTCTCGACCGAACAAGGCTGGGCGAGGAGACTATCGAGGCGATAGGATCGACCGATACTTTTGATGTCTCTTCGGCTCTTTTTTTTTTGTTTTTATCAGCATCGGAAATATTGCAGAATTAGAACGCCGGGAACGAACGAGAAGCGGGGTTGACAAAATTGTCGACTACTCGATATAATTGTACGAGGCCCGGGTAGAAAAATAATGTTCACGACTGATAAGAAGAATAATAGAATATTATCGCCGAGCTATATATAGCTCTTCGATTGACGTAGGACGCACATTGGCGCGAAATTTGCATAAATAAATTTCCAATACCGACATTCTGTGAAGTGACCGAATTTTCGAGCGATCGAAAATAGACACGAAATCATATTGTGCTTTGAATAAACAGGCTCGTCAATTTGAGCTCTTATTATATAGAGAGAGAGATATAATAATGTGAGGAACAAAATAGATTTATTATTCGGTTTCGAAGCATTTTTCATCGCCCTAATTGTCTACGAATTATTACTGAAATTACGAAGAAAACGAGCGAAACGCATCGATTTTGTAAATAATTCGAAAAGAAATCGATAATCGCGAATTGATACTGCGCGGCTATCGTGATTAAACGATCGTCTGCCGAATTCGTGCCTTCTGCGCGGCCTTGAATACCGGTTTGCGTATTCAGGCTAGAGCCTCGAATGTGTGCACGCGTGTCTAATATCGCGCGAACCGGAGCCTAAGGCCCAGAGAAACCCGCTAAACGGCAGAGCCGGTACATCCTGAAATCCTTCAAGTATCTCATATACATGCGAAAACGTTCCCGGATCATTCGCAACGGGATTGTCGTTAAGAAAAAAAAACGCGTTAAGCGCGAAGAATCGTTCGAAGTCGGATCTAGGAGGAAAAAAAAAAAACAAACAAAAAAGGAACCTGCTTGAACGGTGCTCCTCGCTAAATACGTTTTTTGCCCAGTTGACCAATCTCGTCGACGCTGATACGCATCTATTTTTAGCCTGAGAAATTTATATTAATTTTTGGTATTTTTTTGTTTGTTGCAGGTAAGTCACCGAAATCATTCGACGCGCTACGACCGACGATCAATTCTCGTCATCGATCAATTGCGATGCTGCGGGTTTGTAATTTCTTTTGTTTCGTTACATCGGAGTTTATCGCGCGCGTGTCCGCAACGCCCTAGTTTGAAGCTCGCGGTAACCACAATGTGTCGAAACTTCGTTCGCAAGAATTTTACATCGTTCGATCAACGATAATCAATCTTTCGTGACGCGCATGTGTGACGGCGGCGTTTTTCTCTCGATGGTCCGTTCTTTTTTTTGCCTCGCGAACTTTCTCTGAATCCCGATTGGCCGTTGGCGCGGCGAGTATCGGTATTCGACTCGATCGCGAGACGGGCGTGTTGCTCGGGATCTGAAGAGTCTCGAACCGCATGTCCGGGCCGTCGAAATGCTCGAATCTTCCCGCATTCCTAGTTTGAATTGCGTACCAAGTCGGCTGAGTCGATAATGAGAGTCAGACACTTTTTTTTGAAGTTCCGAATCCAAAAATGTATAGCATTATGTGGATCCAACGAATGTCCATAGCAATAATAAAATTAATAACGAATCGAAGGCTTCGTTTCAGTTGTTAATTTTCTATTCTCTGGTTTTTTAAAACTCTCCCTTAGGGAAAGAACAATTCAACAAAGTTCGAGATCTGCCATAATCCGAATGTGCGAAATAGAAAAGAAAAAAATACGTTTATTCGTGTGATGTGCGATGAGAAACAAAACAAAAAACATTCTACCAGACGGTTCTAACGCGTTCAATGTGTTAGCAAGCAAATTTTTCAATCGAAGAAGAATGTCGTAAACATGGGTGCGTTGAACTAAGTAAAAAAGAAGAAAAAAAACGATCAACAAGAAGAGATCACTCGACTGACAAATGGTGATAATTGTACGCGTCGAACATTTTCATCGCGTCAATGCATCGCAGCCGGTGAACGAAAGTTCCGTTGCCAGCGGCCGGATAAGAGGACGTTGTTGTTACAATGACGAAAGTTGAATAAGAAATGTACTTTAGAGTACCCATTTTCCAGAACGAGTCCATTTCACCGAGCAGTGAGAGAAAACATCGCCATTGGAATTGGAGCATTGACATTGTTCCATTATCGATTTTCCCGGCGCGTGGAAGAATCGTTCGAGTCTCAACGATGAACCGACCAGTCGAGTTGCGAAGTATAGCATTTTCACTGTCAAGGCCTCGAGAGTCTCGTGCGACAATGGATAAACTGGAATTTTACGGCATTCGCAACGTTTTCCAACGGTACACGCGAGCTTAAAGCCCGCGTCGTCCTTGAATTTTCAACGCTGTAACATTTCCCTCGGCCGCATAACCGCGCAATCCGCTCGGCCGATCGATCGACATTTAATTCCCGATAAATTACACACGTTTCGCATGCAAAAAGTCATTAATAAACTTCAATTAATTAAACGCCCATACTCGGGGCTCAATAAATCGGATAATCTTGGCCAATTCGAAGCGTAATTTAATTTTAACGATCGCGCGAATTCGTCGAAAATGGGCCTCGCGCAATTTAAACTCGCGCCCGGCAAATGGCGCAAATTAAAACGTCGCGGACACTGAAGTATCGCGACTGTTGACGCTCGCGGTCGCGGTCCAATCTGTACTGAAAAACTTGGAGCTCACAATGCGCCGTAACAAAGTCCGCCAGCGGTAATTTTCAACAGTTCCCGCGTGCTCGGCTGCCCGGTAAATTAATTACTGAACTTCGTTTATTAACCAGGCGAGTATGCGAACGTTCGTAAATTCTGCACGGGGTTCGCCCTTATTCGCAATGTACACCCTCGTATCGTCGATCTAACTTTGTCTTCAGAGCCAACGAGCTTTCCTACACAACCCTTAAATATACAGAAAAAATATAATGAATCACGGTACACAAGAGTATTCCGAAAGCGCCGGAAATGTTGTGTCTCCGTTTGACTTTCGTATTACAATGAGCCCCGAAGTAAATGATCCACGCGACGGCGTACTGTACAACATAACACACAGTTGCAGCGCAAGGAAAGTTCTGAACAAGCATACGAGCCACCGCCCGCCACTCAAACCTCGCTGTGAAATTAAATTGCGGCTTTGAGTCACCTTGTTTGTACCTCCGCTCTCCGAGCCCTTCCCTACCGAAATCCTCTGTTCCATCTCCGTCGCTCTCGTTTTCGGTGCTCTTCGGACTACGCGTCCACTATATCCGAACCTACGCCACACTTTTTTTTGTCCTCTCATCCCTTTAGCTGTAACCAGAAAAACCCTCCTCGTCCATCCTCTCTTTGCGCTCCTCTCGACACCGTTCGGCCGGCGGTCCGACTGCCTTCCATCCGGGCATCCAATGAAAGCAGGATCCGGTTGAACGCTTCGAACCCTCCACCAACGCCAGACAACGTTCCCGGGCCTCTCGTCCCTTTTATTACATCACGACTCGCCACTGCCGACCATGACCACGGCCATGAATTTTCGGATTGGCTACCGAAACCCCCCTCCCCCGAGCTTCGCCTCGACATCCGTGCCCTCGTTGCAAAATGCAAACTGCGAATTGTCCATCACTCCGGATGAAAACAAAAACATACGCGCGAATGAATTCAAGCGCAACTGCGAATGTCAATGGACACGATCGACATTCAGCGCGTGGCGAACGATGCTTCCCCGAAGCGCCGCTGCTGAATCATTTTCCAGCAAACGATATTGAATTTCGAAGCGAACGCCCGATGCGCTAGTTTGATTACCCACCTCGGACGACCAATGAAAACGCCTCGACGCTCGACAATAATAGAAACTACCTGTCGCGCTCATTCCTCATTCCTCGTCCGCATCAAAAACTCTTTCGCATCGCGACTAGTTTACAGTCTGTCGATGTAAACGATATATTCAAAGTGTATCGATATATCGTTTGAATAATAATTATTATTATTTTTACTTCGATGTGCATTCAAATACTATTTTCTATTCAGAGATCTTCACTGCTAGAAAAACTTTGGCTACAAAATAAAGTTGTAGTGAAATTTTTCTCAACTCTCCCCATCACAAAATTTATCTCTTTTTTTCAAATTGATGGATTGTATTTAAATTCCCAGAACTGCTGCAGAAGCATGTAAAATAAATACACTGATATCACTTTTTGCCTTACAAACGTTTGGTTTTTCTTATCGGCTACTCTTTCGTCTTTTACATCAGAACGCAGCCTCGCTTTCTCGTCGTAATCGAAATATTTTTCGCTGTGGCACGAAGTAAAGTCGCGACAGGGGTGACAATGCCGGGGTGTAGAAATTTAACTCGGTGAGAAGGGACAAAACCTTAGCGTCCCGGAGGCAGACGAGAGAACGACGTTAACGTCCCTCCCAGCTTGAAGCCCGACGTCGTCGCACTGCGGCCGTAGCAACAGACCCTCAAGGTCACCTTCCTCAACCCTTACGCAGAACCCACTCTCCGTTCTCTCCTTTTCTCTTAGTTTTTTTTTTCTTTGCTCGAAGGACAGAGGGGTAACGCCGATCACGAAACTGTTTCGCCGAACGGGGGAAGAGAGGAAGACCCCGCTTTTAGTGGATAGAACCAGAGAAATGGCTCGCGATGGTAGTGGTGGAATATAAAAAAAAGAAGAATACTGCAGAAGGATGGAGATACCGAATTTTTCAGCTGAGACAGAGACGAGAAGACAAAAGAAGAAGTAAGTGAAAGAAAAAAAGCGATTGCTCGCAGAAACACTACACCGGGCACACTCCGGTGAGTCCGGCGAGGCGCGAGGGGGAGAAGCACCGGAGACAGACACAAAAAAATAAAAAATAAAGTAAAAGCTCGCCGCTGCGCGCGCCATCCTCGCGAGAACGGACGAGAGTCGTGAAAAGAGATGCGAGAAGAGGGGAAAAAAAAAGAAGACACAGAGTGAAGAGCGGAGTGAGGTACGTGACTGGAACAAGAACGAAGAAACACATTCGAACAAATTTGCTCGAGTATATTTTCGTGTGCGAGAGATGGAACGAGCTAGGGCGCGAGCCGTCGTAACGCCGGCGAGCAATGGATGCATACATTATGCCGTGAACGAGGAGAATGAATAGAAAGATTGGGGAACGATTTTTGCATAGACAAAATTTCTTTCAATTTTTTTCCCCCTCCATCGGCCGAAGGTTATATATAGCTTTTGGTGATTCAATTTTCGCAAGAGTTTAAGTTGCGCGACCGTCCAATTTTTCCACATTGTCCATTTTATTCCACTTTCCTCCTATATATATGGCATATGTGGTATATACGCGTATTCCTATATAGCATGGGCAAGGAAGAACGATAAAAAAAAGGAAGGAACAGACGTATATGTATTCCAGCTCGTACACTTCTCGGGGCTGTTGACCGACGCGTCCCGACCAACGCCGACGACGACTATGACGGCAAAGAGACGTGGCCTCTCTTCGCGAAGGCTCACGCAGGCCCGTAGTGAGGCAGGCAACGGACGCGCCTCGCCCGTATACCACCACCATCGCGCACATTCGTCGAGAGCCGAGAGAGAGAAAGAGAGAGACAGAGTCGAGTAGCCCGCCGACGCAGAGGTGCCCAAATCAGTAGAGTCGTCACACCGTATCTTCGCGCGAAATGCGCACGTATCTTTGCTTTTCTTTTTCCTCAAATAAACTTCACTTTGACGATAGGCTATCTCGAACAAAGAAATCGTAAATCACTGCGAACTCTGAGAATAAGAGTACTCGACATCCACGTCCGAAGGAGAAAAGACCGAGGGACGAGAGCAAAAGACACGAATGGCTTTCAACTTCGTCCGAAATTGGCTCTCTCTTCGATGGAACTTCCGACCGCCCGCCGGATGAAACAGTGACCGGTCCGTCTCTTTAGCGCGACGGGAACAATCGAAGCTTGATTGTCAAGAGCGTTTTTCCAAAGAGACGCGCTCTCGAAACTTCAACGTGATGCGTGTATGCTTCATTTAGCCCAGCGAACGCCCGCGAACAAACGAAGGAAATTGAGCGACGAGTATCATCCGCGGATGCCATCGTCCAACGTAACGCTGATGCGAAACAACGAATAACTACAACTTCTGCATAGCGAATGCGCACCCCTTGCAACAGCCGTTCGTATCCTTTATCTCTGTTCCGGCGGATCGAACTCAGAGGTTCGCAATATGTGCGAACTGGGGCTTTACTTCGGTGCTCGGTGGAACGCGCGAAGTAATACACGAGAATGCAATTTATTTGATGCAGGTCTATTGTCGAATTTTTGGAAAACTCATTCTCGCGTCGTACAATGGACGTACAGTGAAGTGCGTGACAATGGAAAAATGAAATTTTCATGGAAATGAAAATATTTCTCAGAATATGTCAGGAATGTGGATGTACAACACGTGTCCGACGTAGGATAGAATGTTCATTTTCTAAAAATAAGCATCCGCTTTGTAAATCGCAAGCAATGTCTTGGTAGACTATTATTATTATTGCTCAAATTACACCGAAAATGATGCATTCGAAAATATTATTGAAAATGAAGAGAAAGAATTGCACAAAAACGACGAAAAAGAATGTTGCTCCAAGTACCGGAATTCAAGAAAGAAAATAGAAAATATTAGCAATTTTATCATTTTTCGTGAAAATTAAAATTATTTTAGCGAAGAATTTCGCTTATGCGAAATGTACAGAAGTACACATACACCGCATCAAATTTTCTAGTGCGCCGCAGAGTATATATCGATAGGATTCATCCGAATAGCGTGTTCAGCACCTGTTCCACCGCGTTCGGTGAAGACGATGTAATGTTTCGAGTATAAGAGGCTCGGAGCTGGTGGTTCATACCGGCAAAGCTTCGGGCTTCATCACGGGGAGTAGCAGCAGCGGCATCAGCAGCAACGGTAGACGAAGCAACGAAACTGTATCTTTACCCTGCTGCATACATATATACCGTCGTTGGCTCGCGGCCGAGCCAAAGATATTATATATTTACCCTTGCGCATACATATAGAGTGTTCGGCTCGCCGAGACGAGCCCCAACCCTCTACCCGGCTCGTCCTTCGTCGCTGTCCCATGGCCATGATCGCCATCTGACCTTGAACCTGTGCACAGAGCCGGTATGCCGCTATAGCTTGGCGTAGCGGCGAAGTGACTAACGTTGTTGGCTTTGTTGTTGTTGCCGTCATCACCGCTGCTGCCGGTGTTGCTGGTTTCGGTGGGGTGATAACCGGGAGCTCTGCGGCTATGAACAACCGGCGACCACCGGACTCTTGTACGCGGAGTATCGATCTTTCCAGCCAACTTTGGTGTTCACCCCATTCGTTGATTGCACGGGGAAAGCCACCCCTACCTTGGCACTCCTCACCCCATCCTTCGTCCCTGTAATGTCCTTCGGCTCCCCAACTTCATCGTCCCTCCTCTCTACACACCCACTCGACGTCGCCGCTTCAACGACATCGAGCTGTACAGTGGAGCTCGATGAAGGCACCCTGGATTCGGCAATGTTCGGCCTTGTTCTGCGAAAACCGGGTAGACTATCGAGTCTATGGACTCCAACATTCGTATAGTCAAGTTACGGCTTTCCATCTCTTTTTTTTCGATCCACTGCCGTTGTTCGCTCTGTTGGCACCTAAAATCTTGAATTTCCGATGAATGAAGACATCGGAAAAAAAATACCCTGGCTTTTGGACGTGTCGAGTCACTTGGACTTGTATGCGTTCATTTGAATTGAGATTGAACTCGAACAGAGACTGAAACATCGATGATTTTTGTTCGAGTAGGCCATCTGGAACTATTGAGACATTCTATGTTTCTAATTTGCCTTCTTTTCCTCTAGCGTCCAGTACGTGTCAGTAAATAACTATTTCGTGCAGAAAACGTGACTGCCGCCACGTAAAGTCAACCGAGTTTACGAACGTGCCGCCTCCCAAACGCGACACGTGATGTCGAATGTTACGTAACGACAATTGCAGTTTCTCGATCATTACGAGCCGTTTGCTCGAAGCAAATAGCGCTACATCAGACACTCCGTTACACGCGTCCGTCAGCTAGAAAAATTAATAAATAATACAATATCGAACTGTCTCGAGATTGCGTTCAGCATTTTTTCACGAGTATCTCTCAGTCGCAATAAGTTTGTCGCAACGCCATTTGTCGACGGCGAAACATTTATAGAACTTCGCGGCCACTGCAGTGTTTCAGCTTAGATAATGTTGCTTCGAACGAATAGCAGAAAGGAAGCGCGCGGCGATAAATATTTCTTTTTTTTCTTGCAAGTGTACTTCGCGGCCACTGCAGTGTCTCAGCTTAGATAATGTTGCATCGAACGAATAGGCAAAAAGGAAGCGCGCGGCGATAAATGTTTCTTTTCTTTCTTTTTTTTCTTACAAGTGTACTTCGCAATTTATCGGATAGATACAGATGCCAAGAATCAAAAAGAATGGCGATAACGCTTTGCGGGAAGTGAACTTCATCCGCGCTCGAAGAATAATGAAAAACTGTATCACATTGTCTCGCGTTTAATCTGCTTTAGCGTCTTGAGAGTGTATCGCCACGTTCTCAGCCAAAAGTGAGATCGTAGACAACTTCAAAGTCCTCTCAATGGGATAAGCGTCTGAAAAAAATCAACATTGCAGAAGATACTAAAAACATACATTTTGCGCAATAATAATGCCGAGAATTTATTAGCAAGTTAGACCAGCCGCATCTCTAATTCTACCCGAACGACAAGGCATTATTAGCTTATTGGCCGTCGAGCCGTTCGAACCAGCAGACTAATGTGATTTACATCGCTAAAAGTGGACCGCGACTCTCATTGAAACTTCGTTATAAAAGACACAATGTTGCATTAAACTTTGTTGGTACGTTGTATAATCGGATCGCCGACGGCCTGCGACGACACAGTATTTTTCCATCCAAAAATGGCCTTTTCGTGATGACCTCGTTTATTTTGAAGGCCGGGTCGCAGGCGACTGGACCAGAGTGTTTTTCGATCGAATTACCGCAACGCTATTTTCCACTTTACTCACGAAAATCTCGTTTAAATTGCCCGACGGCAAAAAACTATTATCGCGAATTATTAACAGTTTTTTATCTTCGATTTTTCTGCAAATTGAATTTCGTCGCCTCTGATCCGCCGAGTCAGTTTTGCTCGTCGATCGATCGTCAAGGGGCGTTCTGAGGTTTCTTTTCTAAAGTTCGACACCCACGGAACGTCGTGTTAATGCCGTCGGGTGATTCGTTACGACACAGTGTCGTAATACTCGTACCAAACGCAGTTGCACACCGTTGATTGCGAATGATTTTTTCGACGGTCGACTTCAAACGCACACTCGTTGCGTTTCGGTCAGGGCTTCGATCACACGTTTCGTTTAGCCTCGCGATTGTTTTGTTATCGATAAATAATAATATAAATAATAGGACAACCGCTCGCGCTGCTCGAATAAACGAGCAACAATTAAAATTTCGAGATTTTGATATTTCGTTAAAATAAAATAAAATATATAAAGGTTTCGGATCAAGTTCGAGGTGCGCAGTAAGAGTTATCGACAGGATGCGAAAAATCGTTCGGACACAAAGCTTCGGTGGCGCATCGCGAAATTGGCTTATCGGGCTCGTGTCGGGCTCGCGCAGTTCCTGGCAGGCGGACGAGGGTATATAATGGTCCCGATGGTATTTCCGCGTGTCAGTCACGTCGAGGAGCGTGAATCCTGGTTATATGCAGCGTTCTCTCGATCCTGCGAGAGGAGAGAGAGAGTGGCCGACGAGCGTCGTCAACCGGAGTGCTATTCAGTCTCGACAACTTTTATCGACTCGGATATAGCGAGCGAGGAAGAGAGAGCCTCGGATAAAACCATTGAAATCAGGACCGACACGTGCAAGCCGTGTCGCAATTTCACCTGGCTGTAAAGCAGCAAATCGCTCGTCCAAATTAATCTCATTGAAAACATCATTTTTCTCGCTATTTTCATTCTCATTCCTATCATTTGATTTTTGTTTTATCAAAGAAAGCAAAAGGAAGCAACACGCGTACTTGGCAACATTTTTGTTTTCTTTTTCATCGCTCATCGGCGATCGTATTTCTTAATTATGAATTTATCGACGTTTGCGAGAGGACAGATTGGACTTGAAGATTCGCAAATTACAAATTTACCGTGAATAAAAAGTTCGGCATTACGCTATTTGCTGAACGTGACGATCGGCGAGGACCGGCGATCCGATGTCGACGTCACGAGACGGCCGAGGCGGCGGCCAAACAATAAGAAAAGGATCAAACTTTGGAAAGCCCTCGTGAATTATTGATTTCCGAATTACATTCGGAGGCAAAGCGAGGGGCCGTTAATGAGAGAGTGGCGGCGGGAGTGGGAGGAGAGCACGGGGAAGGGAGAATACAGAAAAAGGAAGATCAGAAAAGGCGAAGATATCGACATCTCGATGTGCGTAAAGGAATGTGCAAATTCCTTCATGAGCCAACTGGTTATTCCCGACCTATCCAACTCTCCTAGGATTATTACCGGCTTAGCCACGAAAATTCCGGACACCCAAAAAAAATTCTAGCCCCAACTCGATGCGATCGATATTTCAAAATTTTCGTTGATTTTATAAATGAAATTCTTTTCAACGTTGTTTTCCTTCCGAATCTTCCGGTAACAAGTTTGATTTTTCCTTCGATTGCTCATCAGAATTTCGAATTCAGCTGAGTCACGAACAATAACGAAATTGCTCTGTCAGCTTAACTAAACTGAAGCACGAGATGAAAAAAATTTCCATCCTTTTGTCTCGAGCGGAAGAAGATATTTCAACGATTCCGCAGAAGTTAATTATCGCTACACTGTAGATCACAGTCACGCTATATTCCCGCTCCTTTCGAGTTTCGAAGAACTTGCAACAGCGATTTTCATGAATTCGATGTTTCCGTTGCGGAACAAGCTTTACCGATTCATCCAACTTTCTTAGACAAGCCAATTCTCTGGGTAATTACGATCCTCGCGCGTTGCCATCGAGAGACGCTTCGACGCTGACGGCGTTCTTCCGTTTTTTTTCTTTCCACTTGCTCCTTTTTTTAATTTTTAGTTTAATTTTTTCTCATATTTCGCTCAAGTCGAATCCCGTTACTATTACAACTTTTTCCCTCTTCGGTATCTCATTTTCTTCCTTTTTTTCTGTTTTCCATACACCGCGGGGTTAACGAGAAACGGCCTTGCGGCATTAACTTATTTGTAGGACCTTTCGAACATCGTTATCCTTGAATCGTAGAACTCGCGACGGCCGCCGCTTTCCACGTTGCTGGTACTGAGTTCTTATCGCTTCAAGTTCTCTTCGCGAAGTATTCGAAGATTGTGCCCACTTGGACACTCTGAAATCTTCCGTCAATCGCCCTCAACGGGGAACGTAGTCATTTTCGAAATTCCTATCCTCGTTGAAGTTTCTTCTCGAAGGATACGTCGCGGAACTTCGAACTGCAGTTGCCCTTGCGAGAATCTCGGCAATTTTCTTAACATTGCAGACATTACTCGGCGAGCGGGGCGGTAAATTCGAACAATGAAACGATATCACTGTCGAATTGATTCATGAATCGGCGCCCGAAGATACATTCAATATCTTGTTTTTTTGACCTCCTTCGAAAAAAATTAATTTTCGCGGATGATTTAGTGATTTTTGTTTCCTCCTACTCTGTAATATCGTCGAGAAGGTTCTTCTGCGAGCTCATATAACTTCATAGCCGATCTTGCACGATCGACCACTATGTATAGCACGGAATCTTTGGCAACCGCGAAGCACATCCGGCGACGTCTTTGGAAACATCATCCACGCACATTACGACGTCACATACCGCTTACTATTTTAGCCCTTATTCTTACAATGTTTTGCGAAAGCGCGACGCATCACCTTCAAGGCTTAATCTGCCGATAAATATCGGCTCAAAATAATAAAGATAAATCGACTCAAAATTTACATTCTTATCCTGTTAGTGCGGGTTATTGATTTTTACCACTTTTAACACAATCGTCGCGCTCTCAAAAAGTTGGTGTATCACGATATATATCGGCTTTCAAGTTTCGCCTATCGACAGTTCGATATTCGTATCGTTGTCGGTTCACTCGTGCCCCGATTGGTCGAGATTCGGCAGAAGCTTTCAAACACGCACCGCGCGCCACAGTCATTGCTAGTAACATCGAATAGCGACAAAATGAAATAGCGAAAGAATGTAAATGGTACATTTCAAATTTGAATCGCTATTACATTTATCATTCCAAGCTCCGGTTAAATTTGTCCGAATTACAATTTAATTGAAAAAACAATTACATCTTATTTGTATTTTCTTTTTCTCGTTTGTTTTGTTTGATGTGCCGCAATGTTTTCTAACTGGTTCTGTCTAATGTGCTCATTTGCCATTGTTTCTGTCGAAAATGTATACTTTATCTCGAAGCAGAGGATAATGAATAGCAAAGTGAGAGCATTGGAAAAATTGAATTTGCATTTATCATATTAATCTACCGATGGCCTCGGCATCGACTCGATCACCATAAATACTACTGTATAGCATCGCAGTTTGCCGCTGTAACTACACATCATTGAATTGCTCTCGTCTCGACGCTATCGGACGAGATACCGATGGCCAGGCTGCCGAGCGGCGATAATAACGTTTCCACCGACGATAGTCGGGCGGTTTCTTGGCCGCGTTGCGTTTCCCGCTTGCGGCGTCAACCTCTAACCGCTTCCACGATCCATCTTAATTCACGTAAACCGATTCGCATATTCTCCTCAAGCAGAAATTGCTCCCGATAAAAATGAATCTCTGTCGCGAATCAATACTCTGCGAATATTCGGTCGTTGCGTCAAGTATCTCGGAGTTCTTCGACCCACACCGTAATTCCATTGTTTTTCATTTTCCTATAAAAAGCACACTGGAATCCGTACACGTTGAACGGTTCGCCGACGGCGGTGATTTCCTCTCCGGTTCGTATCTTCCGTGTGGGCGTAACGATAAATTTAGAATCTCCAAACGACTCGCTATACCCGCGACGGCCGCGATCCAGGAGAATGAGAAAAAAAAAAAAACACGAAAAACTCGATAGAGAACTGTCGAAAAGGGTTACGCTTCGTCGCGAAGAAAATCAGCGGAAATGCGCTCCGATAAAGAGGGTTTTTTTTTTTTTTTTCGACGTAAAATCATGAGATAAAGTCAATCAGTATTTGTCTCGATGTCCGGACAGCAAAGGAATTATGAGCTTGGAGAACTGAAAATTAATTGAGAGAAATCATAGTTTGTTGGTGTAACTTCGTTGAAATAAGTTGTCCCAACTCGTAATTTTTTTGAATCGAATAGATGCTCTCGAAGCCGATAGGTAATGTTCGTAGATAGACTTTTAAGGGTGCCAGAATAGATTTTTGAAACCGAACCCTCAGCTTGTACGCTGCCTTACACTTTGAGGCAACGTACAAAATTTCAAACGCTAATTTCTGCCTAAAAGCGCGTCGGCTACCGCGAAGAAGATTTTTCGAAAGCCCAGAAAAATTTTCTACTGTTTTCTAGAAAATCCAGTGTGCGAAACGTGTGTCGAAAGTATAAAGTACGCGCGACGGGTTAAATTATCATGATAGTTGGAATTTTAAATGAAAAATCGAAAAAATCGAAAAATCGAAGTATGAGAAATCGAAAAATCGAAATACGAGAAATCGAAAAATCGAAATATGAGAAATCGAATAATGAAAAATCGAAATACGAGAAATCGACAAATCGAGAAATGATAAATTGAAAAATCGAAAAATGAGAAATCGAAAAAAAAAAAACAACATTGAGACATTGTTATCGATTACACAGACGTCCGCGATAATACTTCGTTCGCGGTTGCTCGACGAGGATCTCTTCGCCCGTGTGCGTAGCACGCTCGCGAGGACGTGCGCATTTATTCGTTTACGTACGGTCATTATGCATCGCACACAACCAAGTTATGCGTCGTGTCTTACAATGTCAATGTACCCAACATTATAAGCGCGAAAATATGCCAACAAGCGCGCGCCAACGGTATGTCGCTCCGCGGCGTCCAGTGTGTGCGATTCCGCCTCCTCGATGTATATACTTTATCGCGTTCAAAGTCGCCGAGCCAATGTTGCGGTCGAGGTCAAGAATGGCATAAAGAACGCAATAGTAGAAATGTTGCGATCGCTCGCATCGCAGATAGTACAACCTAGCCTCGCGGTAACGTTACGCAACTGGCTCGCGCTCGCGCCGCCGCGGATTCTTCACACTCGCCAATCTTTCCTTGCCTCGCGGCTCGAGCGTTGTTTTCGCAACGAAGCGATACATGTTTTTGCAAACAATTTTGCGCTCGGTGTACTCGAAACTCGACGAAACGGAAAAAGCCGCGAACAATTCACTACCGGCAAGACAAATTTTTCTTCTTCGCGGCGAAAAAAGTTATTTTCCACGCGCCAGGCGATAATCAGCATTAGAGAAAGAAATGAAAATGCAACGAAAAAAAACATGATGGCAAAGTTGAAAAAAAAAAAAAAAAAGAGCGACACACGTGCCAAAGAGAGCGTGCGAACGGCACACCACGAACGGCACGTATGTTTTCAGAGGCGCTCGATGAAATCTGACTCGAGCGTGTGAGAGCACGACGCAAATATTGGCGCGCATTTACTTGTTATCGTTGCGCCCGACCGTACAGTGGCGAAACTGTTGCAACCGAATCATGCGGCGATTCGTATGCGAGCTCCCGGTTATGAACGGTAACCACTGTGCGAGAGAGAGAGGGGAGAGAGAGAGAGAGAGAAGAGAGCGCTCCGCGCCCGGCGCTGCCGGCCGGAACTCGTTACCCTGCGCTCATCCGCGCTACGAGCGAAGAATCCGCTATTACGAGAATGAAAGAGCCAACGAAAAACATGCCGCTAGTCTTTTAATTTGTCATTATTAATATTACTATTGTCACTCGTCCTTGGGAAACGGCGAACAAGTCCATTTGGCTGATTGCTTACGTTTCTCATACTCGTTTTGTTTCCTTCTTTTCCGCTCTCTGAGAATCTCGTCATTGGTACGGCGCGTGCAACGTGTATCCGTCAATTTTGTTTCAGAATTCATTTGGCATTTTTCATTTTCTCTCATTCGTTTCCGCGCCAACGATACGTACCTATATGAATACATTGTTGTAACATTTACTTTTGTAGCAATCCCCGAGCGTCTCGGAACATGGCGGAGAAGCAGCGTCGGGACAATCTCAATACGAATATCTCGACGATGGCCACGCTGGTGCCGACCGTCGCCGGAAGTCCCCGTCGTCTCGACAAAATATCTATCCTGAGATTGGCCGCTGCTTACCTGAGAACACAATACAGTGAGTACTCATCTGGCAGATATTCCCGATTCCGCTTTATGCATTTTTTCATTGGCCTCTGGAATTTATTGAAAGTTGCAATATTGTTCAGTCGTTCGAGCTGCACCAGCTCCACTAGATCGAACTTTAGGAAACGAGTTGAGAATCATTTTTAATCTTTGGTTGGCGAACAATTTTTATCTGAAAAAAGAGTCGAGTCGCCGGGTAATTTGTCGAACGTCTTTTACCTTTCGTGACTTTGTTAATAACTCTTTATTATGATTATTGCGCGAAATGAATCTTTCGAACACGTTTCTCGATTTTATTCAGATTTTTGTCCCATCGGGAAACGATCGAGATTCGCTCGGACTGCCTTGAAACGTTCGGGAGAAACACAATGGTCGATTGACACGAGGAATCGCGGAGATACTTAGCATAATTCGTTGTCACGGGTGAGACGCGATTTGGTTGGATGTCTGCGGCGGGGCTATTATCGTCTCCGGACGGTTTCGTTGCAATTTTTCGTCGTAGGGTCCGCCGAAGGTGATTACCCGTCGTGTGGAAAAACAGCGCGTGCACGCGGGCGTTGTGGGGTTCGTCGAGCGATGCCCGCTCCACTCCGAACGACCGGTTTCCCATCCGCGGCCTGTACCGACCGAACGGCAACGGAATAAACGCACTTGCCACGCTCGAACGATACTTGCGTTACCGGATTCCACCCGGTGGTTGGCCCATTCTCGGCTCGCGATTTTCATCCTCTCGCCGGGCTGCCGCATCGCTCCCCGCAGCTCGCCTCCGAAGCATGCAACGCGATCGCGAAAAATACATTTTTTTTAAACACGCCTATAGACGCTTTCCGCCGTTTTAATTTAACGGAGCTCGGACTTGTTTAACGGCAATCGCATCGGCGATGCCGCAGCGCGTGGGAATAAAAAGTAGTTCGCGATTCCCTAATGAACGCCTATCGAGATCAGTTGATCGGAAGGATCGATGTTCTGATCGATATCCTGTAAATCGATCCGTTGGAGAATATAGCGTTCAAAATAGAAATACTGAGCCATAATTTGGCTAGTACGTTTCCTTTTTCAGCGATAAATCGTACTCGAAAGAAATAAAAAAAAACGAAAAACGATGAAAAAAGAGCGGTATTAATTGGCAATATTCTTTCGTTACAGCTCTTGGCAACGGACAGTCAGGATTCCTACCGCGGAAATTCAAGGAATTCGATTTGGAGCAATACGTCGTCGACGTGAGTACAGAATTCGCCGAAGAGCATGAATGAAACAAACGCTCGCGATTGCGATAAACGTAAGCTTTTCCTCGCAACCACGATTCTATCCGGAGCTCGACGTTTTTTTTTATCGTTAAAGAAAATTTTTCTAAAGTGGTAAATGTCAGCGCGGTAGTGCGTACGGTTCCGGAAATAATTGCGATGTATCGTGAAAAGCTCCGCGATAAAGGGTTCCTTGACTCGCGGTGGTCATTGAAGGTTGTTGACTCGCGGGTTGCCGAAGAGTTCTCTCCGCCTGTCCCTGTCTCGCCGGCGCGCGTGTCTGCCTCGCGCGCCGAAACGCGATGTTATTTGTAAATCGTCACGAAAGATCGTGCCGATGAAGATTCGCCGCTCGGCGGACAATTAACGGTCTCGACAATTAACAGAGCTCGAATACGCGGTTCCGATGCGAATGCGAAACGAGCGGCCGTCGAAGCGGTGCGAGCACTTCGGGTGCCGGAGAGTCGCGGCGTGTCGAAATTACAATACCTGTTTGTTTCGTCTGTTGCAGAGTCTCGTCGGCAACGAGGGCTTCATTATCGTCGTCACTACAACCGGCAAAATAGTTTACACGAGTCGGCAGATCGAGCAACATCTCGGACACGTTCAGGTTTGTCCCAATCGACGATCGATCGATTTTGCCAATAATGGAGCTCGCGAGAAACGGAAAGGAAGGAAGATGAAACGAAGGAAATAGGTTCCGGGTTCGCGACGCTCGCTCGCACCGGAGAGAAAACGCTCGTGCGACAGTACGGTGCTCGCGGCACGAGGCCCGCGCGAGAGAGACTTTCAAGGGGGTTTGAAATTATCGATCAAACGTACACGAGCGCGGCGAAACGCGCCCGCGCCTCCATGGTAACCGCGATGCCGCACCTTATTCTCGTCTCTCTCGTGCCCATTGCCCCGGATAACGGGCGTGCGTTCCAGTATTTTCGCGTTGCGCTAACCCCGATGCGAATGCACTCTCCGTTACCCCCGGGGTTGCCCGGCCGAGCTACCGGTGTTTCTGGAACACGCCGTTGCAGCGAACAGCCAAATGATAAAGACACAAGTTGCCGATTCTTCAACGAATTACTCGCCAATCTTTTCCTGCTGGATTCGGAAACATTGACCGATTAGTTTCTGTGAAAAAGAAAAGTTAATTAGCTAATAACTTTTTTTGCGTTATTACCGTGCGAAATGATCTATCTTGTTCCTCTTAATTTTCTTCGTCATTGATTATCCTCGTATTATCAGAATTCAACGATACACCTTTTCCAATGTCTATATCGATACTGGTCGATAAAACAGAAGCATCGAAAAAAAGCAGCTTCAAGCTTCGACCGGCCAAAGGACCAATTACGCTCGAAACTTTTCCAAAAGATAACGCGGATAAGAATGACGAATATAGTAGCTCTCGTTCGTCCGCGAATAGTCTGACTTTCTTCATCGAGTCGCGAGGAGGGGCGAACGAGCCCCCCCGAGATCATTACAGAACGTGACACAAGCCGAAGTCATTTCGTCTTTACCTGGGCATTGAAAATCGAAGAACTTCGTCTATGCGATCTCCATGCGTATGCTATATACGTATACGTATAGCCGCTTATAACCACAGTAGAAAAAAAAAGATAGAGCGAAAAGAAAATGAGGATCCCGTAGAGTTTTCCCTCGTGCCGCGCGACGCCCGGCGGGTCTGGAAATTCTCCGCTCCTCGCACGTGTAGTCTCAGCTGCACGCGTATCTTTTATCACTTGTTTTATATATAGTTATCGCTACTGTTCCCGAGTTGTTTTTTCTTTTTTCGTTACCTAGCTACTTTGTTTTTGGACATAAAAACAAAATTTTCCAGACTCGAGCGTCGCGAACGAAGAAAAAAATAAATTAACCGATTACATCGGAAGTATCGCGAGAATGGTAAATGTCGACTATGCGAATGAGCGTCGATGGAAAAATGAATACAACTTTCCTCAGGATCGATAGGCAATCCCGTGAAAAGATCGGAATAATTTGATCAGTAGTAAAACCTTTATTGCTCACAATTCCGAGAGATGTTTTCGCAGGCGCGTCTAATCGTTTTTCCTTTGGTAAACCTTTCAACGTTTCTAAACTATAAATTTTTTTCCGACCCGGAAGGACGCGATTGAACGCGCATACGATGTCGATACAGTTTGGATTCATTGTCGCGCAATGATGTACCTCAATCGTATTGAAGAACCCGGACGGTTCTGCAATGTATCCGTTACATCGCGTATAACCGCGACAGGATTTGATTTCCAAATCCGCTCGTTTCGCGTCATGGATTTACATCGGGCTGTATACTAAAGTGTCCGTCTATCCCGTCGGTGCATTCGTACGTCGTTCGCACCATCGATTTTCCGACACGTGGCTTTTCCACGAGGATCGAAGTGCAACGTATAATCCCACCGTGACTACCAAATTCGCAAATTGCAATAATTCTGTTGTCAAACTTTTCGAAACTTCGCAACCCACGTTCCCGATTTTACTTTCATCACGGGATTTGTAATAGTCGCGCGGGGAAGGATCGGGCGAAATGAATCGGTATCGTACAGTGACAAGTTTTTTTTTAACGATATTATTGTAATTCATTGTGCTACGATTTCACGCGCATGTTTTTGAAAGAAGTAAAAAAATCCTACGTGTCGCTACGCGCGAAAGCTCGAAGCTACTCCTGGAAGTCGTTGTACTCTTCGCATACGGCGCTATGTTCGGTCGCGGCCGATGAAGAGAAAATAAAAGAGCGTGGTTGGGTGTCCCTGCTAGAGCTTAACGATAATTCGATGTCGGTGCTTAACGAGGAGATTATTCCGCGACGTCGGTTGAAGAAGAAGAAAAAAAGACACCTCTCGTTCGTTCGACTCTGGCGAGTACGTGGGTTCTAGTTGGAATTTCGAGTACTCCGCCGTACGGAGTCGGAGCAAGAGGAATCTTTCACGGTAGCGCTGCCGATCTTCCCGATCCTTCGCGAATGTTGTTCGCAATCAAGCCTCTATTGTCGGTATATAGCGGACGTCCCGCGGTGAAAACGAGAGTCGTCGTCTTCGTCAACGCTCCGTTGCAACGACTATACCATAAGAGAGAAACATATACGGTACGAAGCCGTCTTCTTCGGCAAGCTTCTCCGTTGATCCGCCGAATCCTCGTTTTTCGAATCGTTTTCGGAAAACCCGTCGCCAATTCGTCCGTCTCGTTTGCTTTAGGGCAATCCGAGCGGTAATTACGAGCATTTCCCAATGGCAGAAAAATCTGAAAAAAATCACAGCCCACGGAGAACGTTCGAAAGATTAGTTTTTCGTAATGATAATTCCAAAAAGTTATTACCAGATTGATGAAAAAAAAAAAATCTTCAACAAAAACCCAGCAACGTACCTTTTTTTCCACGAAAATGATTTCTTCATTTTTCTCAATGTTAGATACGAATATCTTCAGACTGTTTCCGAGACATTGAATTTGTTGCAAATTGCACATATTTCAAATGTGTATTTACTTGATCAATTGTTCGGAAACTTTCTAAGAATAACGGGCAGTTTTATAACAATCACGTATCCAAAAATCGTGGTGTACGTTTGGTTCGTACGTTTGAAAGAAAAAATTACTAGCAAAACTAATCCCGATTCTCGCGAGCCCGATTGCTAAAAAAAATGCCTTGAATGAAAAAGGGGTAAATAAATAAAATGACGAATTTATAAAAATTTCGATGAATATAAGGGATGAATATAAATTTCTATTTTTACAGAACGATATGTTCGGTCAGTCGCTGTACAACTTCGTTTATCCCGAGGATCACGAGGAGCTGACGAGAAACTTGACGCCCGAGGAATCGACGAATCGATTGTCGATAACCGAAACATCGAACGCAGACGAGAATTCGAATTCCTCGGACGCGTCAAGCTCGACGAGGAACAACGACGGAAAATTCGTCGAGGAGAGACGGAGCTTCAATCTGAGAATATCCCAGCGAACGGTCTCGAGGCGAGAACACACGCAATACGAATGTTTTCATATCTCGGGAATACTCAGGCCCGCCGAGGCATGCAGAAACGCCGAGGCGGCCGCCGGTCGAGCGAGACATCGCGGTAAGTCGTTTGTTTTTCTTTTTTTTCGTCATTATCGTTATCATGGTGGTTTCTTGGAATTTGCAAACCAATAGTATTCAAGTTGCACGGATAAAAAAAATCTTTTATTCATAGAAATAACATCGATACCACGTAAGAAAAGTGCGTCGCTATATTCGTAGCCAAAAGTGCAATCCAGAACGAATTTCGAATTCTAGCGAACCTGGTGAAAATTTGAAAAAGATTTCACTTCACAAATGGTGTCGAAAACGTTAATTTTGCATACCAATGATTTCAAAAACTCATCCACACTAGTTTGCGAACAATAATTTATAAGTTTTTCCGATAACCTTTTAATCTGTACATTGTTCTAATGAAAATATACATTTTTTTTCTATTCGACAAATT
Organism: Ischnus inquisitorius; assembly: GCA_963924025.1. Taxonomy (NCBI): domain Eukaryota; kingdom Metazoa; phylum Arthropoda; class Insecta; order Hymenoptera; family Ichneumonidae; genus Ischnus; species Ischnus inquisitorius. The sequence goes on along the minus strand of OZ001245.1, from coordinate 5,377,381 downwards.
TTTCTTTTATTAAAAGTAACGAATTATGAACGCGAGTGCGGCGAAATACTGCGCATTGCATTGAAATTTCCTTTCTGTCAAATAGAATACATAGCGAAGTGGCTCGTACATACTAATATTGAATCTAATAATAGTGATACATTCTTTTTTCATCTACGAAAATTGTGTTTCAGACACGAACGCAACGAGCAACGACGTAGTTTTCGTCGGCATGGCGCGGCTGATGAAAAAGCGGATAACCGAATTGTCGTTGTTCGAAGCTAACAAAGAGGAATACGTGACTCGCCATCTGGTCGACGGGCGTATTATATACTGCGATCACAGAATATCCGTTGTTGCGGGCTACATGTCGCAAGAAGTCTCTGGAATGAGCGCGTTCGCCTACATGCACGGCGACGACGTGATGTTCACTATAATGGGACTTCGGCAGAGTGAGTTTGAAAATTTATCGACAGTTGGATCGAGCCTGAGAATACGATTTTGTTTTCTTTTTCTCCTTCGAAAGGCGCGTCTCTCGATGGTCTCTCGATAGTAATAGTCGGATCTTTCTTGTTTCAGTGTACGATCGCGGAGAAGGCTTCGGCACATCGTGTTACAGGCTCAAAACGAAAACGGGCGAATACATTTATCTGCGTACCCACGCTTACGTCGAGGTCGACAAGGATCGACAGTCGTTCGAATCTTTCGTTTGCGTCAACACCTCCGTCTCGTGAGTACATCAATCTCGCTGTTACCCTCGATTTTGAACAATAACCAAATGACAAAAAATGAATTACCAAATTTCTGGATTGATTTTCCGTACAGAGAAGAGGAAGGTGAGAGGCTCATTAAAGAGATGAAGGATCGATACTCGGCGACTATATCGAACGGACAAGCGATGTTCGCCCTTGAGGGCTTGCCGGATACGGTGAGGATCAAAATGAGCGCGAATAAAACTTTGCCTCGTTTTGAAATAAAAATTTGAAAAAATCGGAATTTTCGGAATCTCGTACAACTTTCAATTCCTTATTTCGTTCTGTTTTTCATGTCTTTGCCACATCCGCCTCAGGATTCGGAACAGCGCTCAATGCCGAAAGCGACCGTGGAAGATCCGTCGCAGTTGGAAACGGCGATAAGTCACTTGATAAGCGACCTGGCGTCGCCGGGAATACCGGACGACCGTGTCTCGCCCGCGCCCCTGCACGATCCCCAAATGGCGAAAGCGGCGATGATATCGGGACGCTTTCCGCCGGCATCGATACAAGCGAGCAAGATCGGCATCAAAACGATCGATCACAGCATCCCGTCCGTCGGCAAGGACAAGTATCATCAAACTATCAAGCGCGAGGCCAACGCCGGCTCGCCGTCGTCCATTCGCTCGCAGCAACACGATAATTCCAATGATTTTGAAGAATCGCGACATCATCACACTCGGGTTGACGCGTCGCCGAGCGGACAGGCCGGCGAATCGTCGTCGTCGAACGCACGACGGAGCGACAAGATAATGCCGAAACTCGTTAGCACGTCGGCCGCGCGACAAATCGTTCTGCCCAACGACACAACGAGCACGGTGAGCCACGTCTGCGAAATCTCAAATGACTTCCGCGAGAGTATTCCTTGCGGTGGAAAAATTATGCGTTCCTACAAGTTGTTGTGCGAAAATGATGAAAGAAGTAGAATCGAATTTCCGTAATCTTTTTTGCACCGCATTTTCCGTAAAGTAATTCTGCTAAGAAAAATCTGGCCCATTACTAAAATTGTCAACTTTCGACGCGATGCAGTTCATTCGATTTTTTTTGTTGGGGTTTTTTCATTTTCTTACTCAGTTCCAATCGAATCCATATTGAAAAATGCGATTTCGCAAGATTCTTCCCTTTTTTCGTAAAGTGATTTTCCTAAAAACAAAATGTAAGAATCCGTAAGTGCAGCCACGTTAAAGACCGAACATTTTTTTTAAGTATCCACTTTTTTATGCAAAGATCGCTCGGTATCAACGAATTTTTCTCTTTTTTCTCGCTCGCAGAACGGCGAAGGAGAGAAGAAGCCTTCATTTCATTCCCAAGAGAGCGCGGTGCCGCACTCGAGTTACGCAGCGTCGCGGGGCAGAGACTATTGCAAGATCGAATCGATGACCGGCTCTTCGTCGTTGATCGACGATGATTCATCGTTTCGCGAGACGATCGATCGTGACGCGTCGACGTCGCCGTTGTTGACCTCGGGTGGTCAAACGACGTCGACGATTTTCGTCGCTCATCGCGGCAAGCCCGACAGCATGTCGGTCTACGTGAAAACCGAGAAAACCGACAACGGTCACGTCGAGAGAACAACGACAATGTTCACGGAGCAAAACACGAGTTACTCCGTGAAGAGGACCCATGTCAACGATCCGAATTCATCGTCGACGAAGAGACGACGAAACGAGCGTGTACGCTCCTATCCAACGACCGAAGTTTCGCCCGTCGACGAGATCGGCCCAGCGAGCACGTACTACGAATCCGCCGAACAATCGTCACGCGTCCGTTATCCCGAGGACGAGACGCTCAATCCTTCTGCAGTCCATTGCAAAGTCGAGCAGCTTCAAGGATTTCCGAGCGGCGTCTCCGGAGGCCTTCACGATACGGACTCGCCGGGCTCGAGTCTTCAAGATCTAGGCGTCGATTATCAACAGATCGAACAGGGAAACATCGAATTGTCCGGATACGGGGAGGAACAGTTGGTCGACTTCCAGGATCTTCAGGGCGATCCACTGCTGTGTCCCGGTCTGGATAACAATCCAGGTGACTAGAGTAATTAAAAACGACGCAAAAAAAAAATTAAACACAAGTAATGAGGCCAGAGCTTGCGGGTTTCGCGAACGCTTCTTCATTGATGCAAAAAAAGTGATATTGATTAAGTTTTGGAGTTGAAAAAAAAGAAAACAGAAATACTAGAAAAAAGGGACGACCTTTGGTTATCGCGACGTCGCGTTCCCACTTATCGATATCTCTGGCTCGCGTTACTCGTCATAAATGAAAAAAAAGGACAAACGATTTAATAAAAATAAGCAGAAAAGCCACAAGAAATCTTGTAACGATTCATGTATGGCGTGTTTTCGTAGATCTTATGAAGATGTTCGACGACCTGAGGCCCGTGATCGGCTTTGAAAGTGAGTTTTCATCTCGCAATTAGCTCCTTTCGCCTCTTCCCCCACCTCTTTCTGTTCATTCTTGTGTTCTTGTCTGTATTTATTATCTATGCGTTGGCCCTTTTATGAAGGATAATGTATATATATATGTACATTTTGTGTTGTGCAAATATATGTTTTCAAACAAATATTTTCGTTGGCCCTGTTTCAGAAAATTTGGACGAGACGAGGATGGAACAATTTTCCCACAACGACGTAAGTAGAAAATCGATAGAAATTTTTTATTTGTCGATTACACCGCACCTTTTTAAATTGCATCACGAAATGTGCTTTATTGCAAAGACGTGCAGCATGAAGATGTAATCGGGTCTCGAACTAACAAAAGCAATGTTCGAAATATGACAGTCCAGAAAGCGATGGAGAGACCTTTCATAAATTCAAATAAGAGGATCGAATCGGTGATTAAAGCATTGAATCAGCCTTCATTTGGTATTAAAAAAATATGTAATATTGCTTCATCGAGACGAATTGATTACTTCTTATTTTAATAAACAACGTTCTTTATTAATGAATTACTTGTTATTAATTGGTTCCGAAATTGCAATTCATTGAGGTCTTGTTTCAACTTCGCGAAGCACAATGCGCACTCGACGCCATAATGTACATTAAATATTAAGGATTGCGGAATCGATTCATAAAATAATTTCATCGTAACCCGGTTGGACTTGCTCCATAAATCAGCATGAGCCGTAAATTAGTCTTCTTCTTGCAGCAGGCAATGAGCGAAGACTTGAGGAGAACGCACATGCAACTGGCTAACCGAATGAACCTGCAGAAAACTCAACTGTGCAATCTGGAGCGTGATTTGGAGAATCCGGCGCTTCAAGCTCAGCTATTCAAGCCGAGGGAAAGGTTGACCGAACTGCGGGTAAATATCGCTTTTAAGATGTAAAAAAAAGGGAGAAAAACCTAATTCCTTATCATCTTTAGGGCTTGAAAATAAATGTTTAACTTTTCGTAAGTAAAACGGTTGAAACACGAACGCCTGCTCGAGAATTTTTTTTTTCATATTGCGGAAGCAACGAGAAAACTAGATAATGCTTTTCATCCTTCAATTCTTTGAATTTTTTTACTTTTTCTTTGAGCTTGCTTTTTTTTTGTTTTCAGGCGGAGCAGAAGAAGAACGCGCGGACATTGAAAACGATTCAACAGGACCACCACAACATGCAGGTGAACGTGAAGCAAAATATTGGTGTTTGAGAGCGGCTTAAAGACGAGGACGTGTCGTAAGAGACTTTCGCGCCCGCTCGTACTAAAGCAATTTCTCCTACGCTAATTTTGTAAAAAAAAGGATATAACGAAAACGCGCATCCCGATTCGCTTCGGGTTTCGCGAAATAAAAAAGAGTGTTTTTTCATACCAAGCGGCAAAAAGAAAATGCCGTTTGTTCGATACTGCGACGATCGTCGTCTCGACGGAGAAGAACCGAGTGAATCGATGCGCCCCTGCATGGACTGTTACGATCGTGAATCCGTGAATACACAGACGAAGGATCAAGAAGAAAATAATATTAAATAGTAAACAGAGAAAAAGAAAAACGAATTTGACGACGTGAAATTCACAGTGTGTCTTGCCCCCAACGACGCAACCCGCATAGTTGCATCGACATCGCGTTTTCTCGTCTCATTGAAAACAAATTCGTCGAATGTCAGATAAAGAAGGAAGAGCGAGTCGCGGGCCGCGCTCGACGTTGAAACTAGATTCTCCAATCTCCGTTAATCGTTAATTGATCGTGGAGTCGAGAAAAAAAGAAAATCAAATTGTTAAACAAGAGGAATAATATAAAAATAATTGAAATACAAGAAAAAAAAAAAAAGATAAAACACAAAAATCGTGCCTGGGCCAACGAGATTTCGTTTAAGAAATATACAAAAAAAAATGTAATTGTTTGATTCACGAAACTGCGAAGGAATCGAAGAACAAAAAATTAACAACGGTACGCCGAGAGTGGAAAGAAGTGCAATCAACGAATTTTTCCTTCGCGCAGGAGTCTACTACCCAACGCAATGGCAACAAAAAAAAGCGTACATCTTCTGGTAAGATGTCGTTGCAGCGTTTTAGATAATCCCATCGGTGCGCGAGTGAAACGCGTCTCACGAGATAGAGAGAGCTGAATTCGAGGGAACGCGAAAGCATGCCCCGACGACGTGGAAGATTTTCGTTGTAAATTTTTTAATTTTACAATGGCAAATGATAAACTTTTGTGAAAAGTGTGACAAACCCAATTTGCCGTTTTCCCTGTACGATTGCCCCCCCACCCCTGTGTGTAGCATACAAATCGACCCTGAAGAAGAAAAAGGACCAGAAAAAAGAAAAATGTACTCGTCCGTTGAAACCGGCCGAGTGAGCAAAAAGCTACCTCGACGCAATGAATATGCCTATGGATGCGAGAACGAAAGAAGAGAGATAATGTAATCCGAACATTTGTTAGGCGATTAAGATTTTACGACTAATTTACGAACGAAATAATGAATCGTTGCCATCGTTTTAATTGGCTCACCGTAAGACTGCAATGTTATAATTACCATATACATATATAAATATATTATTATTATTATTATTATTATTATTATTATTATTATTATTATTATTATATATAATATATGTATGTCCGTATACATATATTATACATATTATTATTGCATTACTATCGAGCAAGATAGTAATTTAGACGTAGAATGACGTTGTTCAGAGTTCGGACTATCCCGGGACACGGTACTAAACGAGAAAAAAAAAGTATATATATTTAAACAAATAATTCCGACAAGACGAAGAATTCATCGCGTGGCTGCTCGCTCCCGAGTCGATCGACAAACTTGTAAATAGTCATGTGAAACGGCAAAATCTATTTATCTATAAAAGAAGAAACGAAAAGCTGCGATCCATGAAAATATAATCCGAACGTAGGAAGTTGACATTGAAGTCTTTTTTTCAGAATAATTGGATTTTGCATATTTTGAAAAAAAGACTTGAGTGAGCAATGTTAGACAAGAGCTCGTAAACGATCTACGGATTGAACAAAAAAAAATGGCGAACTGCACGGGAAAGAGAAGAGAAAGCGAGAAATACGAAACGTTTGTTACGTTTTATGGCATAATTTTTAGCTTTTAGGCAGTGGTGTACTAACTACATTTACGTACAATGATATTTACCGTAAATCATCGTTAAATCGACCGCAGATCGATTTAACAAGAACGACGAGACATTGTCGCGGGGATTCGAGAAACACACGTATATATATTATATATATATATATATATTTTTTTTTAGATAATTTTTGAAAATAAAACGAAACGGTCTTAATTTCTGGTCGACGATTCTAACGATTTTTTAAATGCCATGACGATTTACAGTCGTGCGGTTCGATTGACGTTACACGGTTTTTTTTTAATCATTAGATCGATCCCCGCAGTGCGAATCGCCAAGATTCCTTCGCGTCGCGAAGGGCTCTGTGACTATTGTCGGCCTAATTGGCTTCCTATCGTTTTACTTCATCGGAACGGTGTTTTTTTACTTTTCTGGACATGTGCAATTTCGTATTAAAAAATTTATCATTCTCTCAATGCCATTGATTTGTCTAACATCGTCTTGGCTGTTCGCAAGTAGAACGATCGTCGTACTGTTTTTTATCTGTCGCTCTGTAAAAAGAAATTTTAAATAAAAGAGGAAACGAATAATCGTGCATAATTGATGTCGAATTTCTGCCGATATGTTTGACAAAAAAACCACGAAATAGAGTGGAAGAAACGAGCGGAAGATATGTTACAGCGCTAAGCGAATCGCAACCCTCCCCGACTCCGACAAATGTATAGTACAAATTATAAAAAAAAAAAAGATGAAAATTCAAACTGTCTGTGTTCAATGTAACTCCTCTGGATTGTCGGATTTTCCTCGGGAAAAATCTCGCGCGTATTAAATATTCGCAAAAAGAGAGGATTAAAAATAAAAGAATTAAGCGTTGATTGCGAAGATGAGTGGAAATGAAATTCAAAAAAAACTACGAGGTGTGAAAAATTAAATTCATGAGTTTAACGATTCAGATGATGTTCGATGATGAAAAATTCGATTGTTCGAAGTTTATTCGTAGTATAAAGAACGATGCGCATCGCGTGACGGAAGAAAGGAGGAAAAGTAAATACGAAACAAATTTTTCGTCGCAAAATTCCTCATCTCTTTTCGACGCTGATGCGTTTCAAACGAAATTGTTATATGATTGCGAAATGAAAGCTTGTCCCAGCGTTGCGAGCACGAGTGATATTTCACATCGACTCGACCACCAATGATTTCCATCGTTGGAATAATTCATCTCGCGTTGGAAAACAATTTTTTTGTTTACGACTGTCTCAAAAAAATCGAGCTACGGTGGTCCATGCGACGTGAAAAATTTCCTCGTGCAGATATGTAGAAAAAAATCCATTTTACTTTCCGCAAGAATTGCGATCCATTATGTGATCCATAACTAATACGTTGGTAGATGAAAATTCATAGGAAAAATTGCATTGCGACGTTGAGATTGTTGGGTTCAACTCGGGCAAAAAACTCGCAGATGAAGCGTTCCTTCCTTTTCTTTGTTTCGGAGATTTATTGAAAATGTTAAAATTTAACGAAGCCCCGCAAACACTGGCGAGCTCCGCGTTCCTCGACGTCGACCAGAGATTAAGTCGAAATAACACGAAAACTAATGTTTGCATAATCGTGTGTTTTTCTGTTTTCAATTCACTTCGCTAGACACAAATTAGACGATCCGATTGCTCAACGAAATATTGCCTCGAAAATACTCTTTCGGTCATATCGCGAACATTTTTCAAATTTGTACACGAAAAAAACTGTCTTTTCCACTTCTGGCCGCGGAGAATGAACAGCCGAGCGAATATTCTTCGCACACGAACTGTCTCGGTTGCATAAAAAGTTTGTCTCCGATGCAGTTTCGAAATTTTTCGAAATACTTTTTTCTTTTCTCACCGCTCATCGAAGAAATTTATGCAACTTCCTTGTGTGTGAGAGAGAAAAAACAAACATTAAGAGAACGAAAAAACCAAAGTATCTGATTCGTCGAACTTCGAGGTCGTAATATCCGTATACAATTGTGACACAGACAGTCGGGCTCCACAGCACTCTATATATATATATATATAAATATATGAATATATATAAATATATGAATATATATAAGTATATAAATATATAAATATATAAATATAGACACTAATTGAAATAAAGTTTAACTTTATAATATTGTAAATACGTTATTATATTTTATACTTTGTTGTTGGTAGGTAAGCGATTTTTAATTTCTCTGACGGGCGACAAAAACGCCGCGATCACCGAACATGCGTATGGTTTACTCGTGACGAGCAAGATTTGACGATGGGTATGAAAAAACAGAAGGAAACAACGATACGAGGATTCGTTTCGAGCGACGCAAAGCTCACCGATCGAATCGAAGCGTTCCGCGATTCGACGATCGCCGGCAAGAAATGCATCGACTCGTTTCGACGATTCGAAGGATATCGAAGACGATTTTTTTTCACCGCTGATATTTGACGAGGAAATTGATGGGCCTCGATTAAGAATAAAAAAGGATTGAGAAAAAAGCCAGGTCAAGCTCCGCGCGCTCTGCAGTCTTGTTCGGGACCGAAATATCGTGCCCGAATGGCAATCATGAACAATGACCAATCCGAACTTACGTAAAAATCCAAAATGTAATACGAGCATGGGGTTTCCGAAAATCTAACACTCGCAAGGAACGTCTGCGACGGAGATAGTACGTACGAACTTACCGTTTCCGTAAAGTCACCTTCACTGCCCTCTTCGCCGGGCAGTGCACACAGCTCTTGCCGTACAAGCGGGCAAGGTTTTCAGCCAATGGGAGCTTCGATTCAGCGAGTGCAACCGTTTCGGACGATTTCATCGAGACAACCACGCGATGTATAAAAATTTCGTTAAATTTGGCTGTTCAATTTCTTTTTCTTCATTTTTGCGAAAGCGCGCATCGCGAAAAAACATGAATTGGCAAATAGCCGAGAGGGTCGGTGAATCTCGCGATATAAATAGAGTATCGAAGATATTCGTACCTCGAGGATCTGCGGTACCATCGGTTCGTTATCTTCTATCGTATTCTTTCGAAGCATCGCGCGCGATCAACGATCCGCGCTGCGTTGGACAACGTCAAACCGTAGCGAAACCTTGGCCCACCCGTAAACAATTATTTTGCTCGTCGACGAGTTCGCGTTGACGTTAAACACACCCGTTACACGTACGTAAACGTATATTCGAATGCGGGAACGTCATTAAAATGAAAACAAAAAGTGCGCATAGATTTTTGTACATATTTCATATTTGTAATCTCAGTGTTTTCGCTACTATTAAAACTACCACCTGAATTCCATACCTCAATGATAAAGATAAATAATAAACGAAAATCATTAAATTTGTCGTATCTTTATTTATCCCGAAATCCTGTCTTTTTCGGCCTCGATTGCAGATCACTGCTCCTCTTATTAACTTCGATTAAGTATCAAATATCGAAATCTTTGTAGATGCAAAACATTTGTGCGAACGGCCCTAAAAAAAAATTGACCTTCTCGTCGACGGAATAGTTCGTCGATAATTCTATCAAAAATCAAAAATAATCGCTATTATTTGTAAAGAATTTTGGAAACAAAAAAATCAACGACGTTAATCGAAATGCCTCGCCGTGCCAGTTGAGTTATTTGGAAAAATAAACACCGACGATCGATTCTTAATATAAATTCTATGTATTTATTGATGAACATCCTCGTTAAATGAACAGTTATAGGCTATTTCGCGCGAATAAAAGATATACAGTTTTGTATCTGCGAAATCGGGGAAGCAGAGGAATTTATATATTTTTTTGGCATTAAATTTTCGCTTTAATATATACATATATTATGTATATATACATATACATAGATATACGTTGTCTGCATCCGAAAGGCACTGACAAGATGCGGGGAACGTGTGCTGAAATAAAAAAATACTTGCGCCGGCGTGTCACGATGTTTATATTTAGACGTTGTCTTTTTCTTTCGTATGTCAAATTATACAAACACGTATGACAGTTGGATAATAGTTGAACATAGAAAAAAAACGGAATAAATATAATAATTCATAACCGTAACGCATGGTACAAATAAACAAGCGTCAACGTAAAGAAACGAGCATGATTCAACGAAGAGTACACAATGAAATATCTTTCTAACGCCCAATTAGTGTGTCGTCTTTAAAAAAAATATGAAAATACATGTACGATTGGATGGCGTACGTCGCAATTAGTTTCTCGTATTGCAATTAAGCATTGCATCCGCGTTTTTCGGCCTCTTCGATCATAAAACGCGATGAGCGATCGTTGAGAATGAGGTAAAAAAAAAACACGTATTCATCGAGGATCGATCGATGCTTAATACTGATCAGTTTCAATGATCTTCAATTCGAATAAATCGCGTAATTATCGAGGCAAATTTATCGTTAATTCATTACTTATATTCTTCGAGTCGATTCGATTTTTCACCGATTAATATCTCTCCCCAATCGAATTGACGAATCTGCGCTTAAATGCAATTTTTTTTAGCGCATATTTCGGATAAAATTCTAAATGAAACACGAGTGCGCGTATGTAATAATTATATATCGAACGGCACAAGATCTTGTCGGCTGTGGTAGAAACACAGATGATACAGTAGCACCTCGATCGAACGGTCGCAGTGGCCGCGCTCTTGCGGGAACGCTCCATTCTCGAGATAGAAGAAAAAAAAAACAATCCATCGAAGATATCGTCGAGCTTGAGTTATCGAAAGTCGATCGAGATTCGACTGTCCGACCTTTCGGTGTTTAGACCAACGATTATTTATAAAAACGAAAAAATCGCTTCGTGATGATTTTCCCGAAATGCTACGCGGGCATTTTCTGTTCTCATTACTTTGGGTGTTTGATTTCGCGTTTATTTAATTATTTTTCATTGTTATCTACAGCTAGTTTTTTGTTCGGGACATTTATTTACAAAGGGGGCGGGGCGGGGGTGGGGCGAGGTTTAGATTCGTTTGGTTTCGGTCCACGAGGAGAAATAAACGTTCCCCGATCTCCCAAGATTATTTCAATATCGCAAAGTTACTCGATATAAATGTCCTCAATGGGGAAAGCAGTCTCAATGAATTTCGTGTAGAATCGGTGAAAGGCCCGCCTGCAACAAACGAAGGCAAAAGTTTCGTCGATTAGATTCCTCGCGTATCGTTCGTTTCGCGTCTCACGCTCCTCTGTCGTTTTGGCGCACGCCACCTTACCCGACGGCTTCGGCGACGGGCCGCGTCGAATCCTGACCGATGAACACGTGACACGCGAATCTCTGCAGCGTCGGGTGCTTCGTGATGAAACCGAGGTAACGATGGTCGCGCGGATGAAAGGCGCAGAAAGATACGTTCTTCAACGAATAGAAGTAATCGTGGCATGGACCTTGATTTTTCTGTTTATCAAAACGTAAACGATAGTTTTGCGGTCGTTGAAATACTCGAAGAGCTTAATAATCATTATATTTGTTGAGATTTTCATTCCATTGGGAAAGACTCGAAATTCTCTCGGAATGTGACTCTTCCTCGGACTGTAGCCCGCTCGGACTAGGTTGAGACTTACCGGAGGCTTACTCCTGTCGACCATGCGAAGTCCTTGATCGGAAACTTCGAGTATGCAGCTCTGCGACGTCGGCGAGTCCTGCGAGGAGTTGCCAACGATCCTGCGTACCGCTTGACAAACGACTCCAGTACCCTTGTGAGCGAGTGTCTCGACGGAACCGAGATATCCCAATAGATAACGTTCCCGCTTGACTTTCGGCGTCGACGGATCGAAATCACTGTAATCCATGTCGACCGCATAGGCCGAAGGAAATATTCCCTGACGACCGGTTCGGAGATTCACACCTGTGGACGAAAAATGGATTACGAAAGAAACATTGAGGCGATTTATCCGGAACAGTGCAGTCCCGAGCACTGCTCGCTATCGGGACCGAGAAAAGCGGGAGAGCGCGATGTTGCGCGGTCATCCCCACTCGTCGGAGTGAAATACGCGAGCGATCCGTTCGCAGTCAATGAAGCCCGCGGGGGGGCAGCAGTGGCGCGCGGACTCCCGAGCCACGAGTATTCCGGGCTCGAAAATTTACCGTGTAAACGACGATACCGAATCGCGTTTAAAAAAATAGCAAAGAATCTTATTCACCGTCGTTTCGCGAGTGAATTCATATTGTTTTCAAACGAACCTTCGCACCACAGATCGTCGGCCTCTTTTTGCACGTAGATCGGATCGCCGATCTCAAGGTCAATCTCGTCGTGATGCCGCGGCACGAATTTGTGCAAACCCCGGTGAGTCGCTTCGAGGAGTTCCAATTGCGTGAAGGGCACACCTCCGCTACCTTTGTTAAATAAAAAGATAAAATTCTGATGATTAACTATCGACTTCTCGATAACACCGGAATGTAGTAAAACAAAGGTTTGCGAATATCTTTACCGGGTGTGCTGCTAGGCGATACGGATTCGGTATTCTGCAGCGTATTGCAGGGAATCGGCGAGACGCTTTTCGGTCCATTGTCGGGCGAATGAGCTGTGCTGTGACCGCTGTCGGTTGCCATACGTTCGCTGTCCGGCGAGCTGTCCTCGTGACGAAACCGCGGATGACACTTCCGTAGAACCAAATGGGGCCTACTCGAGCCCGTTGCACCGGCCAACTCGTCGGCCAGCGACGTCGAGTTGTGCAGAGAAACGTGTTGCTGCTGGCCAACGTTCACCGCTGTCGCGTCAAATCGTTCGAACGGATTGATCATCGATTATTTCGTTTCTCTTCACAAATTATAGAAATTATTTAAAAAATCCAACTCGTTGAGCCTCGACGGAACGAAAGTTGACGCGCTCGCGATCGACCGATTGCGAAACAAAAATACTTATTATTCACGCCCGATGTCTTGTATAATATTTTCTTGCGGTTTCGACGACGTCGCGCTGCGGTTTCATTCGACAGGAGCGCTAACGCGTGTACCTCGGGGCTCCTCTACGCGTCTTATTATTGGGCCACTCTCGACCTTCAAGAGTTGACTAGCGCTGGGGTACTTTTTTTTAAATCCAATCCCAAGAAAATAAATGGAAATATCGCGATAAAAATTTAGCCCAACGGGGATTAAAAAATCTTTGGAAATTCATACGTATTCGAAAAAAAAAAGAACGAATCGTTTCGATTTTTAAAAAATTGACTTTTCGGGAATTTGTTGAACAATTTTTTTTGGAGTTATTATCGAGCAAAATAAATCTTTTCGGTACGTTCGATATGCAATTTTCGCTCGGAATTTTGGCAAACTTACGCGGAATAAGCGAAAGGCGCAAGGATTGTTTTTATGAAAAAAACGGAATCTCGTAGAGTCCGGTTCGTCGTTACACTCACATTTCTTGTTTTTCGGTATTTCCGGTAGGCGTCTTCGTCGACGCTCGTTACCGCTGCTACCCGATCGGTTCGACGAGACGTGTTCCGGCGTTGCCCAAGAACCGAGACTCGAGCACGAATCTCCGACGTCGCTAACAACGCTGTCACGTCCGCCATTGTTATTGCCAATTGTTCCGGCGGATCCTAGGCCAGTGTAACCACCCGACGTTCGACCCCTGCTGCTCAGTCCACCGAACAAGCTGATGTCACCCCAAGGTAGTCGCATATAGAGTTATACTAAACTACTTTCATTCGACCGTTTCGCACCACGATCACGAAAGCGTTCAAGCTCGGCATCGTCATCACAAGAGGACCGTTGACGGTACAGTTGATTCATCGTTTTTTCATTGTTTCGCATTTATTCGGTAACAAGGCTAACGCGACCGGAGGTTCAATGATTTTTCCCTGACGATACAGCCCAAACTGGATGATAAATATATCTTTTACTCTTACATTATAATTCTTATAAGTTTTTTGCGAGAAAATCGATAATAATTCCCCCACAATATTTCATAGCTCGACGATTTCGTATCGTCTTTTTTGAAATTTTTTTTTTTCGTACCGAATCCCGATAATAACATTTTCACAAAATATGTTTTGCTGGAAAAATTAATTCTTATTTATCATGAACTCCAGGCTGCGTTCGCGAGATGGATCGATAATGAGCTACGTTTTTTTTTTTTTCTATGCGATCTACAGCATGCAATTTTGTATATATTATAAATGATAAGCGCGCTTTACGGTTTACACGTGTGAGTATATGAATATTTACAAAACGCTCACCTGAAGTCACTGTCGGCTACGATCGATGAATGATGATCGAGATCCTCGCTATCGTCCGCGGACGTGTGCCCGCTCTGATTGTCGTGCCGATGGTGCGCGGCCGCATCTTCGTCCTCGGAATCACCGCCGATTCCCGTGCACGATCTACCGATCTCGGTATCGCTCGCCTGCGACGACGTCGGTGAATCGTCGACCATGACATCGTGAACGAGCCTATGCAACATTTATTAATCTTAAATCTTAAATAATTTAAAAAATGCGTATTACGCAAATATTATAAATTAATTTTTTATGACAAAAAAAAAACGAAATTTTTTAATGAACCAAAAGAACGATGAAGAAATCGATTAACAAACAACGAGTATGAAAATAATGTTTGTTTTCCGAATGCTCCTCGTAACGCTCTCGTGTTGGATAACGACTGAATTAATAATCCCGCGGAAGCGAAGCCTTTTCAAGGCGCCGACAATATTGTTCGGAGAATTCTGTCGAGTTGTCAAAAACAATATTCAACCCGCGGATTATGCTCAGTATAAGCCAATCCTTATTCTTCGTCTTGCTTCGATCCGATAGGTCATTTTGTTCGACTCTTTCAATTCTTTTTATTATTTCCGGGCGTCTTGACATTCACATGTCCGATCTTCGAATTGACTAGAAATTTCTCAATAGAACCTATTGTTTATTAATATTTATTGTTGTTGTATTCGATCTTATTTATTATATGTTACTTTGTTTTTCTTTAGCATGTTCGGTTTACTACGAATTATATTATTATTTATTTGTGTTACACCGATCAGTGCAAATAGCCGAGTTATTTTGAGTTCGCACAGTTCTATTCTTTGTTAAAAAAAAGCCCCGCTGATTATCGCCTTCGAGGCTTTCGACTATTTGTCATTCCTAACGAAGTTATCCGTCAGGTAAAACGCAGGACCCTCACCTACGCTCTAAGCGACGACGCGATACGAATTTACAACACCACCGGAAACTGCATCCCTCGGTCGATTGATTTTTTTTTCCATTCGATAGACGAGAAATTGGCCGGCCCCTCTTTCGTTCCCGAATTATCGATTCGCAATCGAATTACCGGCTATTTGCGCAAAGTCTCGAATTACCCGACCCGTTTATCCTTTCACGCGAATCAATGACCTCCGGTGTAGCCCCATTTGAAATACGGTGATTTTTGTCATTGAAAAAAAGCTATAACAAATTACGAGCACAATAATTCAATAATCGTTAGTTCGTTTGTCAAATAAATTGTCAGCGCGTTTATTAAAACGGTTAAATTTTTTTCCGTCTCGCGTTGAGTAAAGAAACTTTGAATATGCATAGCTATACTTTTTAGTTCGATAACATGTGGCGTTCCGTTTTTTTTCATACCTTCGGAATCCATAAATGTTTCAAAAAAATTCGCCGAAAAAAATTCCATCAGACAGGATAAGACTGGCAAAAATAAATAAAAAGAGGACTGGAGCAGCCTCGATTTTTTTTGGTAACGATAGTGCAGAGTGCACCTTCCCATTTCACACCCCTCCAGTATCGATGTTCGAATAGGGGACAAAGGTCGGCTTCGCGTTGCACTTTCCGGCCACGCAGTCTGCCCGAGCGAAGCGGCAAGACAGTAAATATATTCTGCGCTTTCTCGTTCGATGCTGTCGACAACTATCAACTCCACCGTCCAATTGAAAAATGAATTTCTCCCGAATCGAAACCGCTACTACGATAATACCATTTTCTCCAAAACCGATCCGCACATTTTCCATGCGTTCTGCATCGCTCTTGCATAACATTTTTAAAAGGAGCAGTTTATTGTCCGCGAAATTAAAAGAAAAAAAAATGTGTGATCTATTTGTTGGAAAGTTTCGATCGCGACCTCGTTCGTTTCTCGATGGATTCGGATTCCATTTTACAACCACGATAAGCGTAGATAAAACACTGACTCAAAAATGACCTCAAATTAATGCGCAAACTATATACATATATATCTATATTTCTCTGACTGTCGCAACTTGGCTCTGCATCGGTCGTAAAAAAAAAATATCCTGATTCGTTGCAATCTTCCTCTCACCGAAATGGACCATTTTTCCTCTCCGAGTATACGTGACAAATATTGATATCAAAAAACCATCTAAAAATATCGTCTTGTTATCGTCCCATCTCGTATTTAAACGATCCTCACGTTCGTCCCATCAAAAAAGTCCCGCAAGGACAAAAACTTGAGCGATCGATTGCCCCCTTGAAAAAAGAATCTCTTAATAGTCCAGAAAATGAATGAAATAGCGAGTGAAGAAATAAAGCTCTGGGGCAGAAGTGAATAAAATCGTGTGCCAGAAGGAAAAGGTGTCGTCTCAGGTGAATGCAGTGTCGACTCTCGACCCCTCTCCCCTGCGGAGACGATGGGAATGGTTGACGAAAAGAAGACAAAAAAAAGGAGCCACGAAGGCTCGACACGAATTATGATTTATATTTGACTCACGTGTAATTGGATATCGGTGCTTTCAGATGCTGCGGCAACCGCTCGAAGTATTGTCGAAATTCTTCAAACTCCGTGTCCGCCATTCTCGACAACGACGACGACGACGGCGACGACGGCGAGGAGGTGCCGAATCTTGGCGGCGACCGACGGCGGAGGCACCCTCTTTCTCAACGATGAAACAGACCGCGAACGGCGCTGGGGTCGCGTTCATCCCCCTTATTGATTCGGTGGGGGTGTCGATGAACGCAGGCGCCGCAGCACCGTGCCGAATGCACGAGAGCCGTGCGCACACCGTTTCTATGCGATAAATCGAGAATCCGGCGTTGCAGGACGGCCAGGAAGCGAACGATGAAAGTATGGAAGAATATACATGTAGGCTCGTAGGGTTATTATATGGGTGCGCGCATGTGTGCACGCCCGGAATATCATACTGCGGAGTGCACGGCCCGAAGAATTGAATTTTTTACTCTCTCTGGCGCATATGTACCGCATGGTATAAGGCACACATGGGAAAAGGATCGGCGTTTCGAAGTCACGTTCGGAAGTTACGATAGGGAAACCCCGATAGGCACCAGAGCGAGGGAAATAGGCGCGATACTGGAGCGTTGCATCTTCATCACCTGTTGGTCTCGCCAGCGACACGATAAACTTCACGATACTCGCATGTACCGTTAACGAGATTTAGCGATCAAGGTCATTCGCGACAGATTCCGAGTCGAGTCTTTTACCTATGGAATTAAGTTCATTCGAAAAAAAAATACTCGAAGTAGAAAAAAATCCTTCGCGGTGGAATAGAAAATGTATTCAACGATATCATATTAGAAGACAATCGGTCGAACGGTTTTCTAGATATTTTCACAATCTATATAAGAAACGCGGAATTGAGATTATGGCCTTGAAGGTTCGCCGTTTGACCTTTCCAAAGCCGTTCAACTTTGCCGATTTGACGAGTTTGAAAATGGAATTTGCTCACAATATTATTAACGCATCACAGTTTGGAAATATAAAGAAAAAGAAACGCTCCGATGGGTTGCGTGGCCTTGACGAGAAGTTAATAGAGTGAAGGGGTTGTGTCGTTTCGATGAAGGGACTTCCGACGGCCGGCCACTACAAAAATCGCGAATCACCTGTTGGTCACCCTCTCGAAGTAGACGAAGTGCTTCGTCATATCAGCGCGGTATACTTTATCGATCTCTAACAATTTACTGAACGTCGCTTTAATATCGAGACCAAAAATTTGGTGAGCGAAACGCTTAAAAGCTCGATCGAAGACCGACGAGCATCTTTAACTCGGTCCCTTCTATAAGAAGAGTAAAAAAAAGTCCGTTACGATGTGTTCCCAAGCACTATAGCTCTCTCGTCAGCCGGATCGAAGCCTTTTCTTTTCGAACGTAGGAGCAACCCTTCATTCGTGCCGAGAGGCAGCCCCAAGAGGATCCCCCGTGTTTGCGAACACTGAATACCCATCGTTACTCCCTTTGCATTTTCCCATCCTCCCCCGGGCCGATGACGGGCTTCATTCTTTTATTCTTACTTCTTCACAGATTTATTACATTGGCTCGCGCTGTTAATTCTGTCTCGATGGGGCCGCGATTTATGGGAAAATGATTAATCGGCGACTGATTCCTGTGTCATACGATTTAATAACTTGTCCCGCAGATAAGGACACGCATTTTTTTCACCTTCTATGCGTTATAGACGTACATTGATCATTTAATTAATCTAAAAATCGGGACTATATTTTTCATTACTTTTTAATACATTTTTCAATAAACAAGGAAATTAACTATGGAAATCGATAAATCAAATTAAGTAAGGAAAAGAAAGGAAAAAGCTTTCATTGTATTGGCTCGCTCGATTGGCGTTGAAGAGGTAATCGATGATTCCTGTAATTAATATAACGAACAATTCCTCATCCGCGCGGACAATTCGCACAGCCGATGGAAACGCTACGCGGAACAGAGAACGGATCGTGATTATTCTTGTCACTTTGTCCGAGAGTTTCTCTTCCCGTTCCGCCGTTGTCATTTCTATTCTCTCACTGTTTAACAGCGAATGAACCGATACGGTAGCCGACCGATGCGGGCGGTAAGTGATTGCGACAGCAGATCCGCAGAACGGTCGTCCCGAATGTCCCGAAGCTCGCCCGTGGGTTTGTCGCGCACAGTGGAAAAGTGGCACTGGATAACGCCTACGATTCCGTTACAGAGGAAACTCGACGAAATTTGTTCAACGTGGATCCAACGCGACCGCATGGTATAATTTTAGTCAGCGACTTCGAAAAATCGGGTTAAAAAAATATCTACTTTATTTATTTGCGGAAAGTGGATTAAATTTTATCTCGTTGCGAATCGGCTCGAATGATCGATGAAAAAAATACAAGATTAATTAAGACAATTACGGGTGATTTTTCTTCAACAGTTCCTACATGTATGACGAGTTGGCCATTCCATAAAGTATCGCGAACGGACGGCGAGCGGATGATAGGATCGATCTCTAACACGCCGAGGCAATTCTTTTTAGTGCCCGCGTATACACCCGGTATAATTCAGCTCGGGAGGGTAAAGTTGCGGAGATAGCGGTAAGTGATGGAGCCGGGTAATGTGCTGCATCTAATTTCGTCGTTGGATATAGCGAAACCGTGGAAGCGACGGCCCAGGGCCATTCGAGCTGATATTAACAGTCGTCTGTGCTCGGGCTCTCAAAGAGATCGCGATCCTTTTTTTTTGTCTGAAACGGAAATTTTAAAGGCAAGTTCATGGCTCGATTACGCATCTTCGAATAACGTTCGAGGATGCGTAATCGAGCCATGAACTTGCAAAGTCATCGGGGTTCGAAAGACTTTGTCGGATATCATTGTCGGCGAGGGTTCCTCCCACGCGACTTGGCAGTTAACGATGCGTGCGACGAGTCATCTTGTTAACGGAAGGCGATAGTTATTCCTGAAAAGCTTTGCTCGCAGGAAGAATCGTTATGGAACATGGAATTCAGGTCATCGAAGGAAGTCTTCCGTGATTCTTCGAACTCCGGCTACTTTCGATAGCGCGAATCTCCTTCTCGCCACGGACCGCGGGACTTTTCTGCCCCGAAGATTTTTTCAAGTTGCATGGCAAAGAATCGAGTATGATGTCTTTGCCTGAAAAGTAGTTTAGCCTTTCGAAGCATACTTTTTTAATGCTCCTCTATGAGAAAGTTATTCCGCAAATTTTCGAATAATATTTTTGCATCTATAAAAAAAGCATGATAAATTGATTGTATTTCTGAATTATGAATCGAATAAGTCTGGACTGAAAAAGCCGATTTTTTTCAAATCACAAGTTCATCAAAATAAAGCTTCCGCGCTCATGTTGTATTCTAGTGACTCGTTTCTAAGATAAAAAAATAATGGTAATGGAAATAATGGTAAATCGTTTTGATTTGTTACAGTCGAAAGAAAAGTGTGCCAAGAGAAGTTTGTCGGTGCCGCGGGGACTTTGCGGAATAATGAGTGTTCATCGCGTCCGGCGGAAAGGACGAGACAAGAGTCGAAAGGAAAAAAGGGAAGCTCGGTTCGATGCAACATTCGAGTGTCCCGGCGGGGGAGAGCACGGAGGCTTGGAGTTTGCTTCCAACCCCCGTGAAATGTTTAATCCGCCAATGGGGTGTTTGGAACAGACGAGACGTCGGACCAATCGCGAGGAGATTGTCTCGAAGAAGACGCGGGGGTATCGCGGCGGTGCCGAGGACTTAAGAAGACCGGGTACCAAGATCTCGAGGACACTCCGACCTGCAAGCTCGAAGAGGACTGCGATGAACATTCCCTCGAGAATTCCACGGCGATCTCGTTGATTTTGGTCCGGTTCGTCAAAAAATTTAATTCAACCGTTTCGAATCGCTTTCTGCAGTCTCCTCGGGAGTGAATTACGATCTACAGTGCCGAGAGAAGTTCCGCGTGAAACATGAGTGGATCGGGAAAAGGCCTTTTGGGAATGTGGCTGTACCGAAGGGGCGAAGAGTGGGCAATAAAGGAGGGCAGTCCGATGCACAAATCACGAGATGTAACTAACAAAATATCGAATCTTTTTCGCTTATTGTCTTAATCGGCTCAAATAATTATTCGGCTCCTCGGCTTTGCTATTTCGAGATATCGGTGATGTAAACTATGAAGAAGCTTGAAACAGACCTAAACAAACTTTAGATTCATTAAAATGGAGCAAACATTGAAATTTATATTTGGCAAAAAAAGTGTTTTACAATATCATCCTCATTCATACGCGGAAACATTTCCTATGAACCAGATTCCATTGGTCGAAAAGACTCAGGGCAGCGACACGAAGAATTCCGTCGTCTTCTCGCTGAAGAATCAAGTCGGCGGATTGGCTCGAGCTCTCCAAGTATTCCAAGTACGTTAATGACACTAATCATATTCATCCAATGAACCACGGGAGATTTTTTATGTAACGAGAAGATATGTAAGGAATTATTATATTTCCATCTTTTTTTGTAAATAATTTTTGTTCGTCTATCGTAACGATATACGACGAAAATCCTGGCAATGTTAATAGTTAACGATTATAACGTTGACTTGTCGATTAGTTTTTTTTTTCTAATT
The DNA here is from genome assembly GCA_963924025.1 of Ischnus inquisitorius. Classification (NCBI taxonomy): domain Eukaryota; kingdom Metazoa; phylum Arthropoda; class Insecta; order Hymenoptera; family Ichneumonidae; genus Ischnus; species Ischnus inquisitorius. The sequence continues at coordinate 5,355,895 of OZ001245.1, read as the reverse complement.
CACTTGCATTCATTTGGTGTAATCGCGGACCACGCGGTCTCTCGGAGAAAGAGGAAAAACAGCAACAAGTAAAACGAGCTCGGCGACGCGCGCCTCGTACGAGCGTCTCTGGCTCACCTTTGAGAGAAAAAAAAACATAGCTAACAAACGGGTTCGGCAATGACAATAGCTCGACACACGATCGCTTCCGAGTCGCGACCAGTCGCGCGAGAAATCTCATCTGCACAGCATCGCCGTGTAGTTGACTTTTCGCGTAATGTAAGCGCATAACGAGCTTCGCTCGAGTTCCTTTAAATTTGTAAACATCGATTCGTAGTAAATTATTTCGTTTCAACTGTGTCGAGAAAATATTTGCGTTCATTATTTTTCATTACAAACATTATTAGCGACATTGAATATTTTGGCCGTATGTTGAATAAAAGAAAATTGCATTATAGTTGAAAAAATGCGCAAGGCGAAAGAATCTTTATGAGAGTTTAGATGTCAATCGTGGAAGCGCTTGTGTGTCGATTATGAAAAGAAGAAAAAAAATTGTATCCTCTTTCGCGAGTTGAAATCTCGGTGAATCGGAGCTCGGCGATCGCGACGCGAACAAGTTGTCCTTGACGAGTTGGAGTTACGCTTCAGGGCCTGCGAACGCGTAATACTCTCGTATACATGCTTGCGGTGTGAAAAAAATTATAACGTTCGATTCTATTGGAGCAATCGCTTACGGTATAATATAATTTGCCGTTGGGGAAAAGTTCGTCTACGCTAATGCGCTATCGGGATCTTCGACGTTTGACTCGACGGCTCGTACGTGACTTTGATGAAATTATCTCCGGTTTGAGAAAAAAATATTTCACTCTTTTTTCTTTATCTTGCGAATATAATTCGCAACATTTTTTTCTTTTCTTTTATTTCAAGGATCTGGGCGTTAACGTTGTACACATAGAGTCGCGGAAATCCGCGAGGCGCGGATCCGAATTCGAGATCCTCGTGGACGTCGAGTGCGACACCAAGAGAATGGAACAACTCGTGAGAATGCTGAGCCGCGAGGTTGCGGCGATTAATCTCGCGCAGTACGAAGAGATCGGCAGCGTTCCTCACGCCCCGTCTCTCTCTGCTGCGCCAAGTTTTGGTATGATTTCATATTTTAGACAGTCCCTTACCATCATTATTTTGACCGTTGTCCTTTTAGAAGATTGTCTATTTTAGCAACCATTTTATTTTAGAGAAAACCAGCGCGACGACATTCGAAACGCGCAGTTCAGTTTTTCTAATGTAAATTCATCGTCTCTTTAATATAATTTAGAAAAAAAAAGCTATTTGCGTACAACGAAAATTCTACGTCCGGCGATACAAAAAGTATTCGGCAATATCGTGTTGAAATTCGAAGCCGATAGTTCGAAACATTTTTGAGCATATTTTAGCCGCCAATATCGAAAACGATGTTTCGAGGTAATGGCGTTTAAAGTTTCTTGACGGTCCTCACGCACTCGGCGGTTCGCCCACTTCAAAGCCGTTCTAGCTTTGTCGATTTCGCGAGTTTAAAAATTAAATTACTGGACACTATTCTTAAAACGCATTAAAGTTCACAACGTGAAATGGGAAGAATAAAAACAATTTATTATGTTCCCTAGGCTTTTAAAAATTTCAACGATACTGTAAAATTAAAAAATCTTCTTATCTATTTTTCATCATAATGAACGCGATACAGATTTCAGTGAGGTGGACATGCCATGGTTTCCCAGAAAAATCAGCGATCTCGATCAAGCTCAAAAGGTTCTCATGTATGGTTCTGACCTTGACGCTGACCATCCTGTAAGTTTATCATTCAATCATTCGACTGTTTGATCAAAAAAGTTTTCCATCTGATAATAAAACGAAAAACTAATTGGTTCATCGGCGCAGAATTTAGAAATCTTCATAGTATCTTTAAATAATCCCTCAGTACCATCGTCATATTTCCAGGGTTTCAAGGATCCAGTTTACCGGAAGCGAAGGGAGCAATTCGCCGATATCGCGAACAATTATCGACAGTGAGCTCAATCACAATTTTAAATATATACGTACGAAGAAATGAAAAACAAATAATGCATTTTTTAACATAATACGATATTTTTAGTGGTCAGCCCATTCCGAAGATTCAATACACGCAGGAAGAAATTAAGACTTGGTGAGTCTTCGAATACATGCTTTTTTTCTATTGTCCTTTCGCCAAACAGCGCGGAAGGCTCTTGCGGCAATTTTCAACTGCGAAAGCTCGCAAGAATGCTCCACGTGTGAAGAAAATCTTCGTGTACGGTGAAGATGAGCTTCGTCGAGATTCGATGGCGTTTCCGGTTCACTGAGATACAAACTTATCGCGCGGCAGGCAACAAATACGTGCCTTTCAAGCTACGAAGCCAATCAGTGTGAAAGCCATCGAGTTTCTTCGATTGCCCGACAACTCTCACGCGCAGTTTGCAGTGAGATGTACGTCGAGAAACCCGCGCCTCGGCATCTTCGCTTCTTTTCCGGGATCCGTACCTACGATAAACCTAATTCCCGAGCTGAAGTTTCGTTCGAGCCTCGCGCTGAGCTACAACCCTGACACATTCAATGGGCGCCCTAATTGCCCTGATTCTATTCGTTATCGCTGCGACTGAGATCCCCGGCGGAAAATCCTCTCGCCGTTTCGCGAATCAATGGAACGTCCTATTTGCGCGAATTGACAACGTCACGAAACTCACAACTCCGTTTCTATTGCGTTTCGAAACAACTCTGATGCGTTAACTTCGTCGGAACAATCTTCGAATCATTCATTTTTCGGAATACGTATAAATTTTGTCAGAATTTGTTGAATTTTTTGATACAAGGCTTTCATTATCTTTCATTTCTGCGTCTAAAAGAACGCAATTGTGGAAAATCCGACGGAATCCTAAGAACAAATTCATGCGTATTCGGAAAAATGAACGAATCATTTTCGATGGAAAAACCTAGTTTATCGGATAACTGTAGGTAACTGTAGTATTTTCCGATTTTCAACATGTGCCTAAAAAGAATAAAATCGATTTCATTGAGATCTCTTCGAAGGAGATGAAGATTGATTAATTTTTGAATCTCATCATCAGGGGAACGGTTTTCCGTGAGTTGCATCAACTGTACCTGAAGCACGCTTGCAAAGAGTATCTCGAGAAGTGGCCCAAGTTGGTCAAGTACTGTGGCTATAGGTAAAAATGAAAATAAAATTAATTTAGAGAGGCAAATGAAAGAAAACAAAAATTTACAAAATTTATGTTTATTTTCTATGAATATTCACTTTGTCAATGTCAGGGAGGACAATATACCGCAACTTCAGGATCTGTCTGTCTTTTTGAAACGTGAGTGCCAAACGCCAATCTTTATCTACCGACAAAGCGCGTTTCACGCTCATTAACTATCGATTGCGATTTGCAGGAAACACGGGCTTCACGCTACGTCCGGTCGCAGGATACTTGTCACCGAGGGACTTCCTCGCGGGGCTCGCCTTTCGCGTGTTTCACTGCACTCAATATATACGTCACTCGTCGGATCCGTTTTACACTCCGGAACCGTGAGTCAATCTCGGAATTATAGCCGACATTCGGATCTTCTTATTCTTTTCATTTTACTATTAAATTTTCGTTTTACTTTCGGAGCTCCATAAAAGCGATTTATGACGCATTATTTATCACAAAGTAAAAAAAAAATAATAATAAATAATATAATAGTAATAATGAATAAACTTTTCATGCGAAATATTTTGATTGATACATTTCAGGGACTGTTGCCATGAGTTATTGGGTCATATGCCGCTTCTCGCGAATCCGAGTTTCGCTCAATTTTCTCAGGAATTGGGCCTCGCTTCCCTCGGTGCATCGGACGAGGACATCGACAAACTTGCGACGGTGAGTTCAATTGAAAAAAAATAAAAATAAGCCACGATGCGCGGAGACAATTTCGAAACGTGAATAAACGGCGAATGAATTTTGTCGAGGCGCAGCTGTACTTCTTCACCGTGGAGTTCGGTCTCTGCAAACAAGACGGCAAAGTCCGCGTGTACGGCGCTGGCTTGTTGTCCTCGGTCGCCGAATTACGACACGCCGTCAACGCTACCGAGAAAACCTTCAGATTCGAGCCGGACGTCACGTGCAAGCAGGAATGCATTATCACGGCTTTTCAAAATGCGTACTACTACACGGACAGTATCGAGGAAGCTAAGGAAAAAATGAGGTAAACATTGTTTTTCTATAAGTTCAATCGATAATTGATGATTGACGAGGGTTGGGATTGAATTTGCCGCGCATTCGCTCAGAATTTCGAACTTGTATCGGAAAAAAGCTTCTCGAGGAAGCCGAAAGTGCCGAGTGTCGATGTGTGAACAACAAAATGAATTATATAATTCAAGCCTATCTGAAAAATTATTATACGCGATTTTGTGAAACCCCGCAATTTTTTCGCAGGGCATTTGCAAATCAGATTCAGCGACCCTTCGGGCTTCGTTACAATCCCTACACGCAGTCGGTCGAGGTTCTCACGGATGCCCAAAAGATAACGGCCCTCGTTAGCGAGCTGCGCGGTGACCTGTGCATCGTTTCGAATGCGCTGCGAAAGATACACGAGCAAGACGACACGGTCGACGTCGAGAGGATAACGAGTCTGCTTACGCAGGGCATAGATCTGCCGCAGGACGGTTCGTCGTCGGACAGCGACGACGACGACAAGAGTCCGAACGTCGACGAGCAACGAAACATCGAGAACAGAGCCGAGAACGATCAGGAATATCGTCCCGACACGAATGCACTGACCCGGGAACGTTAAAGTCACGAATAATGTAATTAGCGAAAATTAGCTCGAGCGAATATCAATGTTTTTCTCGTCCCGTTGGAAGATAATTATTAACGAAGAAATTATGTCTCCTCACTTCGAGCATGTTGATGTAAATGTTATATGAATTATCGTGTTTTCTCCGATACGTCGATATTTGTTCTGATACTCGACGTATTTTTCAATGTCTATCGTGTAAAATACAAAAGATCAAAAGTTCAGTCTTCTTAAATCTATTGACCCTGCAATGGAATTTCATAAACCTCGTTACCGCGGCCTACGAGCTCTAAAAAGGACTCGGAAAAGGTGAAAAAAAAAATATATCGATACTCGAAGGAAAAATATTGGTAAAATTATTCGAAAATGTGGAAAAACAAATAATCACAAATTAGGACAGCGTCGGCGTTGAGTGTAATTCACATTTATTAGATATGATACATTTAATGCATTGCACCTATACAATATATTTACTTTTCTAAATCTGTCTACACAGTCAAGGGATCTCAAAAAAAAAGACGCGCTCCATTCAATTCGCATCCGGATGTTGCTTTCGCGCGCGTGCGATAATTCTTTTACATTTTTTTCGTTCTTCATCTCTTAACACGTTGTATTCCTTAAAATACATGAGAATTTTCTTCGTTTTGCGAGTTTATAAAATATATATATGTATATTTTTAATTATACTTTATATATATTTGTGTATAGACTGTCCCGATCGTCCGTGTCAAACGGATACGATTAATGATTCTCTTTGTACGCGTCTATGAATTATATAATTTCTTTCGAATGTATATCTAGTCGCAACCTCCTCGAATAACTGATTGTGAATCGCGGCCATGATCGTCGAGAACATTCTTATTTTTTTTTTCATTCTTATCGGTAGTTTATTTAATTTTCATTTATCTACTTATTTTCAATCTCGTTATGTCGGGGCGGGGACAAATAAAATATTTTACTTTTATATTACACTTAGATACTTTTTTCATCGTCGTCCACGCTATTGGACTCTCCGTACATTCATTTTTTACTAGCTCAACGAGAGGGATTATTATAGTGATTGATCGTTTGCTTTTTTTCGTATCGGCGCGCGCCTTCTTCATTTTTTTGTGATTATTCTCTTCCCTTCTTCCCGCGGTATCGATTGTTCGGTGCACAACGAATATAAGTCAACTAACGCTCGACACAATTGAGAAGATCGTTTATTACCGTCATCGTCTTATGGAACCGTCGGGTCGACTAGAAACGGTGTTCGTCTTTGACCGCTATTCGCATTTGCGCAAGAATTTTCTTCCCAGAATCGACAACGCTTCAATCGCCTTCAACAACGTAAAAATTGAAGCATAAACTTCAGAAGTAAAATAGGATAGGATTAAAAGCTTTTGAAAAAATCTATAATACAGAAGGTTGATGATACTAAAAGAGTATCAGCGAATGAAGTAAAAACCCTTAACGAATTCAGCGATTAAAAAAACGGAACAGAGATTTATTTAAAAAATTAGGTTTAAGCATTATTATTGCGCAGAGTAAATTCTCTCAACAATCGTGAAGTATTCGAAATTCTATCTGAATCTCGCGTTTGGCCGGAACACGTAACGTTCGGAACATTCTTCATAAGCTATGGTTGAGCGCGACGGTAAATAAGAGAATTGAAGTTCGGTCATTTGAATTTTTGCCATCGAGCGACCGTTTCGCAGCCTTGTACGGGGGGAAAATACCACGTGATATTTCGAGAGAGAATGTCTTACGAATTGATTGTCGGTGATTGTCAAAGAGGCCGATAATTCCATCTATTGTTTTCTCTTTTTCCTCGCGTCGTCGCTTCGCTATACATCAGGCCACCCGTGAAAATATTCTCAAACGCGTCAGCGGCTCGCGGGACAACTCTTAAATTTTAAGGACACTTAATTTTGTAGTCTTCGAAATTACATGATATATCATTTATACCACATGGATTTTAGCTTATTCTTGCTTTTTTTTTTTTTTTGTAAGTTCTTTTGCCATTTATACACTGCGATATCTTATAATGTGCTTGAGTCCACTCATTTATACCGTACAATATATATCTTGTATACCTCTCGAAGTATACTTTTCTCTTCTTTTTTTGCCCTCTTCTCTCCTCAAATTTTTTATTCGATATTTCGTACGATATTATTAATCATCTTTCTTACACGTAATCTATTCGTAACTTTGATTCCTTACTTAACTATCGAGCTTATCTCCGTTTCTTATCTGTTTTTCTTCTCTTCTCGTTCATTAGCTTATTTCTCTTTATCGATAAATATCTCGATGAATCGGAGAAGTAAACTGTCCGTGCGGTCGACAATAGTAGGACCGTGACACAAGTATTCTAGAGTTTAACGTTTTTATCCGACTCCGATTTAGTTTTTTTTTTTCCTTTATTCGAACTGTTATTTTATTATCCAAGAATAGAGTTTAAAAAATTGTACAATTATTCAAAAAACAAGTCGTTCGCGAGGCGTTCGAGTCCGGTTGAAATGTTCGCTATTCAATCTTGGCAAATTTATCCTTTTATCAAGCTTGATGGCACCGCGAAATAATTATACATTGAAAACGTGCCGATTGCATTTTTCGAGATTTTTCGACACTTCAATTTCGATACATAGAAAAACAAGTGGTATCTTTCGAGATATTCAGTCCAAGGCGAAATCGAATGATTTGCGTTAATTCTATTTTCTCTGTTTGTTGTGCCCGCATATTTAATAAACGGACAAATTCGTGACCCGACAAAGATCATTCGGGACTCGTCCTCTCACGAAGAGAACTGGATTATAGATCAATGAGTTTTCTCTTCCACAATATCGTCACGCGGTCGAAGCCTCTTAATCTAAGATAGATTTATCTTTTTGCTTTGTATAATCAAGGATGTAATTCGCGAAGAGTTTAAAAAGTGGTTTTAGACTTCGGTGACACTTATCGTGCTTCTAACGACAATGCTCGACATCGTTAGTTATAGCGACGTTACTTTGAAGACTACGAAGAATTACGAGAATCTGAGGAACAAGACGAATAATGATTGATCGATTAATCGGAATCGCATCGGAAGGTGCAGCATAAAATCGCAACGATTGTCCACGGTTTATCGATCGTTTGCGTGAGAAATAAACGCTTTCACCGAACCCGATGGAATTTTCTGTCGTTCTTTCTTCTTGCTCGTCTTTTACAAATCTGGTAGATAAATAAAAATCTATCTCTATTTTGCAGGTACAAAAAGCCCTTTGGAACGTGCCTACGTTGTACGCGAATTGCCAAGGTTGGAAGGCTAACGGAGGATCTAGGCCCGCGGGATCGCTCTCGCTATAATTTATCTTTCTTTTTTTTTTTTAACGTATAGTTCATTCGATCAATTTATAATATTTTACGCATGCAAGTTCACTCAATGAACGAACATCTGCCAATCGATCGATTGTTCTTTTTTTCTTCAAACAATTCGAATGATCTACATTAAAAAGGCTTTTCCATGATTTTCTAATTGCATTCGAGCATAATATTACAGAGGAGTTTTTCACTCGAGTACCGCATCGACCCAATTTCTTCCAGTTTCAGTGACACTGTAATAATTTGAATTATCTTCACATAACTGATTAAATTGGATACATTTTTTTTCACTAAATAAAAAACAAATTTCTTAGAAATCAATGTCTCGTATTCCGCGGTTTTGGATGTTCGTTCATTGGGCCGGGATTGCCCGGCGTTTATTAACAATGTAATATTTCCTTTAGGCGCGGCCTCTCAGTTCATGCGTTTCTAGAATGGCCAATGTTCGCGACAATCTATACGAAGATACGAACACCAATCGCATTCAATTTTTTCAATCGTTTCCTTCTTTTCTTCGGTTCTTGTCTTATTACGAAGAAGAGAGATCAAGGTAAGTATCACAGCAAAGAGGAATATAGAATATGCGTATTACGAACTGAACGTCATACGATATATCGATAAGGTTCATAACTCGAAAGACAATAAATGTAAAATTTACCGAATAGCAGTAGTCGTATCGGTACAATATGTACCGGAAAATTGTGTATATACAGCCGGTCAATTGAAAATATTCTTTCGATAGAGACTAGAAAGATCATCGACCGATTCACTGCTACGGCGTTCTCCGCATTTCTACATCCACGCTCTCCACATTTAGTTTACCGCGAAAATTGCACGGATAGCCAGTGAAAAGAGAAAATTGTATTTCGACGCCCCTCGAGGCTGATTGTCACTTCATTGGAGTTGCAAATGCGTTAAAAATCCGACTATTGATACAAGAACTTGTGCGACTCATCGTAGTTTGGCCAACACCAGTATTGGAACGAAGTCAATTCGATTGCCCACGGTAAAAAAAAACGCTGCGACATTTTATAATTTCAATGTTGTTTCTAGTTCTTACTACTTTAAAAGAGATTCAAACGAAATCAACAAAAGTTTCCGCGTTTCCGTTGCTTCAAACTCGTATCGAATTTTTCAGTATGGAGAATAAAATTGGAATTGAAAGACAGCCTTGGCCTTGGCCTTGGCAGATTGGCCTTGACAGCATTCTGTTTTATCAGATCAATCGAGTTCTTCTTTCCGCCCGGTGGAATTCGATAGATCACTTTGTGTATAAAATTATCAGTGCGGAAGCGATCTACCGCCAGTCGAAAATATTGCAAATTGCCGTGTAAGTCGTAAAAACTTATTCAACAAAATTGTTACAATCTGGTCGATTTTTTTCGCGAGATTCGTAGCAGTGAAAGAGTCAAAGCGCACTCGAATGTTGAGAAAGTAATGAAAGTCGGAGGGGCTCGTGGGTCGTTCCGAAAGTTCCGTCGACACCTCAACGACCCAACGAGACTTTAAAACAGCGCAGACATTTCGCTGGTATAAAAGCTACGTCTTAAGAAGTAATGATTGTGTTGATGCAGTTAATTAAGAGTTAGAGCAATTGACGATAATTACACCACTTAAACGACGACGTAATTATAATTGATTGAACGATTAACGATAATCTATCATTATAATGATGAGAATAATAATAATAATAATGATAATATAAGCTTGGCCGTCGGCGGGATTTACATAAAGACATCGCTATAGGCCGTCCGAAGTCGTAGGTACACGAGAGTTTATTTCGTAACTTTTTTTTTTAGTATCATTTTCTTCTTTTTTTTCTCTACTATTATTTATTATTATACCCTCGACTCATAGACACTCAGCTATGCTGGCACAAAAAAATACTTTATCTCTCAACGAGGCCGAGGATATGTGTGTATGTATACGAGTTGTTACCCAGGTATCTCCTTCGTTTCTTAAACATTTCCCTTATTTTCGTCTTGGTTCTTTCTTTTTTTTCTTCAAACTCCGTTCGTCGTTCTATAAGTATACCGTACATTAGTAATTGTTTCGATTGTCCGCTCGATAAAACTCGTTCCCGTTCTTCTTCTCTTCTTTCCTCTATCAATTATTTATACATCATAAACGAGGCTCTCGACTTTTTATGATATATCTGTGTATGTTTATATACTGCGATGAATTTCCGTTATCGCAATAATGGGTTAACCCCTTCGCCCCTTATCGCGTGTCTCAGTCAAACTTTGCCACTCAAAAATCGTCGTTAACTCAAAATATTCCGGCTCTCGTTTGTCCGTTGATTTGTCGAAATAAGCGTTCGATTATCGTCGCAAGAAAAAAGTATTCTCTTTTTTCTTCCGAGTGATATTTTTCATTCCGATTATTGTACAAGAGTCGCGACGGATAAAAATTGCTGAAATACTGGGCGGAAAGGAATGCCGGAGCAAAGGGGTTAATTAGGCTGCATCGAAGAGACGCGCGATCTTCTCGTTCGTACTTTCTTTTTTTCTTTTTTTACTTGGCACGTTTCTTTTGTCTCGGCTCGGTGTCGCCTTCGCAAACTCAGAGCTGAGCATATTTACCGCTTTGATTACATAAAGTTTTCTTTTGTTGCTAAAAATACAAAATGTTTGAAATATGAAATAGCCTTGTTATTATATTGTAGGCTCGGAATGAAAATTTCTGATCGAAATGAATATTATCATCATTCACGGAAATTGTTGCGCCGCCTTCGGTATTTCTTGGAATATATTTTCATCGCGAATTCATTGATAAACGATTGATCGTAGGATTGAGTTTAGTTCGAGTACAGATCGCTCAACTCTGGCCCCGAACGAAAAATCGCGCTCTTAAAAAAAATAATTTGAAATACATTATTATTTTTATTTTTTTACTACTCATTGAATTACTTTCACTTCGTTTCTTGAGTCAGTCGTCTAGAGCGATGCGATTGTTTGTTTTGTTTCATTGTTTTCTTTTTCTTCTCCTTCGTATATGTTTTTTTCCCCCATAAATTCATTAGTAATTACTGTACAGTATTTAGACGACGCTTTGCGCTACCCGATAAACAGTTATTGCGTCCGAATTGACGTTAACAACGCTATCTCGATTATAGTAATTGCTTGACATAATATCCTGCAAATCGACGCTACAGCCAGCTGTTAGGGTCGATTTATCATTCGTGTAAGAATATTGCACGAGTGTCTCACGCATCGTCGTCGTGATATTATCATCTTCCAATGGCGACAATGAAAATGATAATGACGACGATAATGATGATGATGATGATGATGATGATGATGACGGCGATGATGATGATGACGATTGCGGCACTGCCGCTTCGTCGATTGTCTTGTTACGTCCTAACGACGATGATTGCTCAATAGAATTGTCTCGATTGTCGTACGCATTGAACTCGCAGCCGTACATTCGACAGTTGATCAACGATTTTACGAGACGCCAGGTTAAAATTCGCAGACTAGATACGTCGTTGCGCTCAACGTTCGTGGATTGTTTATGAACGTCCGGAGAACAGTTGACACTGTAACAGAGAAATCGAAAAAAAAGCCCATACACAATTCCACCGAATCGTTACGCCATCGATGGAAACAAAAGCAACAACATTATCGAAAAAATATAATTTTTTTGAACTCTCCTTCAACGTTGTTTCATATCGCTCGAAAGTGATAAATTTCAATCGATATAAACGGAGATTGTATTTTTTTTTTAACGTCGCAAAATAGCAACGAGTGGTCATTGAATTATTACCGGGCAAAGAGCCATAAAGTAGCGCCAACGCGGATGTAGTAATTCTTTATCACGGAAAACTTTCACCTTTCCGCCGCGTCGTTACTATATCCTTGTTAAAGCTCTCACTTGGCTCGTCGCTCGTTCATCATCGCACACCGTGCTATCGTAAATTATCGAGTCAGTTACCCGCTGCGGTCGATGCTGCTTCAATTCTCTTCTACTCTTTTTTTTTTCCACCGCCGGAAGCGCCAAGTCTCCGGGCACACGCGATGCAACGAATCATTTTACCGATAATTCCGCCCCCGTCGCGATAAACTTGCCGCGGTCACGATACTTTTATCGCGAAGAGATGAAAAAAAGGAATTCTAACGGATGCGAAGCCGATTAACGAGTCGCTGCATCGTGGGCGATAAAATATCATAAGGTAGCAATAATAGGCGGAAAGAAAGATATAGGCAGATAGATCTAGAATCAGTAACTAAAAGAAATAAAAAATTAAGAGGCAGTGTTAATCTCTAGCTTTAGAATCGTTCTTCTTCTTTTTCTTTTCTTTTTTCGGGTCAAGTCGGGAAAAACCTCGTCAACGAGATATTAAGGTTGGCAGAGAGGAGCATAGAGATCCTTACACTGTAACCAAGGGTCAGTGGGAAGGCTGTCCCGATGGCTGGAATGATGGAGAGAGTGTTGGTGGTGATGGTCCATTCAGGTTGAGGCAGATGGGGGGTAGTTGTCTTACCATGCCGGTGCCGAGATGCTGCAGCAGTCCCGTTCCTTGCTGCGAGGAGGTCGACGATACGGACGGACGCCTCGAACGAATACTGGTCAGACTCGTGCTCAGAAGATACGGAACGCTGCTACTTGTTATCGGCATACCACCACCCTGCGGACGGAAATAAAATTATGTGGACGGCGTTCGTCGCATCCCGCTTATTTTAACCCTTCGAAAGCCTTTACTGTCGCTGAAAAATATTACGACCATTTGAGGTAGTTACAGTCCGGCGAGACGTGACGTTCGAAGAGAATTTCGAACACCTTTCTCGATGCATTCTCAATTGAAGAAAAACTCTGTGAATCTCACGCTCGGTCGAACTGTACCGAAAGGACTATCTGAAGGTAGCGCGGCGATTCAATTTACCGAGTAATTTTTCTTAATACGCATTTTTCGAAAAAATTTCTTGACTCGGAAATTGACTTGGATCTGGCGAACGAAGGGTTAAATAATGAGCTTCAATTAATCGTGAGTAAATTGGAATTCTGGAGCCGCACTTGAGGTATTACCGTTGGAGGTGAGAGATTGATATTCGAGCCGCGACGCTCCTGCGGTCCGGTGCTCGAGTGGCGACGTATCGGTAGACCACCGGACGGCGTGCCGCCCGGTGAGCTAACGCAGGACGAGGCTATCTGAATCTTCGGTGTCATCAGAGTGTTGTCCGACAAGCGACGCGTCGGGAAAGCGTTCGATACCGTCAGGAAACTTCTCTCGTTCGTCGACGATGATCCGCCGAACCACCACGCACCCAGAAAACCTACGACGGTGGTGCGAAACAGATTTTTACAGATTTGCAACCAGCAAACTCAAGAATCATGCGCAAGGTCGATCGATATTATTTCTTAGGCATTAATCATCTAAATCAAGCCGAACATCACTACGAGATTTGCCATTTAGTTCGGCCACTTTTGCAGCTAGGCAATAATCTTTTTTAATCTACTAAAAAACATCTTCCGCCGCATCGCCAATTGAACGGACAAAATTTTAGTAAACAAAAGTATTTTTACTACAAAAAGTGTTTCATTGAAAAATCTACAAGTTTGCATATATCATTATTTTTTCCGACTACGCTAATCGTCTATTGAAACTTTCGTCTAGTAACGAGAAAAAGGTTCTAATCTAGTAAGATGAAGAACGAGAAAGAAAAGCGAAATTTCTTCGAAATTATTCTACTGCCAGTCTCACCACCAACTGAGTTCTTCCTATTCATATTTTCTGCAGACGCTGCCAGCGACATGGAACCTGCGTTCGAACGAGAGTGCCATTGAGCTTGCGGGACAAAGAGACGTGTTGAAATAAAACACAAGTGTTCAACTACATATGCGTGTTCCGTATGTTGGGGAGGGCCTTTAAAAATTTTTATATTTCGTCTATATATATATGTATGTTTATATGCATAGATGAATATATATATATATATAGAAAGCATCGAAGCAAACAATATATTCAATTGTAAAGACAGTTTGTTCGAAAATATGCAGAAATAAATAAAAGAATAGCGTCGTAATCCAGATTGAACATTTGGTTTGACGAAAACATTACGTACGGCCATTAGTTTTCGAGGTGCTGAAATTTAAATCGAGGCACGTCACCCTTTTGCCGATTGATGAAAAAAATGGTCAATCGCTTTACGACGCGATTCGTTTTTTTTTCAATTGCGCAGTTTTTCGAACTTTCCGTATACTATTTTGTTCAACTACGTGTTCAACTACGGGGCACTAAATCACGACGTCGCTTCTTCCTACCGATTGAATTCTTTCTCGCCATATCCTCGGCCGACGATGTCTTTCGCTGTTCTACACGAAGACCCGGTATATTGAACGCCGGCACGTGAACGTTTTCGGTACTGAAACGATGCCGCGACGACCGGTTTCTCTCCGGACTCGGTAGCGAAAGATTCTCCAGTTTCAGCTTGCTACCGCGATTTCTGTACACAGCAAAACTTGTTTAGTGAAATCGTCGATTCTAATCAGAGGAAAAATAATATATCACTATGTATGTATCATGGAAAGATCGTTGATTCAGTGACCTTTCGATGCGCGTCAACATTTCCTGGAGGATCTCGATTAGCATGGTGAATTGGTCGATATTTAGGGACGGATTTATCGTGACCGGTAGCAACAATGGCATGACCTTCGTAGCCATCAGATTCAGGGTGAGACCGTATTTCTTGTTGCTCATTAAAATACTGTAGATGTCTGCAAAAAAAAAATATTACTCGTGATCCACAATATCTTTCGTTGTTAATATTTTTTACAAATCAATGGTATTCAGTTTTGTAAAAGAAAAAGCATAAAACTACATAGCTTAACTGGACTAGGCTTAAGAAAAATATAAGCAAAGATAAGAGTAAAATGCAGCCTGTAGTAGTACGTTTTTTATCATTTGCTACTCATTATTCTTTTCTTCTCGTTACTTCTCAGTTATTATTGTATACGAAATCTTGCATACGGAAGCGAGGGACGGCGCGCGTAGTTGACGAAACTTACGGACAACCCGAGTCACAACTTCGGGCTCTTGAAGCTTGACTTCGAATAGCAACGGGTAAACTTCGTCGGTGATTTGCTGAGTGTCGAGAACGTCGAGAATTCGCTGAAGAGCAGTCATGAGAACTCTCGCGTCGGTCGCCGTATTTACAAAAGCGAATATCAACTTCGGCAAAGCTATTCCGCGAAGGGTACCTTCCTCCTGAAGATACTCCGTCACGTTCGTTACCGCGACGTATGCCGCGTTCTGAAAAATGAATCGCGTTAAATTTTTAGATTGGCACCAATTCGCAAACTGCGTCTGGTTTCACTGAATTCAACGTGCTAGAAACTCCTCGCGGGTCTGAGACGAAAGAAATTTCTGCGAATTACAAACGAAGAAACGAAAGTTATTCGACTTTCCAGATTCTTCGGGAACTCGCCGAAGAAAACAAACTTTTTTCAGTAGCGAGAAATACAATTACCAAAATCTGAATGTTCGGGCTGTCGAAGGATTGATACAGCATCGGCAGCATGTCCTCGCGAACGACGTCTCTCGGTGTCTTTTCCAGTACGTAGTGCAAGTTTTCCAGAAGTATCACCGTACCCTGAATAGATCTCGGGGCGGAAAACAACTCCCTGAAAAAAACAATCGCCATCGATTTTCATCTCAAATAGCAAAAAAAAATGTTGTTTTATCGACAAACTGTCCAAGACATGATATTTTGCCATTTTTCCCACTTCGAAGAACCACGGCGTGCCTAGGAATGTCATTCGCGTTGTGTATCGATTTTTCCTTTTTTTTTATCGAGCGCGGGGATTAATGGAGACTCACCGGAACGAGGGCAAAATGATGTTCTCGTAATCTTCGACGGTTCCCTGTTGAATAATGTGAAGCATGGGATGCAGCACGGCAGCGAAGACTTCCTGCGATCTCGACTCGGCTTGAAGATAAGGCCAGATGTGTTGATACCACAATTTCTGCAATTGAATCATTGACAAACGGATAAAAACTGTGCTAACGATGAATCGACGGTGGAGAGGAAGAGCTCGAACTCACGCGTGGAATAAAATTAATGACTTCTTTGAGGGTCGATCTGTAGAAGTGCGCTTTCTGATTGGGATCTTTCATGTTGATGACGTCTAAAAATTGCAGCGCGTGCACGGATGGATCGCTGCGAAGGAAGATAAAGAGAGGGAAAAAAGAAAGAAACTATGCAACAGGTTGGTTACAACGGCGAAGAGAATGGTTAGCTCATTTCTCGCCAGCTATAAGAACAACTTTGATTATAATCCCATTCTCTATGCATGTGTAAATCCTTGTGTACGTACCCGAAGTATTTTATGAGCGAGAGAAGCTGAGCGCGAGGTCTCGCCTCGGGGTTTTTGTGCAACAGCTTTGAGACGGCTTCCTGAAGCGGCACCGGCACTCTCGGAAGAACGTTCTCCACTTGGCTGTACAGCTGAAAAGAATATCACAAAAGGGCCGTCGCGTCTGTGTTCTCTCACCGACTCGACGGCAAACTCCGCGCAATCTCATGGTTCCGCGCGCATCCTCCGAGCTCTCTGTTACTTTGATCTTTTCCGCGAAAAAGCGATTGTATCGGCAATACGATTTTTTCTTCGTGCGCGAGATATCCTTATTAATTATTAGCTTTTCCGTTTTTCTTTCTACTCACAGTCTCCAATTGCCTGTGATACTCCGAACTGCTGTGATTGGCTTGTATCAGGGAACGACCGTCGTTGTATATGGCCGCGATCACCATACCGAGACTGTACATGTCGCTGCTTATGCTGCAACACTTTAGCTGTTGAATTTCCGGCGCTGTGGCAAACAAAATCATTGCATTGAGGGCGCATCGTTAAAGTCCCAGCCGAACGTCGGATTTGGAGAGAATTTACAAGACTTTGCGTTGCCGAAATCTACTTTTTATCCGGCACTGGGAAGATTCGGATTAAATGTTGCATTTTTTTTTTAATACACGAACGAAACGAAAATTTTCGAAGAGTATTGAAAGAAAAATGGATGGACACTGGAAGAGTGATGCGTTTTTTTTAATAAACGTTTGGAGTGGCCACTGTTCGGTAAAAACGCATGCATAAAAATACAAAAATTTCTTCAAAACGAACATTTCGCTGTGAGAAAAATCGAAAATGTTAATCTTCGTACTTAGCCACATCGACGAGTCGAATTGCTTACCCATGTAATCGAGATTCGGTTGTACCATTTTGGACATCTTGTGCGTCCACGGTTGGCACGGTATTGGGTCTAGGCTTTCTTCACTGCCGCGTTCTGTACTCGTCAATAGTTACACAATATTAAACGAAATATGTCCCAATTTTTTCTGTCGATTTCACTCATAAGTTCTCTAGGCGAGCTTTTCGCTGTTTCTTTTCGATTTACCGCTAAATTCGAGGCCGGATAGCTTCCACGTTCCTTTCTTCGTGATTATGATGCTGCTCGGGCACACGTTCCTGTGCACTACCTTGCACGTGTAGTGCAGAAAAGCGAGAGCCTCGATGATCTGTGCGAATGAGAAACAAAAAAGAAAATTAAAATATTTCAAATACAATTTAATATTAAATTCTCTAACGTTTCAATGTTGAGAATTTTCACCTGTAATAATCCATATTTGATTTCCATGGGTAGCATGTCGTACTGCTTGATCATAACTGGACGGTGACTTGGATTTTGGTGAGGATTCTGATGCGGCTGATGGGCAATCGAGTTCGTCGATTGATTCGTCGCCGCTGCCGATTGTTCTTTGTACGCCAGAACGTTCGCGAGACTGCCGAGCACCGGCTCCGTCGCGAATGCCAGCGTCTCCCCGCATTCCTTCACCGAGTTTATCACCTAATTGCACAATTTACAATCAGCACTTTCGCACTAGCACTAACGGTTTTGCCTCGGAAAAATGCAAAAAAAAAAAAAAACATTCTTACCTGGAGCAATTTGGGATGTCGATACTCTTCGAGCTTGCGCGGACAACCCCGCAGTATTTCCGTGATCATCTCTTTTCGTCTCGGCTTGTGGAGCTTCTCGACCGAACGCTTCTCGAACACGAACACCGAGACTTCCTGCAATACGTTGCGCAACGATGCACAATCGAATGAAAATTCACAGGAAAAAGAAATTGTTATTCTTATTCAAACGTTGCTGCTATCGGATGAAACTCGGTCGTCTCTTTTTTGTTTAAATAATCATTATTGCGATAATTCGATTTTTTTCGAACGAGTTTTGTGCATTAAAAAAACCTATCGGAATATCAGTATTGAATTACTGGAAATGAACCAAATTCGATAAGCTTGAATGTTTATCTTCGCAATACGAACATTGAACAACCGTGTTATTATTATTATTATTATTATTATTATCATTATTATCATTATTATTATTATTGTCGTTAGTATAATTTTTATTTTTATTGCAGTAATGACGATCGCCATACCAGTTTGTCACTCTTTCTGTAGGCATCGAAGATTCTCCACGCATGTTCGGGGCCCGCTGTCGCGACCGGTGTGTAGCTGCGCAATTCGAATTCCGCCCAGATCGGATTAGACTCTACGGGGTTCGGTGTACTGGTGGATGTTCGATTGAAGATGAACATTTTATGTATACGCTTCCATCCAACGTTGGACCTTCGACTTCCTTATGTTTGTTATCTGCGGAATAGAACGAAAATGGTGCCAATCATATTTTGGAATGTTGCTTCCTCTGTAATACTACTGGTAGTTTAGCATAAACATTTTTTTCAGAAATTCCATAATGGCGTGAAAGACGAAGTTTCACTTCGACTACTGATTTTTTTATTCGTCGATACTCTTATATCGATCCGTTGAAAATAATAATAGTATCGTTTATCGATCGGTGAGCGTTTTCTTCGAACGCTTCATTCGCGAATTTTTTTGTTCCCCGACGAATTTTTCTTTATCCACGACCGCGCCGAGAGCCGAGGCTAACGGAAAGGAGTAGGTAGACGCGAAATTGGAAATAGGCCCGAGGATAAAGTGCGTGGGTGTCTCCGGGCGAATTTGGGATAAGAAGGGACTGAAAGGAAAAGAAAGTGAAGAGAAGAAAAAAAAATAAAAAAAAGGGAAAAACGAAGATCGAGGGTATATCATCCTCTGCCACCGTCTCTTTTAACTATCGTTTATTCATCGTCCGCTTCGCTTCACGACAAAAGAATACCATCGACTTTCCACCAACATCGCGGATCAAGCCCTTCTTCCCTTTCTTTCGTCTCCCTTTCACGAAAACTCTCGCACTCGTCTCATACGTTTTTTTTTCTTCTTCTTCTTCCCTTCTCTCCTCAGCGTTGTGCCGTGGCTCGAGAGAGTTTTGTCGGGGTTTGAGAATGAACGGCCCTTTGCCCGACCGACGGAGGAGGACCAGAATGGATTCTCGTCGACCCTGCATCGCCGCCGCTGATCTCCCTCCGAAAAAAAGAACTCTTCGACTCCGCGCGAAAGAACGGCGGGGAGCAACCTCCCCGTTTCTTAAATAGCTTTTTGAGTGTTTCATTTATCATTTGAACGATAGCGACATTTCGGTCGACGGGGAAAAGTCGAGACTCGCGCGTTCCACCGCCCGCGACGGCCGAGCGAATGTCCTTAATCTGTCCCATCGACGTTATACTTCAATTTCACAAGACTCCGTTCGGACTTCTTCATTAACCTATCATCCGTGACGTTATCATTTCGAGAAAAATAAGTTGAAAAAATGATGCCCATTTTTTTGTTCTTCTTTTCGTCGGTTTCATCGCGACATTTTCGCCGAACCCTTCGACGGGCCGATGAGCTTTGACTTTTGCGGCGCAATATTATCTCGGTCGAAGCGGCAGGCACCGTCCCTCGATAACGGGACAATAGCCAAGCCGATGCTCGGATTCACACCCTTTGCTGCCTTTAGCATTCCCTACACCGTACGACGCGACACAATCGCCGAAGCGCACCGTCCGTCATTGCCAACGCTGCTCGAACGGAAGCGTGCGCGAATTGTATCAAACAAAATTCAGCGCCATCACGACGGTAAAAATACGTCGAATTACAAATCCGCTGAATTAAAAATTTATTTACTTGGCAGACTTTTGCTTTGAAAAAACTTTAATTTTTTTCGCAAAATTAATAACAATAATAATAATAATAACCGGCAAAAAAAATCCGATGAATTTGTAATGAAAGTCAAATTCTCGATATCGTGAAACGTTCACTTCACTTATCAATAAATTAATTGACGGCAATTTAATGAAAGAAGCGCGATCAGAGTCGCGGATCGGATAGTGAGTAGGTATGGAAAGTACAATTAGCTGGATGAGAATTTCAGGAATGCCGATTTCGAGTTCCCTCGCCTGCGTGAGGGACCAATCACTGAACGATTTACCTTGCGCCGTTACACAATAAATTCCCAATGCCCGAGGGGGCGCGCGAGCCCACAGCGATATATATGTATATACCAAAGCGGGGCATGAGAGATCGGAAGCTCCGTTTCCGGAATTAAAGTTCGACAACTCGATAAATCTACTGCTCTTTCCTTCTGTCCCGATCGTCTTCAATGGGAAAGAAAGAAAAAAAAAAAGTAGTCTCTTCAACCCTCGGCATTGCCTCGAAGTAGATGCGGATTGGAAGGAAGCTTTTTTCTTTTTTCGGTCCCAAATCGCCTCGGCGAATTGCGAAATGACGTAAAAAGGAATAAGCCTAACAGCGAGAGTTTACTCGGGCTCACGGTTGGCAACTTTGACTCAACTTCGGCACATCCCGCCCCGCGGCATCGCCGTCGAACTTTCGCCCCGTTGTCTCGGCTAAAGAGCGCGAAGACAGAGTACGCCGGAGGGATGGAACGGGTAGTCGAGGGCGCGGATGAGCGGACAAAACGTCGAGCGAGAAGGTAAACCCTTTCCGCGCCATCGGGTTGCGAAGCTTCCGTGGGCGTTGCGGGGATTTTCCAAGGCGGCGTGTGAACGACGACGGAAACGCAACGCACAACGGTGCGGCGAGGCGATCCGCGGAAGAGGAAATTAATCGAGCCTCGCCGTGCGAGGCCGTAATTAAATTCGCGCGACGAGGCACGAGGCGCGCGAACGGGGAAGGGGCCGACAGACGGACGGATATGAGATAGATGTATCGCGGCTGTTGGGACGTGTCAGCGCGATTCGAATCTCTCGTCGGCGTTTTGCCCCGTCAACCCACCTCCACCCCGACCCGTGCACCTGTGTCACCGTCACTCGGATGAATTTACTCGCGGCTGGTTATACGCGGCGCCGCGTTCGCAAACTGGCGCGAGAATTCTCGCGAGCTGCACCAGATGGACGAACAACTTCCGAGTCCTCGGGTCGTTCTCGCGGATGCACCAGAGTTTGGCTCTCATTTGCGCGCGAGTCGCGGAGAAGCTTCGTCGTGGGAGGACACGCGGGGGGGGGGGGGGGGGGGGGGGGGCAGCGGAATAGTCGAAAGCTCGCTACGCGGCCTTCTCCTCATTACCCAGCCTCACCCTCGGCCTCTCTCGCTCTCTCCCGCTCCGACCCATCGACAATCTATTATCTTCGTCGAGCTTATACCAATTAGAGAAATTCGAAATATAAATTGGTGACGCGCGTACGCTCGATCCCACCCCCGGGAGGGGGCTTAGCGTCGACGTCGGGGAAACTAAATGAACTTCGATTAACGCGCTGCAGAAGTTGTACCTGCAGCGGGGAGTTGTTTCACGGCTTATAATTGTATAGGGTTGAATTTGCAGCGAGGAGGAATCATTTGGCATGGGAATATACGCGTGCACGTCGAGATACGGGGGTTTTTTTTTTTTTTTTTTCTTGTTTTTTTCAATTCCGTTTTCCATCGGAGAATAGAGAGTTTGATTGTTTTCAAGGATTTTTAAAACTGGAGGGTAATCAAGACTCGCGCGAAGAGATTGTGATTGAAGGCTAAGGTCGCGGGAATTAATCGTACATTTCAGATTGACGTTATCGAGAGATAGAAAAAAGTGTATTGCAAAATTAATTTGGGGTATTATAGATTTAATTAATTACCGGTATATTTTCCGTCCTATTGTAGGAAACATATAACAAAAGTATGTAGTTAATTACCACTAAATTCCATACAATTCTAATATAATTTTTAAATGTATTTTTTTTTCCATGTGGAATCGTTGGCTGTGAAGTATGCATAGAACTTTTTTTTTCAAGATCGGAGCGCGAACGGTTAAATATCCTCATAAAACCGGAAGCTGTATGGCGGTTACTGCATGGAATTGTAACAAAGGGTGTGCTAGGGGTAATAATTCCACGCCTGCTGCGCACCGCGTTAAGTTCGAATAGCTTCGAATTAAAGCCGGTAGTAATTTAGTTTCGACATAAAAATTATACGTCGTTACGTTTAATTTATGTTTAATATTCAATCGAACGAATGAGCTAAGATAGTTGTCTACGCGTTAACGATATTATTTGATTAATCAATCGCGACAAAATTGTTGTAAATACATTTCCTTTTTTTTTTTTTTTGGGAAATCGGATATTGCACATTTTTTCGCGACAAGATATACCGTAATAAATAAATTTTCGAAATTAGTATTCGATTGAAATATTAATTGACCCCGATTTGGATAATTCCGTTCGATACCGAGGATCGTGATTTTAGCGAAAATAATTCAACCTCAGATTCGAGCTTTCATCGTTACAGATGGGCGAACGGCGAAGAATCGATCAGATTTCCGGTACATTGCCCCGGCCTCTCGTGAGACAACGAATTAACGATCGAAATTAATCGAGAACAGTAGGTTCGGTCATCTCGTTACGAATCGTGGTCCTCCCTTTCTTTTCTTTTCTTCCTTTGACCGCGAGGAAAGGAAGACGAGAGAGAACGTTCCTGTTATACCGTCATATATCACTCGTTAATTAGTAACGAACAACGATGCTCGGACATGGAACGGCAGTCGGGGCAGCGATGGCTTCAGCGGCACTCTCACGAACGTTTCACCGTTATTTACAGCGCGATGTGTTGGACCGAGCGTACGTGCGAGCTTAACATTAACGCGTTGTCGTGCTCACCGACTCCCTCTCTTTTACTGCCCTGCTTTTCTCTTCCCTCCCTCTCTCTCTCTGTCTCTCTCTCTGGGGGTGAAAAGTGCAACGGTAAGCTTTTCAGTTCAGTCAAGCCACCGTGTGTTCGACCAACTTGATAAAACTCGCGGGTAATACGGCAGATACAAGGCAAAGGGTAATCCAACCGGCGATGTACACTGCCAGGGTGCATTACATCCCTTGCGCCATAAGCTCCGAGAGATATCGCAGCCGCGCCATAGCCGAGTTTAATAAGCTTAGCGTCTAATAAACTTTGATCGTTTCCCATGAAATTTTCTCGCGGTTACCGCAACTTGTTTTTCATCCCCGCCGAACCCCGCTTTCGTGCGCCCTGCACCCGACAACGGCACGTATCGGCGCTCTAAGGTACACAACGAGTTTCAACACCGCCGGGACGTTGAGATCTTAAAGAGAAAAATAATGCGCGACACACGAGGTCGGGCTGTTGGACGCTGTATCTACGATTTTCGAAGGTCACTTTTATCGCCAGTAAGAAAAGAAAAGCACCTCGACATCATTTTTCGCTCTGGCTCGACCCGGCAGACATTTATCAGCGATCGCCGACACGAACGCGACCTACGCTCGAGAGCTTATCGTGTTTCGATATAAATGAAGAAGATCGAGCGGAATGAATCGAGCGCCGCTACGTATGCGCGAAATCCTCTTCAAACGAAGCAGGGACGATCTCTCGCAAGGGGTCGAAGGATCGTTTTCAATGCGACGACGAAAATTGCAAAGGATGTACGGGAACGGCGCTTTCAAAGAAGGAAAGCGAAACGAAACTGTTCGTGCAACAAGTAAGCAAGTAGTAACCGCACACAGACGTAACGACGACGAGCTTTTGCCGCTTCCGAAAGCTTTTTCAGAAGGAACGGCGAGAGCACCATCGCCATCTCGGTTAATATTTCACCGAACGGTGAAAGTAGCACGAAGAGAGAAGGACGAGGAGCGCCACTTTTGCCGCTCTTCGTGCGGCCCCTGCGTCGAGCGAAGCTATACCGATGCTGTTGACGTTGCCCGGTTGCTCGGGTGGTAGGAAATTTCTCTTCTCTCGGTCGGCGATGAATAAGGAATAAGAAGAAGATGAAGAAGAAAAAAGCGAGAGAGAGAGAGAGGCGAAGGAGAACGGAGCGAGTAGACGACACAAGCTCGGCGAAGTCAGCGGCATGAAATATACGGACGGACTCTTGAATTCAACTCTCCTGCCTCGCCTTCTCTTATACTATCTGTGCATCCGACTATTTATGCGTAGGCGTCTATGAAGGTGTATTTCCTGTACTTGTACAACACATATAAGTGTGCATATATATTATATGTATGTACGTATATAGTACGCGGTGTACAGCGAAGCTGGTGAGAGATGAAACGATCTCAACGTGAGTGCCAGGGGGAACGGAAGGCAATCTTGTTGCGACTCCGATACCCCGCTGTACTATATTCAACGAGCTAGCTGCTTCCCCAACGGTACATGATATAACCACACGTACGCCGGATACCGACGAGTTAAGCTAATGGAAGCTGGCAATGTAGCGAAACTGTGGGCCTGCACCTGTAGGAGTTAGGATACAAGCCGGGATGTTCTCAGCCGACGACACACCGACCGGCAAGGTTCGAATATCACGCTTCAAAGAATTCGACACGATGGAAAAATTACTTCTCGACAAAACCGTAGAAAAAAAAAAACTTGATCAGAAAAATTCGCAATTAGACAAAATAAGTAAATGATACAAAAAGCTACGAATCAGTTTAAAGAACTGACAATTAGTTGGCAAACTTCGCGTTGGGTACATACAGTTTTTTCTTAAAATCCATTTGTCCGAAGTAACTGATGGTTTTTCCAGAAAATAGATCATTCCAAGGAGAATTCGATCTAAAGATGGGGTTATTTTATCGTGAATTTTATCGGGCGAGGTCGACACGACTGTGCGGCGAGCTTTCCGTCTGTTCGGAGTTTGAATCCCATCGAGTAGTCAGGGTCGGGCTATGGTCAGACGGACCGAGATTACATTGTCCCTGAACAATATCCCGGGTTCTCCGGGCTCGGCCGGATTTCAACCGGAATTTGATGAACGTGTGCGGGATCTCCGTGACTTTGGTATCTTCACGCGGGCGTTTCGTCGCTGTTCGAGACTCGTGGGGAAGGGTAACCGGGCTCTCGCGGCGCCATGTCGCGAGCTAATTAAAACGAGTTAGTGCGGGAGTTAGAGAACCCCGAGGTGAAAGGAGTAACGCGGCAGGAGAAGGAGACGCGGGGGATATATTCTACAGAACGACAAAAAGTCGCATTCGCCATTTTGTCGTAATAACAAAGTTTCATTGTTGATGGCCCATTGCTTCGGTCGATGAGTGTCGCGGCCTTAACAAGGGCGCTTTAGTGCTCACCGAATTGAGCAGGGGCTCCGGCAATTTCTGAGAAAAAACGTGAGTTTCTCATTTTTTCCAAAAAATCTCTAGGCTCGAAATATCGAAGATTGTACGAAATGTATTTTTTATGACATCAAAAAAACTTGGTCTGTTTTTACATCATTGAGCTGCGATAAGAACAAAAAACCGCATCGGATCACTGTTTTTTTTCCAATCGTCAAACTCGAAATACGCTGGAAAAATTCCCCTTGAAAATTTTTTTGAATTATTTCTATTGTATCGAAACGGCTTTTTTTTATCTCTGTCTCGCCGAGTAACACTCTCAATGTCTCGGACAACGGTGAATCGACGGGTCCGGAACAAAAGAGCACAACGAAGTTAATTCCGGTGACGAGGATCGTCGACGACGGGGCCAGCGCGGCGATAAGCGAAAAACAAGAGTCAAAGGGTCGCGGAGGTACGAGAAAGCTGAAAGCTTCGAATTTCTTACCAAAGTAGTTGACTGGCTTGGGAATGAGTTCCGCTAGGTTTGCGCAAAGAGTATTTCACTGTAATACCCCTGCCTCTCTCTGTCCTCCTCTCTACCCCTTTCACGGTCCGAACGAAACCCTATACTATTTGGCACGTACTGGCTTTCGACGGAGTTTCAGTGACCGGCAAAGTTTCGGGCTTAGAATAACACAGAGAGCCTCGAGATCCAAGGGTGTTTCGGTTGGAGCGAAGAGTTATCCCCGCCAGCGAGCAAAGAACCTGGCCGCAGTGGAATCGACGGGGCTCGAGCAGACTTTGTGCAAAGCGCGACGGGCGGAGTTGCGGGCTCGACCCTGCGAAGAAAAATGTTTTCATACCCTTGAAACTTCGCCGCTACATTTTGCCGCCTCCGTCCGGAGTAGTTGCGCGTAGAAATCGTAAAACTCGCGGATCTCGCGATGAGCAAACGTTAAAGCTCTTCAACCACCTGCACTACTGCGCCGTTGCACAATGTACATTTACCCTCCTGCTAAAAGGAAAAAAAAAAATCCTCTACCCACCTCACCGTTTGGAGAGCGAGAAATTCCATTCGGGCTCCTCACTCGCTCCAATAGAAACATCGAGATACATTCAGCGGGTATAACTTCAATCTCAATCGCTCTTACACCGATAAGCTCCTTTCGACTCGATAAAACGCGCGAGGCCCTTCGTGCGTCACGGCGAGATTCGACGAGCGTAGGTGCCCGATGAAAATAATTCCTTTCGATACAGATAAAAATCATACCAATAATAATAATACCGCCGAAGGACCTTTAGATTTTTTTTCACTTCACCCCGAAGCGACCTCGACGAAACGACTGTGACGCGACGTTATAGTTTGGAAGGTTAATATTTCTCTCCGGTCATCTCGTGAGCGCACGTAAGAAAATATGTAATATAAAATCGCCCCTCTTCGAACTTCCAAAATTGATGCTAAAAAAGAGAAAGAAATCCCAAAAATTCCCGCAAGAATTCTTTCAACGAAACCTCAGAAACGCGAAAAAAGATATGAATTCTCGTTCGAATTTTATTGAATGCCATGTAAGTTAATAAAGAAATTGTTTCTCGATGCACGTAAAATATCGAAATTCATATTTCTCGAATTCACGACAAGCCAGCGAAGCCAAGAATAATACTCAATAACGAGCCGCGCGGAGACGGGGCGGAAGAAAGTGCAATATCGTCTTCCATATCTGCGCGTATCGCCCGAGTCGTCCGAAGATACGAATCTTCAAAGAATCGCGTGGGGAATCGTTCGTGACGTGCGCCTATCGAGGGAGAGGAGAGAAAAAATATATACACATGTCACGAGAATAAAATGAAGGAAAATAAAATCCAATCGAGAAGGCCCTACCCACGTCGAGGCTCGCAACTTTTTTCCTCCTCGGTATGTCATGTCGTCAAAGAAACAGTTGTCGTGCACGACATGAGGTCTCCCTGACTCTCGTCCTTTCTCTCTCTCTCTCTCTCGCATAATCGAAATCTACCATTGAGAAATAAAGTTTTTTTCCCCGAGTCACGACGCTGGGATTGGCCGCGGTTAAGTAGCGGGAACCCCGTGGCGTTTTCCGGCTGCAC
The DNA here is from genome assembly GCA_963924025.1 of Ischnus inquisitorius. Taxonomy (NCBI): domain Eukaryota; kingdom Metazoa; phylum Arthropoda; class Insecta; order Hymenoptera; family Ichneumonidae; genus Ischnus; species Ischnus inquisitorius. The sequence goes on along the minus strand of OZ001245.1, from coordinate 5,328,242 downwards.
GGAGGCGCCTTAACGAGACTTCTCGGACGACGTTCTAACCGTGACGAATCGTCTCCCGCAACCGCGCGCTGCCCGCAGAACGATTCTGCCAATGAATATAAATGGCGCGATGAGCATCGCGCCGACTGCGTCGTCGTTCCCGTTGAGATAATCGAGGTGGATAAGAATATTCTCGCTCGAGACTCGAGGGCAACGGCGACGAGTCGCTCGGCGTCTCGACGGCCGGCAATGCGCCGGATAGCGACGACTGAAAAGTGTAATAAAGTAGAGTGGCCGGTGGGCGAAGTGCGCAGAGGCCCCCCCGAAGGACACCGATGAAAATATATATTTCACTAAACGTTCCCTGTCCCGCGTAAACCCGAGACCGAAGGCGCTAAACTGGGCGAAGGTCGGCACCGTCGCGCGAACGTCGTCATTAGAAACCCTGCCGACTGGCAGTTATGCCTCGAAACGATCGGACACGGCTCGACGCGAAGCGAATACGGGAAACGCCACAATCACCTCCCGTTCGAGTATACATTTAGCGGGTTGAAAGAATCATTTCGCTTCCTCAAGAAGCTTTGTATTGATGAAAATGTTTTCCTCGAGATCTTCATGGAAAGGTGTTCAGAATTTTCTGAAACATTCGAAAAGTTCATTCGTTTTGTTCCCTCGAAGTCTACCCAGAAATAACAGTGCAGCAATATTGGCTATAAACAATATTCACGATAGCCCGCGGGATCCTTATATAGCAGAAATTTTTTTATATAGAAAAAATGTTCACATCTTTTTTTTCTCTAAATTTTTTTGTTTCGTGATTTTCCAACGAGGCATTTTGGGTTCGGCTCGGCATAATTTTATCACACAGCAGTGGCGCGCTTCGAAGGTTTAATCGAGACTAGTTTGCCGGCTAATGGGCACAACAATGGAACTACAACGTTGTACCGAAGGTCGTCGCAACCGGATGCGATACATCGTTAGAGCCGCTCGAGAATCACGATTACTACGAGCTATGAAGCCCTCCCCCTCGAGCCTGTATTCCGTGTATTCCGAAGCTCGTCATATTGTAGTCTGGCGAGGTTGGTCGATTGGTTTGCGATCGGCCGAAGGGGGCAAATTCTGGCTCAATCGTCCTGTTGTAGCGTCGGGTATAGTCCGTACCACTGCGGTGCTTTGCTATGGCTGACTACTCAACGGTATGAACCACTCGGTCTAGTGGGCACGTTCCAGTGGCCGAGGAGGCGGAAGCCGATGAGGATACGGCGGAGGAGAACGGACGGGGCGGAGGGGAGGCCGATAAGTAGGCCAGTGTGCACTAAGACATCAGTGTGTATTAGCGGAAGCACTTCGATCCAAGACCTTCCGAGAACATCGATGATTGTCGGATCCTCCCACAGCTGTTATATCCCAAATAATTCGAGGCCGACACGCGCCACGAGGAATGTTCAGTAGCCAAGTGTTCACACACGACGAACCACGGAATTCGAACGCTCGAGCACCCAAGATCAAGAATTCGTGTTTAATCTTCCGTTTGAGTGTTATTGAACAACGATGAAATTTTTTCTTTTCTTTAAACACCGAAAGATTGACCATTTGAATTGTAATTTGAAATTATTCGGCAAAATGAATTTGATTAACGCACATGGTTGTTTCGAGTTTTCATCAATTTTCGATATTCTTCCGAAATCGCGCTTTTACAACAAACTTGCGGCGCTCTTGCAAAGTAGCGATATAATGACAAAATTATTAAACTGTAGAGAGTAAAAAGTTTTTGTACGATTTTAATAACAAATACTATCGTCAAACGATAGTTTAGAGTTAATAACCAATTCGTTGAGCGAACGAGCACTCGGCCCACTTTGACAAACAAATTTTAACGAGGGAGAAATTTTTTTTTTGTTCTGTTCTACGAAACAATTTCGTACCGCGGCCGTATCGGAGGGCTGAATGCCATTCCGGTCAGCGGGTAATAACGACCATGCTTTTGGCACCGAAACAAACTGAATTCGAATCGGTGTTTTTTTTCTTTCTCTCTTTGTAAAAGTCGATCGTAACGAATTTTGCATAAACCCCCGGTAAATAAATGAATATTCCAGTGAAAAGGCCGCGCAATTCAATGGCTAATTCATTGAAGAGAAAGCCAGAATAGAATTTTCATTTATCCCGGTGAAGGTTTCGCGCAAATGCGCGATTGATAAATACTTTGCATAATTTCGCAGTGACCGGAAACGAAGAAATAAACACAAATTGTTTTTCCGGCTCGCGATTACGCATATCCTCTGCCAATAAAACATCGTAAATTCTCGCTACTTTTAACACTCTTGTGCACCCCTAAGAGAGACGACGGGGATCTCGTGTGCGCAACTCAGGCGTGAACGAATTGAAAGAGAAAAAAAAAGGAGAAAGAAAAATCAAAGAAAAGAAAAGAGGATAGACGGACAGTACACTTTTATGTACTAAAAAGCATCCCGGGCGTTCTTGAATGTAGCCGAGAAAAAGCTTCGAGCCGTCTTCCCCTTTATGACGAGATTGACGCCCGCTCGTGCGGAACGCAGAGTTTCCTCTCGTCTGCCACGCGCAAACAACTCCCGTACTCGCCATCCTCGAGAAAAGCACGAAAAAGAAAGCTCAAAGATGCCAAGTGCACGAAATAAGTTGAATAACAAAAACACGAACACTAGGAAAAAAAATACAGGACAAATGGAGAAAGGAGATATAAAATAAAAACTCGACGAAGGAGAGGATATACAAAATTAATGTCGCTTGACGGTAGTGCTCACGTATAATGGGAGCAAAAATAAAATAATATAGGTGCATGAACGGCGATGAATTCGCGAGTGTCGTTCCGGAGAAGAAAATAATAAAAAAAAAAAAGGAAATACGAGGTCGGCCGTTCGCAACGTCGAGCCGGCGACAATTAAGCGTTGTCATCGGGATCAAAGAAAGCTCCTCGTTTAATAAACCACCAGAAGCGAAGGGACGATGAAACATAGAAATCGAGAATCGAAATGCTGTGCAATATTGGCTCACGGTCTATGCTCACAGTGGGGACACGATATCGTGTAACACAGATACCGACTGCTGAGAAACAGAAGGGACTGCCCTACATCGTTTTACACGATAAAGTGCGCGACGCAAAACCGACCCTCCTGAAATATCAAAAATAGTGAAAATCGAATTAACCATCCGAAAGAGATAAAAAAATGTAAATCTTCTTCAGCAAGAAATCGAACTATCGAAAATTTCTAATCGCTCGATTAATTTCCTTTGTTAGCCAATGATAAAAAAATGATTTTAAAACGAGATCGATCGATTCTCATCGACGATAAGGCGAAGATAAAATGAAATTCCTAATGTAGATAAAAATCGACAATCTTCAGCGAGAGATCAAATTCTCGTACTTCCGAAAGGATTCTGTTCAATTTTTTCGCTCCTATTTTGTTTCGGCCGATTGTTAATTTCGAAACGAGCATCGTTGCGTGCGTAGGCGAAGGCTTGGATAAATCATAACGAGACTATGGTGAAACTATTGTTTTCCGTAACGAAGAAAAAAAGAGGTACTTATATCGGGCGCTCGAGAAACGCTTCGCAAAGTCTTTCGTCGTATTTCGCGTCGCATCTGCGCGAGGCAACTTCGCCTTGGTACGTCAACGAATACAATGTCCTGGAATAATAATAAGGTCGCTCGTGGAAACTGCATGAACGGTTTAATATTCGCAGAACGACGAGGGCTCACTGTGCCAAGAACAATATCGGGCTATCGTCCACAGTATGACCCGTAATTACACCGAGCTCGCTTTTAGAATACGTCTCGCTATCCGCGCGATACTCGTACATTACGAATACCAAGCATCTCCCCCGCCTGTTTCGTCGCGCCCTTTTCGCCGTCTATTCCGCGCCCCGCCCGTTCTAAAGACGCGCGAGACAACGAATTATTTTCAACCTACGCGAGTCTGGAACAATTCCTGCGTACGGGGCAGTTATGGTCCGCGATAGGCGGCGAGTGGAAGAGCGCGTAGGTTGAACCGCATTGCAGCGAGACTCAACACGGCGTAATGTATTTTCGAAAACAACGACGTTACGCGCGAGAAAATACTTCAGCGTCGCTGCAAGTAGCTTGCGAACTCTCATTTTCATCTCCATTGTTTCGTACGGTCGTTTTGTTCAACGCGCGAATCCACTTCAACGCCGGAATTCAAGATTCTTCAATTATTCTACAAAATATTAGATTTTCATTAAAATCATTCGAAAAATTGGAAGTTGTTTTTATTGCGTTATCAATAATTGGTATTTATGAATTCATTGACAATTGGCAAAGCAACATGCAAAAATCCTTCCCAATTTAGCTTCCTCGCAAATTTCTTTGCCATTCAAAAGAAAATGTTTCTTATCATTCGCAAAGTCTCCAATATCCAAAGGAAAAGATGCGTTGATAGTTAATCCTGTCTCGTCGCGCAACGCCGAAGGACTAAAAAGAAAAAGGACGGCGCGGTACTCGACGCGAGTCCTTGACGAGCAAGACGCTTTACGACTATTAATGTTATTATTATGGCCGCTGAAACTAGCAACACACAAATGTGCTCGGGGTTATCGCGCGCGTGACAGGATCAGAGAAAACGACCTCGCCCCTCGTACGAATGTCGAAAGAGATAGGGTAGAGGCTGCGGCCCTCTCGTTTCCCCTCTCACCCCGGGTCAAAAGTAGGCTATACAGAGCCGAGAATGGCGGAGAGGTACAAAGTATGACAAATATAAATTAAATCACTCTCTCGGCGGAGAAAAAGGACGACGGGGTAGCGGGTACGAAACACGGGCCAGGTTTGGATCCGTAGGCCTGCGAGATTCTCTATATACGTTGCCTCGAGGAAATACGATTCTTGATGGAGACGTTTCCTCTTTCTCTCCACTCTTCCCCTCGCCGCGGCCTCCTTCGTTTCCTTTTCCGTTCGTTCCCATCTCTCTCTCTCTCTCTTTCTCTCTCGCTCGCTCATTCCCGCCAATGGCCAGCCGCCTCTTTTTTCCCCTCTCGTTCTTTTTCTTTATTTTTTTTTTCTCCACTCACTCGTACTCGCGAGTTCAGGCCCCCTCGATCTACGTCTGGTTTACCACCATCCCCGATACCCGATTCCCGAGTCCTTCCTATCGTCTTCGCTCAACCGCGCGTATCTTTCGTCCCTTCCCCCCGTCTCTCGCACTCTCTTACAACTTTTCCACCCCCGGCGGCTCTCGTTCTCGCTCTCCGTTCCTCTATCGTCCGTAAATCACCCCTCGTCTTCCTTTCCATCTGCTATTTTCCAACCCTGAATATCGACGAACCGATTTTATCCGGATTTCCCGTATTGAAATACTTTTATCTTCTCGCTTTTCATTTTATTCCTTTTATTCCTCGCTGGATAGCGCTTTGTTTCTCGTGAAAACAAATTATTTCGGGACAGAATGAGGGGCGGGAAGCTCCGCTCTTTGGAAAAATATAAACAATATCGATTCATTTGCAGCTGAACTTACTGACAATGACGGAGTGAACTCTGAGACTCGACAATGCATTCGAGCACAATCGGTTGCTCATTTTTTCAAACCCTCTCGGATAGACAAGGAATAAAAAAACCATTGAGTCGCCGGGTGAATTGTTGGACAATTAATTTTTTCATTAATTCGTTAACAACCTTCTGATTATATTCTTTTGCAAGATTAATCTTAACAGCACCGTTCATTTATGCCCGAGTGTTTTTCAAAATTTTATCCCATTGGGAAGGGTTCGAAATTCTCTTTGAATCTCACGTTTGCGCGGACTTCGAGTCTCCCGGGAAGTGAAAACGTAGCAGCAAAATTTTACACAGAAATGTAAAAGAAAAAGATGAGGTGTAATTTACATGATTTTTTCCGTGACAATATATTTCATTATTTATTTAGACCTCATTACGAACAATATTTTTCATTCGCTTTATCGAGGCGAGGAAAAATATATCGAAACTTTGAAATCCATGATTTCGAAGAGATTCTTTTTATCAATAAGCGAGAAGAGGAAATGCAACATTTATTTTTATGCTCGTGTATCGCGCGAGACGAAGCAAATCGCGAATTCGCGTGGTGTTGCAAAAGAAAGGGAAAAGTCGAAACGACGATCGGAAGCGTGAAAGTAGAACGAGCGTATCGGACGGATTTTATATTTATGTATAGATAAATTTTGCGGAACGAGAAGCGAGGAGCGCGAAGTGACATATTTCTTTGAGTGAGAGGGCGGCTTTGAGGGGGGGCGGATGGAGAGAGCGTGAAAGATATGGTAAAAGAACGGACGCAGCACGAGAACGATACTCGAGGGATCTATCGCGCGGAGCAGTAAGAATTTTCATAAAATGGATCAAGGTGTCTTCTCCTTATCGTTCCGAGAGTCTTTATCCTCCCGTGTTGGCTCGCCATACTCAACTGCCGCCGTATTCGTCTTGAGTACTCGCGATATTGCTTCGTCTCCCGTTTTTTCTCGGTATCGCTTAATTTTACGAGGAGAGGGTGCGAACGGCTTACAAACAACAGCGCGGACACGTTGCCCCACCCTTCTCTCTTGCTTCGAATGAAAACCCGAGTGACTCGCCTATAACGGGGCGCGCATTCTCGTCCTGTCGCAAACGTGACTTTTATTGTCCCTGAAAAGATGAAGAAAAAAAAAAAAAAAAAACTAGCAAAAGTTTGTGAAAAAAAAGCAGCCCAGTCACCGTCGCGCAACCAAGATTGCAAAAGTTCGAGTCTCGCGAAGTCATGCTCTCGACAGTCTTCGTCGTAACGCGAATCCGAATACAACGACATTTCCCAACGTTACTTCTCGACGCGGGTCCAAATGCGACGATGACGGGGCGTTGAACAAAAAAAATAGTAAAAAAAATGTTGTAAATCTTTGAGGCACGGAGGAGTGCAAAAAATTGCCGTAACGTTTCAATCTTAAAAAAAAAACCATTTTACCGTGATAATCATATTTTTTTTAGCCTTGGGAAGCTTCGGCGAGGTTTTTCTTTTGTTTATTCCTCGCCCTCATTTAGGATTTATCCGGGCATTTGACCCTGCGAGTTTCTTAATCTACTCGCGAGCGCTGAGTGCGGAGGTCGTAACGTCGATTGCCCGATAATTAGCAAATTCAAGCGAATGAAACGAAAGACATTAATTCCTCTCCCGCCACGTCGTATCTCGGGTTCCTCTTATCGGGTCCAGAAGGATAGACGATAACCGGTGGAGGAGAAATCAGCCCTCCGGTTCTTCGAGACTTTGAAATTATTATCGCGAAACTGCCACTGTTATGTGAGATACCCGTGAATTGTTCAATTCGCCTCCGACGTATTTTCGCAGATAAATCGTCGTGGAACGAGAGAACTTGGAACGCGGGGGAGGAAACGGGCAGAACGAGGAAGGGAGGAACGGGAGGCGGGAGGAAGAAGGAGAAAAGAAGCTACACAAGATAGGGCCAAAGTTTGCCGTTGGTCCCGGAGAGTCGAGGAAACGAGAGAGGGTCTTCTCGCCCGGGGATACTCTCTCTTACCCACCCCGCCGCCCCTCCGCCTCACACCCCTCCGACCCCTCCTCAGCTTCTGCGTTACTCCAATGTCGATTCTCTATACCGCACAGGGCCAAAGCCCAGATTCCCAGCAGAGAGATCTCCTGGGGACGTGGCGCGCACGTTATAATACTGGATCGTCTCAAATTGAGCCGAATTACACACCATCCGAGAGCTATAAGGGAATCGTGCAAGGGTCCCATTTACCGCCTTCCATGCAATATACAATGCTAATAATATCAACCCGCCCCATATTGCCGATGCATAGCGCCATAGCAATCGTGCCTCTTCGATAAGTAGTTACGGTTTAATTTTACTCTATGATTCTCTGACTCCTCGGGGCAGGATGCAGATCACCAGTCGCCTATCCATGTTCGATTCTTTACTGTGCACTCGTAGAGAAAGCTTTGTTATCGGGAAAAAATTGCCCTCGGGATTTTCGTGTTAGGACACTCGGAATCGTGAGAAACGTCGTGAAAAGTGCTTTGGGGATTAAAAAAGTGCGCACTCTTGATGCGAAATCATGCGTGCTTGGACAGTCTAGGAACTAGTTTAAAGAGGCCCGATTCTGGGGCTGCCCCGGAAGGTGTGGTTGATACTTTTTGGGAATGAGAAAGGACCATGAGCGAGGGACAGGTGGCGGTCTTATACCGTCGAGTCCGGCTTTCGCTTGCGAGAAACTCGCTTGCGGCGGCCATCTGGCGGAAAAAGCCAGAACTTACCCTGGAATAAGGACGTCCCGTTACAGGATATTACCAACGAACATCGGAAGAGATAAGACGCAAGCGATAAGGCGCAGAAAAAAAAGAAATAAACGCAAGTAGAACCTGCGCACCTTGCGTTAGCTTATCTATTTTTTTTTGCGAGTAGCCTCTCGCGAGACCGGCAAATGTGGGTCACCGAAGAGTGGTCGGCATCCGCAAGAATGCTGGCCACTCTTTCTTTGAGTAAAAAAAACCGAAGAGACAGAATAAAAGAAAGCCACAACGAAATACGGGAACGCAGAAACAAGATGGGAGAAAAAAGGAGGGTGAAGCAAAGACCGAAGATGCGAAGAAAGCAAAGGTATACATCCTTGTGCGCGATGACCGGGTTACGTCGAGTGCAAATCGAGGATGCAAGCGTACGGAATATTTGCGGTTCTCCTTATCTCCCGATCCTCGCGCGCCTGCTCAACCACCCCTGGCGAGACCGGTGGCGCGTTGGATTTTCGCCTTATTCTTTTCTTTCGTACGACTCGACAACGGGCGAGAGGGTACGTACGAGCGGCATAGCGGCGTTCCGTCCCGCGCCATATGCTATCCATCGTTTCCACCTTTATCTTTATTCCGGTTACAACCAACGGTACCTTATTTGTTCCGCTTGTCCGACGTGTTACCTTTGCCGACTATACGAGGATACACCGGGTCAGAATGTATATACTTCGAGCCAACGAAGAAAAAAACAAGAGAGGCCCGACGCAGGTTTTTCGACTCGCTCTTATCGAGGCCAAAAAGGAGATATGTAAAAAAACAGTAGAGCAGCATCTTTCCTTTCTTTGCTATGTTCATGCATAATCGATGACGCCAAGTGAGAAGGCGAACGGCACGAATGTATAATTAATGATTTATTTCATATCGTGCCAACCCGGATTTTGGGAAATATTCTAAAACGAAAGTGCCTCGCGCTCTACAACGTGTCTCGCTCGGGGGCCGACGATGCTACCCGGTTGAATGCGAAAATAAGAAACTAAACCTTTGTTTTTGTATTAAAAAAAAAATCCGTGTCTTCGGCATCGAAGAATAAATGGTCAATTCCGTATCCTCAACGATTGCGAAAAGTGCGGGTTGAAAAATTATTTTATTGAACTGACAATGCAATTTCTTTCTAACGTCTTCGATAAAGCTTTCTCTGCGAGAAACTCAAATTTCGTTGAATAACTCACTGATCTGCATAATTTTTTTAACTCCTTCATCGCGAAGGAAGCGAATCGATGAAAGTTCCGTTTTAGAAACCGGACAACCTCGCGAAACCAGCGCCGTTCTGGAAACGCGTGTAATGTATTTGGGTAGAAGGTCAGAATAGAATCATGCAAAAGTGATGCGAATCCGGGCGCAATTCCGCCGAGTGCGGTAGATATTACGGAGTAATACGGTGGTACAGGCAGAGTCCGGGATGGGATCTCTCCCGTTTTCCTGACCGCCCCTTCCCCGGTGAGCTTTAAGAAATGATGCATCGCCGCACCGGAATTGACGAAGCAGCATTTTTTCGTTCCTTTTCCCTCGCGAAATTTCATATATATTTCGACCTATAATCCTTCCATCATCGTTTTCGCGGTTATGGGACTGGCGAGGATGAGCGCGGCGGACAGTCTGCGGTTGACTGGTAATTAACCGGAGCCTAATGTTACCTCGAAGTAGGTCACGGTCCGCATATCGGCCGCACGTTGCAAGACTGCTCGATATCGAGGCCGAAAACTTTCGCGAGCTAAATCAAAACGGCGAATTGCGGAGAACCGTGATTCGCGCAATTCAACTATTCCCATTTCAGCCGATTTTCCGTCTTTTTTCCACCGCTTTGCTTCGCCATAGAGAAATCTTTGTTCCGATGAAGAAAAAAAACATTGATATTTCAATAATTTCATTCGGAAACGATTGAGGAGTTAAAATTTCGCAAGATTGAGTGTTTTTATTAATTTTGCGAAAATATGAATATTTCGACGCGAATGCAAGTTTTTCGAATCTGCTTGTTTGGGTCACGGTTAGAATGGAACTGAGTCATGAAAAATGGTGCAAACTTGCACGTTGCTTCCTCATCTTGTTCTTAACGTCATTGAATAACCTTCCGCTGTGACGAAACCGGATTGGATAAGCCACTCTCTCTCTTTCTCTCGCCGAGGAGCTTTGTAAACGACGTTAAAAAGAAAATGAGGAAGCGAGGTGCAAATGTAGTTTGGCCCATTTTTTCCAATTGATTTTATTCCACATCCGGTTATCGGTCTTCGTCGCCGCGTATTTACAGAATTTCTTTTTTCCGCGAGACGCGCGTATAACCCGTGGTCCTTTCGGATTTCCATCAATTCGCGGATAGCGGTTGCGCGAAGGGTGTCAGTGCCGAATGGAGCAAAATCAAATATCGAACCGGAGAGGATTCAGGATATGGATATTCCGGGGGATTCTCATCTGTCACCATCTCTGGCGTAGCTGCTCGAATTTGCAGCGGAGATAGGATATACCCGGGTGCTGTATTGGTTGCCCTGTGCGCTCGATGAATCCTGTTTCCACGCTTGTCGCGCTCGAAACTGGAGCCAACGAGATGCATAGAAAAAATCGTCGATTACGAGAATGGGAGAAAATTTGTGAAAACTTTTTTGGAGAAAATAAAGATAGGAGAGGAGACGCGAGAATGAGGGAATTTCAGGAAATTCGGAGCATCCTGTTGCTTCTTGATCTTCGCGATAAGGCGAGCAAGCGACGACGATGACGTGGGAAGAACGGGAAGACGGAACGGCGCGAGGCGAAGAAGCAGTTTCATTACATTCTCCAACGATTAGGAAGCTTTTCTTGTCTCGACGATAAATATCGTTACGGACGCAGAACGGATTCGCCGACACGCGCATGCATTTATATTTTCATATTAGATCAGTTCAAAAGACTAGAAGATCTTCTCACGATTACACAAGTTATAAAAGGGCTTTTTCGAGACCTCAAAGAGACGTGCGAACAAAACGATTAAATCACTTGATGAATAATTGAAAATACCGAGCCGACCCGATATAAAACGAATAAAATGAACGACTGCAATAGTTTGAACGATTATCAACTTTTAGAAATGATTATTAGGCGAAATGAATTTTATACCGTTCTGTTTGTCAATCCATATGATTATCGAGACAAACTGCGAGGCGATGAAGTGAAAAGAAAGTTAAGTAACTTCGACGAATCGAAGGCGCTCGGTTATTTTTCCGAGTCCGCTTGACCGCGGTAAAAGCACTCAGCGTTGTGTGAAATCGCGTTACACGATCGCCCAGAAAATCGAACATCAAAATCTTCCCTTTTTTCTCCTTTTCACAAGATAAAATTCTACCGTTTCTCGTAATAGGAGAAAAAGAAGGAAAGAAACTTGTCGATGAAAAAATGTCGGTCGAACAAAAGTTTGGAGGAGCGAAGGTACCCGAGGACATATCGCTCGAGCAAGCCTTGCAGGGTGGAAAATTCGTGTCACCTTGGTCCGTCATTCGTGTCTCCTCGTACTGCAGCGAAGAAAGAAATCGGCTGGGTGTAAGAAGGTAGAGAAAAAAAGAAGAAGAAGAAAAAAAACGAAAGAACGGTGGTAAAAGACGAACGATAGAAGGAGCGCCGAGGGGGAAAAAAAATTGTATAAGCCATTGGCTGGGATATATCTCACGGCTGAATGCTTCGCGTCTTGCCGATAATAAATTTCTCATCGGTGTTCCATCGGTAGTGCCCGTCGCTGTCGGTGTTATTGGGCATTGATAATAGGAGAAGGCACGAGGTGAGAGAGCATCCCCAAGCAAGTATTAGGAATGAACGATTTCTCGGCAGACAGATGGTTCGGGCTTTATCGCGGAGAAGCATTCGAGATTGGAAACGGAACTCTCGAGCGCGGTCTCCGTCTCTCTCACGGCTCTCTTTCCACCCCATTGTAATCTTGCAATTAACCCTCCGGTTTCGCTTCGCGCACCGGTCGATCGACTCTCCAACGCGAAACGCTCCGGTTTCTCGTAACTGGCTATAAAGCAAGCCACGCTCGAGCAGCGGAGCTACCCACTGTTACATTGTCCCACGCCTAGCAGTTCCGATTCGATAACCTGTCGTTCGTTAACGGATTCTCCGAAAAAGAAAAAAAGGAAGCTTGAAAAATTGATGAAAAGCTCGATCGGCTGCAGATAGAATTCCATTATTCGTACGAAGGAGCAGGTTTTCATTCGCGTCGACAAAGGAAGCATTTGTCGGACGAAATTCTGCTCCATTCGCTTTTGCGCGCGAAAATCATATCGTCGGGATTGTAATCGCGAAGTTAAACGTTTTTCCTCGAAATTCTATGTACATGAAAAAAAAAAAAATAATTATAGTATTTATAATAATTTATAAATATCATGGTTGGCTGATGCGCGGCATCGCAGTTGCGAATCGCACGGTATCTTCGAAAGATACCATAAAGTGCCCTTTTTAATATGAGAGTTAAAAAGGTTACGCTGCGCTTGTTGCAATAACAACTTTCCACGTGTGATTTCACTTTGGTTCACTCGAGGACTCGCAACGTCCCTCTCGAAAGAGCGCGTGGGACGAAGAAACGTGGAAACGCAAAAAGAATACCAGACTTCTATGAACCGACTTTGCTTCCAAAGTTCACGGTTTTCTTTTCTTCGTTTCAAAGCTTCTTCAACCATTTTTTTTGCCCAACAGGGAATGGATAATTCTGGAATTTCTCTATAAACGTCAACGGATGTTCATCTATTAAAACCATATACGCGACGCGCTCTGGGAAGAGCGCGTAGGAGGAAGAAATGCCGAAAACCAAAAAAATACCAGACGATTTTAATCAGGCGGAACAGACTTGTTTTTCAAAGTTAATGCTTCGTCTTTCGCAAAGCTTTTTCAATCATATTTTTTTTTCGTTCCACCTAATAGAGGACTCAATAATTCTGGAATTTCGTGATTAAAAACAATGGTAATTTATTAAAACCGCATATGTCACTAATGGACTCGTTTAGCCGATGAAGCGCGGGCTGCGGTTTCGCGGACGCATTCACGAACTGATTTGCTGGATAATTAATGCATCCGCATAACCAAGATCATTTGTACCGTTAATATTCATCATTTTGACGATAATACTTTATTCGTCGGCGCGCCGCATTGATAAAAAATTTATTAAGGTAGCTCGAGCGGTACAATGCGAGGAAATTGTGAAATCGGAAAAGAATTTCGAACGATTTCCAATGGGATAAAAAAAAAACTGAAAAAAATCAAGGATGCAGAAAGTGTTCGAAATTGATTTCGCGTAAAAATAATTTCAAAAAGTTATCGACAAATTCATTTTGAAAAAACGCTTGTTCAATGCTCTTTTGTTACTGAGAAACATTCGAAATTGTCTCTGAATATCGTATTTCCGCGGTATCGCTCGGACTAAACTTAAGAGCCGTAAATACCGAAATAAACATTTTTATCGATCCCGGAACCGATTTTTGGGACCGACGTTGAGCCTCGCGGCAACGCGAGTGCGGTGTTTGTTGATAGAATCGACAAAAAAAATATATCCAAAACAATACATCGAGGTACGCCGGGAGCCGAAACATCGTTTCGGTACCTGTTTCGAAAATATTGTCAGTTTTCAGTGTGTTTTGAACTGCGATATCGGAACCGAAACTATCGGTCCGGAGCGCGGTGTTTTTTTTAACAGCGATCAAAGCTCGGACACCGTGATTTTTCATTGAATTTCCGTGAAATGAGTACCGAGTACCGAGCAAAGTCGACGAAGCATGAATAGAAAATATTGCCCGTTTTCACGGAGAGCCCTCGGGATTATTCGCTGTAAAAATAGACTTTTCACGTGCGCCGGAACATTCTAATTTTTTTTTTTCCTCCGAGAGCCACGGATAATTTATTCTCGAAAGCTCGCGCGAGAAGAAAGAAGACGGAGTCGCGTCATCGGCCAACGTGACCTTGACACATTGGCCTTTCGACCGAATCCTCGAAATTGATTGGCCCAACCCAGAAAGCTCGAGTCACGGTACCGATGTTGCCGCTCGTGCGTTTTCCACCTGTCGTGCTCGACTTCCGACTCGCGTAAAGTTGCGCCGACATGACCCGAGGCTCAAAAAGCACTGGCGAGCTTTCGATGAACAAAATTTTTAACATCGACTTGCCCATTGGCACAACTTCCTCGCTCGGTCCGCGAGCGAGCGGCACTCCCGGCAGCACCCGAAGAATGATCCAACACCGATCTAAACGATCGTTACGCAGTTAAAAATCGTGGAAAAATGATATTTTTTTTTGAGAAGATTTTTAAACAACGATACGAAACGAATAACAACTTGTCTTCTAACGATTTTTCATTAACAGTGAATTATGCTTTTATTCCCCGTGACTAGACAATTGCTGATACGCATTTTTTATTCTTTACATGAAATGAAAAAAAATAGTCCAACCCGCGGTTTAACTGATATTTGTTGATATTAACTAAACATTTGTTTCACCATATTGCATATGGGAGGAAAAAAGTAGGTACCATGTTTTCGACAAGAATTGGCCAATGCCACAACGAACGGAGGAATATCTCGATGCCATCTGTCGCATTGATCGATCCATCATTGTTTCTATTATTATGAAGATCGAAAATCGCGGAATACAGCGCGACAAAGTTCTCATTGAATTCCGGGCAACAATAACGTCATCGAATATCGAAACAATGGTTGTCGTTCGATTGACAATTAGCGAAATGGCATTTGCCACGTCGCGGATAGGAGTGCAGTAAAATTTATTTCTATTACGCAAATGGAGCGAATGTTATTTGTCTGGCTTTAAACAATTATTCGGTCGGTGGAAGCGCGCGGAGAGCCGCCGGCGTAAGTGGGTGCTGGTGCATTGTTCCGCTCGTCGAGCTCGGTTTATGTTTACCCGTCCAACAGGAGGAATACTACAGTAGCGGCAATAACGTATACACGGCAGCCCGAAAGCTTCTCGCGTTTCCGACCTCTCACCGGCAACGGTTAGCCGCCGGAGCGTTATTTGCAATACAAATTGCCGAGGGAGAAGGAGGCTGAGTGGCGGCCCTTTGGAAGAAATGAATTTTCGTCCGAAAGCCACTCACGAAGAGCTCTTCGCTAACTTGACATTTAATCCACGAGAGATAACCTCGCGAGGCCACTTTGATCCTTCGCGTTGGGGATGAACGAGTCTCGGGCATCCAAGGTTGAACGGCTAAATTTTCTAAATTGAAATATCTTCGACTATCGCGCAACTTTTTTGATGGCCAAAAAAAAAAAATTCCAGTGCGGCACAAATATTCGATACCTTCATTACAAAAATCTGATTTACTGCAACTTTTTTTTTCTACTGAAATTCCTCTCAATATTGGTTTCGATTCGACGAAACCGACCGAGTAACTTTTTTCTCAAAGTCGATCAGTCAATTAAATTTGAAAAAACGATGTTCAGCAACTATCGAGAATGTAAAGCACACTGACAATGTGTCGATAAGTTCGAGTTTCGTAATAAACCCGCGGGACAAAAAAAAAGGAGTAAAAAGTTTCTAGACCATTTTTTTGAAGCTTGTCCCGATGCATAATTATTTCGGAATTTTATATTAATATTGATGAATTTTAAGGAGAATGTTGAATTCAAAAACGTTTCTCGCTCAAATATATCCACGTAATTATTCCTCATAGTTGTGCAACCATTTTTGAAATATTTGTCTTCGATATTGACAAGAAAAATTTCGTCGCTTTTTCGCGGACATTTTTTTCAAGTTTGGCCGCATAAATAATTTATCGAAAATCGTCGAATTGGAACATTTGAAAAAAATCAGTTTGAATCTTTTGAGTCGGCAAACGAAACTTCAACGAGCAAAACGAATGCGACGCTTTAAAAAACACTGCGATACTATGAATTAAAAAAAAGAAACGTGAACCCGCGATAAAGATAGGTTCATTAACAGCCTGAAATTAAGCCATACGGTTGGTCGTAAAGAAAGGTTTCAATAGTCCCTCCAATTATCCGCCGCATACGCAGCGCCGAAGGATACAGATGGAAACGTAACCGGATACGAAGCGAGCGACGAAACCTTAAATTCGAACGCATCGATGGATCGAACACGTTCGCCCCCCACCCACGGCTTTCGATTACAAACAAACGAAAATCCAAACGAATTACACCAAATTACTGATTTTCGTGCGATTTCGCGAATTTCGAAAAACAATAAATTTAAATTGATTCAATTGCAAATCCGATAACGATATTTCATCATTTTTCATAAAACATATCAGAAACATTGTTTTTCTTTTCCTATACGCGTTTTAATTCGATAATGTAATTTTATACATTTCCGTAGAGTATATACAAAATATTGTCTTTTTTTCTCCATACACGTGTTAATTCGATATTTGGGACGCAACTTTTTATGCGGGGTCTGCAGAATTATCGCGAAGTACAGGCGAACGAAATGAAACGATAAATCGTTTATTTTCAGTTCGTTCGTTCAGCAGTTTAACCGAACTTTTTCTCTCGACTTTATGAAATTTCGCGCGGTGTTTATGATTCCGCGAGTTTTTCAAAAAATTTTATGAAAAATCCACGTTTACGCTCGAGAGCAATTTTCGTCCTACGAGACTGAAAAGTTGCTCGGACTCGTATGATTTAATTCTTTGGATTTTTTTCTCGGAATTATTCGGACAAAAAACTGCTAATAAAATGTACCCTTTTTTTTTTTTTTTTCGAGAGAAAGAATCGCGTGCAAATTTTATTCGCCCCGTCTTTTCTATTTTCTCTGCGACGCTCGTGCAAACCGCGAGCACGCGGCGCGAGAATGATAAACATTCATTGAGGATTTCAGTAGTTTTTCAAACTTCACACCGTGTCGCGTACGAGCAATAATAATGGAGTAGAAAATAGCTCGTTATCTCCGTTGCCTCGTGCCATTGTGTCTGCCGAGTTTCGTAATACCCGCAGCGAATGTACGACAACGAGAACGCCAACCCGCGAAACTCGTTCCCGGCAGAAACTTTTATCTCGGCACAGTGAGCCAGCCGGCTTGTCTTTCATCGCCCGCGCTAACGCGCTAACCGGCGGAGCGCTTTCCGCATTCAACAAGCATCCGAACGAGTCCGATCCCTCGAAAACTTGCTCTCACCCCTATTTTCCGCAAACATCGAAAAAATGACCGAAAAAAAAAAAAAAAAAAACAGCATCCCTCAAACGAAGAATTATACTCTAAAAAAACTATGTATAGTGTATAAATCTCTCACCTTTCGCAGTTTCGCACGAAGATTTTTCTCGTTAAATGCGCCTTATCGCTGTTTCAATAATAAATTCGAATTAATCACGAACGAAAAAAGAACCCAACTATAATCGTGTCGGCATCGCGCGTCGAGGAACGTGAAGAGTGCGTGCGTGTTTTCGAGCTTAGCGTGGCCTGCAGCGCCGAGTTATATCGCGACACTGAGCGAGAAAACGTCGTAGAGTATCCTGTTATCCTGTAAACAGGAGGGCCTCGTCGTGCTCCCTCGTTCGGCGTGTCCCGTCTCCCTCTCGGGTTTTACCCCCACCGAGGCAAATTCGTCAGCGGAGCTTTCCCGCTGGTATGGCTTTCTCTATGTGCCGCGAAGCTCGAACGATGGGGGTGGAAACATCCCTCTCCTTGTGCTATAGCGCGTTTCGCCTGGCTGGATGGTTACTGGCGAACGCGAGGGGGTTACGGCCGCGCGGTGCTGCTTCTCGCGACCCCCCCGTGAGCGAACGCCGGTAGGTGCGCAGGCGTCCGCTTGGCCAGGGTATAGGCCTGCCTGGATATTATAGGTCTGGGCTGCAGGTAGCTTTGGCTAGGGGCTGGCTCCTGTCAACCGGCAGCCTGCATCAATACCAGCGGCAAACCAGCGGCTGCCGCTGCTGCTGCTGCTGCTGCTGCTGACGACGATGATGATCCTCCTCTCCATTGTCGTCGTCGCCGTCGTCGTCGTCTCCGTCGGCCTCGTCGTCTCCGTCGTTCGCCTCGCAAAACCATTCGGCTCTTCTCCGCAACCTCCATCCCATCCCGCCGTAGCCGCCTACGATTTCCCTAATTCCTCATTAATTATTTGGGTCAAGGTCGCGCGCGCCCTTGGCACAGTTCGCCTGCGCTAGCTGTTGCTGCCGCTGCCGCTGCTACTGCAAGTCATCCCCTATAACTATTCTCCCATCCTCCCCTCGACGACTCCCTCCTCTCAGTATCGATAGACTGGCATACGCTTCCTCGGGGCATAATGGTATTTCGACGCGATCCTTCATCCCCCTCGCGCGGGATATATCGAAGAAAGGATTTCGCTCCATTGAAACGTTGAATCATAAAGGATCCACGTCGAAGCATTAACTTTCCCTATTAATTTCGCAATTTTCGCAAATTCGTAAACCGATTATCGCCGCTCGGCGGTGCTGCCGTCGGCGAAAGATCGTTGCGGAATTTTCCACGGCGGAGGATAATAATAATTGGCGAACAAAAACGGAGAAGAGGCTTTGGGAAAAGACGTTTTTTTACTTTACTGTCAAGATTCTTTTTTATAGATTTAACAATCCAGAACGACCTCAGTTTCGAATTATCACGGCCGAGGCTGTTCTTCCTTGTGGGTTGAAAGACGGGAAAAGAATTCCCGAATAAACGCGCATATTACAATTTGTAAAATTGTAGTCGAACGCCATTATTCTGTATACGTCGGAATCGGAATGAAAATATTAATTATTACCAATACTTTGTTGGGTTCTGGCGAAAAAATCATCGAGGTAAAAATCCAGCGATAAAATGCTTGAAAGAGATTCTGGTAAGTCTGGCGATGATTCCTTGCATAGTTTTTTCTTCCAACCGGTATCAAAGACACCGAAAGCAACAAGGTCGGGCGGATCGTATTACTAATTCAATCGTGTGTGTCTGTTCGTAGATTCATCATATTCAAACGTTCCGTGCCTTCGTGGCTCATCGTGCTCGTACGATTTTGAGCCCTCAAGGAATTAATTAATATCTCGCTCACTTGCCCGGATTCATAGACTTCTGGCGCGTGTATTAATGCATCGAGGGACATTATAGCGTATAGCCGTATCTTTTACCCAGGGAACATGGAAACGCGGTGGATTAAGCACCAGAGGGACAGATAGCGCGTCTCGAATCCCCAGTTGTCCTGCGGCTTCGTGTGTCCCGTCCCTTTCCCCGACGACTCACCGGCGCGGCGACGGCGGCGGCGAACGCTGCCGCTGTCGGCCACAACCGACCCCGCCAGTTCTATGGGATTCAGGCCAAGGTTGGACGAGAGAGCATGGGGGTGCGTCGAATACTCGATCGACTGAGGCCTAGAGCGTAGCGCTTATTTATCCGGGCGACCTGTGGATTTTCCGGATCCTCCGCACTTTCGTATCTTATTTCTCGCAAGCTTTTTCCAAGGTTTCCAATATTATTCCTATCATTATCATTATTATTATATTCCGGTCGAAACGCATTGTCGACTCAGATTTGTTGAGTATCGAAAAAATCGCGCAAGCCATTCGGTGGAATCATATTCCATTATTCTTCTTATTCATCTTTTCAGATTTTTCGTTTCATTTTAATCAATTCTAAATTCTCCGGCCCACGAATAATAAACGAAGGAAAGTAAATATGTTATTGCCGCCACTTCGACATAACTTAGAATCCGAAACAAGCGTTGTTGAGAATCTGTTGTAAAATGCTAAAGACGATCGGAATTCCCGGGGTATGTGACGCCCATGTCGCACAGGCGCTAATCACAGCGTTCACTATTTCCGTGAGAATTTCTATACCGGAAGCCCCATCCTCGATTGCCATCGGCGTATCTCAACGAAATGTATGAACATCGAAGTCAGCACGGCGGAGCGAAAGGATACAAAAGATTCTCGAGCAATATTTCTCTTGGTTTCACTAACAAACCTACGCGGTATGAAAAAACTTTTGGAAGCGATGGACACCCGATCTTTTGCGAGCATAGCTTGAAATCGTGAACGACGAGATGAAAACTCTTCGAGAGATAAAGCAGGTACCTGACATCGACGATGCGGGTACAGTCGCTCGAAGGAACGACGATAAACAATAACGCTTTATTCGCTGACGATCCCGCGCAAGCATCTTCGTTCGGATTACGTTGAAACGGAACGGAATCCTATTTTACCGTGGAGACTTAGACCTGATTTCGACTCGCGCGAACGACGATGGAACGCAACAACTTTCATTGCCTTGCGCGTACGAAACTTCGCCTTACGATGAAACGATAATACACTGACCGAGTTGCTACGATGGTAACATACGGCGCATCGCTTTTTTTCTCGGGTAACAATGGAACTTCTCGAATAGGTAAACAACAAGACGAACGACTCGCAAAAGTTGAGCAAACACTTTCAATTTTTCCATCGCGAAGTGGAACAAAAAAAAAACGATATTTCCAGATTTGCAATATTTCCGAACGTAATTCATGAAAATAAACAGCCTATACGAATTCCACGAGCTTCGATAGAAGTTACATCGATAAAGAAAAATATCATTGAGACTGAAAAGTTCGCTTTACGTATGGAATTTCGCCGGAAAAAGTTTGGAAAAATCAACGTTTTGCGTCGGTTACCTTGTTTACTTTGTTGCCCTTCGGCGTCCAGGTTGAGTTGCGTACGATCATTCGATTCGTGAAAAAACGTTCGGTCGATCCTCTTCACGATTTCATGACAATCGATAACAATTGCTTTTTTCTTTCACAACGGGCGATAGGCGAGGAAAAAAGGGATAACAAAAAAGAAACGGGCGACGACACGAAGTGCCCCGATACCGGCGCGCAGTTATAGATATGCAATTGCATTTTTTTTCCCCATCCCCACCCTCGTGTTTTTCCTCGCACGAGCTCTCCACGCGCGCGAAATCTCAACCGCGATTCGTTCGCGCGCGCAACGCAAACGGACAGACTGCGCGACTTATCTCGCAAGTGCGACGTACGTCTGTATGGAAGCGATCGGTTGTTTGTTATCGCAGTATGGAGTCGGAGGAACATACAGATCATGATACGGAACTTTTCAGCATCAGATCATTTCCCATGCTGCTGCAAAGGTTCGCACTTCAAACTATCGCTCTTTCTCGACGGCAATGTCTCTCTTTTCTTCCGTTCGACGATCAACGTCGCTCGCAGAAACTTTCTAACCTCTTCGCGACTCTCGATCGCAATATTTTTGTAACCAACTGTTCTTCATCCGTCGTCATTGTCGCGCTTTGAAAATTTTTTCGAATCTCAAGCGAATTCACTTTAACGCGACGTTCGCAGTTTCGGGTACAGCGGATCATGGGGAAACCTGTCGACGGACATCGAAAGCCCCGACTCGGAGCTAATGTCGCGCAGATCCTTTCGTTCGCCTTCGCTCAACAAAGAAATGCCGCTGAACACATCGAGACTCGACGCAAGTAGCCTCGACATTTCGACATTCGTCTCTTTCGAGCGTTGCGACAGCAAATTTTTTATGTTGGAAAAAAATAAAAAATGTATTGCATCGCGCAGATAAGCGAACTGAGCCTGGAGACTAAACGGTCGTGCGGATACGTCGAGCCCGACGGCAAGGAGAATATGTCCGTCACGTCGATGATACAAAAGCGCATATTGGGCCCCGGCTTCAGCGCGGGACAAAAATGTAGAATAGGGAATTACTTTCTACCGAATACCGATCGCGCCGTCGAGAGATACAGCTGCAAGGCTTTCTGCGGCTCCTACTCGGAGGATGGTAAATACTTGCTCACCGCCAGTCAAGGTATAACTATCGTTTCTTCGTTATTTTTACGAGTACCAGACATGTAAAAATATTCACGCTTATACGAGAATCGAAAAAAAAAAAAAAAAATTTGCCTACGCTTGCGTGTCCTGTTTTTGGAAATTTATACAATGTCAATTCATTTTTATAAATTTTTACATTGTTTTACAAATTTTTATAAATTATTATGAATATAAAGCCAACTTTTTGAAATATCCTGACCCATTTTCAATTTTTTTCAAATTTTATCCATCGTACTTAACTATTATTGTGGTATCGTAGTAATTTCACGTAACCCGAAATAAAACCGAATGTTCGAACGGGACAATTGCCATTTCAGATAGACTTTTGCGCTTGTACCACGCGGATAACGGAAAACTCGTCGCATTCAAGAAGATACGAGCTCGCGACGTTGGCTCGAGTATACTCGACACGGCGTTCAGTCCCGACGGCAAATCCATCGTGTACTCGAGCTGGTCCGAATGCCGTGAGTTTTAACGCTCAATTTTGTAGAATAATTGTTTATTCAATCTAATCTCACAAAAAAAAAATTCCAACGCGTCTACCGTACGAAAGTAATTTCCATCGAAAATGAATGTTTCATTGAAAAAATAATTGAACAGTGCTGTCCGCATCGAAATTGCAAATATTAACAATAACGTAATATGAGTATTATTTATTGATACAACAAACACGCGACATTACTTATTTTTGTCTTTTTTTTTGTCCAGTATACATGTGCTCGATCTACGGAGATCCAGGCGTACAGGAAGCCCTCTTGCTCTGCCCCGACGACCGTAGATTCTGCATATTCTCACTGGTCTTCTCGAACGACGGCAACGAAATAATCGGCAGTGCGAGCGACGGTGATCTGTACGTTTATGATCTCGAGGAGAACATACGCACCCTTCGCGTACGTTTCAACTTCAACAATCGATCGATCTACGAAACGACTCGTGATTCATACTTTTAGCGATGTTTGAACGGCGCGTTCATTGTATTTCAGATCGGAGCCCACTCGAGGGACGCCAACGCCGTTACGTTCGCGGATAACACCTCGCAGATATTATTCAGCGGTGGCGACGATGGTCTGTGCAAGGTATCGATTTCTTCGATCATGAATGTTTTAGAAATCTACGACTCGATACTTTTTATTCTTATTTAATTAACTCTTTTTCTTCGCGAAACTTGTCATCTTTTTTAATTCAAGGAATCTTTATTTTTTTAGCGATCTCGTAATTGACATTGAATTTTATGCTTTCATTTCGTCTTTTTCAGGTCTGGGATCGGCGAACGCTTCGCGAATCGATACCTCAGCCGGTCGGCGTTCTCGCTGGTCACAAAGACGGCATAACTTACATAGACACTCGGGGCGACGGTCGTCATCTGATAACCAACAGCAAAGATCAGACGATAAAGCTCTGGGACATGAGAAAATTTTCGGACGAGAAAGCCCAGAAAAATACGCGCCAAGCTGTCGACAGTCAGGATTGGGATTATCGATGGCAACAAGTGCCTATGCAATGTACGAAAAAAACATATAGCCTCAATCGGTAGCGACTCACCGAGTTTACAATATTGCAATCTCTTGTCTCTCTTTTCATGAAAAATCGAGCAGTGTACAAGTCGATGACGATGCTGGAGGGCGACACGAGCATCATGACTTATCGCGGACATTCGGTACTGCAAACTCTGATCCGTTGCCATTTCTCGCCGGCCGCGACAACGGGTCAGAGATACATTTACACGGGCTGCGCGAAAGGCAACGTTATAAGTAAGTCGCGCCGTTATTATTATTAATATTCCATTCAATTGAAAGAAAATTCAAAACTTTAATCTCTATTTCTTGAAATTCTTTCGAATCGATACGACTTTCAATCTAATTCGATTCGTTGGAAATCATCATCGTGCGAATCTTTTGATTTGAAAATGTTTTCTCACTTTCTCGCAGTCTACGACGTTTTGACCGGACAAAAAGTTACGGCTCTGCACGGTCACAAGGGATGCGTGCGCGACGTCAGTTGGCATCCTTATCATCGGCAAATCGTGTCGACTTCGGTGAGTAAAATCGTCTCCGACGTATCGAGACTAGACAGCTATGCAGGACACTGTATGGAAACTGACTTTTATAAATAAACCTGTCGAAAAGACCGTTAATTTTTTGTTTATTCGCAGTGGGACGGTGCGATTGTCAGCTGGGAGTATTTTTCGAAATATCTCCTAGAATCGGATTCCGACGACGACAGCGACGACACGGCGTAAGCGTCGCTTGGCCAGCTCGTAAAGCGACCACCGTACGATATTGGCGCAAGAGCGGACACCGATTCGCAGAAGACTGAAACGAGAGCGTCGAATCATAACGATTCGGTCGGCGAGACGAGAATCGCTACGATCGGAGACGTTTATCTTATTTTTTATTATCCCTCGATTCCTGATTACTCCATTATATATGTTATTATTATTAGTTTTTTTTTTAAACGAAATTTACTTGTTAACGCGAAGTTTTCGACAATTATAGAGTATACGAGCTTTCCCAAGCTCGAGCTTCCAAAAGCGATTCTTGAGATTCGATTTAGTCCGGCCAAATGTGAGATTTAAAGAGAATTTCGAACACTTTAATGGGACGACTCTCGTCCAAATTTTTTTTTTTTCGAAATTTTTGAAAATAGGAAGGGTTCGAAATTCTCCTTAAATTTCACGTTTGGTCGGACTTTATCGGACTTACCGCCGCAACGATCGATTCGTCGATCGTTTTCCGAGCGAAGGGTACGTCGCAACGAGCTCATGTAAATATTATAGAATCTGTATGAAAAAAAAAAAAACATGTGTTATTATATATGAAATCTTCTATGTGTGATAGAGACGGAGAGATGAAATGAAAAAACATCGCCAAAAATATAAAGAGCTTTAGAGCGAAGGGGAGTCGACCCGACGCCGCCGTTTTCTACCGTTTTGTACAGCGATGTGAAAACAAAACAAAACAAAAAATCTTCACGCATCGAAGATACGAATTAACGTGCGATACACCGAAAGTTATATTTACCTTATCATCGCAAAATCGCTTTAGAAAAATGCCTTTTCGCGGCCGACGACAAATGGCAAATAACGTTTGGAGTAATTGTCCTCGATGAATCATTAGTCATTCGCGTCGCATCTCTCCGGCATCGTTGTTGACTTGTACTCGTTTTTTCATGAAATCAAAATAAAAAAGAAACTTTCGAAACCTTCTCATATTCGTTAGAGGAAATAGGAACGATGTGTCGCACCGGTGAAGTTGAATAAAATGTTTATCGAAATCAGTTCTTATTTTCGATAAAAAAAGTCCCTTCGTTTTCCACGCGTAGGTAATTAAATTATAATGATCAACCATCCCGAATTCCCATTTTTATCGCGTTTACGACGCGGCGAAGTTGATCATTTCTGATCTATTTTTTTTTTTTTTTTAACAAACAAAAAAGTAAATAAATAATTTTAATACCAATAATCTATAGTATATCATTAATATCATTGATATGAAAAATGTATGTCGTAATGTTTTTCAGTAATCGGCGTTTAGTTTCTGCTAAATCTCGGTATGTCGTCGAAATATCGAATTTTGCAACTTTTCGAAAAACGACATATCGGAGTAACTAAGAAAGTTACTTGAATATCGTTGAGCGGTTTTTTTCATTTTGTCGAAGCAAATACTTGACCCATTCGCTGGAAGCCACAGAAGAAGTCACCTAATTCGTTTAACCTTAATGGATTACTTCTCAAGTCCGGAAGCCTTATACGGTACGAGATTTCGAACGACTGGCGCACACATCGTTTTTCTCGTTATCCATTTGTCTTTTTTTTTTTACTCAACTTCATTTCCCGGGTGACGTAAAGAATCGTACCATTAGAATGATATTCGCAGTAATGACGAATGAGAAAAAACAGATGGTTCGAAAAGAGATCCAGTCGCTAATGAGTTTGCGCGAAGACGCGAGAAATAGTATGAATTAAAGCTCAATTAGCGACGCGATGCGCCTTAAAAGCGCGCGGTATCGGCCTCTAATCAGCGAGTGTGTAACGACAACAATTAACCAATATGTGGAATATCATTTATTTTTTGCTTTTATCGCACACTATCGCTGACAACGCTGTGAGATCTGCAAAATCGGGCCAATGCCATCACCGATCGCTCGCGAACGACGACACGCGCTTGTTCCTTCGCATAGCAGAGCCCCCGATAAAACGACCGGACTCGCGTTTTATAACATTCATACACTTTTAAGATAATATACATTCGCAAGCGTAACTAGCAGTAAACATGGGTCGGTAATCCCGGCGATCCGAGCGCGCACTTTCTTAATAGCTCAATACCAAGTACTCGACGAGCCTCGAGTATATCTCGTATGCTAAATAACTCGCTATACTCGCATAAATACCGGACGCTATAAAAGCGAAAAAAAAACACACACAAATTTATTACGCGTAAATGTATTGCTCCATAAATTTATAGAGATTCGCGGCGGACATCGAGCTTGTGGGACGTAAGATGACATTATTTGCATCGTGAATTGTGCAACATTCGTGCACTCGTGCGAATCTCTCACGTGTCGCGAAAGTCATGTTAGGCTGCGAGTGCAGCGTGCGAGCGTTCGCTCGCGTCCCTTGGGAGTCGCGAGAACGAAACGTCCTAGGGAGCAAAGCGAAGCGATTGGGTGCTGCGCATGCGCGTACTCATCTTTCCAACGCTGGCATTAAATTGGCTGCTTTCGCCCCGCAAAACGGCCCCGGAAAGCTCAATTTTCTACGTGGCACCCGATATAAAATAGTATATTCTCCGACAAGCGCCGAAAATCGGCGTTTGCGGTTAAAAAAGCGGTGAACTCGAAAGTTTTTTGCCGTAGGAACGAAACGCGCGCGCGAGCCCAGGCATCCTCTAGTAATGATATATATATAAGGATCCGCACATGCGACGATTCTTTCAAAACCCCGCCCGGGGCCATCGCGTCGACACAAATCCGCGCAAGTTGGTCGCAATTAATTTGCAGAAGTTAACAAGGCGCGCGCGACAATCGGCCGCGTCTCTTCATTATGATTTTCACAAGCCACGACGATGATCCGAGGGCTAAACGAGTGTGTTCGAATCGAATCGGCGAACGGATGATGCAACAATTTAATAGCGGACGCGCGGCGTTTCCATTCGTACTGAATATGAGTACAGCCAATCCTATATCCAATTAATTACTTTGGGCTCCCGCGAGATTTACCGATACGGCTGCCAATAATTGTGTCAATGTCGCGCGGACATGATTATGGGAAAAGTATCATTTAATCCGCCTTTGCGTTCACAGCCTCGCGTTACTTCATACTTTCATAATTTAGTTTAAAAACATCGTTTTTTCTAGTTTCATAAAAAATGTCCCGCGATCGCACGTTCAGGTCAGAGTAAAAAAAATGTACGAGAAAAATGATAAATCGATTGAATGCGTAAGAAATATAGAAAAGAAGGTGATAACCGATGGGATGAGAAACCATAATTATTTAATGATAATAATAATATGATGTACGCATCGGAGCTATGGAATCCCGTTTTTCTTGTACACGCGAAGAAACTGGAAAGGGTTCAGCACAAATTTCTTAGATCGGCAGCTTTCAAATCAGGTATATCAATCAATGAGGCAGGATGAGCACAATTGCGAAGCTATCGCGCGAGTACTAAAAATCCCGAGTCTCGAATCGCTACAAAAATATGACGATCGAAGGTTGCTATTTGAAAATTTGCCGTGGGTCGCAGAAGTACCCGGAAATGCAATCGAAATTGCGGGAAGGTCTTCCGGGAAGGTCTAGAAGAACACAAATAACGTTTCGCGCAGCATCGATGAGAAGCAATCTCACGACGAGATCGGCGAACTATCGATCGACGAGCGTGGCGAATACTCTAATCAACTTGGCCGAGTGTTGCGATTCTGCGAAACTGTGATACTCAATCTCATCATACGATTTAATACATTTAAGCTATTATTATTATCGAATGTAACTCGAATTAACCAAAACAAAGAAATTGAATTCAAATACAATGTAATTTTTTAAAAGGGCCAGTCCCTTAGGTGAATAAATAAATAAACAATTATTGTCATTAACAATAATTCATTACTTTTTATTTGTTTATTTACAATAGTAACAATGGTTATCATATTTACGCGATTACAGGAAATGCATTTACTTTTTTTTTTGTTTTCCAAATCCCGATGAGAGTTACAGGACCAATTATTGCCCCGAGACCCGATTATTGACCCGAGAAAAAAAAGGCGCGGAATCGGTAACCTTGAAAAATTGAAATTTAAGTTTTTTTTTTCCTCAATCGAGTACAGTACACCCTTGCTCGTTGGCCGACTTGGGGCCGAAGAGTCCGGCCAACGACCAAGAATTGGCCAACACGCGAGAGTCAAGCTGCAGCCAATGGCGTTCGTAGCTTGTCCCCACTCACGCGTACTTCGTGGAGGGGGTCGCCGCTATCCCCACTACGCGCGGACCCGGACGAGTCTCGAGGCCCTCGGCCAACGAGCAAGAGGCCAACGAGCAAGAGTGTACTGTATCCGAAATTGGGGAAAAATGCTGCGAGTAGAGTCGCAATGGTTTGGTCGGACAGAGATTACGGGCTTCTCTCTCTCCGGTAAGCGGACAGTGGATGCAGCGCTTTATGGTCAAACATCGGATCGGGAACTTTGTCGTGTTGTTTTTGCAATTCTCTCTGGTGAATACAATCGTAGCTTCGGCGCATCTCGGCGAACCTTATAAGCAAATCGTAATTATGACAATAAGCCCTGAAAAGGGAGGAAAAACGTTGTGTTCACGGTGATTAATGTCGCGTCTGGTGGCACGCTCGTTGCAAGGTCGCCGCCGATCGTGCAGCATGGGTAAGGTGAAGCAGTCATATATACCCTACTCGCAAAAGTATTTTTACAACGAAACGTAACCGAACACAGTCAGTGGTTGACTATAGTGCCGAGCTGTAAGTCAATAACTGGTAGATTAGTCTTCCGCACGCTCGTGTCGAAGTCGTTTGCTTAGTCGCGCGTCGGGCCTCGTCGCTGTTGCTCGAGTGGACGAAGATACCCTTTTTTTTCCATTGTTCTTCGCTTCACAGGCGAACGGTGAACGGAACTCCTCGGATCTATTTGATTCATAAAATTCGTTATAAAAAAAAAAAAAAAAAAAAAAAATTCAATCGTTAAAAAATCACTCGAAACGGCGAAAAGAAATAGTTGACGAAAAATAGTCCGACCAGCGCTGACTATATTAGAGGCAAGTGAAACCCCATCGTCCGGTCCGTCCGGCATTGTTTATCGATCGTAACTCGACGAATAATAGAAACGAGAGAATTTCGACCGTGTTTCGCGTCACAGCGTAAAAGATAGACTCTAAAAGGTACAACGAACAAGCAATGCCAAATTACGAAAAATCGTAATCAATGTTTTTTTTGTTATAATGCAAATGTAAAAAAATATTCTAATATCAATTTATCATTATCACTTTATTCGACGGATTTCTCCTTTTACATTGATATTATAAAAATATTTTTGAAAAACGAGCTCTCAATTGATTAATTGTTAAAATATATGCTACAATAAGTGCATTATATAAAGTTATTTTTAATTTTCATTTATGAAGTACAATCATTTCATTGGTAGCGAAATAAGACGCTGGAAGAAAGTTAAATAGATCGAGAAGGTTTGCGATGTTTGCCGCGATGAATATTCCATAATAAATCATTTTTATCTCCTGATAACGAGTGGATTAGAGAAAAAAAGATCCGATAACGAGTTTCAAGTGAGCCGCGCGTAATTGCTAAATCCTGCATTTGCGTAACGCGACAAACTTCTTTTTATGCAAATTACTCGACGAATCCCATTCGTATGAATTTTTTTTTGTTGGTTCATCGGAGCAAATCTCTTTATTTGAGATAAGACATTTTTAGTGAGCCACTTAATGTTGAATCCTCTAATTTCGGTAACGAAATATCTTTTATGCAAACATCTCGGCGATTTCGTTCGACACAAAATGTTCGTTTTTTTTTTTTTTTTTTTTTTTCAATTGGAGCAAGTTTGTTTATTTTGCGAAACAACGAATTTTAAACGGTGCTATTTCAATCATTACGATAATTCGGTAGTGGAAGTTATATATGAATTTTTTATAGGTCATTTTCGTTATCGGCTGTTGCGGGGAAGAGTCGGGACAGATAAAGCTCGAGAAATCAGCGAGCACCGAGCCATTCGCAGCAGAGAAATGGCAGCGACAGTGACGATGGATCGGCGAATTAACTGGGACATCGAGAGACGAAATACCGTGCCGATAATTTACACGCGTGGAACTCACTATGACATCGGCTTTGACATTGTGAGAATAATTTGTAATATGCTATTTTTTTTCATTTCAACGAATGTTAGTATCGACAATTTTCCCGTCGATAACTCATTATTACCCTTGGCATTTAAACACTTTGCGTGTAACTTTCGCGTTCACGACTATCGACAGTGCGCGTGTCAATAAATCCGATACGGGATTAGTAATCGGGCTGTTCTCTCCCCACGTCGTTCTATTGTTGCATTTTTATGCGCATTAATTATCATGCAAATTAATCACCGACGAGACGCGGGATCGTAATCGTCTTATTGAAGATATTCGAAGCGATTTCATCGGCCGTATTTGAGAAAAAAGAAAGCAAAGTTTAAAAGGTATTAAAAAACATTTATGTATCGATTCGTTGAAATAATTCAGTATTGCGATAAAAAAAAATCGTTTTTTATGCGCATTGTATTGAGCAAATTAACCGCGGTCGTAGCATCAACGCGTGTTCGATCGAAGATTCGTAAACGCGCAACTGTTTGTTTCTGTTTTCGAAAATCGTACTTTATTACTTTATTTGCAAAAAAAATTGCTAATTATTTTCTATTCGACTATTTTCTTCCTCGATTTCCATAAAAAGTTCAAAAGCGTCTGCGAATTATTCCGCGTAGTCTTCCTCGGAAGAAAAAAATATAAAAAGAAGAGTAGCGATATGGAAAAATGGGCGAAAATCCCGATGTGAATTTGAAGCATAACTGTTTACGAGTGAATGAAAAGCTCCTCGAGGCTGGCGCGCGCGAGTGTCGATTTCGCGGTGCAGCGTTCGATGCAGAATTCGCGCGGGAGACGCGGCGAGTTTCGCAAAGTTGTCTACTCGGCCGGAAACAGCTCGGAAGGGGCTCGTTGTCAGTGAGGTTGAGATACAACGACAGTGGCAATATGTGCGGTGAACCTTTCTACGCGTGTAACGCATTCGCGCTCTCCGCGATCGGATATAACCGCGAGTTTCATCACAGAACTCATATACATAATATGTACATATAGGCATGTAACGAGCCGACAGGTCCGCGAACGATCAACAACCGGTCAGGATTTGCCGTGCGATGCAATTTGCAACATATGAATTTCAAGTCCGAGCGATGAATTAAATCCAGCTCGCGGCCGCAGATTGTTTTCCGCGGACCTTCCGCCGCGCGAAGTTACTGTTTGTTAGATTCACACGTGTCGTATCCATCGTCATTTTTTTTTTTTTTTTTTTTTTTTTTTTTTAAGAATACATCGCCGAGAAACGCTTCTCGCGATCGCGACTCTCTTATTCCGCAACGAACGGTGATGCTGCGCCGACGAGCCTGCGAGACGTTGGTAATGAAAAATGCGATCTACGAATATGTAAACGTGCGCAGCATGCATAAAAAGGTTTAATTACCGTTGCCGGTGGTCGACGTGTTACTCAATGGAAAATAAAGACTGCTCTTTCTTCTAAAAACAGGCAATAGGAAACGTTCGATTCGGAAGAGATTTCCACGAATTTCGTTGATTATCGAGTTCGAAGAGCGGAGACACTATTTCTGCTCTCAGAGCTTTATTTTCATATTGGAGCTTGGGATAAATTCGCGAGCGACAAGAAACGGTCGAGACCCCGAAGGAATTTTCGAAATAGAGACTTTGTTAGTTTTTTTTAAGTAAACAGGTAAAATTAACAATTAATTAATATTAATTATGGTTATTATTATTAATTAATTGATTAATTAATTTGTAACATATATACAGCTCAATTATTTTATGAAGTTATAGAGTAAAAATGAAAGAAAAGTAAAACAAATAGAGCATCTCGGTGAACGACCACGCTTGATACTTTTATATAACAAAGGACACTCGCAAGTCGAGGAGTGAACGTACGCACTTGAAACCAGGTAATAATTGCCACCGATTAATTCTCCGAGATGGAAACAATATTAATGGCGCTTTGAAAAAAATAAAACTCCAACGGTACAAAAAAAATTCTAGTGCTAAAAAAAACTTTACGATTGCGAAAATCCGTATTCATTAAAGAAAAATCAATATATTGGATTTAATAGATCCAATCGAATAATTAAATTTCGCGATAAAAAAAATGTAATACATTATTCGAGCGCTGATTTTTTTTTTATGGAAAAAGAATCTTTTTTTCATTTCGATTAAAAATATTCGGTTTTTTTTCAATATTATTTTTCGATCGGTGCATGCGATGCAAAACGATAGTTCGACCGATCGTCTTTATCGTCGGGCTTTCCCGGTAGTCTCGCCGCGGTTGCAGCGCTTATGCAACGCGTTTGCGCGGATAAGCTCGAGATAAGCGTCGTCCGCGAAAACACCTGTACGC
This sequence comes from Ischnus inquisitorius, assembly GCA_963924025.1. Taxonomy (NCBI): domain Eukaryota; kingdom Metazoa; phylum Arthropoda; class Insecta; order Hymenoptera; family Ichneumonidae; genus Ischnus; species Ischnus inquisitorius. Next base: position 5,295,573 of record OZ001245.1, on the reverse strand, counting down.
GGCGGCTCGCGTCGAGCTCCGCGGCTCCGTGCATTGTCGTCTTCGTCGTCGCGTATCGATAAAAATAAAGAATTCGAATTCAGACGATGGCAATTTTTTTTATCTTCGATCATTGCTTCGGTGATGAGAAAAATAATGATAAAAAAAAAACATTATCGTTCCGCGATCGCGCAAGGAGTGCTCGTTTATGTAACGTTTCTATGGGATTGTCACTGCGCTGTGAGCGCGATTTCACGCTCGTGACTCTTCGCGCGTAAGCGATTGTGAGGCGGATGGATGTGAGATCGCGATTATCTTTTTTCATTGCTCGCACACGCGACGGCATATGCATTTAATTTATTTTACACAAATATCTATATGCAATTTGTTTACAAAAAAACATTACGCATTTATTTATATGAATAAAAATAGATTTATTCATGAGCCAAAGTAAATTCGTGCGATTTTGCGCAATCATGCGTCGTGCGATAAGAACCTTTCCGACGAAGCGACACGGTCATGCGTGACGGTTATCGCAAACGATACTCATTCCCGTATGCAAATAATGTTCCGTTTTAATATTTCAGGGCCGAACTTTTGCGCTAATGCGATCAAACCGATTTCGTCGATATTTAATATATTCGATATATATGTGATATATAATAAATTCGTTGAGGTTTATGGCGCAAACGTGAATTACATGATGGGGATAAAAAAGGTGTCCCGAGGATTGCACGAGCGTTTAACTAGAACTCGTATCCGTTTGTGCAAATTATGATCTGTATATTCGTGTGTTCCAGGGCAGAACGTTCGCGCGAATGATCAACAATTTCGTCGAGATCTACGCTCCTCTCAATGAATATCTCGCGATTTACGATACTCCCGAGGGCAGGAGGGTCTACGAGGAGACTCTCGCCGCCGCGAAGGACCAGTATCCTTGGTACGTTCGCGAAATCGAGGGAACCGCCGATGGCGCAAATGTTCCATTCTTCAAGGTACGTTCTCAACAACTTCCGTAAACAACAAAAATCCTCAAACAATAGTTGCTTCTCGACTGCCGATATCTTCGCACTCGCTACTTTGGCGCGATCGAAAAAATTTCGATCAGCAACAACTTTTTACTTTATTTTATCCATTTCATTGAATTTAATGATTTTTCAAAAAATCCATTATGCGAAATATATTCAAAATATTTATAATTTATTTGTAAATACATTGTTCTTTGCGTTATTCGTCTGTATATCAAACAGAACTTTCTTTTTGCCGAAAAATCGTTAATTACACATTTTGAGATAGGTCGATCGGTAAAATTGCAAGAAACACGGAATTAGAATGATAAAATCTCGTTCTAGGAATTCCGATGACGATTAGTCGGCGCGTGTATTATCTAGTCGATTGAGTGAAAATTTGATCGATTTGTCGGGCGTTGTTCGAAAGATCGTTTTGCCAGACTCGGCGTCGCGCTTTGATTTTCGTCGACGACTTTCACCTTAGGCACGTCGCGGAGTCGCGGGGTTCAAGTTCTAATGCGCTCGAGAACCTGTTCGGGGTCCTTCGCCGTTGACAGTGCGAAACATGAAAATTGCGCGCGCGTGATCGATGCAACCCGGCCGCGTGTGTTCGAAAGTTACGCGCACGCGAGGGCGCGCTCGACGAGCGAGCGACGACAGACGAGACTACGCGGACGGCTAATTACAATAATGTTTTTCTCGGTTTGCAATCGAAATGGCAAACTTCGCGGTGATGTTCCACAATACAATAGGCCTTCGTGACATTGATCGCGAGATTTCTTCATTTCCGCGGAGAATCGCGAAGGTAGGCAGGCTGGGACGCATCGCAATGCCTTTTTTTTTCTCAACTAGGGAAATAATACGAGACGCGGCGCTGTCTGATTGTAGCTCGCGTATTCTCTATTGTTGCATCGAGCGGGAATCGAGTATGCGTCTAATCGGGTATGGGGACACGTGGCACGTTCCACGCGCCAGTGATTTTCCGATTATAATTATAACAGGTAATAGCCAACAGCCACGACGAATTGCACTGAAATTATGAGGTAAACGGGCGGCCGAACGGGCTCGATTAGTCGCGGTCATACCACGCGGCCTGACCTTCTAAAATATATATGTGTAGATATGCTTTACATATATACAGTTAGTGTCCATATCAAGGCGCGAGAATCGTGTAATCAGCGGCAATTCCAATGTTGGCCAACGATCGAAACTACCACCGATAAATTAATAACGAACAGCCCACGATCTCGTTAATATCGATCACAGAAACTAAATCAGATTTTCATCTCGAACGCCTATGTTACAATTAGTTTATCGATATCGGGAGACTTTTTCGTTTTTTTTTCACAGCCGCTACGATTTTTGCAATTCGAGAAAATTCAAAGGCAATTCTATTTCCGACTGAAATGGATACGAATGTACTTGCTGGGAAGATGAAGATCTTTCGAATCGATTCGATATGCGCGAGAGATTTAATCTGGATTCCGATTGTTGCAGCTATTTCTGATGCACCTGGACGATATTTTGCCAAACGTGACGAGTGGCACTCAAGTGAACAATCTGCCGGTCGGTTGTTCGTCGATCGTCTGCAATCATCCCGGTCAAGTAGGTAATGACTTCGTATGAAAAAATTTCGGACGCCAAAAAAGACGAAAGCAAGCCGCGAACGAAAAAGAAATAATGAACTTCGATGTCACGGAAGACATACTCAAGGAGACTGAGTCACCTAAAAAAAACCGGAAAATACATTTTTTTATCTTATCCGTTGCCGCACTTGCATAAAAATTGCATTTCGCGCTGAAAAAATGCACATGTTAAAAAACTATGTCCCTGAATTGTTTTGGAGCTCTGTAGTGTATTTTGTTCCAAACCGGCACGGTCAAACTGTTTTTCACTCGCCGGACCGAACTGCCGTATCGATCTTCGTGTTTGACGGCTCATTTTGTACGTAACGGTCTATGTTATGGATATTTTGTGAATGAAAATTCAATCTTTATGTACAGTAGCGGGCAGGAAAAAGATATTTTATTTTCCATTTTTTGGGTCATTCGTCCCTTAGAGTATGTCCGATATTCTTTCGTTATGTCCGATGGTGCCCAAGTTCGAGTGAGAGAGGAATGAGAGAGATTACAAACGTCTCTCGATGGAATAAAAATCTGTAAAAAATCGACCTTTTTTTGCAACCTATTTTTTTTCATAAAAAGGATTCCCTACTTGCTTGTCTAATACATATACATTTTTTCTGTAATGCTTGAAAATGGTGATTTTGAACAAATTGTAACTCAAAGTAATCTTAATATTCGAACCTTCAATGAAATTCTGAATAAATGAATAAGTATTAAAAAAAAAGTAACAAATCGTTTTGGTGAGAAAAAAAAAAGTTGGCGGGCAATCTGTTGGATAATTTTTACGTTCTGGAATAATCATTCTTTTGAGGACCTTCCATACGCCTGATTTTTCTCAGAATTTCATCGCATCGAAAAGTGTTTGTAATTCTCTCTTATTGCTCGCTCAAACCTCGGCCGCGTCGGGCGTAACAATGAAAGGGCTACCTTAAAAATGATCCGGCGCGCAGCGCCACTGTGTAAGTCGTACCTTGAGGTACCTATTCCATTTCTTGATTGAATTCGACAACGAGCCGCGCACGACGCGTAAACATAAAAAAACGAAAAAAAAAAACACATGCACACACACACATTTCTCACGAAAAAACAATGCGATTGCAGGAGATCCTTGGCCACAACGAGGACGCCTTGACAGAGACCATGAATCACTGGTATCTCGTTAGCGCGCACGTTCTCGAGCCGGGAATGCGAGAAGAAAAATTCACTTCCCTCAGCTACGCGGGCTTCTTGCCCGGCTACACGATGGGATACAATCATCACGGATTGGTCTATTCCATCAATACGCTCAGCGCGAAAGTTTTAAGATCCGGAAAAACTCGTAATAAACGCCTTGAATTTCATTATTTTACGTTCGAAACCGATAAATTGCTTTCCGTAAGATCGAACTGTCGATTTCTTTTTAATAGGACGGTACTTGAACCGTTGAAAAAACAAAATCTCATAACTCTCGTATTTCATAATATTCAATAACATAACATGACATAACATTATTCATCGTTACCTGCAGCGAGATATTTTCTCACGCGAGCCTTGCTCGGCGTCGAAAACTTCGTCCAAGCGCAGCAGACACTGAGGAACGTTGGTTACGGCGCAGCCGAAGGTTTTTCGGTGAACATGACCTTCCTCGACCAGGAAGGCGACCGAATGTTTCATAACGCCGAAGTTGGCCCGGCCGAGCCGAACGTCGACGAATCTCAGTTGTCCATTCTCACCGCGAGCCCCGGTGAAAATATATCACATTGCAACAAGTACGAATAATAATGCACACGGTGAACTCCCGCGCATGGCCCGCGGTCGGGGATCGAAAAGGCGGCGCAACGACCGTCAAACGCGAATGTCAGAGATTTCAGATAATGAAATCGATTCATCGAGAAATCGAATTTTCCTTCCTTGAATATCGATATTTAAAAAAAATGCGCGCAGACCGAAGGTTATGATTCGTCGACTTTCCAGTCCCAAATTATAACAATTATAATAAATGTTCGGAATAACATTCGATCTATGAATAAACACGCGTGCGTTGCGTGGCCGTGCTCGGGAGTGCACTGTAAAACCTATTTTTCTATATCGATTAACGATCCGGCATGCTAATTGATCCGACGTTTTATTTTAGATATCTTCGTCTCAAAGTGCCGGAAGTGACGGGGGAAATAATTGACAGTAGCGAGCACAGGATGGCCGCGATTTGCAGGCATCCACTGCCGAAAACTCGTCAAGAAGTAATCGATATACTGAGCGATCGAACCGACGACGAATATAGCGTCTATCAAGAAATCAGACCCGAAGACTACGTGAAAACAATCGCTACTGGTAATTCGCGATTGGTTAATTTACTATCGATGAATAATTCTCGGAGAAACCTTCGGGAATATTGCTTTACAGTCCGAGAGAATTCCAAACACATTTGAATGGGATAAAAATGTGAAAAAAAATCGTAATTAACCGTTATTTCGAGTCTATTTAAAAAGACAATTTTGCTTCACAGGTATCTTCGACTGCATCGAGAGAACGTGGTCGATCTACACCGACGTACCAAAGTTCAACAAACCCGTCGTAGTACTGCCGTTAGAATTGAAAAACAAAGCGGACCTTCGTTCGAAGAGTTTGGCGGACGTGTAAATAGAATGAGATTCGTAAAAATCCGAGCGACGATCGAACGCACGAAGTCTCCGAGAATTTTTCGATCTTCTGAAAATGTTCTTCATACTAATATTCACGCAATGACTGAGGCACGATCGTCGCGATTGTGCCCGCATTTCCCGAAAAAAGTAGCGAAGCACCACGGTGGAGGCCGATGCTCTCCGAGCATCGTTAATCTATAATATAAATTGTCTTTCAACGATTGTCGCAAAAGTGTTCGACAATCATTCGAATTGCTGTAACCCCCTTGAATGTCCACGCAAGTAATCTGTAATGAAATTTGTGAAGAAAGAGAGAAAAAAAAGATGAAACAGAAGTTCTAGGAGTTGGAAAAAAAAACTAGATCGAAGAGAAATAATATTTTTTATGAAAACAAAAGTTAAATTTCGTAGTTTCATTATCGTCTATCGCATTCCTCGAAGAAACACGAGATATACAGGTATGCGCGTGTATTATATATAATATAAGGGGATCGTTCTTACAATTTTACAATGGAGATTAAATATTTTAGTTTCTCGATCGTTAGTTTCGAGTTATATACTGTTTCGGATTTCCATACTTTTAGCGACAGTAAGTCGGTACGACGACCTTCGGGCGTTTCTTCGATTCCATTTCCGAGAAGAATTCTTTTATATCCTCCTCGCGCACGACTTTCTTGTTCTCGACGAATTTTCGCAGATAATTCTTCAGATTTTCCTTCATGTTGTTGTATTCTGGAGAAGAATTCACGGATTTGAGTTATTACGAATTGACGAATTTGAAGTACCAATTCATGTGAGATAACGTTTGAGTGCGATTATTTTGCGTAACATTTTTTTATTTCATACAAAACATTCAAAATATTATTCTTTTTGTTTCACTCACCTTCGATAGCGTCGAGTTGCTGAACGTGATCCAGAGATGCCAAAGCTCTCATGCCCTTTTCGTACTGAGTTTCTCGCGGGTTCGATTTTCCAGCTTCCTCGTAAGCCTGAACGCTGTCGAGCGGATCGATGAGAAACGAAACCTCCTCTTTCTCGTAGATCTTTTTACATTCGGAACACACGCAGAGATTCGATCGCCAACCTTCCAACCAGAAGCAAGAACCCGAATTCTTTTGATCGGCAATTTTCGCGGGCATGGAGCAACCCGATGGTAAAGAGGAAACGTCGACTCTTTCCTCGCTGCTAGTCTCCGTCTCTTCCTTCTTCGTCGTAGACGCTTTTGTCACGGCGAATTTTGGCGCGTAACGCCAAAGAAAATCGTGTTTTCTCATGCAACCCGCGCACACGACTTCGTCGTACGCGTTGTCCGCCGGCGGTCCTTCCGGACACTCGAGATGCTGCAACAATGAAATGAATACTCAAATAAATAGTTCAGAACAGTCGGCGGCTGTATTATTTTTGTTACAAAAAACAGATGTCGCTTGTATCAACTACACAGGCTCTGAGAAGAAACGAGCTGGCACTATAAATATTTGTATGTATTTTCAGGAATTTCTGCAAAACGCACGGTAAGCCGATACGATTTCGAGCCTTACAGTGTTGTAAGAAAAGCAAAAAAAAAATAGAATTTTGCAATTTCTATATAAGATTTGAAGGTAAATAAATCGAGTGTAAAAAAATGGTAAACCTGTAATTACATCGTCCGTAGAGATAGAAACTATTTTAAAAAATCGAAATTCCAGGGAAAAAAAAAACGCCAATGGAGAAAATTGCGGATGTTCCCGGACTTTTCCGGAACATGAAAAATTCAAGATTTTTGCAAAAAATGCTGTCACCTTGGAGTGATACCAATCTTCGCAGATGATGCACTGCAGCATCTCGTCGTTGTTGGAATCCTCAGGATCGGGATACGGTCTCGCGCACGTGCAGTAAACTCCGTCAAAATTTTGATTGTACTTATTTTCGTCGTTCGTCCCAGTCTTTTTCTGCAATCCGAACGTCGACATGCAAATTACAAAAAACAAGTAATAAAATTTAAAAAACTATCCGAACGACTATTTGACAAATTGTTTGTAATCTTACGATATCCAAGGTGCATTTTTTATCGCCAAATTTGTCGTTGCCGCAGTCGCATCTGAAGTGGCGTTTGGTGTAGAGTTCGACGAGTTCGTGGCCCTCGTGACAATGAAAACTGCAAGCTAGACAAACGGCCGCTCTCTCTTTGTCGGCGCGACAAGTCTTGCAAGCGTACAATGCCTGCCTTATGTATCCCTGGTGCGGAGAATAATCGATAATTTCGAATGTTCATTCATTCATTTTCATTTATATATTTTTTCTCGTCGTTTACCGAGAAAGGACGAAGAGCACGGCGCTAGTGCGCGAATGCGAAAAGACGACGGAGGTTAAAGATCGATCGTTCGATACCTTGTTGTAGGTGCAATTTTTGTCGTCCGAGGGTCCGAGAACGGCGTTGGCATCTTCCTCGAGTTGATTCTCCTCTTGCAACACATCGAGCATCGTAACCGAATTGTCCTCTTCGATATTTCCTACCGTTGTAGCCTCGGCCATGTTTCAACGTTTTTTCCGTGTTATTGACGTTTCGACAGAGACGCGCAGCTACTGCGGCAACGCCGAGTCGCTTACGAAATTTCGCGAGAAAAAATAAACAAACAACGACAATGAAATGGTTCGCGGATGCGACGACGGATTTTGAAAAAAATCAAGGATTTGTTGGAATGGTAGACGTCAACGGGGTCTTGTACGGTGTTGTCACGATCGATTATTCAATTATTTCTTTGACCCACGGCGAAAGAACAAATGCTCGAAACGCTAGTTGGAAGGGGTCAAGAGAGGCGCGAGAGCGCAGGCGTTTGTTGCGAGTTCCCGCTCAAACACTTGTTGAGAGTGAAATTCACGCTTGTCGACTTCCCACGCTCGGCGTCGGGTATTAAAATCCCGAACATACCAACCGAACGATAGCCGACATCCCAACGAACAATCTCCGAACAATGAACGCGTTTCCACCGTGGGCGGAGATCGGACTGAAAAAGGCAGGTTAGGGTAGTGTCTCACGAAACGAACCAATAGTAGCATCGAAGCAAGTGATGGGATCATTTTAACGAGCGACTGGAAAGCGCCTTATGTCGGCTCGCGAATTCACCACGGTAGGCTCTAGGGCTGTGTTTGCGCCACAGTCTACATTACAGCTGTTTTATGTCGGCCGGTTAACAAAAAAATAAACAATAATATCGGCGACAAAAAGTTACGAAAAAGTTATCAGTGTGTCATCGATTAGTCAATAAATAATTCGTAATTTGATTTCCTAACCTACCTCGCCCGCGAATTCACGTGATAAATTGTTTATCATGAGCGTGAGCGGGCCCACGATTGAAAAACGATTCAAAATCGAATCGAGTGACGAGGAATCGGGCGACAGTACTAAGATTCGTGATATAAAAAGCGATAACGATGGTTTACATAAAAGAATTAAAATCGAATCGAGTCCCGAGAAAGAATACAAAAGTGTCGAGTTTGAAGAACAACGAGATGGTAACGCAGACTTTGCGAATCACCCGAAAAATGAAGATTCTGTTGTCGATAAAGAGCGTTTCGAGATCGAACCCAGCAACGTTTCTGTCAACGGTATATTAGGAAAAAATAAAAGAGCGAACGATCGCAAACGAAAGAGGGTCAGATTCAAAGCCAATTACGAGAAGGATTTCAAAAGAGTTGAGTTTAACGAATGGAAAAAAACTTGTCGAATTGAATCTAAAGCTTTGACTTTGATTTTGAAATAGTTGAATTTCAAGGTTGAACCGAACGACGATGACATCGACGAGATATTGGAGAAAAAAAGAGCGGAGGAACAATTGCCGCTGGTAACGATCGAGGTAAGCCTAGCATTATTATTCGGTCGAATGTTGGATATACAGAGGTGCCCATTTTAGAATTTGCGCAACTTGACGATAAAGTTGAGACACATTGTGCCGCCGCAGCATCGGATCGAAAGGACAGCGGGTTCGCACGTCCCTAGCGCTGCGGAAAGAGAAGCTTTTCAAGAGCTAGCGCCAAAGAATCGAATAAAAAATGGTGCTTTCAGTCCGAAGGAGGACCAATTGATAGTTGACAATTGGAAAGCATTCTGCCAGGTAAAAAAAAATATATTTACAATTTATAATGTTTAACATAATACACGCAGTTGTCAAGTTTTACGGCATTCAGAATTTTATAAAAAATGTACGGTTGTGCTCCGACTGCCACATTTTTTGAGATATCGCACTAAAATTTGGTACAACGTTGGTATATTAGAATCCAATGATCGGTATTGAATTTCTGTAAAATACATACAGGCGTTCACACTATTTTTGAAAGTGTTGAAAATATTTTGTTTACTCATAAACTATTATCAGTATTTTTTTACAAACAGAACTTAGTAGACTGTGATAAAATAAAGGAAGAGTTTTAAATCACGATTCGAATAATTTTGAATGATTGTGAGAAAAAAAGAAAAAAAATTGATTTGCAGGACCACCATTGGGACGAAGGTAATGCCAAGCCATTCTTGTACATGCGGCACAGCGAAGGATTTTATCTCAAACGCAAGAGCGAGAGACGGAAATTCGTACAATTTCTGGCCAATGGCTTGCCTCGCCGAATGCTTTACAGTGTCTATCACAGGTTCAGAATTTTATACGACTGTCCAAAGCTGAGGACAAAGTAAGTTGTTTTCCTCCAAAAGGACGATTGTACGAATTTTTATATTTATGGATTAATGGGTATGAAAATTCCGATAAGAAATTCTCGACGAAACACTAATCGACGTTTGGGGGCCTTTTTTTTTCTTCAGATACGCGCCTCACGAGGACGACTACATAATAAAGTACATAGAGCACAATGAGAATGTTGACAAGACATGCATGTTCGCGGATCTCGCGAAAGCGTTGAACAGATCTCGGGCATCGGTTTGGCGTCGTTATAGATTATTGAAGCAAAAGCGCGCGAACGGCGAGTTGGTCGGCGCTGAGCATGGTCACTACTGATTCATCTTGCTCCAAAACTAGCACGAATCATGTTAGGTCTTCTAAAATATGAGCGAAATTTTTTTTTTTTTCGTGTTCAATCGCTTTTTCGTGATAAAGAGATGCGTAGCATAGAGCGGTGTGTTTTCAAAGAACACAAGAGTTTGTTATTTAAGCATGTTTATTTAAAAAATGCATACATTCACGATTCTACCATGGTATCAAAGTTCTTTTAATTAATAAAAAACTATACATTTCTATCGAAAAATCGGGCCGCCAACTCGAAAGAACAGTACCGACGTTACGAAGCTCTCATCTTCACACATTACATTCCTCAACGCGATGCGAAAGCTCTGTTTACTTTTTATTAGTAAAAACGGCCTTTGGGCTTCGGCCGTGATCGCTTTTGCGGTTTTTATAATTTTTTTTCTATTGGATCCAGTTTTGTCGTGAAAACGATCGTTGAATGAAAACAGGAAATCTGTGGAAAACGTTTCACATCGCCTTCCTGCCGGATGTATCTTCGTATCGTTGCACGATTATTCTAGAATCTAAAAGTTCCGTTTCGACCGCAAAGTCGAAATACTACGGTATTTACAAGTACGATTTTGTAAAAAGCGAAAAAAAAAAGAAAAGCCGTCACGAACATTTTCTCGAACGTCGCAAAACGAGAGTGTCGACACTATTGTTTAGTAGTAATTAACTCTCAAATTGTTCCACTATCCAGCTGCAGAGATCTCAATCGTTACGCGTGGCAGATCGACGATGACGCCGACAAACCGCGTGTTTGAATTTTCATAATATTTTTTCTCTCTTCGGGCGCGTCGCGCGCTCGTAAAAAGCGTGCGTTCTCGGTGACTGAAGAGACAAAACTCCTAGTGTTTACTCCGCGAATATTCGCGGGGAAACACGATTCCCCAGACATCTCTGTATTCAACATCAAAAACTTTAACGCGCGGTTTTAGTCCACAGGCAAATATCTTCAAAATTGCCCCCGCTCATCGACATCGTTACATCCTTTAATCCACAGTTATCACTAATATCTAAAATATATATATCAACGATAATCAGTCTCTTCTAAAACTTCGAAGCCGAGGGTGATACAATCAGAGTTTGGCTATTGTACGAAACAAAAAAAGATATCGCCATAATTATCATACGAATTTGCGTCTTCGTATTCGATCAATTGTCAACAAAATAGTTCCTTAATAATTCGATCGAAAAGAAAATGTTTGTTAAACATCGACGGATAAATAAAAAAATGTTATCAGCATGCATATGAATATGAAAACCGATCGACGAATGCAATTAATCGCCGATAATTCGAAATTTCGAATGAAAAACAACCCAACTCTGATCGGAATCATCTGCAAAAATGATTGTTAAAAAAAAATTGTAAAAAGAAAAACGTCCAAGCGATGCGATGTGTGAAATATTTGTCTTTATCTAAATGAAGAAAGCTGCCCGCGTATGTACAGAAACTTATCGGCTTTGAAGAAAAGATAACTTCTCGGGGGTTCTTGTGGGAGAGAAAAAGATTCGGAACGTCGATAGCCGAGGAGAGAAAAAGAAGAAAAGTAATACGTTTGTTCGAACATTCCCTTTCGAGGGCAGTACGATGGAATATGCACAATTAAGTACAGCGCAAGCCCTCGTTTCTTAACTCGACGACACCGGACGCATTCGATATTTTGTATTTCCCCAACATTCGCTACTCTTGGTCAGTTACCGTCGCCGTAACGAGGCGCAGGGTTTGAGTTTAGCGCAAAATTGAGTTTATCGAATTCGTTGCCGTAGAAACGAGTCGAAATAAGCGGACGGTTGAGTTAAGAAAAGAGGGCTTCCACTGTGCCTCGTTCAGATTCTTCCCGTATTTTCTTACTTTTTCGCGAAATACTATTGTACAAAGATATCGAATACATAGGTAGTCTTTTTTTTCCAAGTAACCGAATAGAATAGCGTCAGAAAAAAAATGTCTTGCCCTCTGACAAAACCCGAACGATATTTCAATGCTCCTCACTCATCTCGATTACTTTCCGACGAATGATCGTTTTGCATCATTTTTGTTTTCCTCCCCCACTTTTTGACGTTTTACACGGTACACGCACTCGATCAGCGAGAGAAGCAAAATCAACGTTCAATTTTCTCATTCTCCTGTTTTTGCCATCGATGCGCTTAACTAGTACATTTGTCCGATTACGGCGAGAGATCTAACGGCCGTTTGCACATTGTTCACGTGAATATGATGAGCGACCGTGTGTTGTTCCTCGAGCATCTCGCCGTATTGTACCCGGCATCGTTTCTGATGCGCGAACAAACTTCCGCTGTGGCTGTACGCCGCGCCGCAAGTTTTGCAAACGTATGGTTTCTCACCGGAATGCGTGTACGTGTGTTCCTTCAGCGTGCTGAGCCTCTTGAAAGCCTTGCCGCACGTTTTGCAGAGATAATTCGCCTCGCCCGTGTGTCTCGTCAAGTGTCGCCGGAACGCCGAGCTGACCGCGAAAGCTGCGCTGCACACGTGACAAACGAACGGCTTGTCGCCGGTGTGAATGCGTATGTGATTGGCGAGACTCGTCGTGGTCGTGAAGCCGCTGTTGCAGATTTTGCAAACGTGCGGCTTAACGCCCGTGTGAGTTCGCATGTGATAAGTCAGCGACGAATTGCTCGGATAAACCTTGCTGCATATGTGACAAAGATACTCCCTCTGTACTTTTTCCTTCGACTTGTTGTGAGTCTTGAGATGCAACGCGAGACGCGCCTGGCTGGCGCAAATTTTTTTACAGACTTCGCAAGTGACCGGCTCGGCTTTGGGCTTGTGCATCGAGACGTGTCGTCGAAGGCCCTTCTTCGTCGCCATTACTTTGTCGCAATGCTGGCACTTGTATTCGCCTCTCGGTCCGCCGTCGATGTCGTCCTTTTTGCCGACATCGCCGCCCGACGCCGTGGCGAAGCTTGACGAGTTCGGGAATCCTTCGTCGTCCGATTCGAAGAATTTGTTGTCCTCGGCGAGATTGTCGAGCAATCCGTGCCCGTGCTTCTCCGCGTGTTTCTTCAGCGTGTCCGGCCTGAAGAACCATTTTTTGCAAACCGTGCAAGAGTACTTTTTGTCACCGTGAACGAGCGTGTGACGCTTGAGATTCTTCAGGGACGAGCAAAATTGTCCGCAAACCTCGCACTTGTAGAGACCCGGGGCGTTCTCGAATTCATCGATTCCGCGGCCGGCAAGGTCGTCGTCGTCGGTGTCGCCCTCGCTCTTCGTCGGCGCGCGTTCCTTCCTCGCCGTCTCGTCCACGCTCGTCATCGGCGTTTCGTCGTCGACGATCTTCTCCGCGTGCGACTTCAAGTGACGAACGAGACTCTGCGGCTTCGAGAAACTCGCGTGACACAACTGACAAGCGTGAGGCTTCGTCGCGTGTATCTTCATGTGATTTTCCATATTTTTCAGCTTGTAGAATAGCTTGTGACAAGTCGGACACTTGTGATTCTTGTCGTGTACCTGCGAATGATTTTTCAAGCCCTTCTGGGTCGCGTAGCGTTTCGAGCACACGTTGCACTTGAATTTCGGCTCTTCCGAGTCTTGACTCTCGTCGGCCAGTGCCTCGAAGTAATCCTCGTCGCATAACTCGTCCTCGCTGTACGATTTTGTCGTGGCGCTCTTTACCTTGCGCGACAACGTTCTCTTCTGTTGGGGAATCTCTTGCTGCTCCGCTCGATCCTGTTGCTCGCTGTTGTCGTCGAGTTCCTCGCTCTCGTCCTCTACCGATTCCTCGACGCTCTCGTTCAACAACTGCTCGTTCAAGTATTCTTCCTCCATCTCCGTATCGATGCACTTCGCCTCGTCCTCCTTCACGATTAATTCGGTCTCCTCCAATTGGCCATTCGCGTTCAAGGTCACGAGATTCGTCGTTGTTATCTCGCCGCTCTCGGCATTACAATGAATCCGACTGTGCGAATCGTGGCACAATATATCGCTCGTTTCTTTGTCGATTATTTCTTTGGGAGCTTCGAACGTGGCGATGTTGCAGAGGAAGAGCTTCTCGTCCTGACAATCGATCGCATGCTCCTCGTGATCGACCTCGTGCTGTTGATGATGCTGCCGTTCGGTCACTGCGGTCTCGTGACTCTCCGCGTAGGCTTCTATCGCATTCGCGTAGTCCTGCGTTGTCGCCGATTGCAACTCTTGCTTGACGTAGTACGTTGTCGGCGGCGATGGGACTTTCCTCGTGAGAATTATCCGCGTCTGTGGCTCAGTCTGCGTACAAGAATCCTGGTGAAATGATAGCGCTTTTTAAGGGGCGAGCTCGACTTGCCCTTAAGGTCATTTTCGTAATTCGCAATTTGTAATTCGACTCGTTTTTCGATGCAAAAATCGCGCTCCAAAAACTCGAAAGGACGTTTGTTTGTTTCTGATAAAAAATGTCATCATATTTGGTATTTTAAATATTATCTTATCCGTTCTTATGAAATGAAACTTTATTTGACCAAAACAAACAAATTAAATGATTACCATACCGCGTGAAAAATTCGAATAAACTGTAATCAGGCGAAAAGGCTGACCGCGTAAATAAATAAATACGTTTCATCGGGATTCAGCTTACCGGGGCTCAAATTTCCATACTTCTCTTATAATTCGGAGTACGAAATAATGAATGGCGCGTCGCACAGTGAAAAAAACCGCGAAGCGAACATTTACCGTGCAAACATTTGTATACTCACGGAAATGGCAGAATTCACGGGTTTATCGTAAATGAGCCTCAATTGCGTGTCGGAACGTTGACACTGTTGTCGAAATTCGTGTGCGACACTGGCGTTGCATATGCAGACGTTGCATATCAACGACGGTAAACCGTCGTTCTCGTGTATCTCGATCGAGCCGCACACTTGAATCTTTTGCGATAAGCCGTCCTCCTGATCGGTGCAAAAAATCGGCGACAAATTCGCGCCTTCCGTCAAACAAACCCGGCAAACTCGGTCCATGTTTATCGGCGGTGCGTCGAAGTAACTCTGATTCATTGCCATTTTTCAGCGACTCGTCGACGTTCGGTTCCTCACGGAAAATTCTGCGAATAATTCGAGTTTCGTTATTAGACCGTTCGTGAAACAAATTTCAATATATAAAATAATTGTTACATACTTATGTAATATAATTAATTATAGTTTTGCAAGTATCGAATCTTTAATACCAGAATCTTTCAGTTTCAAGAAAAATTAGAAAAAAAAATGAAATGAAATGAAAACGAATGATAAATATTTCTTATAAAAAAATTGAAGGTAGAAATTAGTAATAACAATTATTATAGTTATTGATTTTCATTTGGAGCCAACTCCGAAAATTTTATTTTTCCAAAAATAGTTTAAACATCGACAAGAAATTGTTTTTCAAGATGAATATTTTCTTATCAAGCAAAGCGGCACGATAAAAAACCTTTGGCTGAAATTTTGCTCCGGCATTGGGGGACTTGAAATCGAGGAACGTTATTACAGGCTTGCATAATATATCCATGCGACGCTTCGAGGCAAAGATGATTTAATACATTTTATCGAAACCTTAAAAATTCTCAATTTTGGAAATATTATTGAAATAAAAAATCTATTTGGTATTTGAAAAAAAAAAAAAAAAGTTATCATGTTATCGCGAATAGTCGATTTTATTCGTGCATCGTACAACAATGTGTATACAAAATAAAAACAATATCTGGAAAACAAAAAAAGTGTATCATGCATGAGCCTTTAATTTTGTTGCTCTTGTAGCAAAAATTCCAAGATTAACCTCTTGAAATATCGCGAAAGCGCGTCTTGCCGTTGTGCATTTATAAACAAGAATGAATTTTAACAACAGGATATACCGAGAAAGTTTGGCGATAGCATAGTCGGTGAATAGAATGTGCCCGGCGGTTAAACCACCGACACGCTCTTTCCCGTCTGGAGAACAAAGAATCGCCGCGGCTCGAATAGTATCGTCGAAATTTCGCAAATTTCCATTCGCCAAAGTGTTCTCGGGGGCCGAAGAGTTTGTTCGAAACAAAAAAGAAAAATTCATTCAAAAAAACGAATGGTTCTCAACCTTCGTTCGCGCTGAATAACGCCAAAGTGTTTCATGCCACGATGTCGGAGACGTTGGTGTTGTCTCAGCAGTGATGCCCAGACGATACGTAACGCCGAGACATTTGTTGTCGCGTCCGAATTGCGAACGGAGTTGACCGGGTACGGGTGTTCCGTCGGATGAATTCACTAATATTCCGATACATCAACGATATTGTGCCCGCTGGGGCATTGTCGATTCACAAACGTCGCATTCTCATCGCAATGACCGTCCCGTCGCTTCGTTACTTATCCTCACTGCACCCGTTATCCTTACGATTGTACGAAGATTCGTGCAAAGTTTATTATTCAATGGCTTCTATCGGCATCCGTACGAACGATCGACCGCCCAAGTTGAGAACAATCTATTTTATCGCCCAGTGGCTCTGGCTCTCTCCCGTGCGGTACTCGCGCGTTCTTTGTACAACGAGCAAGCGATGGAGAACGACTGCGAGCGTGTAGAATACATAGAATGGACGAGGCGAAACTCACTTGGGCCGGGGAGCAAAGTGGTGGGGGATTTGGACAAGACTGGACAATTTCCGGCTTGTCCTGAGCCTCGATCTATTCTGCCACTAGTTATAACTAATTGGTCGCGGAAAGAAAACCGAATCCGAATAGTTTAATTTGTTACGAGATCGAATGAATTGCCACAATGAATTTTTGTGCGGCTTTCTATCGGTCATCGGTTGTTGCATAGAATCACCGCTGAGAAACAACTTTGTCGAAGCGATGCCGCGCGTGAAGTGACAGAAAAGCGATGTGTTCCCTAACACGCGCGGCAAATGTAAACCGCTCGAGGCCCGACGAGTTTTCGAACGCTCGTGTAATTTTGCCAACGAGCGGTAATAACAAGTCGAGCCGCGGATCGCGACAAAATTCTCGTATCTCGCGTAGGCAATTTGTCTATAAAGATGAATTTTTTTTACCATCTCATAAACAAATCGCGGTAGTGTCTAATGAAATCGTTTGGCGCGAGCGCGTGAGCGATCGTGAGAGTTCGAGGGAGGGGGTGATGCTTTCGAAGTAAGCCATTTTGGCGGGGTGACGTGTTTTCGTGAAATAGCGGCGTGTCGCTCGACGTTATTGACAGCCATATCGCGCGGTGAGTGCGCTTTTGGCGGATGAACGGTAGGGGAGTCAGTTTACAGTGACAGTACTAGTATCTCGTGCTCCCTCCTCTCCTCCCTGTCGTCGCCGCGCGGATAAAAAGCTAACCTCCCGCATGAGAAAACGAAATATCATGTGTTCGATGGTCGAATGAGAAAAAACGAGAAAAAAGGAAACGAAAAAAAAATAAACGGATAATTTTCGACCAAGCTCGGAGAGTAAGGCGTCTTACGAAAGGAGCCCAATTTCGCGCAAGATGATAGCCACGAGCGTGAGGTCGAAAGATGCAACTATAGTACGAGCGAGATACGCGGTGGTGCGGTCGGGTATCAATCTGCGCTAGGGGGGGCCAATGCACCATGGGAAGAATTTGCGACAAGCGCATGCGCATAACAGTTTACAGTTGGAGCTTGGAAGAAAATGGCGTCAGCTAAGTTTCTCGAGGAAGCTCTTAGCACGGACGTCGATGAATCGGCGGTTAACGCGCTTGTTGGATCGCTCGAGACACAGTTGGTAACGTCGACGCCGGTATCGACGATTAATCAGTCAATATCGACGAGTATAAGCCAAGCGAATAATCAATTGAACAGCGGTATATCGAACGGGGGCACCATCACCGCGTTACAGACACAGAAACATGGGGTTGCAAACGGTGGCGGCGCGATCACCTCTGTGAACAGTCTAATGACTCAAGAAGTATCAAAGTCAATAACAACGAGTACACTCGTGCCCGTTAACGTTGCGGCGACGAATGCCGTTACGCAGCATCAACAGCAGCAACAACATTCGACGGGTACGCAGCATCAGCAACAGCAAACAACCCAGTCGTCTATCGTCGCTTCGGCTACCGGTGGTTACGTTAATCAATCCGGCGCGAATCAGGTGGCCACGAGCAATCAAACCAATCTAACCAATCTCGCCAAGACGCATCAGGAATCCGTCAAGATTCTGTATCCCTCGACGGGACAGGTGATAACGACGGGAGTCGTCAACAACAAAATTACTTTTCCCGCTCAAACGGTAGCTCAACTGGCCAACGGTACGTTGGGCGTCGTTACGTCGCAGGCCGTGCTGCAGGCGACGTCGAATGTCGTCACTAACGTCGTCGGCTCGGCGACGCAAACCGGCGGTCAAAGCGTCGGCGGGGTGAACAAACAGGGAGGCACTGCTTTGGTTATCAAGACCAGCGGAACGCCTGGTATGGTTTCCGTTCCCATGTCAGTTCCCGTATCCGTAGCTGGCAATGTCGCCAATACTACGCTACAGGGAAAAGGCGGCGTTACGTCGACCATTGTGCCGAGCAATGTGCAACTCGTCAATGCCAATACCATGAGACCAGGCACGCCGGTCGGCAACCAACAGGGAGGAAAACAGGTCGCCCCGAGAGTCGTCATTGGACAACACATCATGGGAATGAGACCCGGCGGACCAGCGGTAAGACTGACTACGAGGTTGCTTTGAAAATTTTTCAATATGCCCCATTCTTTCGAATAGAACATTCTTCTTACTTATCCCGAAAACACAAATATCTAAAACCGAGATTTTCGGATTTAAGACCAGTATCTTTGTTTTTGCGATATTTTCACGTTTTATTTCGATTCCGTAATAATTAGTTGTCGTCTCAAGAAATATGCGGGATTTTTTATATGCAATATTTTTCTAATTCTTCGGTCGAAACTAAATTAAAGACGCGCGATTAAAACGCTTTCGAATGACTCTTCTTGCATTTTACTATATAAGTTTTCCAAATTTTATTGCCTATATTTTTGTCATGCTCTGGATAGTTTTTTTTCTTATTTGTATCGATGTACAATGAATGATGGAAAAAGGAAAAAAAATATGCGTCATTGATTCTTCCAGATAACGCTGCAGACAATCGGCGGTCTTCAACCCGGTGCACAGAGCCAATTGATCGTTAAAACCGAAAATGGTCAATATCATTTGTTGAGGGTAGGACCGGCACCGACGGGCACGCCTGGCGGTACCGCGGTGACGCCTAACAGTATTGCGGGGAACACGGTTGTCGCGCCAAACGCTGGCACCACCACCTTTCGCCTAGCCTCTGTGCCGGCTGTAAGTAGGCTGAACACTCAGTTCACTGGCCCACCACTCGCCACCCTAAGAAAACCTGTTCAGGTGACGCACTCTCATACCTCCTACGAGACTCAATGTAGTGATCTTGGTAGATTTTTTCTTTTTACTTTTTTTTTTTTCTCTTCTTTTCATGTATATAGATTTTTTTTTACGTCGAATCTAGTTCGATTGGAATGCTATGTCGTCCAAAAGAATTAAACTCTCGTAGTACTCGTATCGTATTTTGGATTTTTGCCGTACGTAGAGCTTGAAAATTATCAGGATTCGAGAATCGCATCACCTTCAACAACGACTCTTCCTGTCCTCAATTCA
This sequence comes from Ischnus inquisitorius, assembly GCA_963924025.1. NCBI lineage: Eukaryota > Metazoa > Arthropoda > Insecta > Hymenoptera > Ichneumonidae > Ischnus > Ischnus inquisitorius. Next base: position 5,275,780 of record OZ001245.1, on the reverse strand, counting down.
CGAAATTCCATTTCGCGGTTTGTACCGCATGCCTTCCCAGACGAATGTTGACTCGTTCGTGTTCTGCGAGCGATCGTCTCGATTGCACCTCGACTGTTTCGGATTGCGCGCTTTTTTTTCGCCCTCGACGAGTCTTGACGCGACATCGCGGAAATGCGCGTATCCTCGACTGTAACGAAGTTTGTATCCTCGTGTACGCGAAGACGATAGATTCGCACACATTTTTTTTCTTCGTAGAATTTTGAACAATTTTTATGCATGAATACACCCGCGAGGCACGATTATTCGGATGTGAACACATTTAGATGTCCCATCGGTCGTCTGACGAAAGTGCAAGTAATAAATAAGTTCGGTAATAAAAAAATTGCGAGTCTGTGCAAGGTACAAGGTGCGTTCATATACAAAGAAAAATGCAACCCGTAGAAAAAAAGGAACAACGAAAGAATTATTTTTGTTCTTGCAAAGAATTTTCATGTTCATTTTCATAGATTGGCATGATAATTTGTGAAAAGTTTGTACGTTTTGTTTTTTTTTTTGTGCATTCGAGTAGAAGTGAAAATTTGTTCGGAATGAACGGGACGAGCATAATTCTGAATATAAGTTTTGTTTTTCACAGACGGTAGCGTCGAATGTTGCGACGGCGACTGTACCGACTCCGCCGGCAACGGCAACCGCGGCTCCGACAACAAACGTGACACCTTCGACGACCGCTGTTCAAACCGTTTATGCACCAGCACAGGTAGGAATAAAAGTTCGTCTCGCATCAATTGTTTCACTAATATGCTTGTTTTTCTCTTCGTGATCCGTGCGCAATGGATATCGTTGCGAATCGAACGATCGGAGAACTCATATCGTGTATTCTTTTTTCATTTTAGCGTCAAACCACAGATAATACCAAAGAAAAGTGTCGTAGATTCTTAGCAAACTTATTAGAGTTGTCTAGTCGGGAACCTAAAGCAGTGGAACGAAATGTTCGGACGTTGATACAAGAACTAATTGATACGAAAGTTGAACCCGAAGAGTTTTGTGATAGACTCGAGAGACTGTTGAACGCGTCGCCGCAGCCGTGTCTCATTGGTTTCCTCAAGAAAAGTTTGCCGCTATTACGACAGTCCCTCGTTACCAAGGAATTGGTAATCGAGGGGATAAAACCACCGCCGGCGAACGTTGTGTTTTCCGTAGCGCCCGCGACGCCAACGATTCAACAAGTTCAACAGGTACAACAAGTTCAACAAATTCAACAAGTCCAACAAGTTCAACCGGTTCAGCAAACCCAACAAGTGCAACAAGTTCAACAAGTTCAGCAAGTTCAACAAATTCAACAGGTAAGAAGCATCGATGTTTTTCTATATGTATAGCCGTAGCGATAGAATCCGATAAACGATGAGATGGAACGATTATTCGACAAGCCAAATTCTTTCTTCAATTACCTTTTAGAGTGAAACGTAAAAGCACGACAAAACTTAAATTTTAATTAAAAATTAAATTTATTTTTCTGAAAAGTGAAGCTATAGATTTTTCTTACGATGCATTCTTATATTAAACGATGTAACTGACCATTCGGTCCATTACGAAGTTTGTGTCTCGAAATCAAATTTCCCATCGATAGCGCCGATAAGACGAACTCGATTAGCGTCGAATTTAGTGCGCGGATCTTATTGGTTGAGGCGTCGCGGCAATCTCATTGGCCGAGGCGCCGCGTCGATCTCATTGGTAGAGGCGCCCGTAGATAGTTCCGATTCGCTTTTTATTAAACCGCGCAAATGTTGATGTTTCCGCCGGAAATGTTGGCGAATGCTCCTTGACCGCGACGCCACTGCCTCGTCTTCCGGAACGACGCGAGTGGGGGAAGCGACGGCTCTCAGTCGTACTTTGGTACTGAGTGAACAAACAACTCACCGAATCGCTATTTTTTTTTTTCACTCTTCCCTCATTCCTTTGTTTTTTTGTTGTCGAACGATAGATACTTCAATCTTCTGATTTGCTAACATAACATTTCTTTCGCGATACATCGTGAAAATAATTGATTTGCCTTCATTCTTACGAAATTTCCCAGTTCCCAGTCACAATCATATTTTCATCGGAGACCGGCGATAAATATCATATAAGTGGTAAAAAAACGACAAACGAAATTTCATTCATATGTATATGTTTCGATACTTTGGTATCGTTGATTCATGAAGAAAATAGGTATTTTCTAATATTTAATTGTTTTTTTGTTGTTTTTTTCTTTTACGACAGAATCAGTTAAGGCCGAATGTGACGGTAATGGCGCCGACAGTTCCTGTAGTAGCGACGAGTACAGTTCAAACGCCATTGCGAGTAGTGGCGCCTGTATCCGTAGTAGCTACACCAACGATCATTCGTCCTCCACAGTCGGTTCAACAGAGAATGGTGAAATATCATCATTTTGTTTTTTCCCTCTTTCGATTTTTCGATTATTTTATCATTGTGATTTATTGAATTTTCTTGTAGATTCGACCAGTCACGACATTAGTTCGCACTCCAGTGACTTACGGAATAAAATCGGCAGTGGCGATCGCGGGAGCGCGACCACCGGCGCCGCATGCACAGAAAGCCGCGGCAGCGGCAGCAGCAGCAGCGGCGGCCGCGGCGGCGAACGCGGCCGCTGCAGCGACATCGGCGGTAACGACTACCACCGCGAGCCTCCCGACAACGACGACCGTTGTTAAAACAATCATAACGACGACACAGAGCAAAACAATTAATACCGCCACTACGATTAACAAAACCATAGTGCCTTCTCTTGTACCAAAAGCGACCGCTAAAGAGAAAGAGAAAAAGACTTTCGTATCAGCAGGATACACGTGAGCAATTTTTTTTTTCATTTTTCATTATCATTTCAATGGCGATTCATTCGATTTCTGAACATTACAATTTTATGTTATATTTTACTCATTACTTTCGTTTGTTTTATTTCTATTTTATCGTTATGGAATCGTCGTCGCAAAAGCAGTGCCTGATACTTGTCTAATTGCTTTTTTTGGTCCACTCATCGATGCAGGGGCGATGACGACATAAACGATGTTGCGGCTATGGGTGGCGTAAATCTCGCTGAGGAATCTCAAAGAATTCTTGGCTCGACGGAGTTCGTTGGCACACAGATACGGTCTTGTAAAGACGAAGTCTTCTTGCATTTGTCCCCGCTACAACAGAGGATCAAGCAAATAGGTTTGTCTTTATTTCACCAAGAGCAAATTTAAGATTGATCAAGAAGCGTATATTTGCATTATCGTTTACGATTGCGACGCGATATAACGATCGTTTTATTTCTTTTATTATAGTTTCTAGTTACGGATTGGAAGAACCTAATCAAGAAGTTGCAGCGTTAATATCTCACGCGACACAGGAGAGGTTAAAGAATTTAGTGGAAAAGCTCGCAGTGATAGCCGAACATAGAATAGATCTAATAAAGGTAAATGCGCGATGCTTCACCGATTCTTGAAACGCGTATTCTCGAATCGTTGTGTAAACGACGACTTCTCGACAGGTTGATCCGAGGTACGAGGTGACGCAAGATGTGAGAGGCCAATTGAAGTTCTTGGAAGAACTGGACAGGGTGGAACGTCGACGGCACGAAGAACAGGAGAGGGAATTGCTCCTCAGAGCGGCGAAGAGCCGCGCGAAAACGGAAGACCCCGAACAGGCGAAGCTCAAAGCCAAGGCTAAAGAGGTAAAATTTATTCTCCTCGCAAGCTCAAAAAAATCGAATAATCCGAATTTCTTTTTCCTCGCAGATTTTCACAAACACTTTCAGTGATAATGATCGATATTTTTTAACTTTAAAACACATTTTTTTTCTTTCTTCGTGGCAGTTTGAGTTTATTGTATTTTTTCGCAATGATTATTCGTTCGAAAAATAAATTTGAAAACACGCGTTAATCGTTCGCAGATGCAACGAGCGGAGATGGAAGAGCTCAGGCAAAGGGAAGCAAATTTAACGGCGTTACAGGCGATAGGTCCCCGGAAGAAGCCGAAACTCGACGTCGCCGGTTCGTCGAGCAGTCCGGGCAACAGCGGCGGCGCGAACGCCGCGTCTTCCGGCATGAGCCGACAAATGCCGCTCAGGCCGCGTCTGAAGCGCGTGAATTTTCGTGATTTGTTATTCCTACTCGAGCAAGAGAAAGAGACGTGTAGAACGACGACGCTTTATAAATCGTATTTGAAGTGATGTTCTATGAAGGGCAGGAACGCGAGTGACCCGCCCGACAAACGGCGCCCTACTTGCACGGTCTTGCGTGAGCTGGCCTCCTCAATGGACCTCTGGCACAGCGATGCGACAATAATTATGTATCGCGTTGCATTGTGCATCGACGAATCAACTGCGTACAATGGAGATGACGAAAGAGAGGGAAAAGAAAGTGAACATGAAAAAAACGAAACAAGCAAACAAAAACTTTATCTGCGGGTCGGCCTGGTATTTCGCATACATTCAAAGTAACGTTATTCGTACCAACGTCGATGAATAAGCATCCCTAATGTAAATGACTGAAAAAAAAAACAAAAAAAAAACGAAAGGAACGAAAAAAAAAAACATTTTTAAAAACTGTAAACAATAGATCGATCTTTATTTTTCGAAACAAACGAGAGAGAAAGAGAGAGCGAGAGAGAGAGAAAAAAAGGAAAAAAATTGCATCAACGCGAATGAGGTACCAATGTGTATGAGCACATGAGAGCCGTCGTTCTTTTTTTCTTTTGTTTTTTCTTTTTTTTTTTTTAAGTTTTCACAGTCCGTTTCGACCTGCTGAATTGAAAAAAAATTGAATCGATACGAAAAATTAATAAAAGACAAGACGGAACAATCGTGATTGGAAAAATTCGTTTGAAACGCGGTTATTTTTTGTTGGTATTCGATTCTTTTTTCTTTTTTCGTTCAAAATGTTTATACATTTTTTTTTTGCGCAGGGTCTTCATGGTGTGAATGATGTCGTGTGTGAGTCGTTGCCATATATCGAGAACTTTGCGGTTAAAAAAAAAAAAATTGTTTTTTCTTTTGTTTATATGGCCCACGTCGTGTAAATGTGTAAAGAGATTGTACGAGACAGATATATAGAGTTCGAATTCGAATGTTGGATGTACATTATGTCACAGCTATGTATATGCTTGCTGCATTGTAATACTTGACCTATACTTTTGGACACTGTAGCGCTAGCGTAATGTAATATATATGTAATAAGTATCGGGAAGGTCGAGGGAATATACCGCGAGAAATGAAAAAAAAAAAAAAGGATAGACAGAGCGGGTGCGAAGATGACGAAGAATTTTTTTTTGTTAAGAATAGTAAAAAAAAATCGTATTTTTGCAAAATAATAATGTATAATTAACGAAAACGACAAAAAAAAAGGATAAAAAAATATATACCTTGAGCACACTGTCCAAAAAGTATGGAATAATTTGTACAATACATCATTAACACGTAAAAATACTAAAAAAAAATATAGTGATAATTTCCATGTTGGTACAACAGAATATAGCTACTCGATTATTCTCCACCATAAATGATGGAATTGTTATCAGTATATTATGTTGTAATCTACATTTTCAGTGTTTATAAAAAAAAAATTATGAAAACATTTAGCTGTTACGTTTCTTTTTTTTCTCTCTTTAATTTTATATTTTTAACGAAGAAAATATTTACAATGATACGAGAAAAATACAACTGAAAAGTTTGTGGACATGGGAGTTTTTCATTCGATGCACAGTTTATACGTTCGTTTGAGACGCGACGAAGCGAGAGAGTGCTTGGAAAAATTCTGAGAAACGCTGCACACTCATCGAGTCTGGGAATAAATTATCAAGAGTTAATGCGTACTTGTGTATTTTGTAGGGAGTTCGCGTACCTGATTTATTTTCCGAAAAATAATTATTCCAACGCCGGATCGGCGATTTTATCCTCTGCGCAATCTTTCTTCCAGACTTTGAGGTAGCAGTAGCGAAACAGTGCGGTCAATCGCGAGATTGAAAAAGAATTTCGATCAGTTCTCGATGGGATAAAGATCTGCTTCAATTTCACGTTTGGCCGGATTGTAGCGTTACTCCTACTTTAATTTGTTTTATAAAACAGCATATTTTTCGATAATCTTCCATCACAATTATCTATCGTTTTGTTTCGTAGAAAAAAGCTCAGTTTTCGTGGTTAAAGATAATTCTCGCACAGTCGGAAATAAAATTTTGTACGACACTCGCGCGAGGCACTTTTTCTCGACTTGCGTGATCGCAACACTCGCACTCGTCAGAAAAAGTTTCATCACGCTCGTATCGTAATGTACCATTTTGTTACATTAAAGTCGCGTATGTTTCAAATGATCGTGGAATCTTTTGGTTTCGATGTTTTCGAGAATTTCTAGTACTAGAGTAACTAAAGAATACTTACTCCTTTGTACGAAACCAAACTCTTCTCTACGAGCAAGGCGATCAATTGGGCGTTGACTCTCGTCGCGCGGCATAAACATTAAGATATCTAAAAACTGTCGCAGATTTTCGGGCCAATTGAAAAATTAAGCATGAGTGGCTTCTATAAGCGTTTTACGAATTATTCTGGGTATTGTAACTTTTTTTTTCTGAATTTCTAGAACTGTTGTTTTTCGGTTGAAACGAATTCGTGAGTACCCTCGAGAAAAAGTTAACTTTGTCATTCATCGAATTATTTCTACCACGAAGAACGGACAATTCGCAACTGAAGAATAGCGCTGAATTAATATATTTCCAGTGAGAAAATAAATTTTCTTACCTTTGATAACGAAGTGTTTACTATAACGCTTCAAATGGAACGAATCGGTACGCGTTACGTAGAACAAACGGACTCGTGTGCGTTTCCTCACATTGGGTATATGATTTGATATCGCAATATTTTCATCGAAATCCAGAAATGTCCCTACTGCCAGTAAACAGTGAACTATACATACGTACTAAATGTAAAGATCGAAAGAAAAAGTAAAGCAAGAACAGTATCGCCGATTTGTTAATAGTATGATATTTTTACAAATTGTATGGATTTAAGCAATTAGCCCGAGAGTGAGAAAAGAAAATAAAGATACGAACAACAGATTTATCTGATTAATTGTTTCTTTGATTGAGGCTCTTCGATCTCTCGTTTTTTTGTTTTTTTATTATTAGTTTTTTGTTCTATGTGAAAGTGTCTATTTGCCACTAAAAATGTCTCCAATAGAGACTCGTAAAAAGACAAAAGGATGAAAAAAAAACAAAATCGGGCATGTAAAAGGCGCTGAAAAGATTCGAGGTCGCGGTTAGTGTCGTAGCTCGTACCCTGTGGCCGCATCGATCGATATGCGGCTTGTAGTGGGGACTGGGGAAAGAATCGAGGTTCCAGTGTAAGCAGTTTCTAACAGCAACGTAACTTTCAAAATCATCGAAGCCTTCTTTCGCGCGGCTTTAGCGCGAACCTCGCAGTAACGTAAAACATTGCGTTTCTCGAGCGTTCCTGCATGATTTCGATAGTCTCTGTACGTTTCTCTATTGGAGAAACTTTCAGATGCGAATAGAGAATTTTTGCCCATACACCACGAAAAGATCTCTCGCGACTCGATTCGATTCGGACTGCGATGTAAATGAAGCAACGTTAACCGTCTTCGCTGCTCATGAAAATCATCCCTTCACTTCGGTTATCTCAACGAACCACGCGCAAAAGTCTCTTATCGTTCGAACAAGTCGTATTTTTTTCTTCGTTTCTGCGACCGATCGCGCGAATACTTTTTGGGAAAAGCGCGACGATACCGCGTCGTGGCAATCGCGAGCCGAGAGAAAACCGATGAGGTCTCCGCGCGTATCGTCGAATTTTCAAACTGTCTTGTACCGGCGGCTTTGAGCCAGAGGCTACTCCACGCGTCGAGTACATCGAGAGAGGAGCCACACACAGGACTGGGCTTGAGCGCTCGGGGCGATCCAGAAATGGAATATAATCAGCTAGGCGCTTCGCTCGGCGAATTCGAGGGATGACAGCCCGAGGGCGCGTAGTGCCCCGCGGCCACGCGGATATTGAGTTCCGGGTAACCATGGTTACTTGTCCGGAGGCGATAACGTTTGTTCGCCTTTCCCTTATTCCCGCGGTTACGTTATCAACGCAGCGTCGTCTCAACCACTGTATATACACACCCTTGGCACATTGATTCTCCTTTCGTTCTTTGTCGTTTCTCCTCTGTTAAAACAAAAAACCATCCTACGATTAGGGAGTTCGATTATTCGCGCGACAAAAGCGTGAATTTCGTTCGTTAGTTTTTCGGTAACTGAAATTGAAGTAACAAAATTTTTCACTGTTTTCACATCGTAAATGTTATTTCATTGATTCTTATTCGCGATTGAATCTCGTCGGTCGGGCCAAGGCAATCTGCAGGTCGCGGATTCGTCGACTCGTCGTCACGAAAAAAATCAACGAAATAATTCGTCTCAACGTCCTTTTTTCTTCATAATTTTTGTTTTCTTTTTAATTTTTATAATAGGTACTGTCGCAAGTATATAATAATTATGTACAATAATTAGTATGGCATATAAATACATTTTTTTTAGGTACACCTTTGAGATATAATTAATAACAGAGAAGACCAGCTCGCTCGTCACTTCCATCCGGCTCTTTTCCATCGGGAAAGGCATTATCAAGAAAGCAATGTACTGCGAAAAGTAACAATGAAGATTGGGTCAAATATTTCCGCAAACTTTTTTCAATTTCACGCGCGTGAAGCGTCCATTCCAACTTTTCTCAATCGGTAAAAAAAATTTATTCGACATTTTCAACCCTTTTTCTTTTCTAACAGTCTCTTCTCTTCGGCCGCAGTTGGAAAACTGCATCCCCGAGTATTTTCTCGAAACGTTTCGACGAGGAGGACCGCGCTCGAGTCTATTTTTTCATACAATTTTAGTTTTTCTCTTTTTATTTTCCTTCCGGTGTTTGTTTCATTCTCCTTCAATCCGGCAAGTTTCTTCGAATCGGCGTAACACCGTCGCAAGTTCTTTCGCGCGCTTTTCTTTTGCCTCATTTTTGTCACCCGTTCTCCGGTTCGTAATTTGTCCAATGATCGGTTATCGAAACGCGATCGCCGAGCGAATTTCTTCGTTTTGCGTCAGTGCTCTCGTCGGGATTGCGTCACTGATCGTTACGACGAATACAGTCGTGGCCGCTGTTCATCGCTCTCGTTTGGCACGAGTTCTGTCAGGTGTTCATTCCCTGTCTGACGAAGAGGTATTCGGAAAATTGTTGTCCCTCGACGCCACCGCCGTTGCTCGCGACGACGCGAAAGCCGGCGTTCAGAAGCCTTGTTATGGCCTGAACGGAATTGAGCTTGCAGTAACCGTTCAACGGAAAGCGTATGACGTGACGGGCGTCTTGCTGATGCCAAGCGACGCCGGAACGAGCGTCGATAACGGCTTGCGTCGTTTCCGGAAATACCTCGTCGAGGAGAGCGCGTCCGCCGGAGAGCATTACGCGCTCGCCGAGATCGGGACTGACGTGAAGGGCAACGCACTCGTAACTCTCGGCGCGCTTGTTTTCGGTTTCGCGATTGCAGGGAGGCGCGGCGCTGTCGCCGCGGCCCGTTAGACACGACGGCGGACTCGGCGACGACATCGTCGCCCCGTTCTTTATTCGCTCCTTCTTCATCTGCTCGAGCTGCCGACACATTGCTGCGGAACGGAAACAAATTCGATTAAACTGTTTAAACGGAAACAAGCGATATCCATTGAGAAATTGATCTCCCATTTTTTTGTGTTCTTTTTTCACGATATGTTTTTTTGGCAAACGAAACTCTTTCTTTATTTATTGCGAAACAATAAAATTGAAGTCGACCAGAGTCGTGGAAACTTACGGGCAATGTCGAAGTATCTCGCCTCCTCGAGCAGCAAATCGAGATCCGCGAAATTGTCCGGTATGAGGAGTCTCGAGTTTCTCATGAAATTCAATATGTGCCGGAACATTCCACCGTCTCGATCGATGAAGTAGTGCTGCTTGAGGGAATCGAGCATTATGGGAATGCTGCCGTTGAATAGTTTCGCGAGCTTCGATTCCGGATATCTGAAAAATTGTTAAAAATAATTCATGATGTTGGTTGAAAAAAAAAAAAAAAATTCTCGATATAAAGTATATTTGCTCGTACTTCGGCCGAATCGTTATTCATTAATTTATTTATTCGTTCGACGGAAAAGGCCTTTTACGAAATGAATATAATAACAAAGTAAATCGGCATAAATAGCACAATAGAATAATAATCTTGTGTTCTTATCATTAGATTATTTTTTTTTATGGAAATAGAAAATTGGCCGACTGCTTGGGCACTCGAAGCAACGCAATGAAAAGTGTTCTTTTAGCCGTGTATTCTCGGTTGTTCGTGTTTTTTTCTTCCGAATTCTAGTCATAGGGAGGCCGCGAGGCGAGCGCCGAGCAGGTGAAGGCGCATAATATAGGTAACACAGTACCGTATATCAGCACCTGCTGCTCGGCGAATGACTCTCGGGCTTTTCAAGCCCGGAGCCAAGTGGTACTAGGCGCAGGTAGTAGAGACATACGTGCAGCTGTTCGTCTCCTCCTCTTTTGAGCATCTCGACGACCTTCTCCGCTTCCTTAATTAACTCGACTCGCGAGAGCCGTCTCGCTGTACGCATAAAATACTCATAGCCATATTCTTCCTGTCTATACTATACATAAACAAAACCGGACGCTCGTGAAAAATGGCAGTTAAATGAAACCCGCAAAAAAGTCGGCTGGGAGGGAGAAAAAAAATTGTCGTCGAAACGTTTCGACGTCGCGCGGCGCCGACGATACGCGCGACTCGAGGGAGATCGAAGCCTAGCGCGACGAAAGAACGAGGGCAATACGAGAGCGTCCGGACGCATCGATTATCGTGATCTCGATATATAGGAATAACATAACGGCGATGAGGAAGGAAGGAGGAGTTTAACTTCTCTTCGCTCGCCTCGCGCCCCCCCGCCGTTGACTCCGTATCATTTTCGTGAAAGCTGGCGGAACGGATGTTTCGTATATAACTGAGGCGCGTTATACCGGTGTTGCAGTATGCGCATGATGCACCGGAGCATTGATGTGAGACAAAACAAAAAATAATGATAATAATAAGAGCGAAAAGAAGCGACGAAGGTGGGCGAAGTAAACGCCCTGAACCGAAGCGGAAGCGAGTCATCGGGAGTGTATATCTCGCCGTGCGAGTAACATTCGCGTTAGCTCGCACGGGTGGGGATTCCGTCTCGAAGGCAGCGAGCACTCCGCGGACTTGACCGAGAGCTCCGAGATATTCGTGATAATATAGTACGCGATACTTTATAGTCGATATGATCCACTCGCACAGCCGTTGTTCCACTTTGCACATTTTTTTTCAGTCTCTTTTGCTCGAATAAGCTTCGAACATAGCGACGCACCAGTTCCCTCTGCAGCCGAATAATCGTCGCTCGGGTACGAGGCATTCGTCGCTAATGCGAACGCGGAAGAATTTCATGACAAATCATTCGAATTATTGTTATCGAACAAAAAAAAGACCCTCGAATCGGTAATTATTCAATTTCAATCCAGCGGAATTGAACCGAAAAAAAAATCGAAGATAACTAACAAGACGATTATTTTCTCGATCTTCGAGACTTTCGAAGACCTATCGTCACGACTCTCGTCTCGACCGTCTTATTATTCGTTATTATCAAGAACAATGCATCCTGATGTGCATTGCGTATATGTCGAGCGTTGATGTTTCATTCCCACAGTAAGTAAAAAAAAAAGGGGAGTGGGGGGGGGGGGGGGGGGGGGGAAGAAAAGAAGGAGAAAAAAATTGCGAGTGCAGCCTTGCAGCGATCTTTGACTCGTCGAACGACGATGAGACGGCGGAGTGAACGGGGGTGGCCGGTGGTGCGGTACCCCGCGGTATATATGCCGCAAAGTCGAAAGGCCTCGAGGCTCGCGGCCGCCGTCGTTATTATACGTTATCGCGGAGGAAGGTATGGGAACCAGCCCGGGGCTGAGGGTTCTTATTCGTAGATGCCTGTATCTGTCCGTCTGTCTGTCTATACTATACGTTAAACCTGCATATCTACAAGAGCACGTATATGTGTGTATACGTATGCGTATTGCATCCCGCCCTTCGACCCGAGAGTTCTCTCACTTCGGGCCCTCCGGCGATCGCCCAGTTTTCCTTCTATCCTTCGTCTCTCTCCCGCCGTTTCGCGCGAACTGCCCTACTCGTAACGCGGCGCGCACCCTTCGTCGTCAACGGCCTCGGAACCAACGCGTGTCGATGTATCTCGAGATTATTATTTTTTTTCCTTTTTCAACGCATATGTTAAACAATGCGTGGGTCTCGTTACTTCGTAAAGATACGAAGGCCCAATGCAATTCTAAGAATTTGTTGGCGCGTTATTAGTTCACAATTCATGAATTTTCCAATTGTTATGTTATGAATATCACTGATTGATTGAATGCGATTATATTAACTAAACTCGAAAACACTAAAAACAATTGTTAAAATTCTTAAATTTATTCGTTTGAATTTTTGTTTTTCGTTCGATTCACTTCTGCATCGTGGCCGCGGTCGGGGAAAAGCCAGAGAAGCAAAGAAATTGATCAGGGCGAAAGTACATTGTCTTCAAACCTTCGATACACGAATAAAAATACATAAGAGGAAGTTCCGAAAAAAAAACGAACTCAAATATTATCTGTTATTTCGATAGTGATTTGTTTTTGTTTAGAAATAATTGTTCGAACAGTGTAATTATATATCTTATTGCGACAAATGCAAATACAATCGCAAATTTCCTTCGCGACTCAAGGTCAACATCGTCAAATTCGATGTAAAAAAACACGACAGTCTTTCCGGCGCATGAAAAATTGCAAGCAGTCGCGAATGACCGAGCGTCTGGTTCGCGGGGCTCGTTCGTGTCGATAGTGTGGGAGTCGAGAAACCGCCGAGCGGAATAAGACCAAGGTAAATAACGAGAAAATAAACCGAACGAAGTGTTTGAGCGTAGAAGGAAAATACCGAGAGACTTTTGCGCGAGCGGGACGCGAGCGAGCGCGGGGGAGTGAGCGTGCGTCGAAGCGATCGCGGCGCGGATGTGAGAGAGGTCTCATGTTGCTTCGACTGCGCGAGAGCCTCGGAGCTGAGATGCAGGGAAAAAGAGGAGGGAAGCGCAGGAAGAGGAATATCTCAAAGAAGGTCGGAGAGAAAGAGAGCCGGGCGAAGAAGTGCCCCGCTGGCTTGGCGTGCTCTTGTGCTTTCTCGTAGCAACATTTCTCGAGGATATACAGCACGTATACGTATGTATCCGTACGTACGATACACTTACATGTGCATCTATGTATATAGATATACAACAGTATACGTATGTATGGGGAAGGAGGGGGGGCGCGCGCGCGCGCGACCGAGGGCGGAGGACGAGAGAGAAAAGAGGGCCGTGATTACCGGAGGGCATTCCTGGGTCCGGTGTGCGGGCTCTGCGGGGTCCGATCCCGGGTCAGATCCGCTCGGAGCAGCCCGAGCGGCAGCTAAACCCGCCGTTGCGATTCTATGGGAAAACGCTAAACGATCGGCTCACATCACTCAGATTCCGCGGGCGGGCGGTCCGAGAGGGTCCGCGAAGTGAATGCGAAAGAACGGCCTTTGAGATCCGTGGATGTAACGCACACCGGCGAAGGAAGAGACGATCCGCTTTCGCGTACATCGAGAGTATGTGTCCGGTCGGTCGGAAAAAAAAAAAAAGACGTACCAGAGGAACTCGTTAATTATAGGCTAATGAGTTTTACCGGATAGCGAGAATCGTATACGGGGAAAATAAAAGGACGCGGGCTTCCGTGAGCCCGCTCGTTTCTTTCGTCATTCATTCGCACCGACTTGCAGAAACATTCGTTTTTGTAAATTTGAAAATTCATTTTTTTCAATCTTGGCAATCCGGTTGTGGAATCGCCGCTGCGTAAAAATTAAGAATTAATCTTGAACATAATGGAATGAAATTAATATGAATATTCATCGATGAGCGGTAAATATGAATTGTTTGAATCCTACATCGAAAACGAAAAAATAATGTATCGATTGTAATCAACGAGGTTATTAATTACTTCGTATCGACAGAATTATAAAAAAATGTCAAATGAATATATGGAATGACAATATACATGCCCGTCCATTTACTGCAATAAATAATAACAATTTTAGTATAAATTGCGATCGCATTGAAAGGAAAAAATTAACTTTCACATAATAAAATAACAAAAGATGATTATATTCAACGGAATTACAGATTATTTCATAAAACGGAGATTATTATGACAAATTAATACGGCATCTATATTTGTTGAAGCGCGAACCGGTCGGCTTTGCCGTGCGCACCAAAAGCAATTAATTAGAGCCAGCTAACTGATTGACGAAATATTTGATCTTTTCCTCTTTCGCATAACGTATCGCTAATTATTGGTTCAACGGCTGACGCGTAATTAGCGAGCCCCCCGTTGGGCTTCCCGGCCCTACGAATAAACAGGAATAGTCGAATAAAAATACTCGACGAAATTCCAATTACCACGGTCAAACAGAGTCATTCGTTTGTTCCGTCTCTGCGTCGAATCGTTAACGCGACGCCGATGTAACGCGTAATATCGCTTGACGCATTTGCGTACCTAAATAAATGATGTTATAATTAGCCGGTCGCGCGCATTATAAACATCGCAGTTAATATTTTATTAGAGAAAGGAAACGCCGTCCGGGTCTCGAAGCTCGGCCGGGAAACACAAAAGAAAAAAAAATTGGCATTGAAACTCGCCAAAATCGGATCTCCGAATTTCTCAATGCACCGTTCGAATAAAAATTGGGAATAAATTTTTCAAAAAATTATGCGAGGCTCGATTGCTCCGAATTCGTCGAGGATAAATTATTTTTCCCCGGTGACACCGCGAAAGGCCGCTCGGAGGAGCGTAACGGACAAAAAAAGAAAGAAAATGAACATACCGTTATAAAGCATATCGTGAGCATTGGTTATTTATCGTACGATCGGTAGTCGCGCGCGTCGAGCGTTCAGTGGTAACGATTCAGTCGGGCCGAGTCCGGTGTGGAGTGTCGGGACGGGGGTGACAAATGTAACGCCTGGGCACCCGGCATCGCGGGCGTTACATAGTAGTAACGGACTCGCGAGCTACATCGCGACGATTCTACACTCTCTCGTCCTTCCTGTATCAACTGCACAATCCCCTCTCCCTTCTGGCCCGCTCGCGTCGCTCGCGGAAGCGTTTTATAATGATTTGCGGTCACGGAGAGATATCGCTGCGCGCACCAGGCATCTCCTGGCGCGTTGGGCATTGGGTGCAGCAGCGGCAACTGATAAAATAATCCGGCAGGTAATCGCGCGCGCGCTCACACCCAGTCGCGCTTCGCTATGACCAACGAGCGGATGTATCATTATAGCGTGTACTCGCATCTATATAGCGTATACTTTCAACAAAACAATAAGGTCAACGACACGTAATGAGGGAGGAAGACGCAGCGAAGCGTGCCCATTTGCATCTAGGCGCATACTTGCAAGGATATCGGGTTTTAATGGGTTCGCACAGTCATTGGCCGCCGCGATATGAATCATCGGATAAACTAAAGATTCTTCATAGAGTTCGTTATTCTGCAGTTTCTTTCGTTGAACTTGAAGATTTTTTTTTAAACAAAAACGTTGGCTTCCTTCTCCGTATTTGGAGATAAATCGGAAAGAGTTCCGATCAAAAAGAAAAAGAGAGAGAGGAAGCAAAGACAATGGAACCATTTTAAAAAATTTAAAGCTATTCTGACTTTTAGTTTTTATTTCCATTTTTGTATAAAAAGCCTCTGACGTATTTTATGAGTAAGAAGTACTATTATTATTATTATTGGAAGTTGGATTTTTGCTCACTTTGTCAATGTCTCGAGGGAGGACGTGTAGATCGTGCCGCCGACGTCGATGTGAACAGGTGCAGTGTACCTCGAGGCCGCTGCAACGCACGGTATTCCCGTCATTTTGGCGTTGTAAGCCGCAGATGCAGCGGCTGGCGGTGCTGCGGGCGTCGGTGGCGTCGGCGACGAGGAGTTCGACATTGGTGGCGACGTTGCTGGCGAACTGCTCGGCGACAGCAATCTGACAAAGATACTTTCAACATTAGGCGACATTAGACCTGCTACCTGTATCAATACAATAACTTTCGTAATTAATCAACCTCTCTTTCAATTACAAATAATAATAACAGTAGCTTCGAGGGATAAGGAGAAAAGTACGAAGCGTATCAGAGGTAAGGATAATTTCTCAAGTTGAAAGGATTGAAGACAATTTTTCGAGATCCGGGAAGATGAGAGAAAAAATGTTACAGCAAAATGGCGTATCGGTACCTCATTTTAATCTGGGCGCTAGGGAACATATTGCGTTGTGCCGTCAGCTCCACCTTTACCTCCTTGCCGTCGGCATCACATTTCCGCCTGCAACGAAAAACGAATAAATATCATTCGGCGGACGTTACGAATTATCCATACAACGAATGTAGGATTCCAACGAGCGTCACGAATCGGTCGGCGGTTCTCGAAAGCTCGTTGTGAAAACTGCGAACCGCGATTACGCGTTTCGAGTTCTAAAGACCATGAGTGCAGGTATCATCAACTGGGTTTATAAAACTCGATCCGTATCGCACCATCCGTTCCCGGCTTACGGATAATTTCAGTCTCGGAAATGAAATGGTTTTTCAATCAAGTTCTTCTTTGATCGTTTTCGTCATGGGGTAACCGGTGGCATGAAAATTTAAGTTTAATTTTAAGATTAAGTTTAAATTTAAGTTTGATTTTAAGATTAAGTTTAAATTTAAGTTTGATTTTAAGATTAAGTTTAAATTTAAGTTTAATTTTAAAATTAAGTTTAAATTTGAGTTTAATTTTAAGATTAAGTTTAAATTTAAGTTTAATTTAAATTTAAATCCATTACGAGAGAGAAGGTTCGTAGAGATTCGTAGCTCTTCGCTCTCTAGCCCTTTGCAAATCTATGACGATTTTTCAGAACTATATCCTTCAGATCTTTATCCTATTCGGAAATATTTTCCCGCTTAACTTTAGCCCAATATAGTTATATCTCTATCTTGCATTCTGATTTTTTCTTGTTATCACAGATATTCCGATAAGACGACAAAAATTGGGTGGAAATTTAGAAAACGGTATTGATAAAAACTGTGACGCGTTTCTCTCAAGTTTGCTGAAACATCGTCAGCCAATGGAAATAGCATTGAAGTTTTATTACTCTTCAAGAACATCTATGCAGTTTCTATCAGCGACGGAATTACGATCCTTGACCCGAGAGCCGCCGGACAAAGCAAAATCCGATTAACGTTTCGTCAATTCCGATAAGCGATAAACCAAACATTTAATGCTAAAATAAAATATCGAATAAAATAATAAATGGACGCGGTCCACGTTCATTTACATCGCTATACAATAACAATAATTGTTTATTTATAAATAAAATTTCATCCAATAGAAAAAAATAAATCTCTTATCGTCGCGTCTCCGTTAAAATATTTTCTGAAAAAAAAAAAAAAAAAAAAAAAAAAAAAAATAGATATCGTATAGCAACAAAGGAGCTATAAATGCAGCGACACAAGTCGCAGAAGACTTCTCCCGTTCACGGCCATTATTTTCATCGCCATGCCTAGGTATATCTCACGCGGAGACTGGTTCTTCCGCGGTACAGCCCGAGGTTATGTTAAAATGCATGCAGCAAACGCTACGGAGGATATAGGGTCCGTGCGATGCTTGTGCGAGCGGAGCCTCGAAGCGAAGAGATTCTTAGCGGTAGGCGAGTGAGAGAGAGAGAGAGAGAGAGAGACGCGGGGGTCGCCAGCGTGCGCCGAGAACCGCAGGCAAACGGAGCGCTCGAGAGCGTTGCAATGCGGAGGGGTATGTATGCACACCCGACCTCCGGTTGCGGGTGGAGATTCCTCTCTGTCTTTCTCCAACGCTTGGCATTCTCTCCATCCCGTCCTATCCTCGCTTTCTCATTCCCTTCTCCTCTGCCTTTCGTTTCTTCCCTCCCCCGCGCCACTCTCCACTCCACCCCTTTCGCCGCGACTGGGCGAGATGCGACCGCAGCATCCAACGGAACGGCCGCCTCGTGGCTAGCCGGAGGCAAACAGCGCGGGGTCCAGGTATAGACGCTGTTTCCATCGCCTCGGGGCCTCACAACTCTCCATGGCGTTATACTACGTAGAGGAGAATACACTGACATGCCTCCACCTATTCATCTCGCTCGTTCTGCTCTCTCTCCCTCTCTATCTCTCTCCGCATCTCCTCGTCTCTCTATCTATTTCCTCCTTCTCTTGGTCCATCGCGCGGATCATCTCTCAGAGTCGCGCTATTCTATATACAGCCTCTTCCTCGTCCGGGACGGGGAGGCAAGAGAGATCACACGGATTGCAAGCGTTGTGGATGTTACGTGTACCGATGCAACTTAAGCGCGGAGTATTGGTATTATGCACGTGCATCAATTTCGAGCTATATAACATTGAACGGGGCGAGGCTGCGATGCACGGAATCCCACACAGAGATGCGCGGCACGAAAATGCGGAGATCGTCTCTTCCCAATGCCCCGCGAAAGCCTCGGGTCGCATTCCGCCACTCGGCTGTATCTACATATGTATGTTTGTACTCGCTCGTATATGGGGGAGGGGGGCGACAGAGACAGAGGGGAAGGTTGGCTGAGGACACCGGCTCGCCTCGGGCCTTGCGGCCCCGGAGAACTCTCCCGTGCTCTCCGTACCCGAAATGCAAATTTGGAAATGTCTCGCTTTTTCTCTCGAATATCTTCTGCTTCTCCGATGCCGTCCCGCCCGACTCCCCCCCCCCCCCCCCCCCCCCCCCCCCCCCCCCCCCCCCCCCCCCCGACCGTTGGCTTGCCGTCCATATAGACCCGTCATTTCGAAGCTCCTCGCTTGTCCCGACTTTTGCCCCTCCGCGTTTGCCCCCTCGAATATTACTTTAAATACGACCCGCCGGGCGCGACCGATGAAAATGAGAAGCTCGTCCGCCCGAGCCGGCTATCCTCGACAAATCGACGGCTATTCGTTATCCGGAGAAATTTCAGTTCATGCACGACGGTATATTTGCGGATGCTCGCAGGGTATGCACGGTTGACGAATTGGCGCGTTTACATTCAAAGGTGCGTGGTTTATGAGGATTCGCTACGGAACCACTGCAATGATATTCTTTCGGAACTTGTTTTTTTATGCAACAAGAAATCTTTGAACTGATATGTATTTTTTTAAACCCAAATCGAGATAAGATGTTTCGTGGAAGGTGAAACAGAATTATCTAATTTTTAATGATTATTGTAAAATGATTTTTTTATAGAAAAGCTGTCAGTTGCACTGAGAAATTTGTGCAAATTAATTTATACGATATTTCATTGTACGTAAACAGAAAGATGAGAGAATTCGATAGGTACCGGTGTAACGGCGCGATGTCGGTGTTTCTTCCGTTACACCGCTCACTCTGATGGATTAACATACACGAGACCTGTATTTAATTACGCAGAGGAAGAGACGAGTGAAATATGTATAGAGAGCGAGATGGAATTACGAGTGCATCAACAAGTAGTTACAGGCGTAGGCCGTGTAATGTATAGATATACATATATATGCATGTAGTATATATTTTTTTCCCCCTCGACGTATTAAACGAGATATAGCATCGATGTATATGTATATATTATGGGGCCGTGGATGCTTCTCGCCTGCCCGTCGATCCTTCGCGCAGGTACCTCCAAAAGTGACTCGTTAAATCCTCTAATTGAAGATCGGAGCCCTCCCTCCCCCTGTTAACGGTGGCAACACATACCGCGCGTTTGTTATTAGCGAGTTTGACGTAGTCGAAGAGGCTCGAGAGATCTTTGATGGGTTTCCTTCGCTCCGAGAAGGCTCGAAGAGTACGGGGAACGGACGAACGAGAGAACGTCATAAAGAAAGTTACGATCGAATGATCTCCCTTAAGCGTTGCTGACGCGTTACAATGGTCAGAAATTCATGAAGTGCTTTTATTCTCGCACTTGACGAAATCGAGGTTGCGCAAGGCCGGCCGATACGGATTGCGCGCGGTTTTCATCGTCGCGGTTAGTGTCGTCTCGCGTACCCTGGACGTTACTCGAATAGTCAACTCGTGTCAAAAATGTTCACATTGTCCGAAAAGACTTGCGACACTTTCCGGGCCGTCTCGTAGCTTCCCCCGCCATGAGCTGCATCGATATGCGCCTCGAAGTGGGGACTGTACAAAGAATCGAGGGACCCAGAAACGAAATTCTAGCGTATCGCAAGACGGTGGCTCATCAACTTTTTTGAAGAGGAATTTCCGTAATATGTCGACTTGAAAATCCACTTCCGGTATCTTGCTGTAATACACGGCGGCTTCGCGCGACCTTAAGATTTTTTTTTTCAAGCCCTCGGTGTTAAGACGCATCTCTTAAATATACATTCCGCGTCTTTTTACGGAAAACTGTCTGAAATAACATTTACACTAACAACTTGGGCGAGCAAGTGCAGGATGCGTAGTTTTGCAGGGTGTTTTATGGTGAATTTCGAGCACGAAGAAGCAAACGATTAAACGCGTTCAATTCTGCGGAGCATGAGGATGAAAAGAGACAAACTTTCGAATAAGCGAAAAAGAGAGATTGACTATATATATATATTACGATACATAATAGTGGTCGATCGGAGAGCGCGTGCCGACCGGTTTGGCTTGCCGCCGACGCGTCGCCTCGACTCACATGCACACGAGAATCGCAAATTTATTGATGCGGTACGCGCCGGAGACTGCGATACAGCCCATCGTGTACTCCTTCGATCTTTTGAGGGTACGATGCGAAAGCCCAGAGCGAGGGTCTCTCGTACAAGATTCTTCTCTTCTGTTTTTTCTTTGCAGGTTTTTTATTCACCTGACTCCTTATATTCGCTCAACCTTCGAGTACGTCGAGTAAATCGCATACGATGGACTGGAGGCGCGTGGCTGTTCTTCGCTGGACCTTACTACTTGGAAAACGAAATTCCAAATCCAATTGGTTTTTTTTTTTTTAAATCAATTTCGTCCGACCAACATTGTTCCCTACTTTCGCATGATTCGACGAGTCAGAAGGTTTCCTTTGATTTTCTTTTTTTCACACTGAAAAAACAATCGGAGACCGAGCCAACGTGCGCGAGAGGTCGAGGCGACGAACCTCGATTTAATCGAAACAGTGAGATCGTCGTTGAAGCAACCCCCATTCAGTTGGCTCAACCGATCGCGCGTATGTTGGCTCCGTTTCCAATTTTTTTCAACGCAACATAACTTTCCGAAATACTCGAGATTGTTTCGCGAAACGTTAAATTCATTCGAGGATGGATATTCCGAGATATTTCTTGCAGAAAGAGAATATCGAAGTTGCAGCGCGAAGGCTAAAGACGGTCTTCTGTCGGCGACTACACTTTTGAGTCCGAATGAATTTACCGCGTCGCAGGAAGTTTTACGCTTTCTTCGGTAATACGGGCGCGCCTCGAGTTTAAACTGGAACGGAAACTTTAAGTACGCGTGCAGTTACAACTCGCGGCAAGTCTCGAAGTTTTACCGTATAATATGTGTGTCTGCGTACGTATAATATACATATATATACATCGAACATTTCGTCGTCATGCGTTTACCCTCTCGCCGAGTCTCGGCAACCCCCCGAGGGAGAGTCGCTCGCTCGTCGATGCTGTGCGAAGAAACGACGCATCGCGAGAAAACGGGGTCGCGAAATTCCTCCCGGCTCGTTTCTCTTCGTGCGCGGTACGAAAACGTTCGATGATTTATCGACGCCACGGAATAGTGGTGATTTCCTCGCCGGGGCGACGATCTTGTGTCTTAAGGCTTGACGCCTCGTACACACACGCACACAGTATATATACACTTTATATACATGCGGAGACAGGAGAAAGAAAGATATATACGTGCTGAGTGTGTACTCGGACGATGTAGTGGAATCGATGGAGCAGCGCGAATCGTTCTTTCCGAGACAGCAACTCCCGAAGCGCATTCGCTTCGAAGAAGATGCTTTATTGGCGAAAGTGAACGATACTTTACAAGCGTGTTCGTTTTGTTTCTCGCACTGTTGTGTAGACCTCGCCGTTGTTGTTCCCTCGGGCATTGGGTCTCTTGGCGACGATGCTCGCTAACTCATTTTTCAAATGATTCAATCCAATTTCTCTTTGTTTTTTTCTCGATCATTCGGACTACCCCGAGATTTTATTGTTGAATTATCCGAACAGAGAAAATAATATTTTTTTGATTTGTGAACGCTCTATTGTTTTTTGTTGTACTTTTTTTTTCCTACACCACCTTGAGATTTTATTGTCCATTATTGTCGAGACGAAATGAAAATAGGTATATAGTTATATAGAAGGCTCGAGGATATGCCCACAGTTTCTGTCTACCATGGCCAAAAAAATAATTGAAAAAAAATATAGTAATAATGAGATTTCTCGAAGATACGGGTTTATCTCTCCGTGAACCTCCCTGTCTCGGTATATCGAGACTTTCATCTGCCGTTTCGCGCATCGCTTCGATTATGCGAAAAGTAAGATCGCTTACGAGCGTTACGACGGTGCGCGCAAGAACGCGCGGCGTAAATCTCACCGCGAGCGCGAGTATCCTATTGCCTGATGGGCACTGTTTTGCGACATCGTACGCTGCTTTCTTATGCAAGCGCGCAAGCGGCAGCGCGAGCTATCTGCATTGCTTATGGTTGCGCATACCGCGTTAGTTCGTTCGAATTATGCAGCGTCGTCTTGTCCTCTAGATCAATAGGTAGTAACGCCAGTTGCTCGATCCTCACAGTTTTAAATCCATCTTAAACTTCGCACTCTCGGCTGTAGAGGGCGCCCCTGTTCCTTCACGACGCCATTACGTCTTTCTGTGCGATCCGAGACAGTCGTAATAAAAAATCGAAGTGATTCTTTTATTATTTTGAGTGGTTAATTGCAACAAACAACGAAAAAATGAGTTCACCATCAGCAGAAACAGCAAGGCGTTCAAGAAAACGACGAAGTTCGTCGCGGGACGCCTTTTTGGAAAAATTACGGTGCCTGGAAGAAGAGTACAAGCGATCGCGGCCCAGGGACGCGCGGTCATGGTCTCGACGAGAACGTTCGAGATCGCGTTCTCGGGACGCGCGGTCGAAATCCCGACGAGGACGTTCGAGATCGCGTCATGGCAGACGCACGTCGAGAGACGATTCGGACAAAGAGAATGGCGAGCGTTTCGCTGATAATATCAGACGACCGTCACATTCTAGTCGAATTCGTTCAACTTCGAAGAGGCGACGAAGAACCCACTCGTTGAGTGAATCCGACGAAACGAACGGCGAGCGTTATCCGCGAGAAACGTCACGTTCCAGTCGAGAAAAGTCGAGCAATCGGGAATCGATGAGCTCGGTGTGCGAGTCTGGCAATGAGAGCGGCGAGCGGAGTCCGCGAGACCCGTCACGCTCGAGGCCTTCACCGTCGGAGAAGCCGGTAAAGCAGAAGCCTGCCGTGGAACAAGAAGCCTCAACAGAGCTCAACGAATCGACGCTGGGCTTACTCGGTGAGGATCCGTCCAAATACGATCAAACGGGCCCCGATATTCATCTTGCAGTAGCGGAACGTTGGACGAAAATATTGCGAGACGGTTTGCCGAAAGAACAAAAGAAGGATCTACAAGAAAAGTATCCAACTATTGGTAATTGTCGTCTCACAAAGGCGCCAAAGCTTAATCCCGAAGTAAAAACGGCGTTGTCGGCGACGGCGATAAAAAAGGATACGTATCAATATCTCGCCCAAAATCAATTGGGGGCCGGTATCAACGCTATCGGGGCGGCATTAACGGAAGTCCTCAAAGCCGAAAACAGCAACGAACAGACGATCGATACGTCCAAATTTATCGAGCGTTTGGCCGATGCGGGTCGAATTTTGTCGGATTTACATCACGACATGTCGAAAACGAGAAAATCGTTCATCGTTCCGGGGTTAAACCCGATCGTGAAACATATCGCCGACGAAAGTTCGATTGACACGCTTTTGTTCGGAGAGAAATTTGCCGATAATCTCAAGGCCGCCAAGGCTATGGAAAAATCGTCAAAAGATTTAGTCAAGCAGGGTAGCGGATATCGGAAGACTTTCGGCACGGAATCCCGAGAAGACAATCGCCGCTTTCAATCGTCGCGCCCAAGGTCGCGTGGATATTCGAGTCAGCAGGCGTCAAACTGGCGTCGTCCCTCCGCGATGAGTCTCCGGGGCACTCAACGGAAGGGACAGAAGGCGAGAGACTACCGGCCCAAGGAGAATCGTCAACGCAAGGATTAGACTCGGTGAGAATTGCAGGGAGAGTAAGATATTTTTTCTCGGAGTGGGGAAAATTAACGAGTGACCCGTTCATTTTACAATGTATACGAGGTTATATTATCCCGTTCGAGAGTCAACCGCAGGAACGATTAAATTTTATAGAGCCGAGATTATCGTCACAAGAAAAGCTCGCTTGTGATATCGAAATTGACAAATTGCTCAAAAAAGGGGCAATTTCTAAATGCAATCCGAGTAAATATCAGTTCATCTCACCGTACTTTTTAATTCCGAAGTCTAATGGCGAGATGCGGTTTATTCTCAATTTAAAGGATTTAAATAAGCACATTTTGGCGCCGCATTTCAAAATGGAGGAGAAAAAGACGGCTATGCGTCTTATGCGTAGAGATTCGTTTATGGCGTCTATTGATCTTAAAGATTCGTATTTTTTGATTCCCGTGGAACAATCGTACCGGAAATACCTCAGATTTAGCTATAAAAATCAGCTATATGAATTTAACTGTATGCCGTTTGGCTTATGCACGGCTCCGTTCGTTTTTACCAAGTTAATGAAACCGATAGCTGAATTTTTGAGGTCGAAAGGTTTCGTGTCGGTATTCTACTTAGACGATATCCTCTTGTTCGGGGAATCGGCACGCGAGTGCCAAAGAAACGTCAGGAAAACTAGAGAGTTGTTGGAATCGGTAGGCTTAGCGCTTAATCTCGAAAAATGCAATCTCGTACCTACGAAAGAAATAAAGTTTCTCGGTTTTCTGTTCGACTCAAGACGATTTTGTTTGAAACTAACAAGAGAAAAAAGAACACAAATATACGAGCTGGCAATGAAATTCCAACAAATCCGACGTTGTAAAATTAGAAAACTCGCGGAATTTATCGGCGTGTTAGTAGCCGCGAGCCCCGCGATTCGATATGGTTTACTGTACACGAAAAATTTAGAAAGAGAGAAATTCTTAGCGTTGGAAAATACGAACGGTGATTACGACAAGGACATGACAATTTCGGGGAAATTAATTCCGGATTTAAAATGGTGGGCAGAGAATATCGAGACGTGTATAAACCCGATAAGAGAAGATCGTTTCGAAATGGAAATTTTTAGTGATGCATCCCTCAGTGGCTGGGGGGTTGCATGTGACGGAGAACGAACCCACGGATTCTGGAATAACGAAGAACGTGTAGAGCATATTAATTTTCTCGAATTAAAGGCCGTATTTTATGGACTAAAATGCTTCGCGAAAGACAAACGCGCGTGTGAAATATTACTCCGTATCGATAATACAACAGCATTGTCATATATAAACCGAATGGGTAGTATTCAGTTTCCGAAACTATCGAAATTAGCAAAGGAAATATGGCAATGGTGCGAAGCGCGTAATTTATGGATTTTCGCGTCGTACATTAGCTCGAGCGATAATAAGGAAGCCGACTCGGAATCGAGAGTCGTACAAAGAGAAACCGAGTGGGAATTAGCCACTTGGGCGTACGAAGAAGTAGAATTATCATTCGGGGGATTCGATATAGATTTGTTCGCGTCAAACGCCAATACGAAATGCAAACGATTTATATCATGGCACAGGGATCCCGAGGCGTGGGCGGTAGATGCGTTTACGGTGCCGTGGACCGATTTATATTTTTACGCGTTTCCGCCGTTTGCGATTATTTTACGAACAATTCGAAAAATAATTTCGGACAAGGCAGAAGGAGTTCTAATTGTACCCTTTTGGCCAACGCAGTCATGGTACCCGGTATTTAATAGACTACTCGTCTCAGAGCCGATTCGGTTCAAACCCGAAAATGATTTATTAATCGATAATTGCAGACAACATCATCCGCTACGGGCGTCACTTTCCCTGGTTGCCGGGAGATTATCGGGCAAGCGTTTGCGTTAAGAAGCGTACCTCAAGACTCTATCCCGGTTATGATGGCGTCTTTGTCGGATGGAACCATCAAACAATATCGAAAACCATTAAATCTCTGGTGGGATTTTTGCCAAGAGAAGAAGGTTTCTCCCTTTCACGCTCCGGTTCCAAGAGTTGTCGAATTTTTGACGTGTTGCCTAGCTAAGATAAAGACATACGGTACACTCAACTCGTATCGTTCGGCTCTGGCGTTAATCGTTGGAGGAGACATAGGCCAGGACCCGGTTATTAAAAGATTTTGTCGCGGTGCGGCTCGTTTGCGGCCTCAGACGGCGAAATACGAGGAAATCTGGGATCCTGACCCAGTACTATGTCATTTAAAGACGCGCTGGCCTCACGAGGCACTGTCGCTTGAATCGTTGACTAAAAAGCTAGTCATGCTGTTAGCATTAGTTACGGCTCAAAGAGTACAAACACTTACAAAGATAAGGTTGAGTAATATTAAAAAAGTCGGTCCTGAAATAAGAATAAAAATAACAGATACAATAAAAACATCAGGTCCGGGAAAAACTCAGCCGTTATTACTGCTACCGTTCTTCACGGAGCAGCCGAGCCTGTGCGTTGCATCGGTGTTGTGCGATTATATAGAACGCACAGCCCAGATTAGAGATAATAACGATATTTTGTTACTAACGAGTAAGAAGCCACATCGACCTGCAACGACGCAATCGGTTAGCAGGTGGCTTAAATGTGTGATGGCCGAATGTGGAATTGACGTGAATATGTTTGGGTCACACAGCACAAGGCACGCCGCTACGTCGGCAGCATTTCGAAGAGGCGTCGATATCGAAACGATACGAAAGGCGGCGGGTTGGACCCAAAAATCGAGCGTATTCGCGCGGTTTTATAATCGTCCGGTGATAAGGAATACGAGTGTGGCGAGATCGGTTATTACCGCAGTCACCTAGGCGCAGTAATAACCGTACGATCATTATTAATAATCTTTAGAGTTAAGCGTTATGTTCAAGTTGTGTTCAAAAAGTTATGTGACAATCGCATTAAAACGTTTAAATACAAATTGCATCAACCTTTAAACAACTACCTATTGATCTAGAGGACAAGACGACGCTGCATAATTATACGATCAAACGAACTTACCTAAGTGATGTTCGATCGTGATTATGCTAGTCGTCTTGTCCGAATAGATCAAACCCACCCTGTTATTCCCAACCCGATATTGATCTATTCGGGACGCAATTTGTGGGCTTTCAAATGTAATGGCGTCGTGAAGGAACAGGGGCGCCCTCTACAGCCGAGAGTGCGAAGTTTAAGATGGATTTAAAACTGTGAGGATCGAGCAACTGGCGTTACTACCTATTGATCTATTCGGACAAGACGACTAGCATAATCACGATCGAACATCACTTAGGTAAGTTCGTTTGATCGTATAATTTTATGTCTACCATGCACGACTACGCATGGCGCATAATATCGTGTATCGAATTTTGCGAAAACCAAAGTCGGATCTCCGTCTTGTTTTCCGCGGCGAATCGTCCCTCTCGCGCCCTTCTTTCTCTCGCGAACGTTCGTTTGGAAAGATCTGCATCTAAGCGGTAAGAGCGTTGAGGGAGCTTTACACTATTTCTGCGCGTAGATAACGTGCTTATTACTGTGCCTGTATAGTACACCGCGTTCAACGTACTCGCACGAAGAGACTTATATTATTCCAATATCGTTGCGTGCGCGCGCGCGCGCCCCTTCGCGTCTACACTCAAACCTCACCGCGTTGAGCTCATATTATACGATCTCGAATGTATTTATGCGCCCGGCGCAAGAAACTCATCGTAAATCTCGCGTGCCCCCACGGGGTGCTCTCCTTGGCAACTCTTTAGCTTTGATCCCGCACCAACACACGGCAACTGCACACAACTGCGCTATAGAAACTCTGAGCGCGAAACTTTGTGTAATCGTTAATAAACAATATTCTTACGTTGATTTACTCCGTTTCGAGCGCACGAAAGAGTTCGCTTATGAATAACGATACTATTTCGTGAGATCTACGAAAACATCTAACGTAGAACAAACATTCCAAAAAGGCATTTGAAATAAACCAAAAAGGTTCGTATCGAGAATCGTTGCATCATTCCGCGCGGCTGAGTGGTTTATAATCGAAAAAAAAAATCACAAAAATACAGAGCCATGTTGCGTTTTCAAAAATATTCATCAATAGGAACGATGAAAAAACAATGTAATTACCGTTATAGATGTAAAATTCGATACTTCCGTTAATTAAAACAACATTCAATTGAATAAATAACAGATCGAAAAACCTCTTGCAATCGTATATTTAATTTACGAATGAAACACGATTCGTTACATCGTCGCAAAAAAAGAAAAAAAAAACAGAAGCATGCAATATTCGTGTTTATTAGCCACGCGAATCGATGATTAAAATAATTTTTCGTCGTCTATGCCGATACATTAATAACGCCCTTCCCACGAATTCGTAAATTACAATAGACGAGAAGTGTGCGCAGCGCGGGAGGGATTGATCCGCAAAACATGAAACGTGAATGCGAGTGAAAAAGAAAAAAATCCCTCCCATTGCCCCGGGTTACGCGAATTTCCCAGATTCCGGCTCATCGCGAAACAGGCGAGATCCGTGTAAATATATTTTTTTATAGGAATCATCACCGCACATTATAATATCGCCCTCGCGTGCGGACACATCTCGCAGTCGTAGGGGAGAGCGGGGCAAAACGGCATACCGGGGCAAAATGGTATTCACGGACAATGGGACCAGGGCAGAATGGTATTGGGGCAGAATGGTACAGCAAAAAAATCTACTTCGACGGGACTTTCTCTCGTCCCATTTTGCCCTGAGTCTATCATACGGGGGACTTAATTTGACCATTTCGTACCATTTTGCCCCGGTATGCCATTTTGCCCCGCTCTCCCCTACACGCGCGCTCGAATCGCGCGGTTTACATGAGCATCGGTTATATCCGAAGCCGTGTCTGCACTTGCGAACCCGACTAATTTAAATATTTCCCACGATATTTCATCGTTTAGAATCTGACATTCGAACGAATGCTCGACGGTTGAAATTCGCAATGCACGACCTACGGGCAGGAATGGAGTTTAATACTGCACAGCTTTCGTGTAACAAAACGCGGTTGTAACCGCGCGCTTGTGTGCGCTATATGTATCCACCGGTTGACTAGGTTCCAACATTACGAATACGAAAGCGACGTAAATCTCTCGGTGCCTGGTGGCGCTACAGTGCCGCATATTCTCGCCGATCCCCCCCGCCCTCGAGAACCTCGCTCGCCAATCGTGTACGTGGATAAACACCACGGCTATGTATATATATCATGCGTATTATACAGGTACATACGCGGGAAAACGAGGCACGCTTTTTCCACGTATAAAACTATCGACACACCAAAATAAATGTAACGACCGATCTTTTTTTCTCTCTTCTCGTAGTTCCAAACGTACAGAAGTGATCAATAAAAATTGCGGCTTCTCGTTAAAACACTCCGGAAATACCGGACAAAAAAGTATTCGTTGAATGCAGCAAAAAATGTTCTCTTAAAAAATCTTCCTCTTTCGTGCGAATTCCAAAGTTTAACATTTTCTTGAAAACAATAAAAAATCGGCGAAGTTTTGTGTTTTTGTCGATCGGAACATTGAAAAAATCATTATTTTCATCGGAGAGGGGACACGGCTGCAAATGTGCGCGGGTGTCCGAGCAAGCGTTTCGCAGAGGCGATGCGAGGCGTTTGATAGAGAAAATAGGATGAATATGTAGAAACTTGTGAATGCGACGTAAGAACTGTAAAACGTGCGCGGTCTTCGATGCGGGTATGGAAGCGTGTTGGCTGTATGAAAATCGCGTTACGGTGCATAAGGCGAGCAAAGCCGATCTATCTACCTGTCCGCGTAAAGCGCCCGCTCGGCGTCTCGCTCTCGCTCGCGTTTCTCGCGAATATCTACACGTCTGGCTGCACTCGCATGCGGCAAGGCACCTATAATCTCGCGCGCGCCAAAGAGCTACGGCTGCGGCAATAGCAAGGAGGCACTCCCGACACGCGCCAATGCATGTCTTGCTCCATTTCATCCTCGGCTCGCTATTTCTCCCCCACCGTCCCTCCGCCGCTTACTCACCTACTTACTCGCGAGACGGAAATTCTGGCCGAGAGTCCGAGTCTCTCGAGTCGCATTGAATCGCCGCTGACGGTAGAATTTATGAATACGCGCGACATAGATCAACCGATCGGACCTTTTTTCGTTTTATTCATTTGCATGTTTCCCGTCGGCAACTTTTTTTTCTCTCACCCAAATTGTCGCAATCCCAACGTGTTGGATCGTCATTGTTTTCGCAATGTTTACCGCTTTTTTTAACGAGGACGCGTCGTCAGTCGTTCGGAAAATCGTATTAAATTATTTTTTTTCAGTACACTATGTTACCTGATAAAAAAAAGCAAATGAAGTAATATTCATTCGATTCATACAACGGACTCTCGAAACATATGAAATTATTTGTAACGATTGCAAAATTATTTGTAAAAGACAAAAAAACACTATATACGTTTTACATGTTATTACATCGATGGATATTCCGTAAATTCGAATTTCGTTCTCTCTCACTGTGTTTTCGTATTGGACTCGCGAACGGCGAACAAGTGGAAAAATCGTGTATTTAATACATTCTATTGGCACAGCTGAGAGGCATAGTGAATTTTCCGACGGTATATTGGTTTGCACGAAGAATCGGTGAACGGGCAGGTTGAAAGGTGGTCGTTGCGAGGATGGGGCATATTCGTTAACCGAAACAAAATATTTGCGGGAAAATTGTGCCCGGGTTGGTGATGGCGTTGCGTACACACACACACACACACACACACACACACATATATATATATAGATATATTATATATATATATACACACACACACCCATATATATATATATAGTCGTTACGATAGAGAGAACGAGCGCGTGTTCGCTTCATGAATAATTT
Organism: Ischnus inquisitorius; assembly: GCA_963924025.1. Lineage (NCBI taxonomy): Eukaryota > Metazoa > Arthropoda > Insecta > Hymenoptera > Ichneumonidae > Ischnus > Ischnus inquisitorius. Next base: position 5,244,555 of record OZ001245.1, on the reverse strand, counting down.
CGGTCGGTTGGAGACTTGTTGGCCCGAAGCTCTCGCTGAGGGCCCGGGGGGCGTAAGACTCTTCGGGCGATCTGTTCTAATTACGGGCAGAACTGCAGAGCTCGTCCGCGCCTCGGGGTAATAAAAGCTGCAGGCTATTCGTACCCCTCCCCCTACACCCTCCCCTTTGCCCCCTCTATACACTATACTTCCATCTGCCCTTGGTTCAACAAAGTCTCTAGCCTTGGGCACCAGCGCGGAGACGATGGAATAAACCGTACCGAAGACGCGATATAGTGATAGCGAAAAGTAAAGTACGTACTGTGGAATATCTTACGGACGACCCATGGTTGCTAAGCGAGGCATTTTACCACAAAATTTTCTATCTCTTTTTGGGGGGTTTTTTTTCAAGTTCAATGCACTTTCGCATGAAAATTTTTAAAAATCAATATTTCCCTAAATACTCTCAATCAAAAAAAAAATTATCGGATTAAAAAAAAAAAATTATTATTACGTTCACCATTTGTTTTTAGTACATTATTTAAAAGAATCTTATTACCGCATGTTTTTGAATTATTTTTAAACACACTTAACTCTCGACGATCATCGAGCTCATTTTTTTTTTATGGACCTTAATCCGATCTGGTATCTTCGAGGGGTGCGTGCGTGCGTGCGCGAGTAGTTCTTCTTCCCGCGGAAAGGAGCGGAGCGGGGAAATGACACGCAGTGCACTGCCTGGCGACTTCTTTGTGCTCGATGAGGAGAAAAAAAAAATTTGTGTGGCTCCGCATGAATAATTTTTGGTCCGACACAGTCGAGGAAACGGGACAGAGCGAGAGCATGGAATGGGGAGAGTCGTATACTACTATACATCGTCCTCGGGGTCTTTGAGCCCGGGGCAGCCGGTGCTAATTACGGCAACTGCAGAGAGCCGGATAACGCGTTTTCGCTTCCGGCAAGCCCTACGGCGATTTCCAGGCAGTATGACCTCCGGCGGTCCAACGAGCCTCCATTCCCCTCAACATCCTTTCCTATAACATTTTTCATCCCGCCGTTTCTTGTACCCGATTCGACAAACTCTTCCAGGCGAAATTCTCCATTCCATTAGCCTACCCCTGCTCCTGATTTTGGGCTTTGAGTCTCTATGAAAAATGCACCACTGAGCAGCATCATCGAAAAGAATAGCCCAAAAATTGTTCTGTCACTCGGTGATTATTTTTATGATTTTTTTCTACATTTTAGCGACTGGCATGCTCTGCCGACGACGGAAGTGACGTCGTAAAATTTCAAACTTTCGTGTTATGAATACTCGTGCCACTGATATTGCTCCGGCCTCTCATATTTTTTCATCGATCACGAAAATGTAAATATTTTGGGACTTTGCAAAACTCTGAGTAAACTTGGAGAATTTTTGCAACCATTGAAGCATTCGTCTGAAAAAATCACTCTTAGAACTCATTTAATGTTGATTATTATTTATTCAAAGTTGGAATAGTACAAGATCGGAGCATCGTAGGAGCTATTGAAATTTTTAGTCCGTTGCATCGGTCGCCGCCGTGTAGAACGGCGGATCAATCAATTCGGCGCCGCAGTTGGCAATAAACACGGTTGTATTCGGCACACCCTTTTCATTCGTCGGAACGTTCGATATTTTCCGTACAACACTCTGTCGCAAGAACGATTCGCGATTGAAATCATCAGCGCTCACCTCGAAAATGTAATATTAGAAAAAAATACAATTTAACAAACCATTCCGTTGATCACTTTGCCGAAAACGACACAGACGCCGTCGAGCTCGGGTACTCGCCGCAGAGTAATGAGAAATATCGACGTCTGAGCGTTCTTGCCGTGTCCTTTAGCCGACACCCATCCGGCACCGTAGTGTTTGATTTCAAAATTTTCATCGTCAAAGTCTGCCGTGTCATAGCTGCTTCGCCCTGTTGTCAAATTCATTTCGATCTCAGCGAAAGGCAATTTTTATATTTCACGAGAAAACGATCATTTACCGTTGGCTCCGTCGCCTGAGATCCAGTCTCCTCCTTCTATGAAGTTCATATTAATTTTGTGAAACCTGGTGCCTTTGTATCCCTGACGCCGCGGTCTTGTCGCCAGACTCACAAAATTGTTCACGGTTATAGGAACGAGTCTACCGAATAACCCAATCTCGATTCTTCCCGCATATTCTTTACCTATGCCTATGTCGAACCATGCCTAAGTCCGTCCGCAAATAAAGAAACATCCGAGTAAATGAGTTACCGCGCAATTAAAAACTACCATTGCCAAGTGAATTCAATGGAGATGACGTGGAAAGTAATTTCGATAGAACGATAATAGTTGTGACGAAATTACTCACTCTGTGCGTGACTCTGTGAAGTCTGAACGTTTCATTGTTCTCACTGCAGCCCGCGATGGCAATCAGGCCGAATAAAAGAATGAGCCTCATACTTGTGCCCTGCCGATAAGTGACGATATGGAAATGATGTTGAATGCAATTCTAGATCGAATGAAAGCTTTGACCAAACTCAACCAGTGCAGGTCGCACAAATTTGGTGTTAAATCGTTTAAATCCAAACCCACCAAGAAAACTGAAACCGAATCTTCGGCTTTCGTCCAATTCTATCGACGGCAGCGTACCAACTACGGTGCACAGCGATCGGCAACTGCGGATTCTTATGGAATACATTTTTCCCTGCGTGACGAATTTTCTACTGGTGGAAATCAGTGAGCATGTTGCAGGTATGGTTCGATTGACACGTTGCTATAATTTTATTTCTCATCAAACGTGTGATAACATCGTGAAACATGTGGTAATATCATGTTTTTGCATCAATACTCATGCAATTTCCGGCGCTTTCGCGTAGCAGTACGTCGCAAAAACTGTTGACTGTATGATCTTTAATCGAAACAGATGTGCCGAGTTGTAGAATTATCCAAGAGAGGATGAAGGGGGGAAAACAGCCGATTTTAGTCAGTGGCATCAGTCTCGGGAGTGAAGAACGGTGGATCTGCCAGTTCGGCTCCGCAGTCCGAAATAACTACATCCGTTAAAGGTTTGCGGCGGTCGTCCACTGGAACTTTCCCTATTTTTCGTACGACATTCTGCCACATGAATGATCAACGTATAAGGACATCAGTGAGTGCTCCAACGAGTTAATAATGTTGAAAAAATACAATTGAACCAACCATTCCTTTAACGACTTTGCCAAAGACAACGCAGATACCGTCGAGTCTCGGTACCGGTTCGAGCGTAATGATAAATAAAGAGGTTTGTCGATTGTCGTCATATGGATCAGCAGCTACCCATCCAGCACCGTAATGCTTGAGCTTAAAATTTTCATCGTCAAACTCGGGAGTGTTGAAGCTGCTCTGGCCTGTTATGAAATTAATTCGTATTTTACACCAATGCAGGATTGCAATTTTCGAACAGTTTCATGTTTTCCGGAAGAAACAATGATTTACCTTCCTTACCGGTACCGGAAATCCAATCTCCTGCCGCTATGAGCTCGTTATCGTAATTGATCCTATGAATCTTGCTTCCCTTATATCCTCTGCCCTTCGGTCTGTTCGCCAAATTCACAAAATTCCTCACGGTTATAGGTACGACCCTACCGAATAGGCCAATTTCTATTCTTCCCAAATAAACCCCGGCCGTCGTTATGTCGAGCCATGCCTTGATTCATCGGTACGCAAAATAATACAAGAAACTAGAGCGATTAGAATGTTCCGAGTAACGATCATGGACGCAATTCGATCGAGATCGTGTCGTTTACAGAACGGCAAATTCGACGAAATGACTTACTATGTGCGTGACTCTGTGTAGCCCGGATGTTTCATTATTACGCACGCCAGAAACACTGGCGATTAGACCGAATAGAAGAATAAGGTTCATACTTGTTGGCTACGGATGTGACGGTACTCACGACGATACTTTACGTAGTTACTTCATAAGAAGAGAACAATCACTGATATGCTGTTGTCAGCGTTCTCGGCTAGCGAAATCTATGATTCAAAACGCGTCCCTAAAACCGCTTCTGTCGGTGATTGTGTGAAGACTGTCATATCGAACGACTGTCGTTAAAGGACTTCTGTGAATATTTGCTTCCACGTATCGTGCGGACATCTATAATTTCATATTCCTATGATTCAAGACTAATGAGCGTGTTCGCCACAAATGATCATGGTCCTATCATTTTATCGCTTGCAATCCAAGTGCCAGTATCAAGTGACTGCACGATTCCGGTTTCCGTTGAATTCGATTTCTCAGTTTCGTGTCGCGAATACACGTGCCCCTTCCGGCTCTTTCACACCGCTTGCGCGTCGCTACATCATTGCACAATGTGACTTTCGTTGTAAAATCAAATGCCGGGCATTGAAATAGTTATTCAAGATTCCTTCTTTCGTCAATGGTTTTTCGTGTAAAATTCCGGAAGATCATCTTCGATCAAAGAGATTCTTTCTTCAGTCATTCTTTTTATAGTATTTTTATAGTTAAAGGAGGGCAGGAATGCTTTTTGCAGGAATTGCAATTGTTGGAAAATCATGTAATTCTAAAACGAACCTCTATTTGCAAACAATAATTAGCAAATAGGTGAAATTTTCACACATTAAATATCGATTCTTTCTCTTCTATTCCAGGTTTAAATCCTCGCAAGTCGCAGTGCCTTGAATCAAAATGCCGAATATGAATGTTGTCTTCTAAGGCATTCTAACGTCTGGTGGGATATCAGTCGGTGGCATCAGTTTTGGGAACGAAGAAGGGTGGATCTACCATGGATCTACCATGAAGCATTCGTCTGAAAAAATCACTCTTAGAACTCATTTAATGTTGATTATTATTTATTCAAAGTTGGAATAGTACAAGATCGGAGCATCGTAGGAGCTATTGAAATTTTTAGTCCGTGGCATCGCTCGCCGCCGTGTAGAACGGCGGATCAATCAATTCGGCGCCGCAGTTGGAAATAAACGCGGTCGTATTCGGCACACCCTTTTCATTCGTCGGAACGTTCGATATTTTCCGTACAACACTCTGTCGCAAGAACGATTCGCATTTGGAATCATCAGCGCTCACCTCGAAAATGTAATATTAGAAAAAAATACAATTTAACAAACCATTCCGTTGATCACTTTGCCGAAAACGACACAGACGCCGTCGAGCTCGGGTACTCGCCGCAGAGTAATGAGAAATATCGACGTCTGAGCGTTCTTGCCGTGTCCTTTAGCCGACACCCATCCGGCACCATAGTGTTTGATTTCAAAATTTTCATCGTCAAAGTCTGCCGTGTCATAGCTGCTTCGCCCTGTTGTCAAATTCATTTCGATCTCAGCGAAAGGCAATTTTTATATTTCACGAGAAAACGATCATTTACCGTTGGCTCCGTCGCCTGAGATCCAGTCTCCTCCTTCTATGAAGTTCATATTAATTTTGTGAAACCTGGTGCCTCTGTATCCCTGACGCCGCGGTCTTGTCGCCAGACTCACAAAATTGTTCACGGTTATAGGAACGAGTCTACCGAATAACCCAATCTCTATTCTTCCTGCATATTCCTTACCTATGCCTATGTCGAACCATGCCTAAGTCCGTCCGCAAATAAAGAAACATCCGAGTAAATGAGTTACCGCACAATTAAAAACTACCATTGCCAAGTGAATTCAATGGAGATGACGTGGAAAGTAATTTCGATAGAACGATAATAGTTGCGACGAAATTACTAACTCTGTGCGTGACTCTGTGAAGTCTGAACGTTTCATTATTCTCACTGCAGCCCGCGATGGCAATCAGACCGAATAAAAGAATGAGCCTCATACTTGTGCCCTGCCGATAAGTGACGATATGGAAATGATGTTGAATGCAATTCTAGATCGAATGAAATCTTTGACCAAACTCAACCAGTGCAGGTCGCACAAATTTGGTGTTAAATCGTTTAAATCCAAACCCACCAGGAAAACTGAAACCGAATCTTCTGCTTTCGTCCAATTCTATCGACGGCAGCGTACCAACTACGGTGCACCGCGATCGGCAACTGCAGATTCTTATGGAATACATTTTTCCCTGCGTGACGAATTTTCTACTGGTGGAAATCAGTGAGCATGTTGCAGGTATGGTTCGATTGACACGTTGCTATAATTTTATTTCTCATCAAACGTGTGATAACATCGTGAAACATGTGGTAATATCATGTTTTTGCATCAATACTCATGCAATTTCCGGCGCTTTCGCGTAGCAGTACGTCGCAAAAACTGTTGACTGTATGATCTTTAATCGAAACAGATGTGCCGAGTTGTAGAATTATCCAAGAGAGGATGAAGGGGGAAAAACAGCCGATTTTAGTCAGTGGCATCAGTCTCGGGAGTGAAGAACGGTGGATCTGCCAGTTCGGCTCCGCAGTCCGAAATAACTACATCCGTTAAAGGTTTGCGGCGTTCGTCCACTGGAACTTTCCCTATTTTTCGTACGACATTCTGCCACATGAATGATCAACGTATAAGGACATCAGTGAGTGCTCCAACGAGTTAATACTGTTGAAAAAATACAATTGAACCAACCATTCCTTTAACGACTTTGCCAAAGACAACGCAGATACCGTCGAGTCTCGGTACCGGTCTGAGGGTAATGATAAATAAAGAGGTTTGTTGATCCTTGTCATATGGATCAGCAGCTAGCCATCCAGCACCGTAATGCTTGAGCTTAAAATTTTCATTTTCAAACTCGGGTGTGTTGAAGCTGCTCTGGCCTGTTATGAAATTAATTCGTATTTTACACCAATGCAGGATTGCAATTTTCGAACAGTTTCATGTTTTTGGAAGAAACAATGATTTACCTTCGTTACCGGTACCGGAAATCCAATCACCCGCCGCTATGAGCTCGTTATTGCGATTGATCCTATAAATCTTGCTTCCCTTATATCCTTTGCCCTTCGGTCTGTTCGCCAAATTCACAAAATTCCTCACGGTTATAGGTACGACCCTACCGAATAGGCCAATTTCTATCCTTCCCAAATAAACCCCGGCCGTCGTTATGTCGAGCCATGCCTTGATTCATCGGTACGCAAAATAATACAAGAAACTAGAGCGATTAGAATGTTCCGAGTAACGATCATGGACGCAATTCGATCGAGATCGTGTCGTTTACAGAACGGCAAATTCGACGAAATGACTTACTATGTGCGTGACTCTGTGTAGCCCGGATGTTTCATTATTACGCACGCCAGAAACACTGGCGATTAGACCGAATAGAAGAATAAGGTTCATACTTGTTGGCTACGGATGTGACGGTACTCACGACGATACTTTACGTAGTTACTTCATAAGAAGAGAACAATCACTGATATGCTGTTGTCAGCGTTCTCGGCTAGCGAAATCTATGATTCAAAACGCGTCCCTAAAACCGCTTCTGTCGGTGATTGTGTGAAGACTGTCATATCGAACGACTGTCGTCAAAGGACTTCTGTGAATATTTGCTTCCACGTATCGTGCGGACATCTATAATTTCATATTCCTATGATTCCAGACTAATGAGCGTGTTCGCCACAAATGATCATGGTGCTATCATTTTATCGCTTGCAATCCAAGTGCCAGTATCAAGTGACTGCACGATTCCGGTTTCCGTTGAATTCGATTTCTCAGTTTCGTGTCGCGAATACACGTGCCCCTTCCGGCTCTTTCACACCGCTTGCGCGTCGCTACATCATTGCACAATGTGACTTTCGTTGTAAAATCAAGTGCCGGGCATTGAAATAGTTATTCAAGATTCCTTCTTTCGTCAATGGTTTTTCGTGTAGAATTCCGGAAGATCATCTTCGATCAAAGAGATTCTTTCTTCAGTCATTCTTTTTATAGTATTTTTATAGTTAAAGGAGGGCGGGAATGCTTTTTGCAGGAATTGCAATTGTTGGAAAATCATGTAATTCTAAAACGAACCTCTATTTGCAAACAATAATTAACAAATAGGTGACATTTTCACACATTAAATATCGATTCTTTCTCTTCTATTCCAGGTTTAAATCCTCGCAAGTCGCAGTGCCTTGAATCAAAATGCCGAATATGAATGTTGTCTTCTAAGGCATTCTAACGTCTGGCGGGATATCAGTCGGTGGCATCAGTTTTGGGAACGAAGAAGGGTGGATCTACCATGTCACCTCCACAATCGGAAATGATGACGTCAATCTTGGGCATATTGTTTGCGAGCACTGGAATCCTCGATATTCGCCATACGACCGACTGCAAAAGATGCTTATAATCGACGAACATTACGAGAAAGTGATAATGTTGCCATTTAACTGACCATTCCACGGAGGACTTTGCCAAAGACAGGACAGTGACCGTCGAACCGGGCTACTTTTTTCAATGTTATGAGGAACAAAGAACTGATAAAGGGAGGATAAGGATCTGCAGACACCCATCCAGCACCGTAGTGTTTGATCTTAAAATTTTCGATCTCAAACTCCGGACTTTCGAAGCCGCTGCGGCCTGCGTTCAAATTAATTTCAATCAAAAGAAAAAATGGAAATTCCTAAATTGCGAATTAACACACGCCTCAGGAAATAAGTGGGAATATATACCTCCTCCTCCGGTCCCTGCAACCCAGTCCCCGCCAGCCAGGCATAATTCAGTGATCAGATGGAATTTGCTGCCTTTATATCCCTTGCCCTTTGGATTTCTCGCCAATGTCACAAAATTTTTCACGGCCATTGGCATTATTTTGCCGAACAAACCAATTTCTATTCTTCCGACTTCTTCTCCACCAATTCTCATGTCGAACCATACCTAAACGCGTTCGACGATGAGCAATATAAAATTCCAGCGTATTCAATAGAGCACGATAAAATTAGATATAATAGTGCACAGAGGATTGTAATCTTAAGAGAGACTTTTGCCGTCTCGTTTCGATGAAGATAATGTAATTGCTTCGACCGAACGACAGAAACCAGAGGATATCTTACTTTGTGCGTGACTCTGTGACCCTCGAAGGTTTTGTTATCGCTATTGCAAGCTACGACGGCAATCAGGCCATACAAAGGAATAAACCTCATCGTCTTTTATTGAAGCGACGATATGCAAAATAATTCAAGACTGGGTAGATCTTGATCTTGAAAAACGTGCCGATTAAACGATAATCCAAGGTTTCAGTTACAAGCGAATCCTTCACGTTGTTCCGCTTCTAGCCGCGGTTACATGCCAACTGATTCATGCAACACTTAGCGATGATGTATTTTCGTATCTGCCTTTGCGTGTCGTACAACATCGCGCCATTCCACATTTCCACGGCTGATGATGCGACACGATCGTATCGATCCTTCGTGTCATCGTATGATTGCGAAACAAGTGATTGCATAATATAGATTGGAACGTCGATAAAGACTGTTGCATTTTGTTTTAGGAAGATGTATCGTTGAATTCGCAGCCAAAGGACAGATTCCGAGAAGATCTCGGGAATTTCGCGATCGAATTAAAATCCGACCAAAACTTAACTATGTAGATGCGTCAGGTCATTGATTTCGCATAATACTGATTCACATTTTTATCCCATTAAGTACGGGAAAGTTTCAAAAATTCTGTAAAAATGTTTAGTATTGGCTGGAAACGGAACGATAAACCATCTTTAAGGCTCTATACCGTTGAAACACGCGCCTCTTACGGGTTTTCAGCCCCGACCACGTGGCAACGAACCTTGCACCAGGATTTCCTATACGACCTACGACCGCTACTCGTTCTGTAGTATAATTACTATGACCCTAACATGCGCGAATCCTGAAAAAGGAAAAGGAGTCTAACGGCGACGCGTTTTTACGGCTCCTAACCAGCTTTCTTTGTCTTCTTTGTTCGCAGTAATTTTCTCATTACCGTGAGCGCGTAAAATGCTGAAACTGCTGGCACGTGGCATCGGCTCAAAGTATGCGCCCACACCCGGCAGCCCATAATAATCTATCTCGGACGTTACCAACTTGTAATTATTCGATACGGGCGGGCTTGCGGTGCGGTTCTGAAAGGTGGCCACAGTCTCTAATAGCGCAAAACTGGAACGTTTCCTTCCCGCCCCGGATTCATGGATCACCGAGCGCGCCCGGCTATTCGCGATCGCCCGGAGAGAAAATTGCTTCGAGCGTGTTTGACGCTTATCATCGGGGACGGAGGCCGAAGCAGCGACGGCAAGTCCGACGTAGAATCTTGTTTGGTTGTACTACTTGCACGATCGCATGCTATCGAAGAAAAATACTCTACGGCTCGTTCGAATTTTTTACCGAGGATGATTAATGAATTATGAAAATGTATTGCTAAAAAAATATGTACTTCTAATTTTTTTTTTCACTTCGACTATAAATTCATTGAGGTCAGCTGGATGACGGCTCCGAAGCAGAGAATTGAGAATGCGTCTATTTTTTGCACTTCAACGAGAAAGGATCGAATTTACGGGCAGGTGTTTGTCGGCGCGATAATACGGGTGAGAATCATTTCCGCGCTGCGGATAATCGATATAGAAAATGTGCAGCGAAATTGCGTGCGTACTTAGCTCGTCGGCGCTTACTGTTTTACGTGAAAGTGAGGAAATCCAGTTGCCCGTTGTTTCGGTATCCGCGCGAGAAAGTTCGCGCGCGTATCGCAAAATCGGAATTTTTCTTTTCCCCCTTTTTGCCGGCGACGTTCGCTTCTCGAACCGCGAAAATTGTCTTCGGAATTTTTCTGCAAGCGTTTCGAAACGAAACTACGAGGCGATCGAAGGGAGACGCAGGAAGTGTGAATTGCGACTGAAGCACTTGTATTCAAATCTGCGCGTGCTTGTCGAATTAACGCGGATTGAGAATAACGCATACAGCGATGATAATCGCTTTTTTACCAGAGAAACAAAAACGTTGTTATTTCTTTCCACTTTTCAGTCGCTGCAATAATTCTTTTAAGAAGCTGCGCAACGGGCGTAAATGCTGGATGGAAACTTTGCCTAATAAAAGAATTAACAGAGAATTAACAAATAGAATAATAATGATAATAATAATAATTATTATTATTATTATTATTTATTAATTATTATTATTAATTAATACAATACATGTTATTGTACAATAATAATTATTATTATTATTATTACTATTATTAATTTGCAAAGGATTAAAAGAGCGTTACATTTGCTTCTTTCTGTTAAGCAAATGTGACAGAATTATAAACGCAACGTTATTAGCGAAACAGATGCAAGAGCGTCAATGGCCGACGTTTAACGATCGTCGAGTAAGCATGTTTCTTTCAGTTTATCGAAACACGCCGCAGCGCGGGTAATGCATACGGGCACGCGCGCGCTCGATTGTGCAGCTGTGCCGCGGGATGGTACCGATCTCGGGGATGCACAAACTCGCGGGTACCGAAGACCATCGCGAGCGGAGGCAACCGCACGATAAATCCACGACTAACGAAGTGAGGCACGTAACTGCGGTTCGCTAATTACCGCTGCACGTCTGCAGTTCTTAAGCTTCCGTCAATTACGAAGACTGTACGTGATCTCCGGTTACCGCACGGACTTCTGTTCAACGTGTCTCTCTTAACTGTCGATTTTCTTCAATCCTGATACATTTAGTCGCAGGTTTTTGTCAAGCCTCGTCACCCGGTATTACATACGGATATATTCAATCGCAGATTTACGATGCTGAATAAACGTGTCTCTGATCTGAATTATTCATTTCGGTCATGCAAACGATGTGGCACGCGTTTCGTTCGCATTTTTTCCTGCAAAATTCATTCGATTTTCTTTGTTTCTATCGAGAAACGACTCGTCCTTTGTTCCGATGAAATAAAACCGGCGATCGAGCCCCGAACGATTTTTTTTTTTTTTTCGAGATAGAAACTTAAGTGTCGATTCATTGAGAAAAGTTTGTTCTCGTTTTACACAGGCTAAAATGTGAAAATTATGTTTTTCTTTTTTTTTTTTGGTATTTATACTTCATTAATTGTATTATCAATATTGATGATTGAATACCCATATTTGACGCGCATTTATGGCAGATATCGAACCGCGAGGAAATAAGTGACGGACAACGACACTGATTGTTTCGATTTTGATTGATACTTTTTTTTCGCGCTTCGATTGGACCGGCCACCTCGAAACGCGTGCCTGTCATCGACAGATCATTTTTTGACCGCCGCAACCGACACAACCTCGGTTAATGACTACGTGTCAATCATTTTTCTTACAGCGGCAGCTCAATGAAACTCGGGCAAAGTGTATCGGTCAATTGTTCGTGAGAAAAAAATGAAGACGGAAATCTCTCAGAAGAAATTTTTTTTGTAAAACTTTGCAACCGACAATACTTTTTCTACCGCACTGTTATCAAACAATTAATCATTTTTCCATCGTACGAACGTGTACAATAACATTTTTCAAACAATGCGCATCGATTGAAAATTTCGCGAAAAACTCACCGTTTTTGGCACGCAGGCTCCAGTTTGGCGGTAGTGCGTAGATCAACGGGGTTGGAAGAAAATCCAGAGACAATTGGGCTCTCCTCGTTACAGTTAACTTGCCGATTGCGTCCCGCCGTTTTATCACGATTTATAAAAATTTTCAAATCAATTGTCAAACACACGAAGACGAGGTTGCTCGATAGTTCACGAATGATTATTTGATTATTATTATATTGCACCAGTGTCGGGGAATGAATTATTGTACGCGACGAACGTCGAGGAGATGATCGTGGAAGGTTGTCGCGCACTACGAGGAACCACGTGGTGTCGAGCTGTACACGTGCCGATGAGCACACGAACCGCGCACTACGACGGTCTTGCCACGACTGAGCGAGACGCATCGCCGTTCCGATACGTCACGACACCTCTCCCCCTACTCCTCGCCCACCGTGCCCGTCGTCGTTTAGCCGTGTATTTCACGTGTGACTGAGAAAACATTTGATCGCTGTGTTTCCCGAATTTCGGCGCGTTGACTTTCCTCACTTGCAATGTTCTCGCACTTGATGCAGTTATTGTTTTCTCAGCTTCGCGACTCTTTTTCCAATGCTCTATCGCGATGACTCGTGTCCGGGTTTGACCTTGTCGCAACGTTCTCTCGTTCCTTTGTAAACGAACGAAGCGTTCGTTACAATCGAGTCTATGCTCGCTGACGCGTACGACGTACGGAAATAATTTGTGTTCTAAAACTTTGTCAAAAATCCATATTCAGCGTGATTTTCGTGAAATGAAACAGTAATGTAAGAGGGATGTTAATTGGCAAGTCGGAACATCGATAAAGTCAAAATTATACAAGTTGCGCGTTTTCGAACCGAAAGAATAAATAATCCATTGAACGCGATTATTTTTCTTTCGATTCCGTTTCAAACTACCGCTCGACGAGGTAAAACGCGCCCGACAATGCAAAATGTTTTCGACTCACGGCAAAACGATGTTAAAAATGATTGGCAATGAAAATCCCTTACGGCGACGAGCGCCAAAATTCGTCGAGTTTTCGAGGCGCGCATCGCGACAGTATAATTGCCTCTTGCGTGCGAGAGGATAAGATTGTCCCTCTTCGGCAAAAGAATGAAGAATATAGAGTAATAATAAGAAACATCGTCGCGGGCATGGGGGAAAGAAGAACAAGAATAAGACGCGAAGGAGACGGAGGAGGACGATGGAAAGCCCGAGGTACCGTCGTAAAGTATAAGCGCGGTCTGTTGGTACTTGGCCGATACACACCATTGGCCATGGGGCATCGGGAATAATGGGGCAGTTGCGAGGCGCTCGCGCGCGGGCGCGCGGCCGCGCGAGCTCGCCCGAGTGCCGATATAAAGGGAGAACCATCAGCGATACCTCTGTCTCTCCGGCGTCGCTTTTCGTTCTCTCGCTCGGGTTCTTGCTCTCTATAACCCGGTCGTATCGGAGATGAGGTGAAGCCTCGGGCTGAAAACGGCCACGGCCGACAACATCGTTCGTAGGATGCCCCCGGGCGTACTTCCAAACCCAGAGAACTCACCCAGCATCCAGAAACCCAGGCGATGCCTCGCGCATACGTAAACGGACCCAACTTCGTCAGGGACAAAGTGACGTGTACGCGCGCATCCGGTGTACAATCCCCCACCCTTCGAGCCCTCCTTGTCTCCCCGCCCTTCTCGGTGCTCTGTAACTACTCCGTTCGTCTAACCCTCCCTATCGCCAAATGCAACCCTGTATGTTGGTTCCTCTTGATCTTCCCTCGCTTATGTACACGACACGAGCGATTTACCGCATCAATCTATTTTAGTCCTTTACTATGCGGCTACACTGCGGACTAGATTTCGATTAACATCGGTGGAATATCGGTATTCGATGGAAATTTGCGATTTCCCGTATTGTGCAAAGGCGCTTAAATGGAAGCCGATACAAAATAATGAACTATTCGGCCTTTGAGTATTTATCTTTTGTTACGAATCGTCGATCTTTCGCTTTTTCGTTAAATTAGAGAAAAATTAATTTGAATACATTGTAGACATTTGCCGATCAATGAATGCATTTATATTTGGAACTAACTCCATTAAGGCAAGTGTGATACAAAAAAAATTGATGTTCCATTCAGCGTAATAGCCTTCTGCGCTTCTGCGGTAACGTTTTTTTTCCGTTCTCGCTGTCCAGAGGACGGTGGGACCTTTGTTTACGTTTAGGTTTTATGACTTTCGGAACAGAACGGATAGAGAGGCGCGTGTATCGACGCCGTGCTACGAAACGAATTAGGAAAATAATATATCCTCATCTTCCGTTCTACATTGTAACAGTTTTTTTATACCTAGCAGTTTTTGCAGCGCAATCGGTTCAAACACTGTGCTGTATAGCCCCCGGGGCGTACAGGTTTTGGGCGAGGAAACCGTTGATTTCGTAATAACGACGAGCCTGACCGAGATTTCCGTCTCGGTGGAGGCGAGAAAAAGCTATAGACAAAGGAATACACGTGTGTTCGTCGTAAAATAGCGGCTCGATTTATCCTAGAAGTAGAATTATTCTGGCCTCTATTACGTCTCATCTGACAACACGGATATATTGGTGATGAAATTTTTTTCTTCATTAAGAAATAACTCAATTGATTTGTCGAAAAATCATAAAATTTCTCGTATTATTTCAAAATCGTTTCACAACACCCGCACATTCCACGCGAAACAATTCGAAGCATTTTTAAAGTGTTTCTTGTTGCATTTGCTTTTGTTTATTTATGTGTCCTTTCAAATTAATTTCCCCTATCCAAATTTTTTTCGCAAGGTTAGAAAAAAAAAAAAGTCGCATAAAAAAAGCGCTAATGAGCGTGTAAGCCCGACAAATGTGGTAGGAAACGTCGCCCCGTGGCGATGACGGTCTCCCGGTATCCCTGACTCGAAGTTGTCCGGGGTGCGGCCCAGGAGTTTTGCGTTCACGATGTAGGTACCGTCGAGCAATTTGAATTGTTTAACGTGTACGTAATCCAGCGAGAGATCTTTGCGTGCATAAAGCTCCCACATATATAGATATATGTATATATAACATACATATACAAACATATGTGTCGAATTATATTCAGGTGCACACACACGGTTAATGTGGCCAATAGTGTAAGCGTCATGAGTGAGTGAGGGAATGGAGGCGCGAGCGTTCCGAGGTACTATAATGGTGGTCACATGCCCCCGAGGTAAGTTTTGCCGGGGCGCGAGTGAGCGGGGCAGTGAGCATCATCCATCGGAGCACAGAGAGAAAATAATGCGATGTTTTTGTATCATACGATATACGAACGGCGCGGGGCAGCGCGGCGATGCGTGGACCGCGCGCGAGCTCTCGTTCACTCGTGGCGTATATAGCTCTCGCTCAAACTTAACCCCGCGGCGTTGTTCCTCTTGGTGCGGATGTAACGAGGATAGTCCGAGAGAAAGAGAGGCTCTTTCGCGCCCCCTGGCTTCACATATTTTAGGACGCGCACATCTTCCCCGCACACCTACCGCTTCCCTTCGCCCTCACTTTGTATCCGACTTGTGCGGCAAGTCGGGTCGCGCATGTTAGACAGACATAACGCGCGCTGTTGCGCATTTGGACTTTTCGCCGGGGCCGCGAGTACGTCGCGTTGCCGCAACGTGGTGTCTTTTGAAGTCACGGCGCGCCGGGCCCGAGGCCTAGCGAATCTCGTCGTTCGCTCGCTCGGCACTCGACCCTCTCTCGCATTTCTCGTAGCTTCGACGATTTCTTGGACGCGAACTCACATTTTGATTTTTTGTCGTTACCTTGTCACGCGTTTCACTTTGCTAAACGGCAAGTTTTGTTCTTACGATGACATTACGGCGGGCTTTCGCGAGCTGCCGGTGTTCGGGATCAAGAAAATCGGGATGCAGGCCGTGAGCGAGCTTCCCCACCATTGCCCAATATACACGCGGAGGCCCACGTCGGCGCAGCGCCTCTAGCGGTGGGCGACGGCGAAGTGGGCAGGCCCGCCGGGGAGAAAAACGTGCGCGAGCGCCCAGTGCTCGAGACTCGACTGTACGGGAAGGTGAGGCGAGATCCGACTAGAATATTTCGCTGGGTGTGAGTATGTCGATATAACATCGCAAACTAAATGATAATTCGTAAGAAATGTATCCAAGATTTCACTGACGAAACTCGAGCAAATATTCACGCAAATCGGAAATCAATATCGCCGATGCTTTGATTTTTTTCATTAAATACATTCCGTTGATCGGTCGATCGATCGCGCGTTCAATTATGCGACGTTGTTTCTTGTTGAAAAAAAAAAAAAAAAAAAACACAAGAGAATCGAAATCTTGATCGTTTCTCGATGGTGTATCGCCACGCGTACGCAGTACGCGCGGTTCAATTCCAGAAGCCCCCTTCGTCTCGTGTCGCTCGCGAATCTCGGCGATTCGTATCGTCGCGATCGCCTTCGCTTCAGCGCACGGCGCATCGTGCCGCATACGTTAGCGTGTCATTGAGGGGGAGTTTTAGCCAGTATGCGCGGAACGTTGCCCACGCGAGCGAAAGCTAACCAATGCATTCGATCCGCGATGCTTTATTCCCGAGCTCAAAGGTATTCCGCTCAGGTAAGGCGATTGGAATTGTAACAGCGTTGATATTACAACCGCGTGTGCCGATGCTCTCGCTGGGCCCGGAGAGATAACAACGATAGGAGTGAATCGCGAGCAGACTTCACGACTGATAATTAATGCGTGTTTATACCCGTGAAATCGAGATCCTTTGTTTCGTATGTCGAACGGAAAGCTCTCTCATCCCGACAGCGCGGCAAAAGCGAGGCGTACGTTTCAACTCCTACGCGTCTCTCTATCTTCTCCGCGTTCTGTACAGCCTTCTTCTATGCCCTGCCAATTACGTTCCCACGGTTAATTAAGAGCTGCCACCGCCGCTGTTGGGCATCCGACCGACTGCGACGCGCATAACCGTGTGTTTACAAGCGCGTTGGCATAATGTTTCGAGAGTTTCGACGTTCAGCCCCGATGCTCGCGCGTAACCGACAATACTATTATCGGATTATATAGAAAGGCACACATGTTCGAGCCGGTAATTCGATACGTTGCGAAGGCAGCTTCCTGCATCCGCTTACCTTCCTCTCACTCGCGGTCCAACGCCGGATAAGCACGGACGTAGTTGAGGTCACACGCATTCGGCTCTTGCACGAAGATATTTCGTCAATCGTACCTTCACTCTGAACGAAAAAGACGCGAATACTTATTTTATTTTCTTTCAGATTTAATAACCTTTTGCCCTGATTATTTCGAAGATACAAACAAACTATCGACCATCTCCAATGATATTTGTATCTAAAATTCGTATCCAAAAAGTTATACTCGATAAAGTTATGCGCAGTTGAATTTCCCAATAGCCACGATGATCGCGGAAGTATCTCGTTTCTTTATCTCCAAAAACTGCGAGTTAACCGCGCGCGCACTACAGTCCATTAAGGTATCGCATCGATAAACAACGCGGATAGTTTCTCGCTTTTCCCCACTGCGAACGTTGTACGAACTACTTCGCTTTATCTGTATTTCCAGATTACCTTTCTCGCCATAATTCAAGCTCCCTCCTTCTCGCGGCTCAAACGAAATACACCGATGCACCGCATACGAGGCGCCCTATCTTTTCCGCACGAACCGCGACGCCGTGTCTCATTCCATCGGCATATCCTCGGTGCCCCGTGCGATTTCTATCCCTCGCAATATACACGTGTACATACGCGCGCCATGCACACACACTGTGCATCCACTCGTCCCATACGTGATATACGTGTGTACACTCGTTGCACCGAGAGCTTCGCCGCTTCTCGCTTGACCTGTGGTGGGTGTATGTTTAACCTTTTCGATAGCTAAGGCATACATGCATACACAAACACACACACCACCCCTTCCTCCAGAAGAGCCCAAGAGTATATTAGACTCGCGAGAGACGGAGATAGACATAGTCCTGTGCGGACTCTCGGTGATGCTCGCAGGCTCGGAACGTTTCGCGATCGCGCTCACCCACGCAAGCGAATGTAAATTACCGGAGGCTGTGAATCATTTTGAGGAGAGACCGCGCACGGCTGAGGATACCCAGACAGCCCCGGGCGATTCCTCTACCGCACTCTTACATAAGAAACACACATATGCGTGCCTTTATATGTATATGTGTACGTGTATATATATAGTATATAGTATACGTATATGTATAGCGCGATTCACAACAAATTTTTTTTTTCTGTAATTTGCGCGGGAGAACAAAAGAAAACTTTCCCATGAAAAGTAAAGTTGATTTTTTGGAATGATGATAATCATAACTATTTTACTTGAAATATTATTTGACTTGACTTTTATTCCAGTCTTCGAAACAAGGCGACTTTTACGTTTTCGAATGAAAATTAAGGAAATAATTTCTACAAAAAATCTCTTATTGTCATGATTACTAAAAAAAAAAAACAATCTCAGTTTTCATAGTAAGTTTCCTTTTTATGGAAATTGCGATTATTGGAAATTATGAATCACACTGTATATACATTGATGCAGAGTTGTTTTGTTACACACCGTTTGATTGGGCTCGAAGCGTGGATTCTCGTTCGTATGAGTACCGGACTCGTGGGTCTGTGTTATCCATGAGAAAAGCTGGCGGATCTCGTAGAATGGCCGTGGGACGAGCTTCGGGCCAAAACTCCCAGCCTTATATACGTAGCATCCATGGGTACATAAGTATGCATATTCTTGATATCTCGAGGGAACGGTCTCAACCCCCCCCCCCCCCCCCCCCCCCAATGATGCTTATTAGGCATCTCTAAGCATCAGTTTTTACCGACTATTCGTTCCATTCCGATCCCGGAATCGGAACGCCCGGTCAAGTCACTCGATGATCGTCAGAACTGGGGTTCAAGTATTTTTTGTCAGACTAATTTAAAAAAGTAGTCAATTAAATGCGCCAAAATTCTCGTTGTTTACAAAATCTTCACTGCGAGGATATTGAAAAAAATTGCATTGGTTAAATGTTGATTCGCTTTGATAAAAAAAAAACAGATTATTTCGATCCGTGGGGTCTTACAGACCCCCAGGCCCTTCGAGCTCGCCAATTCCAGAGCTGAAAGGTCAATAGTCCTACACAGCGACGGTGGTGAGACATTTTTCTAACCTTCGAGAAATGTCTTTTCACGGAAACACAATCGATTCTTAACTCTTCCAGTGTCTTTCTGAGATCGACACGATCTCTTCTCTTGGGACAGAAATTTACCTGCAGGCCACACGTCCACCCGCGCGCTCCTTGATTTTTCTTCCACCCTCGACTATCCTTACAGCATTACATAATGCGCTGAAAAAACGTTTCATTGTAGCGAAACAATCCAATCGCGCTTTTGCTCGCGCGTTACATATATATATATATATATACACGCTGTATACACGCTGCCTTGATCCATCGTACCGATCGTGTCGGTTTATACCTACTAGTATACATGTTACCTCTTACGTTCATGGTTGCATTGCGATGAATGCGAGAGGTACACCCGAGGCAATTCCCTAATTGCAGTGAGAGGCGGGCGGCGGCAAATGCAATGCAAGAGAGGAGTAGGAGGATACCGAAGTCGAGGAGGACCAGCGGCCACGAGCTTGTATTCCTTCTCTTTGTATATATATCTTTAGCCTCTCGCTTTCCCTCCTCTTCAATCTCTATCTACACATTCTCCCTGGCTCTTTGCCTCGATCTCGCTCCGTTTGCTCCAAAGTCCTCCTACCCGCGCTTTTCGTCTTCGTTGCTTTTCGTCCTCTATCGGTC